>CM061130.1:107640252-108938357 GCA_030789695.1 Scilla litardierei | reverse complement strand
ACTTGCTCAGTCTGCTTTACACTTGCACTACCACCGTACAGTTGTTCTCTCCTTTCAGTTCAGTTTACTTTACTTTTCAGTTGTGAACAGTTGTTGCTCAGTACTTTACTTTCCACCCTAGTCTACTTGTACGTAGTTACTTTTGTCATACTTGTGCACTGCTTCTTTTCTATACTTAGAATTGTTGTGACTTACCTACGGTTCCATTTTCGTGGCACCGCAGACGACGTACAGATGAAGATAGATGCTCCTGAGCTAATAGCGCCAAAAGTTCAACTGCAGCTTACAGAGTTATTTTCAGTGTTTTGTACTTATTCTTTCATATTGTTGGGACATCTTGTACAGTATGGATTGTAATAATTGGACACTATTTGAGTATTTTTGTACATCTCTGCATCGTGGCTATTTTGTTTTCACTGGTAACCTGCAGGACCTGCGCAAATATCAAATAAGTAACGGGCCCCTGAATGCGGGTCGTTACAAGTTTGGTGGCACACACAGGTCCGCGCTAACTACCTCTTGAACAATATAGCAAGATCAGGGTGTACATTATAAAATACTCAAGTAGAACTCTCGAGTACTGGATGTCTCGAGTATTCACCAGTATTGGATATACGGGTGAAGTGTCCTTAATACCATCTTCACTAGGTCTTCCTTGATTTCCATCATCTTCCTTTGAACTCTTAACCCTTGCTTAGGAACTTGTGTTCCATTCTTAGTTATACCCTTCCTTAGTAACCACTTTTGCTAACCGTTATAGTGATTGGTTGAACTATCTACCCACTTCATCACCTTTCCTTCAGTTGATGATGGCACGCATATAAATGATAATCTTCCTTCAATGGACCATGATACCGGTCAATGTGATTGGCTAAAGTCTGTTGGATCGACCTAGCTAGACTGGGCATAAGTGATCTTGGCTTAGTCACTTCCCTGGCCGTGTCCGCTGGACCGCAAGGACGTGAATCATGATTATGTGACGTCATCGATCTTATTCACTATCAACCTTCCTTTAAGCTTGATGAACTTTCACATTCTTAGAATCTTTCTAGTTTGCTTGGACCCTAGCTACGTTTATTTTAAGGAGGGTAGCGTTCGAGTTTTCGATCATCAGAAGTTCGGATTCCTCAACTGAAGCAGATCGAAGGATGTTCAGAAGTATTCGAGGATGGTGCTGGAGATTTTGAGACGAGCCAAACCTGACGTGTAAGTATAGGCTGTTTACGTCTTTTCACCCTTCTTAAGCTCATGTTTTTCTTCTAGCCCCTACTTTCATCTTGTACCCGATTTTTCCATGAATTTGAATTCCTATTCCACCTACCACCTACTCCCCTATTTATTTCCTTTGTCCGCTTCCCCACCTCGATCCCCGTTCCCGCCTAACACCGACGACTTTCGGTGCCCCCTTCTCTTTTAACCCCTCCTCTCCTTCCTTCCCAAGCCACCCCGTGGTTCCCTTTTCGCTCAGACATCGCCCCTCCTCCTCCCGGCCTCTTCCCCAAGCGAGCTCGCCATCTCACCCGAAGCCCCACCAGTTTCCGCTCCACTCCATCGGAAGTCCCTGCCATGGATCGTCAACCAGCCGCAGCTCTCATCGTCGAGGACCCGCAACCACCAATGGCCCATCGACGTTCTGTTTTGGGATTTTTGGCCTTGGCAACAACCCTCGTCGCCACCCTCGCTACCGCCGCTTGGCTGAGATCTTGGGAAGCCGTGATCCTTGGGCTTCTCTTGAGCTCTCTGCCCTGGATCTCACCCAGGTTTAGATCCCGTCTAGGCTTCCTATTGCGTCTACTTCTTCTGGTGTGCTGGAAAGCGTGTTTTTGGTGGTTCATTTGTTGGGTAATGTTGGGTGTTGCGAATATCGAGTACTGGTCTATAGAAGGAGTAATGGCGATGATTATTGGCATGATATTGGCCTTGGGTGTTGAAGTTGGATGTCGGCCTTGCGCTTGGCTCTGGATGAGAGCATGGATCCTGCCTTATTGTGGGATAGTATGGAGATTGACGGAAGGAATGCTAGCAGGGAGTACTGACTTAGAATGTTGGCCTTGTACTTACCTTTGGACGGTGATTTGGACGTTAGCATGTGGTTGGGCATTATGGAAATTGATGGTGTTGGTACCCGTGGATTAGTCGATACATGCTATATTATGAACAACATCTGTGGCTAGACCCCGTTAGTCACCAGTAGCACGAATAAACTTTATGGTCTTCCGTTTTTATAGCTTGCTACTGGCTTATCACCTCAGGTTCCAAGTTCGAACAGATGTTGTCATCATAATAGCCCTCATTTTCATGTGATATTATCATCTCATGTTAATTTTAGGCTACCTGAGAAGTCAGAGTAACTATTGTAATAATACTGGTCTCAGGAATAGTTACGAAAACTATGATGATGTTGATAGTATGTATTCATATATAATATCTCTTGTTTTCTTGATGCTATGATATCACATTATATTTCTTGCTATTAACAACTTATTTTCTAAATTGTAATCATTCGACTAGTTTTCCATTTTATCATTTATTTGTTTGAGCTTCTTAATAACAACAATTATTTTATTTTTTTGAGAAATTCCGAGGACGGAATTATTTTAAGGATGGTAGAATGTAACGACCTGTATTTTTCGTAAACATTTAAGCTAAATATTTAAAGTAATTTCATTTTAAAAGACATTTTGTAATGGTTGATTAGGAGTTTTAAACGGATTTCAAAAATTCTTATAAAAATATTTTGAAACACTAGACTTATTATAAAGTATTTCAGCAATTTCAGATTTCCTCAAATACCCAAAACATTTCTGTTAAAATTCATCTTCCAAAATTACCGTTTTGATTCGACGAATTTATTTTCTATACAAACGTCTTCAAAACAATTTCAAATTTTTACAGTAACATTCAATGATCATTTGGAGCTTTCCACATTAATTTCGTAATTTTCTGAAGTCAAATCAATAGAGAACCCGCAAACCCGATTTCTAAACGTTTTGGTCAAAAACTAGTATTTCCGTAGCTCAAATCCCAGAACGGATCTTGTATTCGCGATCCTCGCGACGATACGATCCCGTAGGTATGTTTTCGTAATTTTTTGGACACGTTTACTAGTAGGGGCAAAATCGTAATTTTGTATTTTTGACATTATCTACTAATTATGTTTAACCTTTTTACTAATTTCCCTATTAGCTATTATATTACCCTAATCACTTACTCAAACCAACTTTTGGCAGCCATGTGATTTACGTTTAGCTGAAAATTCTTAAGTTAGTCAAAAAGTTATACCTAACTATTAATTACCACCTAATGCCATTAATTCCATTGACTAATGGGATTTTAAAATTGTTAACTACTCAGTATTTAAACCCCCTCTCTCAAACACACAAAGCACACAGGGCCCCTCTCTCTCTCTTTCGTTCATCATCACGGTATCTCCCCCTCTCTTTCTTTTTCACGTTATAACCCAACAACACAGGCCTTCGAAATACCCCAGCCCTCGCAACCCACAGTGGCTCGATCTCTCTCCCTCTTTGTTTTTGAAGTAACCCAACCCACAGCACTCTATCTCTCTCTCCACGACTCTCCCTCACTCTCCCGCCCCGTCTCTCTCTCTTCCCGCTCTCTCTCCCCCACCATCGCCGTCGCCGGAGAACCCCCCACAGCGCCCCGAGCTCTCGAATCTCCGACAGCGCTGCTTTTCCCGCCTCCGCCGCAGAACGCCGCCAGTCGCCGCCTCATCAGCCGCAGGAACCCCCCGCTCCCTCGCTCGCTCGCGTTCGCCGGCGACAGCGCTTCGCCGCCACTGCCGTTTCCACTCCGTCGCCCGAAGCCCCGACACGTCGAGCTCCGCCGCGCCGCTCTTTGAGTGCATCGCCCCGCCTCCACATCTCCTCGAGGCAGCCACCAACGCCGCCGCAGCCGCTGCCTCCGTCGACGTCTCCTCGCCCGGACAGTGCCGCCGCCTGCGCCGCCTCGCCGTCGCCCCGAGCCGCCGCCTGTTCCTCGTCGCCCTCCACCGCCCGAAGCTCCGCCGACGAGGCCCCGCAACCGACACCCTCGACAGCACACATGAACGGGGTAATAACGATGGCACGATCGTAATTTTGGAATTATTTTCGTAATTACGAATTTTTAAATATTAATAATTGGGTATTATTGGTTTTAAATCCATAACTTGATATACAGGACCCAGAAAAATATTCGGATAACTCCAGAAAATCAGAAACGATATTTCAGATCCAATGGCGCTAGTTTCATCTCAATCCGACGCTTAGTTTTTCCAAAATTAATTTTTAAGCCTAAAAGTTAAATCCGTTATTTTCAATCAAAAAACAGTAACGTGTTATTTTCACGTAAAGTAGTATATGATAAAAATATATGTTAAAGAACTCTTCGAGACGGCCATTTTGACAGCTCACTTGAACCATTCCGATGCAGATTGCATCCAGAAGAAATGTTTGAATAATTACGTCACAAATTGAAAAATAGTTTTTAAATTATTTTTGAGCTTTTAAAAATTATAAAAATTAGTATAAACTTCAGAAAAATATTTCCTCCTACGATAAAATTATTTTCATCATATCTAGGCTATAGAAAAATTTAGAACGCTTTCCGACACCGGTTCAATCGATTATAAAATCAAACACGTTAATTTAAATAGGTAGAAAATAGGTGTTCTGTAACCGATTGTTCTTGTGTTTTGCAGGTACAAATTCTTGAGCACCAGCTTCCGTGGAAGTCTTAAATTCAATTCCGGTTTGCTACGTCAATCTCAAAAAAAGTAAGTCACGACTAATTCTAAAATTAGAAAATTAGTAAGTGTCCCCGTATGAACAAGGAACACCACTGTAGCCTTTGAACGGCTACTTGACTTGATCTGAACTAGAGACCTAATCTAATAGAAAAGTAATCAACTATAGATTACTTTGCCAACTTTCAACTTTGGTGGTTGTTAAACACAACCATCAACTTGGGTTAATTGTGTGCTAACAAAAGTACCACCCTTAAACCAACAAATTTTGTATTCCATGTTTGTTGGACTTGTTTTTTATCCTCAAATTTCTTAGCATCCACTTTGCTTTAACTTCTGGTTTTAAAACCAGTGGTCCTGGTTAACTATCATCGTGAACAAGGAATTGATAACATCTTGAAACAATACTAGACACCCCGAAATGTTGGACTTGTCTTTATCCTCACTTCGCTTGGCTAGCTTGCTTTGAAAAGAATGTCTGGCTTTCCGGTTTTCAATAAGAAAGTCAACCAGTTGACTTGGTTTGACTAGCAACATGTGGAACAACTTGTATCTTGTGGAATATCGTGTGGAATATCTTGTGGAACATCATGAAAAGGAAATGTACATAGAACACTTGACACATCACTGGGGTTTGGGGTAACTCATAGTTTGAGAGAGTATGGGAGTGACTGGAGTTCAATCTACATGTCTAGCTGCCTGTGTTTCGGCAATCCTGTCTAGCTGCCTGTGTTTCGGCAATCATGTCTAGCTGCCTGTGTTTCGGCAAATATAAAAATGCTGCATGTCAGCATCCTGTCTAGCTGCCTGGGTTTTTGGCATTCGTCTGGGTCGCGCCCAGGCAAGAGATGAACTCGATGGTCACATATTGTACTCTCCAACTTGAGTCACGTAGTGTAGTTACTTTTACACAGTCACTTTTACTTTACGCACTACAGTCACTTTTACTTTACGTACTACAGTCACCTTTACTTTACGCAGTACATACACTTTACCTACTATACCTCTGTAGTCACAGTACTTTACTTGTCGTACTTTTGCTACAGCAGTAGTACGCTTTACTTGCTCAGTCTGCTTTACACTTGCACTACCACCGTACAGTTGTTCTCTCCTTTCAGTTCAGTTTACTTTACTTTTCAGTTGTGAACAGTTGTTGCTCAGTACTTTACTTTCCACCCTAGTCTACTTGTACGTAGTTACTTTTGTCATACTTGTGCACTGCTTCTTTTCTATACTTAGAATTGTTGTGACTTACCTACGGTTCCATTTTCGTGGCACCGCAGACGACGTACAGATGAAGATAGATGCTCCTGAGCTAATAGCGCCAAAAGTTCAACTGCAGCTTACAGAGTTATTTTCAGTGTTTTGTACTTATTCTTTCATATTGTTGGGACATCTTGTACAGTATGGATTGTAATAATTGGACACTATTTGAGTATTTTTGTACATCTCTGCATCGTGGCTATTTTGTTTTCACTGGTAACCTGCAGGACCTGCGCAAATATCAAATAAGTAACGGGCCCCTGAATGCGGGTCGTTACATTGAAGATGAACACCATGCAGTCAGCATGTTGTATTCATTGCCTGAGGAGTATAATCAGTTTGTTCGGTCTATGATCTATAACCAAACGACTCTCACCGTGGAGGAGGTGAAGGCGGCGCTTCACACTGAGCAGCTATGTGGCAAGGTTCAAAATAGAGATCATGTGAGTAACCGTGAGGAGGCCCTACATGTGAGAGGTCGACAGGAAAGGAGAGGAGGTCAAAGGAAGAACTATGATCGCTCCAAGCCGAGACATTCGTATGATAGATTCGCAAAGATCACATATTACAACTGTCAGCAGAAGGGTCATTTTGCTAACCGGTGTCCTAATGAGAGTAGGAAGAAAGGGAAGGATGCCGATAAAGAGTCCGGTTCAGCACCATTGGGAATAGATGGTATGCATATCCATGATAAAGGTAGAGATCCGGAGATGTTTGCAGCAGGGATTGCAGGTGAAGCAAACATTGCGTGGCTTAAGATAGTGGATGCTCATACCATATGACTCCGCATAGGAGTTGGTTCACGACATACCGTTCCAAGGAAGATGGAGGCTCAATCCTCATGGGGAACAATGCAGTGTGCAAGACTGCAGGTATTGGAATCGTTCGGATCAAGATGCATGAAGGCATAGTGTGCACACTAGCCGATGTGAGGCATGTTCCAGATCTGCGGAAGAGCCTAATCTCCATAGGCGTTTTGGACAATGCCGAATGCAAATTGGTCTTTGAGAAAGACCAATTGAGAGTGTCGAAAGGAGCGATGTAGTGATGAAGGAAAGGAAAGTGGAAAACTTATATGCCCTTCAAGATACCACAGTGGAAGGAGATGCAGACGTAGGCGCTACTTGCTCAAGTACTGAAGATTCAGCCAAGCTGTGGCACTATCGCTTGGGTCATCCGTGTGACAAGACCCTTGACATACTTTGGAGGAGAAAGTTGATTGATGCTACGAATGAGAGCATTGAGTTCTGCGAGTCCTGTGTGTACGGGAAAGAGACAAATGTGTAGTTTAACACGGGAAAGCACACTAGCAGAGGACCGCTTGACTATGTACACACAGATGTGTAGGGACCGTGCCTGGAGCCATTAAGAAGAGGAACTAGATACTTTGTTCTTTTCATAGATGACTACTCCCGCAAAGTCTGGATCTACTTGATGAAGACGAATGACCAAACATTTGAGATTTTCAGGGAGTGGAAGACCATGGTAGAGAAGCAAACCGAAAGGCACGTGAAGGTTCCGCTGTCCGATAATGGAGGTGAGTACACCTCGAGGGAATTTAGAAATTTCTGCAAATTCCATGGAATTTGTCATCATTTTAGCACACCCGAAGATCCGCATTCTAATGGTGTGGTGGAGCAAATGAATCGGACGTTGTTGGAGCGAGTGTGATGCTTGAGGCACTCAGCCGGTTTGGGAAAGGAATTTTGGGGAGAGATTCTCACTACTGCAGTGCACATCGTGAACAGAGTTCCGTCAGTGGCTATTGATTACAAATTCCTAAAGAATAGTGGAGTGGAGAAGCTGGAGATTATTCGTACTTGCGCATATTGGGTTGCCCGGTGTATGTACACGAGAGGGACGACAAGTTGGATCCAAGAACGAAGAAGTGCATCTTTCTTGGATATGGCCACGGCGTCAAGGGATATCGCTTATGGGATCCAGAGGGATAGAAAGCGATTGTGAGCCAACATGTCACTTTTGATAAGGATGCAATGCTCAGGGCGGAGCATTCTCACTCAAAAGGGGACAAGTGAGTAGAGAAGACATTGACAGACATGGTCAACCTTCCAGTCCAGTCCACTCATCGACCAGGCAAAGAGTTGATGGTTGAAGTCCCAGTTGAAGGACGTGATGAGGTCCATGTTGAGGACCATGAGCAGACACCCGGTCCATCTCAGGTATGCATTGACACTTATGCAGGTGATGAAGGAACACAGAAATCAAAGAGGGTGAAGAAGGCGCCCGAGAGATTTGGAGCATGGGACTATGCGAGATTTTCTTTCGATGACATTGCGTCATATGCACTCAACTGGGAGCATGAGGAGACGGCGACATATGGTGGAGCCATAGACTCAGGAGATGCCGCTAATTGGCAAGGAGCTATGGAGGAGGAGATGGAGTCCCTTCACCGCAATGATGCCGTTACCCAGCGAGAAGCGTGCCACTGGATGTCGTTGGATATATAAGGTAAAAGAAAGCTCAACCCAAGATGGTACTGATGGCAGGTACAAGGCGGGACTGGTGGCCAAGGGATTCACACAAAGGAAAGGAGAGGACTACAATGAGATATTCTCACCTGTTGTGTGACACACATCCATTCGCGTGTTGTTGGCACTAGTGGCAAGCATGGACATGGAGTTGGAGCAACTCGATGTGAAGACCGCATTTCTGCATGAAGATATTGATGAAGAGATAAACACGCAACAACCAGAGGAGTTTAGAGTTGAGGGGAAAGAAGATTTGGTCTGCAAATTGAAGAAATCGTTGTACGGGTTGAAGCAGTCGCCCAAGTAGTGGTACAAGCGATTTGACAGCTTCATGATATGAGTAGGCTTTGAGAGGAGCATCAAGGACCAGCGTGGGCATGTACATACACTGGAGAATGGAATGAAGATTTATTTGTTGCTCTACATGGACGACATGCTTATTGCTTCCAAGAGCATGTCTGAGGTGAAGAAGCTGAAGGTGAAGCTAGGACAAAAGTTCGATATGAAGGACTTAGGGCCTGCAAAGAAAATTCTTGGAATGGAGATTTTCCGAGATAGAAAGCGACACGAGCAAAGGTTATCATAGCATGGGTACATTCAGAAGGTGCTGACCCGTTTTGGGATGGAGAGCGCGAAGCCCGTGACAACACCACTAGGAGCTCATTTTCAGCTGTCTGCAATACAGTCATCTAGAAGTGAGGATGAAAAGAAGTATAAGTCTCAGGTGCCATTGCAAGTGCATTAGGGAGTTTGATGTACGCGATAGTATGCATGCGTCCAGATATTGCACAGGCCGTGGGAGTGGTTAGCAAGTATATGGCCATCCCAGGCAAGGAGCATTGGCAAGCTGTTAAGTGGATTCTGAGGTATCTGCGAGGCACAGCTAGTGTCGGGATCCTTTATGGAAGAGGAGACGGAAAGGTGCTGACGGGGTATTGCGACAGTGACTACGCAGGAGACATGGACAGGCGGCGATCTACTATGGGATACATGTTCACCTGGGCACTGCCGCGGTATCGTGGAAGTCGGGCCTACAGTCTGTGGTAGCCTTGTCAACCACAGAGGCCGAATTGATCGCAACCGTGGAAGCTGTGAAGGAGGCCAAAATTTTGAGGAGCCTGCTTAGAGATTTGGGGGTGCCGCAGAGTTCGTCCTGAGTGTATATTGACAGCCAAAGTGCCATTCATTTGGCAAAGCACCAGGCATACAGTTCGAGGACGAAGCATATTGAGGTGCGAGATTCCTTCCTAGAGTTGGAGAAAAAGAAAGTAGAGATTCAGAAGATCCCGACCGAGAAGAACCCCGCAGACATGTTTACTAAGCCAGTTCCTACCATCAAGCTCCATGCGTGCCTGGAGTTGATCTCTTATTGGCTTTTAGGTGGCGCCAGAAGGCACAAACTCCGAGATGACGATGAACCCCAGAGAGAGGGTCATGGCGAGCATCGTGGATGTGCACGAGTATGTGTGAGGAGATTTGAATCAAGGTGGAGTGTGAAAATTTGGTGATTCAAGTCTCTCATCTCACTCTCCCAGGTCGCTTGGCCGAGCTGTTTAAGTCGCTCGGCCGAGCTAGTGGCACATGATGAAAAGCCAAGCAGCACTGAAAAGCCAAGTAGCACTGAACTTCACTCGGTCGAGCGATGTCTGCTCGGCCGAGCGGTTTGAGCGCTCGCCCGAGCTATATAAACAGGGAGTTTGAGCTCTGCAGAGCAAAGCGCTCGGGCAGACGCTCGACCGAGCGAAGTAGACGCTCAACTGATCGCGCCGTTCATCCACCCAGAAGCTGCAGCAGCGAAGCGGCTGCTCGGCCGAGCACAAAACTCGCTCGATCGAGCAGTGCATGGCCCAAACATCTTAGTCGTCGGTTCAGATAGGTTTTCCCAAGCTCGTTTTTGATGCTATATTTAATCTAATGGTTTATTAGATTAGGGCTAATGTTTTTTTTTGGGATCTGGAACAAGAGAGGAGCTTGAGCCGCCGCCATTGAAGTTTCTTGTCGAGAGATTAGGGCTAGGAGTTTTGTGATTGGAGTTGAGTGATTCTCTCATTGTCTCCTTGTTTTCTTCTTCCTTGAGTGAGTTTGTGAGGGCTTGTGCATCTAGCCAAGTTATTACTCACGTAAGTGGAAGCAAGTTTGTAATCCCTTTGAAGATCTCTTCGATAGTAGAATCATCTCGGAAGTTGCTGGATGTAAGTTGTGCGCAACCGAACCATGGTAAACCTTTATGTCTGCGATTTGATTTATTTGTTGCTACTTCGTTTGCTGCTTTACTTTACAAAATCGTAGGGATTTTGTTGGGTTATTTGAGTATCCGATTTTGCTAGTTCTAGATTTCTGATCAGCTTTTAGGATTGGTTGTTTCCGCGGAGATCTCACTTTGATCGATTATTCCCAACACATATTTGGTAAATGATTTTGAATACAAATAGCGTAAAGAACATATCCAATCCGTATCCAAACCATTTACATACTTCTTCGACACACAACAAAAAATTCTAACTTACATTTACATTAGGCATGCATGACTTACAAATGACGGGTGCGAGCTAGAGTTGGTGCTTGCTAATGCTAGTGACTGCAAAGAGTTTTAGAAATGGGTACTTCATGTGAATTTTTCATTTTCAACGCTACAGATCCTTTCATAGGAGAATATTAAGATCGATTAAAGTATATAAATTTACTTTCATATGAAATAAACAAAAACAGTTCGCTACCAATTGTATTTAGCTTTAGGGTTCACGCCAAGAAATCTAGATTGAAAACGGAACACATACAATACAAGAGAACATAATATAGGCACTACAAAACTTGTGTTTTATGAGAATAATGGATATTACATGACATGACAAATCTTTCTCATATACAAAGACATAAATTCCTTCACATGATATAAAGAATCACATATGATGTATTTTATAATCAGACATGCCATTTGTGGATGAAACTGATGTCATTTATGGACGAAAATGATACCATTGTATACTAGAGAAGCAATGCATGGCTCTGCCCACAAATCTAAGGGATCATATTTCCATTAATGGATCCAAAATACGATTCAAACATGAAGAGGATCTTTAAGTGGCCCGATCGAAATCAATCTATAATTAACATTTCTGAGACCATAGCCCTGTCTTCAACTTTAAACATCTCATTTACAGATTTTATCTGGCCATGCGTAAGTCTACCATTGCAATAACTCATCCAGAAGATGAGAGGAGGCCAAACACCTGAGGCCAAAGTCCACCCTATGCAAGAAACTTCTACACCAGAATATTATGAAATATGAGCTCGACCAGGAGTTCATCTATAACACAATGAGAGGCTTGCGTAGCAAGAGAAACATATAAAAGATGTCGGAAACCCTAAAACAAAGGACTATAATAACAAACAAGAGTCGAAGCATACCGTATTAAAACATTGTTAAGATGACAATACATCATGCAAATATCACAAAGAAAACAGAACCCGAATGATGCTGTACCCTCAGTAACAAGATCTTTTGCAATTTCTCATGGAATTTCATTGGTGCCACATAAAGGTTGACAGCACTGAAGGCAACATTTCCCCCCTGTAAGTTGAATATCGCAGAACTATTGTCCCAAGTATAGAGATTACCATGTCATTCCAATCTGATCATGTCGTCTCACTCCACATGGCTATGTTGTACATGCAGCACACTGAACAGGTTAACGGATGACAAAATTACAGACTTAAGCCATAAATGTCAGTTGATCTTTCATATATATCAGCGAAATAAGTACCAAACTGCAGAAGATTATAACATGAACACATGGCTTGCAGGAAGAAACATGAAAGAGGTTTTCTATGTACATTTTTTGTTCTGTTTTACATTTTGCGCACATGCTAAAACGATTGGACACCGTTACCACAGCTAGAGAGGAGAAAAAACAAACTCCAAACATGTGAACCCGGCTGCAGAAGGCCGAATGCCAACTGACCATTACCGCAATACTGCTGTATTTGTTGCAATAGTAAATTAAAAAAGTCATCCAATCTGCAGGACAAAAGATTAAAGGTGAGTGAGATCAAGTTAGCAAATTCCAACAGCTGTTGAGATCAACGTGCACATTTAGACCTTGTCTGTTGTCCAATCAAATTTAAAATACATTGAGTGAAAAACTAATAATAGAGTATGGATATGGCATAAAATTAATAAATAATTAAGACAAGGAACCCCTCTTTCCCCTCATGTTCTTTTCTTGCGGTGGATGTTTTTAGTGGGATGCTTAGCTGAGGAAAAGTTCATGGTTTTATTTCAGGTTTATGTAGCTCTTCCTTAAAATTTATTACTCTTTAATTTGCAGCCTGCTAGAATCAATATTTCCTACTTGTATTAGATATCTGGTATTTGAGTATTTTAACTGTAAGCCCATATTCCATATTCGTTTGGTTACATACACACAAAATAATAAATATGTGCTGTCATCATGGGAAAATTTCCCTTGCTGTCAGCCATATATAACATTTATATTTCTATTTTTATAAAAAAATTCGGATGTATTCTATTACAACTCATGGATGATCAACATACCAAAATCAAGTGAATCCAATGATATTTGACTCTTGATCCGATTGGAACGGAATCAACGGTTTCAGAACAATGGAACTTTTTGTAACGAGTGGATCGAATGTCAAATTTCCTTAAGTTTCATCCATATTTGGGGTTTTGGGATTTTAGCATGTGCCCAACAACCTCATTAAAAAATTTCAAAAAATATTAGGAAAGTGGTGCTTTGTGTTGTCACACAAAAAATTTCGTCCGCTGCATATATATACATTAACATCATATATATATATATATATATATATATATATATATATAGTGATCTTCGGGTGCGAAAAAACCCGGGCGAAAACTTTTTTTTTATTTTTTTGAAATTTTTTTTTTCAAAAATTCTTTTTTTGATGTTTAATCCATACAAATATATACCCCAGGGAAAATAATGGGTGAACCCGTTGGGCATTAGAGCACCCATCTACCCGTTACAAATTTAACGGTCTCAAAACGTGCGAATTTGATGAAATGCCTTGATCGAAGGCCAAATGACATTATTTCTCAACCATTATTTTTTGAGGGGGGTACAACAACATATAATGAGGGTGGAAAAAAGAATTTTTGAAAAAACAAATTTCAAAAAAAAAGATAAAAACATTTTCGCACCGTGCGAAATGTTCTCATTGGAAAATTTTCCTATATATATATATGTATATATAATTCAATTGAGGGATGTTTTTGTATGAGATCGATGCATAGGACAAAAGAGTGGATAGAAGAACGGATGTGATTTAATCTTGAGGAATGGTAGGATGAGAGTTTGTGAAAATTTTGGCAAAAAAACTCTACAATTTTGATGGAAAATTTTTAGAGATAAAACCCTTAAATTTTAGGGGAAACTAAATCTGGAGAGAAATAAATTTTGGGGAACTAAAATTATAAATTTTGGGATATACTAAATCTGGAGGTAACTAAATTTTGGATAACTAAAATTTTTTAGGAGGAACTAAATCCTCTGGTGATAACTAACTTTTAATTTAAAATTTTGGATGAAAATAAATTTGAAAGAAACTAAAATTTTAAATTTTAGCGGAACTAAATCGGAAGGGAACTAAATTTTAGGCGGAACTAGATTCTTAGGAGCAACTAAATTTTTGTTTCAATGTTGTTAAAACAATTTGTATGTTGGTTGCAAATTTTTTTGGGTGGATTTTGCAGATGTTACAAATTTTTTGGGGGTCGATTTTGAATGTGTTGAAATATTTTGGAAATTTTTTTTGAATGCACTATGACATATGGTCACAGGTTACAAGTAGTGTGTGTTTGTGTAAATATATATATGTATATAATAAACAAGGTAGATGGGATTGATCTTCTCCCTAACATATTTATTTTTCCTTCGTTGATTTATAGCATGGTATCAAACCAAGGAATTAACCTCAACACTAATTCCCACCTCAAATCTTCTCCAAATTCTTTTCCTAATCTTCTTCTTCAAAATCAAACCTATTTTGCCATTTCTGATCTTCTGATTTATCTCGACTCATTTATACATCTACTCATGCATTAGCTTCATGCATGGATGTCTTGGTTGCTTATGCGGGTAAAGACGGGGTACTAGATTATGGATCATCATCATATATAACATGTATCCAAAGAAAATTTCAATCCTTATTCTTTTCTAGTTCTTTAACACATGTTGATATAGCCCATGATTCTTCATCTTCTGTGGTTGATACAGGCTTATTTCCTGCTACCTCTCGAATGTGTGCGCTTTATGTTCAAAATACCCAGTTAGTATGTCTATTAGTCAGCTTACAAAAAATAAAAATTGCTTAGTAATCTTCTTTTCATCATTTTGTATATTTCATCATTTGCTTATTGTGACAACGATTGGTTCGAGTTATGAAAAAGAATGCCTTTATTATTTGTTCTGATTCCCCTTAAACTTTTGCTATTGCCTCTTCCTCTAACTATCCATACAGTGGCACCTTTGGTTATGTCATTCATCTCTAGAAAAATTAATACATGTAATATCCATCGAGTCTTTAGTGGCACCTTTGGTTATGTCATTCATCTCTAGAAAAATTAAAACATGTAAACGATTGGTTCGAGTCATGAAAAAGAATGCCTTTATTATTTGTTATGATTCCCCTTAAACTTTTGCTATTGCCTCTTCCTCTAACTATCCATACAGTGGCACCTTTGGTTATGTCATTCATCTCTAGAAAAATTAATACATGTAATATCCATCGAGTCTCTAGTGGCACCTTTGGTTATGTCATTCATCTCTAGAAAAATTAAAACATGTAATATCCATTGAGTCTTTTGCTATTTATATAATTTATGTGCCCAGACAATGTAGAAAAGCATCATCGTACTTCATACCCCATTAAGGTCATTAGTAGACGTTTGTCACTATTTAAGTTAGTTCATTCAGATATCTCATGTCCATGTCGAACTGCTTAGTTTGACATTGACCGAACTGCTTTTTTCGAACTGATTTTTTTGACTTCTGTTATTTTTTGATCTCTGTTATTTTTTGATCTTTATGTATGATTTCTCGAGTGACTATAAGTTTTCCAAACCCCTTGTGTCATGTTTATATTTTATGTTTTCGTGTCTGGTGTCAAGTATGGTAATCAAGTACGGTACATTACTAGATACAATGTGCAAATATGGTGTTAAATACAGTAAGCAATTACAGTAATTAAGTACGTCAATTATGTATAGTAATTGGGTATAATATCAAATAGAATAAATATCTTATTAAACTAGTTATTAACATCCATCACGAACTCAGGCAATATATGCTCATGTTGCAAAGTATATGTTTAAGATTAATTATCGAGGTACATAAGGCATACAAGTATACTCTTTAATCCTAGTTTTCAATAATATTGGCATATCATGGACGAATAAGTAGCTATTGATAAACCAATAATATGAGTTTTATAGAAATACAGTAGGGTATACTGTGACATGAGATGAGTAACTTCATATACGATTTGCAACTGACACTTTATGTTAGTCTGTGTTATTTATTGTATTAATTGAACAGAAAGTGTCAGTTTCTATGCCAGTTGTTTCTATGCTTTTAGTTGAACAAATCTGTTGTTGGTTGTCATTAGGTTTACATTAGTAAAATTCTCCAGATTGCACTCTGAAAAAGTCATAAGCATGTCTAATAGCAAAAGGTTATAATTAGAATTATGGACTGGATTATTCGGGGTCTTTTTCTTTGAATGCCATATATCTTACATTCGGCTTCTTATATCGTTAGCAGCATTATTTCATTGGCTCTGACATCAGTTTGATATCAAAATCATCATTCTTCATGGTGATCTTCGTGAGAGTCTACATGAAGCAATCTCATAGGTATGTTGCTCAATGGGAGTTAACAAATTTTGTCACAAAAAGTAATATGATCTCAAGCAGTCTCTCTGAGCAGATTATATGTTATTGAGATTGAAATGCAGAGGTGTGTTACTGCATTTTTCTACTGTTGAAGGACATCTGCATGTTGTATATTACTTATGGGTGCATGTGCATAATATAGTCATTACTGAAGATGATAACAATGATATAAATTATGATTTTCAACCAACGAAGTTTCAAGCAAAAAATTTACGTTAGGTGTGACATTTCTTGGATATTAAGTATCCAACCTCGTTATGTGATTTCCTTGTTTCAATAGAAGTATAGACTTGATGTGTTGACTAAGACAGGGATGTTAGGTTACAAACCCATTGATACTCTTCTGAGTCCAAAAACCAAGCAGTTTGTCAAGTATGTGAGCTGTTGAAGTACCAAAGCAGGCGTAGAGTTGGTGGGTAAACTCGATTATCTTCCATTTACATGTCTACTTGTCTAGACACATCTTCTGCTATGAATGTTCCACAACGAGATTGTTGTATCAACATCATAACAATCTATAGATTGAGTGTTATATAGATTGGTCTAAATGTTCCAATATTCAACAATCTACCTTAGGATATTTTTTTGAAGGAAACTTCGTATCTCAGATAAGCAAGAAGCAACCAATAATCGCTCAATCAAGTACATAATATGAATGTGTGTCAATGGTGAATGTGTGTCAAAATATTTAAGGGGCTAGTTTGATTTTCAACATTCACATCCAAAAATCCCTAATTGTGACAATCAACGCCACATCTCCATTGCAAACAATCCAATGTTTCATAAATGGACAAAAGATATAGAGATTCATTGCCACTTTGTTCGAAAGAAAGTGCTACGGCACATGTCAAATCAAATCAGATGCTTAGCTAGCAACTTACTTATCAAACCTTCAGGTGATTCCACAGTAAAATATATTTGTACCAAGCTAGGAGTATATGATATATGTGCTTGAACTTGAAGGAGAGTGTTAAAGAAAAGGATGTTTTCTGATGTAGAGTCAATCCTAGTTATAATTGGCTTGTTTTTTTCACCTATATAAACAACATCAACACCCCAATTTGGTGTGAAAGTTTTTGGATAATTCTTCTCTTTTTCTATTAACATTACAAACATAAGGTGGATGGTTCTGTTGTTAAGTATGCCCACAGGAGATTACATATTCCTGTCAATTCTCCTGGAGATGCTTCTATTGTTTCTTCTCACACTGTTTCTATTGTTGGAGAGACCACTACTGGTTCTGCTGCTGCTGCTGTTTCTGGAGACGCTTTTAATGTTCCATCTTCAAAATCTGGAACTTTGCTTGTTCTTCTAGACATTTCGTTTTGATATTTTATGAGAATCTGATTCTAGTTGTTCTGCTCCTCCATGGTTGTTTTGATGACTATCTTATAGTTCCAGGGTCTTCTCTGTTTGGGATCTTTGGCTGTCCTCTGAAACTGCTAATTCTTTTTTGGACTTGAGAGTTGAGACTGTTAGTAGCTTGTATATTTTTGTTACTATATTATATATATGTATATATGTATGTATATATGTATATATGCATGTAAGTGATGGTTGGAGCTGTTACTCCATCCTATTCTCTCAAAAAAATCATTTACGGCCTCCAGATTTATTTAATTTTTTTGTATAAGGAAATGATTGCGGACCGAAACCCCCAAGCAGACCTACAAGAATAATTTTGGTTATATAAATGCTCAGATAAACTCGGGTAAAATAATTGAACAAGACAATTGTTAAGGAAAAAACTGAATGGACGAAAAACAGTTCTAGCTGTTGGATTTCATGCAAGAGTGGCTAGAGATATATAATGGTGAGGTTGCAAATGCCAATAGATGTACAAGAACAAGGTGTGTTGACATTAAGGTAAGAATACTCCAGTATAGAATACATACATCATATACATGACTAGCAGAAACATTGCAAAAAAACCCCACACTCCTGGTTTGAATCCTGAAAACAGACCCTGACAATTAGCTATAAAACAGTCTAGATGGACAGAACAAGACGAACAACATGGGGAATAAAATTTCGAATTTTCATTTGTGTGCATTCGTCATGTGCCGCAGGAATTGCAAGGCACAGTGGGTAATGCCATAGAATTATAGACAAAAAGGAACTGTGATAAATGAAAGAAATCTGCACACATTCATAGCTCATCAAGCATCAAATCTAACAGAACAATCATGAGTGAAAACCTTGATGTTTCAAAACCAACTATATAATGACACCTCAAATGAGTCCCAACGGTTAAAAATGTAAATTCGGATTAATACTTATGTACATATTATTTTTGAAATACTTCAAAACACACAGCTTACATGGATTTGGTGCAGGCCTCATGACTTTATAATCATGGTCTCCTAGCCATCATCTGTTCCAAAATACCTGTCTCCAAACTCACCAAAGCCAGGAATGACGCGAAAATCTTCACTTAGACCAGATTCTATCTCAGACGTCACAATTTTAAGTCTTGGAAACCTTTTGCAAACAACATGCAAACCTTGAGGAGCCTAACAATCCAAAATAAAGATCATGTTACTGCCCCGCTGTATCATGAAACCATAAAAAGTGATGTATAATCCAAAATAAAAGCATTTAATCCTTTAACTAGTAGCAAGTTTTAAATACAAAAGCATCATTGCAACATGTATGGCAATGTCAAAAATAAGGATAAATATTTAAAAAGAAATGATTGCATCATAAATCGGCACTGCAAGCATCACCATTAGAAAAGGCAAATATGAACTAAATTTTAAACTAAGATATTGCTTGCAATACAATATAAATGAGATGCAATGAAAGATGACTATTTCAGAGAGTGTAGCATCGCCTCCAACAAATAATTTTGGGAAGGTTTCTCTTATGTGCAACAGAATTCCTAGTTGTCCTTTGTTTTGCATAGTCCATTGTTCATATAAGAAGAAAAGTTCAGATGGCAACAGAAAGTATTACCAATAACCTGTTTGGGATCTTTCTTATCAAGAAGTATTATCATAGAAAGTTATTTATTCTCCTCCAGTGAAGTTTCTTCTCAGATTGCTCTCGTTCATGGTTCTAGTCCTAGCTCTCCCTTGGAAGGTGATATTATGAACATGCTGATAGGGATTATAACAAAGAAAAATGTTCTTAGCAATGCTTATGGAAACTACATAAAATTGAAATTTCATTGTTTATAATGAATATCAGTATATAAATCCAGAACATCTAATTCTGGTTGTTCAACAGCAATAACAATGGACCCCCCCCCAAAAAAAAAAAACAAACAAACAAACAAACAAACAAACAAAAAAACAAAAAAACAAAAAAACAAAAAAAAAACGCTCTTGCATGTAAATAAGTATGCAGTTATGACGTAATATTGGATATTAGGCTCAGAATAACAAAAGAACTGTTCATAGCAATAATCATGTAACTACATAACATTGGAAGTTTGTTAATGATAACAAATATCTATATATTAAAACACAGCTGTTTTTGAATTCTAGGGCTGACTAGGACAAGTTGACTAGGACAAACAGATTGATAGAAAGACGGCTTGGATTTAATCTTGAGGAATGAAGGGATGAGATGCGATTTTGTGGAAAGGTTTGGAGGGAAAAACATTTCTAGAGAAATGAAAGTTTCTATGGAAATGAAACTTTATGGGGAATGAAAGTTTCTTGGGAATATCAGAGTGCACGCAATTAATGCATTTGGGAAAAAACATTAACTTGCACTTAATGTTGCAGATCAAATGCTACTGCAGATTGAATGATCTCTCACTCAACGCGGTGCTCACTGTCTCTGCAACCCATGGGGCAAAGATGAGAATAATTTTCAGCGCAATATGCGCATGCGACTCGCTAAATTTTTTTACGCTAATTTGTTGTTCCGCGCCGAAGGCGCCCGTGCCGATTTTTAACGCTAATTTGTTGTTCTGTGTTGAAGGCGCTCACGCCGAATTTGTTATTCCACACCGAAGGGCACCCGTGCCGCTAAATATTTTTACGCTAATTTGTTGTTCCGCACAATTTTAGATGTGGAAATAATCTTTTGGGGAACAAATATTTTGCAGGGGAAAATCTTAAATGAACCGTGCCCGCGGGTACGGGTTATGACTAGTAAATACATAAATCCCCAACATGTAAATCTGGTTCTTCAAGAGCAACACTGGAAGAAGCTGTTCTGATTTCTATGGACCAAGTGAAACATATGGATGCACTCGTGATAATAAGATGGAAAAAAGCAATCGATGTGACATGCAGGGTAATTTCATCATCATTCATCATGCAACATCTACATATCCTTCCAAGTACAGACAGATATCAAGATGCCACAGCCTTACGAATTCAAGCATAAAGGCCAAAATGCACACAGGGTCAAGCATGGTAGATCTAGCTTACCCAAGTAAAGCTTGAGCATAATGCAGATTAGCTAAATTCTTGAAGGATACCTAAACGGTAATAGGTTCAATAGTCTATTTGGACTCATGTTTTGGAAGTTTAATATAGAGAATTCGATATTGTAGATGCCTCGTTAGAAAAATAGTTACGACAGAACCTCTTAGATGCTGTACCCAAGTAAGGTACCATTATGGAATGAGTGCAAGCCAGAGAACTAACATGATAGGACATAATAAACAATAACACGAAGGTATGGTGAAGTAAGATACTGTGCTTTTGAAAAACTGTTTTGGCAGCCAAGAAAATACGATGTCACCAAATATTTATTAAATGGTTGCGGCCCTATAAATTGTAGACCTTGATAAGAAAAAAATGGTTACACTGTTAAATAGAGAAGCAAACCTGAAGGAACTAAGAATGTTAGGACATAGACAACAAGAACATTTCTTTCTTGTGTCTTTTAAGATCAAATGAAAAGAGACAAAACATAAGTTTATAAGGTTTCAAAATGTCTTCTAAAATGGTTGCATCCACATATATAAAAAGAGAATAATGTGTATCATACGTCATATGAGGCATGCCCTCTCACAAAAAGGTGCCATGACACCTTTTTGTGAGAGGGCATATGAGGCAAGGCCTCATATGGCGTATGATAACCATTATTCTTATATACACACACACACACACACACACACACACACACACATACATATATATATATATATACATAATATAGAACTGTTTCTCTCTCCTTTGTTTCTAGTGAGAGAAGCTCCGCAAGAGAGTGAGAGAGGCGAGCTTCACCAGCCGCTGTTGCGGCTGGCTCCGACGCCTTGCCAGCGATTTCTCCCTTATCAGAGCTTTGATAGGGGTGGAGATTCAATCGTGTAGCTATCGGGCGCTGTTGTATCTGCTTCGACTCGAATCGGAGGTCGTTTCGATCCAAGCGAATTCAAATTCGAGTTCGATTCGAATCCGACGAAGTTGGAAATCATCCGGTGGTGAAGGTGAAGGAGTTCAGATCCTCTGCTGAGCTGGTGACTCAGTGCTTCGATCGATTAGGCGGATCAAGATCTCGATCTGAGATCTTGATCCGTGGATGAGTCAACTCTTCCTCTTGATCATGATAATCGTTTGATTTCGTTTGGATCTTGAGCTTCTTGTTCTTTCTGAGGTTGTGTTGATCCGACAAGCTCCTAAGAGAACGGCACGATGGAGGATCGGGTGTCTTTAAGAAGCCTGATACAAGTAGGCGGATCAAGATCTTGATCCGTTGGCTGAGTTGATCTGTTGAGCTTGGAGTTGCGGGGTCGTTGAAGAAGAAGCAAGAATCGTTGCTGGATCGAAGCGATCCAAAGTCGATCACGATTGGAAGGATCAAGATCTCGTACTGAGATCTTGATCCGGTGGTGAGTCGTTTCTGATTCTTGATCTTGATTGTAGTTGTTTGTTAAGAGAAATTGAATTCTCATTGCGTTTTGTACTGAGGTTGCTCCTGGAAGAAGGATCGACAATGGGATCTGATCCCCAAGGGTCGAAGACGGGGGGCCTAGATGCTGCAGGCATTGATCAAGAGGTAGTGTTGGATGATGGCGAAGTGACGCTGAATACTGCCCCTGATGTCGGAGTGTCGAAGGCTACGACAGAGGGTTGGCAGGAGGTGAATCGCAGGAAGACTGGAGCTAATAATGCTAATGCTATGGATAAGGGGAAGTCTGTGAAAATTGATAATAGAAGAAGGTTCATGGGTAATCAGGGAGGCCAGGGGAATAGATTCAACAGGAATTCCAATGCTAATGCTAGGTTGGAGAAGAGCTCCTCTGATGGCGCCAAGGTGTTCGAAAAAGAGCGCTGAGACCTAAGGTGAATGTCGTGATCAATCCTCAGGCGACCAAACTATTGTGGCTGGAGGTATGCTCTGACCGTATGAGGATTGCTGAATCTTTGGAGATGGCTTTTGTCCCCCTAGGAGTGATAATGAAGGATCTTCTCGCTGAAGCTGAAAGGGGTTAAGAGCATACTCTGATTGGGTATGTGCTCGGGGACGTGCCGTACTATGGGCAGATAAGAGCTTGGGCTGAGAGGAGTTGGAAGAAGCAAGGTATGTCAATATATTCAAGAGTGAATGGTTTCTTCTTCTTCAGATTCCGGAGCAAATAAGATAGCGAGGCGGTGCTATGCGGGGGGCCATGGATGTTCGACGGAAGGCTTGTAGTGCTACAATGGTGGTCTCCGAGCTTCAGCTATGACCGGGATATGCTATCTTCTGTCCCAGTATGGGTCCAGTTCTCGCAACTACCTCTTAATCCGTGGTCGTTGGCGATCCTTAACAGGATCGCCAGTGTCCTTGGAAACCCGATCAGCTTGGATAGAGCCACGTCGACATTGGAAAGACTAGCATATGCGAGATGCCTCGTGGAGATCTCAGCTACTGAGGAAGTCCCTACTTTTGTTATGGTGCAGGTGGAAGGAGGAGATGCCTTCAAGGTTAATGTCAAGGTTGAAGGAAAGCCACCTCGCGGCGATCGATGTAAGTGTTTTGGACATTAGGATGTGCAATGCTACGCTGATTCTTCAGCTCATATGGAAGGTGAGAAGCAGGACCTTAAGGAGAAGACTGGGGAAAATTTGTGGAGCAATAAAGGAGGGGAAGGAGAGGTGGTTGACGGGAAGGGGAGATAAGCGGATGGCGAACTGTCGAGTAAGGCGAAAGAAGTGGCCGCTGAGATGATGGAGGGGCCTCCCATTGTAAATATCATGAATCGATGTACGGGGGGAATGAGGTTTTAAATGTTGTGAGGGATTCGAAAGTTGTTGGGAATTTAGGTGAGGGGGGCCCTGTGATTGGGAATGTAAAAAGGCTAGATATAGCTAGCAAGAATGTAGCAGGGCTAGCTATGCCTAGCAAGGAAGGAGGCTGTACAAAACAAACTATGTATCAGGTTGCGGAGGGAGCGAATGAGACCGGAAATGGGGAGCTAGTTGTGCCTTGCTTGGAAAATAGTAATGTTGAGCGAGCTGCATCTAGCAAGGAGGGGTGCATGTTGAGCGAGCTGCGTCTAGCAAGAAGGAGAGAAGTGTGGGGCTAGCTGTGACTAGCTTGATGAAGAAAGGGGTTGGGCTAGTTGTAACTAGCAGAGAGGAGAGTAGAAAGAGGCCTGCGGAGGAGGGTTGTAATACAGGTAATAATAAGAAAGGAGGCAAAATCGGGATGGTGGCAAGGCTCCAAGAGCCCTCGATTGCCCTATCACCGCACATCAAGGGGGTGCATCCTAATGCCCCCCACCCCCCACGCAATCATCAGATCCCTATCCGTATAAAAACTAAGAAACCCGCTCGGGCTATTAGTAACTCGGCATTCTACCCAATATCCTCTCAAGCGCCTATAATAAGTCTGAGCTAATGCCTCCTTTATCTGATCCCGTTAATAGCTTGACAAATGATAATAATCAAGACTCTTCCGAGTCCGAATCAGACACTGATAGGCATGATATTATCACGGTGCTTAACGAAGAATGTGTCTTGGAGGAGGGGGGAGATTGAACAGGCAGATATGGGCAGGGGTAACAGAGGGGGGAAGATCAGAAATAGAAATTCTAATAATACGTCGATGTGGTCCCGACGTAGCTCCAGATTAAATGGAGACCCTATTATTGGTTGATATGTTGGTGGTTGTTTGGAACACCCGGGGTCTTAATAATGTTGTGAGAAGGCGTGAGCTCAAGGATAGAGCTAGGAAGTATAACCCCTCTTTAGTTGTCCTCCTGGAGACGAAAGTTGAGGAAAATGCTCATCGTATCTTGAAATGCTTTCCCAAAACTTGGGGCTCCATTGATAATCGCATCCATCACAGGAATGGTCGTATTGTGGTTATCTTTAATCCAGCTATATGGACTTGTATTGTTGAGGATATGGCTGCTCAATTTATCACACTCCGATGTGTAAATGCTGCGATGTTCTCTACGGTGACCACAATTGTCTATGCTTACAATACAGCTCAGGAGCATATTCAATTATGGGATGCTACTGTTGCTAGTTCGAGGAAGTATGATGGGGTTTCCTGGCTGATAAGCAGTGATTTTAACTGTGTTCGGTATACGAAGGATAAGCTTGGTGGGAGGTCGATTGATTACAAATCTGTTGGGGACTTTAACAATTGCAAAAATGATAGTGCTTTATTTGAGATCAAGACCACAGGTAATCCAATCAGCTGGGCCAACAAGAGTATTGGGTCTTTCCGTATTACTGCTATGCTAGATAGATCTCTATGCAATAATGCTTGGATGCATGATCTTCCATCCTCCTTTTGTGAATACATTGATGCGGTGACAAGTGACCATTCTATGATGATGGTTCATTTACACTCTAAGCTGGGTTCCGATCCTAAGCTTTTCAAATTCTTTAATTCATGGGTTTCCTTGGCCAACTATATGAGTAGTCTGGAAGCGCGTTGGAGAGTTGAGATTGATGGCACCCCTCTGTATAAACTTGTGTCTAAGCTTAAGAATCTGAAACCGATTTTTAGAAGACTAGGGGCTGAGGCTAGCAAACTGAATGATGTTGAGATGATTAAAGCCGAGCTCTCTATTGTTCAAGCGGATCCCAATACCATGTCGGACATTATGCTACAAATCCATGAACGAGAGCTCATTTGTAAGCTTGCGAATGCTATTGACATAGAGGAGAGTATTATGAGACAGCAGAGCATACATGATTGGTTGCAGTTGGGGGCCCGGAATACTAGATTCTTTTACACTGCCATGAAGGCCAGACAGAGTCACAATAATCTCAATCATCTTATTAGACCTGATGGTAATAGGGATGATTCTATGGACATGCTTAAGCAAGAGGCTCCCAAGTTTTTGGAAGATTTTTATAATCAGGATCATTATTGGTCTACATTTCCTAAGCTCACTCAGGTTAGAAAGCTATCTCTTGAGGCTTCAGAATGGGTTGAGCGTCCTATATCTACTGATGAAGTTAAGAAAGCAGTTTTTCTCATTGGTGAGGATAAGGCCCCTGGGCTTGATGGCTTTAATGGTTGTTTCTATCAAAAATCTTGGGGTCTTATTGGGGAGGAGGTGACGGATGATGTCCTCTCTTTCTTTGTTCATCTAAAATGCTCCGACAGATCAATCACACTTGCTTAACTCTAATACCTAAGAGTTCTAATGCTGCTGATCTGGGGGATATAGGCCAATTACTTGTTGCAATGTGCTCTACAAAATTATCAGCAAGGTGCTTTGTAGTAGATTGAAAGTAGTGGTGTTGGAGCTCATATCGCCTAATCGGGCAGTGTTCATCAAAGGCAGTTGCTTGCTGATTGTGCTCTCCTAGCACATGAGCACATCCATGATTTCAGTAACCCGATGGGAAGTAGAGCGTGTCTCAAACTTGACCTTCGCAAGGCCTTTGACAGTGTCAACAGAGAATTCGTTTATTATATGATGCATCGGATGGGATTCAAAAGGAGATTTATAGGTTGGATATGTGAATGTAAATCTACTCCTTCCTTCTCGGTGATGATTAATGGCTCCCCGCACGGCATTTTTCAATCGAATATGGGCCTAAGGCAAGGGGACCCCTTATTTCCTTATCTCTTTGTTATTGTTATGGAGGCTTTCTCCTGTTGATGGCTAGCCATGTTTTGAGAGGGGTGGTGCAGCCTATGAAGAGGAGGGAGGGGGTTAGTACGCATCTTCTATTTGCCGATGATCTTCTGGTTTTCTATCGGGCTAATACTAGGTCTTTTAAAGGGTTGAAGGAACTCCTTGGTACTTTTCAGCTTTTCACAGGTCTGGAGGTTAATGGGGGGGAAGAGTGCTGTGATGTTCAGCAAAGGGCCAAGAATATCGGTGAGTTGGCTGATATTCTGGGGATTAGGAGGATGAATGGTCTCTCTTCCTATTTGGGTCTTCCTCTCTCTTCTCATTATCATAAAGCCTCCATGTTTGAGAGATTGGTTGATAAGTGCAGGAAGCGATTGCAAGGTTGGGCTTCTTCATTGCTCTCCATTTCTGGGCGCATTGAGCTAGTGAGATCTGTTGTCTATGGCATAGTATCTTTCTGGTTGCAGGCATTCCGTATCCCCAAAACAGTGTTATGCTCGATTAATGCATTATGCAGGAGATTCGTCTGGGAAAGCTTCATTCTGGGGCTGGAAGGATGTCTGTAGGCCCAAAACTGAGGGGGAGGTCTTCGCCACCTTGTTGATTTGCATATGGCTTATGGGATTCGATTGACCTGGCGATTCCTCACACATGATGGGTTATGGGCCCACTTACATGAGGAAGCACTATCTCACAAGCGTGGGTTTTTTCAGAGAGAAAAGCCTTCCTACCCATTCCGGGACTTGGAAGTTCCTTCTTTAATGTCGTAGGTTCTCACAAAATCTTATTGGTCGCAGTGTTAGAGATGGCCGTTCTATTCGCTTTTGGTATGATAGCTGGCTTTCTTGTGTGCCCATGTGTGATTCTTATGAGGTGCCTGAGGGGGGAAAGGAGAAGAGTCTGTGATTACTGGGAGAGGGGAAATTGGGTGGATGATGCGAGGATTCAGTCTATCATGCCACTTCTTTCTCAGATCAACCAATCTTCTGGAGAGGATCGCTGGGTTTGGAAATCTGGGCATTCGTGTAACTAGACTAGTGCTTGGGATGGGGTGCGATCTAGACTTCCCAGGTTTCCTTATTATAGCCTTGTTTGGTTTAGAGGTCATATTCCCAAGATGGAGATTACCCTTCTCCGCGGTATTCACCGCAGGCTGCTTACTCGTGATGTCCTGGCTAGTTGGAGGATTGATACTCACACGGACTGTGAGCTGTGCCGGGATGGTATGGGAGAGAGTGTTGATCACATCTTTTTTGAGTGCAGATATTCGAGGTACATTCTATGCAGGAGTCTATCTAGATTGGGCATATTGGAGCAGGTGCCCAACACCCTCCCTGAGGTCTGCGATTTACTTACTACCAGGTATAGAAGCTCTGATAGTTTGGGTACGCTGGCTAAGACAGTATTAGCGGCGATTGTCTGGCACATCTGGAGAGAGCGTAACAGGAGGATATTTGAGGGGTCTTCCTCTTCTGCAGTCCAGCTATTAGAGGATATCATTGCTGACATCAGGGTTATGCTCAGATCCATAGACATGGATCAAGCGTCAGACACTAGTCCCCTCAACAATTGGGGGCTCATTGGTAACAAGGATGTGTGATATTTTGAGCATTCCTCTCTTGACTTTTTTGGGTGAGTTTGTATATAGGGGATCTAAATAAGGGCAGGGAGACAGTAATTGAGGATGACGGCGCTTGTGCCATATCTCCTCTTTACTTGTCCTCCCGAGTCCTGTTTAGATCCTATGTACAATATACTGATTCAATATAGATACTCATTTACTCTTCAATATATATATATTTTTTGAAAGGTAAGCGTGAGGATATTATATATAATAGTACAAATGGTACATCATACCAATTGGAGAGTACCCTAGAGAGGGGGATATGACACAGGCGTCGTCACCCCCTACTTCAAGGAACATCACCAAATGAAACAAAATACACATCCGTACACAAGATTTAAACAAAGCTAAGCCCAGGTTTGTCAACCAAAATCTCCAATCTCCTAATTTGAGAAAGCTTCCTTCTTTTCAGTAGTAGTGGGCTCTTGGTCATACATTGCAACTTTAATATCTGCCGTAATTTCCTCAAACAATATAGTCTGACCTCTACGCTCAGCATCAAAGATCCTTCTATTCCTTTCCCGCCAGATATGCCAAACAGTTGCAGCTAAAACAGTTCTAGAGAGAGTGCTCATGCTGCTCTTACCTCCATAAGTATTCAAAAGGTATTTACCAGCCTCTGCTAAGGATGTTGGCTTGTAAAAGTGGGTCTTCAATTTCAACATTGCTCGACAGAAAATATACCCTGAATAGCTGCACTCAAAAAATAAGTGACTAATATTTTCAACAGCATTAGCATCACATAATACGCAATTGGGTGGGGAATCAGGAGCCCATCTGCAAATCTTGTCTCTAGTTAGTAATTTATCACTCAACGCTCGGAGAAGCGCTAGAGACATTTAAGGAATATAGGAAGGGTACCAGATGAGTTTATGTAGCGGGAAGTCAAGCCCCATTCTCCTCACACCCTCCCACGCCTGACGGAAAGAGAATGAATCACCCCGCAACCATTTCCAACCATCCTCCCCAGATTTAAGCTTGAAAAGATTTAATTTGTGTCGAATGGGATCAAGGATAGGGTCATCACTCCAGCCCGTACCCGTCCAGTAATCTGCCACTTTGAGTAGGTTATCATCAGCCGCCGAGTTGCATAGGAGTTTGGGAGGTATGCCATCGAGCCACGGATCATGCCAGAAGTAGGTGCTCTCGCCATTTCTAACCGTACGGGCAATCAAGCCGTTAGACACAAGACGGCTCCGCAAAAGGCGCTTCCAGGTTCCGGATGCTGCTGCACTTGTTCTTGCGGCAAAGAGACCAACAGGACCTGAACCGGTGTGCCGCAAATGAGAAGCCCACAGGCCGTGGGTATTTAGGAATCTCCAAGCCAGTTTGAGGTCAGCAGCGTCATTTAGCTCCTCCAGGAGCCGGAGGCCAACTCCCCCCTCGGATTTTGGTTTGCATATGTCATTCCAAGCCCAAGAACGTGAATTACCCAGGATGAACTTCCTACAAGCCATAGTAATACATTTTAAGACACTTACCGGGATGCGGTAAACCTGCATCCAGAAAGCTACCATTCCGTAGATTACGGTTCTAACAAGTTCAATTCTTCCTGCCACAGAAAGTAACGAGGAAGCCCAACCCCCCATTCTTCTCTTGCATTTATCAATCAATTTTTTGTAGCTAATGGCAGTAGGATACTTAACTGATAGCGGCAATCCAAGATAAGCCGAAAATGAGGAAGTTATTTTAATTCCCAGAAAATCCGCAAGCATCTCCTTGTTCCTTGCCCCCTTATATATATGTGTGTGTGTGTGTGTGTGTGTGTGTGTGTGTGTGTATGTATGTATGTATATACACACACATATATACATATATATACTTATAGATACATATAGATACATATACATACATACATACATACATACATACATATAGATATATATATATACATATATATATGGGTTGTAGGCATTGACAAGATTCAATGGTTAAAGAAAGATTAACGACCCAATAAATCCAAGATAAAGTTTCCTAAGATTTGTAAATGTTAAAATCACGTGCATGTTCTCAAATATTCTAAAAGTTATTTATCATCATAAATGAATTATGATAATTATGTTTTAAAGACTGCATCCCCCGTGTGATATGTCACGCCCCGTAACCCAAGGTCACTGCATATTTAGTAAATAATGACAGATCCTGCAATTAACCAGTGAAAACAATCTAGACACGAGCAAAGATACATCAAAAATGCTTAAGGAAACTTTCATATATAGATGAGAATAATGGGTATCATATGACAATGGAGGCTTAGCCTCATATACCAAGACATAAAAGTGTGGAAGTACAATATCCCACATGCGCTTGTACTTATTGTACCGTCCATTTTTTTATGTTTTGGTATATGAGGCTAAGCCTCCATTGTCATACACATTATATATATATATACATGCATGTGCACATGTGCACATTTTCCCCTATTTTCAGTTTTAAGGAATTTTTTTCATACACTTGTTCATATCATGGATGATCAACATATTAAAAATCAAATCATTCCAATATCTTTTAAGCCCCATCTATCCCTTGCAACTTCAACGGTCTAAAAATTTGCTGAAAACCCGTTGAAGCTGCAAGGGGTTGCTGGGTGCTTAAAAGAAATTGGAATCACTTGATTTTTGGTGTGTCGATCATCCATGATACGAACAAGTATATGAAAAAAATTCCAATAAAAACAGAAAAATGGGGGAAATGTGCACATGCGCAAGTAACTTACATGCGCATGTGCACGTGCATATTTTTCTCATATATATGTGTGTGTACTAGTCATAACACGTGCCCTCGGGCACGGTTCATTTAAGATATCCATGCAAAATCTTTGTTCTCCCCAAAAAATATTTCCACCTCCAAAATTTAAACATACAAAAATTTAGATTCGACGCGGGCGCCTTCGGGTGTGGAGAAAAAAATTTAACCCATGCAAAAAGAGAAACACACGAAAATGAAGGGGAAAGTGCATAAGTGTGTGCGTGTAAAAAGTGAAATGGGAGGGTTTTTTTAGCAAAACGGAAAAAATGGACTGTATTCTACGCAAATGTAGTGATTGCAGGGGGTTAGTTTTTTGGTTTTCCAAACACTCATCTCACCCATTCTTTTACCAAGATTAAATCCTAACCATTCTTCTATCAACTTCTTTATACATCAGCATGACATCAACTTGTCCTAGTCAGCCATAGAATTCAAAAAAGTCCTCATTTGTAATATAGATGTTTGTGTGTATGTATGTATAGACAAATTTTCAAATGCAAACATTTCGCACAAAATTTTCCGTGCGAAAATGTTTTTATTTTTTGAAATTTTTTTAAAATTTTTTTCCACCTTCACTTCATATTGTTAAACACCCCTAAAAATAATGGTTGAAAAATAATGTGATTTGGACTTCGATCAGGGGCTACAAAAAGTTGTGTTTTGAAATCGTTAAATTTTGTTACGGGTGGATCGGTGTTCAAATTCCCTAGGGTTTACCCATTATTTTCCCTTGGATATATAATTGTATGAATTAAACATCAAAAAAATTTGCAAATTTTTTTCTAAAAATAGATAAAATCCTTTTTGCACGGGCTTTCACACCATTCTTTTTTGCACCAGAACATTACTATATATATGCGTTTAAAATCATGTGGCCAAGGAGGAAAATCCTCCTTGGCCCACCACCAGCTAAGCCCTGCTCATAATTTTTTTTTTAAAATTTCCAATATGCTCTACACCTCTTGGATGATCACCACACCAAAAATCAAGTGATTCCAACACTTTTTGCCCATCGATCCACCCCTTGCAAAAAGTTTTATGTTATGCGACCGTTGATTTTGCGACCGTTGATTTTGCAACAGGTGGATCGATGGGCAAAAAGTGTTGGAATCACTTGATTTTTGGTGTGGTGATCATCTATGAGGTGTAGAGCATATTAGAAAAAATTTATGGTCGTGGATGGACCAAGGAGGAAAATCCGGCATGGCTTAAACTATATATATATATGAGTTTACAAAATCATAGACACCATAAGTTCCCCATACTAAAAAAATACAACTAAATGATGCAACATAGGCACACTCCCACCTCAAAGTTAGAAATCTACAGTCTCCGTTGCAAAGTCTGTATCTTTGAAAACTGGGGCCTCCTCTAACTCTGTCTCAGCACCTAGCAGTGCAACAAAAATGAATAACATGTTGATTGTTGAGTTGAAGACTAATATTGTTTTGATGATGATCAACATTATATTGTGTGCTAATCATCTTATTTGTTTTAGTCTTAGATTTAACAATTGATTATCTTGATGAGGAGACAAAAACAATAGGTGATGGGACGATGATGGATGATGATTCAAGGCTATGGAGCAAAGCTTACAAGAAGAGTATTAGACTACAATGTAATACATTTTGTATTTCTTCATGTATTTTGCTTTTCTTTATAGAATATTTGTTAAGCCTTGAATAGATGCACACACACTTCCATTTTGCACCATCTCATTTGGTCCATTGCTCAAAACACTCTTTATAGTGTTTTTAGAGATGGATCAGGCGCCTGGTGAAGAGTCACCAGACGCCTGGCATATCAGCTTTTGAATAACCTTGATACCATGGATCAGTCGACTGGTGATTTATGACCAGGCATTTGAATAATGGTCTATATGCCCGGTACATGAACTTCAAGCGCCTATATAGATTGAGCCAACTTTCATATGCTCTCTATTTTCTTGGACCCATTATTTGCAGCCGTCTGTAGAAGGCTTACGAGACGTCTGCACAGTTGTCCCGACGTCTGGTAAGTGTTCATCAAACGTCTGACGCTTGGTATTGGACTTTTCTTTGCTTCGTCCATATCATCTGCCAGTCGTCTGGAGTTATATTCCCAAGAGTCAAGGCAGTTGATCAGGTGCCTAAGAACCCTTCTCCAAACACCTGGTCACTCTCAAATCTGCCCGTTTATAGCTGTTGGCTGTGATTTTTGAGGAGAAATTTTCTCAATTTTCGTGATTTTGTGAACTTATTTAAGCTCCTTTGTGAGGCAGATTTTGGCATCACTCCAGTACATTAAGAACATTTTGTGAGTGTCAAATTTGATGGGTTTTCATTGAAGAGAACTTCCTTTCTCTCGTTCTTCTCAATACATCATATGCATTGATTTAGTGGTAGTTAGACCTAGCCAATTAGAGAAGTTTTCAAGTGCATCCAAGCTCATCATCTTGCACTTGGTGATTTCAATCTTTCATGCCTTCACACACACATTGGTATGATCTACTCAAGGCATAGGTAAGATTGTATTTTTATTTCATTTTTGTTGAAACATAGTACTCGGATTGTGAGTACATTGTAGGGTTTACTCCACTTGAAGATCTTTCTCTATATCCCGGTTTAGGGACTGTACTCGTGAAGAGTAATCTTGTGTCCCGGTTTAGGGAGCACTAGTGGAACTCCACCGTCCGGTTTAGAAGGGCGGGCCTGGAGTAGGAGTCCCGGTGTAGGAATCCGAACCAAGATACCCATTGTGTTTGTGTTTGCCTTGGTGATATCTCTCTTGTAGTTGTTGAGCTTATTGTTTTTATTTCCGCTGCGTTGTACGTTGAATTATTAGTAACTATTAATTGCACATATTTGTTTGCCTTTACATTATTTATGCCATTGTTTAGTGTATTATATAGCCACAGGTCCGAACAAATGGTATCAGAGCCTTGGTTTAGTGTCTTTTGCATATATGACGTCTTCGTCTCAACTAATGTTTGATGTATCGGTATCGGTCTTGGTATCGCTCTCTCGAAAATTTAAGTTTCGGTATCGGTATCATCCGTTTCGGCGGTTTCAGACGTGAGTTTCGGTTGGTCTGTATCTATTATTCTAAATACTTAAAACCCTATCAGATACGCAAAAAACTAAAGTAGCTTGAAGTTTGCATTGTGCACCCACCGGTTTACTTTGCGCATATACCACTTACTTGCAACTTTGCCAAAAATAGCTTGGAGTTGTTTTGCGCACCCACCAGTTTGCTTTGCGCACCCACCAGTTATTTACAAGTTTGCCATATAATATCTTCGTTGATGTGCACACATACCATTTATTTACAAGTTTGCCATTTAAATACAAGATTGCCATTTACTCTTACTTCATCTATCACGGTCTGCTCTCTCTCTCTCACAGGAGAGGCGGGTGCGGCGAGGGAGTAGGCGGAGCGGCGGGGCGGGGCAAGGCGGGACGAGGTAGCATGCAACGCGGCGCAATGAGGCAGCATGCAAACAGGCGGGGCGGCGAGGTAAGTTCATGTCTTCTTCTTCTTCCCCTTTTTTTCTCGTTTTCTTCTTTTTTTTTGCAGTTTTTTCTTGTTTCTTCGTCTAATTTTTAAATTTTGGAACATATTCGTCTTCGTCTTCAAGCCGAAACCCTAGGGTTCCGGCCGATACCGAGAAAGAGGAGGGGTTTCGGTCTTGGTAGCCTCCTAGACCGAAACCAAACGACCGGAACCCTAGGATTCCGGTCGAAACATAAAACCTTGGTCTCAACAACTTCCACCTAACTTTGATGGAGAGAACTATGCTCAATGGAGTAATAAGATGATTGATCACCTTATGGAGACGTCAAATTTCATGATGAACGCTCAGGCCAAGAGGATTTTGTGCATCTCCACCTTTGATCATGATTTCGAGAACACTTTATGGATGGAGATGGCACATGAGGTTTGGAGCTACCTTGAGGCCAAGTACATCGAGAGCAAAGCTTTTGAGAATGAGTCAAGCGAAAATGAGGTATTTCAAACTCAATCCTCCTATGAGCATGATAGTTCTAAAAATTTATTGGATGCTCATATGTGTAGAGCACATTCACATCATGCTGACACACATGATTGCACTACTTTGCATGCTTCTCACATTTCATTGATTGAATCTTTGCATACCGAGAAATAAGGATTCCTTTCTCAAATTCGTGAGTTGCGAGAAGAAAATTATTCTCTTAATCGTCGGTTGGACGATGCTCATGATTCAAATTGTGACTCTGTTATTCTTAAGAGAGATTCTCAAATTGACGCTTTAAGAAATGAGACTTTGGATGTCAAATCTCAATGTCTTGAGCTTGGCTCACGTCTATCCACCAAGGATAACGATATTTCTTCTCTTTTGAAGAAGTGTGAGGTATTGTCTACTCAACTTTTGAGTAAGAACAAGAGTTTTGGATTTTCATCTTTGAATTTGTCCAAACCAAGCTCTTCTCATATAAACAACCAAAATATTTTTTGGGGGAACCTTCTAATGGGGTTGTCACATCCAAATCTTCTTTTGGCCAAAATCAACTTTGAATCTAAAGCAAAAGAAGAATCATGCTTATATGTACACTCATTGCATAAGAAGCCCGTTCAAAAACAAATTGTTATGAACACTTCTTCATCTTTGCATATGCATGATACTTCTACCCATATGATTAATTCTCGTGTTATGCATGCTATTAATGCTCCTATGCATGGTAGAAAATTATCTTGTGTGAATGATTTGAATGCTCACTCACATGTTTCACACACGAGTCACGCTAATATTTATGTTCCACCTCACAAGCGAGTACCCCCACTCATATTCATGCCCCTACACGACCACTCCTTAGGAACCCCAAATCTTTTTCTTTGCGCATTCCTAAGAATGTTTCTCGGCATGATATAAACTTGTATATGGAATCATATGTTCGTAATGTTATTTTTTCAGACAACTATATACGGAAACCAAACTCTTGTTTGTTTGGTTTCCACCTTGCTAGCACTTACACACTTTTATGTATTGCTTGGGTACCATGCATATTGATTACTTTATGTATCCACTTTTAGTGTGAGATTGTACATAGCTTTCATGTTTGCATGTTTCATAAGATTTTGGAGGGTATGGAATGTTTGCTTGCTAGCATGTTAATTTCCTTTCACGTGTTATATGTCTTTTACATTATGCTTGTGCATATGAGTATGTTGTTTCTTTAACCTTTGGATTTTATCAATTTTGCACCTTCCCATCTTTTTGATATGCCAAGGGGGAGAAATATGGGTTATGTAAATATATATATATATATATATATATATATATATATATATCATAGGCCTTTATGCATAATCTTTGTGGTATTATTTTTACATAATCACCCATCAATATGCCTTATGCTTTATTTGTTCACTTTGTGTACATATGTATATTGATAGGGGGAGTTTGTTAGCACACAATGAATTTTCAATAATTATATTATATTTTTACATAATGTTTTGTCATCATCAATAGAGGGAGAATGTTGGTTCTTGAGTTCAAGACCAATATTGTTTTGATGATGATTAACATTATGGTGTGTATTAATCATCTTATTTGTTTTAGTCTCAGATTTAACAATTGATTAATCTTAATGAGAAGAAAAAAGAATATGTGATGGGATAATGGTGGATGATGGTTCAAGGCTATGGAGCAAAGCTTGCATGAAAAGTATTGGACTTCAATGTAATACATTTTGTATTTTTTCATGTATTTTGCTTTTCTTTATAAAATACTTGTTAAGCCTTGAATAGATGCACACACTTTCATTTTACATCATTTTCATCATTAGGGTTCCTTAAAATTTATGTAGAACACATCTCATTTGGTCCATTACTCAAAACACTCTTTATAGTGTTTTTAGAGATGGATCAAGCGCCGGTTGAAGGGTCACCAGACGCCTGGCATGTCAGCTTTTGGATAAGCTTGACATAGTCATGGGTCAGCCGTCGGATAGTCTATGACTAGGCATCTGAACAGTGGACCAGACGCCTGGTACATGAACTTCAGGCGCATGTACAGATTGAGCCAACTTTCATCTGCTCTCTGTTTTCTTGGACCCATTATTTGCAGTCGTCTGTAGAAGGCTTACCAAAGATCTATACATTTGTCCAGACGTGTAAGTGTTCATCGGACGTCTGACGCTTGGAGATTGGACTTTTCTTTGTTCTGTCCATCTCATCTGCCAGTCGTCTGGAGCTATGTTCCCAGGCGTTTGAGCAGTTGATGAAGCACCTGTGAACCCTTGTACAGACGTTTGGCGACTCTCAAATCTACCCGTTTATAGCCGTTGGCTGCGATTTTTAAGAGATTTTCTTGGTTTTCGTGCAGTTTTGTGAGCTTATTTAAGCTCATTTGTGAGGCAAATTTTGGCATCACTCCAGCACATTAAGAATATTTTGTGAGTGTCAAATTTGAGGGTTTTTGTTAAAGAGAATTTACTTTCCCTCTTCCTTCTCAATACATCATATGTTGATCTAGTGGTGGTTAGCCCTAGCCAATTGGAGAAGTTTCCCAGTGGATCCAAGCTTATCATCATCTTGCACTTGGCGATTTCAATCTTCAATGCCTTCACACACACACACACACACACATTGGTAAGATCTATACAAGGCATATGTAAGATTGTATTTTCGTTTTATTTTTATTGAAACCAATTCACGGGTTGTGAGTACATTGTAGGGGTTTACTCCACTTGGAGATTTTTCTCCATATCCCGATTTAGAGATTGTACTTGTGAAGAGTGATCTTGTGTGTCCCGGTTTAGGAAGCACTACTGGAACTCCACAGCTCCGGTTTAGGAGGGTGGAATTGGAGTAGGAGTCCCGGTGTAGGGATCTAAACCAGGATATGTCTTGTGTTAGTGTTTGCTTTGGCGTTATCTCTCTTGTTGTTGAGCTTATTGTTTTTATTTTTGATGTGTTATGCGTTGAATTTATTAGTAACTTTTTAATTGTGCATATTTGCTTGCATTTACACTATTTACGCCCTTATTTAGTGTAGTGTGTAGCCACATGTCCCAAAAGAACCGCAAAGTAACTCACAATAACTCTAGAACTTTAGAATTAAAACATGTGAACATGAATAAAACTAAATACAAGCAGGAACTGAGAGTAGGTAACCGATTAATTAATACTAACTAAAAGGCAGGTTTTGGAAATTAAGACATGCATATAACTAAAGTATTAACTTAAGGCGGTATTATCATGTTCATATCAATTATGTCAAATCTAGGCTGTGAATCATATTGGAAGTAAATTAAGCAACAATGAGTCCACATCGTACCATGAGGTGCTCACACGGGCCAGGCCTAAAGTAGGGACAGTATGAGGCCATGAGTCCAAAAGAGTAACAGTGTGGGACTCAATAATTAAGTATGGTGATACCAATAGGGGTCCATCGGATTAATGATGTGACCCGACCAGAACACCCGATACAGTCATGTCAATAGAAACATGGCTCCAGTTGCTCCCGCACTCTTAGTAATATGATTTATCTCGAAACACAACGAGTTTGAAGTGTCAAGTGTTTGTCAAGTGTACATCTCTCAGTGTCTCGGTGATACAATCCAGTAGAACTAGGTATTATTTATTTATGATGTGGAAAGTAAGCTTTTGATTAAGCTTAAGGTCACATTGAAACTAGTTCATATGTTGATGTGTTATGTCAGTTCTAGTCATGTTTTCAAAATTCTATTCTATCAAGCATGTTTAAACAAGACAATAACAATGTATTCCAAGAATATTCCAATTTCATTTGGTTTTCATAGCACACTCAACATATTAATATTTTTATTGTTATGGGAAACTATGCAAGATGTGTTATAATCATTAAAACTAGAAAACATGTAACATGTAATAATGAAAACAATGGAACATTTAGCATGCCATAGGAGTTACACTACTTTAAGCATATGACATGGAACACACATGTGTTAAACTAATTTAAACATGTATCATGAGCACATGTGTGACGGATAACAAGTAAAATATTCAAAGCAAACTAGAAAATCTAAATCTGAGACATAAGTAGTAACTTCAAGCTAACCGGGAAGTCAAATAACGAACAGTGCATCAATTTCGAAATATTGAAGGATAGACCATATGGGAAGGACAATTGTCGTGATCTTAGATAATTCTCATCATCGATCATTTTACGAGACTTAGCCATGTGTTCCTAGATTTATATGATCCTTCAGGGAATAATTGTAAGACGACAAACTATGATCCAACATGCAGTATGACTTATGATCATATAGGTGGTAAACCTATGGTCCAACGGTCTCAAATGGCACAAACCATCATTTACAATCATAGGGTAACCCAACTCCGATATAAAAGCCAACCCCGACATGTAGGGCAAAGCCTTGGGGTTTCCATATCAACCCACGGCTACCACCAAGCCTCGATACTATCTAAAACATCATCAACGCCTTATCTACAGTCCCCATCTAAGGAAATTAGCATCGGAAATTTCCAAAAAAACAATCACAACAGTGAAAACCCCATCGATTAGTCACGACCTAGAGCATGGTGCCCATAATCAGTCATGACCAAGTCAATGGGATGCACGGTGAGGGCCATGGGGTCCACAGGGTCACGACAAAGGGCTTTAGAGCCTCGGATAGTCAGGGCAGGGACAATGGAACGTCAGGCAGAGGCTGAGGCAGCTATGACAGAACAGAAAACCACGGGACAGCCACGACAGTGGCATGGGACAGTAGCGGGGTCGTCGCCAAGCTTCAGGGATACCTGAGTCTTGCTCAAATTCATCATTGCAAGCATGTAAATGAAAATAACAAATTTAAAAACCAAAAATTAAAGAATTAAAGTGATTTACCGAATTTTAAAAAAAATGGAGGAAACTTGAGCCTCATGCCTCCCCGAAGTATGGCTTCAACTCTTGGCAAGGGGGTGGAAACTGAACACTAAACACGAGCTCCAACAAGAAAGCAAACCAAAATCCCTTTGGAAATAATGTTTCCGAGTAAAAACCGAAATCCTAAGCTCATCTGAGCTTTTATAAAGGGAAGCATATACGTATGGTGCTTAGAAGAAGCCGTGGTTTTGCCACGAAGTCAGTCAGTTGCGGATCAAGAGGAGATTGTGTCGAAACCCTAGAGATTTAGGACATGGAGAGGTGCAAGGCCATGACACGTGTTTCGTGAGGTGGATAGAGGAGAGGGGCCTCAGAACAGTCGTGTTTTCCTTTCCTTCTTGCCGAAGGAAGTGAAGGAGACAAAGGAGAGAGAGAGAGAGAGAGAGAGAGAGAGAGAGAGAGAGAGAGAGGGTGAGTGGGTTGGACTGGGCAGCAGGAGTAAAAGAAAAACAAAAGGAGAAAAAGAAAGAAAAGGGATTGGTCCGGCCCCTTTTTTAAAAAACAAATGGGCTTTACATGATAACTTCACAGGCATGCACATGTTTCATCTGAATAAACATATATGTCTGGAATGGCATGGGAACCAACATATATACAATACTCATTGGACAAATTAGGATAGCTAAATTATTTCAAGTATAAAATGCAACTGGCATTGGACAAGGATCAGCAAGATAAACCAATTTCATTTTTTGCTGATTAAGATCAAATGCATTTTCAGTTATGGATGGGGGAAAATTATGTGGTCAACAAAAATATTTGGGATGAAATATATTTTTTGTCACTGCAGTTTTTGCTTCTGCTAGGTGTTTTGGTATTTCAAGGTCCTTTGTGGATAAATAATGAATTATGAATAAGACCAATATTTAATTGTAAAATCAGATAAAATCATACGAGGTGATTAAGACATTTTTGTTATGAATAGGACCCATTGGGCCTATTGGGTATCCACCCACATGAGTACCCATTATGAATACTATATAAAGGAGGCTAGGGGTTTCCTAGCCTCAACCCTTCTCCAAATCTGTTTCTCGTTCATAACACGTTATCAGCACGATCACGCTCGTAGGAGGAGACGGCGGCTCGCGGAGAAGGAGATCCATCAATCGCTCAGATTCAAGAAGATCGTAATCTTCTCAACGGGGAGCGAAAAGGGCATCCTTCACCAACCGTCGACTAGATTCCTTTGTCGAATCTAGAGGTAAAAATCAAAACTTTTTAGATCTAAACTTGCTTTTCACGTTAGATCTGCATGTTTTAGGATCAAAAAGTTTAAAAACACGGTAAAAATCACATTTTTTTTAGATCCGCATGCCTAAAAAAATAAAAATCTGTTTTTTAGTGATCTACATCCTTAAAAAATCCGGGTTTTACCCCCCTTTGATCCAAAATCTCCGCACGCCGTAAGGCGAAACGGCGGCGCCTCACAAGCGCCGGCGGCGGCAAATAAACGCCGCGGCCATAGGCCGCGGCGGCCGCGGCCCGCCGTCGCGGCGACACGCCGCGGGCCCCCCTTAGGGTTTTCCGAAACCCTAGCCCTAAACGGGCAAATTTTTCGGGGGAGGCCCAATTAACCCTAATGGGTTGTTTTCATGGCCCAAAAGGCCAGAAAATTAGCTCATTTACATAAATATTTTTTCTTCTTTTATTTTTGGCCTTAAAAGCCCAACATAATTAAAAGAAACTTTAAAGGGTTTTAAATCGGTAAACAAAACATTAAAATATGGATCAAAGGTAAAAGTTTTTCAAAATAAATTTTTGCACGTCACACATAATTTAGATTATTTAAATTAATCTTTACATGCCTGTGATTGATTATCTGCGTGGTTGTATGTTTCCAATATATTATTTGCGTGGATGTGCAAATTAGGCTATGTTTTTAGGGATCAGCCAGGTTTCCGACACCTTTTAATTTCCTGCAATTTTTCTTTTTTTGAGAGAAATTTGTAAGTGAGGATATAAATGTAAAAAGAAGACCGAAGGACACCAAAAAGGAGCTGAAGGCGTACGCACAATGAAGATAGGGGCTTCTCTCTGAAGTTCCCGAGTTGTATTTTATTCTTTCATGCTATTTTTGATGTAACTTTGGACTGTACTTCTTTTTATTTCGGTGTCAGCTGGCTGATCCCCATAGTCCTAAGTCGTTTTCATTTTCATTGCTTATGCATTAATTGCGTGGATGTTAATTATTTTAATAACATGTTAATGTTACAATGAAACTGTCAAAAAGCATGCCAAAATCATTTTGATATAGTTTAACGCCTATTGCTAGACTATATACCTGCGATAAGATTTTTTAAAATGCCTGCAGCATATAAATAGCATGTGTACATCATACTTGTTTCAATTCAATTGAACATAATCTTTAGTTTAAAAAGCTTTACATTATATGTATGATGGGCTCATGATATGACGATATTTATGACAATAATACAATAATGATTTCAAAAAATTTAATATCATATCCACTTTGACAAAATGAACCCGAAGTTCAAAATCAAATCAAAAGTCAACACACTCTCTCTCCCTAATAAAATAAATACGATGGTTTATGCGAAAATTATAATTGCTATCTTTATAAAAGATGCACACTTTGCGGTAAACAGATATATAAGATCTATGATCTATATAATCCAATATGGACACCAGAAGTTTTCCATAATACCGCTAAACTCCTTAAAAGAGTACTCTCCTTTATTTTTACAAGGAAAGATTTTTTTTCTAGCCTTGAATATAAGCATACGCCTGAAGTCGTCGCTAAATGAATAAGTGAGAAATATATTACGCACCCACGTATTTGTTCCCCTCTGAGCATGGTACACTATCCACATAAAATTTGAACGACTCAAGTAAAAGGCCTGAAGCTATACTCGAGCATTCAAATAGACTTTTTAAAAGTCCCTTATTAATTAGAAAAGTGGAAGTATAAATAATTTGCTCAAACCCCTGCTTATGTCTCCTTAGCAAGACTAATTTTCATTGTCCTTTATAAATAAGGAATATTGAAATCAGGGGAAGTTCAGGATCAAACATGACCTGAAATAAAAATAAGGAAAACTCAAAACAGGGGAAGTCTTGGATTAAATGGGAAAGGGAAGATACAATATACCTCGACATGGAGTAAGCAATGGCAAGCCAAAATCAGACCAGAAGTTCTGATAAGAGCCACAATGTTTTTGCAAACATGAATGTGCATTAACTTATGCCATATAAAAATACATACATATCTAGTCAAAACGACGAAAGTCTAATTGACCTTATGTATATTTTGCTACTCCCCGAGGATAAATAAACTTTGAAATCAAAAATAATCTGTTGTCATAACATAAGTCTTAATGAGCATAATTATTGTTGTATGTTTTCAAGAGCACACATCACACTATGTCACTTGTTGACTTATCATCAGTATTATTCTCTTGTAGTTTTAATACATTTTATTTTACTGCGTATGTTTTGCTATCTTGAATACCCCAAAAATAAAATGAGGACGCCATATACTCTCTAAAACTTATACAGTTTCAAAAAGGATATTCGTCAAAACGAAATCCCTAATGACTCAAGAAATAAATGAAGCCTGAAGATTTGTCCCAAAATGATCCGCACAATAGTCAAAGTGAAGATGAAATCCTTCACAGCTTGAACACAGTTCAACTATTACCGGACAAAATTAACTTGAGCACTTTAATGGACTTTTCAAAAGACCCACATAAATTCAAAAGGAGGAATTATTTTGGAACACCAGAAGTGTCCAGAATCGACCAACTTTGGATCGATATCACCCTTGATTGATGATGCAAGACATCATCAACCAGACGAACCCGAAGATTCTTCAAAAAGGGTGAAACTTTCATTGTCCTATTCAAAAGGGAAAAATGATAATGAGATCATCTCCATTCACATGGACATTGACTCTCCCCACTTCCTTAAATGAATTTAAGATGATATACTATCATCATTAAAGATAATGAAGACCTTTAGGTCTCTTGAGAGTATTTAAGGGATATAAATAGGCTTCGTCCACTCCCTTAACCGGACTGATGATGTACCTTTGGTGTACCCATCAATATATCCTCTAAATAAATGGTCATTATCCAACCACATTCTTGTATAAAATGGTGGTAACTTTGGATAACACTGGGAAATTTAAATATTTTACAACTGGAAAAATAACGAACACCCTGAAGCTTGTGTTCACACCCAAATATGGGTAAGATAAATCATTAAAATGATTTAAATGGATTTCTTATCCATTAAAAAATCCAGTTGTAGGTGACCACATGGGAACATGCAATTACATTGCAAACCATCAAAACGCCTCCTTAGAACCTATTTATATGAGTCTGATCACCTCATATAAACAGTTTCCGAAAACCCCTGACGGGGGAAGCGTTTAGAGCACATCTTATAGATTGTGCCATGATGAGTAGACACCCCCATATCACCAATATAGACCATCAAAATACAGAACTATTTATCGGAAGTAAATATCCCAGATAAATAGAGTCTGAGCACTCTGAACAGGGGAAGCATTTAAATTCACTTATCCTAAGACGTGCATTGATGATCCTATTTTAAAGATTTGATGAGATCTTGAAGATCCCTCACAACTTTAATGTCCCAGAATCAGTTTCAACAGAAATACTACAATCATCCATGAGCCTAAAGCTCAAATGATCATTTAAATCATTAATACCTATGATCTGGTTATCATGAATTGTGATGAGATCCTGAAGATCCACACTTATGAAACTGTTAAAACAGTTATCAGACATAGTTACTGACAATATAGATATTGTCAAAACTTTCACATCCCTGCTACTAAAAATCCAGCTAGGATTGACATACCAAATATATTGGATGCAATCCACCAGTAGCAGAAGTGGATATCCTCAATGGATGAGAGGACATACCACTAGGCTCCAAAAAAAGAGATCTACTCCTGGAGACCGAAAAAACAATACCACCATAGGAAAGTGAGCTCAAATCCAGAACCTTATTGCAACTTGGTTGCTAAGGACCAATTTTGGATCTGTCCATATTCTTTACCCGTCCCAGAACCTTCATTTCTTTAACGCGTCGTGAAGGAGACACCTCTGGGAGAAATCAAATGATTATAGTACGTACGGGGTGAGTTTTGGACAAGAAAGAACACATTTTGTCGACAGATTCTCTCATATTTCATTTTGCCAGTTAAATATAAAATATCGTTTCCACAACTCTGCTTTGCCTGAAGCAAAGAGAGAGATTTGGCCAAATTATAATAATGTGGAATGAGGCAATAATAAGGTGAGCTGGACTCACTTATGAAATATGAGGTGTTGGACCTGAAGTCCTGATATCAAAAATGATATCAAATCCTGTGGGATAACTGAGTATTGAAGGAGAATTAAAATAAAATCGTTAGCTATAAGGATTTTAATTTGCTATAGTTTTTAGAGGTATAAATCGCTCAAACCAGGAAGTAATCAAGTAAGATGAGCTGAACTCACTTACAAGATGAATCTGATGCATCGACTGGTTTATGTCAAGGCGTAACCCAACGAATGGCAAAAGGAGGGAATTTTTGGTTGATGTTGCTATTGGATGTGACAACCTCACCGATATGAAATTTCTTCAACTGCATGTACAAATTTTTTCTTTACTTTCCTTTCTTTTTGGGACACATATTAATAATATGATTAAAGGAAAGACAACCTAGACAAAGATCCTTAAAGGACTCATACTAAAAGGTTGTTGTTTGCACCTCTTAAAAACAGTATTGTTCTTAAGAGAGCAAATTAAAAGAATTGAGATTATTTTAATAACTCAAAATATTATCGGATCTCCTGAAGAGAAATAACCGAAATATCTGTTAAAGCATATCTATCAGATATGATATGATATGAAAGCCCTAGCTAGGCATAAATTCTAGGCTTACAGAACAACAATCATCCCAAAGATGAACTATTATCCTGGAAATGAACTATCATCCTGAAGATGACGTTAATTAATCATCCCGAAGATGTAAACTTCATACAATGATGATTGATGAAGAAACATTAATTTCATTCTCCACCAAATACACCTATTTGGTTGTATGGATATACATTAAAAGACCCCTTTCCGTTAGCTGGAAGAGGGGAAGAATATATATGGTCCAGAAGTACCTTAAGTGTCTTTGAAACACTCTTCTACCTGGCCAACTGCATGCGTCTCTTTTGAGCGTTAGCAGTATAGCTATTAGCCAGGTACAGTGCAATGCCCCCAGCGCGCCACTGGACCAGAGATATGTAGCTTCTGCGCTATCTCCAAGGGTCGAGGAAAAATCATCTATGTTAAATGTATTTGCATATGCAGGTTACAGATCATCGCGATGAATGGCATAAAAGGGACGTCCACCTCCTGAAGATCTACACAGAATCCTTCCAAGTCTACATCCTTCCACCATCCCGAGAAGCTCATCACCCAAGGAGCAGTTCAAGAACATACAAAGCCAGGTCCTGAAGTACCTCGCAGACGATGACGATTGAGACGTGGAGCTTCTACCAAGTTCGTTAGCGCTCCTTTAGTTTTAGCTACTGCCTTATATGAGTGAAACTTGAATAGATGAGTGATGCTTGTACTTTACTTTTGCTTTCGGAATGTTGCAGATGAGATGGATGTATAGACACATAGGAGATAAATGTATAGATATATAGGAGATCTGCAAGCCTGAAGCTTGATTAGATAAGGGGGAGTCAACTGTAGAGTTGTACTCTTTTTCCTTGGCTAGTGGTTTTTCCCACAGGGTTTTCCATAGTCAAGGTTTTAATGAGGCAACCACATTGACTCTGAATCCAGAAGTATCCACCCCCGACACATCCCCAAATCAGGGGAAGTTATGGAGTGCTGTACTCTTTTCACTGCGCTATCGGTTTTTCCCACAGGGTTTTCCATAGCTAAGGGTTTTTAACGAGGCAGTTACTCTTAACTTGGATCCAGAAGTATCCACCCTTTAAGATACTCCGTAGTACTAATGAATCATTCAGTATTCATAAAGTCGAGTATACCACGTTGGTTGGATAAGGGGAAGTGTTATGAATAGGACCCATTGGGCCTATTGGGTATCCACCCACATGAGTACCCATTATGAATACTATATAAAGGAGGCTAGGGGTTTCCTAGCCTCAACCCTTCTCCAAATCTGTTTCTCGTTCATAACAATTTTGTCATTTACAACACCACAAGCAATTACTGAAAGCACCACAATGGTCGGCAAGGGCTTTCCATGGCCCAAAAAATAGTGGCATTATTAAGGAGGCTTCATGTACGGGCATAAACACGCGTACACACCCCACACACAATGAGGAGGGGGGGGGGGGGTGAGGGAGAAGAACTGTAACTTACAGAAATGAGATTGAGAAATATGATGTTAGCTTCTTGCACACCCTTGCTTAGGAGCAATGAAATAGCTTGAACAGCTGAATTCCCTGTAACGAAAAGGAAGGAGATGTGAAAAACACTACAGAGAGATGAGAACAATAATTAACCAAAATAGCTAAAGAGCCTCTCCTTTTAAACAACAAAAACATTGGAAGTTCATCGATATAAATAACTACTACAAAAGGATGAGGCACCTGGGATGATCGAATTCTCATTCACAGGTCAAAAGTTATTCATGAAAAGGATATCTTAATAAAATCACGTGGTGTCCTAGAAAAATCTCAGTATATATTATTAATGCACATCAAACTTTTTAGGCCCAAGTTGTGAGTAGAAATGATGTGCTGTGGACCAGTAATACTGGAAGTCCAATAAAACATTACAACAAGAATTGGAGTGTCATTGATCATACAAATACCATGCCCCAGCACTCAGCACATGTGGTCTCACTAGAGGGGAACACTAGTGAAAAATGTGATGCGTGCATATGTTGTGCCGTAACACGTAGCGCATGTGATCATATATGAGAGCAAACTATTAAAAAAATTTCTTGCAGAAAACTAAGATATGCCGAAAATCTGCATTTTGTGGCCAGACTTCTCTTTGGGGCTTGCTTATGAACCTTGAACATGATTTCAGATCCCTCCCAACAAGTCTCAGCATCCAAAATCCAAATACATTCTAAAGAAACTGAACACGTACAACATCATATTTGATTGTTCACAATAAAATGAAGATTAAGAATATCAGACGAAATTCATTAAACTTATGTACCAAGTGGTGACTGAAGTGAGAAAGTGTCCCAAATAGCTTGCCATGAACTCTCTTTTATTTACAGTGCTTAGGTACAAAATCTTCCACATTTATCAAGACAGATCTTGAAGCAATCTATTGTTCTTCTAATTTTGTGCATAATATGATGCACCAATTCCTTCACAGACCATCAGATGGTCTCATCAGAAAGCACAACATTATGTCTGCCAACAATAACATCCTTTCTGCTTTTCTTCTCGTTTAGCTGTATTCACTTTTCAATCTCTCTTTGCACCTTTCCTCTTTCAGCTGCTCTCAACATTATATGCTTGAACAACTTGCAAGAGATCATTGACATCATAGCAAGCCTCGTTTCTCGATTTCTCTCTCTCAACTACCCTCTATCTCTTTCATATTTTTCTCATGTTTGTGGTTTTGAGTTGCTTTCAGAGTGTAGCAGTTTTGTCATTGATCTGTGAGTGATTACTGATTAAGGCTGTCCAGTTTCGGAAAAAGTTTTCGATGAAATATAGGAACCCTGAATTTATTACCCATCATTTCATTTGATTAGATGTGGATATGAATTGTACCAAAAAATTAAAGGTTTATGCATATTTCAAAAGTTTAATATATATAATTAAAAAATAAACATCATGAAGATTACTGTTTGTTTCGATGCAGTGTTAAACACACATCAGTGCACTTCAATTTTTTAACATCAATTTCAATTAAGCATACCATGATAATACATCAAGTAATTCACTGTAAGCACAGTAATGGCACAGAATTTGTGACTGATCACATGTAGTGAAGGGGAAAATATTTTTGCTGTTGTGGAGAAAAAGCCTGGCTAGCCAAAATAATATGCTGAGTAATTCAGTTTAAACACAACCATGTGAAAGAACTTGTGACTGGTTGACGCAGCACAAACAAAATCAAAACAGGGGGGAATAGATTTAGAGTTATAAGCAAAGATATGAGAATTTAGGCTTCTCACCAAGTGATGCGGAACAAAGGCTTTAGGGTTTTGTAGTGGAAATTTGGAGATTTCGGAAAAATGTTATAAAGAAAAAAAAGCAATAGATTCAAGCTTCACTCTCAGGCGAATCACTCACACACTTTAGGCAAATTTGGATATACTTCAGATTCTTTTTTTGGGAATTCAGTTGGGGGGAGGAGAGATAGGCGGCAATTGCTGCTTGTTTCGCATGGAGGGGGTGAAGGGGCAAAAGACGGTTATAGATAAGTTTTAGGATTAGTTATAGTTTTATTTATTTATGTGTGTGTAATATAACATAACGAGCGAATGCATGTGCACGAAGAGCACATCAAAGGTAGTCTCCCGGGTACGAAACCGACAGGGATAGCCGGCTCACAAGAGAAATCCCGACGTGGACATTCGTCTCCCGGGCGCAATACTGACGACAAAAAGAAATCCCAGGTCAGTCGTCACAGGGGCGCAAAAGCAGGGACTAAAGCGCAAAAAACACAAGGTGCAAATTAGAAAAAGAGCGATATCAAATCTGTAAATAGGGAAAAGATGCGGGGTCTTTAGGTTTTATGAAAAAGCAATGGCAAGCATGCAAATAGGGGAATGTGGTGGACTTTTGTTTAGGGGTTTCACCAAAACACACAACTACACACCCAACCACTCACCCACACCCCATTGAGCCCCACTCTCCCAAACACTTTGTCCTAGTAGGGCATAGGGATGCCACAAAATTCAAAATTTAACTCAAATTTCAAATTATTAGAATTTTCCCTCATATAATGTCCCTCCAAATATTCAAATCTTTTCCCCAACTACAATTCAAACCATTCTCTTAAACCTTGTCCTAGCCAGCATAAGATGGCTTAAAGCTTTGTCCTAGTCATCAACAAAGTTTGTCCTAGTCATATTTTGGGTGCCACATAGGAAAAGGATTCAAAAAATTCTTCAAATGTATATAAGATATAATAAAGGTAATAATGATGATGATGATAGTTATAGTGTTGAGGTGTAAATGGGTAGGGTTTTATTTTGTTTAACGTTTTGAACTAGGATGTCAATTTTGATTTGAATTCAAATCCTGAGTCAAGAGATAATCTCTTTTATTTATTTATTTATTTATTTTTATTTTTATTTGATCTTTCAGATTTAAGTTTTAATTAAATACTTCAATAAATGTGTTTTGTTAACAGGTTATAGTCCAATAAAAGGGAAAATAAATTCGGAAAAATTCCATAAAAATTCCAAAAATTCTAAAATATTTTGTTTTAAAAAATACATTGAAAATATTTGTAAAAATAATATCGTAAATGGTTTGGAACAGTTACACCAGAACGCCATCAGATACTCAACTATCACATGACATGACACGTGGAGGACTGTCGGCACGGGAACAAGTTGTTTGGTTTATGGTGCGTCAGAACACTCTATTAAGGATTGACCTTTGTGAACTGACAAGACAACGACTGTCAATATGATGCGATTGGGGTGCGACAAATGCAAACGGTGCATCGAACATGGACGGTTCGACAAATGCGGATGGTGCGACGAATGCAGATGGTGCATCGAATGTGGATGAGTTCTCATTTGGAAATGATTTAATGCGAGAATCGTGTCATTTAATGGGAGAATAATATTAGGACTTTATTTGGCAATATTTTAATAGGGAGGGTGATTTAGTCCTTTTGACTAAATACCTAATTAGTAGGAGTTTTATTATAAATAAAGAGGGAGATCTAGAGAGGAGGGATTATGTTTATTTTGAGAGAATGCGGACGTCCTCTTTAATCGGCATCTTAGGAGGATGATCGCCCCTTTAAGTGTGATCAAGGTATCTTTTATTTCAGTTTTTATTTAATAAAAATCAGATCTTTTTTGTTCCTATCAATTTGGTATCAAAGCATGACGATTCTGCAGCCAAGATGGAAGATCATCATGTGTTTGATGAAATACTACAAAGAGATGATGTGCTGCGACAAAAAGAGAACATGCGTTATCGATATGAAAAATTTCAGGAGACAGCTAACAATTATATTCTCCCAAAAACTCATTTCAATATTCCCACAGCTAAGGGTGGAACTCAACTTTTACAATGTCTAGTTAAATTGATGGGTTGTTATCTGTTAACTGGATACTATCAAAATTGCATTGCATTAGGTTCAGAGATCTTAACTTTTGATCCAAAAAATATTACATTTTTTCTTTATAGAGAACAAGCTTATAGCGCACTTGGTTTTCTTGAAGCTGCTGACTCGGAGATGATGAAATTTTATGGGATTTTTTCTGAGGAGACCCATTCGAAGAGCAACACGACATCAAATCTAAACAAAGACGAAGACAACAGCAGATATGCGGAACAAAAGGTGCTGGCTTTGGAAAGGGACAATGGCGAAATCATCTCTTTGGAGAAGGATGTCCAAAAAAAGAAGATCCAGCTTCAGATCTGAACCTAGCTGACGACTCCGACGAAGATCTAAGGTATCCCGACCATCGGAAGGATATGGAAGAGAGCACCGGCCCCCTCACATGTCCCCAGAGCCCTGTAGTCCCTATGTAGGGCCGACAGGGCTCCCCGCTTGCGCTGCAGAGCCCCCACAGGCCCTATCCTGGTACCCATAAGCCTAGCAGAGTTTCAGAGGCAATGGGCTCATTCGGGTCTTGCGCTTAGTTTCATGCCGTTATGAATCCATAAGGAACCTTGGTAGTTGCTATAGCTTCTTTCCGGGTTTCGTGGAGGACGATGGAGACCTTGGATGACTTTTTGATTCAGGAGGAGGCAAGCACCATCAGTTAGAGATGAGTATCTCATGCACTTCATGCACCACCTTGAGGACGAGGTGGGTCATTGGGGGCGGAGTAATAATGCTATTGGGGTGCGACGAATGCAGACAGTGCATCGAACATGGATGATTCAACAAATGTGGACAGTGTGACGAATGCATTCAGTGCATCAAACGTGGGCGTGATCTCATTTGGAAATGATTTAATGTGAGAATTGTGTCATTTAATGAAAGAATAGTATTAGGACTTTATTTGATAATATTTTAAATAGGGAGGGTGATTTAGTCATTTTGACTAAATACCTAATTAGTAGAAGTTTTATTATAAATAAAGGGGGAGATCCAGAGAGGAGGAATTATGTTTATTTTGAGAGAAAATTGATTGTAGATGTGAGATTATCACTCGTTCATCCGGAGAGTGCATACGTCCTCATTAATCGTCGTCTTGGGAGGCTGATCGTCCCTTTAAGTGTGATCAATGTATCTTTTATTTCAGTTTTTATTTAATAAAAATCAGATCTTTTTTGTTCCTATCACAATACTAGTCAACAAAAACAACCTCTACCATCTCAATATAAGGCTTACCAGCAGGCGCAACAGAATACTCAGAGACGTCATGCGTACAACATAACAGCTCAGGAAACGAGAGCCACCCCCTCATACATTGTGTTGTCCCGTTGAAACGTATTTTTACTACGCAATCGATGTACTCCTGTTTCTATATTTTGTTGAGAATTCTGATGATGAAATTTTCTGTAAAGTGTGAAGGATGAAAGACTCTTAACCCATCCTCATATTGTTTTAATACATTAAATGGTTTAAAATACGAATAAATTTTTTAGATTGTTAATGATTTTTCTATATTTTTCATATTTTTCCGAGCTCATTTCTAACTCAAACATGCGACCCATGAAACTTAAAAGTAAACACGACCCACTACTTTATAAATCACCAAACTTTCTCTCTCGTATTTACTCACTTTCTTTTTTTCGTGTTTTTCTTTCCCTCATCAATTCACCGACCTCGCCTCATTCCCTGCGCACACACGACACTATAGGGTATGTCGACATGGGCAACAACAAGCCCATGTCGCACCCCACTTATCTAGTGTCTCTCTTCCTCTCTGACAGATCTCTCTCTCACTCATGCCTTGTTTATTTTCACAAACACTAGCACTAAACCCAATGGACAGGTTTCCTTCTCTGAGCTTCTACCCGCTCATTCATCAGAGCATCTTTCCCTTTTTACAGACCCGATCTTCCTCTTGTGGAGGCAACCACAACCGCACGACGACGGTGAGACGACGAAGCCCCCTAACAATGTTTAATAGTCACTCTTCAACTCCGACAATGAATTAGTCCCTTGATTTCATCTTTCCACCTCGATAAGCTCGACCGTTTTCCTTGTTGAATTTCTTGATTTGTTGGAATTTGAGACTTGGTGTTTTCTTTCCCCTTGGATGCAAGTTCCCCTCTTCATGTCGTAATTATCCTCTGCCCGTAAGTTGATTCTATGTGCTTGCTATGAGGATGGTCCGAGCATTGGTTATTTGATGTGAGCTTGTGGTTGTTCTTGGGCTTCGCTGCCTACCTTTGCCCATGTCATGTGTTGGTCCTTGAACTCCGCTTGCCGACCCTAATCCCTATGACATGCGGCTTGTTGCTAGCCTGGTTCTTGCGACTGGCACTATTCTGCTCATGGTTGTCCCTCGCTCTCTTTGGCTTGCCTTCCCTCTAGTTGGATTTGTGGGTTGTGTGGCTGTCTCTTGGGGCCGTGGTTGTGTGGTTGCTCCTTTAGACTTGTTGGCTTGTGTGGTTGCCACATTGAGCCGTGGGCTTGTGTGACTGACCCCTTGGGGTCTTTTGTGGCATTAAGGCTATTCAGTGGGCTTGATCCTTAATGTGGTGAGATTTTCTGTATGGGTTTCCATTGTATATGGGCGCGTTGGCCTTGATGACCATTATATAGGGATTCCACTTTTGACCCTAATGGGTATTAGCCCGTTTTGAGATTGGTTAGTATCATATTTAAAATTGAAAATCTTATATATTCGATGATGACGTTGTGAAAATAATAATGATACGAAAGAATGACAATGACACGAAATACTTTGGCATGAAACTAGATTGGAAATATGTTTATAATTAGTTGTGGGTTGTGATATAAATTAGAATTATGTTGTTAGTAGTATAATATTACAGTTGGTTCCAACCCTTTGCATATTAAATGAGATTCGGCTTAGATTGGTAAGATTGATATCTTGACATTGTCCATTGGGGTTCACTTGAAAAATCAAGGCACTGCCATTTGACAAGTGCAAGGTAATCAACAAGGGATAACGATAAGTGATTCTATCTATTTTTTGATATGTGATTACTCATATAATTCATAGCTGCCTTAATTGTTAGAATATGAATTTTTATTTGATGTTGTGCATGATTTTGTTCACGTATGTCCACCACTATATACAGTCCACTATATATGTTCACATTATGCACAATTGTTGTTCACTTATATATTATACATGATGTTCCTTGCACAGGGTCCATTAATACTGTACATAATACTGATCTCAATTATTGTTTCTGATTATATGATCTACCATTATTGTTTTCGACTTCATGTTCCTGTTACTATATTTATCCCTGTTCCCGATTACTGCACTTATTACTATACCTGATATGATACCAAGATAGAACACATGACAATTGGGTAACTCATCATCTTAGAGAGTGTGGGAGCGACGATGGACCCTTATTGTATCCATGTTTTTTACCTCTAGAAATGGGAGACGATTTATTAATGTATCTGTATTTTCCACTCACATACTTAGCGTAGTGTTATATTTCATGGCATGTGTTTACTACTTGAGTTACATATTGTACCATCAGACACGAGTCACAGTACTAAATTAAGAGCATTGTCTCCACCTGCAGTCATATAGACAGAGTTAAGATGTCACATCATTATCATACCACATATTGTCATATTATCTGATACGATATTCCTCGTGCTGATATATTTAGCTCACATGATATCACCACTATCGTTATTTATATGATGTTATTGATGCACCTTAATGTTTATTTCATTATAGTATATGCTGTTCTCATGTTTTACTTTCATATTACAATATTGTTTTATCTGGAAAAACTATATAAGCCTACTGACTAATAAATATTCTGTGCTTGTTTCTCCCAAGAATATTCACCAGGTCATAATTTGGGGAGGGAAATTCATCGGGCAACTTCATTAGAATCTTTCAGCAAGCTTGGATTTTCTCTTCATGGCTGCTTGCTTGTTCTTCAATATGTCGTTTTTATGTTTTTATGTTTTTATGTTTTTATGTTTTTATATTTTCTGCCTGATTACGTTTACAGCATATCTATTACTTGTTTCGTTATCCATTATCTGTTTGGTCACTTATTATATTCGTTGTTTCTAAAATTATATAGGCCATCTTGTTATTGCTTATTGTCAGTTAAAAGCAGACGAACCTTAAAATTTATCATGACGCGTTTGCATTTAGGCAGAAAAGAGGTAATTCTTAGTAGGCCTAAATGTGTGTGGGATTGTCACCCTCTATTTCCCTTAATATATTAGAAATTGTGGCATGACATATTACAATGATGGAAAATAAGTTTGGTTCCACATCCAGTACTAGTATGACACCAGCTTATCACGTTCCTTTCATGATAAAAAGTGCCCTTGTAGAATGTGGTTTCCCTTGGATTTAATCTAGATCTCAAAGGAATCACATCTGTAGAAACAGGATTTACTCTAGATCTCAGACTTGAAGAATAATATTAATTAAAATGACATCAAAACTGACATGCTGTTGCAAATCCAATATTTCAATCCTCTGGTCAAATAGATTTGAAAATATGCCAGCATGATATTAATCCAAGGAATACATAAAGGCTGACAAAGACAAACATGGGTATTTTTCCTAACCAATGGAAGCATATCTACCCTCTCACTGTCAATCTAACACTAAATATAACTGATAAGGATCGAGGACAGATGATGATAATGATAAATGAACGAGGTATCATGGCAGGACAAAGATACAAAATAAAATCGAGCTTACAGGTGTGTATCTTTCACCTATATACGAATAAACCAAAAAGTTGCCATGTGCAAAAATTTCTCTTTTTCTGTGTGTGCCCGCGAGGAGGGGGGTCAATTTTAAGCCACCAGCTTTATCTAGTTGACCGAATATGTAATGATCTTGACTAGGTAAAAGGTAAAAATAGGGAAAATAAAGATAAGGGCTGATGCAGGATGAAATATATTACATGAGGTTCATGAGCATTATACGGCTAAATAAATTAAATGCAAATATGACAATAACACAAGTTTGGTTCTGAAGAAGGAACCAACCTGTCCCTAATATAGGATCCAGCAGTAGTACATGCCTCTTTGAGATATCTTTTGGCAAATTGTGATAGATTAGCTGCCATGTATCAAAAATATTAGAAGCAATAAGAACAAAGATATTAACGCATCAAGAAATAGCACAAACCTGTTGACCTTTATCCCCTTCCCTGTGAATAAGGATCTTCCCAATCTTGATTCCTTTGCAACATGCTCTCAGTGCATTCTCCATACTTTCACCACTGTTAAAAGTTGTATACATGATGCTTTTCATAAATACAAAATGGCACTCAAGTAATGCAGCATTAAGTTCTTTGTAAGAGAGAAGACATGTATTCATCAAAAGGAGGCTCCTAGGAAAAGAAAGGATAGGCCCATGACCTGTGGAAATTCTCCTCTTTTTTCATAAGGAAGATGTAAAATAAGTAAATGAATCTTAAATTAATGAACGCATAACATAACTATGCAATTGCTGTAGTTCATTTCATGGTTATTCGGTACAACTTCCTCTCCCATTGACTCTAAATCATTATCAATTGTTCCACCAAAAGAATCATTATCAATTGTCAATTGTTTTAGTTTCCTCTGGCATATCATGAGACTTTTGTGAGCCTTGGAACAACTGTACAGCACCTGATAATTTCCTAACTACAATTATAATTTTGAGATTGTGATAATAGCATAAAGAAAAACCATAGTAGGAAATTTGCAGGGACGAAAAGATACAAGTTCAAGGACAAATACTGTATTTTTAGGATAATTGAGGTTTACTGCTTACACTGGCTATGAATATTGTTACCATAAACCATTTATGTTACCAGACCAATGATAAATTTGTTAAGGAGACTATCTTGCAAGTTGCATGTTATCACAAGCGATGTTAAATTCGAAATTTCAAACTTCAGGTGCTCCAACTTTGATGCACCAACTCAGCAAGCGCATAAAAAGCAAGCTTACTGACACTGACACATATCAAAATATTACCTTCTAATTACCGATATTCCACACAACCTTTTACAGAATTCCACACCAGTATATACAGAATCTGCATCAAAATAAACGATTCGAATAAGTTATCTAACCAGAAAACCCACATTAAGTTGTACTTTTTGAATAATTAAACTGACAATAAATGATACTCGGGAAACGAACAAAGTTCAAGGAGAGCATTTCCAAACAATTAAATATGCAAATCAAAGAAATGCTGCAGTTAATTCCGATAGACGTGTATGGGAGACATTACGACATGGAAGTGCATAAATGCATTTAGATTTATCCACTAAATGAAGTGCAAAAGAATAATCATGGAAAAGCTATTCCCAATCGTAAAATCGATCTCAAGGAAGCCACTAAACTGTCAAAAGAACCCACCAAATCAATGGATGAAATGACACTGTTTGACATAGTTTTTACGTCAACGTTCCTTTTTCGCTAACGAAGACAGCTCTGAGGTAGCATCTGATGAAACGACACTGTTTGACATAGTTTTCGTAATTTTCATGGTCTAGGAGTATCTTTGTTAATTCTGATTAGTATTTATATGGTGCTAGGAGATTAGGGATTTTTCATGTTGAATCTTGAGAGAACTTGTTACAATTTGAAAGATTCCCTCTTTTGTGGAGAGTGCATCTTCCTCTCGAATAAAAACTTGGAAAAGCAGTCCACTTCTCGAATGTGGTCAACTTTATCCTTGTATTTCTGTTTTTATCAATAAAAATCCAATCTCCCCCTCCCAAATACACTTTCTATCCCTAAAATCACATCTTTCTACTAAAAAAATCACATCTTCCTAACAAAAATCCTATTTTTATCCATCAAACCCCTAGCGGATCATATCGATTTGGTATTAGAGCACTACGATCCATGGTGGCAACGGCGGCAACGACGGCAACGAAAAAATTGAAACTTTTGGAGGAGAAACTCGATGGGGTCGTGGTGGATCTGAATAAATCCATGGACGAAAAATTATCATTGTTTAGATCTGAGGTTAGGACATTGATCGAGGAAGGGTTGAGGACGTCAGAGGAAATGGATGCGAAGTTGGCGAATTTCATGCAAACTCTAATGCAACAGCTCGCTCAATGACCACCGATCCAAGGGTGGTGAAGACTTCAAAGTTGGACGACAATCCAGGTCTAATATAAAAGGCGAAAACTTTGAAAAAGGAAAGGCAAAGACGGAGGAATACGTCGAATGATTATTCTCCGATGCAGACCAGTGCTTCTTACCTAAAGGACGAAAAGGAGGGGGCGGCGAGCAACCCCACCCATCCCACGGGCTCGCCAACCACTGGGCATCCCTACCAAGGGCTGGCGAGCCCCGTCGGGCCGTCAAGGCCCTCACAGCCTCCTGGCGGCCCAACATGGGCCCACAAGGCCTCGACCGGCCCGCCATGGACATCACGGCTCATTGGCCGCCTGTCAAGACCCCGACGACTTTCGGCTACTCACAAGGCCTGAGGATGACTTAATATAGTTTCAGAGGCTTCGTGGGCCTCGGTTTGCTGCAGAAAGGTGACGACACCATATACTCACAACCTACGAGGAGTTTCAGGATGATTATGACGAGGACCCAGGCTATGAGGATGTTGACTACTTAGTTTGGGGAGAGGATGACTGTTGTGGCGATGGAAATGGCGGCGACAGACCGTTGAGGGACAATGGGCAACCCAGGAAGATACGATGTGACAATTATCATCCACCCTACTATGGGCAGGCGGGAAGGTGAGCTAGTTAGGGTAGTCTTGGAATTGATGACAGAGTGAGAAAGCTGAATATGCCATTGTTCGAGTGGGATGATCCTTACGGTTGAATCTACCGAGTTGAGAGGTTCTTTCCGGTGACACGCCAAACGGAGAGGCAGAAATTGAAGGCGGCGAGCATTTGCTTCGAATGAAAGGCGCTCTCTTGGGTTTAGTGGAGAGAACGGCTATATTGTTTCTGTTACGGGAGGAGCTCAAGAATTGCTTGGTCGACATAATTAGAGACACCCAGATATGAAACTTACAGGAGCAGCTGATAGCACTCAGGCATGATGTGACTGTCAAAGGGTACATGAAAAAGTTCGAAGCGCTCTTGGGGCGAGTGAGGAGAATACCAGAGGTGCCTGATAGGAATCACACAAATCTGAACTTAAATTGAATAAAACAGCAATAAAAAGATAGGTTTGGCTACAATTATAGGGGCAACCACCCTTCCAAGACGCCGATAAGCGAGGACGTACGCACTCTCCTAAGATCCCTCGAAGAACTCTCGAAGAACTCTCACAAAATATCAATAATAAGCATGAAAAACATCAATGACGGCTAGCCCTAGTTAAATAGTAAACCCCCCTCTAATCTAATTACAAGTATGTCATTAAAATAAAATTAGAAGAAAGGGAGACGAATACGCCCCTAAGTCGCGGCCGGCTCCTTGTGCGCGCGCAGTTTGCCTAATCGGCGGCGAGTGTAAATCGGAAACCCATCACTACTCCCTCCCCAAAGAGCCACCTTGTCCTCAAGGTGAAAGTCTAGAAATTATTCAGTCATCATGTCCATGGACTCCCACATGTTCTCGTGCTCTAGCAAATCCTTCCACTGTAGCAGAACCTCACGCTCTCCCGTGCTCCCTCTACGGACCCCCTCGGGCAACAATCTCACCTCCATATCATCTGTCAGTGTCTCCGAAAGGGCGGGCGAGGATGTGTGGTCTCCGATAACCTGGCGCAGCTGCGACACATGAAATACTGGATGGATAGCAGATCCTGGGGGTAGTCTTAACATGTAAACCACTGGTCCCACCTTGGCCTTGACCTTAAAATGTCCAAAATAACGTGGAGCTAACTTAGCATTCCTCCTGTGGGCCAAGGATCTCTGCCTGTAGGGTCTCAACTTCAGGTACATCATATCTCCTACTGCGAACTGCACATATATGCGGTGTAGGTCCGCCCTCGTCTTCGTAACCTGCTTAGCCCTAGCCAGATGGAGCTTCAGCTCCTCCAAAATCTAATCTCTCTGCCAAATACAGCTCCACGTCTGATACCGATGTCGTCTCGTACCCATAATGCAGTAAATGCGGAGGGTCTCCGCCATACATAATCCTGAAAGGTGTCGTCTGAGCTGTCGTGTGATAAGATGTATTATATCAGTACTCTGCCCAAGCTAGCCAATACGCCCACTCCTTGGGATTCTCTAAAATAAAGCACCGCAGATAAGTTTCCACACTCCGGTTGACCACCTCTGTCTGACCATCTGTCTGCGGATGATAAGCTGTGCTCTGTCTCAACACCGTCCCCTGAAGCCTGAAAAGCTCCTGCCAGAATCTACTAAGGAACACCTTGTCTCTATCCGAGACAATGGACTTTGGGGGTCCATGCAAGCAAATGACCTCTCTCGCAAAAACCTCTGACACCGATACTGCGCTGCACGGATGCCGAAGTGGTACAAAGTGTGCATACTTGCTGAGGCGGTCTACCACAACAAATATGAATGTATATCCTCCCGACTTCAGCAGTCCATCAATGAAGTCCATAGAGAGGTCCTCCCACACCTGATCAGGAAAATACAACGGCTGTAGTAATCATTCCGGGGACATCGCCTGGCACTTGTGACGCTGACAAACATCACACTCTGCAACCATCTTCGCCACATCCTTCTTCATTCCCTTATAGTAGAACTCTCTCACCAGTCTCTGGTAGGTCTTGAGGACCCCAGAGTGCCCTCCTACTGCGCTGCTGTGGAACTCCTCGAGTATGGTCGGTATGTATGTCGAAGTCCGCAAAGGACCAATCTCCCCCAATGCAGTAACCGTTCGTCCTAAATAGAATACCCCGAGTACTCGGCAGATCCCTGTATAGCACCGCACGTATGCCAGCCAAGTCCTGGTCCCGCTCCACCTCCTGCTGCAATGGCTCCCAGTCCTGGAGCATAGAAACTGCTAGGGCCGCCAACTCTACCTCCTGCTCTCGCCGTGAACGTGCATCAGCCGCCTTGTTCTCTAGCCCCAGGCGATACTAAATCTCAAACATGTACCTCATCAACTTTCGCAGCCACTTCTGATGCTCCTCTGCTACCATGCGCTACTCCAATATGTATTTGAGGCTCCGCTGATCTGTGCGCACCAAAAAACTCCTCCCCAGCAAGTACGGCCTCCACTTTTGAATCGACAGGACTATGGCCATCACCTCCCTCTCGTAGACAGACCGCAGTCTGGCTCTAGCAGTTAACACCTGACCGAAATACGCAATGGGCCACTGCTCCTGCATTAAACTGCTCCCGGTCCATGTCCCGATGCGTCCGCCTCTACCACAAAAGGCCTGGAAAAATCTGGTCACGCCAAAACTGGCACGGTGGTCATGGCCCTCTTCAGGGCCTCAAATGCTGGCGTCGCCTCCTCACCCCACTGGAACTAGTCCTTCAATAGCTCTGTCAGCGGTCAGGCTATCGTCTCATACCCCTCCATAAATCTGCGATAGTAACCTGTCAAGCCTAGGAAACCACGCAACCCCCTGAGTGTGGTGGGGCGCAGCCAGTCTAGCATCGCAGCTATCTTCGCTCTGTCTGCTGCCACCCCCATTTGCTGACACCACATGTCCCAGATACTCCACTAGTGGCTGTCTGAATAAGCACTTCTTTCTGTTCGTGAACAGCTGATGGTACTGCAGCTCCTGAAATACGACCTGCAGGTGGTCCAAGTGCTCCTCCAAGGTTCGAAAAAGGTGCCTCGTATCCTTCCACTGAAACCAAGCGAGGGCCTTTCCATCCAGACAGATGCCCGCAGCCTCCAGCTTCTGCTCCTCAGTCATGTGGGAGACTCGAAAAAATCTCTCCGCTCTGTAGATCCATGAGACCGGGTCGACCCCATCGAATATAGGCATCTTCAACTTCCTCAGTCGGTCCATATTGAATCCCCCAGTCCCCTCGTCATCTGTCGTGTCTAGGCTTATGGTAGTGTTGCCACCTCTCCTGGTGTCGCTCATAACCTCTGTGGAGGCCTCTCCCATGTGCACCGTGGTTCCCCGTAGGCATCCTCCTTGGTCCACATGTCCACCCCCTTCGTCGCCTGCAAATCTCCCCCTGGCCCCTTCTGGAGGTCTCTGTAACCTCCTCCCCTCCTCCAACGCCTCCGGTGCGTCCGTCCTGGAGGGGTGGTGGAGGCTCCCACTTGCCATCGCCAAATCAATGGTCGGGAGGGTCCTGATACCCCTCGCCTTTGTTTATGTACTCCTGGAAGTCCCCTGGGTCAAATTCAGCCTCGAAATCACGTGTATGGTCCTTCCGATGGGGCTACTCATCACGAAACTGTTGAAACCCCATTCCATTGCCTCAAAAACTCCTCACAGGGGCTCCCTGTAGCCTATGGGGCCGCGGCGTGCCTGGGGTGGCCCCCGGCCCCGCCGGCAGTTCCCGGGGGCCCAATGGCCTCCCCATTGGTCAGGGGGTCACCGGAAGCCCGGGAGGCGTCGCCTCCCCCGGGCGAAGCCGGGGAGGGCCACCACCAGGGCGGCGGTTGTCCTGGGTGCCGACGGGGCCCGAGGGCAGTTCCTGCGGCCCCCTGCTCCTTGCCGCAACCCATGGGGGGCTGGTTAGGGCCACCGCCCCCTTCCGTGATGCCGCTACCTTCCGTCGCACCTCCTCACGGTAATCGACCTTCCACGGCTACTCTTCTTTATCCTCGACGTATTCCTCCTCCACGTGGATGTTTTTCACATCAAAAATCTCAACTTTTTCCTTCCCCTTGACTAAAGGTTGGGCCTTTTCCGCTGATTTAGGGTTCCTGTTCCCTTTTTCGCCTTTTTCTGCGTTGGCCGCCAACTGAAAAATTAGTTGCACAAATTGCTCATCGTTCTTCTCTTGCTTCACCGCAACCCTTTCAATGGAAGCCATTAATCGGTCAATGGAAGCCGTCAACTTCCACATTGATTCCTCGTGCCCCGCTAGCGTTTTCTTCACCCCTTCGATCTCGCCATTGAATTTCTCCTCCAAAGCCTCGAACTTGTCCTTTTGCCTTGTTGACGCCGCCATAAATCGTTACGTGCCCTGATACCAAATTGATAGGAATCATGCAAATCTGAACATAAATTGAATAAAACAGCGATAAAAAGATATGATTGGCTACAATTATAGGGGCAACCACCCTCCCAAGACGACGATTAATGAGGACGTCCGCACTCTCCTAAGATCACTTGAAGAACTCTCGAAGAACTCTCACAAAATATCAATAATAAGCATGGAAAACATCAATGACGGCTAGTCGTAGTTTAATAGTAAACCCCCTCTAATCTAATTACAAGTATGACATTAAAATAAAATTAGAAGAAAGGGGAACGAATACGTCCCGAAGTCGCAGCCGGCTCCTCGTGCGCGTGCGGTTTACCCAATCGGCGGCGGGTGTAAACCCGCAACCCATCAGAGACCTTAGAGGAAAACTTCATGAAGTGGCTCAAGGCGAACATCCATGCGAAGCTCCGTATACAAAGGCATATGGGACTGATAGAGATGATGGACTTGGCCCAATTGGTAGATGATCGTCTCGCAGAGGAGCGGAGGTCCAAAGGGCCTGAAGTGGCTCCAATCTTTGCAACCAGAAACAAGTAGGGGACATAAGGCACCGTAAGGGGAGACCAACCCAATAAGGAGAACAGTGAGCCACGATAAGGACGGTACAGATGCATGACAGATGTTGGGATGAGGGACAAGCAGGCAAATAGAATGTGTTTCAGCTGCGATGAAAAGTTTCCCAATGACATCGTTGTCGTGACCGCAAACTCCAGCTGTTAATAATAGGCGAAGACGATGTGGATGAGTGAGATAATCCAGAGGAGACGAGCATCTCCACTTGGAGTAGTGTGTCCATAGTTTTCAGACACCACCTTGAGTACAAGATGATTCTTTGGGGGTAAAGTAATGATGAGACCGCGTTTTATAGAAGGAAATTTTTTGTAATTTTAGAGTTCGGTTGGATTTTGTAATTTTCAGAGTCCATGGGTATTTCTGTAATTTTGTTAAATTTTGATTAGTGTTTATATGGGATTAGGGAGATTAGGAGTTTTTCATGTTGAATCTTGATAGATTGTTAAAGGTTGAGAGATTCCCTCTTTTGTGGAGAGTGCGGCTTCCTCTTACATATAAGCTTGTGAGAGTGATTCACCTCTCGAACATGGCCAACTTTATCTTCGTATTTCAGTTTTTATCAATAAAAATCCAATGTTTTTCCGCCAAATCTACTTTCTAGCCATAAAATACCATCGTTCTACCAAAAATCCTATTTTTATCCATCAAAACCCTAGCGGATCCTATCATAGGATCACTTCCGCCTAGCGCCACCCAGTGCAAAAGATATTGGTGATTTTTATGGCATATCGCCCAAATCCTATTATACGGGGATGGTATCATATCGAGTATCTCAAAATCCAAGGTGATATTCCGAAACATATTGGTATCAACCTTTATTTGATTCTTGCTACCCAAATAAAAAGATAAAAAAGGGATGACGACCAATGGAATACTGATTTTCCATACTATCCACCATCAAATATCATGCATAGTCAAAAAAAATTCATGTTGAACAATATTTTTGCATACTATTCCATTAATATTAACCATGATGAATGAGAACATGGTGATTTCATACGGATGGGCTAATTTACTACTCTGTGTCCATGGTTGGGTTGGGCTGCATGGGGTGTTTATGTCTTCCCTTTTTCTTCTTTTCTTTTTAATTGTTGGACACAGTGAGGGATTCCATTATATCTGATGTTTGGCAAAGATTTCCACACCATTCAATCAATTCACTCCAAACTTCTAATGGCCCCAAATTTTGGAGATTTTTCAAGCGATTTATGTATATAGATTTTTTTCTTCACTCTCCATTTCACTTTTCTTTATTTTTCTTTTCTTTTTCGTTTTTCCCCGAGGCCCAACCACAAGTCCATGGATCACTTCCTTTCTCTCTTCTCTCTCTGTTTTCTCTCCTCTTTCTTTTTTCTTTTTTCTTTTTCTCTCCCAGCCCAACCAAACCCAAAGCCCACACAACTTCACCTAAACCCTCACCCACCCCTCACGTAACCCTCACCTACTCCCCCCTCTCTCTCACGAACTCCCTTGTGGCTGCGACGAACGCCATCGATCTCTCCTCGTTTCTTTGGCAAGAAGGAAATCTCACAGCAAAACCGAGCCCTCTCCATCTCTCCACCTCACATAACACTTTGTCACGGCCTCACGAACCCACCACGATCTAGAATCGTGCGATTTCGCCACTTTCTCTCATTTTTCGACGCTGATATTCTTCGTATCAAACCCACTGTTCCTCTACCCCTTTTCCGGGATCCACATGTCTCTATCTCCCTTTATAAAAGCCGTATGTAAGTCTAGTGTTTTGGTTTTGAAGTGAAAAATTATTTTCAAAAAGATTTCCATTTTGAGTTGGGATTTTGGCGTTCGGTTTTCTCTTCTCCTCGTGCTGAGAGTTGCAGCCGTCCTCCGACAAAGCGGCGAGGTTTAAATTTTTCCGTGGGTCTTCAATTTTCGGTAAATCACTTTAATTCTATATTTTTGGTTTTAAATTTATGATTTTGTTTGCGATGATGATTCTAAGCAAGTCTCGTGTGTCTCCGAGGCTTGGTGGCAACCCTTGCTCACGCAACTTGCCTCTATCGTGGCTATCCCATATATTTCATGTCTTAACTGTGGCTGCTTGGGGGCATTACCCCTCTGCCATGAGCCCAGTTGGGCTTCCAGCCCTCTACCGAGACTAACATGCTTCCCCTTGGGCTTTTTGCCCATAGCCATGACCGCTGTGGGTCCATAACCCTTGCTGTGACTCCCCTTGCCACTGCCGTAACTGTTTGGGCTCCATGCCCTTGGCCGTGACTGCATTAGGGTTTTACCCCCTTGTCGTGACTCGGTGATGACCGGTGACTTGTTTGGGGGTTCCTTTGGTGTAGGGTTGTTGTATTGGGTTGGTTGGTTGGAAGTTGGCTTGGCCTTTGGAAGTTGGATGTTGACCTAGCCGTAAGCCGTAGGTTGTTGCTTGGTTTTATGTTCCTGTGGTTGACTTTGAACTTGAGTTTTGGACTCGTGACTAAGCATTGCCCATTTAATGTATGTTGGATCATAGGTTATTGCCTGAAGCATCACATAAATACCATGAACATATGGTTATATCCCATAGAATGCTTGATGATGAGAACTCTCTGAGAGTACCTCAGTTGTCCCTCCCCCATTATCAATTTTCCATATTTTCAATTGCTACATCGTTCGCTACATGCTATCCAGGTTAGATTATTTTACTAATTGTTGCATGTCACGCATACTTAAGATTATTTTATCAAGTGTTACATGCTTAGCATGTTACTTCATTTATCGCATGTTATCCATGTTTAGAATGTGAAACCACTGACGGCATGTTATATATATTTTAGTTCGTGATATCACGTGCCACATGATATCCGTGCTTAGTTTAATCAATTGCCTGCCACATGCTATCTCATACGTCAAAATTGTTAATATGTTAGATGTGCTATGATGGGAAACATGAACTAGAAAAACCATGTTATTACTTCTGTACATGACATATTGTTAAACTTATTGTTGTCATCTTACAAGTGGCATCTTCCTGACATTGGGCATATTGGCATATGAACAAACTAGAAGCATGATACATGACTGGACGACAACACATAGCACATCAAACATATTAGCTAGTTTGATGTGACTTCTAGACTTGTGTTAGAAACCTTATTTTCTGTTGCATGTTAAACTAAGTGAAACCTTGACAATTTAGAAACACGTGTACAACATCGCTGAGGCACTAAGAGATGTACAATTTGACATGCATTTGGCACTCACCGAGTTTTATAGTTATCATATTAGAGAGAGTGCGAGAGTGCCTGAAGCCCTACTTCTGATTTTATGACCGCATCGGGTCTCCGACCAGGTCACATCATGAATTCAATGTGATCTTTTGGGTAACGTCGAACGTATTTTGAGTCCCTCCTACTTCTATGTGGACTCAAATCCCTCCTGGTTTCCCTCATGACTTCAGGTGGACTCCTGGTTGCTTACTGTACTCTTCAATATGATTCATGACTTAGGATTGGCTTAACTAATTAAAAACTGTTAATAAAACCTTATTTGAATATTGTCTTGCATGTCTATTTTATTCTCCAGTTCATTTATAGTTTACAGTATTATAACTGTTTAAATATTGTCTTGCATGTTAATAAAACCTTATTTGAATATTGTCTTGCATGCTCTTCGAGAATGTCTCATTTTGGGAATTCCCACGATTTGTTTAATCGATACAAATTGTGACCCAGATCTCGCAGATATTTCGATTTTTAGTTTACAATAGTCCATGCTTCATTTTCATGCATATATAATTGTTTAATTTTCAAAGTTCTAGAATTATTGTGATTTACGAGAGACACATTGGAGGCTCTCCGTTGTTGGTGCACTATCGGGTGTTAAGACGGAACCAGAAAAGGCCGATGCATTTGAGGACACAGACTTTGTTATGGAGATCGTTTCTGACTTTGAGGTGGTGAGTGTATTTCTGATGTATCTCCGGATGTAATTTGATAGTATGTTGATAGTATGATGTAAACGACTTTGTACATTCGTATATATCAATTGAAATTTCCTTAAGCATCTTTGATGCATCTTTGCTCGTGCCTTTGATTGCTTTCACTGGTTAACTGTATGACATGCCACATTTTATGAAAAATAGTCGTGTTCCCGGGTTCAGTGTATGACATGTTTTTCTTAGTGACACATGCAGGTTCAGTCTAGGAAGAGTATGGTGCATCGTAAAAGAATGCTTAATTGGAACTGACTATGTCTCATGAATGCAACATATGCGAGTTTACAATCGCCGTAAGCGCACCACGATTAACAAATCTAAGATGGCCCAGAACGCTTCTGGATCTGGTTCGGGCAGTGTCGGGTCGAACCCGGTGGTACATCTAATCTCGGACTAGTCGAACCCGGTGGTACATCTAATCTCGGACTAAGCTCTACAAGAACTTGTTCGGGCTTTACGAAACGAGCCCAAGAATGACGGAGAGGTGCAACAGTTTTGGATTCTACGTCCGACAACTTTCACTGGACGAGAGGATCCCCCTAAATGTGAAGAAATGGTTGCGTTGCACCACATATAACTTGAGAACAGCCAGGGTCCCGAAGAATCATGGGTAGACAACCAAGTTGCAACTGGTGGAATGAGCCAGGGTCTGGTGGGACGCAGAAGATCGATTGGAGAAGCATATTTCATGTGATACATTACAGAATAGTTCAATACCCAATTCTTCTTACCTGAGGCACAGATGGTGTTGGAGACACAGTTCGTCAATCTGAAATAGGGCACTATAACAGTGGAGGAATATAATGTTGAATTCTCTATGCTCAACAGGTTTGCGAAGGAGATGGTGTCCACTCCCTCGGCTCGATCCCAGTGTTTCCAGCAGGGCCTGAATATGAAGATGCGTGAAAAATGGTTGGATTAAAGACACATGCAACAGTATTGACGACAGTTCATGAGTATAACGACAGCTTATGAGTACGAGTACATTCAGAGGGAAGCCGAGCATGAGCGTCTCATGAATGCTCCTTCTAGGTGACCACCACCATCTCCAGCAGCTATCGAAGGAACAAATCAACGACCCCCACCCCGAGCTAGGCATATGTACTGGCCAATGCAGCAGACCCAATTTAAGAGGCCGACACAGCAGCAGCAGCGACGTCAATCCCTTCCAGCATGCCACTAGTGCGATAAACTTGGGCATATCAAATCAAAGTGTTGGTTATTTTTGAACCTTTACCTGGCTTGCGGATCGAAGGAGCGCGGAAACAGAGATTGTCCTCAACGGGAACAACGACCCACAGCACCAGTTCCTCTTGCTCCAATCGGAAACGCTCCACGAAGAACCCCACTTCTTCCTCAGTAGATGTTCTTCCAGCTAGCAAGACCACAACCTCCAGCCCTAAAGCGCCAGGCGTTTACGATGAGTGCAACAGTGGCCGAGACTATTGGCCAAATGATTACGGGTAAGATTTTATCGCTTTTAGTAATTACTTCCATGTGGCATTAGCCACTTGCTTAGACATGGTATCGTTGACCTTAGGTATTGCACTAGTCAATGGTAGACCCGCACGTTGGTCGACTCAGGAGCCTCACATTGCTTCCTAGCCACTCGATTCATTAACACACAAACTATTCCTGTTGAACCCTTGGCTTCTTGTTGGAGTGTCAACACGGGCAGTGGCATATTGAGAACCACCAGTTGGTATTCTCAATGGCATGTGGTGATTTGTAGAAGTGAGCTATTCGCGAACTTCATGGTGATTGAAATGTCGAGTTTTAATGCTGTATTTAGGATATATTGGTTTGGGAATTTTCACACTACCTTTGACTATCGTCAAAGGAGGATAGTGTTCGAGATGCATGATCATCCAAACTTCGAATTTATCAATGGAATCAAATTCGAGGGACCATTCCAATTCTGAGCCTAACCCGCAAAAGTGGTAGTGACTGCTATGGAAGTTGAACCAGAGAAACCGAAAGTAGTGCGAGAATTCACGGACGTGTTTCCAAACGATCTTAAAAGATTGCCTCCAGTACGTGCCATTGAATTTTCCATTAATCTGATACCATGTGACCAGCTGATATCTAAGACACATTATCGCATGACGCCACCTGAATTAGAGGAAGTTCAGACCCAGTTGGATGATCTGTTAAAGAAGAGATGGATACGACCTAGTGTATCCCCATGGTGTGTACCAATATTATTGGTGCAGAAGAATGAGGGATCCCGTCGTATGTGCATTGATTACAGGGAGATGAACAATGTGCCGGTAAAAAACAAGTATCATCTTCCTCGTATCGATGACATTTTCGACCAGCTTGGAGTTTCAAGCGTCTTCTCGAAGTTAGATTTGAGGACTGGATACCACCAGGTGAGGGAAAAGAAGTAGGATGTCCATAAGACCGCATTCAGAACCAAGTATAGGCACTACTAGTACTTAATAATGACGTTTGGTGTAACCAATGTGCCTACGGTTTTCATGAGCCTCATGAACCAAGTGTTATATGGACAAATTCGTAGTAGTCTACATTGATGACATCCTGATATACTCAAAGGGTACAGCATTCCGCACATTTAAGGAAGGTTCTAGAGACTTTGAGTTGTGTTTGCCAAATTCAGCAAGCGCGAATTTTAGTTGAACAAAGTGGCTTTTCTGTGCCATGTAGTGTCGAGAGAAGGGATTTCTGTAGATCCCACGAAGGTAGCAGTTGTTTAGAACTGACATGTTCCTCAATCAGTGACGAAGATTCGAAGCCTTTTGGGTTAGATGGCTATTATCAAGAGATTTATTCAAGAGTTCTCAAATATCACAGAGGCTATGATGCAATTGACAAGAAAGGATGTGGTGTTCGTCTAGTATAACTGTATAATGCATGTGATAATGCTTTCCAAGAGTTGAAGAAAAGGTTGACCTCAGCACCAATTTTGGTTATTTTAGACCAGACAGGAGGATTTGAAATGTTTTATGATGTGTCTAGCAGAGGAAGTGGGTGTGTGTTACATCAACATGACTAAGTCGTAGCATACGCATACAGGTAGTTAAAGAATCACAAGAAGAACCATCCTACCCATGATCTGAAATTAGCAACAGTTATCTTCATCCTGAAGATTTGGAGGCATTTCTTGTTAGAGGAACATGTGAAGGTATTCACAGATCACAAGAGTTTAAAGTATATCTTTACTCAAAAGGAGATAAACATACAACATCGTCGATGGATTAAGCTGATGGCAGATTACGATATTGACCTCAGTACCATCCTGCGAAAGTCAATGTTGTACCGGATGCGCTGAGTCGTCTCCCAGTAATAATGATGCTCACGACCCAGTGGAGGTTGTAGCTAGAAATCATGAAGATGGAAATAGATGTGATATTGCCTCAAATGACTGCATCTCTAATGAACATGCAAATTCAAACGGCTCTGGTGGATAGGATCAAGGCCGCTCAGGCAAGAGATAAGAAGCTGCAGAAAATCAGAAGCATAATATTGGCTGGACAAAGGCCAAAATTCAGAATTCAGGAAGATGGGTCCTTACGGTATGGCAGTAGAATGTGTACCGTCTAGAGATGTTCGAGAAGAACTATTGAAGGAAGCTCATAATTCTTTATATTCCATTTATTCAGGCGGGACTAAGATGTGAGACAACACTATTGATGGCATGGCATGAAGAGGAGCAATGCACGGAGCGTGTTGAAGTGCATGATATGCCAGCAGGTGAAAGCTGAACACCATCGTGATGTCGGTTTATTACCTCCTTTACCCAACCCAGAATGGAAGTGACAACATATTACAATGGATTTTGTGACTAAACTACCTAAAAGTATGAAGCACAATGACGATGTCCGGGTGATTGTTAATCGATTGACCAAGTCAGTGCATTTCATTCCTTTCAGAGTTAGTCCGACAACAGAAGTGCTTGCTAGAAAGTACATGGAGAAGATTGTCAGCCTACATGGAGTTTTTGTGAGTGTTGTTTCAGATAGGGATACTCGATTTACATCACATTTCTGGAAGAGCCTACAGGATCATCTTGGAACCCACTTGAGTTTTGAACTCAAAGCCTTACTGGTTTCTTTGTAAGGGCTCAGCCTGGGTGAGCACCCCAGCTTTAGTGGACTCTCGGTTACTTACTGTACTCTTCAATATGATTCACGACTTAGGATTAGCTTAACTAATAGAAAACTGTTAGTAAAATCTTATTTAAACATTGTCCATCATGTCTGTTTTATTTTCCAGTTCCTGTTTTAGTTTACAATAGTCCATGCTTCATTTGCATGCATATATACATGTTTAAATTCCAAAGTTCTATAATTATTGTGATTTACCACTGACACGTTGGCGACTCTCTATTTTTGTTGCACCATCAGTGCAGAGACGGAACCAGAGAAGGCCCGTGTTTGAGGACATAGACTTTGCGGTAAAGACCGCTATTTCTGACTTTGAGATGATGAGCATTGTAAAGCCCAGGCCCAGTGGGCCTTAATAAAACCCCCAAGCCCCCGTTTCTTTTATTTTTCCCCTAAGCATTTCTTTCGTTCGCGTTTCTCTTTCGACGAGCCACGAGGGCTTCGGTCCCTTCGAGAACCTTCTCGCTCGATTCCTTCGGCTCAAAGCAACCCGCTAGGGCTTCCTGAGGGATGCATCTCCCCTTCTGCTCACCGTAGGCGTGGGGCCCTTGATTGGGTCTCGCCGCCCTTGTCCCATCTCCGCAGCCTCTTCCTTACATCCTTCTGATCGACGTTGACATGATGTCTGTCTGATGTTGTCGACGGAAATCTTGATGGGTCGGGACTCAACTGAGGCGGTTCGGTTGGCTACTTAAACCCTCTCTCCCATTTTCCTCTCGGTTGCTCTTCGGTAAGCCTTACTCCACTTTTCTTCAAAATTGCTGCTTTTCTTGCGAATCTGGGATTTTCGTGTGGAGATTTGTGAACGACCGACTGTGGCTTTGATCCTCTACCTTGCACTGGTTTTCCTACTTGTTTCGGTAGACCTTATCTCTTTTCTGTTTTCAGTTTCGTTTCTTCAGTTCTCTTGCATGTTTCTTCGAGATGAAGTATTGGGTTTTTTGGTATAAAAATGGGGGTTTTCTATGGGAAAGGATGATTCGGGGGAGTGACGTAGCGTTCGAGTCCCTACGGTAATTTTAGTGGGTAGGTTCCCTCGCCCGCTTGTGTGGAATCTCGGGGTGCTCTTGGGGCTGAGTTTGACTTGCAGTCTGCCCCTTTTGCTTGCGGACCCTTAGGAACAGGGGCTCCTTAGTCGTTATTCCTTCGCTCGCTGAAATAGGTTGCGGTCTGCCCCTTTGCTTGCGGCTTGTGTTGACTTCGCTTGCGGCTTACTACTTTTCCTGCTGTTATTAAGTTGACTGATGGTTCTCTCGCTGATTTTGGGTTGTTGAGAATTACTTGGATATGAGCCCCGATATTTTGACCCGTAGCCACAGTCCCTTGCTAGGAACCCCATGGATTTTGCCATAGGCATGGGTGCCCCGGCTATATGATGAGAAACCCACGTTCTGATCCCAAATGGCCTAGAGTCTCTAGAGCCATGGTGTGGTTGACTTTCGAGCTTTCATTATTTATCAGATGTTGTGTTTTCTTCGTTTAAATACGGTTGGCTGCTTTATTTACAGATCAGTTGACATGTCATGCCATGAGAAACATCCATACTGCTTATCACCTGCCAGAATTATTATTGTGTTGTCTCTTGAGCTTGCTAGTACCCTGAGGTTTCATATTGTGGTTAACTTGAGTAGTCTATGGGTGGTTTCATACCCGACTGTGGGATATCTTGAGGAGGATTCTGAACATGACAGGTTGTCTCATGACTTGACGATGCGGTCGTCCCATGTTGTAACTTATGACACCTCACGACACTAACAATTAATAAAAATGGTTTCTTTCTTCTTGACTCATCGGGTAAAGAGAAACTTATAATCGAGTGAGTATAAGAGCGTTTGGGACCTGATCTATAGCCCCTGTGTTAGAGTGGATGTCCATCATTCGATGGGTCCTGAGTCCGGGGGCAGACAGGGACGACCATCTTGATGGGTCCTAGAGCCCCGCCACAGGCCACAGTGTTACAGCTCTTCTGGTACGGTACTTAATACTTTTGGACTCAACCCGGGGTCGCACCCTCGTGGTCTAGGTAGCTTCCAGATGCACATTGTGCTCCCCTTCATAAGTCACGACCTAGAGTTGGTTTACAGTAGTAGTCACCGTCTCACAGTAGTCGAGTCATTAAAATGCTTATCACATGTTTTCTTTCAGTATTATGTCATTTTAACTGCTGCTCTTCTTTACTTTTCTGTACTATTATTGGCATGATGTTGTCGTTTAGATATTGTCTACTCCTCTGAGCGTGGTACAACTATTGTCCACCTCGGTGACGTACAGGGTTATCCGAAGACGTTGGGGTCACGTTTCCGATCCAGAACGTCAGGTGTTAAGCACGGCCTGCTTGTGAGTGCCCACGTGGTTCTCCTTTTGTACTTTTGGTTGTCGATTGGAGCGGACTTGTGAGTTGTACTTTTGTCTCCCTGCTTCATTTCCCGCTTTATATGTGAGTACCCCTTTACTTTCTTGTTTGTTCTCTTTGTTTCACTGGCACATGTGGGACCTGCACACACATCTTTAACACTAGTAATGACACCCGGGAGGTAGGGCGTTACAAAGTGGTGGCCCATGCAGGTCCGTGCAAACGCCTCGTGAACAGTGCTGGACAGACGGGAAAGTACGTATTTGAAATACTCACTGACCCGATCTTAGCGTATGATACAGGTGCATGAAAGTTTTCGTGCGCAAGAGACGCAGACCATCTAGGAGAGCACTTATGGATTCATGATCAGGATCAGGGTCTGGTAGCGACGAGTCGAACATGGTGCACCAGATTTCGGACACAGCCTTGCGAGAGATGGTTCAGGCGATCCAGAGGGAGCCCAGGGAAGGCGGGGTCCAGCAGTTTCGATCGCTGCGACCGCCGGTGTTTACAGGACTGGGAGATGCCCTGGCTGTAGAAGAGTGGATACGCTCGATCACTGACATGCTAGAGGCAGCGGAGGCTTCCCCGCCTTGTGGATTGACATGGCGATGCTCCAGCTGACGAGAGAGGCCAGGAACTGGTGGAATGCGGTAGAGGATCGGTCCGTAAAGCCTATCTCATGGGATACTTTCGAGGAGTTTGATGGCCAGTATTTCTCACCAGAGGCGCAGTTGGAGCTAGAGGCTCAATTCATGAACCTTCAGCAGGGCTCCATGTCAGTAGTGGAGTATGACGCTGAGTTTTCTAAATTCAGTAGGTACGTACGTCAATGCATAGTAGTTAACCATGCTTGTGTATGTTCCTAACGATTGACATTTTAGGTTTGACAAGGATGTGGTGTCTACCCCTGCGGCTCGGGCGAAAAGGTTTCCGGCAAGCTCTGGACATCGATATTCGTGACAAATTGGTGGGACTCAGGCTGACAACCCACGCTCAGATGCTCTCTACTGCTCGAGAGTACGAGCATATGCAGAGGGAGTGGGCACGACTGCAGCAGGCAGGGGTCCATCAGAGACAGCCAACACCTTCTTCCACTACTTGTGGGGGACCTGGACGACGGCCACCCTAGCCACCTGCCCCTGTCAGACAGCTCTACCGACCTATCCAGCAGTCTCAGTTCAAGAGACATGCGCCGCAGCAGCAATACCAGCAGCCGCAGCACCAGCCATGACGTCCTGTTCCGAGTTGTTACCATTGTGGCAAGTCCGAGCACGTTAGGGCAGATTGTAGGTTGCTTCTAAACCTGTGTCTTGTCTGTGGAGCACGAGACCACACTGCCTGGGATTGTCCACGAAGGGAGCGTAGACCTTCAGCCCCAGTTTTGACTTCAACACCTACTCCGGCTGGAGATGCTCAGCATGGGCCTCCACTTCCACCTCAGCATGGGGCATACCAGCAGACCAGACCGTGGGCTCCACCCTTCAGACGTCAGACGTTCACCATGACCGATGCGGAGGCCGACGCTCCCGGCCAAGTCATCACAGGTACATCTCTTTTATTTTCCAGCAGTTATTTATTCCATGCATTAGTCGCAGGATGATTGGACTTAGTGCATGTCCCCTTAAGTGTTGTGCTGGTGGCTTGCAAGCACACGCTTGCGTTGTTCGACTCAGAGGCTTCTCATTGCTTCATATCAAGACGTTTCGTCGACCAGCATGGAGTTCTTGAGTCACCACTCGCCTCTGGTTGGGATGTCAACATCGGCGGAGGAGTGCTGAACACGTCCAGTGGATATTCCTCTTGTCCCGTAGTAATATGTGGACGAGAGCTATATGCAGATTTCTTGATCATTGAGATACCGAGCTTTGAAGCTGTCTTCGTGATGGACTGGCTGGGATCGTTCTACGCCACCATCGACTACCGTCGTGGGGTGGTGATATTCGAGATGCCTGATCACCCGATGTTCGAGTTTGTCAGAGGCACCAGATCTATAAGACCGATCGAGTTCAGAGCCAGACCAGCGGAGGCAGTAGCGGCCGATATAAATGCTGAGCTAGAGAAGCCGGAAGTTGTGCAGGAATTCTTAGACGTGTTTTCAGAGGAACTTGCAGGTTTGCCCCAGACCGTGGTATTGAGTTTCCAATTGAATTATTGCCTTATGTCCAGCCAATATCTAAGAAACGGTATCGCATGGCACCATCAGAGTTAGAGGAAGTACGGGCCCAGTTGGAAGACCTTCTGCAGAAGGGATAGATATATGCTAGTGTATCATCTTGGGGTGAGCCGGTATTGTTGGTGAAGAAGAAGGACGGGACCAGACGCATGTGCATCGACTACCGAGAGCTCAATAAGGTTACGTTGAAGAACAAGTACCATCTTTCCCGCATCGATGATTTGTTTAACCAGCTTGGTGGGTTCGGTATTTATTCCAAGTTGAATCTCAAAACTGGTTACCGCCAAGTGAGTGTTAAGAAAGAGGATGTGCCCAAGACCACATTTTGGACCAGATATAGGCATTATAAGTTCTTGGTAATGCCGTTTGGCGTTACGAATGCACCGGCAGTGTTCATGAGCCCGATGAACCTGGTGTTATACGAATACCTGAACAAGTTCGTAGTAGTATACATCGATGACATCCTGGTATATTTAAGGGATAGGCAGGAGCATTCACAGCAATTGAGGAAGGTGCTTGGGACCTTGAGACGCCACCGGTTGCACGCCAGCTCAGCAAGTGTGAGTTTTGGTTGAGCAAGGTGACCTTCCTTAGTCACATGATGTCTAGAGAAGGAATCTATGTGGATCCAGAGAAGATGTCAGCAGTTCAGAAGTGGCCAACCCATACGTCAGTAACGGAGATCCGGAGCTTCTTGGGACTTGCTGGATATTATCAGAGATTCATTCATGACTTCTCGAAGATCGCAGAGCCAATGACACGATTGACAAGGAAGGATGTGATGTTTGTATGGACCAAGGCATGCAATGATGTTTTTGAAGAGCTGAAGAGGAGGTTGATTTTCGCACCCATTTTGATTATCCCCGATCAGATGGAAGGATATGAAGTGTTCTCTGATGCATCTTGCCAGGGTCTCGGTTGTATACTACATCAACATAGTCGAGTCGTGGCATATGCGTCCAGACAACTGAAGGTCCACGAGAGAAACTACCTCACTCATTATCAAGAGTTGGCGGCAGTTATTTTTGCTCTGAAGATCTGGAGGCACTTCTTGTTGGGAGAACATGTGAATGTATTCACCGATCACAAGAGTCTGAAGTACATGTTTACTCAAAAGGAGCTGAATATGCGGCAACGTCGGTGGGTTGAGCTCATGGCGGGCTATCCTTCGATATTATCCTGGGAAGGTCAATGTTGTGCCTAATGCTCTGAGTCGTCTTCCGACAGTTATGACCCTAACGACTCAGTAGAGGCTTCAACAGGAGATCAGGGGGATGTGGATAGAAGTGGTATCGTCAGGAATGACTGCTTTCTTGATGAATCTTCAGATTCAGTCGACCTTGGTGGACCAGATCAAGGCCGCCCAGGATGGGGATGCAAGGTTACTAAGGATCGGAGAGTCAGTTCTAGCAGGGCAGAGACCAGAATTCCATATCTATGAAGACAAGTCCTTGAGGTACAACAGCCGGATATGTGTGTCGTCTGGAGATATCAGAGAGGAGCTGTTGAGGGAGGCTCATAGTTCTTCATATTCCATTCATCCAGATGGGACGAAGATGTACAAAGACTTAAGGCGGCACTATTGGTGGCACGGGATGAAGAGGAGCGTTGCTCAGAGTGTCGCCAAGTGTATTGTATGCCAACAGGTGAAAGCTGAGCATCACCGTACTGCTGGGTTATTGCAGCCTTTGCCTATTCCAGAGTGGAAATGGCAAACACATCACGATGGACTTTGTGACTGGGTTATCGCGGAGTGCGAGACATAATGATGTCGTTTGGGTAGTCGTTGACCGATTGACCAAGTCAGCTCATTTCATACCATTCCATGTAGGTCAGTCAACGGAAACACTTGCCAGGAAATACATGGAGGAGATTGTGAGACTGCATGGGGTTCCTGTCAGCATTGTTTCAAACAGGGACATCCGGTTTACATCACTTCTGGAAGAGCTTGCAAGGACGCCTGTGCACACAGTTGAGTTTCAGCACGGCGTATCATCTACAGACGGACAGGCAGTCAGAGCGCACCATCCAGATTCTGGAAGACATGCTTCGTGCTTGTATGTTAGACTTCAAGGGGTCGTGGAAAGATCACCTACACCTCGTCGAGTTTGCATACAACAGTTACCAAGCCAGCATTGGAATGGCCCCTTTTGCAGCACTGTATGGGAGGAAGTACCGATCGCCACTGAACTGGAATGATGTGGGTGATCGAAGGCTTGTTGGACCAAAGATAGTTGTGGAGGCTATTGACGTGGTGCGAGTTATCAGAGAGAAGTTGCAGCTGGCACAAGACCAATACAAGCATTGGTCTGATTCGAAACGGCGTCATATGAAGTTTCAGCCAGGCGATCACATCTTGTTGAAGATCTCGTCCAACCGAGGAATGATCTGTTTTGGTCGGAGGGGGAGGCTCAGCCCACGGTACATTGGGCCTTTGATGTACTTGAACGAGTTGGCAAAGTGGCTTACAGACTTGCATTGCCTCCATCCTTGGAAGGGGTGCATAATGTATTCCATATATCCCAGCTGCAAAGGTATCTGGGCGACCATATGCACGTGATAGATCATTCAGAGATAACAGTGCGACCGGACTTATCTTATGAGCAACAACTAGAGAGAATCATCAACTGGCAGCAGAAGGCTCTAAGGAACAAGATTGTCCATCTGGTGAAGGTGATGTGGCACAGAGATTCGCCTGGAGAGTCTACCCGGGAGAGGGAAGATGAGATGATGGAGCGTTATCCTTACCTTTTTATGGGATCCTAATTATAATTCCGAGGATGGAATTTTTGTAAGGTGGATAGAATGTAAAGCCCAGACCCAGTGGGCCTTAATAAAACCCCCAAGCCACTGTTTCTTTTATTTTTCCCCTACGCATTTCTTTCATTCGTGTTTCTCTTTCGACGAGTCGCGAGGGCTTCGGTCCCTTCGAGGACCTTCTCGCTCGATTCCTTCGACTCGAAGCAACCCGCTAGGGCTTCTTGATGGATGCATCTCCCCGTCTGCTCGTCGTAGGTGTGGGGCCCTTGATTGGGTCTCGCCGCCCTTGTCCCATCTCTGCAGCCTCTCCCTTCCATCCTTCTGCTCGATGTTAACGCAATGCATGTCTGATGCTGTCGACGGCAATCTTGATGGGTCGGGACTCATCTGAGGCAGTTCGGTTGGCTACTTAAACCCTCTATCTCCCATCTTCCTCTCGGTTGCTCTTCGGTAAGCCTTACTACACTTTTCTTCAAAATTGCTGATTTTCTTGCGAATCTGGTGCTGAGATTTGTGAACAATCGGTTGTGGCTTTGATCCTCTACCTTGCACTGGTTCTCCTACTTGGTTTTGGTAACCTTATCTCTTTTCTGTTTTCAGTTTCTCGTTTCTTCAGTTCTCTATCATGTTTCTTCGAGATGAAGTATTGAGTTTTTTTCGGTATAAAATGGGGGTTTTCTATGGGAACGGATGATTCAAGGGGGAGTGTCATAGGGTTTGAGTCCATACGGTAATTTTAGTGGGTAGGTTTCCTCGCCCGCTTGTGGAATCTCGGGGCGCCTTTGGGGCTGAGTTTGGCTTGCGGTCTGCCCCTTTTGCTTGCTGACCCAAGGATCGTTGGCTCCTTAGTCGTTGTTGTTCCTTCGCTCGCTGAAATAGGTTGCGGTCTGCCCCTTTGCTTGTGGCTTGTGTTGGCTTCGTTTGCGGCTTACTACTTTTCCTGCTACCATTAAGTTGACTAAGGGTTCTCTGGCTGATTTTGGGTTGTTGAGAATTATTTGGATAGGAGCCCCGATGTTTTGATCCGTAGCCCCAGTCCCTTGCTAGGAAACCCCGTGGATTTTGTCGTAGGCATGGGTGCCCCAGCTATATGATGAGAAACCCCCGCTCTGATCCCAAATGGCCTAGAGTCTCTAGAGCCATGGTGTGGTTGACTTTCGAGCTTTCATTATTTATCAGATGTTGTGTTTTCTTCGTTTAAATACGGTTTGCTGATTTATTTACAATTCAGTTTGACATGTCATGCCATGAGAAACATCCATGCTACTTATCACCTGCCAGTATTAATATTGTGTTGTCTCTTGAGCTTGCTAGTACCCTGAGGTTTCATATTGTAGTTAACTTGTGTAGTCCATGGATGGTTTCATACCCGACTGTGGGATATCTTGAGGAGGATTCTTGACATGATAGGTTGTCTCATGACTTGACGATGCAGTCGTCCCATATTGTAACTTATGACACCTCACGACACTAACAATTAATAAAAATGTTTACTTTCTGCTTGACTCACCGGGTTTTATGATCGAGGGAGTACGGGAGCGACTGGGTCCTGATCTATAGCCCCCGTGTTAGGGAGGACGTCCATCATTCAGATGGATCCTGAGTCCGGTGGCAGACATGGACGACTATCTTGATGGGTCCTGGAGCCCTGCCACAGGCCACAGTGTTACAACTCTTCCGGCACAGGGTCGCACCATCGTGGTCCAGGTAGCTTCCAGATGCACACCGTGCCCCCCTTCATAAGTTACGACCTAGGGTTGGTTTACAGTAGTAGTCACCGTCTCACAGTAGTCGAGCCATTAAAATGCTTATCACATGCTTTCTTTCAATATTATGTCATTTTAACTGCTGCTCTTTACTTTTTCGTACTATTATTGTCATGATGTTGTCGTTTAGATATCGTCTACTCCTCTGAGCGTGGTACAACTATTGTCCACCTCGGTGACGTACAGGGTTATCAGGAGACGTTGGGTCGCAATTTTCGATCCAGGACGTCAGGCGTTGAGCACGGCCTGCTCGTGAGTGCCCTCGTGGTTCTCTTTTTGTACTTTTGGTTGTAGGTTGGAGCAGGCTTGTGAGTTGTACTTTTGTCTCACTGCTTCATTTCCCGCTTTATATGTGAGTATCCTTTACTTCCCTGTCTGTTCTATTTGTTTCACTGGCACATGCGGGACCTGTACACACATCTTTAACACTAGTAACGACACCCGAGAGGTGGGGCGTTACAAGCATATTCATGTTGTATCTCCAAGATTTATTTTGATAGTATGTTGATAATATGATGTAAATGACTGTACATTCATATGTATCAATGGAAATCTCCTTAAGCATTTTAATGCATCTCTGCTCGTGACCTCGATTGTTTTCACTAGTTAACTACAGGAACTGTCACTTCTTGTGAAAAATAGTCGTGTTCTCGGGTTGCGGGGCATGACAAAACTTCTACTTAATAAATGCAAAGGAAATATGTACCAGTAGTAAAGTATGGCGATGATCAATGAGATATAAGGATTCTTGGTCTACGGTTCTAAGAGGGAGAGAACTAGATGCATTTACGTGTGATGAAGGTTTTTTTTAATGGGAGAGGGAGATAAAGAGAAGTGGAAATAATAGGAGAAAAAGGAACGAGGCACAAGTTCTCTAATCTTTCTATTCCCTTTCTCTCAATTCATTTTAAAGAATCACCTATAGATCGGCTTATCGATTAGTTTTGGTTAAACAATCATTTTGGTTTCTAGAGAATTAAAATGGAAGCTTATTGGGGCTGACAGTTGAAGGGTTAGATATAGTGTTTGTGATGTGAATTGGGAAGAAACTAAACTAGGGTTTTCTAAATTAAAGGATAAAGAAAAAGGTTTTGGGGCTCTTACCCCAAAGATCAGATCAATTATCAATTTTAGCAGCTTGCATGAGAAAGATTTTTTTCCAGATCTCACGTCTTGGTAATCACTCACCAACTCAAAACCTCATCGCATGTAAGAGAGTTTTACAATGAAACTAAAATTTCTTTTATCAATCAATTTTCTTTCCTCTATTTATTACAATGAAATGCATAAAGGTATTTTTGTAATAAAAGTTGATGCTCGAGGAAACTATTCCTATCCAAAGTAGAATTCTAAATAAGAAATGTGACTTTGTTAAATAAGGCTATAAAAAGACTTCAAAATAACTAAAACACTAAAAAGGAAACTCTTAACTAAACTTAAATTCTAAAAAACCAACAAAAATTCCAAATATACTCTGATTACTCTTTTTCCACGGAATCTTCTAAATTACACGATCTTTTTAGTTTTCAAATAAACAAAACTCAACCATGCTAGTTTCACATCAAAGTTCTCTGCTGGAAAAAACTTGTTAACAAAGTAGGATAAGACGTAAAATCTAACGGCTAGTAAGAGGGGAAATTTGAAATTATGAAATCAATGTGCTCTCACATTTAAACTTGAATCTAAAGTGTATTTAGATGCTTAAGATGCCTCTCATGATTGGATTGTGGTTTAAGTTCAAATGGTTAAGCCTTAGGTTCAGCCTATGTAAGGCATGTCTACCTTACAATTCTAAACAACACACACTAGAGGGTGAATAGTATAATTGCAATAATTGTGAAATTAAAAATTAAACATGCGAATGCGGAATAATAAGTGCAAGAGGAGATTAATCAACACAATTAAGCAAACGCAAACACAAAGAATTTTACCGTGGTTTCCCAAACTTGGGTACATCTAACCACACCAATATTTACTATAATCCTACACAAGGTAGTGAATATAATCCCTACACAAGGAATATCCTGCACAAGGGATTTGTCCTACACAAGAACACACCAAACCCTACACAATGGTTAGTCCTACACAAGGACTCAAACTCCCACAAAGGGAGAAACTACCTCTCACAACGAGAGTTAGGGTTTCACTTCACAAAGGTGAAATAAATAGACTCTTACATATGCCTTGATGAGATGTACTTACTCAAAAATAAATTATGGAAGAGGATCTCCAAGTATTGAGATGAGCTTTGATTGCACTTGGAGGATTTTCCTATAAGCTAACTTCAATGCATGAAGAGTATTAAGGCTCAAAGAAGGGAAATGAGAGAAATAAAAGTTGCTTTAAGTTTCTCAAAGATATTCAATGATAATCAAGAGTTCTAATAGAACTAAGGTATCTCCTATATATATGAAGCCACAATAACCCAATAAATCCAAGCAAAAAGCCCAAAAAGTCAATTTAGCAACGGCTAGAATTTTGGCTGGAACAGCTCGGACAGGCGCCTGAAGACAAGCAGGTGCCTGGTGTAACGGCTATATTTTTCCAACGGTTATAATCTAAGCCAGAACATGCGACTGTAGAATACTACATATGTGCATGTACCACTGTGCAGGCGCCTGTAAAGGCTTCAGCAGCCGACTGCCACACAGGATGGATTTGAGCTGAGAAAAGGCAACTTACGCACTTGTGCATTCAGGCGACTGATGAACAACGTCCAGGCGCCTGATGGTTGACAGCCGCCTGACAAATGTACTTCAGTCGTCTGTCACGCAATATGGATTGGAGCTCAAAATACCAAGTTACGCACTTTGGTTCATCAGACGACTGTTGAACAATGTTCAGGCGCCTGGTGGTTGACAATCGCATGTCTTTTGTACTTCAGTCGCATGTACCAAAAGCTTAAGTATGGAGTCAAGAAAATTGACTTGAGCCGGTGCAGAACAGCCGTCTGTTGAAGGATGGCCAGTCGCCTGGTGATCACTGGTCGCCTGTCATGCCTTCAACAGGCGCCTGTTGGAATTCCAAACACTCCAATTGAGTTTTTGGCATGTGCAACTATTGGATTGGTTTCTATAATGATCCTAAGGTTCACTAAGATGATTTATGCATATGCATGAATGAATATGACTATCTAATCAAGGCAACAACTCACACAAAGAAGTAAAAGACATGAATGAAAATATTACATGAATTACATTCATTTATTTCTAAGTGCACTTCAAGCTTGAGTAGCCTTGATTATTCTCATCATCTTCCAAGCTTTGGCACCTCTTGATGAGCTTCCTTTCGTCAAGCTCCAAGCTTTGGCAATGCTCCTCTTGATGTCCGTCCTTGCACCAAGTTTTTAGTCTTCAAAATGTTATTCTTCAATTGTTAAACATGAAACTAAAACATTGAGAGTCATTAGCAACAACATAATGTTGTGATCATCCTCAAAACTACATTGGTCTAAAAAGTCAATACCTAACAGCCTCATGATGTAACGTTAACTCTGACGTTATATGGGACTATGGTCCATGTTGAGACTTCAACTATAGATCAAGTTCTAGATCTGACAATGGTTGCAACTTGGGCCCTGGTTCTGCTTCTAACATTAGCTGAGATTCTAGGTCTATATCAGGTAGATCTTCTAATTCAATGATAACTCATTGGAGTATTACAATCTTCATATCCTGAGAAAGTTGGTTGCACATCTTGTCAAATCTACAATTGAATTTGACAGTGTAAACAATGGAAGCATATGGCACTTAAGTAGGAGTTTGGGTGGTTACCAATATCAAAGCTCGATCTTTATTAATGACCATTATCAACGGCCTTCATCATTATCCACCCACCATGATAGAGCTTCACCCATTAAGTTGTGTTAAGTTTTTTAAGTATTCGAATCTTCAGATCTTAGCAAAGTTGGGTGCACATCCCATCAATCTGTGTTTGAATTCAACATTTGAATTTGCAAGCATTGGAGGCAAATGTGCTTGGGTAAAAGTTTGAGGAGGTACCGATATCAAAGCTCCATCTTTATTAGTGACCATTATCGACAACCTTCACCGCAATCCACCCATTAAGATAGAGCTTCTCCCACTAAGTGCATTTAGCATACTAACACTTTGTGTCTTACGTCAAGGTAAAGTAAGAAAAAACGTTAAAATAAACTTTCAATCTCCATAAGCATCAAAATAGGGAAATCCTTGAAAAACAGGTTAAGCTTTGAATGTGACCCTATATGATAATTGATGTACTTCGAACAATGGCAGTATCCCCATGTAATAACTATCATCATAAAACTTTTTAAAAATCTGGCTCAAATTCGATTTAAACTGGCTCAATTTTGCGAGAAACTACCCCAAAATTACTGCAGCAATTCCAAATTTATTGTAGTCATCTACAAATATACTATGGTAGAGGGGGTAATGTAGCAAATGTGGTACTATAGCCAAATCAAGTTAATTACTTTTCTTCCTTTTTTTTCTTGTTTTTGATTTGTCCAAAAAATTTGCCTTTTATCTTTTTCTAATTTTTTTCTCTTTTTGCAAATTTTTTTCCTAAACTAAATTTAAAATGGATTTTCAACTAAAGAAATTAAATCCTAATTAATCCTAATCTACAAAAAGAAAAGAAGATGATGGTGGAAGAACAAGAATTTCGTCTTGGATCTAAATGATAGGGCATGGCAATGGAAGGGCCTGGACTAGGGTTTATGATGAGAACTAAGGAACAAAGCTAGATTTTCTAAATTAAAGAATAAAGAATTAGGATTCTGGTTTGTCACCTTGGAGATCGGATCGATTGATGACTTTAACACCACATGTGTAGAAGATTTCTTCGAACATGAGGCACTGGCAATCGCTTGCCAATTCAAACTACATCGTATGGTGGCATGGTAAAGATTTTTACTAGAAACTAAAAATTTTATTATTAATTAACGTTCTTCACTCTATCTATTATGATGAAAGGCTATAAAGGCCTTCGTATAATAAAACGGTTCCTATGACAATTAGAATTATGAAATAAAAAAACTTGTCTTATACAAGTAAGACTGAAAAAAGACTTTCAAAATAAGTAAAACTCTAAAAAAAAGAAAATCATATGTCGACTCAAATTCTAAAATAAACCAAAAAATCAAAGAAAATTTGAACCGACTCCTATTACTCTTCTTCCTCCATTTGAATCTACTAGAAGGCACAATCTTTTTTGCACCCGAATAAAATTAAATTCCATTTTTGGCTTGCTTCACATCAAAAGCTGAACTGAAGTACTGAGAATCTGCAATGTGCGAAGCAAATCTAACTGTTAATTTTGAGAACTCAAACAGTTGGTAATGATGTGGTCAGTATGGTTGGTCTTAATTGGATGTCACAAAAATCTTCTGGTGGGTATCTTGGAGGGTAAATAAGCACTTTTTTTAAGAAGACATGATTTCAAATCTCATTGGGATTTCAAATATGGTTATCTAGGTCCATGAGTCACCCTTCAATCAGAGTCCTTTCGATGATATCCCATGATCCTTGTAAAAGGAATGGTATGGTTGCTATTGTTAGCCAACAAGACAAAATTTAGGCTTGAGTAAAGCGGTAGACTTGAGCAAAGTGGTTACAAAGTAACAAATGAGCACTTCTTTTAGGTTCTTAGGAAAGCTGGTATAGCGCGTGCGCTGGCGAGCTGGCCGCCCGGGTTCGAAACCCGGGGGAGCCCTACACTACTCCTAATTAAAGGGGGGGATAACTGGACTCGAACCCGCGTCGCCACTGCGGACGCGGGCAGAGCTACCCAAGTGAGCACCCAGCAGGGCTCACAAATGAGCACTTCACTCAAAGGCATAAGCTTATGAGTCAAACGATGTATATTAAGCAATTAAATAGTACCACATAAATCAAAGGATGTATATCAAGCAATTAAATAGCAACCCATCATTTACATCCTTAAGCCATCTGAAAGTTGGTCCCAGCAGTGACCAATCTACCTATGGGAAGTTGGGAACCACCAGTGTAAAAAAAAGAATCAGTTAAAATTGAAGCTTTTCCATCATTTGCCAGATTTGTTATGCACGAGGCCAGTCTAAAAATGTGCTCCATCGATTCATTACATGTCCACATTTACAGCCTGGATGTACAGTAATGTATTTGTGTACTAAGAACTACCATGTAGGTAAGCCATGGTGTGTATGTCAAATGCATGTTTGGACTTTTTGGTTGTGCCCATGCATGCCATATATGATGAAAACTCATAAACCAACCATTATGGACTTCATATCATAGTGAGGATGGCTAGCTACAATACAGCGGAATTTCACCTTTGAACAACTGATACTTACAGTTTCCATCCATGTTATCTGATCGATGTGGTACTGGCAAAACCAGCTAACAATGGCAGCCAAATGCATGTTTGGACTTTTTGGTTGTGCCCATGCATGCCATATATGATTAGAACTCTTGAACCTTTTCCCTTGCTCTGTTTCACTCCTAAGCAATTAATGGGGCTTTCCCCTGACTCTGCTGGTGATGCACCGCAACAATCAGTAGCATTGGTGGCTAAAGCTTCTCTCCAATGTGCTTTGGATGGCGCTGCACTAAGAGATTTGTGCTCTGGGATCGAGAACAACGGGAGTAGGAAGATAACAAGGGTGGTGCGGCTCACATAGAACAGAAAGGGGTCTTGATTGGACAGTCCAGCTTGCGTTGAAACATCACACGGTCCAACACACGTTGGAGCCAGCCTGATCCCCATTATGGCATCCTTTATAGCATGGCGAGGATGACTAGCTACAGTACAGAGGAAAGTCACCTTTGAACAATAACTACTTGTTACAGTTTCCCTCCATGTCATCAAACGCTGTGGGACTGTCGTAACCAGCTAACAACGGCAACCAACGAAGTCTCACTACCAGCAATTTGGATGCTTATGGTTACCATGATTATAGAACACCTCACATCCTGCCCCACAAAAGGATGTTACGATACGTGATGGGATGCTAATTTTTATTAGCCGTCTGTACTAAGAATAGTCAGTGAAGACATTGTAAACAACAATGATCTTTCTTTTGGGCTTATAGCCATCAATAAAAAACAAAAAACCAAAAAAGGACAAACAGCATGATTAAAATAGTTGTATATTTCCAATGATGAGGTCTAGAACCCTGGTGCTTTGATACGATGAGATAACACCATTTCAGACAAAAGCTTAAGCTTAAGCATGTGTGTGCGCAATTGATATCAAGTAATCTTAATGTATATGACAGAAATGTCACCTTTATTTGTCACATGGTACAACTCTGCACAGGCTCCATAAGAAGTTCTGTGGACGTTGAATGTCAAGTTCAGTGTTTAAAAAAATTTAGTGAAGCATTGAGGACATCAATCAAGATATAGTGGAAATACTGGTTCTCTATAATCTTTTCTTATATATGTACATTGTTTATCGTATGTGTATTTTTCTACCGATATGCTGATTTCTTTTTAGTTTTTTTAATATCAAAATTCACCTATACTGATTAGCCCACTATTTTGGTTGTATTTTGTTCCCAAACAATGATTTTGTGGACAAAAGTAGGAGGATTAAACTAACACAAAGTCATATTTTATTAAGGTTATTAAGGCTGGAGGAATTCCATTTCAAGTAAAGTAAAAACAAAGATATTAGCCTGAATAAGAGTTGGGTTCAAATTATAACCTAAACTGTATCAGCTCTTTAGATTGATTCAGATTTAGATCAGGAATTTAGAAGGACTAAACTTACAACAGCCCAACCATCAAGGTATCCTTCCACTTGATCAGCCTAGATGCAGCTGGTTTTCCCCCCTTTAAATAGTCTCATACACAGTGCTTACCAAATGTGGAGCTAAGGTATTGGTGACAAGCAACTTTGTAAGTTTTTGATAATCCCAATTCAACATGGTTTATCAAATCAAATTGGTTTATCAACTATCAGAACCTTCCTTTTGTTAGGGTTTCTATCATGCATAACTAGTTTATACGCAGCGGAAAAATAGAAACATACTAAGATCTATGCGTTTCAAATTTGATTTGATCACATTGCTAATCTTTGTTGACGATTCTAATGTGTCGGACTGTAGGTGCTGCTCTACGAACGATCACCCTCTATCAGTATCCACAAGCGCACGTCATGAATAGGAATTGCGAAGGTGCTAGCTCCTTCTCCGTAAACAGGGTTTCTCTCGATCTTCGCTTCTCTCAAAAACGAGAGATAGATTGAATGCATAAAAATACTGAAAATCCTCTTTATATCATATATAGAATCCCACGTTAACCCTTTAACGCATTTTAGTTATGCAACGATGTCTTTAGGGATAATATCATAACAAGATATATTATCTGTTAACTCTTTAACGCGTTTTAATTGCACAGCAATATCTTAGGAATAATATCTTAACGAGATACAATATCTGACACTTAAGATATTTCGCCTTATTTTGAATTTCAAATCAGATTCGAAATCTCGATTAAACCATATCCTATCCATTACGTTCTTTGTGTGCGACCCAATAAGCTCATATCAAATTGGCAGTGAGCCTAATCCCATTAGAAGCCCACAAGTCATAATTGGTCTCTAGCAAAACATTATGATTACCCAATTAATATGAATATCGTTAGTCCGATATTAACCTAACCAATAGAATATGTCATAATTCTTTTGTCACACGATATCTTATTTGAACATAAGTCATGGACAGTGTCATACTTATATTGTTCAATTTCTCGATTACTAAATAGACTGATAATATCAAATGACATTCATTTGAGCACGACCATGCATTTCTCGGTCTTACTTGTCGAGTGGCTCATTAGATATCTCTTTCATAAGAGATGGACAAATTCCATCTTGTTCACTCACTTTTCTCTGCATAATTCACATCATGTTCAATCATAACCTTTATTATTATCTGATTAAAGATAACGTTTGGTTATGTCAAAGCATGATGTTCCTCATATAGGAAACTGTGATCATCTCATGTCTAATAATTCTATGACAACTATTAAGATCATTTATGACACTGATCCATGTAATGAACTCATAACGAGTCTATCCAATACCTTATTCTTCAATAAATACCTATAAGTTTTATTTGTATCATCATACATGTAATTATCTCATAATTATTAACCAAACTATACTAGTCTTAATTCATCATTATACCTTTAACGATGAATAACTAGGGATGCTTAGAATAACATAAAACAGCTATTCAAACATTATTATAATTAATAATGAAACATGCAAACAATATAAAAATAACATTAAGAGACATTTTATAAATGACATAACATAAAAGTCCAAATATTTGACCTAGTGCATAACCACTAACACCTTTATCCACTCATACCCCGCGTCAACGTCCCTACTTGTGCTTACTCGCGTCTAAATGTCTCAATAGCAACAAATTAGTTTCCTTGCTCACTTTTTCCACAAATCAAACAGCAAATAATACATGGAAAGTTTTCGCTTTCCAGACATGCATAGTTATTGAAGTTTACCTATGTTTATTCACAACTCAATTTTTATTGAGTGAAAAGACTGAATGAGCCCTTTTTATACATAAGATAGTTCTCTCAAAGCACATAATGTTTAACCATGGTGCTGCAAACAGGCTTGAAAAGGTCAAATTGGCAAGTTTAATAGCATGTCCTTTCAAGTAAGCCTGCTGTTGAAGAGGCTAATCAGACCCAATAGACCACTCCTGTATGTTAAATGCAGGCAGCTTCACTTAAGTTAGTAACGTGTTTTCTGGATCATTTTTCCGCTTTTTGACGTGCACACTATTTCTTTTCATCATATGGATTACTAATGAAACCATCTACCATGACATTAAAACCATTTGAAGCAAGATAGTTCCCTTCAATAATTACTTATCGACTTCACTGATGAAAAGTTATCTTGCAAACCATGTTATAATCGTGGCAATTGAACTACAAAGTCACATATGGTACAAATCAATGTTGAGAGTACTAAAGTGACTGAATGATTAAATTTGGTTTTGCACATGACCCTATAGATATGCATACCAGATACAAAGCTATGGTTCCAATTATAAAGCTTCAAAAATGTGCATGAAACAGTATTAACTTTCATGCTGATTCATATATCAATAATGGATCGATACACTGTAAAGTAGGTGAATATAACCAGTTAAAAACTAATAGGGCGGAATAACTCAGACCTAATAGAGTTTCTTTCATGGAACTTTCTACATAATAGTTCACTGTTTTCCGTAGAAAATATACAAGAAATGTAGCACGAAGTGTTTCAATATGGAAAGAAGTCATTCTTGCATCTGCCAAGCAAGACCAATAGGCCATTGTAATGCTTCACTTAATTCTTACAGATAAGATATAAAATAATAATAATAATAGAACAATATACTAGGAGATATTTAACACTATAAAAAATAATTTTCTGTGGATAAGTAACAGCTAAATTGTTTTGTCAACAATACATACAGTTTCTATCATGAATGTTAAAAAGTGCATATCCATGCAGTAAGCAGATGAACATGACACACTAACAGATCCTATCAAATAGAAGGTTGAAGGTAAAGATGCTCACCAGTTGGTGTAATCACCTGCTTTTCTATAAATGGAAGATGGCCCAAACCCTGCTCAACAACCTGTTTGCAAGATACAAATAAGCTATGTGATTACGGATCAGTCTATACAAGAATGAGGTACTGACCAGGCGAATTAATCGGTCAGCATAAAATATGAAATCATGCTTTGCTGTCTTCGCATCACGTACCAACGTATGCATGCCACGTGTCTGGAAAAGAACATAGAAGAAATTAATCAACTTTAAAACATCTTTATGGACAATTGGAAATTATTTTTTTCCCGTAAAATGGCTTCCACAGTACATTTATGCTTTAGGTAAAAGCTGATGTTTGACATTAACTATTTTATTCAAAGTATGTACCTGAAACGTTGACTGCATGACATAAAGATTAGAGTATATTTTACAAAGATCATGTTGACCCAGTTTTGTGCGTATGTGTTGCACAATCAAATCAATTGCCACATGATTATCGCCACCACGGGGAATGATAACGTCGGCATACTTCTTTGTAGGGAGTATGAAATCATCAAATGCAGGTTTCACAAATTTTGAGTACTGCACCAGCAAGGTCAAATGTTTTGTCACGCAAGGAGAAATAAAAATAAAATAAAACAACAAAATCAAATCAATTGCCACATGATTATCGCCACCACGGGAAATTGATAAGGTCAGAATACTTCTTTGTAGGGAGTATGAAATCATCAAATGCAGGTTTCACAAATTTTGAGTACTTGCACCAGCAAGGTCAAATGTTTTGTCACATAAGGAGAAATAAAAATAAAATAAAACAACAATATCTATTTCTTTCAATAACAGCACCCTGGAATTTCTGTTTTGAAACAGGTAATTTTTCATCGGGATAGGGTTTTAACTTTTGTTGGCTTATCAACATGCTTTAGATATTAGTGTGACTCTATTTACAAAACCGTATCATTTCCCATATTGGTAAATCATGTAGCCTATGTGAATTACATAACCGCATGAATATTCGGAGAACTGCTCCTTGCTTGAGGAGCTTAAACTGAATCACCGGTAAGTTGGGTAAGTTGCCTATAAGAGCCCCAGCATTGCCATTCACCGTTTACATGACAAGTTCTGCTCTCATGTAAATCATTTGCTCTCATGTAAATCATTTCCTCACTGGGAAAGTAGTTGTCAACGCAAAGGTTTACTATCACATTTAGACTCTGTAGCCAAAAAAATGTTTAGTCAATCTAAAATTTAGGTTTAGTTTCACAGCCATGCCACTTGAGTAGGCTTCGCTGATTATTCCCATGATGATACTTGTAATATTCAACACTTAATTAACATGAGAAGTAAAATAAAACTCAATAACATGTGGAAAATGCAACATGTGCATTATAATTAACGTGTGAAAAATGTTGCATATGCCAAACGATTTACAATTAGAAAACTGCCGCATGAGTAACATGTGAAACATATGGCATAAATGATTAACATGAAAGACTAATGCTTAATAATGAACATGTGAAAAATGAAGCATTTGTTTAATGACTAACATATGTTAGGTATTGGCTTTTTAGACCAATATAGTTTAGATGATGATCACAATATTATATTGTTGCTAATGACTCAATGTTTTAGTCTCATGTTTAATATTTAAAGAATGGCATTTTGGAGACTATAAGCTTGGTGCAAGGATGGACATTAAGAGGAGCATTGCCAAAGCTTGGAGCTTGATGAAAGGAAGCTCATCAAGAGGTGCCAAAGCTTAGAAGATGATGGAGAGATTCAATGCTACTCAAGCTTGAAGGCTTAGACTTTAGAAGAAGCAAATTATAATCCATGTAATATTTTATTACTTGCTTTTCTCTCTTTTGAATCTAGGACTTAGTAATGCCTTGATAGACGGTCATACTCATTTATGCATATGCATTAATGATCGCTCCAAAATGCAACCCAAGAGCACAACCTAATCAAAGACTTGGTCGGCCCCGGATACACACCCGGAGAACGATTGTAGTTTTACCGCAAGCGCACGGTCAAGTGGCGAGCGGGTATCGAACACGAGGAGGTGGTGTTGAGCTCCAATCTATCCTAGGTTGGTTTGACTACGAATGTATTTTTGGTGGAGATGGCTATGGTATGATATAATGGAAATGATGGTGGATGTCGGTGTCGATGATAAAGAAATCGGTCAAATATCGACTCAAATACAATATAATAAAAGAGGGAATTTGCCTTGCGGCGATCCTGTCACAATCGTCGGGCAAAGTATGTGGATTTTAAGATAATAAAAGTGTCTAGGGCTAGGGAATTCCCACTACGGATCGTCATACATCATCGTAAATAGTGAATCTCAATATTACTAGACTTGTGTTGAGGTGAACTAGTCGCAACTTAATGTAGAACCAAGCTCACGCTCTCGCGCTATTGCCGGTCTATAGCAAACCTAGGTTAGTGCCCAATCTCTTGCAAATCCTAACCTAAGCCACTAGCATGAGGATCGACATCATCGTTCAATCGTCCCTCGAGCCCACTCTCGTGCAAACTCGAGTTACGATCTAGGTTGTGATAGTTCGTATTCGTCCAATCTCTTGCAAACGAATATGGGTATAGATTTACAATTAAAAATCCTAGCTTTGGTCCAATCTCTTGCAAACCAAATCTAGAGAAACCCAATTGTAAGCCTAAATCGAATATCTAGGCCTTCCCATCGATTAGAATCCAATCTCTTGCAAATCCCAAATCGATGGAAATCCCTAGCTATCCGTAGTAAATCAATCACAACCTAACCTCCTAGCAATTCTAGCAATTTAGAAATTCATTCATCACAAAAATGAAATTAGATCCATAGGGTTCATCCCCAAACCCTAGAACAACAAATCTACTCTAGCATAGCAACAAGGATATATGAATCAATAAAAATCATTGCTTGCATACAAAAAGATAGAAAAAACAAAGATTCAAATAAAAGAAGAAAATACTTAGCTTGATGAAGATCTTCAATCCAAAATACAAGCTTTTTGATCCAAGAGGGGGCCTAGGGCATGGCCTAACCTCTAAAATAAATCCCTCCTAAAACATCTTGGGAACTAAGAAAACATAATGAGGATCCCCTCTAATGGTGGCTACAAACCCCTTAATTACTCTCCCAAAAACCCTAGCAAAACTGCCTAAAAAGCCCCTGAAATTCGGGCCCAAAACTGAATCTGCGCGTGCCCAGAAATCGCGCCAATTACGACTCGGCCGAGTGGAAATCTCACTCGGTCGAGTGGACAGCTCACTCGGTCGAGTGGAAATCTCACTCGGTCGAGTGAGCTTTCCTGCAGAAACTCCAGAAAACAGCACTCTGTCAAATCTGTCAAAAACTGTCAAAAACTGGTCACTCGGCCGAGTGGAAATGTCACTCGGCCGAGTGACACTGACATGCAAATTCCAGCACTGCAGCATCGACTTGCAGAAATTCCCCAGATTTCATCCGACCTCCGATTTGCGCGTTCTTGGCGGCGTTGGAATCGTCATGAAGTTTACTATCCATAAAAAATATGAGAAAAATAATTTGATGGCTGAAATGATAGCAGATTTGAAAAGAGTAGGAGGATGTCTGAAAATCTGGGCGCCGTGTGTCCTCGGCATCACTCGGTCGAGTGGCAAACGTCACTCGGCCGAGGGGCATTTGGTACTCGGGCGGACGGCTTTCGTTACTCGGCCGAGTCGGGCTTCTGGGGCAGACTGACGGATTACAGTAAGTTGGACATTTTGGCTTGCCGTCGTCTGGGTGCCACTCGGGCGGACGGAGTCTCCGCACTCGGCCGAGTCGGCGTGCGATGCTCGGCCGAGTGCACGCTGATACATCTCTGTTGCGTGTCCGATCTGGCCGGCCAAGCGGGGTCTCAATGCTCGGCCGAGTGACTCCTTCACTCGGCCGAGTGGCATGCTAAAATGCCCAATCTTCTCCGTTTCTCCTCCCCGTCGCTCCTACGGAGTTCCTTCTTCTTTCACCTGTCTCCCATCGCCGAATAGCCCTCAAAAGAGCCTTAGGTGACGCTCCGGAGTGGGTGCAAGTCCCTTAAGCTCATTTTTGCTCCCGATCGCTCCATATTTCCTGAAATCCGACAAAAACAAGAAATAGTGAAAAGTAACACAATATCATCGAATAATCGTGAAAATCGCAATATGAGCAACTGAAATGGCATGCAAATATGTAGAAAAAAGGTGTAAAATATGGACCGATCAAAATCCCCCAAGCTTACCTCTTACTCGTCCTCGAGGAAGGAAAGTAAAGAGACGAACTCGGGAGATGAAGACAAAGAAAATGAAATGGAAAAGAAAGAACACGAGGTGGAAGAGGTCGCTAGATTATTCTCTCAGATCTCAAGCCATAAGCTACACATCACGACTACTTGCAAAATACAAATCACATGCTATAAGGATTTCATATCTTTCATAAACATGGTACTTGCAAGCTTTTAAGAACAATAAGAGGGACTCTCTAAATTCATACAATCAATTCATATCCACGTCGCGCATTTCATAGGATTTAATATACAAATGTTGGCAATGCACTTTTCAATCAAAAGTTATAAATGAAGCATATAAGGATCACACCAAACATGCAATGGAGAATGGAATAAATCATGGCATTCACACATTTATATCGATTCATAAGAAATCTCCATAACTAAGGTATTGTGCTAAGTTTCAGCATTATCAAAGTTCCCCATTCGTGCACCTCTCCACTCTAATGTCGCACTTACTCATATGGTCAAATGAGTTCACCCCCCCAAGCTTAGCTTGAGGCATCACATCTAAAGGAATATAATAGTGGAAATTGGGATTTTTACCTTGGTTTTCCCAAGTATTTTGTGGCTCCAATAATAAGATAGAGAAACATTTTTTTCTTCTTCCTTCCTTTTTTTTTCTTTTTGAACTTTTTGTTTCTCATTTTTCTTTTTGGATTTTTGTAGGAGCTATATGATTTGTATTTTTGGCTTTTGGCTCCTTTTTGGCTTTTTGGACTTTTTTGGAGCTAACTTTTTCTTTTGTGGGGCTTTTTGGGAAATAGATGTGGTATACGTAGCTTTAGGAGGTGAACTCAAGTGACATGTAGAGAATAAAAAGATATATGTGGAGAAGGAAATAATGTAACACTCGGTTCACTCTAAGATGTGCACGAACGGTTCAATAAAATAATACTTCAACTAAAACTCATATGTAAGCATGGATATTCTCAATCATTTCAATAAATAGTGAAGTCAAGCGGTAAAGCGCACAATCATATCAAGCATGCAACAGAAGGTGAATAAGAGAATAAAACTGATGCTTCAGATATACTAATGATGCGTGAATCTTGGTGCATTTCCAACAAGAGCATACTAAACACTAATCCATACATTCAGCTTCAATTAATATCATGCATTCATGTAGATGAATCATCAAAAGAAATAGATTTGCAAGCACATGTGAATAGCAAGACTATGAAATATTCTAAGTAGCATGGCAAGGAATAATAAGCATCGTGATGGTTGCTAAAGCAATAAGAGATATCATCATAAGGAACGCATCTAGCAAAAGAAGAGAAAGGAAAATAAAGAAATAAGAGAAAATAAAAGAGAGGAAAGAAAAGAAAAACAAGCACACAACATGATGCATGAACACACATAAAAGGAAAATAAGATGGAAAATACAAAAAGATGATGCAAAAATTTTGAAAAATTTTAAAAATCCTAAAATAAAGTAAAAAAAATGCAACTAATGCATCTAAATGGCATGGAAATGCACTCCCCCAAGCTTAAACCTCACATTGTCCTCAATGTGATCATAAAAGGAAAAATATGAGGAACAATGATAAATATGAGGGAGTTGAATGAAAAATGATGAAATGAATGACATGAAACACTAATGCAACTACATGCACATACAATGATGCATGAGAGCGCTTTCCCCCAAGCTTATACCAAACAATCCTATTCAAATGACTCGATCAATAAAATCACGATTTTGCTAAGCGTGGTCAAGTCAAACAAATAAGAAAGTGAGGTTTCACTTGAAAGAAATGCTCGATGGTGGTGAGCAAAAGGGTGCGGCACATCAAAATATGAAGAGGGAAATTAATATATATATATGGGTTTGGGGTCTAAAAATTTTTGTAGCCGTCATAAGAGGTGATATTTATTCAAGCAAATCTATACGGTCCTCTCGCTATCGAGAGAATTCGTGTTTATTCAAAGCATAAAAATTTCTACACTACTGGATTGATATCACCTATAGCAAAAGGCGGATCCAGTATCTTTGCTGGTGCAGGCAATTGCTCCAACTGCTCCTTCCGTGGCTCTGCCAGGCGCACATGTCCACGGACACCAACGAACTCTAGCAATGCATCCTCCGGCATTCCCACAAGGACTCCACCTGTACCCTGCAGAGAATAGGATGCATCAGTTCGCTGCAAAAATTTCACCCTCATAATAAAAGTATTCCAAAGAGAATCGTCTATAGAAATGTACGGAATAAATAATGGTGGACGATACTTCCCTGGAAATAATCCAATATCCTCACGTGCCGTGATAGCTGTCTCCAAGGTGTCTTCTCTATGCTGCTCAGGTAAATCTAGATCATAGGTGTGGACCTCATCAAGATGCTCCTCATCATCGTCAGACTCATCCCAGTGCACCCCTTGATCATATTCATATGCGTCCATGGGTGCTAACTCCTCGCTCTCCTCCTCATATACGTCCCATCGTACCTCTTGATCGTATGTACATGAATCATGCAAAAGGCACGATGAATCATAAAAAACATCATACACTGGAGGGAAATCAAAGATAAAGGGCGAGGGAGTAAAGAGATCTCCCTGAAGGGGAGCCATAAGCTCTGTGGGGTAGTCCTCTGCGTCAGTGGGAGGATGAGGTGGCTGTGGAAGCTCTAATGGAGGAGGATAGTGCTCGAAATCCTCATGAATGGCTGTGTCCTCGTCCCGATGCATGACCTCCTCGGTGATAAGCTCTGGCTCTGTGTATAATGCCTCCTCAAAAGCATTCTCTGGCTCGATAGTGTGCTCATTTGCCTTCTCATCAACTATCAATGTAGGCTCTCTCTGGGATGGTGATGCTGGCTGCTCAGGTGTGTCAACTTGTGGGGATGTATCATGTGGACAGGAATGCCCACAAGCAATCCGGAAATATAGTCTATCCCCCTCAAGACTGACATGGATGTCCTCCTCAATTGTTCCTGCAGCTGAAACACGGTTCATAACAAAATCTGCAAATCGTAGCTCAAATGCATCACCTGCTGTAGTGCTCTCTGAACCGGTGAACCTCGCTGACTCTAAGAGGCCCTCCAATAAGTTCTGAAATGATTTCTCCTCAAAATCTGCGGTCCACATAAAACCATCCATAACACCTGATAAACAAAGATAAATACCTGGAGAAAAATATCAGTGGCACAAAAGAATATAGAAATGGTAGTAAGGGTGGCGGGGGTGAAATTTTCTCTTTTTTTTCAAAATTTTTTTTTTCGTAATCTAATCAACCTAATTGTGACAAATTGGCACCCAACGGGAAACACCTCCCCGGCAACGGCGCCAAAAACTTGATCGCTCCAAAATGCAACCCAAGAGCACAACCTAATCAAAGACTTGGTCGGCCCCGGATACACACCCGGAGAACGATTGTAGTTTTACCGCAAGCGCACGGTCAAGTGGCGAGCGGGTATCGAACACGAGGAGGTGGTGTTGAGCTCCAATCTATCCTAGGTTGGTTTGACTACGAATGTATTTTTGGTGGAGATGGCTATGGTATGATATAATGGAAATGATGGTGGATGTCGGTGTCGATGATAAAGAAATCGGTCAAATATCGACTCAAATACAATATAATAAAAGAGGGAATTTGCCTTGCGGCGATCCTGTCACAATCGTCGGGCAAAGTATGTGGATTTTAAGATAATAAAAGTGTCTAGGGCTAGGGAATTCCCACTACGGATCGTCATACATCATCGTAAATAGTGAATCTCAATATTACTAGACTTGTGTTGAGGTGAACTAGTCGCAACTTAATGTAGAACCAAGCTCACGCTCTCGCGCTATTGCCGGTCTATAGCAAACCTAGGTTAGTGCCCAATCTCTTGCAAATCCTAACCTAAGCCACTAGCATGAGGATCGACATCATCGTTCAATCGTCCCTCGAGCCCACTCTCGTGCAAACTCGAGTTACGATCTAGGTTGTGATAGTTCGTATTCGTCCAATCTCTTGCAAACGAATATGGGTATAGATTTACAATTAAAAATCCTAGCTTTGGTCCAATCTCTTGCAAACCAAATCTAGAGAAACCCAATTGTAAGCCTAAATCGAATATCTAGGCCTTCCCATCGATTAGAATCCAATCTCTTGCAAATCCCAAATCGATGGAAATCCCTAGCTATCCGTAGTAAATCAATCACAACCTAACCTCCTAGCAATTCTAGCAATTTAGAAATTCATTCATCACAAAAATGAAATTAGATCCATAGGGTTCATCCCCAAACCATAGAACAACAAATCTACTCTAGCATAGCAACAAGGATATATGAATCAATAAAAATCATTGCTTGCATACAAAAAGATAGAAAAAACAAAGATTCAAATAAAAGAAGAAAATACTTAGCTTGATGAAGATCTTCAATCCAAAATACAAGCTTTTTGATCCAAGAGGGGGCCTAGGGCATGGCCTAACCTCTAAAATAAATCCCTCCTAAAACATCTTGGGAACTAAGAAAACATAATGAGGATCCCCTCTAATGGTGGCTACAAACCCCTTAATTACTCTCCCAAAAACCCTAGCAAAACTGCCTAAAAAGCCCCTGAAATTCGGGCCCAAAACTGAATCTGCGCGTGCCCAGAAATCGCGCCAATTACGACTTGGCCGAGTGGAAATCTCACTCGGTCGAGTGGAAATCTCACTCGGTCGAGTGGACAGCTCACTCGGTCGAGTGGAAATCTCACTCGGTCGAGTGAGCTTTCCTGCAGAAACTCCAGAAAACAGCACTCTGTCAAATCTGTCAAAAACTGTCAAAAACTGGTCACTCGGCCGAGTGGAAATGTCACTCGGCCGAGTGACACTGACATGCAAATTCCAGCACTGCAGCATCGACTTGCAGAAATTCCCCAGATTTCATCCGACCTCCGATTTGCGCGTTCTTGGCGGCGTTGGAATCGTCATGAAGTCTACTATCCATAAAAAATATGAGAAAAATAATTTGATGGCTGAAATGATAGCAGATTTGAAAAGAGTAGGAGGATGTCTGAAAATCTGGGCGCCGTGTGTCCTCGGCATCACTCGGTCGAGTGGCAAACGTCACTCGGCCGAGGGGCATTTGGTACTCGGGCGGACGGCTTTCGTTACTCGGCCGAGTCGGGCTTCTGGGGCAGACTGACGGATTACAGTAAGTTGGACATTTTGGCTTGCCGTCGTCTGGGTGCCACTCGGGCGGACGGAGTCTCCGCACTCGGCCGAGTCGGCGTGCGATGCTCGGCCGAGTGCACGCTGATACATCTCTGTTGCGTGTCCGATCTGGCCGGCCGAGCGGGGTCTCAATGCTCGGCCGAGTGACTCCTTCACTCGGCCGAGTGGCATGCTAAAATGCCCAATCTTCTCCGTTTCTCCTCCCCGTCGCTCCTACGGAGTTCCTTCTTCTTTCACCTGTCTCCCATCGCCGAATAGCCCTCAAAAGAGCCTTAGGTGACGCTCCGGAGTGGGTGCAAGTCCCTTAAGCTCATTTTTGCTCCCGATCGCTCCATATTTCCTGAAATCCGACAAAAACAAGAAATAGTGAAAAGTAACACAATATCATCGAATAATCGTGAAAATCGCAATATGAGCAACCGAAATGGCATGCAAATATGTAGAAAAAAGGTGTAAAATATGGACCGATCAATTAACCATCTAAGTGAACCTTAGGATCATTATAGAAACCAATCCAATGAGTTTTCCCTTGCCAATAACTTAATTGGAGTTTCTGGCTTTCCAACATGCGCCTGCTGAAGGCAGGATATGCGACTGGTGGTTCACCAGGCGACTGACCAGCCTTCTACAGGCAACTGTTATGCACAGGCTCAAGTCAAAATTCTTGACTCTATACTTGAGCTTTTGATACATGCGACTGAAGAACAAAAGACAGGCGCATGTGAAGCATCAGGCACCTGAACATTGTTCAACAGTCGCCTGTGAACCAAAAGTGCGTATCTTGGTTTTTTGAGCTCTAATCCATCTTATGTGACAGCCGACTGAAGTACATTAGTCAGACGCCTGTCATCCTTCAGGCGCCTAAACATTGTTCTCCATTCGCCTGAATGCACAAGTGTGTAAGTTGTCTTTTCTCAGCTCAAATACATCCCCTGTGGCAGCCGCCTGTTAAAGCCTTTTCAGGCGCCTGCACAATGGTACAAGCGCATGTGTAGTCTTCTACAGCCGTCTGTCCTGGCTCAGCTTATAGCCGTTGGGATTTTTCTAGCCGTTGATCGGTCGCCTTTTAGTTCTTCTACAGTCGCATGTCCAAGCTGTTTCAGCCCAAATTCTAGTCATTGCAGATTTGTTCCTTTGGACTTTTTGGTTGGGTTTAAAGGGTTGTGTGGGTTCCTTTATATAGGAGATGGCCTAGTTCTATTACAACTCTTGGTTAACATTGAATTTCATTGAGATACAATAAGCCACTCATATCTCTCTCATTGCCATCTCTTGAGCGCATTTCTCTTCATGCATTGAAGCTAACTCATAGGGAAATTCTCCAAGTGCATCAAAGCTCATCTTAACACTTGGAGCTCCTCTTCCATGCCTTGCATACATCATTGAGTAAGTTCATCTCCTCATGGCACAATAAGAGTCTATTTATTTCATCTTTGTGATTGAAACCCTAACTCTCTTTATGAGAATTAGTTTCTCCATTTGTGGGAGTTTTCATCCTTGTGTAGGACTAACCCTTGTGTAGGGTTTGGTGTGTCCTTGTGTAAGACAAAATCCCTTGTGTAGGGTATCTCTTGTGTAGGGATTGTATTCACTACATTGTGTAGGATAATAGTGAATATTTGGAGTGGCTGGATTTACCAAAGTTGAGAACCAGGGTAAAACTATATGTTTGTGTTCGCTTGATTGTGTTAATTATTATCCTCTTGCACTAATAATTCCACATTTGCAAGTTTAATTTTTAATTACACAATTATTGCCATTACCCTATTCCTCCACTCTAGTGTTTGTGTGTTGTTTAGTATTGCAAGGTAGACGGTTGATGTATCCATATTATCCATATATTTATCGCATCATTTCACGTAATTTTTATCCCTCAAAACTCACTTTTATAGCTCATTTGACCGTTTATCGTATTATATCACTTTCGGAGCGTTATTCTCGTTTTTAGGAGTTTTGAGGTGATTTGAAACATGATGCAGTCATGGACACATCCGAGCTAGCTGAGCATCAATGGCATAGCTTACTATGCGCTTGAGTCATTGGAGAAGAGAATCTAAGGAGAAGAAAAGGACAGGATGAGAATAGAAGCAAGAAGATGAAGCTATCAATGTCCATCAGCACTTTCAGGTGACTCGGACTGAGTGGCAATCCCACTCGACCCGAGTTGATATGGCCGAAAAGGAGATAGCTTGAGACTTAGCAGCGATCGAGCACGAAGGCACTCGACTGAGTAGCCTAGCTACTCGGCCGAGTCAATTATTCGATAGAACGACAATTTTCGAGCTTCTGCAGCCACTGCTGCTCGACCGATCTGACACACCGACTCGACCGAGTGCCAAGGTGACTCGGTTGAGTGGAATATGAGGCAGAGCGACGATTTGAGGCCAAGCATGAGTCGCTGCCGCTCGACCACTGGGACATCCACTCGGTCTGAGCAACTTGCTTTCCCAGCCGAAGATTCAAAGCGTCCAGATTTTCAGAACAATCTCTCACTCTTTTGAGATCTACTATCTTTCAGTTGGCAAAGTATTTTTCTCATATTTTTCAGGGATAGTAGACTCATGATGGTTCCAATGCTGCCAAGAACGCGTCAAACGAAGGTCGGATGAAATCTAGGGAATTTCTGCAAGTTGACGCGTTAGTGTTAGAATCTGCCACTCAGCCGAGTGCAGTTTCCACTCTGTCCGAGTCAACTGGGGCCCACAATTTAAGTTGTAGCCAGAACTGGTTTGGGCCGAATTTCAGATGGTTTTACTTGGGTTATTTGCTAGGGTTTTGAGGGGGACTATATATATATATATATATATATATATATATATATATATATGGGTAAAGGGATCCTAAAGTGCCTCCTTCGATTCAATCTAAGGAGGCGCCCCCATTTCCCCCCATCTCCCACATTTTTTTGAAATTTTTTTCATGGGTTTGTTGTTCACCTCATGGATGATCAACATACCAAATTTCAAGGGATTCCAATACTTTTTGAGCCCACATCTATCCCTTGCAACTTCGTGGATTTTTCAGCACGTTTTCAGACCGTTGAAGTTGTAAGGGGTAGATGGAGGCTCTAAAAATATTGGAATCCCTTGAAATTTGGTATGTTGATCATCCATGATGTGAACAACAACCCCATGAAAAAACATTTCAAAAAAATTGTAGGAGAGGGGGGAAATGAGGGCGCCTCCTTAGATTTCATCTAAGGAGGCACCTTAGATCCCCTTTTTCCTATATATATATATGTATGTATGTATGTATGTATGTATGTATGTATATGTATTGTAGCTGTCATTAAGAGGGTGATCTATTTTATTCTTGGGAGCTTTGTAGAGACTTTCTTTGGAGGCTAGGCCATGCCATAGGCCTCTTCCCTTGTATGAAGCTAAGTATTTTGTCCTTTGAATCTATTTTGATGTTTTCTATGATGCTAGCAATGTTCTTTATTGTTTTCATATCTATTAATATGCTTGAGTAGTTTTATTACTAGTGCTAGGTTGAATCCTATTGCTAGAGCATCATATTCGATGGGGATAGTGATCCAAGATATTGGCACCAAACCCATCTCGATTTGGGGATTCTTTGAATGTTGGAACTTAGCATAGGGAAGGAATTCGTCACAATCGGATCTAGGAATTGACAACCTAATTGACAACTCTTGGTGGTCGATGAACTCATCCAAGGATAACCCCAATAATCAAGGATATTCCGTAACGTAAAAGATGATCCACGATGGTGGCATCGATGCGATCCAAGATATTGGCACCGCTACAACGTAGCTAGGAATTGAGGGAGCCGTAGTGTTATGTTGTGATTTGCTATCATCAGGGATGACGGGAATTCGATAAACGTGGTGATCCACGATAGTGGCACTCGTCTTGAGAAGTCCATTCACGTCCGAATAGGGTTGTAACGTCGTCAATGTAGGTGCAGTGATCCACGATAGTGGCACCAACCTTAGTCGTTTGTTACACCCCCTATATTGCTTACTATGTGATCCACGATGGTGGCACCGAAGTAAAGAGCCCGCACAACATAATATCGACTCGTCGGACGATTCGATCCCTAGACACCTATGAGCTTCATTCCGTACCCGAAGCAGTAGTCAGGATACTGAAACCCTAGTGATAATTTTCTCATTTGTTTTCTCTTTGTTTTATTTCTTTTTTTCTTTGTGTGGAGTCATTTTGCGACGTTGAGTGACACGACCTTCACATCCATCACCATTACACCATTCCATAATCCATCTCCACCAATAAAACTTGCAAGTCTAACTCAACCTAGGAGTAGATAGGCAATGTAGCACCGCCTCCCTGTATTCGATACCCGCTCGCTGTTGTACCGTGCACTTGCGGTAAGACGACATCGTTTTCAGAGTTTAATTCTGGGCCGATCAAGTTTTTGGCGCCGTTGCCGGGAAGGTGTACCGCCATATTATCTATTTATCATAATTAGGTTGATTAGACTGCGTATAAAAGAGATAATTTTCCCCGCCACCTACTTTATCATTATTTCTATCTTCTTGTACCACTGATATCTTTTCCAGGTTTGTTTTTGGTCATTCAGGTACAATGGAGCAATTTGATTATTCAGACAATGATTATTCGGCACAGTATGAGGCTCCAATGGAAGAATACGGATATTATCCACATGACCCATACTATCATATGGAGGGATATGATCACTATGCAGAATGTTATGCATATTGCGAGTCTTGCGACATGGAGGGACACATGTCCTACGAAAGCCATGTCTGTCTCTTGAGTCCTGACCATCCCATCAATTTAGCGATCGCACAGATGGAGTTTCAACGGAAGAAAACCTTCGCTGAGCTGAATGAGACACTTAATCAAGCTCAACAAAAGATCGATGATATCAGCAGGACTCTATCTCGTGAGCCCAAGGGAGAGACCGAGGACATTGATGCCCCCACCCCTGAGGAGACAACGGTACTAGGGCACTAATGAAAGAACTGCGATGAGACACTCGGGAGGTGTCACTGCAAAGCCGTATTGCGTCGTCGTCGCTCCCTACCCACCGATACAGCCAGTTCATACGATGAGTGGATGAACGGAGAGGATTCAGAGGGAGAAGACATTGATGTTATCTACCTCGCGTGGGATAACAGATACGACACATCTAAGGACGACACATCCACTTCCATACCTGGAGAGCCTGAGAATACTTTAGCATCCCGCTGGTCCCCCTACCTGACACACAAGCCTATGGGGCCAGCGCATGCTTTTGAGGAGGCCATACACACGGAGCCAGAGCTTGTCACCGAGGAGGTCATGCATTAAGACGAGGACACATCTATTCATGAGGATCCCGAGCACCACACTCCACCATTAGAGCTTCTGCAGCCACCTCACCCTTCCACTGATGCTGAGGACTATCACATAGAGCTCATGGCTCCCATTCAAGGAGAACTCTTTACCCCCCTCGGTTTTTACATTTGATTCCCTCATATATATTATATCTATTATGATTCAGATTTTCACGACTTATTGTGCTTTTCACAGGATACACATACATATGATCAAGAGGCACGATGGGACGTATACGAGGAAGGCGAGGAGTTAGCATCCATGGACGCATATGCCTATGATCAGGAGGTGCGCTGGGATAAGTCTGACGATGATGAGGAGTTGCCTGATGAGACACACGCTTATATGCCAGAGCTACCTACGGAACCTGAGGCAAACAATGAGGAGTTGGTCGACGTGGTGCACGAGAATAGAGATTTATTTCCAAGAAAGTGTTGTCAAACATCCTTAATTTTAAATATTTATGTTGATGACCCTCTTTGGAATATATTTATTTTGGGAAAGAATTACTCACATCAAATTGAAGCGGCTATCTCTTGCAAGGTACATGTGGAGTCCTTGGAGAGATGCTGGAAGCCGTATTACTGGAATCTGACGGAGTCCGTGGAGGCACGCATCTGGCGGAGCCACGGAAAGAACAGTTAGAGCAGTTGTCTGCCCCGACAAAGATACTAGATCCGCCTTTTGCTATAGATGGTATCAATCCAGTAGTGTAGCTGTAGTGTAGATTTTTATGCTTTAAATAAACACGAATCCTCTCGACAGCGAGAGGACCATATAGATTTGCTTGATTAGTCAGTTTAGAATAGATAGCACCTCATATGACGGCAATAATAATCTTTTACACCCAACCCTTTATAAGCTATATTGATTGCTATCTTCTTCATATTTTGATATGTCACATCTTTTTACCACCATCGAGCATTTCTTTCAAGTGAAATCTTACTTTCTTATTCGTTTGACTTGATCTTGCTTAGCGAAGCCGTGAATTTTGTGATCGAGTCATTTGAATAGGATTGTTTGGTATAAGCTTGGGAGAAGGCGCTCTCATGCATCATTGCATGTACATATAGTTGCATTAGGATTTCATGTCATTCATATCATCATTTTTCCATTCACTCCCATCATATTTATCGGTGTTCCTCATAATTACATTTTATGATCACATTGAGGACAAAGTTAAGTTTAAGCTTGGGAGAGTACATTTCCATGTCATTTAGTTACATTAGTTGCATTTTTACTTTATTTTTAGGATTTTTAGAATTTTTCAATTTTTGCATCATTTTTTCGATTTTTCCATCTTATTTTCCTGTTATATGTGTTGATGCATCATATTGTGTGCTTGTTTTTCTTTTCTTTCTTTTCTTTTATTTTAATTTCTTTATTTTCTTTTCTTTTCTTTTGCTAGGTGAATTCTCTGTGATGTTATTTCGTATGCTTTCACCGCTTTCACAACGCTCATTTTCCATGCCATGCTACTTAGAGAATTTCATAATCTTAATCCTTAAAAGTACTTGCAATAAATTTCTCTTAATGATCTCTCTAGTGCAATGGATGAAGCCTATTGAAACTAAATGTGTAGAGTAGTGTCTAGTATGCTCTCATTGGAAATACACCAAGATTCACGCATCGCCAGCATATATGAAGCCTTCCTTTCAATTCTTATTCATGAATCTTGTTGCATGCTTGATGTGTTTGAAAATTCTTACTGCTTGACTTCACTGCTTATGGATATGATTAGGAATACACATGCTTATATATGAGTCTAGTTGATGTATTATCTTACTGAACTGTTTGTGCACACTTTTGAGTGAACCGAGTGTTAAATCTATTCCTTCTCCACATATATCTTAAATTCTCTACAAGTCACTTGAGTTTACTCCCCAAGGCTATTTCTTTCGCATCCATTCTCAAAAATTTCCTACAAATGCAAAATTCGCTCCAAAAAGTTCAAAAAGCCAAAAAGGAGACCAAAATCAAAAATACAAATCCCAAATGGAACCTGTATACAACAATAGAACCTGAACAGCAGATAGCGGCAGAAGATTGAATGCCTTTAGGCAGTAGAAATCAACAACATACAGAAATCCATATATAGTAGTAGAACATGTAGGCAGTAATAGGACTCTTAAGCAACATATACAGAAACTCATAGACACCAGTAGATGCAGAGCCGGTAGGCATCAATAGATACAAGCTTATAGGCAATACTCCGAACACATAAGAAACAATAGAGACACATACTCATACGCAATAGTCAGACTCCGTAAGTGCAGCAGTCAACCAATAGGAAGCCGTGGTTATGTAACACATAGGTAGATCGGATCAGATTGAATCATATTGGATCAGGAGGAGGAAGAGGTTAGGACTTCAAAGACGAATGGGAGGATGATGATAGAATCAAATAGAAAAGGAAAATAAGATGCCGATGACAATGAGGAAAATGATGATGAAGCAGGTAGGTAAAAGGTAGAAGAGGATGTCATCATTGGTGTAGAACATTATGTCGGTACAGGGTGAACAGGAAGAGGGTGATGGTGGTAGGATTTGATTAGGGTTACGGTTTTAGATCCATTCTCTTATTTCTCCTAATACCATGTTAGAATTGAAAAAAGAAAAGAGAGAGAGAAGAGTTGCATTAGCCATCAAATCTTTGTATCTTATTATAGTAGAAGAATCACTTAGGTGTTGTAAATTTAGATCCGTCATGCATATCACTAATTAAGGCATGACATATGAAACATTATCTAGACACTATTGAGCACATGCTTGAATTCTACCGTTTGGTGGATTTAGTAAGTTAGCTATTTTAATTAATTCAACAGTTATTAATTAGGATTTTGATAGTTAGATCAAACTTCAAGTTTGTTTTAAAAGATTTGCTTGGATAAAGTTAATTTGGAACCTTTTATTCAAGGGGTGGAACATGTAGTCTTTCAGGTGGAGTGAAAGTTGGTTGTTTATTTGTTTTCAAAACAAAAGTTATCTTTTTTAAGAATTCCAATCCATTTCAAATTCATTATCAAGCCACCTTAATCACATGGAAACTTGTTTCTTTATAATGGTTATTTCTTATACGTTTGTAGAAAGTTCAATACTATCTTAAAGTGTTTGTTATTTCTTCTACGTTTGTAGAAAGTTCAATACTATCTTAAAGTGTTTGCTTTTATTTATGGACAATTTTTGCAAATAGGCCAAATTAAAAAATTAATTTGAAAAACCGACTTCTTTTTTGTATTTAGCAAAACCGACCTCTTTTGGTTTTGGGACCAAAAGAGGTCGGATCAGGGAGCTGGGGCACGTGTGTGGCCTCGGCCGCATATTCAGAGTGCGGCAGAGAGCCGCACTTTCAGAGTGCGGCTCTCGGCCGCACCTGAAGAGTGCGGCCAGGGCCACACAAAGTCAGACAGCCCGCGACCTTGCGGGCTGCTGTTCATCTTCTCCTCTTCCCAACTCTCGGCCGCTCCTTCAAAGTCCGGCTTTCAAATTTTTGTTTGGGTGATTAATCGGCTTTGTTTCAGGTTAATTCTACCCTCTATTTTATATTATTGAATGTTTTTTGTGTTTTATGTGATTTTTGTACAATCTAGATTGAAATTTAGGGTTTATGAGATGAATCTATAATTGGTGAAATTTGTAGTGATATATGACAATTAATTGTATGTTATAGGTTTTTATAAAATGGAGTAGGCTGGACCCATTACTAATGTGGTCTTGTATGACCAAGCACGTCATCGTTCTGTCGATGTAGTGCAAGGGCAGGTAATTAGAAAGAATTAATAGTCAAAGTAAGTAATTATGATTGGAATGAAAATAATTCATGTGTGAATTATATGTTTGCATGCATCGATAGCAATTGTCGATCATGGACAAAAACATACAAAGTGGAGATTAGATGCGCGCGCACGACCTTATATTGAAGCCTCCAGATTACACCTATGTGCGAGCTTGCGTTGGGTACGGTTGGACCACGCATTGCTGACTGCTTTGGTTGAAAGATGGAGGCCAGAGACAAATACATTTCACATGCGCCAGGGAGAAATGACAATCACGTTGCAGGATGTGGCAGTCATCACAGGCCAACCGATTGATGGAGAACCAATATATCAATGTGAAATGCGAGATAGCAGCTGGGGTGCGTTGATGGAGAGACTACTTGGACATGATACCCCACTAAGAAAAGCAGCCAAGGTAAAACTTAGTTGGTTGTGTGATACATTTACTGATTTGCCTGAGGATGCAGATGATGAGGACATTCAGCAGTATGCACGTGCATATCTGCTTCATATGATTGGAACCTTACTGGTTCCGGATCCAAGCAAAGGATCTATAAATCTCCGTTGGTTGACAAAGTTAGATAATTTTGAGGAGGCCGGTGAATATTCATGTGGAAGTGCGGTGCTTGCGCACTTGTACGCTGAGCTTAGCAAGGTGGCATTAAAGCAGACAAAGGCTTTATATGCATGCGGGTTATTGTTGCAGGTATAATTTTTTTTCGTTAGCTACAATAGTGATATATCTATATTTATCTATATATTTCACATTCTAAGGAAAAATTCATATTTACAGGTTTAGAGCTGGGAGAGAATGTATGTAGGAAGACCAAGGCTCCTGCAGGATGTATTTGCTGACACCGTTTCCTATAGGTTCAGGTAGAATACGGGAAAATCATTCATGGAAACTGCTCATGGGAATCTTGATACATACAGAGACCAGTTTGACACGTTAGAGAGTACGCAGGTTTGTATATGTAAACTTTATAACATCGGTGATCAATTGATATATAATATAGTACACTGATATATTTGTGTACTTCATGCCTAATAGGTTACATGGGAGCCTTATGGAGAGCGATTCGAGCAGCTGCCGGCGTTATGTCGTGATCATCCCGAGTTATGGCGTGCGAGGGTACCCATATTCTGCTGGGAAGCATGGGTGATGCATGCACCCGACCGCGTCATGCGGCAATTTGGTTTACGGCAACACATCCCATCTGCACTCCCAGTCTTGGCGGGGAAGACAAGACCAGCGCAGCCAACAGATGTGACTGTAATCAGGGATCCTCTTGCGCATTGGATGAATAGAGCAGATCACATTGTACATAAGGGGGATGTGGTATCGGTAGCTGCCTATATGGAGTGGTATTGGGGGATTACCAGGAGGTGGATTTTTCTAAGGCAGCAACCCATGTTCGCACAAATGCCCCGAGGACCCATCGAGCGCCAACATGTAAAAAGATGTTCAAATTTATTTTTTAATAGTTTTTTATAACTAATATGCTTAGTAATTAATTTGTTTTACAGGTTGCAGGATATGTTTCATTGTACGATATGACAGGCCAAGTATTGCAATCACAGGATCAGGGGTTGCTGTATACAATGAGGACTCATAGCGATGATGTGCTACATCGTACACGCCATCTTCCAGAAGGTGTAGATGCGAGCTGAGTCGTTTATATAGGATGGGTGAGGCCGGAACTTCTCAGCTGTTATGTACGGTATGGCATGGTATTCACGTGTATTTAGTCGACGCAAAGAGAGTCGTCGATGATATGTATCTTTGTAATGTGTTATGTATATTTGCTGGATTTGAGACATTTGTTATGTACGGTTTCTCAACTGAATTTGATATATAATATATGTGTTATGTATGGTTTCAAAACAAATCTTTCATACACCCCATATTTATTCAACGAATTCATTCATACACCCAATATTCATACATCACTTATACATACGAGAAAGGTTGTGTTCGGGCTTGATGAATGTATTCAGTCAACGGGTTGGGCTGCGCTCCAGACGAGAATTTTCTCATACCGAACTCACCTACGTGTCTTTTTGCTGCTTCGGTGGCAGTTTGAGCGTCGGGATTTCTCCACAGCTTACAGGAGGAAGACAGCGGCTCAAGCGGCCAATGAAGCAGCAAAAAGACACATAGATGAGATCGGGAGGAGAAAATTCTCAACTGGAGCGGAGCCCAACCCAGTGACAGAATACCTCCATCATTCCGTCAACAATCTCTCTCCAAATAGCTTGGTCACGTTATCCATGTCGCGCAAGCGCCATCAAAGCAACTGCTTCAGACAAGCCACGTTTTGAAGTCGGCGGGAGTGTGATACGAGTATCGTATCACACTGCCCGTATCACATTCTGAAATCACAGGCTGCTGGAGATGCTGGCTTTATAGCCCCTGGCACCGCAGTCCACAGGTGCGGCTCATGGCCGCACATGTGGATTGCGGCCGGAAAACGACAGAGCCCTCGTCAAGCTGCTTGTTTTGTTGATGTTTTGTTGCTGGGTTTGTTTTTTTTGCGACGACGGGATTTGTTCCGATTTAACTCAGCTGCCATCCGAAACCCTTTGCCATACGAGAGCCGATCCGTGACGATTCAACTCCCCTAATAGGTATTCAGAGTTTTTTGTTCATCATTATGTTATGATTTAGGGAGTTAGGGATTTATAATGGTGTGTGTGCAGGTTGTTGAAAATGGCAAGTGATTCAATTTTTGTCATATGCTATTTTGCCGGTGAATTACATATTAATGAAAATCACGAACCACGGTATGTCGGAGGGAAAGTTAAATCGATAAAGCTGATATGTGGTTCGACATATAACGACCTAGTAAATCGGATATACAATATCACGAAGGTCCTCGGGAAGATTATATGTTGAATCTGGTGTGCAACTGGCCAGTAATGGGAGGAAAGACTACCGCCGTGAAAATATCAGATGATGATGATATGGAGAATCTTTTTGATTTATCGCAAAATCACCGTGGAGTTGAAATATATGTATGTATGGATGCAATAAACACCGTCCAAGAAAATACGACATGAGTAGGGTGTTCGCAATATCCGCAAGATAATGATAACATGAACACGTAAGTCTAGATTTCACTCAAGTTTTGCGAGTTGTAAATTGAAATATTTTATATATATATTCGTCGTAGTAACTACATTTTGAAACCGTTCATATGTCAGTAACAGGTTGAATGATGAAGCAGTGGGAATTGAAAATCAATACTCAACTTACATAGAAGGCCTTTTTGTACCAGAGTCGATGCCTGAAGATCCATACATACCTGAAGGTGTTGATGAAGAAATAGAAGAGAGCGATGACGAGGAGCATGTCGGGGCCGGAGAGGATATCATGCTTTATGCGGAAGATCCAAACGAAGATGATATATCATGGATACAACAATCAGTCGTCGTTAACACAATTGTGGAAGATGAGGAGGCTTTGCCAGATGAAGTTGAAGAGGAGGAATGGCTAAATGCAACAGTTATGAGAAATACACTTGAAAGGAGAATGGAAGAGCCTAGACCTCAAAACGTTAGGGAGGTGTTCAATGTCGGCGATATTTATGATACAAAGGCCGCCTTGATTAAAGCAATAACGGAGTGGAGCATTAAGCGTAATGTTTCATTTAGGCCAATGAAGACAAACAAGACAAGTTATAACGTGATATGCGGCCTAAATGCTGCGGTCAATCCAGCAACGCAAGATGAGGCGAGTAGGAATTGTCCGTGGCGTATCCATGCAGCAGTGCGGAAGAGTAACATTGGGAAGTTCAAGCTCTCAAGGGTTGTTGAGGAACATACTTGCAATAATCCAACCCTAAATACAGATCATCCAAAAGCCACGGCATCTTTCATTTGTAACATGATTATGCCAATGGTGAAGACAAAGTTAGATTTGACACCGACAGAAATCCAAGAGGCCATAACCACAAGATTACGGATCCGAATTTCATATTTCAAAGCATGGACGACAAGATCGAAGGCGTTAGAAAGGATTTTTGGAGATTGGGAGGAGTCATATAATCGGCTACCTCGGTATTTAGAGACCATTTCAGAGACTAATCCAGGCACCGTATACAAGATCACTTATGACACTATCAGAGAAGGAGTGGCATAATTTTCAGGGGTCTTCTGGACATTTGGCCCTTCAATCAAGGGTTTCAAGCATTGTCGGTCGATTCTAAGTATTGACGGTACCCATTTGTATGGGAAATATGGTGGGTGTTTACTTGTGGCCACCGGAGTGGATGGAAATGGTGGGCTGTTTCCATTGGCATTTGTTGTTATGTCAGCTGAGAACCAAGAAAATTGGAAGTGGTTTTTCGCCTGTATATATGAATACATACCAAGTGCGCATGGACGAACAATTACCTTCATTTCAGATAGAATGAAAGGAATTCCATGAGCATTAGAAGAGGGATGGCCAGCACAATATCACCATAGGTATTGTCTGCAGCATATTATTGCAAATTACAAGGCGAAAGGATTCCGAACACGTACCTTGGAGGGAAACTTCTGGATGGCTGGCATTGCATCAGACTTGCTGACATACAATGCCTATCATGCCAAAATTAAAGACGAGTCCATTGAAGCAGATGCGTGGATATCTGCAGATTTACATGGAGAAGAAAGCATGTGGGCGATGCATGCCGATCGTGGGAAACGCTATTGTATCATGACAACAAATTGTTCTGAGAGCTTTAATGGGGTGCTCAAAGGTGCTAGGGCTCTACCTATACAAGCGTTGATTGCAAGAACATTTTACATGTTAAATAGATATTTCTTCAGTCGAAGACTAAGTGGGCAAGGGTGGACGACAGATTTTGTGCCCACAACAATGGACATTATTGGGGAATGGAGGGAAGAGGCCCGAACATTTATGCTCACAAGGTTTAGTGATTGTGAGTGGCAGGTGACTGACAATGATGGTCTCTGTTATACTGTTCAGTTGCATGACGAGAAATGCAGCTGTAGTTACAGTATTCCTTTGCTTCAACACATCCCATGTGCCCATATTATCGCCGCAACGTCCAGACAAGAATATGGTGCCAACATAGCATATATGCCATTCTGTTCGACATGGTATAAGGTTAGCAGATATCGCCTTGCATATGAACCTTTATTTCATCTCATACCCGATGCACGGTATTGGAAGGCTTGGGATGGTCCCAAATTACTTCCACCCGACAAAAGAAGACCTCCAGGTCGGCCTACATCTACACGTATTCGGGGGGCAATGGATATTCCGTGAGAAGGAAGCCGACAAAATAGATGTGGCAATTGTCATCAACTCGGGCACTACAAATCATGCTGCCGAAATCCTCCTCTAACACACGCATATGTTGATTCTGCAATTCATATATTTCTTGTGGATATATATATGATGTTCTAATTTATGCTTATCTTGTAGGTATTCATCTCAAGGCCGCGGCGGGTCTTCATCTCAAGGCCGCGGCGCGTCTTCATCTCAAGGCCGCGGCAGATCCCGCACATGATGCAACGGTTGATGTTACTCTACTGATACTGATGTGGTAGGGCCATGATTGATGTGTTAGGACCATGTTTTTTGTAAGTTTGTTGAATTCGACGTGATATGTATTTTGAAATTGAAACTACTATGGTTGATGAATTCAACTATGTTTGATTTATGTGTTACGTGAGCTTGAATTCGATGTGATGTGTGTTTTGATTTATATGAACTTTCGAATATCCAAGTAATGTGTTGTGATATACTATTTGTGATATTTGTGATATGCTATGGCTGTGAGAAGTATTAGTGTGAGAATAATTTGTGACACGTTTTGATTTTTATATGCATATGCTGTGATGAATCAGGGGTGAATTATCGGAAGAGTAGGAGAAGCAGCTACTGAAATTGAGAAGAGCAGCAGCTGAGCTGTTGCTGCTATTTGCAAACAGAGAGGAGGGAGCAGCAGCAGCCAAATTCGGCTCTATTGTTGTGTGGCCTTGGCCGCACACTTCAGGTGCGACCGAGAGCCGCACTCTGAAAGTGCGGCTCTCGGCCGCACTCTAAAGATGCGGCCGAGGCCACACACGTGACCCAGCTCCCTAATCCGACCTCTTTTGGTCCCAAAACCAAAAGAGGTCGGTTTTGCTAAATAAAAAAAGAAGTCGGTTTTTCAAATTAATTTTTTAATTTGGCCTATTTGCAAAAATTGTCCTTTATTTATTTAATTAATTTTTTGCGTATTTTTTTACTTTTGTACTCTAAATGATGCATATACACACATACATGCTTCACATATTTTTCTATGACATCATGTCCCAAACCACGTGACCATGTTCACATAGCCATCCTGCTTTTGTTCAATTTCCAGTAACTACAGTAAGGATTATTAAAATTTGTAGTTGTTGACCAGAAACCACCAACTTACTACCTGCTCTTTGCTCTCTTCAGCATCATACATGTTTAACCAATGTTAAAATACTTGATTTTTCTTGCCTTTTTAACAACCAAGTACAGCACTACTGATATACTCGTGTACTCAAGTTAATAGAGACCGCATGGACTTTTCTCTACCCAACATTTCATTGATTGACTAAAACAGATTGCATTTGCTTCTCACGTTCAACTGCAAATTCCGATAAGCATAGACACTGGACAAAAAATAGAGAGATTCTTCAACAATGCCCACTACTACATCAGACCAAAAACTATATTACGTTGTAATTGGCATTTAAGGATGCTCAAGCGAACTGTTTGCCTAGCCTGCTCATATCTCCAGCAGGACTAAAACCCCAGTTATGCACTGAGTTCCATAACTACCAACACAAAGTCTTTGCAAGACGGGTTAACAGCATAAACCCATGCAATAGGAAGTTTTCTTTTTGGCATAGCATAGGTGGATGGATCATGGAAATTTCAACCAAGGGTACAGAATTCAATAGTTTAAGCTAGATCAGCATAAACATTGCATTAAATTGGAACTATGAATTTATTGGAAAAGAAAATTCCCTGACCTGGTCTAAAACCGTTCTAATGTCTCTCTTCTTCTCGGCTGTATCGCGTTGTATCCTCCTTGCCAGGCGAACATCAGCATCTTGAGCAGAGTGATAAAATATTCTAACTTTAGGACAAGAAGGAGAATAACCAAGCAACACTGATGAACAAGTAAAAGACAGTCATAAATAGCTATCATTGTGTAACTTTAATAAAGGATGCATATTCATTTCCTTTTATTATCTTCCTAATCTTTAGCACCCTAATCTCTTCAAATGCTATCCCAATCTGCCCAGCCGCTAAAAGTAATTCCTATCAAAAATGGGTGGCTTGGATTCATACAAAACGAGACCAAATAGTGTCACTAGTATTGCATGTAGGAGCCCATTGATAAGCAATAGAAAACAAGGTCACCATAAACATGGATTGCTTCGGGACATGGAATGAAAATAAGTGGAACTGGTAGGCTCCATTGGATGCTTACTATAAACCGAATATGTTTATTAGGGAGAAACGGACTTCACGAGATTGTTAAAGAGTTCGTGTATTTCTATAGTCATATTTACATTGTATGCATAGTAGTTTGTATTTAACTATTTAGCAACAGTGTACCCCATCTTAGTAATAATGATCTTTTATTTAGTCTAAAAGGTTATAAAATAAGAAACATAAATTTTACCATTCCAAATTGTTGATTTGAAATGTATGATCCGGATCACGGTTATTAGCAGGTTTAGCATTTCCGGGTAACACTAACAGAGAATCTCACCTAAAGCCAATTGAAACAAGAACTTGACTCAAGTAACTAATTAATGATCTCACGAACAAATAAAAGCTAAAGAAAATATGATTTAGATTTGTTAATTAGATTATCCTTTTACACCAAGATTAGTTACATGTTATAACATCTTATCAGTCAGACAACAACAGTGAAGGAAAAGCATTGGTTAGCAAAGGAAATAAAGAAGTCTAATGGTAAAAAGTAAAATGGTACAAATGTGTCCTGTCACAAAGAGAACATGAGCACCTCATGGGCTCAAATTGGAATTTGAAGCATAAGAAATAGTCCTAATACATTAATTGGGTAAATTCTGCTACATCATGTATAGCAATGCATGTGTATCACTAAACATACCTAAACTATTGAGATTAGCAGAGACACCCCTGAGTTAGTGGGAAACGTTTAAGTCCATTAAATCTTAATTTTTTTTCTTTTTTACACATCCATGCTTCGTTCTCCTTTTGATGCTGATACTCTCTCGACTCACTTCATCTCTCCCCTTTCTCTCTCCTCTGCAAGGTCAAAAGAAGCAGCAAGTTTGAGAGAGGTATAGAGATGAAGGGTGGGATAAGAAAAGAGGAAGCGCGGAGAGAGAGTGAGAGAACAGTGGCAGCAAAGGGAGGAAGAAGCCGGAAGGGACAAGATGGGAAAAAAATTTAAGATTAGCAGATTTTAATGTTTTCTGCTAACTCAATGGGTTGTCTCGGGTAATTTCATAATTTAAGGATGTTTAGTGACACACATACAATACTATAAGGAGTGTTAGCGGAATTTACTTTATATTAATGTGAATGGCAATCACAAGAGAAGACCCTACCCTGAAAGTCTGCTAAGAAACAGATGTCAACCTTGCAATTTACATGAGAAACCAAACCCATGCGGGTGGATCGTGAATATCCACTTTCGGATCTGATACTTGGAGTATTATATTCAAACTAGGTTAGCATTGAATCAAGAAAACACTACTCAATATGCTCCAACACATGGATACTTCCATTCTCTTAATATCAACATGAAGAATTATATCTCAATATCATGTTCAAAAAGCCAATCTCATTACATACTACTTGTCACAATTTGATTCACAAGTATTGTCATCTCATCATTTCGAGATCAAATTCATATGCACTTTGTTATTTATACTTTCAAGGGGAGTGTTGGGGGGGGTGCGTGTGTGAATAGGCACCTGTGTCAACAAAGATCTTCATGTTCATTAGATCTCGAACACGGGGATCGTGGAACACTAAAATTCCTTCCAATATGATGACATCTGAGTGATTGACCTGACAAAGAATCATCAATAAATCGAAATATCAAGTAAACAAAGCAACTGATGTGAATAAAATTTATCAATCTTTGAACTAAAAACAGGAACATAAAGTGGGAGTGGAGTGTAAAACTCAGTTTTTGGTTTTGTAAAACAAGAATATACACAAATGTTCCAACTTCTAGCTTCTGGCACAATGTGAGCGTAACTGAAAAAAAATTACTATCCATCTCTTCTGGGAATCCCCATCTTTGTTATCATGCAAAACCACTTTTCAGTTGGCTCATCAGCTTGTGTCATGCCTCGGAACGAATGAAGTTTCAGTTAGTAAATACTATCTACGTTCCAAGTTCTAGACTCATTCCTGTAGGTGAATTTGGATGGTTGTTGATGTGATTCATGGGCTCTAACAACATTACTTTAAACTAGGTTTCTAATAGATCCAAAGGCAAAATCTGAAATTTATTGATAAAATAGAAGAAAAATATAAATTGGCTACGATTATTAGGGGCAACCACCCTCCCAAGACGCCGTTAAGAGGACGTCCACACTCGTTTATATAAAAGTCACACAAAATATCAAATCCAAGCATGCCTAGGGCCGGCCGCTGCACCCCCTATTAATCCCATTTTCCCACCATAACAAATTACAAGTTTACCCCTCTTTATAATAAAAACAAAGGAAATCAAATAAAAGGTGCAAGCACGTCCCTGAGTCACTTGGTTGAGCCGGATGTCCCCTTGGTGGGCCGCCTTGAGTACGTAATGAGCCCATCACTACTTCTCCCAAAAAAAGCCACATTGTCCTCAAGTTGAAAGTCTGTAAACTGATGCTTCATGATGCTCACCAACTCCCACGTGCTTTCATGCTCTGGCACCCCCTTCCAATGCACCAACCCTTCATGTGCCCCTGTTCCCCCCTTGTGCACCCCCTTCAATCCTCAGGCTCCAATAAGACCTCCACGTCCTCTGTCAGTGTCTCCGAAAGTGAATGAGAGGGAGTATGGTCACCAATCGCCTGCCGCAGCTGGGAGACGTGAAATACAGGATGGATGATCGATCCTAGGTGCAACTTCAATCGATAAGCCACGGGCCCCACCTTCGCCTCCACCTCAAAAGGGCCGAAATACCTGAGAGACAGCTTCTCATTTCTCCGATGAGCTAAGGACCTCTGCCTGTAAGGGCGCAGTTTCAAATAGACCATGTCCCCTACCTCAAACTGGACATCTCGACGGTGTAGGTCAACCCTCGCCTTCATGACCTGCTGAGCTCTCGCCAGATGGAGCTTCAGCTCCTCCAAAATCTGGTCCCTCTCTGCCAAGTACTGCTCCACATCTGACACCTGGGCGTCTCATGTCCATAGTGCAGCAGGTGGAGGTCCCTACCATATAAAATCCGGAAAGGCGACGTCTGAGCCGCGGTGTGATAAGAGGTATTATACAAGTATTCTGCTCATAATAGCCAACGTGTCCACTCCTTAGGGCTCTCTGAGATAAAACACTGCAAATAAGTCTCTATGATCCTGTTGACGACTTCTGTCAGGCCGTCGGTCTAGGGATGGTAGGCGGTACTACGTCTCAGGACGGTACCCTACAACCTGAAGAGCTCCTGTCAGAACCTGCTCAGAAAGACCTTGTCCCTATCAGAGACAATGGACTTTGGGGTCCATGTAAACGAATCACCTCCCTCAAGAAAACTTTCGCCACTGAAACTACGCTGTATGGGTGCCTGAGTGGTATGAAGTGTGCATATTTGCTGAGGCGGTCTACCACAACAAATATCATCGTGAATCCCCCGACTTAGGTAGTCCATCAATAAAATCCATGGATAAGGCCTCCCAGACTCGCTCTGGCAAGAATAGTGGATGCAGCAAACCTCCCGGAGACATTGCCATATACTTGTGACGCTGGCACACGTCACACTCTGCTACCATCTTGGATACGTCCTTCTTCATCCCTCGCCAATACACCTCCCTAGCCAGTCTCTGGTATGTCTTCAGCACCCCAGAATGTCCGCCCACCGCACTATAATGAAACTCCTGTAATATAGATGGAATGTGGGCGAAAGTCCTTGGTATAACTAGGCGCCCCCAATACACCAATCTTCTCTCCTGTAAGGAATAGCAGGGGTGATCTGCAGACCCATGTAAGAGTGCCACTCTAATGCCTGCCAGCTCCTGGTCTCCCTCCACCTCCCTCTAAAGTGGCTCCCAGTCGTGAAGTATTGATACTGAAATAGCTGCCAACTGAACATCCTCATCTCTCCTGGACAGTGCGTCGGCTGCCTTATTCTAGAACCCTGGGTCGAACATGTACCCCATCAATTTCTGTAGCCATTTCTGGTGCTCCTCTGCCACCATGCGCTGCTCCAATAAGTACTTGAGGCTCCTCTGATCTGTGCGCACCAGAAAGCTCCTCCCTAGCAAGTATGGCATCCACTTCATTATCGCCACGACTATCGCTATCAGCTCCCGCTCATATACTGATTTCAACCGAGCCCTCGCTGTCAACACCTGGCTGTAATACGTAATAGGATGCTGATCATGCATCAGTACTGCTCCCAGGCCATGCCCCGAGGCATCAGCCTCTACCACAAACGGCCTCGAGAAGTCCGGTAGTGCCAACACTGGTACGGTCGTCATAGCCTTCTTCAAGGCCTCAAAAGCATGCGTCGTCTCATCGTCCCACACAAACTGATCCTTCTTCAATAACTCCGTGAGTGGCCAGGCGATCGTCCCATACCCCTCTACGAAACGCATGTAGTAACATGTGAGGCCTAGGAACCCTCTCAACCCCCTAAGAGTGGATGGACGCGGCCAGTCTAGCATTGCAGCAATCTTCGCCCGATCTGCAGCCACCCTCTCTGAAGAAACCATGTGGCCTAAGAACTCCACCTGTGGCTGCCCGAACAAACATTTCTTTCGATTCCCATATAGCTGGTGATACTGCAACTCCTGGAACACTACCTGCAAGTGATCCAAATGCTCATCCCATCATGCGGCTGTACACCAAAATATCGTCAAAGAACACCAGCACGAAGCTCCTCAGGTATGGGCAGAATACCTTATTCATTAATGCTTGGAATATGGCTAGGGCGTTAGTCAAACCGAAAGGCATGACTAAGAACGCATAGTGGCCTTCATGTGTCCTGAAGGCCGTCTTCGGCACATCCTCCCTCCTCATCCGGATCTGATGATAGCCTGCTTTAAGATCTATCTTCGAAAATATGGCTGACCCATGTAATTCATCGAGGAACTCGTCGATCACCGGTATGGGAATCTTGTCTGGCACAGTTTCCTTGTTGAGGGCTCTATAATCTACACAAAAGCGCCAGCTCCCGTCCTTTTTCACCAATAGTACCGGCCTAGAAAAGGGCTAACGCTAGGCTGGATCACACCAGCCTGGACCATCTTGGCCACCATCCTCTCTATCTCATCCTTCTGTATCTGGGGATAGCGATAGGGCCTGACGCTGATGGGGGCCACGCCCTCCCGTAACACAATGGCGTGCTTATGGTCCCTAGGGAAGGAAGTCATCGTGGCTCCTGAAAAAAATCTCCAAACTGCTCCAGCATCAACTGCACCTCTCGTAGGACTGGCTGCTCCTCCGCATCAGCACCCCCTCTCGTGCCATCTGATGTAACTCTACCAAAAATCCACCCCCCTCCGCCTGGATGGTCTGTATTATGGTTTTCATAGAAACCAGTACTCTGCACAAACTAGGGTCCCCCTGCAGCATCACTGCTCTCCCATCCTCCTGAAACTCCATCCTGAGAAGTTTCCAGTTCACCTTCATCTCCCCCAGCGTCTGTAACCATGTCATGTCCAGAATGATATCCGTGCTGCCCAACTCTAATGGTAAAAAATCTGCCAATATCTGTATCCATTGCACTACCCGTACCAATCCCTAACACAAGCCCATGCTGCTCTCCTTCTTTCTTGTGCCCATCATCACATTAAAGCTGCCACTATCTACCAGTTGCAGTCCCAGCTGCTCTACTACCCTCCTGAAGATGAAATTGTGGGTCGCCCCACTGTCGATAAGAACTGTCACCTCCTGAACACCAATCTGTCCCCTCAACTTCATGGTATGTTTCGGGGTGAACCCTACCACAGAGTTAAGGGAGACCTCTGCCACCTCTAGCTGACTGTCCTCTGTGTCCTCCTCAATGGCCCCATCCTCAACCTCCATGTCGTCATCTTCGTCCTCCAACAGCAGTACCTGCAACCTGTGTCCTGCGCATCGGTGGCCTGGGGTAAACCGCTCGTCAAACCTAAAGCAGAGTCCCTTCTGACGCTTCTCCCTCATCTCCGCATCAGACATCCTCCTGAACTGCCCTCCTGCTGGTGGTGTACTACTCCTCTCTCTAACCTTCTCATTTCCTGCCTGGTCTGTTCTTGTGGTCGCCTTCACCCCTCCTGGCACAGCTGGGGACCCTCGCTGTGCCTGACCACCATACCTGCTCCTAACTCTCCTCTCCTCAGCCTAAGCATACTCGACCATCTGTGCCATCTCCATGACCTCTGACAGCCCCCTGGGCTTGTATGGCCGAACCCCCACGCGAAGACTGAGATTCAGCCCCTTCATGCATGTGCCCTCTAGCGACTCATCGGTAACTCTGTGCACTCTCCCCAACAAGGTCTCAAACTTCTCAATGTAATCCCTCACCGGCCCTTCCTCTTGAGGACAAATAACTGCTCGTGAAGATTTCCCAGGTGGGGATCTCGAAACTTCTCCAAAATGAGATCCTTAAGCTCCTCCCAACTGCGAAAGTGTTGTCTCCAAAAATGTTGACATCTCTCATTGTGTCTCATACCCTCCATGTGGCCCTCCTCTGCGGACTTCGAAGTCCCCTTGCTGCCCTCATGTATGTCCTCCGTAATCTTCACATCTACCACCAACACCAAAATCACCTCCGTGAGCCCCCCACCTTCATCATAATGGTTCATGCCCCATCCTTCGTCGACGTAGTAGTAGTCTCCAGCCTGCTTGTGTCCCGAAAACTCGGGAGGACCCCGAAAATGATCCTCATGCCCTTGGCGATGCGACAGAGCCCCATGAAGTAAAGATCTGTGATTCGTGCGAGCGGTGTGCTCTGGAGTCACCCATGGCGGCCGACAGGGGTGCGCCCAGGGCTGCCCGGCCTTCAACAGACCCTGTCGGGGCTGCCGGTGGCCGGGCGGTCCTTTCGACGGCCCCGGCAGGGTCGACCCTGCCAAAGGCCGGCAGGGTTCGGCCGGCCCTCCCGGCCACCCCGGGGGTGGGGCGGTGATCCCCGCCCTCTGTTGTAATCGGCTGCCCCCTAGGGTTGAGATGGAGGGGTGGTCGGCCTCCTTCGATGCCTCGTCGTCTTTCCCCGCTCTCCTCGATCCTCCAGTGCTCCTCCTCTTCCTTGAAGTACTTATCGGCATCCGAAAGCAACCCCTCGTTAAAAGCTTCCATCTTTTACTTCACCTTCTCCAAATGTGGGACCTTTTTTGAAGAACTAGGGTTTGCACCGTCGATCCCCAATTTTTCGTTGAGAGCTGTAAGTTGGAAGACGATCTGAGCAAGGGCTTCCTCCGTCTGATCTTGTTTAGCGGCGAATCGATCTACCGTCGTCGTCAATTTAACGATCGACTCGCTATTTTTCGCGACGGTTTTCTTCACCTCCTCGATCTTCCCATGATTGTTCTCCTTCGCCTTGCTTCGATCTTTACTCCTTGTTGACGCCGCCATAGATCGTAGTCGCTCTGATACCAAATTGATAGATCCAAAGGTAAAATCTGAACTTTATTGATAAAAATAGAAGAAAAAGATAAATTTGCTACGATTATTCGGGGCAACCACCTCCGAAGACACCGTTAAGAGGACGTTCGCACTCGTCTATCTAAAAGTCACACAAAATATCAAATCCAAGCATGCCTAGGGCCGGCCGCTGCACCCCCTATTAATCCCATTTTCCCACCATAACAAATTACAAGTTTACCCCCTCTTTATAATAAAAACAAAGGAAATCAAATAAAAGGTGCGAGCACGTCCCAGAGTCACTTGGTTGAGTCGGATGTCCCCTTGGTGTGCCGCCTAGAGTACGTGATGAGCACATCAATTTCCTAACAGCTAACCATAATACTGCAATGTACGACAAATAACTTGTCATATCCGTAGTTTCCGCGACCAGCAATTTGGCTCCATTCAAGAGAGTGGACATCATGCTGTCCGCCATTCATAGCTTTTTAACAATTTTTGGACCATTTGTAGTATAAAGTAATGTTACATAGCTTACCCCATACTGATGGCAACCACTCATACGATAATGATGGTTATACTCATGGCACATAGACCTGTCAACTCCATTGAGTAATCTTTTATCCCAGAGTTGTGCTCCTTTGACAAATCGGCATAAAGCTTAGTGCAACTAACAGATGATTTAAATATACGTATAATGTGCTTTAAGAGTGACATGAAGCTTTAACCATGGGTAACAAATCTCCTTCATGTTATTCGAAATCCACATCTGCATACATGTCTTATAAACCAAAACTAAGAATATCTGGTTTGTTATGATTTCAAATATCTGTGTTGTAGACATGAGCGTAAAATTGAATAAACCTGATAATAGTTGATAACAATTAAAAACCATTAATGTTTCTTTTCCGTCCAGGTTACTGGTTAAATTCTTGCTTATGGGCTTCTTTCACTTAGATTCATATGACAAATACCAAAGAGTTGGAACCATTTTCATGATTGATGTTGCTGTTATATGTGAATCCTTCCAATGGAGAAGTTTGTGAATTATAATTCAACAACCCAAATTTCAAGTGCTCTAAATAATTTAATAACACTAATTCTCACACAAAAGATAATTAATAATAAGCAGACCTTTCGTACTGGCAGACTATTCTTATTAGTTCTGAAATCATAATTTGGTATTTCAACAGCATGACCCCGCTTCAAGCTCTCCAAACAGCAAAGAAGTTTTTCCGTGTCGAAAGCATCTGCACATAATGAGAATTGCAAAGAGTTTCCAAATGGTCTATTTGAATAATGAAGAGTAAAAAAGAATAGACATCACAACCCAGTATTTTGATATATTCATGCTACACAAGAATTATGTTTAATGAACTACTGTTGAAAGTAAGCCTATCAAGGATATACACTATTATTAGCAAATTATTAGGCACCATGTGTAGCTTAGCAATGTTTAATAAAGTGTCTCATATGGCTACAGTACATACTGCCTCGCTCATGTAAGAGTAGGCCATATACATCCTATAATACGAGTAATCAACAACAATGGCTTTTTATTGAAAGGAAAATGAGAAACACAATGAAGAAGGTAAAAAGTAGCGAAACAGCCACACCTGAGTTCAGGTCACTACTATTGAATTTGTGGTTCGAATCCGGTTTACAAGCACATATTTTAAGAAGGGACAAAGACAAAAAGGCAAAAAAGTGAAGTCCCCATGTTGAACAGGATAAACAAATATAGACAGATGGTTAAATATTTTTAGGTATGGATTCAATGATTATTGCCCATATATCCACGAAGTTATTATGCCTTTGTTGTAGCAAGTAATATTAGAACTTATGCAATGTTCAGGCATAAAGCGGTCACTATAGCGCAAACAAAGATGCAGCTCACTGATACGATCCAGTAGATCGATCAATCAAATCAGATTTAAAAGTGGAAAAATATGAAAAAAAGGTGGAATTTTTATAAGATTATAATGAAGAACAAAGATAGTTGGATCTCTTTGAAGAGGAGATCCTCTCTCATATCTTTTAAATGAACGGAATAAAAGCCTAAATCACCTTCACAAGATACCTAGTTGTTCTTCACAAATAAGCATAAAAAAGAGAAGACGGCTAGCCCTATATTAAATAGAAAAGGAGGGGAATTACTAATCTAGTCTGAAAAGACTAGAATACCCCTGGGCTCAATAAGCGGTGTCCCCACGTCTTCTGCGCCGGAAGTAAGTCGCCAAAGGGGGCGCGGTTGGTGCGGGTAATGCATCCGCATCAATACCCCCCTAAAAGAGCCACCTTGTCCTCAAGGTGAAAGTCTGGGAACTGCTCCTGGATCACGTCGTAGGCATCCCATGTAGCATCGCTGTCTGGCAATCCCGTCCAATGTATCAGCATCTCCTTGCATCTGCCCAGATCCTGTCGAACCGCTCGTACCTCCAATGGTTCCAACATCACCTCCAAGTCCTCAGTCAATGTAGATGATAGCGTGGGCGCTGTTGCATGCTCTCCAATGGCTCTTCGTAACTGTGACGCATGGAACACCAGGTAGATCGTCGACGTAGGTGGCAGTCTCAACATGTATGCGACCTGACCAATCTTAGCTTCTATCTCATAGGGTCTGTAATATCTGGCTGCCAATTTCTTATTCCTTCTCCTGGCCAATGACTTCTGCCGGTAGGGTCTCAGCTTCAAATACACCATATCCCCCTCCTGGAAGTGTACATCCCGACGGTGTCCATCAGCTCTAGACTTCATTACTTGTTTTGACCTCAGTAGGTGTTTCTTCAGCTCCTCCAACAGACTATCCATCTCCTCCATGTACTCCTTCACCTGTGACACTGGAGTCTGGCTATCCCCAAAACGAAGCAACGAGGGTGGGTCACACCCGTACAGAACCCGAAATGGTGTCGTACCCGCTGCTGAATGGTACGAAGTGTTGTACCAATACTCAGCACATGCTAACCACCTGTGCCACTGTCGAGGCGTTTCTGAAGCAAAACGTCGCAAATATGTCTCTATGCTACGGTTCACCACCTCCGTCTGGCCGTCCGTCTGAGGGTGGTAGGCCGTACTTTTCTTCAACACTGTTCCCTGGATCCTGAACAGCTCCTTTCGAAACCCACTCAGGAATACCTTATCTCTGTCAGACACTATAGACTTAGGCACTCCATGCAGTCGTATCACCTCTCGAGTGAACGCATTTGCCACCGACATTGTTGTGTAAGGATGCTTCAAAGGGATGAAATGAGCATAATTACTCAGCCTAACCACCACCACAAATATCACCGTAAACCCATCTGATCTCGGCAGCCCATCAATGAAATCCATAGTGCCCTCTCATACCTGCTCAGGCAGGGCCAGCGGCTGCAACAACCAAACGGGTGCCATGGCCATGTACTTATGACGCTGGCAGACGTCACAAGCCGCTACCAATCGAGCTATCGTCTTCCTCAACCATGGCCAGTACACCTCCCGAGCCATCCTTATGTAAGTCTGATGTACCCCTGAGTGGCCATCCACCCTAAAACTATGAAACTCCTGAAACAAGACTGGTATGAATGTGGACGCCTGCGGTAACACCAACCTGCCATGGTGCAGTAGCCTCCGTCCCTCCATCGAGTATCCCTTCGGCCCTCCTGCTCCACTCTGTAATGACTCTCGGATCTTCCTCAACACGGGGTCATCCTCCGCCTCCTGTATCATCGGCTCCCACCCGAACCATATGGGTAAAGATAGAGCTCTCACACTAATGTCCTCCCCTCTGGTGACAATGCATCCACCGCCTTATTCTCCAACACGGGTCTGTACTCAATAGTAAACTGATACCCCACTAGCTTAGACAGCCACCTTTGGTGCTCCTCTGTGATCAACCGCTATTCCAATAAACACTTGAGACTATGTTGGTCCGTCCTGACCACAAATACGGCCTCCACTTCTACACCGCCAAGACAATCGCCATAAGTTTCCGTTCATACACAGACTTCAGTCGTGCTCTAGCTGATAGCACCTCACTGAAATAAGCTACCGGCCGTCCCTCCTGCATCAATACTGCCCCCAAGTCATAACCTGACGCATCTGTCTCCACCACAAACGATACACTAAAATCCGGTAGAGCCAGAACCGGTGATGTGGTCATCGCTACCTTCAAGGCCTCAAATGCCTTGGTCGCTTCTTCCCCCCGACTGAACACATCCTTCTTCAACTGTTCGGTAAGGAGCCAAGCTATGGTGATATACCCCTTCACGAACTTCCTATAATATCATGTCACCCCAAGGAAGCCCCGCAAAGCCCTCAACGTCGTAGGCAGCGGCCAGTCTAACATCGCCTCTATCTTCGATCTATCAGCTGCCACCCCTGCCTCAGAAACTACGTGCACCAGATACTCGATCTGTCTCTGCCCAAACTAGCACTTCTGCTGGTTCGCATACATCTGATGCGCCATCAACTCCTGGAAGGGCAACTCCATGTGCCCAAGGTGCTCAGTCATAGTCCTGCTGTAGATGAGTATGTCGTTGAAGAACACCAATATGAACCTCCTCAGGAATGGCTGGAACACCTTGTTCATCAAGGCCTGAAAGGTAGAGGGGGCATTGGTCAAGCCGAAAGGCATGACCAAGAACTCGTAATGCCCCTTGTGTGTGCAAAACTCCGTCTTCGGCACATCCTCCAGCCTCATCAGTATCTGGTGGTATTCCGATCTCAAATCGATCTTCGAAAAGACCGATGCCCCGTAAAGCTCATCCAACAACTCATCGATCACTGGAATAGGAAACTTATCTGGAACAATTTCCTTATTCAGTGCTCAGTAGTCAACACAGAAACGCCGGCTCCCGTCCTTCTTCTTCACTAGTAACATCGGGCTAGAGAATGGACTAACACTGGGCTGGATCACCCCTGCCTGCATCATCTCTGGCACCATCCGCTCTATCTCGTCCTTCTGCACATGCGGATATCGATAGGGTCGGACACTCACTGGTGCTGCTCCCTCACGCAACACTATCGCGTGCTCGTGTCCCTGTACTGGCGGTAATCCCTGTGGATCCTGGAAGACCTCATGATACTGCTCTATCAGCTGCTCCACCTCGGCTGGGGTCTCCTCCTAGGGTGCCTCACCCTCAGTCACCGTACCTTGGTACTCCACCAGGAACCCATCTCCTGATCTCTGCAGGGCACGTGATATGGCTTTGAAAGCCACTAAGGAAAAACAGAGGCTAGTGTCTCCTGTCAAAACCACTGTTTGGTCCCCCTCCTGGAACTCCATCTTGAGCTGTTTCCAATTCACCTTGACCTCCCCCAACCCCTTTAGCCACTGCACACCCAAAATCATATCAATATTGCCTAACTCCAGGGGCAGGAAATCCTCCACGATCTGCACGCCCTGCAAGGTCAAACATAGTCCCTTGCACATCCCATTGCTCTCCTCCATCCTCCATGTACCTAGCAGGACCGTGAACGTCTCCAAGGTGCTCAGCCGCAACCCATGGCGATCCACCAACTGTCTAGAAATAAAGTTGTGGGTGGCTCCACTGACTATGAGTACCGTCACTGCCGTGTCGTCCAACCATCCTGATAACTTCATGGTATAGTTCGGTGCAAACCCTACCACGGAGTTCAGGGATACCTCCGCTACATCCAGATGGGACTTCTCCTCCTCTACGGCCTCCTCGGTCTCATACTCCTCACCAACATAACCCTCCTCGTCCGGCACGATAGTGATCTGCAGCAGCCGGCTCGCGCAACGGTGACCGGGGTAAACCGCTCATCACAGCGAAAACACAGCCCCTTCGCCCTCTTCTCCCGTACCTCTACCTCTGTCAGTCGTCGCCCCAATGTCACCGAGCGTGCCTCTCCTCTCGGCTCAGGTGCTCCTGTAGGGGCCCTCGGTGTTGCTGCTGGAGCTGGGCGGGAATTTTGGGTCCCCTACAGTCCCCGTATCCTCCTCTCCTCCGCGTGCTTCTCCTCCGCCTTGTGGGCCAGGCGAAGGACATCCTCCAAGGTCCCCTGGCTCTACATCCGTAACTCCGCCCGTATAGAGGGCTTCAACCCCCTCATGAAGTTCCCAATCATGACCTCGTCCATCACTCCCTTCACCCTGTTGTTCAGCATCTCAAACTTCTCCACATAGTCTCTCACCGTGGTCTCTTGAAATCGTTCAACGATCTGTGCTGAAAGCTCCTCCCAAGTGTGAAAATGGGTCCGCGCCACTTTCCATCGGTATCATGCCAGGGCCTTGCCCTAGAAATAGATCTCGATGGCCCTCAAGACCTCATCCTCTGTCAACCTCATCACCTGAAAGTAGCGCTCTGCCTGGTAGATCCAACCATCAGGATCTGTGCCGTCAAATATCGACATCTGTAGCTTCATCAGTCGGCGATCTGCATTGATATCTCCCTGCTGCCCCACATCTCTGCCACGACCACCACCCCAGACCACATCTCCACCCCGTGCCTCCATTGGCCATCCATCACCCCCTCCGTACAGCTCCTTAGGCCACCTAGGCCTCTCTAGAGCCTCGGTCTGGTAGTAGTACCCTGGGAACTCCAGTGGTCGCACAAAAGTAGGTCCTCCGGGCCCTCTGTACTGCTGGGTAGGCGCTGTCCGGCCTCCCAAATAGCCCCTCGGACCTTGCCCACTCCCGGGAAGCCCTCAAAAGCCTGTCTGGGATCAACTGCTAGCCTCGGCCCCTGTGGAAAAGTCTCAGGTCTCCAGAATTGGCCCGCAGGGGGCCCGATAGTGGCGCCCCAGGCCCATCCTTCTCCGTCGTGCCCCGACGCCCTCTCGGAAAGGGGACGAACCTTGCAAATCCCCCTGAGCCCTCTGCCATGTTTGCCGCGCCCCAGGGGGTTCGTCCATATTGTCGCACCCCCGACAGGGGGCACCAAAAGGGGGGTGCTGCTGCTGTCGCAGGCCCCCAGGGGTCTGCCGAGGCTGTCACAGGAGCCGAAGGGCCTGCCATGGCTGACGCAGGCCCAGGTGGGCCTGTCGAGGGTGGCACAGGCCCAGATGGGCCTGCCAAAGCTTCTGCAGGCCCGGATGGGCCTGCCGCCTTGAAAAATGGCCCGATTGGGCCTGTCATTGGCCAGATAGGCCCGGCAGGGCCTGCCGCGGCTGCGGCAAACCCTAAGGGGCCTGTCGTAGCCGTCGCAGCCCTCGATTGGCCATGGTTCGCTGATTCGAGCGTGGAATCGCCCTGATTCTCCTCCCCTTGGATCCTCTTGCCCCGATCTTCTCCTTGCCCGGTCGTTAAGGTTTGCAACATCGCCATCATCGTCGGAATTGACGTCGTGATTTCTCTTAAAAATTTCAGACCTGACGTGGCTTCCTTTAATCCCTGGAGATCACGACTTGTCTCTGCAGCTTCTCTCCTTGTGGCCCGGAGTTCAATCGGGATGTCTTCTTGCGAATGGGTATGATCTTTGATTGAATCCCCCATGGTTTTCTTCAACCCTTCAATCTCCTGATTGAGATCTTTGCGGAGCCCTTGAATCTTCTCTTCCATCAGATCCATCTTTCCTTTCGTACCTGTCGCCATCAGATCTCACTGATCTGATACCAATTTGATATGATCCGGTAGATCGATCAATCAAATCGGATTTAAAAGTGGAAAATATGAAAAAAGGTGGAATTTTTATAAAATTATAATGAAGAACAAAGATAGTTGGATCTCTTTGAAGAGGAGATCTTCTCTCCTAACTTTTAAATGAACGGAATAAAAGCCTAAATCACCTTCACAAGATACCTAGTTGTTCTTCACAAATAAGCATAAAAAGAGAAGATGGCTAGCTCTAGATTAAATAGAAAAGGAGGGGAATTACTAATCTAGTCTGAAAAGACTAGAATACCCATGGGCTCACTAAGCGGTGTCCCCACGTCTTCTGCACCGGAAGTAAGTCACCAAAGGGGGTGCGGTTAGTGCGGTTGGTGCGTCCGCATCACTCACATTATGAAAAACTGCCAAAATGTAGAGCAATGCTAAAATGCAGATAGTAAGCAGCTCGATGTCTTTTAATAGGTAATAAAAGCAAATCTAGACACAATCTATACAATCGTTAATGAATGTGAAAGATATGCACATGCGACAAGAAAAGTATCAAATATACTCACTAGCCTCCAACAAGTCCAGTATACGTTGTTATATATGTGGGAGATAAGTTTCGAGTGTACTTGCTAGCCTCCCGTGAGTCGGCAGACAAGCTTCAAACATACTTGCTACACTCTAACGACATAAGTTCAACCACATACATATATTTATATTAAAACATAATGCACCATCTAAACTCATACACGTACTCCTAATATGACACAAACTCTAGAATAAAATAAAATAGAAGATTATTTCTTGAAAGAAAACCGATAGATTTGGCACTCTTTTTTATGATATTTAGGCCCATTAGGGGCATTTTGGGTCTTTTGTGATATTTTATTATTGTAGGGATTTTTGTGTAATTCTGCAAAATAGGATTAGTATTTAATCCAAATGGTGCGGCCGTCCCTAGGCATGCATGTTTTGATATTAAATTTAATAAAGAATGGAGAGAGTTCCTCGTTCTACAGGAGAATACGGACGTCCTCTTCAATCGGCGTCGTGAGAGATCGATTAGCTCTACAATTGTAATCAATTTATTCTCTTTTATTTTTAGTTTTGAATAATAAATTTCAGATCTTGTTTGGTTCCTATCAATTGGTTCAGAGCAACATCGATCCATGGCAGCGGCAACAAGATCCAAAGATCGCATCGACGCGGTGGATGAAAAATTCAATGGGGAGATTGAAAGCATAAAGAAAACCCTAGCGAAACATGAAAATGCCCTAACGAAGCGAGGAGAAACCCTAGAAAAACATGGAGAAGCGCTAGCACAAATCATAGAACTTACAGGGATTTCGGCAAAGTTAAACGGCGACAACGCAAACCATATTCCGATGAAAAAGGCGACAACTTTGGAGAAGAGAAAGGGAAAGGTGGAAGATTTTGAAGAATGTATGCTTTCCAACTCCGACAACTACTTCGAGGAGGAAGAGGAGCTCACGATGAAAAGTCGTGATCCACGGAACCCTAGGACGTCAAAACAGCAAGATCCGGCTTCTTCGGAAGCAAAACAGGGGCACCGCCCCTGTTAGGAGTTTTGGAGGGTGCCCGTCCCTCCAGCATGGGTGGCCGCCCCTTCAGCAGGGGCGACTGGCCCCTAAATGCCCGGACAGGGGCTGCCAAGCCCCCCAGGCAGCCGAACAAGGGCTGATGCCCCTGTAGCAGCCCCAGTCCGGCAGTCTAGGGGACGCCAGCCCCACCTGGAGGGGTGTCAGGCCCCCCAAACCCCTGCACGGTGGCTGTCGCCCCTAAACAGTGGCCTGGGGGTGCCAGCCCCTCCAGCATAGGCACGGGCCCCCAGCTTCAGAACAGCATCGCTGGGGCCCACGGGGCCCAGATCCAAGAGTTTCCGTCCCGCAACTACGACGATTCGAGCCCCCAGGATACTTATGGGAGCCTGGTAACGACGGTGATGAGTTTCGAGAGCCCCACTGCCCTCGACATGCTACACAAACACAACAACGAACACCCCCGACTTATGAGGAATATCCACGAGACTATGTTGGGGGACATGGAGCAATATGATCATGGTTTTTATGATGGCGGCGAGAGCTGGGGAGACTACGTAGATCGAGATGGGGGCCCATGGAGGGGATTTGAGCGGCACGGGAAGAGGTGGCAGCATTATCATCAGCCCAGACACGTAAGTGGACGAGTAGACCAGGGAGCCTTTGGGACGGACAGCAGGATCAGAAAGCTGAAGATGCCCATATTTGAGGGAGAGTATCTGGTGGCCTGGATTTATAGGGCTGAGAGGTTTTTCGGGTGTCCCGCATGACCAAGGAGCAGAAGCTTGAGGCGGTAGCAGTGTGTTTAGATGAGAAGGCCCTCGCGTGGTACCAGTGAATGGATGACAGACGACCATTTCGCTCATGGGTGGAGATCAATGATGGGTTTGTAGAGAGATTTTGTGACACTCGGGAAACTTACGGAGCAATTACTTTTCCTCGGGCAGGATGGCACAGTGAAGGACTACAAGAAAAGGTTCAAGGCACTGTCAGGACGAGTGCATGGAGTTTCCGATGAGATGATGGAGAACACCTTCATGAAAGGGCTGAAGGCTACCATCCACACATATGTTCGCATACAGAAGTCTCAGGACCTGATGGACGCCATGGAGTATGCCCAGATTGTGGAGGATCGACTGGTAGAGACAAAGAAATCTGGAGGGACTGGAGGTGGTTCCTCTTCTCACAGCCGACTCACGAGTGGAGGACAACAGAAGACCATGACAGGGACAGACCCGTCCAGCCAGGAGAAGAGCAGGGTGCCACCGCAAGGAGGGCAGTTCAAAAAATGACGGATGCAGAGATGTGAGAGATGAGGCAGAAGGGGTTGTGCTTCACATGCGACGAGAGGTTCACCCCAGTGCACCATTGTGGAGTGCGCAAGCTTCAGCTGATGTTAATAGGTGAAGACGAGGAGGATGTCGTGGAGGATAAAGAGCCCGAGGAGATGAGCATCTCCACTTGAAGTAGGACCGTCGCGCACTTCATGCTCCACCTTGAGAATAATGTGGTTTTCGGGGGCGGAGTAATGATAGATTCGGCACTTTTTATGAGTTTTAGGCCCATTGGGGGCATTTTGTGTCTTTTTGTGATATTTTATTTTTGTATGGGCTTTCGTGTAATTTTGGAAAAATAGGATTAGTATTTTATCCACATGGTGTGGTTGCCCTAGGCATGCATGTTTTGATATTAAATTTGATAAAGAGGGGAGAGAGATCCTCATTCTACAGAAGAGTGCGGACGTCCTCTTCAATCGGCGTTTTGGAAGAGTGATTACCTCTACAATTGTAATCAATTTATCCTCTTTTATTTTCAGTTTTGAATAATAAATTTCGGATCTTGTTTGGTTCCTATCAAAAATATAAAAAACCTAAAAGAAAAAATACTAAAAGTGCTCTGTAAAAAATGCGGACTCAAAAACTTAACGTTTAAATCGACTCAAACTCCTAAATATTTTAATCAAATTATATTTTTTTTCTTTCTTCGAACTGAGTCCTCCATGTAGTAAGATTCGCTTTAATTCCCGAAAGAATTTGCACATGTTTGAAGCATTCGTTCCCTATCAAATATCCCCTGATTGAAAAAAAATTCATTCTCAAGTTTGAAGTCATGCAATATAAAGAATCTCGGATAACCATGTCAGGAGTAATGAGCTAATAATGATAAAAATTGGTATACTTGATGGTTCATAAGCAATGGATCAACTAGAATAATAAAGTCTATATGCTCTACCCTAAATTCAACCAGTGGATGGAATGATGACTCAAACGTGGACTCTGCTTGGGTATTGATTCAGAATAAGTCTCCAAGCTTAGACTCAAGCTCATGATCTGAATTGAATTGTGTACAGGATCCTAAGTCTAGCTCGGGCTGATGTTGGAATATGACAACTCTAGCTCCACTTGGGAATCTGATTAGGGTTATGACTCTATCTCAAACTCTAACTAGGACTTCGATTAGAACCATGATATCACTTCTGACTGTGATGGCTCTAATCTATTTTTTTTAGTCTAGCATCTTTGTGCACTCATCCATCACAGCTTATAGTCTAACCTGTAGTGTAGCCTGCAAAGTTTATGCTTCTATCTTCATCTTTTGGATTAGACATTAATATTCTGCTTTTGGGTTGTCCTATGGATTTAATCTAATTTTAAAGTTTGTTGTCATGAACAATAATTAGTTGGCGTTTATGAAGATACCAATGTCAAAGCTTGGGTGTTATTACAATCATTGCTGTCAACCTTCATCGCAATCCTTCTGTCAACATAATTATTTTCTCTTAGCTTGCTTCCGACATATAAGTACTACCCGTTATTAAGTTGAGGCATGTAAAAAAATTCAATACATGATCCTAACCTTTATATCTACGATGACCCTCGAATAGAAATATAAGACATCATTGTACCCATCGAGCTGATTACTAAATAAGTAGTTGTTGTAGAACGCCAAATAAATATGCACAAAAAATAACCCAATATTCTACAAAATATTAATAACTTGAATGGATTACTTCTTTTAATTTTGGCTCAAGTCTGATTTCAAACAGCTCGAAAATAATTTAAATTTCTATAGCAGTTTGCAAAACTTACTGATGAGTATCAGGTTCTAATTAGTTAAATTTAGTTAAGAGTTTATTTGCTTTTTAGTAAAGACTCTATTTGTTTTTATTTAGTTTTATCTGTTAGGATTTTTAGATAGAATTTTAGTTAGGATTTTATTTATTTCTATCTATTAAGATTTTAGTTATTTGGTTTAGTCCCACGTCAGATAGGAAAGATTTGTTTACTTCTGCAAGCCTATAAATAGGCTTCAAAATTTATTTTATTGTTTTTTAGAACATGGTCCCCCTAATTATGTCTAATCTTAAAAGAGTCTCCTCAATCATTGCGATTAGGTCTTCCTATTCATATAACTCGCTTGAAAAGAGTCCCTTTTAGACATGTCCCCTTAATCCTGGCTATTTCAAAGAGACATATTTCTTACAATGGGACTTTTTCAAGTATTTTATATGAATAGAGAAGACATAATCGCAAATGCTATGATTTAGGGGAACTCTTTTCGAAATAGCCATGATTAAGGGGACATATTTCTTAAAACCCCTTTATTTTATTTAGCAATCAACGAATGAATGGCCAAATGAATGAAAGGGAATTGTTTTGAGAAGAAAATGTTTCTTTTTTAAATCTTTCTTGTGAGATGCCAGATAGTAGGGTGCGAGAGCCTTGACAAGAGTTTAGATCTTTAAATCACTGGCACGATGATTTATTGGAGTGGACGGAGGATGACGGGGGTGCGAGAGCCTTGACAAGAGTTTAGATCTTTAAATCACTGGCACGATGATTTATTGGAGTGGACGGAGGATGACGGGGGTGCAAAATTCTTAACATGGCATGTCCCGCTTTCCAAATACCTAGAGAGCAGAACGTGAATGCTCGCGATGTATTTACATCAAGGAAAATAATGAAATATTTGTCTACTTTTCTTTTCTTTTCTCTTTTCTTTCTTCTTTTTTCCACTTCTCCTTTGATTTAAATACTCCTAGCGTAAAAATAAACCGCACATGTTCTCCATACAAATCATTTCACATAAATAATTAAAAACATCCCAAAATAGCACGTAAAAGTTCCTCCAAAATAGGAGTTTATTATTACAACATGAATTTTATTGAAAGATAACTATAGTTTAGTACAACAATAACTGAAATCTACTGGCCAATAATATAATGAAACTAGTTAAAGTGATCCTAACGATAATCAAGTTCCTCTCCAGCTATGTGGTCATAAGACTCGTCCTCAACATACTTGTCCTCGGAATCTAACCCACTTACACGAAACAATATGAATGTGGTCAGCGAGATAAACTCGGTAGGTTTTCACTAATAAACCAACAATATATAAGTATGAAAGGAAAAGCAGATGGAAACTACAACTCATAGAAATAAACAAGAAATCTCATACAACTAGATATCGACATAATAAAATCACAGGAGTACATCAATATAAAAGATTTATACTAAAGTCACTAAATGTGGTCTATAAAACTAGTGGTGTCTCTAGTCTAAATGTTTGATTCATGCATGAGGGTACAATATGCGATTTGGGTGTTCCATCTGCTTGAAACGGTGATCATCATGGACTTGGCCAAAAATAAGTCATCATGGTGTAGCCACCGGTCTACCTCCATGGACCAAACCTCACCCAACGAAACCAGGGCCTGAAGCCACCGGTCTACCTCCATGGACCAAACCTCACCCAACGAAACCAGGGCCTGAACTGAAATCATGGGCCCTTCATGCAGTGCAATCCAATTTTCATTGTGGGTCTTGAACAGCAATATAATATCCAACAATACCTCACTATTACTACCTTTTGAGTAAGGGCCATCTCAGGGATCCTCGTCGCTCCCGCTCCCGCATAATGAGTTATCCCAACCTCATGTGTCATGTATCTTAATTAGCAATATTTTACAATATATGATTTCAACATATAATTTCTTACTTTTTGTTTGACTTATCTCAATCTCTAATTTCATCATCATGCCACAAATGATATGTCATCATCGTATGCACAAGAATATGTCATCATCGTATATAATATAACTCAACATCATGTCCTGAATATTCTTCTAATACAAAGATAACAATGTGTAATTAGTTAATTTACTAATCTGTTAAAGATTTTATGATTAATGACTACTAATTTAAACATATCACAACTTACTTAACATATGATTAAATCACCACTCTACACACATTTAAATGGAAATATTAAATAATCCACACAAACTACAATTAAATCCTATTAAAAAGTTGGTTCGGGAACCTATTTACGATGCATTAACATGGGTCAACAACCCGGCGGAAGAGCGTCGGCTCCATCATCGGGTGTGTGGGAAATATGGATCCGAGAGTGACACCTCGGAGCACCCAAGAGAGGGTTAGCACAAGGAAGACCCACGGCAAGGGAGTCAAACACAGGGCGCTGGGTGCATGGGGATGCACGGGGAGCTCGGTGTCAGCACGGGGAGCCAGTCGATGGGTGTGCTCGAAGAGAGAAATAGAGATGAAGTTCAGTTGTGTGTGAGTGTGTGTTGAGAAAGAGCATGAATTGAGAGGGGAGAGAGAACGAGAGTTTATAATGAAAGGGGGAGGAGCTCGAGCAGATGAGCTTGCATGAGGTCTGAGGAGGAGGTTGCGTGCAAGGGAGCTCGGGCGGCGGAGGAAGGACACATCGACTTGGATAGACAAAAGCCAATGGAGAGGCTCAGGCGGCACATGGCAGAGCAAGGGCAGGGGCGCGGCTAAGCGTGAGGGGGAAGAGCTCGAGGGAGCTCAGGGACACGGTGAGGGGTTGTGCGTGGGGAGGAGAGGAGATGTATGGCATCGCCAAGTGGTGGCACAGTATATCGAGGAGAATTGTTGGGGCTCAGCGTAGGGGAGAAGGGACACAGGAAGAGGGGGCATGTGGGTAACTCGGGGAGAGGAAGGCGTGGGCGGCTCAGGGAAGAGGGGCATGGCGAGGCTCAGGGAGGCTCGTCAGGGGTTGGGGATCTCAGGATGCATGATGGAGCGATGAGCTTTGTACAGTGAAAGAGGGCACATGCTGAGTGCACAGGGAGAGGGAGGGACTCGCGGAGAGGGAGATGGAACACAGGGGTGAGGGGACTCAGGGGACTCAGGGGAGTTTGGGGAGGTACAGGGGATCTCAGGGCACATGGTACGGGATCGGGCTTGCACGGGTGAGGGGATTCGGTAGGTGGAGTTTGTCTGACAGAAGAAGGGCGAAAGATAGGTCTGAGGAGGAGCAGATTGGTGGGATTTTAATTAATTTGGTTAATTATGAGGGGGGGTTGGGTGTGGGATTTAAATTAAATTCAAATTTTTAGACATGGAGTTAGGTTCATCGAAAATTTACAGTAGGTATAAAGAAGTGAGGTAAGAACCCAAAAAAAGAAGTGAGGTAAGGCTTAATTATGTGTGGGAAAAGTGGTTGATTAAGTCTAAACTTAATTTATTTAGCTGTTTCGTTTACTAATTTTACGGTTTTCAAATATCCGGGTTTTGGGCACGAAAAAACGTTTCAAAACAATGCTGGAAAAATTACTATAAATTCTGAAATTTTGGAAAACTAATGGAAAAAAATTTGTCATATTTTTCAGACTATAGAACAGCCTTTTTAATATTTTCTGTGATTTTTAATAATTTTTCTAAGATCAAACCGTTGCAAAACCAGATAACAGATTTAGCCCCCAAAAGGCTGTTCTATAGTCTGAAAAATTTGTCAAATTTTTCAGACTATAGAACAGCCTTTTGGGGGCTAAATCTGTTATCTGGGTTTGCAACGGTTTGATCTTAGAAAAATTATTAAAAATCACAGAAAATATTAAAAACCATATGGATATTCTTACCATCATTTAAAATCATTTAAATAATATTGAAGGTTTTAGACCATTACATAACATCTCTTATTTATTTAGAATCCCTACTCTTCTTAATTTGTTACCCCCCCCCCCCCAGTTTTCTTAATTTTCCCAATTTAAACCCATAGATCTATTAGTTTTTTTATTGTTCCTCTTTAGATCATTCCTCCTGCGTCAAATTTGGTATCAGAGCCAAATCCTAGTTTGTATACTTTTCTTTTCCTTGTCAAAACATTCTTGTTTTCGTTTAGTTAGGTTTTAGATCAAGGTTTAGAAAAATCTTAAATTTTCTTTTCTTTTCCTTTTTCATCGTCAAATTCTTGTCTTTAGAAATTTTAGATTCAAAAACCCTAATTTTTTTCATCTTTTTCCCTCATCATCAAAAAGACCTCCTTTTTTCTTGTTCCTTTCTTCCAATTAGATTTGGATTTTTAAAAGAAGGTTAGACAAAAAATAAGAAAAAGATAGAAAAAATCAAAAGGATAAAAAAATTCAAATAGCATCAAAAAATTCGAGGCAAAAAATTTAGTTTAAAAATTTTCAGTAAAAATTCCTACAATTATTGGTCATCTTTTTCTTCAGCCTCCTTTCAACGTCTCCGCTTTCTTCATTAAAAAACAAATCACATCTCTTCATCCTCATCACAGTCTTAAATCAAAACACATCAACCCAATTCACACCTTCAACTTCCCCAACATTCGTTTTGCTGAATTGAAGCAAATTTTATGGGATACTACGATGTTTACTTCATATGATATTCGCTTCTGATAAACTATGAGCATAAGATATTCAAACGGATTCCACTCTTTTATGGTTTCGATGGGTATGGATATGATGATTGGGAGTATTATTTAGAAGCTTTTTTCTAACGTTTGGACTTTTCAAATGAAAAGAAATAATGTATATATATCACAAGTTAAGTGATCTTGGTACAAGCAATTTCGGATTCCTTTTTTACATTGGTGGGTATTCAAAACTACTCTTTGATGTTGGTAACTTTCCAAGTATTGATTAATTCATCAATCATCTCAACAATTCTTAAGTCCAAACGCTGAGAAATATCCATTAGAAGATTATGTTATAGCAACAACAATCTTCAAATGCTCGAGCAATTAAAGAGGAAGCAAGAGATCGAACTCAAGCTAGAGCCCATGATAGAGCTCGAGCAATTAAAGAGGAAGCAAGAGATCGAACTCAAGCAAGAGAACATGATAGAGTTCGAGCCAATACCTGAGACAGATTATGAGCTTGAGTATGAGCTCAAGCCAGATCTTGAATATGAGATTGAGATAAAGTTTGAGCTTGTGCCTGAAATATAATCCGAGCCAACATTGGAGTCAGAGCCAAAGCCAGAGCTTGAACCAGCGTTTCGATCCTGATCCAGCACGACAATCCAAGCTAGAGCCATATCTTGAGCCATCTATTGATTTTATATCAGAGCTGCAGATAGAAGAACCACTGGATTTGATTGGGCACATCGGTTTCGTTCTTTTCGATCTGCTACATCCTACCAATCAACAAGATGTGTATGGTCTCATGTCTTCAATGATCTTGGTGCATCCTCTTGAATATCCTCGTCTATTCATTTTTATTTTGATTCAATTCAAAATTCAAGGACGAGTATTTTCCAACTTCAAAAGGTTACAGGCTATTAATCGAGTTATGTTCCCTTATAACCATTCACCAGGCAATGAATTTTTCAAAGTCGTGGAGAATAATGAGTATCGAGTTCTAACTAATTGGATTTGGTTTAGGTTTTATTTGATTTTCAGTTAAGATTCTATTATTTTTTATTTGGTTTTATCTGTTAGGATTTTAGTTGATGTTTTTAGTAATTTGCATGTACTCTGCGTTCCGTTCTGCATCAATATGGACGCACAATCAATTTAAGAGTGTACGTGTGAGCACCCATACACGTGTACATAGCGACCATATAGGGATAGCGCAATTTGACAACTAGTCCAACCTAAAATAAAGTTAACATGGAGAACTTAAGAGTGTTGACGGTTAAATTAGACCAGGCCCACATGATAAAAATTATTACAATAATAATCAAACAACTCAGTACAATAACCCACCAGTCAGATTGTAAGACGTGTGATCCTAATCCTAACTGAACAAGTGATTACAGGACAAAGGATCATAAGTTTTAATATTAGAATTCCAAGGAAAACAAAATACAAACGTGTTATTTAAAGTAAATTAACAAGAATAAGAAATTGAGCAATCGACTACGTGTTAAATGAAAGAACTAGAAGATAAAAATTAAATCTAATGTACACAGTGCCAATCAAGAATAAAGAATTGGTGAAGGAAGAGGAATGGTTAAGCAAGAGAGCCAAATTAATTAACTAAACTGGTGTAACCCTACTCGTTAGGGATATACCCTACCTGGATGGTCGTAGTTGTATTCATGAACCCGCGATAATTCTTCTTCAGTCAAACCATGATAAAAGGAATCCTAAAAGTTCAAGACAAAGCATATATAAACAAAATGTTGACTTTGAAATTTCTTTTGATGAACATGCATGTGTCATATCAGAAGAATGTCATGAAAAATGTTGAAGGACAACAGCAATTAGGTGCAGACTTAATGCATGATCTAGTTGCTTACAAAAAACCCAAAGTTCTAAATGATTGTAGCTGTTCCAGTTGGTTAACTTCAAAATTGTGTTTGTCACACGCATGTTCCAAATTAGCAGCCCAATATCATGGATATAGCAGATAAAATACCTCGGCACAATACATAGAAGTTAGAAGTACTTCAAGCAGGTAGCATTTGGGGCACTATAGCGGCAATATATCTTATAACAGTAAACAGTTTATACCATCGGATATCGACCCAAAAAATGAGAGATTTTCCATTTTTTTGCTTTTACTAACGTATAGCTTTTAGACTTTTAGTATTAAGACTCAACATAAAACCCCAAATGCATAAACCCATTTCTTAAAAGACAAGAGAAATTAGGGCTCACATCGAGGCCTTAATTCATCTCTACCTCCTCACATTCCATCAGCAATAGCAGCGACGCATCGACCAATGGTGATGATGTATCAAGACAATGTCAAGTATCATTTTCTTCGCTCTTTTCAATAATGATAATAACTGGGAAAAAATATCTCTTAAAGCACGGGCAATAACGATCGGAACGGCAACCAGCGCATCGAGATTTTGACAACAAGCTTGTCATCGAGGTTTAATGTTTTTCATATAATGATCTAGTTTTCTTTCCATTGACCATTTTCTATTTCCATTTCTATCTCAATTCCATTTCTCATACGAAAATTCACTCAACTTTGCTAATTTTTTGTTTATTTTAAAAAATCATGAAAATGCCTTAAAATTGACAGTTTTACTGCTTCATGGAGATTTAATTATAATTGTTTATCGATGCATGCGGGAAATCATGTTGAATCTAGTGAAAAGTAATCATTTTGGTTTCTTTGGAGTTCAAATTGGTTCCTTTTTTTCTCCGTAGGAGTTGTTTAGTTTGCAGGTTATGAGTTGTGGCTTTTGCATTAGTTTTTTGAAGTTTCTTCATTGGGTATTAAATAATTATATGCATGTTGAGCGGCTCCTAATGTTCATTTCTTTAAATGTTAGCATGCTTATTGGTGTCCTTTGAATTTAATAGGATATTCCCTACTCTTATAATAATAACCTCCTTTAATTCTTTATTTGGTGATCTTCATGGTATTGTGAAATGGCCCTTTGATTGCATCTATCATGACGATAAGATATCCAAAATAGAGGTCCCAAGTTTCCACTTCTGCTCTTAACCCTCCCACTTGCGTGTGTTTAAGACCATGAAGAATTTGATGTGTATATGCATGTTCAATGATGGTGCATGTGTATTTAAAAATGTCTGTGATGTCATTTTATTTGATTCTTGTTTATAGTATGGTGTTTCTCGTTTGTTGCTAAATTAATAAGACTTGAGGATAATTTCATTTGAAAGCTCTAGCAAGCCAACAAATCGCGGGGTTAATGGTACTAAAGAGACATATATGAAAAGAAGATGGTTGATAATTGTATGCATAAAGTCAAATGTAATGTTTGTAAACAAGAATTGAGCGGAGGAATTACCTGATTGAAGCAACATCTAACGAGCAAAAATGGAATTGTCGAGAATGTCTAGTTGCATCCGAGGATATGAAGAAGGTGAAAGAATGGTTGATACTACAGAAGGGGCTAAAGCGGTCGGAATTCAAAGTTTGATGACAGATGTTCGTGTTGGCAAAGAGGAATAGGTGAAATACAAAGACGTGACCTACAATGGCTCCTAGTCCAAAAGGAGTTCTTTACGTCGATTAAGGGACTGCTGGATGGGTTCACTACTCGAACTCCAAAATAGTTGGTTGTGGTCTAGCGTAGACCAAGCACACAACTAAAAATTCTAAGTTTAGAAAGAAAGGAGGATGCAGCAAGCTACATCACAAGGTAGTTCTATAAAGCCAGAACTTCTTCCCATACCTCAAGGCTTCCATCTTTCCAACAAATGGTCTAGGCAATCAAAAAGTTTTGAAGCTTTCGTGGTTATGCCACTCTGATATTTACTAAATATCTTTGATATTCCCTAATATCCGCAAACTTATATTTTCTATTTTCAATGCGATACTAGTCCAATGTCTGCTTTTTTAAAGACCAGTCTCGAGGCATTTAAATGTTTAAAGTAAAAAACATGTGTTTCATAATAGGTACTTACAACTCTTAAATTAGAAATCTAAATTTTCCCGCTTCCAAACACAATACAAGTTGAACCCACATAAATTCTTCGTTTTTTCTTATGAACTTGTTAATTCTTCCATTTTTTACGCACTGCCCTCTTTATCCTCCTTTGCAAATCTCTATGACATCTCATTTCTGTATTGTTACTGTTAGTGTCATCACCACATGCATCACCATCTCTACTTCCCATCGCCACCATTATTGATGAAACTATCACTATTGTCATTACCGCCTCAAGTGCCTTGTGTCATCATCACATCACCCACCATCACCTTTATAACCATTGTCATCGCATTGTCATCACTACCTCTGTCACAACCATCACTATCACTATTGTCATTACCGCCTCAAGCGCCTTCTGTCATCATCGCATCACCCACCATCACCTTTATAACCATTGTCATCGCATTGTCATCACTACCTCTATCACAACCATCACCTCCATTAGCATTGTCATCTCCACCACTGCCACCTTCTTGCCATCGTTGTTGCTACCGCCTCCACCTATATTTATTAATGAAGCCTCCAAGATCGATGCCATCATCACCACAATTTATCATATTTGCATATGCCCCATCCATCGCCACAATTTATCATAGTTGCATATGCCCCCTCCATCACCACCTTCACCACTGTCATTGTTGCTTCCACCGTCATCATCACATGCAACATTGTTGTTGCCAACTACTACCACTACACATGCCACTATTTTGTCAAATTTTATTTCTTTGCCACAGCCATTACTTCTTCCTCCTCTCGCCGCCTTCACAATCACTTCACTCACCATCACGGCCTCCATTGCCATCATCATTGTTGTTGGCTAGTCGTCATCGCCACCACATTTGCTTGTACCAAAGCCAGTGTTGTTGCAAACTTCATTGGTACCATCGCTATTGAAATTGTAACTGTTGCAACATAAACTTTTGTCGTCGTCACCTCCATCATCTTTCCTCGTTCTTTCTTTGGTTTTTTTATTTCAATTATATGCTAAAGATTTCAAATTATGGGAATTCTAACTAAATATTGACGATAATGAGAAAACAGCTATAGTTTAAGGAAAAGATTAATAAAATGTAAATGTTAATTATCAATGAGTATTTACTGCAAGAGAATAATGGCTATCATGCGCCATATGAGATAGGCTCTCATATACCCTCTCACATAAAGTAACCAAGTACAAAACCACATGAGCTTGTACTTGGTTGTACTTGGTTGCTTTATGTAAGAGCGCGTATGAGAGCATATCTCATATGACGTATGATAGCCATTATTCTCTTACTGCAATGATAAGTCTGCCTCCAGCCACCAATATAAAATATGTAATACTTCTTGAACCTTTCAACTGAAAAAATGCATCCATTAGTTGCGGATATTTTTAGCCTGCATATGGGAACCGTGGATTTAAATTTTAAATTTGAGTATGAAAACCATTAACGTGGGCATCCTTGAGTTTTTAAGCTTTGCTTTGGATTTTCAGTGGGATTATTGATATGGATTTGGTCAAACCCCTCAACAATCAACAACATAGATGACTTAAATCCAAGATCATCCATCTTACAACAATCTTTCAACCGCTTTGTTTCACAAATCTGCTACTCTTATTGAGATGGTAGCTAGAATATTTAAGTCTCTCTTGCAGCCTTCCTCTACTGAATTTCTGATCAACAGTTTCCCCCCTAGTTTTCTTCAAGAAGAGGGCTTCCTACAACTCCATAACTCTTGTATTTTGGGAAAATGGTGATTAGCTCCTAAATGAGCTAACCCCTCATATATATAATATCCCTTGAATTGCTTTACACACACACCCTACTACAACTAACACTCAATACTCCCCCTCAAGATGAGCAAAAGATATTTATCATGCCCATCTTGTTACAAGCATCCTCTACTCCTTTAGAGTTTAACCCCTTCGTAAGGCAATCAGCTAATTGCTGTCCAGAGGTAATATAGGAGATCTCCAACTGCTTTTTATCCAGTCTCTCTTTAATGAAGAACCTGTCAATCTCTATGTGCTTCGTTCTATCATGTTGCACTGGGTTGTTGGCAATATTAATTGCTGACTTGTTATCACACAACAACCGCAATGGTCCCTCTCTCAGCAGGTGTAGCTCATGTAGGAGTGATCTCAACCAGATCATCTCACAAGTACTAAGCACCATAGCACGATACTCTGCCTCTGCAGTGGAACGAGCCACCAAATCCTGCTTCTTGCTGCGCCAAGAGACCAAATTGCCCCCAACAAACACACAGTAACCCGAGGTCGATCTCCTATCATCTAGGCAACTGGCCCAATCTGCATCACAGTAGCCTGTCACATTCATGTGACCATGACTACCAAATAGTATGCCTTTTCCTGGACTATTCTTCAGATACCTCAGTATCCTGAAGACTGCCTCCATATGTCCAGTCCTAGGATCATGCATGTACCTACTTACCACACTGATAGCATAGGCAATGTCAGGTCTAGTGTGGCATAAGTAGATGAGGCGTCCAACAAGTCTCTGGTACCTCTTTGTCCACTGGCTCCCCTGATTGTGAATGCAACCTATGATTCTGATCAATAGGGGTAGCTGCTGGACGACACCCCAACATACCAGTCTCAGCCAGAAGATCCAGTGCATACTTCCTCTGTGAGAGAACTATACCCTTCCTGGACCTGGCAATCTCCAGTCCAAGGAAGTATCCCAACTGTCCAAGGTCCTTGACCTCAAATTCTCTCGCCAACCTCACCTTCAAGTGAGAGATTCCCTCTTCATCATCTCCAGTGATAATAATATCATCAACATACACAGCCAAAAGAGCAATCCGCTGTCCTGAATGTCTATAGAATACAGTATGATCACCATTACTCTGCTTGTATCACATAGTGATGACTGCCCGCCTGAACCTGTCGAACCATGCCCTTGGAGATTGCTTCAGCCCATACAAGGACTTGTCCAGTCTACACACCTTTCCCGCCGTCTGTTGTGTGCCAAAGCCAGGTGGAACCTCCATGTATACCTCCTCCTGTAAGTCTCCATGCAAGAAGGCATTCTTTACATCCAACTGATGCAATTTCCATCCAAAATTCGCTGCACAGGATATCAGTACTCTCACAGTACTCATCTTTGCCACTGGGGCAAATGTCTCATCATAATCAATCCCATAAGTCTGACTGTAGCCCTTGGCAACCAGCCTCGCCTTGTACCTGTCCACCTTCCCTTCTGCAGTTTGCTTTACTGTGAATACCCACTTGCAGCCCACAGCCTTCTTCCCTGCTGGAAGTGAGACAAGTCTCCATGTCTTGTTCTTCTCCAGTGCCTCAAGTTCTTCGAGCATTGCTTTCTTCCACTGGGGATGTTGCTTTGCCACTCGCCAATCACTTGGTATAGGGATAGACTGTAAGGATGCAATGATAGCCCTATATGCAGGTGTAAGAGAAGCGTAGGAGACATGATTAGCAATATCAGTCTCATATCCATACCGTACAGGAGGCCTGCCGGCATTGATACGAGGCTCCCTACGAGATGCAAGTGGAAGATCTAAACTAGAGGAAGGCAAAGAAAGGTTACCATCCGTGGTAGGAGAGGAAGGCAGTAAGGAGGTCGGGACTCGAGCAGGCGTGATAGACTGATCATCCTCGACATGGGGCAGTGGAGCTAGTGGTTCTTCAGTGGGGAAGATGTCTTCTTGTTGTCCTCCATCGCCATGACTATCCTTCTGTCTCCTGCTATATTTCCTGCCGTACAGCCTGTCTTCCTCCTCTTCCACCAAGGTCCTTCCTTCCTCCCTGCTATCAGGACCAGTACCAGTAGCCCTGACAGGGCATGGTATAAGTCCAACCACTACCCTCCTGTCATCAGTCTCCCCCTCTCGACCAACTCCTCCTGTGCTTGGAGAGGCCCCAGTATCAAATACTGATGTAGAATCTGTCAGTCCTCCATAAAACGGTTCAGTCTCCCTGAACGTCACATCCATGCTCACAAACAGCTTTCTTTCTGAGGGACTCCAACATCTGTAGCCTTTCTGATTTGAAGGATACCCAACAAATATACATTTAATTGCCCGAGCATCCAGCTTCCCCACAGAGGGTCTATGATCCCTCACAAAGCATATGCATCCGAACACTTTTGGTGGAACCACGAAAGTGTTCTTTCCCATAAGAATCTCACATGGAGACTTCATACCAAGGATCCGTGAAGGCATCCTGTTGATAAGATATGTGGCTGTCATCACTGCTTCACTCCACAATATCTTAGGTACATTCATGGTGAGCATGAGTGACCTAGTTACCTCCAACAAGTGTCTATTTTTCCTTTCAGCAACTCCGTTCTGTTGGGGGGTGTTGGGGCAGGTGGTTTGATGAGTTATCCCACTCTCAGATAGGTAAGATGCAAACTCCCTGTTTACATACTCAGTCCCATTATCCGTTCTCAAGACACGGATCCTGGCCTCATACATGTTCCTGACACTTCTATGGAAGTCCTGAAAGCACTTCAGCGCTTCGCCTTTGTTTTTCATCATATAAAGCCATGTCATCCGAGAGTGACAATCTATGAAGGTGATAAACCACCTGAACCCACTCACTGAAGTCACTGGGCAGGGCCCCCAAACATCTGAGTGAATAAGATGAAACTTCTCTACACTCCTCATCCCTACACTAGGATATGACGTCCTAGTGTGTTTCCCAAATTCACATGCATCACATGTCAAATTCATTTCATTCACTCCATTCAAAATATCGGGATACATTTTACTCAAAATATCAAAGGGCAAGTGCCCCAACTGACAATGCAACAAAAGTACATCTCTTTCCTTCTCTCCACCAACTACAGCCAGTGCAGCATCCCCACTAGCTCTGTCAAGATACCACAGTCCATCACGCCTGACGCCAGTCCCAAGCCTCCTCCCAGTCTTCCTTTCCTGCAACACACAATGAGTAGAGTCAAAAGTAATGCTACAGTCGAGATCATCAACAATAGAGCCAACAGATAAGAGGTTGACTGGAAATGATGGGACATGAAGGACAGAAGAGAGGCGTATGGAGGGAGTGCACTGAATAGTACCAGTCCCTCTAATGGGTTGGGATGTGCCATCAGCTGTCTGAACGGTTTCATGAATGGAATGTGGTTTATATGTGGAAAATTGTCTATATGCTTGGCTAGTTAGGGTTTTGTAGGGCTAGAAGAAGACTTGGAAGAGAGGGGATCACGAGGCGAGGAGAGGCAGCAGGATGCGGCGGCGGCGCAACAGCAGCCGGCGGCGCGCGGCGGCGCAGCAGCAGCCGGCGGCGCGCGGCGGCGGCGGCTAGCGCAGGCGCAGGCGCAGGCGGCGAAGGGGGGGGTCCTGCTGCGGGAGAGGGCAGGCGGGGGGGGTCTTGCTGCGGAGGCGGGAGGTGGAGGCGGGTGGTTCAGGTGGCGGAGGCGGGATTAGGGCAGGCGGGGGAGAGGGATTTTAGGGCTTGCGGGTTGATTTAGGGCTAAGGCTCTGATACCATCTTGTATTTTGGGAAAATGGTGATTAGCTCCTAAATGAGCTAACCCCTCATATATATAATATCCCTTGAATTGCTTTACACACACACCCTACTACAACTAACACTCAATAATAACTTCCCATTCATGGGCTCGTCGCTCCTCTACTAGAGGTTTCAATGCAAGCAGATGTTGTCGTTCTTCACTATCATTATGTCTTCTTGTAGATTTTCATATCCTCCTTCTTTAGCCTCCATTTCAATCTTCTTCTTCAACTATATTTAAATCTAATAAGCATAAATCAGTAGAACATGAAAGTATAAAATCGGCCAAAATCATGACATTAAAAATTTAAAACTGCTCCCAAGTTCATCCTGGTTGCGGATTCCTTCCCTATGATATATGTAGCTTCAATTAACCTTATCCATTTTGGCAAAAAAATATATTCATTAAGTCCCAAGTTTTTAACAGTACTGACTGGGTGTCAACATTGTCCTATAATTTATTAGTATGTGATAATGATCTGAATGCCTCCCTAATCGATGATGTTAGATGTCATGCCATCCAATACTACATGTGTATGCATGACATAAGATACCATTAATTCATTGGTAATGAATCATTAGATCAATTCAAACATAACATTATAAAGCATCATGTTGTGTATACTTGATTTACAAGAACAACACGCTGGTCATGAAGTTGTTCGATGATCATATCACAGACAGTCTTCTTCCCTGAAGCTGCACCACCAGCAACTCCTACAGCAAACACAAGTAACAAGTCCTGAGACATATTAGAGAGAAGGAAAGAAAACCAAGTTGTGAAATAACATGGACTATACTCAGTATGGTAGAACTGGCCAATAATCACCCATATTGAGTCATAAAGCAAAACCAAGCTGTAACATTACATAGCAAAGTGAAAGGAAATTTTGATCTTTAAAAAAGTTCCAAGTCAATATAAACAATTTTATAGTCCCATAAGAAGTTCCAGTTCTATCTAAACAATTCTATATGTATGTGTGTGTAGAAGCGAGCACAAGGTAACATCTATGTGGATATTAAAAAATATGTGAATAGCAAGCTTTTAGGATTTGACCATCCACCATGGAAAGAAAAAGTAGTATATATCACATTCCGTGTGTCTAGAATGATGACAAAGGATTCATGTAGGCATCCAGAAGAATCTCGAATAAAGGCTTGCTTGTTGTTGTTATAGTTATGGAAGGACAACTTCATCTTGAATTTTCAGTTCTCAATAAGCTAAGAAAATAAATCATATTGGATTCAGCAAGATGGGATAATATCTTTTGAGGATGTTGAGGAAAACGGTCCCGCTTTAGAAATATTATGACAAAGTGAGGAACATAAAATTGGAGTTTGGCCCCTATACATTATATTAAGATTTTAGGCTATAAATGGTTTCAATGTGGTGTATAGCATCACCAATATGACTAGATGTGGGCCCCCTCTCCCCATCTATGTCTGCTTTAATAAGGTATCAAAGCCAACGATTTAAATCTTCTTCACCGGTACACATGGATCTATTCCTTCTCTAAATATTCTCCTTCTCCAGTGCATGTGGATCATCTTCTTACTTCCAAATTCAAGGTAAAATCCACCTTTAGTTTAAAAGAGTGAGTTAAGAAAAATAGCCTTAGATTGAGAAAAAAGGAATGTGAAGAACGTAATATTAAAGTTTGGGTTCTACCTAAAAGCTTAAATTTTTAGGTTACCGTGTCTCAGCACAAGTTTATGGCATTGCCAGTTTACTCATCGTGGGCCTTGTTCTTATTCTAATTAGTCTTTACATTGTTTCAGAGAGCCCGTTCGGATAAAATCCTATGATATGTGGGTTGTGGGTCAATTGGCATAAGATACATGTCATATTCACAATCGTTATGCTCTCAAGAATCGAAATAGGAAAAAGATTCAGATATCAACCAAAAAATATAGAGCGATAAAAAATTCCAGAATTCTGTTTGATTAAGTGCAATTGGAAAAGGTATTAAATGTGGTTGCTTGTCAACAGTTGATTCCAATTCCACGTATCATTTTTCAAAATTATTGCTTTGATGTTCCTGCTGAATTCCTTCTACAGTTTAAAAGGTGATTGACTTCTCTGTGTATAAGAAGTTAAGGGTATGTAATAAAATTGCAACCATTCAACACCAAGAAGTACAATTTTTGGATTTCTAAATCCATCCAACCAACAAAACATAAGGAATTCAGTGTTTTAATTCCAAATGACCAACTTTATCTCAAAAAAATTCCAAATGACCAACCATTATTAATCAGAATGGCAACCAAAAGATTTATGACAACACAGATTGCAACTTATATATGTGTGGTTTTTGGGAAAATAGTGATTAGCCAAAAAAGATGGTTAACCCTTCATATATATATCATCCCTTACTTTTCTTTACACACACACCCAATACAATAACACACAATACTCCCCCTCAAGATGAGCAAAAGATATTTATCATGTCCATCTTGTTACAAGCATCCTCTACTCCTTTAGAGTTCAACCCCTTTGTAAGGCAATCAGCTAGTTACTGTCCAGAAGTAATGTAGGAGATCTCCAACTGTTTCTTGTCCAGTCTTTCTTTAATGAAGAACATGTCAATCTCTATGTGCTTCGTTCTATCATGTTGCACTGGGTTGTTGGCAATATTAATTGCTGACTTGTTATCACACAACAACCGCAATGGTCCTTCTCTCAGCAGGCGTAGCTCATGTAGAAGTGATCTCAACCAGATCATCTCACAGGTACTAAGCACCATAGCACGATACTCTGCCTCTGCAGTGGAACGAGCCACCAAATCCTGCTTCTTGCTGCGCCAAGAGACCAAGTTGCCCCCAACAAACACACAGTAGCCTGAGGTCGATCTCCTATCATCTAGGCAACTGGCCCAATCCGCATCACAGTAGCCTGTCACATTCATGTGACCATGATTACCAAATAATATGCCTTTTTCTGGACTATTCTTCAGATACCTCAGTATCCTGAAGACTGCCTCCATATGTCCAGTCCTAGGATCATGCATGTATCTACTTACCACACTGATAGCATAGGCAATGTCAGGTCTGGTATGGCATAAGTAGATAAGGCGTCCAACAAGTCTCTGTTACCTTTCTTTATCTACTGGCTCCCCTAATTGTGAATGCAACCTATGATTCTGATCAATAGGAGTAACTGCTGGACGACACCCCAACATACCAGTCTCAGCCAGTAAATCCAGGGCATACTTCCTCTGTGAGAGAACTATACACTTCCTGGACGTGGCAATCTCCAGTCCAAGGAAATACCCCAACTGTCCAAGGTCCTTGACCTCAAATTCTCTCGCCAACCTTACCTTCAAGTGAGAGATTCCCTCTTCATCATCTCCAGTGATAATAATATCATCAACATACACAGCCAGAAGAGTAATCCGCTGTCCTGGATGTCTATAGAATACAGTATGATCACCATTACTCTGTTTGTAGCCCATAGTGATGACTGCACGCCTGAATCTGTCGAACCATGCCCTTGGAGATTGCTTCAGCCCATACAAAGACTTGTCCAGTCTACACACCTTTCCCATCGTCTGTTGTGTGCTAAAGCCAGGTGGAACCTCTATGTATACCTCCTCCTGTAAGTCTCCATGCAAGAAGGCATTTTTTACATCCAACTGATGCAATTTCCATCCAAAATTCGCTGCACAGGTTATCAGTACTCTCACAGTACTCATCTTTGCCACTGGGGCAAATGTCTCATCATAATCAATCCCATAAGTCTGACTGTAGCTCTTGGCAACCAGCCTCGCCTTGTACATATCCACCTTCCCTTCTGGAGTTTGCTTTATTGTGAATACCCACTTGCAGCCCACAGCTTTCTTCCCTGCTGGAAGTGAGACAAGTCTCCATGTCTTGTTCTTCTCCAGTGCCTCAAGTTCTTCGAGCATTGCTTTTTTCCACTGGGGATGTTGCTTTGCCACTCGCCAATCACTTGGTATAGGGATAGACTGTAAGGATGCAATGATAGCCCTATATGCAGGTGTAAGAGAAGCATAGGAGACATGATTAGCAATATCAGTCTCATATCCATACCGTACAGGAGGCCTGCCGGCATTGATACGAGGCTCCCTACGAGATGCAAGTGGAAGATCTAAACTAGAGGAAGACAAAGAAAGATTACCATCCATGATAGGAGAGAAAGGTAGTAAGGAAGTCGGGACTCGAGCAGGCATGATAGACTGATCAATCTCGACATGTGGCTGTGGAGCTAGTGGTTCTTCAGTGGGGGAGATGTCTTCTTGTTGTTCTCCATCGCCATGACTACCCCTCTGTCTCCTGCTATATTTTCTGTCGTACAACCTGTCTTCCTCCTCTTCCACCAAGGTCCTTTCCTCCTCCCTGCTATCAGGACCAGTACCAGTAGGCCCGACAGGACACGGTATAAGTCCAACCACTACCATCTTGTCATCAGTCTCCCCCTCTCGACCAACTCCTCCTGTGTTTGGAGAGGCACCAGTATCAAATACTGATGTAGAATCTGTCAGTCCTCCATAAAAAGGCTCAGTCTCCCTGAACGTCACATCCATACTCACAAACAGCCTTCTTTCTGAGGGACTCCAACACCTATAGCCTTTCTGATTTGAAGGATACCCAACAAATATGCATTTAATTGCCTGAGCATCCAGCTTCCCCACAGAAGGTCTATGATCCCTCACAAAGCATGTGCACCCAAACACTTTTGGTGGAACTACAAAAGTGTTCTTTCCCATAAGAATCTCACATGGAGACTTCATACCAAGGATCCGTGAAGGCATCCTGTTGATGAGATAGGTGGCTGTCATCACTGCTTCACTCCACAATATCTTAGGTACATTCATGGTAAGCATGAGTGACCTAGTTACCTCCAACAAGTGTCTATTTTTCCTTTCAGCGACTCCGTTCTGTTGAGGGATGTTGGGACACGTGGTTTGATGAGTTATCCCACTCTCAGATAGATAAGAAGCAAACTCCTTGTTTACATATTCTGTCCCATTATCCGTTCTCAAGACACGGATCTTGGCCTCATACACATTTCTGACACTTCTAGGGAAGTCCTGAAAGCACTTCATCGCTTCGCTTTTGTTTTTCATCATGTAAAGCCATGTCATCCGAGAATGACAATCTATGAAAGTGATAAACCACCTGAACCCACTTACTGAAGTCACTGGGCAGGGCCCCCAAACATCTGAGTGAATAAGATGAAATCTCTCTACACTCCTCATCCCCACACTAGGATATGATGTCCTAGTGTGTTTCCCAAATTCACATGCATCACATTTCAAATTCATTTCATTCACTCTATTCAAAATATCGGGATACATTTTACTCAACATATCAAAAGGCAAGTGTCCCAACTGACAATGTAACAAAAGTACATCCCTTTCCTTCTCTCCACCAACGACAGCCAGTGCAGCATCCCAACTAGCTCTGTCAAGATACCACAGTCCATTACACCTGACGCCAGTCCCAAGCCTCCTCCCAGTCTTCCTTTCCTGCAACACACAATGAGTAGAGTCAAAAGTAATGCTACAGTCAAGATCATCAACAATTGAGCCAACAGATAAAAGGTTGACTGGTAATGATGGGACGTGAAGGACTGAAGAAAGGCGTATGAAGGGAGTGCACTGAATAGTGCCAATCCCTCTAATGGGTTGGGATGTGCCATCAGCTGTCTGAACAGTTTCATGAATGGTATGTGGTTTATACGTGGAAAACTGTCTATATGCACCTGACACATGACTAGATGCACCTGAGTCAATAATCCACTCTATATGATTTCTACATAGTAGTAGACCTGGACTGTCTCCGCTGCTCTAGATCTGAAGCCTCAGCTGGCGTGGCCTCAATCATCACTGTTTCCTGTCGTCCATCAGCAGTAGCAAAGTTGCCCCGTGGGCCACCGCGACCTCGTCCAACTGAGGTAGTTCTTCGTCCCTTCCAGTTTCACGTCATTGGGCATCAATTCCAGCTTCTGCACGGGTCGTGAAGGCATCGATCCACTCGAGGATCCCAACTCCTTCGAAGCAAGCAGCTTCGTTATCTCTCCAATGAATGCCTTCATGTCAGCTGAGGTAAGATTGTCCCACATCTCTCCAGATCCGCAGATCTCTCATATCTCCCTCCTTAGATCCGCAGATCTACTTCTCCTCCTCCTCTTCTAGGTCATACCCTAACTGTAAATCTATAGAGTCCTTTTCATGACTCTACCATAGATCTAGGGTTAGGTTTTTTTGGGATTCTCCTTTGTGGCTAGTTAGGGCTTTGTAGGGGCTAGAAGAGGGCGTAAAAGAGGAGAAGAGGAGCAGCGGCAGCGGCGCGCAGCGGCGGCAGCAGCACGCGGCGGCGGCGGCAGCGCGCAGCAGCGGCGCGCGCGCAACAGTAGCGAGCGGCAGCGGCGGGCGCGCAGCGGCGACGGGCGCGCAGCTGTGGCGGGCGGCGGCGCGCAGCGACGGCGGGCAGCGGTGCGCAGCGGTGGCAGCGACGGCTAGGGTTTAGGGTTTTTTTGTTTTTAGCTCTGATACCAAGTGGTTTTTGGGAAAATAGTGATTAGCCAAAAAAGATGGCTAACCCTTCATATATATATCATCCCTTACTTTTCTTTACACACACACCCAATACAATAACACACAATAATATGTATTTCTTGTTACAAGTGCAAAAGGTTGAGCGTTACTAAAATATAGGTCGTTCGGCATATTCTTTGTTACACACCCGAGAGACCAGTTCGCTTGAGCTATACGTCATGAAAACTAGAAAGTCCTATGCATCATAAAATAAAAATGATAATCATGTAATGACCTATACGTATCATACACAGAATTCAAGGCAATCATATAAAGGCCAAACCTTAGCTAACCCAATGCTTGATGTAGTGATGTAAAAGGCAGCCCTAATATCGTAAAAGGTGAGAGTAGCCGCCTAGGTGATGCCTCCTAGACCATATAACATGGACTTTGACACCAAAGTTAGGTGCATGCCCAGAGAGAGAGAGAGACCTAATGGTTAGCACCATAGCCCACCATCACTGCCCAATCCCCATCGATCATAACTAGCCCATTTTCCCCGTCCATCCCTTGCAAGCTAATGTGATGGCAGGCAGCATGGGTGGGACGTCATGCAAAGGCAACGGAGGCCTTGCTAAAACTTTAGGGATTTGCAACGACGACAAATCCGAGAACGTGCCAATTAATTCATGCGCTCCATCCCTTGCAAGCTAATGTGATGGCAGGCAGCATGGGTGGGACGTCATGCAAAGGCAACGGAGGCCTTGCTAAAACTTTAGGGATTTGCAACGACGACAAATCCGAGAATGTGCCAATTAATTCATGCGCGCACGCGCGCGCGCGCGCGCACACACAGAGAGAGAGAGAGAGAGTTAAGCTATGCTACTTTCAAAAGCACTAAACAAGCAAATTCTATCATTTTGTTTTTCAATCTTGCACCTATGTGATCTAGAAGACTATACGGAAACAAAATTTCAAAGGTATTCAACTTGTTTTGCTTATCCATTGAATGAAGCAGTCAAATTTTAAGGTTTGTATTATTTTAAAGTATTGATTTTTGGGTTACATTTTATACAAGCAAGCCACGCGCGCGCATCACTCTTTCTTCTCCTCGTCCATCTACGCACCACAAGCACTCATCAATGACTCTGCCGCCCTGCGCCGCATAGCACCGTTTGCAACATTGGCTTGATGTTAAGGTTTAGTTTTTAAGGTCTCCACCACAAATAATTATGCAAAGTAGTTCAGATCCTAGCATGGACATAAATTGCTTTATTTCATGAAACTCTAAGGCAGTGTTACATAGAAAAGAAGAAAGTGCTAGACTCTGGGAAAAATACTTCGCTTGTAAAGCAGATACAAAACACACTGGGATACAGTGAAAATTGAGATGTCTTAACTATAATTAGTATCTTACCAATTAAAAAGGGTTGTCGGTGCATGTTTTCAGTTGCCACGCATGTCGAGTGACCTGATTTAGAAATCCTTTTTTCCAAATCATCGATGTAAAGTCCCGAAAAATGAACATCAGCAGACATTTCTAACAAATCTTCTGCGGATTTAGAATTCATTGTGTATAATTTAACCTGAAAAAATATGCAGAGGAACCTGAGAAACCCAGAAAAGAAGGGGGAAACTACATAATGAGCTGCACCAGATCAATAGCAAAGATGTTTACTTCTTAACACAACTTAATAATCAGTAAATTCCAAGCATGAAACAAATTGAAACAACACTTTTCCTTCAGCTGGTGGTCAATTACATAGATCTTCCATTAAGTTATGGTGACGGTTGGTCTATTAAGCTAGCTAGTTCTTTTTTTGTCTATAATGAATCACAATGATAGCATATACATGTAGAGCAGTGAAAGGTAAATGTTTTAGCAGTAAAATCACTGATTAATTAACACTTTAAAAGACACGTCTTCACCCTCTCACCCTCAACTCCTCAATGTACATGAAGTCCCTTCTCATCAACCCCTCTAATCACCGCCACCAGACCCTTGCCTCTCACTTAGACCCCCTGCCCTCTCCGTCATGACAACCCTTGCCCTCCTCATTTTCTTCTCTCTTAATCACTCCGTCCCAAGGATGACCTCTCATAGTTTTTATCTCTTTTTTTAAGGGGACAGCACCCACCCCAACCAAATTATAGAAGAGGAAATTACTCTCACAATTTTCATAGAAACATGCCTCAATTTTAGACCTACCTGTCCCAAATCCCATGCATTGCAATTTATCTCAAGTTTCTTTTTCAAATATATAATCTTCCCCTTCTTTTTACCACCTGAATACACTCTCCAGCATCCTTCAAATCTATAATCTTTTCCCCTTCTTTTTACCACCTAATTACGCTCTCTGTCTTCTTATCGTTCTGCCTTCATAATGGGATCACTATCACTCCAGTGACCCAAGCAGGGATCAAAACCATAGACATACATATTCTCACGTTCCCATGCACATACTCCACGGCCACATGCTCTTCCACCCTTTTCCCCGTTTTCCCATGTTGCTAATCACTTCAAATCTAAAACTTTAAGATGTCAATCAGCCCAATTACTCAATTTATCAATTATCACTTGCATAAATTTGCCACGCTTGTAAGAAAACAATGCCAATAATAAAACAAACACAATTCTCCATATGATATTGTGAACCAACATATACATATTATGATATTAAATATGATCAACGAACAACGCCTTATAAAAGAATATCAGAAAAATAAATAAATAAAATTACCGATGCCATCCCTTGATCCGTTCAGAGCACTCTGCCTGGGGAATAAATAAATAAAATAATCAAACAAACAAACAAATAAAAGAAAAGAAAAGAAAAAAGGAACACGCTTTAGTTCAGACGAAAACTTGTTGATGAATTACATCAACAGAACTGCAACAATGAGGATCGATTACCAACGGCGATCTCCATCACGATGGGATCGGATCGATATGAAACCGATGGAAGATAGAGATACGAAGACGAAGACGAAGACAGTTTCCAAGAATTGCAGAGACAAAATTTGTTAGCGAGAGAGAAGAGAAAGAGCTCCACGTATCGCGATGAGACCGACAGCTGGGGTTTGAAGAAGAACAAATCGTGGCAATATAAACGGAAAAATTCAAATGAATTTATTTTGAATTTTGGATTCATGATATTATCCAAAAACTGGCTCTGTCGCCTTCTCCTTCTCGCCATGGCCTTGCACGCTCCCAAACGCAGACGGTTACTCCACTCTGGTGTTTTGACGCTTCTAATTGCTCAGGGACCCTGGTACCGGGACCCGTTTAACCGATATATCGGATCCAAATGCAAAAACTTTTCTGGAACACGATATATCGGATCCAACATGAGATTGTACTTCTATAGAGCCCGTCTTTTTGTGTCTTACACCTGGTTTATTAAATCGGATGCCTTCTGATCTACATGATTCTCTTTTGAAAGGGAATAATGTAGAAAAGGTGGTACCTGATCTAATAGATAATGTGTCAAAACACAAAAAAAGTGGAAAGTACAACCCCCACGTGGGCTTGTACTTTCTGTGGGGCCCGTCTTTTTGTGTCTTTCACCTGATATATTAGATCAGGTGCCACCTGATCTACACGATTCTTATTTGAAAGGGAATAATGTAGAAAATGCTGCATCTGATCTAATAGATAAGGTGTCAAGACACAAAAATGTGAAAAGTACAACTCCTACGTGTACTTGTATTTTCTGTGGGGGCCGCGTTTTTTGTCTTGCACCTTATTTATTAAATCAGGTGCCATCTAATCAACATGATTCTCTTTTGAAAGTAAATAATGTAGAAAAGGTGGCACCCGAACTAATAGATAAGGTGTCAAGACAAAAAAGTGAAAAGTACAACCCACACGTGGGCTTGTATTTTCTGTGGAGCCCGCCTTTTTGTGTATTGCACCTGATCTACATCAGGTGCCCTCTGATCTACACGATTCACTTTTTGAAAAAAGCCAAAAATTATAAAATATTTGTAACTTTGACCAACTTCAAGACTAACTAGAATTTCCAACCAATTTTCATCCATGTCAGCGCGCAGCGGATGACTGGGCGCTGACGGGGAAAATTTTACATTTGGTCGAATGTGATGGTAGCGTTCTCTCCCGGCTGGCCACAGTTGCTAACCGCGGTCAATCTGCCAGCATAAATACCCTCGTGACTCGTCACAGAGGTGTGAATTGGCCGCGGTTGCAAACCGCGGCCACCAACCGTGACCAAATGGGGTAGTGGCGTTCTCACCCGTCTGGACACGATTGCCAACCACGGTCAATCTGCCAGCATAAGTACGCTCATGACTAGTCACATAGGTGTGAATTGGCCGTGGTTGCCAACCGCGGCCAAAATCCACGCTTAACCCCTTCCAGGCAGTAGCTCCTCTCATTTGAACTTCGCAAAAAAAAATCATCTTCCTCAAAAAAAACCCAGAGCAACCAACCCATGTTTTCTGAATAAAAAAGCTTGAATCAAGCCATTACCTTCAAAGATCGCCCAACTGACACTAACGGGGCACCAGAGTGTAGGAAGATATATGCCCATAAGGCAATTTATCTTGATTATACGTCTTGTTCATACCGTATATGGTACGTATTATTCTAAGTATAAAAAGATTTGTATTAATATACTTAGATAATATCCATAGACTTATAGTTAGGTCCTTACATATCTAGATGAGATCTCGATTATGAGTAAGTAAGTGACCGAATAGAAGTCTTAAACGGTTCGTGATCATAGATGTGTCGAGAACTGGATATCGACACATCGGATAGATCACTGTGTCTTCGTCTTACCTTCGGGTAATGATGATCTCATAGTCATTCGACTTGGCGAAGTCGGAGACGAGACACGGGTGCTCATTAGAGAATGAGTTCACTGAACGACCAAGTTAGAGTTATTAAATGGTTAACTTTAATGATCTGTCTTTAATAACTCTAGGGTGATGATAGGTTAATTGATCCTTAAGACCTGAAGTCATCTGTACCAACCTGTGAGCGGACGGTGTAGCTTAGACCCATGATCTAGCTTCGAGGACCAGTCCTGATGAAAGGTCTTAGGTTGGGTTGCACCTGAAGCTCTCAAGGTGAGTAAATGACTAAGATGGGATTCGTCACTTCCATTAAAGGGAAGTTAGTGTTATAGGCTCAGTACGGTCTTTATGTTAATCCTCGGCCGGGGTACGTTGCAAGTAGTACAACGTGTATACAATAAATACCGCCGTATACTGACCAATGTTGTCTAAATAGGGTTGACAGAAACCCATACCATAGGCCAACAATAACACAGTCTTGACGAAGGGATTTTAGCTAACGGAATTCATCAATGACACAGCCAATGCAAACCCTATGACACTTTTGTCAAAGGGTCAATCACGTTATGATGACTCTGAAACAGGGACGACAGCTACTGCTCGTAGTGACCGTCGTCTAGGGGTTTCGAGCCCCAACCTGTATTAAGGTCAGGCTGTAGGGTCTCACACTGAGTAGTATTCGTGTCTTAGTAATAGGAATATAGAATAGAGAGAAATGTCATTTGATGATATTCACAAGTTGTGAAAGTTAGTCGCATTAGCAATAGGGACACAACGTTGCATTAGATGCTAACTTTGACTAAACGTGTTGTAAATTAGTTACAACGAATTTAGTAGGAACAAACTTGTTGGAAAGGGTTACCTGGATGACGGGATCGTCCCGGTCTAAACACAGGTTCAAACCGCGTCCAAATCGGAGCTCAAACGAGCCCAGAAACGCAGAAAGAGTTCAAGGGGAAGTGGGTTAGACCCACTGGGCCAAAAGGCCCATGTGCAAAGGCAAACGGGCGACGCCCGCTGGCTGCAACGGGCGCACGCCCGTTGCACAGCGAGCGTGGCCCGCTGCGTGCAGCGGGCGTGGTCCGCTGCACAGCGGGCCAGCGCCCGCTGATGCAGCCGGCACGGCCCGCTGCACGCAGCGGGCCAGCGCCCGCTGCTGCAGCCGGCACGGCCCGCTGCAGTAGCGGGCGGGCGGCCCGCCCTTGCCCCCTTGGGCGAGCGCGCCCGCAACTTAAGTCAAATTAGGGTTTTTGAAAACCCTAATGACGGCTACGAATTTTGTGAAAATTGCTAAACTTTGAGCAATTGTTTGAGGGGTCAAACGAAGTCGAAATTCGTCACCGTCAGTTCCTACGCGTTCACCATTCCAAGCTTTTCTGATTGATAGCTAGTTTGGTGTCTGAAGTTTAGTATGCGAGGAGAATTAATTAGTTAAAGTTTGACTTTGTGAAAGGCTAACTTTAAAGTTGAAATTAAGCCAAATGGCTTAATTGAATTTTTCTCTTCATGTAGATTGTCCCACATTGCCCGCAACGAGAAGTTGAGTGCTCACTCTCTATATAAATAGGGGTGCACTCTCCTCGTTGAAAAACACACCAGTCAACGATCGAGTAGCTCCAGATTTTTAGAGCAGGCTCGATCGGCGACTAAATCTCTCTCTCTAATTTTCCTATTCTCCGGAGTAGTCCTAGCACGACTACGAAGGGGGTTTGGATCTGATCCGGACGTCTAAGACGCGGGTTCTTCTCAAGTGAAACTTTCTACCGCGTGTGATCGGCTCGGAGGCGAAAGCGGCTCGGGCGGATCGGTGCGAGGGTGCGAGGCGGCTCAGGGAGATCGGGTCAACGCGGCTCGACTACGAGGAGCTTCTCAAGACGGTGCGGAACATCTTGCCTGCTCCAGGGCCAAGATTCCGGGTATGTGTTTAAGCATTTTTCTAGCGTAGATTTTAATTAGTCGCTTAGTGTATATCCTTCTTGGGGTGGTCAGACCCACTCCAAGTCGGCATAGATCGGGCTAGGTTCTGGCTCCCCAGAGCCTAGCTAAATAGTTTAGCTAGTGTAGAAAATTTGATTTCTGGTTTTTCCGCTGCGTCTTTTGTGCCTCCGTGGTCCGTCCGACTTAGGACGGATACGGATCCGAGCTCTGGGGGTCCGCCAAAACCCCAACAGTGGTATCAGAGCCACGGTTATGCTATAGATCTATTATATCGACTTTTTAAAATCGTTAAAAATGCTTAGCTTTCATGTACAAACTTTTTCGCTTAATGTTAAAAAGTTTTAAAAATTGTTTCGTGTTTCTAAAAATTGTTTATGCAACACGGAAATTTTATTTTGGACTATTTACTTTATGCGATAAATTTTAAATAGGTATCCAACATTTAAATACTGTATAAAATTTTTTTTATGAGATATGAAAAATTTTAAAGGGTGTTTAAAGTTTATGTAAACTTTAGAAAAATTTTATTTTTGAAATTTAAGAATTTTTCTTTAGTTACATAAAGTTAGAGATCTTTAAAACTTTATTTGAAAGCTTCTAAAAGGTTTCTAAAAGTTTTTTAAAAATATGTAAGTATAGAAATGATTGTATTTCATGAGATGAAACATAAATATTTTCTTTTTGTTACATATAGGTTTCTAAAATTATTTTGTGACATTTTAATTTTAGAAGTAAGGTTAAAATTTTTAAAGGCCTAGGTTTAAAATTATTAGATAATTTTGTACGACCTAGTTTTATGCGATAAAATTTTTATGAAGACTTTAAAAATTTTTAATCTTTAATTTTAAGTGTTAAAATTTAGATTTGCATGTTTGTATTATATAGATAATTTTTAAACTTGCAAATACATTTTATATGTCACTAAAAATGAAACTTTCTTTTATGCGGATAAAGTTAGTTGGTTCATTTCATGTTGAATAATGTATTCACAAACCTTGTTAGGTTAGCCATTAAAACATGATAGTGACATGCTATGTTTGATAAAACAAAACAACATCGAACCTAATACCTGATTAGGGTAGTCCTTTTGTTTCGTAAATCATTTCATTAAAACGTTCAATTAAATGATTTTCATAAAAAGACAATGTTGAATTGTTTTATTAAAATCCTAATTAGATTGGGGTAGCAAGTTGAACGTAGAACCTTATAGTTGATAAGGACTTAATAAAAGCTGTTCAACCAATCTGAAAATTTTGAATTTTAGGATCCACTAGTTGATAAGGATTAACTAGTTCTCTAAATTAAAAGCCATTTAGTTGTTTGGAAAACATAAGATTGATGACAACTCCTTCAATGGATCATGATGTCGGTCAATGTGCTTGGCTAAAGTTTTTGGACCAACCTAGCTAGACTGGGTAACAAGTGGTCCTGGCTTAGTCAATTCCCTGGTCGCGTCCGCTGGACCGCTAGGAGTCGATTCATGACTATGTAAGTCCATCGACTATACCTAAGTCAATACGATAATAATCTTGTTCAAGATAAATCGTAGCCCTCCTTGTTTTAGGAGTTGGCAACTGTAAGAAACATGTTCCGGTTGTTGAGCTACACTCAAGCCGTGACATGTCAATCTTATAGAAACCGATTTCTTGATTGATATCTTAACCTGACTGAAACCGTTGTCTCACCCTTCGAGCTTCGGCGTAAGTCTAACCAAGAATGTAGTCTAAGACCTGACCCGAACCGGCGCGTCGTGCATACACCGAGCAAAGGGGCAAGTCAGGCTAGACACGAAGACAAGGGTCCGACTAGGCTAGCCATTGTGATCCGGTTGAGCACACTCATGATCACAAATGACTAGGGGTAAAAATCGATAGGGAATCATAGTAAATATGATTGATGACGAGTTCGTCTACCGACTACAGAGTCGGACAACTTGTTGAGATACACTCAAGGTTGTCAGACTCAGGGTAGTCGGATCCCTCTCTCACAAATATTATTTTATAATAAATTGTTTATTATTATGGCTTTAAATAAATTTAGTGGGAGAATATAGTTTTATTAAAACCATTAAAACTATACTACGAACATATACTAACTAAAGTATCTATAAAATGCAGAATGGACTCAGGTCTAAAATACATGGTAGAAAAGAACGTGCTGGATGGAACCAACTACAAAGACTTGCTTAGGAACATTAAGTTGGTCCTTTCCCTAGCTGGGATTGGATACATATTGTTCGAGGACGCTCCGGATAAGCCCGATGAGGATTCGACCCACGAAGAGAAAGAAGCCTTCAAGTTGTACCAGAGGGATGCTGAGAAGGCAAGATGCCTTGCTCTAGCTTCGATGACCAACGAGCTGCAAAGGAAACATGAACATAGGGATGTTCAGAGCATACTCCTTAATGCACAAGAGTTGTATGGCAAGCGATCCAGAGCTGCCAAGTTCGAAGCTACTAGTAACCTCTGGGGCACGAAGATGACGACAGGACCCGTACAAGATCATGTTATCAAGATGATCGGGTACGTAGAGGACGCCGCCCAGTTAGGATTTGTCCTGGACAATGAGATGTCCACGGACATTATCCTAAAGTCTTTAACTCCCGAGTTCAAGCCCTTTATAACTGGCTTTATAATGAACAGCCTTGAGACGGATCTTCCCGGTCTCCTCAATATGCTCCGGCAATTTGAGGAGATTGAGAAGAAGCCGACTGCACTGGTTGTTGGCTCTGCTACTTCCGACCTGCCGAAAGGCAAAGGAAAGAAGAGGCAGGTCCCACAACCTGCGAAGGCTAAGAATGGGAAGAAGAAGAACAAAGGGGCCCCGTCGAAATCTGAGTGCTTCCATTGCCACAAGATTGGCCACTGGAAGAGGAACTGCAAGATCTATCTTGCAGAGAAGAAGAAGGGGCATACTGATGCCTCTACCTCATGTACAAATTAAAATTCAATTAAATGCAATTATTTCCATTCATATAGTGTGAGACACTTATAGACATCTGTGTACTGTATACAGGTGGCTGATAAGAACTGGAGATTGAAGAAGCGCGGAGATCGGTCGGCAATCAAAGCAACAGTTGCTGCTGGGACCGCTCAAAGACTTCTGGAGACGCTGATCGTGATGGAGATGATATTTTCTTATTTGAATAAAATGTATCATCTTTAAGGATCGAAAACAATGAATGAGTGCTTTGCACTCAACGTTTATTTTTGATAAACAAATTAAGGTTCCTTTTATGAACCCGTTGTTTTGGAATGGATGTCTCGTTTGTTGCAATTGAAATTGAATTGGCTTAAAATTCTGTGGATGTGGCTTTTCTGTGATGGTTGCGTATATTTTCGAATAATGGAGGATAGCTTCGATAATATTGATTTTGGAGCTGACTAAATGTTAGAAGTCAATCAGTAGTTAAGTGTAGGTTCCAGGGGGGGCGTATAAATTGTGTGCTATCACAATAATACGCATATCAAGATTAATTCTTAATTATCTGCATTTAGTTATTAAAAGAGTTAATACTAAATGTGGTTAAAGGAATAAGTACAGTGTAGGACGTTTTGATTGAACGAGTCAATGTCAAGATTCCTTAAAACGATCTTGACTTGACTCATTCGTCAAACCGAATCTGACACTTGTACATTCCATCTGAGGCACTTACCAAAAGGTTATTTTTGCACATAAATCTAAATATGATTTAGTTATTATGTTGAAGTAATTCAACCAGGTAATTCTTAAAGTCAGTGGGAGCGAGCTCATATACTTAGTTCCGTTTTTCGGACTAAGTAAAAAGGGTATTTCACTTTAATGAATCTTCTATATAAATCATTAAGTCAAAACTGTTTTGATTTAATCATATATATATAGAGACTTAGGGTGTCAATAATTTACTTTGCATATTGACACAATAAAGTGGAGTGAGCTAGAACTAACTTACGGAAATGTTAGACCCCACATCTAAATTGTATAAGCTAACTGTTAGCTATACAAAGTTAGGAAAATTGATCCAGATCATTTTTCCAAAGGATCAACCCTGTGTGATCAAGAGATGAAATTTCAATCCATTAAAATTCGTTGTAGATACTTATTAGTAGAACCATTCTTAGGTTTGCCATATCAAATGTCAAAGTGACTGATATGCTATAACGGTATGAGATACCGAGATAAATAGCCTAAGTGCAAGTGGGAGATGTAGGAAGATATATGCCCATAAGGCAATTTATCTTGATTATACGTCTTGTTCATACTGTATATGGTACGTATTATTCTAAGTATAAAAAGATTTGTATTAATATACTTAGATAATATCCATAGACTTATAGTTAGGTCCTTACATATCTAGATGAGATCTCGATTATGAGTAAGTAAGTGACCGAATAGAAACGTAAGTCTTAAACGGTTCGTGATCATAGATGTGTCGAGAACTGGATATCGACACATCGGATAGATCACTGTGTCTTCGTCTTACCTTCGGGTAATGATGATCTCATAGTCATTCGACTTGGCGAAGTCGGAGACGAGACACAGGTGCTCATTAGAGAATGAGTTCACTGAACGACCAAGTTAGAGTTATTAAATGGTTAACTTTAATGATCTGTCTTTAATAACTCTAGGGTGATGATAGGTTAATTGATCCTTAAGACCTGAAGTCATCTGTACCAACCTGTGAGCGGACGGTGTAGCTTAGACCCATGATCTAGCTTCGAGGACCAGTCCTGATGAAAGATCTTAGGTTGGGTTGCACCTGAAGCTCTCAAGGTGAGTAAATGACTAAGATGGGATTCGTCACTTCTATTAAAGGGAAGTTAGTGTTATAGGCTCAGTACGGTCTTTATGTTAATCCTCGGCCGGGGTACGTTGCAAGTAGTACAACGTGTATACAATAAATACCGCCGTATACTGACCAATGTTGTCTAAATAGGGTTGACAGAAAACCATACCCTAGGCCAACAATAACACAGTCTTGACGAAGGGATTTTAGCTAACGGAATTCATCACTGACACAGCCAATGCAAACCCTATGACACTTTTGTCAAAGGGTCGATCACGTTATGATGACTCTGAAACAGGGACGACAGCTACTGCTCGTAGTGACCTTCGTCTAGGGGTTTCGAGCCCCAACCTGTAGTAAGGTCAGGCTGTAGGGTCTCACACCGAGTAGTATTCGTGTCTTAGTAATAGGAATATAGAATAGAGAGAAATGTCATTTGATGATATTCACAAGTTGTGAAAGTTAGTCGCATTAGCAATAGGGACACAACGTTGCATTAGATGCTAACTTTGACTAAACGTGTTGTAAATTAGTTACAACGAATTTAGTAGGAACAAACTTGTTGGAAAGGGTTACCTGGATGACGGGATCATCCCGGTCTAAACACAGGTTCAAACCGCGTCCAAATCGGAGCTCAAACGAGCCCAGAAACGCAGAAAGAGTTCAAGGGGAAGTGAGTTAGACCCACTGGGCCAAAAGGCCCATGTGCAAAGGCAAACGGGCGACGCCCGCTGCTGCAACGGGCGCACGCCCGTTGCACAGCGGGCGTGGCCCGCTGCTGCAGCGGGCGGGCGCCCGCTGATGCAGCGGGCACGGCCCGCCCTTGCCCCCTTGGGCGGGTGCGCCCGCTAAGTCTAGCGGGCGCGCCCGCAACTTAAGTCAAATTAGGGTTTTTGAAAACCCTAATGACGGCTACGAATTTTGTGAAAATTGCTAAACTTTGAGCAATTGTTTGAGGGGTCAAACGAAGTCGAAATTCGTCACAGTCAGTTCCTACGCGTTCACCATTCCAAGCTTTTCTGATTGATAGCTAGTTTGGTGTCTGAAGTTTAGTATGCGAGGAGAATTAATTAGTTAAAGTTTGACTTTTTGAAAGGCTAACTTTAAAGTTGAAATTAAGCCAAATGGCTTAATTGAATTTTTCTCTTCATGTGGATTGTCCCACATTGCCCGCAACGAGTTGAGTGCTCACTCCCTATATAAATAGGGGTGCACTCTCCTCGTTGAAAAACACACCAGTCAACGATCGAGTAGCTCCAGATTTTTAGAGCAGGCTCGATCGGCGACTAAATCTCTCTCTCTAATTTTCCTATTCTCCGGAGTAGTCCTAGCACGACTACGAAGGGGGTTTGGATCTGATCCGGACGTCTAAGACGCGGGTTCTTCTCAAGTGAAACTTTCTACCGCGTGTGATCGGCTCGGAGGCGAAAGCGGCTCGGGCGGATCGGTGCGAGGGTGCGAGGCGGCTCAGGGAGATCGGGTCAACGCGGCTCGACTACGAGGAGCTTCTCAAGACGGTGCAGAACATCTTGCCTGCTCCAGGGCCAAGATTCCGGGTATGTGTTTAAGCATTTTTCTAGCGTAGATTTTAATTAGTCGCTTAGTGTAGATCCTTCTTGGGGTGGTCAGACCCACTCCAAGTCGGCATAGATCGGGCTAGGTTCTGGCTCCTCAGAGCCTAGCTAAATAGTTTAGCTAGTGTAGAAAATTTGATTTCTGGTTTTTCCGCTGCGCCTTTTGTGCCTCCGTGGTCCGTCCGACTTAGGACGGATACGGATCCAAGCTCTGGGGGTCCGCCAAAACCCCAACACAGAGAACAAGGAAAAAATTGGATCTGGCTTGATTACCAATCATTGTAAGTTTTTTTCCATTCCACTCTAAAAAGGAAAAAAATTGAGTTTTAGGTGAAATTTTTTATATAAATGTGTTCTTTGAATTACATAATAATAATAATGTAGAAAATAAAAAATTGACTTAAATATTTTCTTATATATTATTATAATTAGTCCATGATTATAAAGCTGTTTGTGCATGGTTATAATAATGGCCGGTGAACGGCTTTTTGTCACATGCTATTTTGATGGATATTTATTGATTGATGATGATAACAAACTAAGGTATGTCGAGAGACCGTGAAACCAATTATTGTGAGAAGGCTGTCGACATATTCCGAGCTAGTAGAACGGATATATCCCGTCACAATGATAAGACGTCATGAGTATGCATTGAATCTAATGTGCAAATGGCTGATAACAGATCGCATGTTTAAAGATGTGAATATATCAGATGACGGCGATATGTAGATTCTATTCAGTTTGGAGGAAGTTTAACAGTCAGTTGAAATTTACGAGGAAAAGGAAGTAATAATCGACACACAATTGACTTGACCACACTGCACATTTGATCACATGCTGGATATATGTAACGACTGATCAGTAGAATTTATGTCATATTCTCCAAATCAAGAGTACCATCATATGATATATTCACAGTACTTCAGGATATTTGGTGATTGGGATGACACCGGCAAAAATTCAGGATGCCATACACACAATGTTACACATAAGAATATCATATTACAAAGCATGTATGGCTACATCGAAGGCATTAGCGATGATATTTGGTGATTGGGATGAGTCATACCAGAGGCTTCTATAGTACTTATATGACATCATGGAAAGCAATCATGGAACCGCGTATAAGGTTACATCCAACACTATCGGCCCAGGAGTGTCACAGTTTACAGGAGTGTCTTGGTCATTTGGACCATCAATTGAATGTTTCAAGTATTGTCGACCGATCCTAATTATAGATGGCACACATTTGTATGAAAATGTGATGGGTGCTTGCTGGTGGCCACATGAGTGAATGTTGGGCTTTTTCCATTAGCATTTGCTGTTGTATCTGCTGAAGAAGTAGAAAATTAGAAATGGTTTTTCAGCTGTTACTACATGTTAATATCTAGTGCTCATTGAAACGGAATGATTAACTTCATTTTCGATAGAATGAAAGGTATGCCACGAGCACTACGGGGTGGATGGTCAGCTTCTAGACACCATATGTATTTGTCTTTGACATGTCATTACAAATTTCAAGTCAAATGGATACCGAACAGTTATATTGGAAAAACACTTATGGTGGACTGGTAATTATTATGATCATATGGATAGCAAACTAAACACTAGCGTGGGGGTGATTGGTGTTTTAAAGAAATGTGCACAAATAAAAATTATACCCTCAAGTTTATCCTAGTTGACTTGCTAGAGTTACATACACAAGTACATAATCAACACAAATAATTTCTTGCTATGAAAAGGAGGGTTAAAATGCAGGGGAATATGGAACACAATGCAAGCAAAGAGTTAGATTCAAGCACATTGCAAACACAAGGAAGTTTTTAACTTGATCACCCTATCCGTTGGGCTAGTCTAGTCACCAATCTCCAATTGGGATTTTCACTAACCACCTCTCTTAATCAAGAGATCAATTCCGCACAAGGATGTCTTACACTTTCCTAGCTCCACTTGCTAGGTCTTCCACCAATACCACCACCACCTAGCTACTACAATCAATGGAGTGTATTACATCAATTTCTCAACAAAGTGAAATTACACACCAATGCACTTACCAATGCACTTATCACAAGCTTTTGAAGATGAATGGTAGTGCTCACAGGAATCATATATCCAAAGAAATTGGAGCTTGAATGTGGCTAAGGAAAAACATGGCACGCCCTGCTTCCCATTGTACTTGGGAGCGAGAACGTGAGCAGGTCCGCATGTGCTTAAAGCAAAGAAGACGTACTTTTTTCCTTCTTTGACTTAAGCACAATAAGTGTCTACGATTTAAACATTGCATGTTCTTGCACGCAAACTCAGAACAACGCAGAATGTCATTATTACAAATCCAATGTCCGGATTACATGTACATAAATAAGGCCTAGCATAGCCATTAGAAACAGATACACGAAATGGAATTATACTTGAACAAGATTACAACAACAATTATTAGATTATGGCGGTGTTGCAAAGGCACGCCGTTCCTCAGCAAAAGATCTCAGCGTCAGGGTACGCCCGGTCAACCTGCTCAGTCTCAAAGTACACTCCTCTGCTCAAACCTGACGTATATTTCACAAGATAAAAGACAAGGAAATATACGTCAGCGATGGTCGCTCGGCAAGATATAAAACGTTAGAAGAATTGACCCTCGGTAAGATTTAAAATAATATAATATATGTAAAGTTTGAAAAACTTTGAAGACGAGCAACACAATATGATCACAATAAGGAAAAGAATGGCAGCATAAGAAAACATGAGAGCATGGCAAAGTGAAGTGTACAAAGTAAAGTGTAATGAACATGGTAAAGTGTAGTGTACATAGTGAACATGGCAAGCACATATGAGCATGCTAAGAGAGTAGCTAGCAGTTTACACAATTCATGATAGCAATAATAGAAAGTAAAAGGTGTGTCATTCCATTACGTAATCTAGTGACAAGTCCAATGTCTGATGGCGAAAGAAACTACAATTACACCCAAACCAACGGGAGCTACCCGTGGTTCTGTACTTACCGACCCCATCAGGGCGACGGTCAAATTTATCCGTGGGGGTGAAATCCAGCATTCCGACCTCTAGTACAGTGGACTACCCCACCCAAAAGTGTCATTATGTATCCGTATAGTTCAATGTATGCCTCATGGCCAATATTCCGTAAATGCCCCGAGGATCCAATAATTTGTACATGTCCCGAGGGCCCAATACCACACTTCATCTGGGGTAAACCATCCAAGATGGTGTGGCACAAGGAACGATATCATGCAATGATGGCACTTTATAAACATTTTACAATGGCAAAAACATTTTACAATGGCAAAAACATTTAACACATATGATTTTACATAACAACATAACAAGTTATGACACCAGAAGTCACGTAACGATTTTATTATGAGAGCAACATTTTTCATAAGTTCAGATATAATTCTTATCGATTTTAGAACCGTTAATAGCAATTTCCTGAGATTTTAAAAGCAATAAAATCATTTTCAGAAATTAAAATTACAAAATCCCTTAACTTGCAAAATTAATATCTCGCGATCTACCCGTCAGATCTTTATGTATTTAGGGTCAAAATTTACCTTGTAATGTGTACGTTTAGGTCGCGTGTGTTTCAGAGAGACATTTACGTGAAAATTGCTCAACATGATGTAATTACGTGTTTAACAGTAATTGCGTACGACTTCAAAAATTTGTAGAAAATAAAGTACTTGCCTGATTGGAGTGATTTTGGTGTACACGTGATCGTACGGAAGGCATGAATTTATCTGCGAGATTGAATTCGTGACAAAGGCCAAGAGTATTAAGCTAATCAAATACATTAAAATTTACTGTATATAAGCTAACATATATATACTGTATATGTATATAATATAATATATACATTTATATAAAATAACATATATTTATTATAATGTATATAATAAACTAATATGTGTATTGTATACCAACATATATAAACACACCATTTTAGGGTTTCTCGTTGTCGTCACGTTGTATGCATGATGACGTTGCCCTGGACAGCGACGGTGGAGGCAGCACGCCGGCAAGCGGCGGGGGCGTCAGTGAAGCTGTTGCTGCTACCGCTGTGCTTGTGGGGAAGCCGCCACGGGGAAGGAGGGTTCGGTTGCTATGTGGCTGGTAGAGTAGTGGAATGCGGGGTCGTCGGGAGTTCTGGTGACGTCGGGGTTGGGGGAGCAAGATGGATCGAGGAGAGGAGGAAGATGGCAGTACCAAGGTGGCGTCGGAGATATAAGGTGATGGTCGTTGTAGGGCTTGAGGCTTCGTCAAAGGGAGGTGGCAATGATGTGTCCATATTTTACATCTTTTAATAGCATCATGCCATTGCATTTCATGCCATTTTCGCATCCAAATCCCATATTTTCCTACGATATTGCAATTCTAACATTATATTCGAGTTTCGTTGTGTTTTATGGACTTTCAGGGATTTTGGAGCGATTCGGGACCCATTTTGGATATGGACACATCTGACATGCCAGTGAGCCCATTGGCGAAGCTCTACAGGAGTTCGTCGAGTTTTGGAAGCCATGGGATGAGTGGAGGAGAGAGCAAGAGGAGAGGAGAAGCTGCAGGAGTTTCAGCAAATATTTTCCCAGGCGACTCGACCGAGCAGAGCAGCTGCTCGGTCGAGCAGAGGCAAGGTGGAAGAGGAGAGCAGATATGCAGGATGCTCGGACTGAGCACCCATGGTGCTCGGTCGAGCAGCCCTTACTTTCGAAGCTCAGCTAACCTTCGACACGGCCCGAGCAGATCTTTTGGAGACCAAGTCAGCTGGCTGCTCGACCGATCAGAGCTGACTCGGGCCGAGCGGACAGAGTGGAAATTTTTGGAGAAGCGCGACTTCCTGACGTGCTCGACCGAGCAGAAGGCTCGCTCGGACCGAGGAACCGACCGAGCAATATCCTGCTCGACCGAGTCATTGACTCGGTCGACGACGCTGAAGGCTAATTTTGGAAACTTTTCGTGGCCGTCTGTTGTGCGATTGGGGAGTGAAGTGTGGATCTGGGCTGCTGCGTTTGAGGGGTTCACTCCATTTTGTTAATTTTTGAATCACTTTTAGTGGGAGAGGAGATTAGAAACTTGTGAGATCTAAACCTAAGTTTTAGAGATTATCGAATTGAGATCTATTATTCTTGGCGCTTTGGAATCTGCGTATTTTCTTTGGATTGTTCTTGGTTATTATTCGTCTTCGTCTTTGGTATGTAAGCTTTTCAATCTTTATTCGATTAATCTGCTATGATGCAAAAATCATATTTTTATTCGTTAAAATCACCATGAGCGAGTAGACACTTCTAGGGTTGATGGGTTAGCCCTAAGACTTTAGGGGGAGATGTAGATCTGGATCTCTGGGTTGAATTGGGAATAAAGGGGAGTATTTCGGTCGATCCTACCGAATCCCTAGGATAACCCGCACTGAGATCATGCCCACGGTCTGTGGAATTGATGAGCTTAAGGGGTATCCTAGGGATTTGAATAGGGAAATCGGGGGATCCAACCAAGGTTCGTGACCATGCCCGGCTCGTGCCTTGAGGGGATCCACCGACGAACTATATCGCTACGTTGACGGCTACCGCCATTGCGTCAATGAGAGCCGCCGAAATACCTCGTAATTCTAACCCACGAGAGTGGCATGAATTGAGAGATTAATCCCCTAACCCTAATGCAATGTAAGGATCCTATTCCAACGTCGATCCCCGACGGTCTTAGCGGTGATCCCTAATACCCTAGTTCCTTTTATTATTTAATCAACAACAATACCACAACCAATCCTCTCAACCCGACAGCTATCTCACTTCGAGATATAGAAATAATCTGAGAACCCAAATACATTGTCACCATCCCTGTGGGGTCCGACATCTTTTATACTATAATTTGACACCATCCACTTGCGGATAGAGCCCGGAATTGACACCTAGGGGCCTTACTATGCCTAGCGACCATGACACCGCTAAGTGGAATTTAGGTGTAGGTTCTGGGTGCAATAAGTTTTTGACGCCGTTGCCGGGGACGACAATAGTGTATCTCAGTTTATTTTTATTTCGAAAAGTTTGCTAGCAATTCTCTTCATCTCTCACCTTTCCACCCTTTTTATTCTCTTTTTATTGCTACTTCGCTACTAACATCTCCCTCCAGCTAGTGATCATTCTTGACTAATCGGACGGGATGGTGATGGTGATGCAAGTACAGTGGATCAGTGTGTTTGACAGTGACTTAGATGAGTTTAGCTTTTCTCCATATCATATACATGGTCTTCAGGATTCGCGCATGGACGAATCCATGGTTGAATGTACTGCTAAGGAATTGATTGATGCAGTTCGGTTCATAGGATCAAGAACCTATGTTGCAGGTAACGTTAATCAGCAATTAGTCATGGATTATATGATGAGCAATGTTTCTGATGCAGGTATCCTCGAGGGCGACATTCATATAAGCTTCGAAGGGAAAGTGATGTTCCTCCAGACTATTGAAGCCCTACCTGTTGACGCGAGCTGGAGAGGGACTCGTCAGTTGGAGTCATTGAACGATTCCCAGCTATTAGATATAATGGAAAGTGTGGTAACTGATGTATGGGCCCATGGTCCAGTGGAGTTCCCTACAGACGATCTACTCTCAGTCTTTATTGCGAACGCTTTCCACCATGCGGATGCCTTGGATGGTGTTCCCATCGCTGATGGAGTCTATGTGCGATGCAAAGGAGACACCCTATGCTTCTACAACGATAGCATCCAACATATTGCAACATATGAAGAATATGTCTGCGAGGGATACGCGGACTCCGAACCAATACAAGACGACAATTACCAGGGAAGTCCTCCCAACTCTATGTTCGATAGTGAATGCGTATCTGAGTACTTTACCTCTTTTGACAGGTCCGCTATGGAAATGGAATCTACAGACGTCTGCCACGACGTACCATCGTCTCCCTGCACATCCTATAAATATACCGACGAGGAGTTTCCAGTTTCTGAACCGACAACTGAGGATGCATCCTTCCGCAGGAGAGTGACGATGGGGGTACAGTGCCCCCTCAGGTAGAATTAAAACCTCTTCCTGCTAATTTGAAATATGCTTTCTTGGGTGAGAATTCCACGTACCCGGTTATCGTCAATGCAGCCCTCACCGAACCCTAGCTAGAAAGCCTCCTAAAAATCCTTAGATCCCATAGGAAGGTAATAGGGTATAATATTGCTGACCTGAAGGGCATCAGCGAAACCATATGCACCCATAGGATTCATCTTGAGGATAAGAACGCCACTTCCATCGAGCCTCAAAGGCAATTAAATTCCAACATGAAAGGAGGTAGTGAAGAAAGAGGTCTTGAAGCTATTAGAGGCATACATTATTTATCCCATTTCCGATAGTAAATGGGTTAGCCCTGTGCAGGTGGTCCCCAAAAAAGGGGTCATGACAGTCGTTAGGAACGAAAAAAATGAGCTAATATCCACTAAAACTGTCACTGGTTAGCATATGTGTATCGACTATAGGAAACATAATAAGGCCACCAGAAAGGACCATTATCCTCTAACCTTCATTGACCAAATGCTTGAGCGTTTAGCCAAACACAAGTATTTTTGTTACCTAGATGGATACCCCGGGTTCTTCCAAATCCCGTTGCATCGGGAAGACCAAGAAAAGACAACATTCACATGCCTATATTGCACATTCGCTTACCGAAGAATGCAGTTTGGGCTATGTAATACACCTGCCACTTCCAAAGGTGCATAACGTCTATTTTCTCAGATTTCATTGAAAATATAATGGAAGTCTTCATGGACGATTTTTCTGTTTATGGCACCGAGTTCGATGATTGTCTAGCCAATTTATCCAAAGTTTTAGAACGGTGTCAAGACAATAATCTGACCCTTACTTGGGAAAAGTGTCATTTCATGGTGACAGAAGGGGTTGTGCTTGGCCACGTCATCACCTCCAAGGGAATTGAGGTTGATAAAGCCAAGGTCGAAGTTATCAAGAGTTTACCGCCCCCCACTAACCTTAAGGGCATCCGTGGTTTCCTAGGGCATGCAGGTTTTTATCGCCGCTTTATAAAGGATTTTTCTAATATTGCTTGCCCGCTCACGGAGCTCATCGCAAAGGATGCTCCTTTTGTGTTTACTGACGCCTGTTTGCTAGCCTTTAACAAGTTAAAGGAAGCTCTCATCTCAGCCCCAATTATACAGTCGCCAGATTGGAATCTGCGTTTGATCTAATGTGTGATGCTAGTGACCAAGCAGTGGAAGTTGCTCTTGGCCAAAGGAAAGAAGGAAAGCTTCATGTCATATATTACGCTAGTAAGACCTTGGATGATGCTCAGAAGAACAACACCACTACAGAAAAGGAGCTGCGAGCTGTGGTTTATTCTATCGAGAAGTTCAGATCATACCTCTTGGGGTCTAAAGTGATTATCCACATGGACCATGCGGCGCTGAAATACCTACTGAGCAAGAAGGATGCTAAACCACGTTTGATACGGTGGATCCTCCTACTCCAAGAATTTGATATTGAGATCAAAGATAAGAAAGGAGCGGAGAATGTAATAGCAGACCACATGTCACGGTTAATTCAAAAGCATGTGGATGACAGCTTGCTAATTGATGATTCTTTCACCGGCGAACAGTTATTTGCAGCGAACTCCTCTGAAGCCCTTTGTACGCAGATATAGTGAACTACCTGGTAAGCGGTATAGTCCCGCAAGGGTTGGCGACTTACTCGAGGAGGAAGTTCCTACATGACGCCAAGAGCTACTTCTGGGATAACCCGTACCTGTTCAGAACATGCGCTGATGGGATCATCAGGCGATGTATCCCAAGGGAAGAGGTGATCTCCATCATATCGCATTGCCACGATCAACCATGCGGGGGACACGCAGCTGTCACCAAAACCACGACAAAAATCCTCCAAAGTGGTTTTATTGGCCCACTATATTCAGAGATGCTAATGAATATATCAGGAAATGCGATAGATGCTAGAGGACAGGAAATATCAGTAAGAAGAATGAAACACCCCTTCAGGGCATCTTGAAGATAGAACTATTTGACTGTTGGGGCGTTGACTTCATGGGACCCTTTCCATCGAGTAACGGCAATAAGTACATCTTGGTCGCCATTGATTACGTCTTGAAGTGGGTGGAGGCCATGGCCACCCCGACAAACGACGCAAGGGTAGTAGCCAAATTCTTCAAGAATACCATCTTTCCTCGTTTTGGAGTCCCCCAGACAATCATAAGTGATGGAGGGATCCATTTCATCGAAAAGAAGTTCGAGACGATGCTAAAAAAGTATGGAGTTCATCACAAGGTTGCTCTTGCTTATCACCCTCCAACTTGCGGTCAAGTGGAGGTATACAACAGAGAAATCAAAAGCATCCTGGAGAAGACAGTTAGCGCCTCGAGGAAGGATTGGTCACACAAGTTTGGGCGACGCCCGTTGGGCATATCGCACCGCCTTCAAAACTCCCATCGGCACAACCCTCTACAGACTAGTGTATGGAAAAGCTTGCCACCTTCCGATAGAATTGAAACACAGAGCATACTGGGCAGTAAAGAAAATGAACTTTGACTACCAGAGTGCCGCCACGTGACGAGCCTTGCACAACAACGAGCTCGAAGAAATTCGACGACACGCCTATGAGAATGCAAAGATATATAAGGAGCGAACCAAGGCTTATCATGACAGGAATATCACGGTGGTTCGCCATGATGTCGGTGACTAGGTAGTCCTCTACAATTCAAGACTACGCCTTTTTCCTGGGAAATTAAAGTCGAGATGGTCCGGCCCTTACAAGATAGTATGTTTATCCCCGAGGCGGGGTGCCGTTGAGCTCGAAGGGAAAAACGGCAACTTCAAGGTAAACGGCCAGAGGATTAAGCTGTACAGAGCAGGAGAACCAATTGGGCAAGAGGAGACATACTTCCTCGAGGAATCCCCCACTATTTGTTGAACAACTTATGGGAGTCGAGCTCATGACTTAACACGAGCGCATATCGGGAGACAACCCGATTTTTTGCATCTCTCCATTTCTGTTTTCATTTCACCTAATCCGGGAAATCGAATAAAAGCACCTTCTCCTTCTGCAGGTTGATAAGAAAGGGGGGCACACAAATCGATGTTCTGAATGGAAGAGAGAGCTGGGAGGAAAACAGCTGAGGGGCAAAATAGCTGAATGAAGAGTCACGAGTGACTCGACCGAGCAGCAGCCTGCTCGGTCGAGTAGCGTAGATGACTCGACCGAGCAGCCTCTCTGCTCGGTTGAGTAGCGCATGCACTAGAGAAGAGCACGAAAACGACACTCTGTCTACACGGCCCAAGCTGCTTGTGCACGATCCGAGTAGAAGATGACTCGACCGAGCAAGGCGTGTGCTCGGTCGAGCAGCGCAGACACGAGAAAGAAGCTCAAAACATCGCTCTGCCTATACGGCCCGAGCAGTCTTTGCACGGTCCGAACGATCGCCCGCTCGACCGAGCAATGCTCTGCTCGGTCGAGTAGCGCAGGCCCAAGGGAAGAGCTCAAAAATGCCGTTCTATCTACACGGCCCGAGCATCATTAGCTTGGTCCGAGCTATCTCCTGCTCGAGCGAGTAACTATCTGCTCGACTGAGCAGGACGAATGGAGTATTTGAATTATATTTTGATCTTTATAAATAGCCAGCTCAACCGAGCAGTCAGATTGCTCGGACCGAGTCGGCTGTTGTTGATTACGGGTCTCATTTTCAAACCAGGTTTGAGCTGCTTACTTAACCTAAACCCGTCCTTTAACTCTTGCCCTAAGCGACCCTACCCTACCATCTCTCGAGCTACCGCCGCCACCTCCTCCCTCTCTTCCACTCCCTACCCAGGTTCGAGCTGCTTATTTGAATTAATTTTTTCTCCCCCCTCTGTCTCTCTCTCTCTCTCTCTCTCTCTCTCTCTCTCTCTCTCTCTCTCTCTCTCTCCCCCCCCCCTCCCTCCCCCTCTCCATCCGCCACATTCCCCCCTTCTTATCGACGATGACCACCGCCGGCACTACCGATGCCGGCGTCGCCGCTACACCCCCCTTTATCTCCTATTACATCTACCCCGACATCCACCCTTTATCTTCACCCACAAAACCCCCCCTTTATCTCCTATTACATCTCCCCCGACATCCACCCTTCCCTGCCATACTTCCAACTGCTCGGTCGAGCAGCCATTCACGCACAAATTTACACTTACACTGCTCGACCGAGCAAGGCCAATGCTCGGCCGAGCATATGCACAGATCCCCTATTTTATGTTTCATATCCTGAAGTTATATTTGTCTCTATTTCAGGTACATTTTACCTACGTCAGAGGACACATTTGGGATTAGCTTGGGGGATACTCCCGATCGGCCGCAAATAACTCTTGTCGGTACATTCTTACCCTATATAATTTATGTGCTACCACACGCTCTTATACTTCTTGCAAGATGCCGCCACGCCGTGCGAGAGCCACAAATGCCGACACCAGTGCACCTAATCCTAGGCATACTCGACGCACGTGTCGTACACGCTCACCCACACGGGACCTATTATTGACGAATCATCCACCACTCCACCCCTGCCAAACAACGCCCCAACCCCTCTCGCACGTCTCCATATCGGGGACGCATCATATGACGTTACCTTTCGTTACACTGACCAGAGCGACCAGTTCGTTTCCATGATCCTACTCATACGTCAGGGAGGCGGCACTACTCGACAGTCTGTCGAGCATGACCTCCCTCTCCTCCGCAACCTTATTAAACACTGGCGAGCGGACCTACCTGTCAAGCCACATCCAGCAGCTGCTGCACCCGGTCCACAGCAACGGGACCCATCACCACCTCCAGAGGGTGGTGCCCCTGCTTGATTCTGTCCCTACCCATTTTTGCCTCCCCCATATTATTTTGTGCACATCTGTCTGTTAGGGGCCCTAGTCTTACATAGCTTGGGGGAGGACCCATCATGCATCATTCCGTACATATGCAATATTTTTCTTCATCATCGCATCATATCATGTTTTTATTTCTTTTGCACAATTTTTATTTTATATTCCCCGCCCGCCCACCCTATTTAGCATCATCTCCCGCCTACTAGCGTTCTCTCAACAGTGAGGACACTGCTTGGTTTAGCTGGAGGATGAGCGCTATCGCTTTATTTTTATTTTCCCTTTTATTTTTCTTCCTTTTTCAGCTTTTTAGTTTACTTTTCCACTCATTTTCCACCTTTTTATATTTTTTTCTCATTCAGCACCATGTTTTTCTTTTTGCCATGCATGCATCCCTCTTTTCATTTTCATATTTTCTCCGCCCTTTTTCTTTTATGCTAAAGATGTTCTGCATGATGATACTTCTCGTAGCCCCTAGTAGTTACTCACGATGCTTATCATCTGCTGACATGCTAATTAGGGTAGTTTCAGTTTTTACTTTCTATATGCGTGCATATTCTTTTGCTGATCTATCTGAATCGATGCGTGATATGAATTGAAAATCAAATGCTTGAAATAGTATCTAGTATACGCTATGTTGGGTAATGCACCTAGGTTCACGCATCATTAGAACACTTGGATCATCTGATTTCTATCTCATTCACTTCTGTTTGCATGCTTGATGTTATTGTGCTTATTACTGCATGCTTTTCAGTATTTATCCAGATGAATGAAAATATCCATGCTAGTTATGAGTTTAGTTAGAGTATTATCATATTAAACCGTTGTGCACCTCTTATGAGTAAACCGAGTGATTCATTACTTTCCTTCTCCACATATCTTTATGATTCTCTATATATCAGTTGGTTTCACCCTTACAGCTACCCTTACCGCATCTCACTTCCCAAAAAGAAATATATAGCTTCTAAATAAAATGAAAAAAAAGAAAAAAATCGAAAAAGAAAAGAAAAAGAAAGAAACGAAAAAAATAAAATCGTTTTGTATCCTTTTATTAGAAGTTATCACATATACCTGGGAAAAGACAAAAAAATTCCCATATCCTATTCCTAGATGTGACGCCTTGAGCTAAGCTTGGGGGGTGAACCAATTGATCATATGAGTGAGTATGACATTAGAGTGTAGATGGTACATAACAGGGAGATTAGATAATGCTTAAACTTTACGAAATATTTTAGCTTTTGGAGATTCTTCATGATTCGAAATGAATACTTGAATAGCATGATTCCTTTCCATTCTTTATTGCATGCTGGTGTGACTTCTATATGCTCCAAGTGTATCTATTGATTGAAAAGTGCATTGCCAACTCTTTTTTATATTAGACTCTATGGACTGTATGAGATTGATATGAGTTGATGGCATTATTTTAGGAGATCCCTATTTTTTGTCTATATTGCATGCTAGCCATATGATCTGTAAAACTTGAAAATACCAATAGCATGTGCTTTTACTATTCGGAGCATCGTGACTTACTGCTAAGGCTTGAGATCTGATTAAACAACCTTAGCACCCTCCCTCCATCTCTATTCTCTTTTTATTTCTATTTCTATTTTCTTTTGTTTATCTCCAAGCGTACTTAGTATTCATCTTCCTCGAGGACGAGTAAGAGGTAATCTTGGGAGATTTTAATGTGTCCATATTTTACATCTTTTCATATCATCATGCAATTGCATTTCATGACATTTTCGCATCCAAATCCCATATTTTCCTACGATATTGCAATTCTAACGTTATATTCAAGTTTCGTAGTGTTTTATGGATTTTCAGGGATTGTGGAGCGATTCGAGACCTATTTTAGATATGGACACATCTGACATGCCAGTGAGCCCATTGGTGAAGTTCTACAAGAGTTCGCCGAGTTTTGGAAGCCATGGGAGGAGTGGAGGAGAGAGCAAGAGAAGAGGAGAAGCTGTAGGAACTTCAGCAAACATTTTCCTAGGTGACACGACCGAGCAGAGCAGATGCTCGGTCGAGCAGAGGTAAGGTGGAAGAGGAGAGCAGATACGCAGGCTGCTCGGACCGAGCACCCATGGTGCTCGGTCGAGCAGCCCTTACTTTCAAAGCTCAGCCAACCTCCGACACAGCCCGAGCAGATCTTTTGGAGACCGAGTCAGCTGGCTGTTCGACCGAGCAGAGCTGACTCAGGCCGAGCGGACAGAGTGGAAATTTTTGGAGAAGCGCGACTCCCTGACGTGCTCGATCGAGCATAAGGCTCGCTCAGACCGAGCAGCCGACCGAGCAATATCCTGCTCGATCGAGTCATTGACTCGGTCGACGACGCTGAAGGCTAATTTTGGAAACTTTTCGTGGCCGTCTGTTGCGCGATTGGGGAGTGAAGTGTGGATCTGGGCTGCTGCGTTTGAGGGGTTCACTCCATTTTGTTAATTTTTGAATCACTTTTAGAGGGAGAGGAGATTAGAAACTTGTGAGATCTAAAATTAATTTTTAGATATTATCGAATTGTTTTTGGAGATCTATTATTCTTGGTGCTTTGGAATATGCGTATTTTCTTTGGATTGTTCTTGGTTATTATTCTTCTTCGTCTTTGGAACGTAAGCTTTTCAATCTTTATTCGATTAATCTGCTATGATGTTTTCTCCTGCAAAAAACATATTTTTATTCGTTAAAATCTCCATGAGAGAGTAGACTCTTCTAGGGTTGATGTGTTAGCCCTAAGACTTTAGGGGGAGATGTAGATCTGGATCTCTAGGTTGAATTGGGAATAAAGGGGAGTATTTCGGTCGATCCTTCTGAATCCCTAGGATAACCCGCACTGAGATCATACCCACGGTCTGTGGAATTGATGAGCTTAAGGGGTATCCTAGGGATTTGAATAGGGAAATCGGGGGATCCAACCAAGGCTCGTGACCATGCTTGGCTCGTGCCTTGAGGGGATCCACCGACGAACTATATCGCTACGTTGACGGCTACCGCCATTGCGTCAATGAGAGCCGCCGAAATACCTCGCAATTCTAATCCACGAGAGTGGTATGAATTGAGAGATTAAACCCCTAACCCTAATGCAACGTAAGGATCCTATTCCAACGTCGATCCCCGACGGTCTTAGCGTTGATCCCTAATACCCTAGTTCCTTTAATTATTTAATCAACAAAAATACCATAACCAATCCTCTCAACCCGACAGCTATCTCACTTCGAGATATAGAAATAATCTGAGAACCCAAATACACTGTCACCGTCCTTGTAGGATCCAACATCTTTTATACTATAATTTGACATCGTCCGCTTGCGGATAGAGCCCGAAATTGACACCTAGGGGCCATACTACGCCTAGCGACCGTGACACTGCTAGGTGTAATTTAGGTGTAGGTTCCGGGTGCATCAGGCAGCGGCGATCATTGTTACCGACAGAGGGAGATGGGGGTCATGGTTGAGTTGTCGGGGTTGAGGGCCTGTCGGCGGTGGCAGGGGAAACTGAAGGCGTCGAGGGAGCATGAGTGGGTCGCGGTGTTGGTTGCTACGGCGAGGTCTGGGTGACGCCGGAGACATGAAGGTTCTGTGTAGGGGAAGGAGGGCGGGAGGTTGGCGTGGAGGCTGTCGGTAGTTTGTAGGTAAAAGAGAAAGAAGTTTAGAGGGTTGTCGTCGGGCTGGTTGCGGGTGGTGAGGTTGTTGTCGGGGCTGTTAGAGATGGGTTTGCTACAGGTTTTGGGAGGGGGTCGAGGGACATGAAGGGGCGGTGTTGGCTGACGTTGGTAGTGGCAGGAAGCATCACGCGGAGGAGGATGATGTTGGGGGTCGCCGGAGCTTGTGGATGGCTACTGGCGTTTTGAGTTGAGGGTGAGGGGAGAGTGACAGTGAGAGGGCTCAGGTCCGGCGGTGTGAGGAGATCGAATGGGTTTGAGGGAGAGGAGGTTGTCGAAGCTGTGGGTGGAAGAGATGACCGTGGGGGTGTCGGAGGTTGGAGATGTTGGGGGGAGGAAGACGGTGAGAGAGAGAGAGAGAGAGAGAGAGAGATATATATATATATATATATATATATATATATATATATATATATATATATATATATATATATATATATATATATATATATATATATATATATATATATATATATATATATAGGAAGGCTCGGGACATGGGAGGAAGATTAAGGGAGAACGTGGGGTGTCTTTCTCTTCGTTTTGATTTTGTATGGGTGAGGGAACAATTAGGTTACGAATGAGATAAGCGAAGGAACGTTGAGACAGTTGCGGAAAATCACACAAAATAATGAAAACGCGGATCGGATCTCCTCTACGTGATAAGGGGTTAATTGGTTGTTCGGATTTATTAAGATATCGTAGGATAGATTTGATTAGTAAGATCAATTTAGTTAGGGTAACTAGATATATGGTTTAAATTTGATTTAGCAAATCTAACTAGTTAAGATATTTAGATTTGATTTGGGAGATATGTTTAGTTAAGATGTTTAGATTTGATAAGAAAAATCGATATAGTCAAAATATTTTGGATTAGAAGAATCCAGTTAGTAAGAATATTTAGATATTACGTTAAATTCTGATAATTTGTTAAGATTAGATCAGGAGAATCAATTTGATTAAGATATTTTGATTATTGCGATTTCGCCCCTACAGTCAACTTCAACCAAAAAATCATAACGAAGATATCAGTGCGATCGTAAAGTCGTGGGGATCACGAATACGGGGTCCGATCATTTGTTCGAGCCATGGAAAGTAATAATAAAAATCATAAGACAAATATTCAATTAAATTAACTAATAGAAATGCGTACGAAATACGTACGATAGAAACAGGTCGTTACATCCTACCCACCTTATTAAAATTCCGCCCTCGGAATTTATTTAGCTATATAATGAACAAGGAAACACTCGATAGACGAAGTTGCAATAGCAAAAAGCAAGAGATATATTTAAGATGTGACAAGGCAAAGATAAGCGCATTTGTGATATGAATCATTAAATGTGATGATAGGTTAGGGTTCAGACATCATCATTCGTCACTGGTTCATCGACCCTAACTTCCTCGGCAACCATAGAGTAAGTTTGGTGCCGACTATGTTTGGGCTTGGCCTGTTGGAGAACTTGATGCTGAGGAGCCAGAGGTGGTCTCAGTTGGGTTGATCAAGATGCTAATATAGCTTGGGTTGCTGGATTATTAGTGCGACGAGGGTAGTTCCTTGCAATATGGTCAGGTGCTCCGCACACTAAACATTGGTTCAACAGCACACGACAATCCTTCTTGACATGCACCGTTCGGTTACAGTGGTGACACACCATTGTAGATCTGGAATTGACTGGAGTTGCACGCCTTTTGAAGTTGGTGGTCTGAGTTGGTCGGAGCTCATTCCTGGTTAGTTCCATATGGTGCTTACTTCCACCAGTTTGAAACGCCTTCTTACGCTTCTTGATGAGCTCATGCTTCCTAGCAGCATCCAATACTTCTTGATGAGTGGTCGGGTTCGTCGAAGACATCGAAGCTTGGATGTCGAGATCCAGACCCTGTAGAAATTGGTATGCATAATCTTCGGGATCTTCCTCCAAGTGATGAGTGAATCAACTAAGTATAGAAAATTCTGCTTCGTATTTGTCAACCGTCTGAGTGCCTTGGACTATATTGACGAAACGTCACTGTAGCTCCCTCTTAGCTGATCTGGGGAAGTACTGAGTGTCGAATTGCTCTCGAAAAATGGTCCAGTTGTTAGGCTTAACCGGTCGTGCCTCTTCAGCATCCCGCCAGTTTCGAGCATTACCAGTCAGCTGTTTCTTAGCTACTTCCACCCAACCTGCCTAGTCAATGCAGGAAAGACTCAGGTCGTCCTCAGTGCTTTGGGCCCATTCTTCAGCTTCCAGTGGGCCTTCTCTTCCAAAGAAACTCTTCGTGTTTGCCTCGTCTCAAAATGTGTGAGCACTACTCCCAAGCGTAAGAGATCGAACAAGTAATATCCTGGTGAGTCCAGGTATCGAATCCACGGGACAACTGACCTGCAAAACCACAAACTTCAGTTTGTAAAGAGTAATAATACGATAATAGCCAACCACCTATCAAGTATATAGGATCAAGAGTTTCAAATAGCAAAAGAAAATCATACGATATTTACGGTGAATTCGAAATGGGGTACTAATATGGAGAGTATGTATTGGTATTGATTTCGTTGGGGTGTATGCAATCGATGATTATAAATATCTTTTCTATAACTCAACGTTTCGTCCGGTCAGGGGCACGAGAACGTCGGAAAAAGTAGCGATAAACGTACATCGAAAAGTGCCTTAATTATCGAATAGAGTGCTAGGTTCATGAGAAAATAAGCGTATGTGCCCGCAAGGGTCATGCCACGAACAAATTTCCAGAGATTATATCTGATACAAGTACATCAATAACGATAATACTTGAGCAATACGTGTAGAAACTAGCAAAATACGCGATTATACAATGAAAATAGGGCGAAAAGACATCAAAATCAATGATTATGACACCCTAACTACATCAACACCAACACATATGAAGATTAACCATGCATGGAGAGATTATAATCAGTATTCATAGACAAATACATCATAGAAACGTCAAAATACGTGATAAATACTTCAATTCTAAGCCAAATACGTGAAATACAAGGCTAAAGTTAGGAAAAATATCACCAATCCTCTCCAAATAGCCCCAAATCAAATGCGGGGAGAATTTATCCGTTGGATCATCATCCGACGGTCGAGAATTAAGCCGCGTCTCCTTTTATTTCGCCCGTCGGATGGAGCGAGAATTTACGGATGTCCGCCACGTGGCAAGCTCTGATTGGGCGGTGACTGTATTTCTCGTATTTTGAGCGTATTTCGTGTGTATTTCTCCATTTAAATGGTATTCTGCATTCAAAAATTCATAGTAATTAGCACATATCTCAGAAAAATACAAATAAATAGTCGTTGGAATCGTAAGATCGAGACCAAGCTATAGAAAATATAAAAAGTGCCGAAATACTCAGTTTATTTCTGTCTTGAGCTCAAATAAGGTGATTTCTCTAATAAATGATGATAGGGGAGAGCACGGTCTCAAATCGGCGGTTTGGGACCTAAACCGAACCAGACCATGTAAGTAGCGGTTTCTTACAAGCCAGACCAAACCAGACCGCCAGACCGACGGTTTTCGAGCCGACGAAAACCGCTTGGAGCGGTTTGGTTCGGTTTGGAACCGCGGTTCAGACATATGATAACGAAAGACCCCCTCGTATACCCAATTTTGCTAAATATAGTCTTTTTCATTAAAATAATTTCATGACATGGCTTCATTTCTGTGCTCCTTATCAAACCCGGGAAAATTAGGCACTGCATCGCTTGCGGGAGTTCTAACTGTGACTGCGACAGGTGCGGTTATTATTGTTCTGTGTATTTTCATTTTTCTATAGCAATTAGGGTGCATTCATCACTAGAAGTTGTATCAAAATGGTATTTGATGCTGAATTGCGTTGATCATGTTAATTCACTGATGTTTATACAGATAGGAACGTCCCATATCTCATTGTCAACTAAGCACATCCCATTTTCTTCTCCAGGTTAAAGAAAGCATTATGATGCATTAAGTGCATGGAGAATTAGCGATGCTCAAACGGGTAAAAAAACGAATGCAGTCTGAACTCTAAAGAGTGAAGACTGGAAATTGAAGATGGCAGATAGCCAAATAGGGCCGGCGCAACGCCGCTCAGTCTAAAGGCCTTAGGCTAGGGTTCCTAGGGACTAGGGTTTAAATCCCAACAGATTTCCAGCACAATATATAATATATGTTAGGAGTCGGTTCGGTTCGATTTAAGCAGTTTCGACATGGTGAAACTAAACCAGACCATATAAGTGGCGGTTTCCAACGATTGAGACCAAACCAGACCGATGGAGAGCGGTTCGGTTCGATTTTTGGCTCGGTCCGGTTCGGTTTGGGCGGTTTGAGCAAACCGTGCTCACCCCTAAATGATGACATACAAAATACGAACGTATTACAGACCAATTAAGCATCATATAAACACAAAATAGGGCTAAATGGGGGGTTAAATATGCAATATTCAACCCGAATCACACCCCCCAACTAGCGATTTGCTAGTCTCTAGCAAAAAGAGCGATGAATACGGATGATTAATAAAATAATAAATTCTATCAATTGCTTATGTCATGGCTCAATAATACACTTTCCAACATGATCTTGACCATCAATATACACAATCCATGCACAAGATCAATCACATGATATTTTCTCTAATTTAATTTGAATAAATAACATGCAAGCATCGTTTTGCGCAAGCGAAAGTATAACACGTCGTTAAATTCTAGTTTTCTCATTTCCAAGGAATTGGCATCTCAAAAAGTAACCGTTCAAATCATGGGTATTGAGATTGCTTATTTTGTTCACCATGTCTTTTCTATTATTAGTTCCGCGTAATGCGCATAAAGCAACATTTGCGGAAAAATGTATAACTTGGATCGCTCCATCAAATGAGTGAGGTTCCAGTCAATGGCTCCCAAATCAGACGATAATAGGGCATTAGGCCAAAAAGGACCCCTCGGACTGTACTACTCGAGCCAACCAAGTTATTTATTTAGTGACATACTTATTCATTCATTTTTTTTGCTGTTTCTTCATCTTTTTTTCTCTTTTTTTTGTAAGCAACTCAACACCCATTCTTCGAACAAAACATTAATAACAAAGGCCAAATTCCTCTTCAACTTGAAGACTTTTCTAATAAATCATGTATACTTAAGCTTTTTCATCACATTAGCATGCATGAAATAAATTCAAACTATTTCGAGATATTAATCATGGCAATTGAAATTTTTCATGAATAGCATATTAATGAGTAATTCCATGAATGAAAAAAATTAATTCAAGCCATAAACAATGTTTAGAACTCAAATAACGCATAATCATCCGCATTTGTGGTATAAGAAGGAGATATAAATGATGAGATTTGGTGGTTCGTTCTTTTCTTTTGCCTTGTTTTTGAAAAAAAAAATCCTAAGGTCTAAACACACCCCCCAACTAAAGATGGACATTGTCCTCAATGTCGAAGAGGGTACGAGTTTATTCAAATCAAGCATCCTAGAAAGCATATAAAATCTACACTACTGGAAAGAATACACCGTGGTCAAATGGTGGATCACGAATCTTTAATGGTGGAGGAAGTTATTCAATTTGCTCCTTGCGCTCCTCGACAAGTATTCTTCCTCCAGAAGCTAAATTGGACCCCAGCAACATAACTCCAAGCATCTCTATAAGCTGTATACCAATGTCCTGCAAGAGATGAGTTATGTCAGTCCAAATTAGTTTAAAATTCTTCGCAATAAAAATATTCCAAATGTAGTCATCAAAGTAAGTGAAATAAATTAAAGCATGTTGACGACTACTCCCTGAAGGATATGCACTACTCTCGGTATGATGCTCAGTCATTGGGGAGAGGGATGAATGATTTTGGTAAAAAAACTGGGGGAGAGAATGGTTCGGGCTTAATAGCGATGATCTCTAAACACGTGTCCCTAGCTGTCACATCCTCCTGTTCACCCAAAATTGCTAGCTCGTCCTCTCTTTTGCACACACTTCCTGCCATGTCAATGTTTTCATTCGTGATTTCATCGTGGCATGGCTCGCTCGGTATACCTGCAATAGAAGATAAACTCACATTAGATTCTGGAAATTGAATTTCAAAGGTATTACTTTCAAGTGGCAATCAAAGTAAGATTTTCAATGGATTTCTGAATCTGCCGACTCCGAGCAAGGAAGTTTTCTTGAAATTGATGGGATGTAGCCTCCTGTATCTGAATGAGCAAGTAAACTTCCTCTTTCAAGTGTTGCAAAGGTACGTCTACGCTTTGCTCCCCTTGATCAAGGCTTGAAGGCTCCGTTGAATCGCACTCTGAAGTCTCTTTCATGATTTCTTCATTCTCTTGTGATTTCTTCATTCTCTTGTAAAGACTCCATGTAATTCCACACCTCTGTCGGCGTCATGGCTCCCAAGAATTCCTGCAGCTGTGGTCGTAGTCCACCTAGGAAGGACTCCATAAGCTCTTTCTTTGTAAACCTATGCTGCGGATAGCTCGATATTATGTTTGTGAACCTCCTCCAGGCCTGAAAGACAATCAGTCTGATTAAAACTAACGATCTTGAGCTTCTCCATCCTATGTTTGTATGCATTAGCATACTCAGCATCATACAGATTGTTTGTGTAATAGAAATTCTTATACTCCATTTTTGAATTTTTTTTATAAAGAGATAACAAAACAAAAAAACTAATAAAAATCCTAAACTATAAGATGGAAGGATCTCATCGAATGTTCCTCCAAACGAACTGAAATTGTAGATTCGCAAGTACTGTTGTCCCCGGCAACGGCGCCAAAAACTTGCCTCGTCTCAAAATGTGTGAGCACTACTCCCAAGCGCAAGAGATCGAACAAGTAATATCCTGGTGAGTCCAGGTATCGAATCCACGGGACAACTGACCTGCAAAATCACGAACTTCAGTTTGTAAAGAGTAATAATACGATAATAGCCAACCACCTATCAAGTATATAGGATCAAGAGTTTCAAATAGCAAAAGAAAATCATACGATATTTACGGTGAATTCGAAATGGGGTACTAATATGGAGAGTATGTATTGGTATTGATTTCGTTGGGGTGTGTGCAATCGATGATTATAAATATCTTTTCTAGAACTCAACGTTTCGTCCGGTCAGGGCACGAGAACGTCGGAAAAAGTAGCGATAAACGTACATCGAAAAGTGCCTTAAATATCGAATAGAGTGCTAGGTTCACGAGAAAATAAGCGTATGTGCCCGCAAGGGTCATGCCACGAACAAATTTCCAGAGATTATATCTGATACAAGTACATCAATAACGATAATACTTGAGCAATACGTGTAGAAACTAGCAAAATACGCGATTATACAATGAAAATAGGGCGAAAAGACATCAAAATCAATGATTACGACACCCTAACTACATCAACACCAACACATATGAAGATTAACCATGCATGGAGAGATTACAATCAGTATTCATAGACAAATAGATCATAGAAACGTCAAAATACGTGATAAATACTTCAATTCTAAGCCAAATACGTGAAATACAAGGCTAAAGTTAGGAAAAATATCACCAATCCTCTCCAAATAGCCCCAAATCTCATTCAGATAGTAGATCTAGCCTCTGTCCCCAGGGCCTCCAAATTTGGTGGCGAAATACGGCTCCTAGAGCCTCCAATACACCAGAATACGCTCAAAACCCTAGAAATAAGGCATTGCGGGTTTAAGAGGCTTAACGGGTTCAAAACCCGCTAAAACACTAAACCCGCAGACTGCTTGAAATTCTAGCCGTTGGATTCTTGCGGGATTAAACTTTGGACCGCCACGTGTCCCATCTTTGCGAATCCGCACCCGCTCGATGCGCTATCCGAAGTCGCTTCGATCTTCGGTTATAGCCGTCGGATCGGTCGGAGGGTGTTTAGATTGCTGCCGGGTGTCCCTTGGATTCGCGAAATTTGGAGTTCGAAGCGGAGATGATCCGCTCCATTGGATCGAAGTGGGGGAAATGTGGACCGTCGGATCTGGATCGTGTGGCTCTGGAGCGGCCACGTCGCCCGAAGAATCGCGTCGCTCCGCTCTTCGTTTTGGGCGCTTGCGGGCCGTTGGATCGCAATCCAACGGCCAAAAACATCGCCGCTTCACTCCATTGATGCGAACCGTCCGATCGAGCGGGAGCTTCACGGATGGCGGCCACGTGTCCTCCCGTTTGCCTGCGGCTAAGGTTCTTGCGGGTGTGATCTTGGCCATTGGATCGAGATCTTGAGGCTGTGATCGTCCCACGTCGCCAGCTCTTTCATTGGCTTACTGTCCGTTGGATTGAAATCCAACGGATAATAAATGTCCACGTAGCTTCGAGCTGTGCTTCCGTCCAAATCAAATGCGTGGAGAATTTATCCGTTGGATCATCTTCCGACGGTCGAGAATTAAGCCGCGTCTCCTTTTATTTCGCCCGTCGGATGGAGCGAGAATTTACGGATGTCCGCCATGTGGCAAGCTCTGATTGGGCGGTGACCATATTTCTCGTATTTTGAGCGTATTTCGTGTGTATTTCTCCATTTAAATGGTATTCTGCATTCAAAAATTCATAGTAATTAGCACATATCTCAGAAAAATACAAATAAATAGTCGTTGGAATCATAAGATCGAGACCAAGCTATAGAAAATATAAAAAGTGCCAAAATACTCAGTTTATTTCTGTTTTAAGCTCAAATAAGGTGATTTCTCTAATAAATGATGATATACAAAATACGAACGTATTAGAGACCAATTAAGCATCATATAAACACAAAATAGGGCTAAATGGGGGGTTAAATATGCAATATTCAACCTGATTCAGTGTTCAGCTCCCGAAATTGATTGGCTCCTGGTGTAGCTTGAGGGTGACGCGGTGTAGGTTGCACAGGCGGTTGTCCTTGTTGTATCAGTTGGTGTTGAATGTCCAACATTCCTCTCATGACAACCATGAGTTCGTTGATGTCTGGAACACAACTTCTGTTGGCTCCATTCATGTTCCGAGTGTGGGGTCTTACTGCTATATTGAAAATAAAACAAAGTAAACATTTGCGTACAAGATTTTTCTAGACAGTCTAGCTAATAATGACATCCATATTGTTCTGAAGTATTTCGCAGAATACAAGAGGACCTGCATGTGCCACCACTAAAACCTGTCACGCCATGCGTCTCATTGTACTTGGGAGAGAGAACGTGAGCGGGTCTGCAAGTGCTTAAAGCAAAGAAGAAGTACTTTTTTCTTCCTTCTTTGACTTAAGCACAATAAGTGTCTATGTTTTAAACATCGCATGTTCTTGAACGCAAACTCAGAACAACGCAGAATGTCATTATTACAAATCCAATGTCCAGATTACAAGTACACAAATAAGGCCTAGCGTGGCCATTAGAACCAGATACACGAAATGGAATTACACCTGAACAAGATTACAACAACAATTATTAAATTATGGCGATGTTGCAAAGGCACGCCGTTCCTCAGCAAAAGATCTCAGCGTCAGGATACTCCCGGTCAACCAGCTCAGTCTCAAAGTACCCTCCTCTGTCTCAAACCTGACGTATATTTCATAAGATAAAAGACAAGGAAATATACGTCAGCTAGGGTCACTCGGCAAGATATAAAACGTTAAAAGAATTGATCCTCGGCCAGATTTAAAATAACATAATATATGTAAAGTTTGCAAAACTTTGAAGACGAGTAACACAATATGATCACAATAAGGAAAAGAATGACAACGTAAGAAAACGTGTGAGCATGGCAAAGTGTAGTGTACATAGTGAACATGGCAAGCACATATGAGCATAGTAAGAGAGTAACTAGCAGCTTACACAATTCATGATAGTAATAGTAGAAAGTAAAAGGTGTGTCATTCCATTACTTAATCTAGTGACAAGTCCAATGTCTAAGGGAATAAGAAACTACAACTACACCCAAACCAACGGGAGCTACACGTGGGTCTGTACTTACCGACCCCATCAAGGCGAATGTAAAATTTATCCGTGGGGTGAAATCCACCATTCCGACCTCTAGTACAGTGGACTACCCCACCCAAAAGTGTCATTGTGTATCCGTATAGTTCAATGTATGCCTCATGGCCAATATTCCATAAATGCCCCGAGGGCACAATAATCTGTACATACCCCGAGGGCCCAATATCACACTTCATTTGGGGTAAATCATCCAATATGGTGTGGCACAAGGAACGATATCACGCAATGAAGGCACTTTATAAACATTTTTACAATAGCAAAAACATTTAACACATATGATTTTACATAACAACGTAACAAGTTATGACACCAGAAGTCACGTAACGATTTTATTATGAGAGCAACATTTTTCATAGGTTCAGATATAATTCTTATCGATTTTAGAACCGTTAATAGCAATTTCCTGATATTTTAAAAGCAATAAAAGCATTTTCAGAAATTAAAATTACAAAATACCTTAACTTGTAAAATTAATATCTTGTGATCCACACGTCAGGTCTTTATGTATTTAGGGTTAAATTTTTCCTTGTAATGTGTACGTTTAGGTCGCGTGTGTTTCAGAGAGACATTTACGTGAAAATTTCTCAACACGATTTAATTACGTGTTTAATAGTAATTGCGTACGACTTCAAAAATTTGTAGAAAATAAAGTACTTGCCTGATTGGAGTGATTTTCTGTGTCCACGTGAACGTACGGTGGGCATGAATTTATCTACGAGATTGAATTCGTGATAAAGGCCAAGAGTGTTAAGCTAATCAAATACATTAAAATTTAGATATTTCACGTTGCCCTGGACAGTGGCGGTGGAAGCAGCACGTCGGCTGTTGGGAAATCTAGTCCCACCACCAAAGTGGTTTTGGTGATGATCACACCAAATGTTATTAATGTACTAATCATATTATTTAAGTGTGAAGGTTATGAAATTAAGCTAATTGAAGCTCGAAGCATACTCTGAGAAGAAGAACTTCAACCACACTCATAGAAGATGAAGATGAATTTAGCTCGCATTCCATGTTAAGCACAAAAGGAGCTCAAAGATGAAGCTCAAAGAATGTGCTCAAGCTCAAGCAAAAGAGGAGTTCAAATTCAATTTAAGCTCATGCAACTACATCAAGTTCAACTATGGCTTCAAAGTCTTCATAGTGTCCAGTGTGTGAGTTGACTTTTTACTTAGGACTATGTTAAAGCCAAGAAGAATATGCACACACACAAAATGATTTTCGAAAATATTTTTAAACTTGTTTTAAACTTATTTGAGAGCTTATTTTTTCATAGGAGCTCAGTTTCAAAACTTGTAGTCAACCTCCAAACACCCAGGAGTTTATTACATATCATATAGCAGAGTTTTCTCTGAAAACTGCTCTGGGAGTCGACTACCAAAGAAAGGAGTCAACTACCTACTGTAGAATAGTTTTTTCTAAAAACTCTCTGAGAGTCGACTACCAGCTATGCGACCTGACTTCATTGATTTCCTCTCCCATTTATTCCTAGCTTGATTTTTGGGCTGAAGTCAAACCTCGTTTGAAATAATTCAAATATTCTCTTAGCTCTATAAATAGAGAACCATTGAGATATTTTTCCACACTAATTCATTATTGAGCAAATCTATAATTCCCTCAAAACTTCTCAAAGTTCTTCATAGCCAAACAGTTTTTCAAATCTCTGATCTTATTTCGTATTTTCTTTTCTAAATATTTTAAGATCGTTATTTTTTTGTTATTGTAAATTGGTTTTTAAAATCCTATGTACTTGTATTTTCATATTCTTAAAGAATTTTTGAAACATCTAAAGTTCTTAATCGCACTGAATAATTTCATATTCTTTGTGTGATCAAAGAACAATTTAAATTCTTTAGCCACTTAGAGCACAATTGCAAATTCATCTTGGCTATAGAATTGTTGGGTGTAAACCAATCTCCACTAATTATTGTGGTGAAGTGGATTTCGTTTTTCCTTGTAGTCCATTAGAGATAAGGGTGTTGTAAATCCTAGCTAAGGCTAGGTGGTGTAAATCCTAGTTGAGACTAGGTGGTTGGAAATCCTAGTGGTGGAACTAGGTCGTTGGAAATCCTAGCGAGTGAAGCTAGGTAATTGTATTGCTAAGGCAATAGTGGATTAAATCTCGATCTGTGATGGTCATGGACTAGACGTAGCCAGGTTGTGGGGAATCATGATAAATCCATTGTCTCTCTATGTGATTTTCTGTGATTGTCTCATTATTATTATTTGCTTTGTACTAACTTGTTCATTATTCAAGTATATGTCATTTGTAATCATTTGTTAATAATATTGTTATTGCACAGATTGTTTATATTCCGCTGTGAGATCTATTCTGTTGTAATTACTCTTTTGATCTTTATTGTTTATATTTTGATATCATCGTGTTGATTAAGGACCAAGCGTAGATCACTCTACTTGGTTCTTTAGGCAACATTGGAAGGGAAGTTAGTCTTGTATTGGTGTTCGTTGAAAAAGTTTTATTCATACAACACTATTCACCCCCCTTCCAGTGTTGTTTGTCATCCACAGGATCCAACACTTGGTATCAGAGCTAGAGTAAGGAGATGTCATTAACAACATTCTTTCCTTCTGGATGTAGCATTCATACTCCACTAACATTTGACGACACCTTCTATTTCCAATGGGAAAGAAGGATGGATATCTTTTTGGAGGCACAAGATCTAAAGTATGCACTATTCCTTAGAGAACCATATGAAATTCCAACCACTCCTCAAACTCAATGGACTCCAGATCAAGAGTAAGCCTACTTCAGAAACATAACCGTAATGCATCTACGTTATACTGGTTTAACTAATAAGATGATAGATCTTGTAGAAGAGGTAGACACTGCACATCAAATACTCAATATATTGGAAGAAAGATTCGAATCAAGTTCAAATGCAATCCAAACACCTATGGAGACAATCCAAACAAACGATGATAGCATTGGGAAAGAAATATGCATGATGGCTCATCATGACAACAAGAATGAGGTATGTGAATCTAATTCGGATGATGAAAATGATTTTGACATTGCTAGTGCATATGAAAATTTGTATAGAGAATACGAAAGATTGAAAAAGAAATACAAAATTTTAGATAATAAGCATAATGATTTGCATGATGAACATGATAATCTTAAGAACAAGTTTGATTCTCTTGCAAATGAATATGATTCAATAAAACATCGTTGTAATGAATGTGAAAATTTGAGAACTAAACATGATAAATTAGCTTGTGATCATGATGCTCTTAAGAAAGAACATGCTTTATATGTCTCTAACTTAAATGATAAATTCAATATACTTACCAATGACATTGTTTTAAGTAAGCTCAAACATGATGAACTTGTTCTGAGACTTGAAAAGGTTAATAACAAACCAAATGTGAAAGCTACTCCATCTGGTATGCATGCACCTACTTGAAAGAATATTTTGTTCAAAATGTTGTGCATGATATAAAACGGTATGCTCTTATATATTGCAAGAATTCTAAACACAATGTACATCATGATAATTCTCATCACAATATTGTACATCACAATTATGTTTCACACAAAACACATCATATACATGATTCTAAAAGATTTGTTAGAAATAATGTTTTATGGGTACCAAAACATTTGAGTAATCATGAAAAAAGTATTTATATTTCCAACATGTTTAAAAGTATGCATAAGAAATCAAAATCAAATCGAATTTGGGTTCCTAATAAGTAATCCTTGCATTTACACATCTTTAGGGTATCCATGTGCTTCATGAACATCATCTTGATACCCAATGCTTAGGGTTGCACATAAAGATAGACATTATGTCTAACAACTCGGACCCAATCATTAGTGGGTACCAAATACATTTAGTTATTTTCTTTCAGGACATATGGATAATGGACATTGGATGCTCTGCACACATGACCTGGAATGCAAAATTGTTGAGCGCTTTAAAGATGATTGATGGAGGGATCGTAACTTTCGGTGACAACAAGAAAGGAAAAATTATTGGCATAGGTAATATCGGTGACTCCTCAAAACCTCTTATCAAAGATGTCAGTTTGGAAAGCGGGCTAAAGCATAACTTAATAAGCATAAGCCAATTATGCGATAAAGGTATGAAAGTTATTTTTACATTAGCTGCTTGCTTAGTCTATGATAATGATAAGAAGAACATTCTTTTTAAAGGTAAATGAGTAGAAAATATCTACGTACTTAGTTTAAAAGATTATGATTAAATGTATGCTTAATTGTTTTAACAAATGACCCGTTGATATGGCACAGACGTTTTGGTTATGTAAACATAAAAACCATGAGTAAGATATCTAGGAAAGAGTTGGTGCATGGCCTTCCAAAATTAAATTTTAAATTGGACAAAATGTGTGACTCATGTCAACTTGGCAAAATACATAAAAGTACATTTAAGAGTATTGGAGCTCTCAGCTCAAAAAGGCCACTTGAACTACTTCATATAGATTTATTTGGCCCGGCTAGAACTTCATCTCTTTATGACAGCAAATACGTATTTGTTATAGTTGATGATTTCACACGATACATGTGGGTATTATTCTTAGTTAATAAGATCATGCCTTCCGTGAATTTAAAAGATTTTTCAAAAGAATTGAAAGGTTATACTCTTTGAAAATTATCTTTATAAGAACTGACCATGGTGGTGGATTTGAAAACGAACATTTTAAAAGTTTTTGTGGAAAACGATGTGTTTCTTATACTTTTGCTTTTCCTAGAGCTGCTCCTCAAATTGGGGTAGTCGAAAGGAAAAGCAAGACACTCCAAGAGTGTGCACAAACAATGTTGTGCGAAAGCAACCCTTCAAAATATTTTTGGGCGGCAGCTGTAGCAACTACGTGCTATATTCAAAACAGAGTTTTAATTAGAAAACCTTTTGAAAATACACCTTATAAGTTATTGCTCCAACAAATTCCAAAAGTATCTTATTTTAGGGTTTTTGGTTGTAAATGTTATATTCTTAACACAAAAGATAACTTAGATAAATTTGGCTCCAAAGCGGATGAAGGCATATTTATCGGTTATTATTTTCGTAGTAAAGCATATAGAATATACAACAAAAGAACCAGAGATGTTGTTGAAACTATGCATGTGACATTTGATGAATCCCTTACTAGTAATGCACCAATTAATATTGATGATGATATTGCACCTATTTCTGATGTTTACACTGGCACTCCTTTACCTAAATCTTTTCTCGAAGTTACACATCACACACACACACAAGTTATTGGTGCTATTGATACATGTGTTAGAACTAGATCTCAAATAGAACACATGACACATGTTGCATTTGTTTTTAACATTGAGCCAAAAAAGGTAGATGAGGCTTTTGCAGATGAAGCATGGATTAAAGCCGTGCAAGAAGAACTTCTCCAATTTGAGAGTAACCAAGTATGGGAGCTAGTCCCCAGACTAGAAGATCGTCTATTCATCGACACAAAATGGGTATACCGGAACAAACTATGATGGAAATGTGATAAGAAACAAAGCAAGGTTAGTGGCCCAGGGGTATTCACAAGAAGAATGTACTGATTTCGACGAAACTTTTGCACCTGTTGCTAGACTAGAATCCATTAGAATGCTACTTGTATTTGCATCATATAAAAATTTTAAGTTATACCAAATGGATGTAAAAATCGCATTCTAAAATGGTTATATAAAGGAGGAAGTATATGCTGAACAACCTCCTAGCTTTGAACATGATAAGAAAGTAGGACATGTATACAAACTAAATAAAGCATTATATGGTCTCAAACAAGCTCCAAGAGCTTGGTATGAAAGATTAAAAAAATTCGTAATCAACTCATGATATAATGTTGGAAATATAGACACTACATTATTTGTTAAGAAAATTCATGATGACAACATTCTCATACAAATCTGTGTAGATGCCATTATTTTTGGATCCACTAGCGAAGATCTATGTCAAGAGTATGCTAAGTTAATGCAGAAAGAATTTGAAATCAGCCACATGGGCGAGCTTACATACTTCCTAGGATTACAAATCAAGCAGTTAAAAGAGGGAACCTTCATTCACCAAACAAAATATGCTAAAGATCTACTCAAAAGGTTCGGGGTGGAGAATGCATCGGGAAAGAATATACCTATGGCCACATTCACCTCTTTAGACAAAGATGAAGCCGGTAAACAGGTTGATAAAAAACATATCGATGTATGATTGGTTCTTTGCTTTATTTAATTGCTATCAGACCTGATATAATGTTTAGTGTATGCGCTTGTGCACGATTCCAATGTGACCTAAAGGAATCACACCTTAAAACAGTAAAGTACATATTTAGATATCTTAAGACCACTTCTTACTTTGGATTGTTTTATCCCAAAGGTAGCACTTTTGATTTAATTTCATATAGTGACTCAGACTATGCTAGTTGTAAAGCCACTAGAAAGAGCACAAGTGGAACAAGTCATTTCCTTGGATACTCCCTTGTCTCGTGGTTTAGCAAAAAGCAAAGCTCAGTCTCACTATCAACTACTGAGGCAGAGTATATAGCTGCCGGACTTGCTTGTGCACAAATACTTTGGATGAAACAAATCTTAGTAGATTATTGTATTAATGCATCTACTTGTGTAATTTATTGTGACAATAAAAGTGCTATTAATTTAACTAAGAATTCTATTCTTCATCCAAGAACGAAACACATAGATATTAGACCCAGATTCATAGATGATCACTATGCTAAAAAGGATGAAGAACTTAAGTATGTACCCTCTGAACATCAAGTTGCAGATATTCTCATGAATCCATTACAAAAGGATATATTTTCGAAACTTCGTCAAGATTTAGGGATCTTGGGGGAAAAGGAATTGACACAAGATTGACTCCTTTCACTCATGACATTATTGTAATCATATTTTTTGTATGATGACAAGGGGAGAAAAAAAGTAAAACAAAAACATAAATGAATAATATATTGCTAACCAGCTTTGATGGAGGAGGAGTATGATATGATTTCATACCTCATCTAAGAAAGGGGGAGTAAGTACACTTACTCATTAGTTTTCATTTTCATATTATTCATATGTTTTTCATTTGGGTGTCATCATCAAAAAGGGGGAGAGTGTTGAGAAATCTAGTCCCACCCCAAAGTAGTTTTGATGGTGATCACATCAAACGTTGTTAATGTACTAATCATATTATTTGAGTGGGTCACGGTGTTGGTTTCTACGGCGAGGTCAGGGTGACGTCGAAGACAAGAAGGTTCTGTGTACAGGAAGGAGGCCAGGAGGTTGGAGTGGAGGCTGTCGAAAGTTTGTAGGTAGAGAAAGAAGTTTAGAGGGTTGTCGTCGGTCTGGTTGCGGGCGGTGAGGTTGTTTTCATGGCTATTAGAGATGGGTTTGCTGCTGGTTTTGGGAGGGGGTCGAGGGACATGAAGGGGTGGTGTTGGGTGGCGCCGGTAGTGGCAGGAATCGGCACGAGGAGGAGGATGTTGTTGGGGGTCGCCGGAGCTTGTGGAGGGCTACTGGTGTTTTGAGTTGAGGGTGAGGGGAGAGTGACAATGAGAGGGCTCGGGTCCGGTGGTGTGAGGAGATCGGACGGGTTTGAGGGAGAGGAGGTTGTCGAAACTGTGGGTGGAAGAGATGACCGTGGGGGTTGTCAGAGGTTGGAGATGTTGAGGGGAGGAAGACGGTGAGAGAGATATATATAGAGGAAGGCTCGAAACGTGGGAGGAAGATTAAGGGAGAACGTGGGGTGTCTTCCTCTTCTTTTTGATTTTGTAGGGGCGAGGGAACAGTTAGGTTACGAATGAGATAAGCGAAGGAACATTGAGACCGTTGCGGAGAATCGTGCAAAATAATGAAAACGTGGATCAGATCTCCTCTATGTGAAAAGGGGCTAATTGGTTGTTAGGAATTATTAGGTTTTATTAAAACTTATTAGGATTTATTAAGATATATTAGGATAGATTTGATTAGTAAGATCAATTTAGTTAGGGTAACTAGATATATGGTTTAAATTTGATTTAGCAAATCTAACTAGTTAAGATATTTAGATTTAATTTGGGAGATATGTTTAGTTAAGATGTTTAGATTTGATCAGAAAAATCGATATAGTCAAAATATTTTGGATTAGAAGAATCCATTTAGTTAGAATATTTAGATTTATTACGTTAAATTCTGATTATTTGTTAAGATTAGATCAGGAGAATCAATTTGATTAAGATATTTTGATTATTGCGATTTCACCCCTGCAGTCAACTTCCACCAAAAAATTATAACGAAGATATTAGTGCGATAGTTAAGTCGTGGGGATCATGAATACGAGGCCCGATCATTTGTTCGAGCCATGGAAAGTAATAATAAAAATCATAATACAAATATTCAATTAAATTAACTAATAAAAATGCGTATGAAATATGTAGGATAAAAACAGTCCGTTACAAAACCCCTCTTTGATTCTTTGAAATATGAAGATTAAAACAAGAGAATCACGAGAAAAACTTTAGATTTGTTCTCAAAGTAATGAAAATTAAAACAAGAGAAATCAAATTATTTTTAAAGCCAAGATTCAATACTTAAAAGCTTTTAAAATCGTTAGAAAGCTTGGCTGAAAATATTGATTGAGAGAGATAGAGCGTTAAATTGCTTTAAATGCTGTGAATTCTTAAAAATATTGATCATTCAGTACCCTAATAAATTCTGCAACTCAACGTATTTATAAGCCACCTAATCGTTCTAAATTTATCTCAAAAATACCCTTGCAACGGCTATAAAACAAAAATCCATAAAATTTGGAAGTCTGTCTAGTAGTTTTAAGTAGTCGACTGCTATAGCGAAAGTAGTCGACTCCTTTTATAACGGCGGTCGGTTACTTCCACAACGGCGGCCGACTCCTTTTAAAACAGAGAGCACGACTTCCACACCCATACAAAGTAGTTGACTATAATGATAGCTTATATTAACAGATATACCCATTACACAATTAGGTCATTTGTACTGTAACTCACTTTTTTGTGGAGGGTAATGAAATGTTATGGAGGCAAATAGATAGGCATTATTTGTTTGGTTAAGTCTTTGGTGATCCACTGTGGTAAAAGCATTGCATTTGTTGTTCATAGGTCACAAGATTTGGTTTGGATATTATTTGATGCAAGGTTGTTCATTTTATTTGCACATATGGATTGATATAGTAATCGTTGTCGGCTACTATCCAAAAATATGGGTTTTTAGTTTTTAAAACTTTGAAAAATTATTTCAAAATTGTTTTGAAACATATGTAAACATTTTAGATGTTTTAATAAGCAATGTGTGTGTGTGTAGATCCAATCATAAGGCCTACAAATGATCTAATATATGAGAAAAGTAAAATACATCAAAATACCCTAACTTTGGCTTTGATGTTCTTGAGTGACTTCTTCTTCATTTCTTAGATCCATCATATCTTATGGCCTTTGCTTGAGCTTCCACACTAGATTTCCAACCTTTAGTCTTGAATCCTTCTGCTTGGCTAGACTCATTGGCTTTATTTGACTTTTATTGACTTCTTGATATAAGGCTCCATCTTTCTTGACATCATAATATCTTCACACTTAAATGAAATTGATTAGTAATATTGTTCACTTATTGATCACCATCAAAAATTCATTATGGATGTTCAATACTCAACAGTAATGCATCAGGCTTGCTTACATATAATGCATATCGTGCAAAGATTAGAGCAGAGTTCGTTGCAGCAGATGAATGGATTACTGCATACTTGGATGTGGAGACAATGAGGTGGGTATGCAAGAAGATGGTGTGAAATGCTATTGTATCATGACAACCCATTATTCGGAGAGCTTCAATTGGGTTCTCAAAGAACCTAGAACGCTAATTGCAAGAGCCTTTCACAGGTTAAACAAGTATTTCGACCATCATCGTCTTGTTGGACAGCGGTGGACAATAAATTTCACCCGAAAACGAAGAGCATTCTTAGTGCACGTGTGCAAGAAGCCCAGTTTTTCCATATCACATGATTTGGTGGTTATGAATGGCATGTGATGGATAAGGAAGGCCTCGCATATACCTTGACAATGGAAGATGACTGTTGCACATGTACGTGTAATATTCATATGCTTCAGCACATGTCATGTGTCCATGTGATCGCCACAATGTCAGACACCAGTATGGTGCCAACATATCATATTGGCAGTTTTGTTCACCATGGTATAGTGTGAGAACATATCACCTTTCGTATATGCCATAATTCCACCTCATACATGATTCATATTGCTGAAAGAATTGGGATGGCCCCAGGATAAGTCCCCCAGAAAAAAGAAGCCATCCTGATCGGCCAAGATTGACTCAAATTCGTTGAGCAATGGATCTTCCTCATGAGGAAAGTCGTCAGAATATATTTCTGTTTTACTAAGTTAACATATTTTTGACGAGCTAACATATCTTTGACAAATGTACCTTAGAGAGCATTTGATCAGCCTTCTTTCCCACTTTATTTTTTAAAAAGGTGTGGATGCCCACGGATCAGCTCAGAAGACTTTACAAGCTAGTCCGTTGTAATGCATGGGGGGCACTTCGTGGGCCGACTTACTTCTCATCGGTTATTGGTCAAGGGTCCACTCCCTTTGTTGCCGATCAAACAAGGCCATCGTTAGACAAGGGGCCACTCCCCTCATGGACTGACATAGCTATGTGATCGAGGATAACTCTCAGATACCCTCACGGGCTGATCGGCTATACGATCAGGGGGACGCCCTCACAGTTTGATCTAGTTATACGATCATGGATGCCCTCGTGAGTTAGTCGGCTATACGATCAGGGGCCACTCTCTCGTAGACCGATCTAGCTACATGATCAGGGGTGCCCTCGTGGGCCAGTCAGTAATACGATCGGGGGCCACTCTCTCATGGGTCGATTTAGATATTCGGTCAGGGATGATTCTCAGAAGAACACGTGGGATGTTCGGCTATACGATCGAAGGCCACTCTCTTTTGTGCTGACCAAGTTATACGATTGTGGATAACTCAGAATACCTTGCAGGCTGTTCGGTTATATGATCGGGGGCCAATCCCTCATGGGCCGACCCGGTTACATGATCGGGGACCAGATTTTAAAGGCATCGCAAATTGATCAGCTATAAGTCGAGGGCCACTCCACTTGCCTATCGACGTGGCTCAGTCTCGGATATAATTCAAGTGGCACTCCTCTTATCTGCTGGAGTCACTTCCATCTAGTGTATACCACATCACCGACTCACCCTTTGCAGTGGACGAGCCCAGAGATGGGGGCCATTGTTTCATCAATTGTAGCTTGCCTCCATACAATAATAATAACGACATTCATGGCGATCGTTACTCAATACAACAATAATAATGACATTCATGGTGATCGTTACTCCAATAAATGCACGTCATGAATGCATCCTCACCAATGCCGACAATGAAGCAACTTTCTTAGCCTTGAGTTTATCATGCAATGTCTGGCCCATAAGAACTCATTGAGGCAATGGGGAAAGGGGGAAGATTATATACTCGTTTGTCTTAATACTCAATATTTACTCGACCAAACTATACTTCTCATACATAGCTCGGCGATACAATGATCAGATGACCTCCCAATAGGTCGGACCTAGCTACCTCGAGCCCATTGCTAGGCACGGGCCGAGCTACGTGGTTGCCCCCCCCCACCCTGAGAGGCAGGGGAAAAGGACAAGGACACCCTGACCGAGGCAGGCCCTGAGCAGGGCTAGAACCTCGGGTCCACTCGCGGTCCCGATAAAGCGTGCCCTTGATGCGACCTGTCATAACAAAAGGACAATCGGGAAGCCCACCATTAATGACAACGTGCCCCACGAGAGGTGCAGGCTTGATGCTTCACGTCTGACAGTGCCTGACAAAAGTGGGTTCGAATGACTTGACCCCGACAAGCCAGCTAATGGTGCCAGCTCATCGCATCAGCCTATCAAAAGCTATCAGCTCTCGCCATCTATAAATACTCCCCTCACTCCCTTGAAGGAGGAAAAAAGAATGGGAGAGCGAGTAAGCCTTAGTCCGCCTTCCATGAAGGTTGAAAAGGGGCGAGATACCCCCACAATCAATCTCTCCTCACAAACCCGGGGCGTCAGGGTCAGTTTGCCTTTAGACACCCCCTTCTCAAAAGCAATCCCCCGTTGGCCCGATCGTGTGAGAGGCCCCCGGTCGACAATGGATCGCGCCTCCCTGATGGGCTATTCCACTTACATACGGATCGCCGATGGGCTATTTCTCTTACACGAGGGACGGCCCGCCTTCCACTCCTCGAATTCCCTTGGACAACTTGCGACAGCGGACTTAGGGGACCTACGGTGGACCGCTTCTCCCTTCCCGCACCCACTCCGCAACGACCCCCGTCGCCGGGAAAGGCAAGAGCCACCCGCACTGCGAAGGTCGAAATCGCCGGTTAAGGGGCCGCCCTGCCAAATCACCCCACTGGGCATACCAGCCTCCACCGGCCCACCCTCCAACAGCCCGTCTTCCACTCCTCGACCTCCCGAGGAGGCTACGCCACCATGATGCCTCGTGCTCTTCCTCTCCCAGTGTTTTCCTTCGAGTCGAGAATTCCCAGAAGAGATCAAGCAACCCATCATCATCGAGGAGGTGAAAGAAGATGCAACGAGCACCGGTAGAGAAGGAAGGCCACGCCGAAAACCAGAGTTCGCTCATCCTGATGCAGTTTACAGTAAAGTGGAACGACTTGTCAGCCCGTCCGTGGATCACGTCACACTTACTCCACCACTGTCGTCTTTGTCAACGTATTGTAAAAAGGCAATGAAAAGACCCTCCCAAGTGAATTGCTAAATTCCATCTATGCGAAAACTAACTTGTCGACGGTCCCCGTCGAACTCCGGGACAAGCTTATGGAGATTCGCCACCCAACCTGAAGAAAAAGTGGACGGGCCGAGCTACGTGCTCGCCCTCCCCCTACAAGTGCGATTTGATATCTCTTACTGTAACTTTGGTTTTACTTAAATTAGGCAAAGATAGTAAACGTTCAAATATCGGATAACAAAAGTTCACATTTTACTCAAAAGCCAGAGTAAAGCTAGTTACAAATATCAAGGGGCGAACTTACAAAGTTAACCCCCCTAGTTCGCCCCATCCCCTATACACAGCAAAAAAAGGGAAAGGGGAGGCTCTACAATCCCCAAAGGGGCGTCTACGAGGCATCCTGCCCATCACCCCCTTGGTCGCCTTCCGGTCTGCCCCCCGATGCTTGGTCTTTGGCTCTCGGCCCCTCCATGCTGACCTCGGTGGCTCCCTTGTCCTCCTCGTCCTCCTCTCCCTCAGAGGCCGCCAATGCCTCAAAATCAACCTCGAGCGGAGGGTGAAGAGCTCGATCCCTTTCCGTGATCCTCTAGAGGCATGCCTCCCACCCTTCTTCTCAGCCCTCTCCAGTCCCTCCCCCGGCCTATCTACAACGCTTTCTTCTTGGCCTGGGCTAGCAGGGGAGCAAAGATCTTCACCTGGAATTGCCGGAATTCCTCCATCCTCATCAACAGCTCCTCCTTCACGGCATTTTCTTGCCCCTCCAGTTCGCTAATCCTGACCCTACTCTGCTTGGCCTCGTTCTCCAGCTCGGCCTGGAGGGTGAGTCCGACGGTGACCTGCTTCTCCAGCTCTGCCACGTACGCCTGGTACTCCTCGATCGACGTTCGCTGCTCGACGTACGACTCCTTCAGCTTGGCATGTCGAGACTTCTCTCGATCAAGCTCCACCTTCATCCTTGCTACCGCGGCCTCCGCCTTGATAATGGCCGAGGTGCGGCGCTGCAGGGCGACCATCGAAGCAGTAGCCTGCACGACTGAACAAGGGAAAGTTAGGATTTGACAGCGATAAACACTAAGACACCCACAGAATAGCCCGTCAACATACCTGCGCAAGATGCCATGTCACGGTGGCTCCCAGCCGCTCCGAACCAACGTGCGACAGGGATTCTTTGTCCCTAGGCAGCTGGCAGTTTTCGGTGATCCTCGCCGCCACGCCGGCCTCGTCGAAGATATACTCGCCCTTTCCAATCGGGTAAGTCGCCCCTAAGAGGGCGTCCGTCAGAAACTTATCGACATCGGCCTTCTCCGACCGAAACGTCGCCAGCTTCTCCTCGCAGCTCGGGTGAGCGGGCCTCTCCAGAGCTGACCGGTGGCAGCCGTAGGGCCACGATTCCTCGTCGGTCGACCCAACCCCTAAACTCGACCCTGAGGGACCTCCCTGAGGGACCGAGGTTGGATTAAGAGCCGACGATGATGCGGCCCGCCTCTGATATTCCCCTTTGCTCGAAGACACCCGGCCTTCCAAACGGCTGTGATCCACCTCCCCCACCTCGAGGTCGATGTTCTGGGGGATGTCGGTGTGCTCGACGCCCTCAACAGTCCCCCCGGCTCTAGCCTCAACGACGGTAGGATTCACCACCGTCTTCGTCTTCGTTTTCGTCTTCTTCGGCCTGCTGAGCTTCTTGGCCTTCTTGGATTCTCTTCCTTCCCTTGACCTTTTCTTATCGCTCCTAGCAGGCGGCGGAGCGACTTGTTCATCAGCCCCCTGTTCTGCGGCCATCATTTCATCAGCCATCCTATCCAGGTCCTCGAAGGATAAACTCATCGTCGGATCTGCAAAAGAGAAGGAGTTCAGGGTGAGCGAATTAGAAATGGAAGCCACTTTACTAAGGTTACCTTCGGGCCAGATGAATCGAGCTATCATCTTCGGCTTGGCGAGGCTAGCGTACTGCCTGCCCTCCGGGGTACCGCCTCTAACTGCATCACCCGCTCCGCCTCAACCTCGCACAGACAGACTCTTTTCCTTGCCTCGGGGTTGAGTGCACCCCAGTCTGACTTTATCGCCAGGTCGACGGGCGTGGAGACAAACACGAACGACTTCCACCAGCCCTTGATCTTCCCTGGCAGGCCCCGGATGAGGGGGTGACTCTTCCTCGCCGATAAATAATAGTATGACCTCAACCTCTTGACCGCGAAGAAGTGGCAGAATAGGGGGAGGGTCAGACTAACATTGTTCCTCGCACAGAGAACGAGAAACCCGACTATCGCGCTGACAGAGTTCGGCATCAGCCGAAAGAACAGTAGCTCGAGGAAGTTCAGAATCTCGAGGTACAATGGGTGAAGGGGGAACTGCAACCCCTGTTCGAAGCATGCCACATAGATCCCGAGCTCGCTGTCCTTCGTGAACCATACGCGGTCCGAAGCGGTCGTAGGCAGACTGCGTAAGGCGGCCTGAGGTACTTCGCGTGCACGGTGGGGACGACGTCTGTCCGTGCTTCCGACCTCTGACTCGTTATCTCGGCAGGCACGCCACCAGCCTCGGCCACGGTCATGCGGGCCCTCACAGGCGATATTTCTTTCGACTCTAGGGTCAACTTCCCCTTACTTGGGTCCCTGCTCCCCATCGCAGACCCCATCCCAACGTGGCCCTGACTCTCCGACGATACCTCCCCTACCACCTCCACTGAATCTGCCGTGGAGCTGCCCGTTGACCCCGACGACAGGGTTGAGGATGAAGAAACCATCTTGGAGAAAGGAAAAGAAATATACCTATCGACTCCCAGCTATGGTGGCGACGGTGGTGGCTTCGACGGCACAAGCTTCGGCGACGAATTCGGCGACGAATTCAGTGGCGACAAAGGCGATGAACTCGGACAAAGACGAGAGCTCTATGAAATTCTGAAGCGAGAAACTCTTCCGCAATGCCCCTCACCCCTATTTATAGAAATCGTCCACCGATCTCAGCAGCACAAACCTTGCCACGCGTCGCCAATCTGGACCACCTGACGCATCACCTGACATCCGTGGTCACATCCCCCCAAGCGTCGCTTGATGAACGGTCAGGACGCTTCGATTCCCTCCCGCTTTTAATTTGAATGTTGCGATTCAGCTGCAATTCGGCCGCGATTCGAACAGGTTCTTCGAAATAACCTTCCACCTTTTTCCAATGCTTGGACTATGCGCCCGCTGTCACGACGCTCGAGCTAAAAAGGTGGACTAAGTCTCTCGGCTCGGTTAGTGCTGGTGCATCGAAAGGATCTGAGGCAAGTTCCAGCACAGCAGGTCATGCCCAGGAAAGCCAGCTCACTCCCTACGCTCACCTAAATACCTTGTTAGGAGCTCAGTCGGACTAACGTCATCACAACTTTTCCCTCTTTCTCGTCCGACCACTCGTCTTAGGGGGGCATGTTGGGGGCATTCATCAATCATACATCGGCAAGAACACCAACCTCACAACCAATAAGGAGAACAAGAGGTAAGGAAAACGAAAATATATACTTCGTTTATTCAACCCTTCCCTAACACAGAGCCCGTCAAGAATACAATACTACATCAAGCTCGGCCAATAGCCAGCCGTACAAAATTCTCCTACGCTAAGAGCTCCTCAACTGTGTTGCCTCACCCTTGTCTACTGCCCCCCGGAGCTGGTGTCTCCACCAGTCGAGCCTTCATCTTCTCCATCCCTTGGAGGACGCCCACCTCCCTCACCTCTTACAGCAACGGGATAAGCTGCTCGTCCTAATATCGGCAGACAGCGGCATCCATCATGCCCTGGTCGACCGTCCCTTTCTCCTCCAGCTGCTTCTTCAGGACAACCTTCTCCTTCTTCTCCGCCTGGATCGCCTGCTTCAGCTCGGCTATCTTGTTCTGTTGAAGATCGATCACCCGTTTCTTGCTGGCTACCTGCTCGGCGTGCCTCTTCAGGAGGTCATCCCTCTCACCCCTTTCCTCCCGAAGCTGACGCGCAAGTGCGGCCTACTCCATGTCGAGCGTGGCTAGCCTCGCATCGAAGTATTCAGCACGTGCCTTCTGAGCGTCGCAGGCCCTCGCGACCCGCCCCAGCTCCGCCTCCATTTCTTGCAGCTTCTCCCTCGCCTCATTAAGATCGGCCCTCGTCTGCTCGAGAGCAGCCTTTGTTATGGCCGCCGAGGTGTGGTGCTACAGGGCCACCATGGCCGCCATTGCCTACAAAAGGATCCAACGCAGTCAGACGTAAGCAAGAAAACTTCGAGGGCAAAGTGAGGAGTTCGACCTACCTGCTTAGTGTGCCAGATCGCGGAGTCGCATAACTAGTCCGAGCCCACATTGGTCAAGGACTCACGATCCCGCGGCAGTAAGCAGTACTCCGCCAGACGGGCTGCCACCCGGGTATCCTCGGACACCGACTCTTCCCTGCCTACCCGGTAGGTCGGCCGGTGAAGATCCTCGCTTGGCAGAGCCAAGGCCTCAGCCCTCGTCAACTTGAAGTGGGCAAGCGCTCTCTCGCAACTCGGGTATGCCTTTCTTCCCATAACCCACAGGGGAATTTCGTATGGCCACTTCTCGACGGGAGGGGGCCGGCGGGGCTTATCCGAGGTCGGGATTCACAGAGAGACCATGCTGACCGCCCCTGGGTTGGATGGACCCTCAAGTGCGTCCCCACTAGTTCGTTGGGGAGGAGCACTCGGTTCGAACGTCCGTCACCTCCCTTTCGCCTCTTCCACAACCGGAACCTCAGCGCTTCGCTTTCGGGCCACCACCTTTGTTGCCTTATCCAGAAGGTCGGTCTTCTTCACAACTGGCACACCGACCGCCCTCAGCCCTTCCTCCCGCGAGAGCATCGCGTCTTCACCTGCAAAGGAGAGAAAGATCAGGGTAAGCCTACATAAGAGCTCGCCATATTCTAAGTACCTTGGGGCCAAAAATCCTGGGCGAGCCGATCGTCATGCATCAAGCTCGCCAGTCAGCGGTCCGCCTCGGGTAGCTCCGCCAAAATTTGGGCCTTCTCCAGATCTTCACCCATCAGTTTCACCTTCTCATTCACCAGAGGGTTCAAACTCCACCAGTTCGACATCAGCACCACATCGACCGGCATCATGACGAAGACAAAACTCTCCATCCACTCCCACACATCGGCCGGCACCCCGACAATTAGTTCTCGTCCCTTCCTCGCATAGACATGATAATACATCCCCCTCTTCCTCACTACAAAGAAATGCTGGAACAGCGCCAAGGATGGGCTCAAGGAGCTGGCGATGCATAGGATAACAAAACCCACCAGCAAACCCAAGGAGCAGGGCACCAACGCAAAAATCGACAGCTCCAGGAAATTCAAGAGATGGAGAAGGTAAGGATGGATCAGGAAGCGGAGTCCCAACTCGAAGGACCGAGTATAAACCCCAACTTCGTTATCACCGGGTCGGCATACCCTATCATGGGGCCCGGGGAGCCGCACTTCACAAGGCAGACGGGCGAACCGCACCTGAATCTCATTAACGTTAACCATGTCCGACCTACACCGGACGACCGCAATTGTCCTCGACGCGTCTGTTCGCCACATGCTCTGCCTCCACGGCCTTCGCATCCACTGCAACCTTTTCTCTTCCACCGACTCTTCCTCTACTACCCCACTACCACCGCCGAACTCAAAACGAGAAGCCATCGATCGGGAGATCAAGAAATTACCTAGCAGAGTAGCCAAGCTACGGGGACGATCGAAAGCGGATCTCCAGCAAGGGCAACGGCAGCAACGTTGGCGAGCGATGAACAGAGACTAGAAAGTGCGAAGGGAAGTTGAAATCGGGAGAAACTTTCGATCGGCCCTCTCCTTCCCATACTTATAGCAAGCAGCAAGCCATCCTGACTGTCGATGTGCTGCCACGCGGCACCCATCGGAGCATCTTTGACGCCTCGACTGGCGTGACAATCACTTCAGCCACGCGTCACAAGTTCAGTAGCAGAGACGCTTCGATTTCCCCCCTGCCCTTTCAAATCGCAATTATGGCTAGCAGGGCGGGAACTCCAAGACCACCGCCGTAGCTTGCGAGCACGGAATGAAATCCAAACCGCCTTTTTCAGGAAGGGGAGGTGGTGCGTCATCCGAGCCGAGCCGGGCTTCCACCTCGAACTCGAATGCCGAGGGCAATTGTTACGACCTAAAGATCGTGATAGTTTGAGTCTTTGACCTTCCATCCAAGCCCCACCAGATACCTCGGCCAGCTCGCCCCTCCTTCACAAAGGCCTAGCTAGTCCAGCGGCAGTGCGCTCCTCGCCCCAACTTCGTAGGCCGCTCACTTATTCCCCCAGGTCCGCTAGGCGCCCGTCGACCCTAAAGTCCGACACGACTAGGGGAAGGGCGCACCCCGCCTCGACTAGGGGAGGGGCACACCCCGCCTCGACTGGTGGGAAGGGCGCACTCTGCCACGGTCCCTACAGGTTGCGCGCCCATTCCCCTCCGAGCTCACAGGGCATAGCGCACAAGGCGTGCAGACGGATCGCTCGTCATCAGTCAGGAGCGACCTAGCGACTCATCTGCGGCCTTGCTCCTCAAACGCACTCCGACGACTCTTCGCCACGTCGGACACGACAAACAACCTAGTACAAGGACGCTACTGACACTTCCGCCGCTCGACAACCTGACAAAGTGCCCCCTGGCCGCTGCGCCCCCTAACCCTTGGTGCTTTCGGCTCTGACACCCTGACAAAGGCACCCCTGGCCGCTGCACCATCTGACAAAAGCATGGCTGACATGCCAAATCCTGACATCCTCGTCCGAAGCTTCCGCTGACAGATGGGCCAGCTCAGCACGTCGAGTCAACACGCCAGGTCAACCTCACCTAACCGCCTCCATCAGGTATAAATACCCCTTCGCCTCCATCGGGGAAAGGGGTTGGCAAATTAACTCTGAATCTTATTACTCACACACAAGAGCAAAGGTCTTCCATATCTTTGTTCTTCCACATCCGATAGCTCGTCATGTACGGTCGACTCACTCTTAGTCCGACCTGTGTGCCTGGCCCTCGCTTTAAGTCCTATTACTAACTTAGGCATCGAAGAGGCTAAGGGTTGGACCCCAACCCGGCCTTTCTGACGAGCTTCTCCTTGTGCAGGCAAGCCCGTCGTCACAAGCTGCGCTTTGCTCCCACCTTTGGCAGTGCGATCGTTGGGCAAAGTCCTTGTGGAATCGATTCCGTGGTCGGCCTTCGTAGTGCGCCCAGCCTCGTCACTACACTCATTACCTGTTAAATAGCCTACCCTAATCACCTCCTAATCATAACCACCGTGCCCTTGGTTCCTGTAGGATCCTTTCAAAACAAGGACGTTAGGATCGAATAATAAAGTAGAGACTTACGCTTGCGTACGCGGCACCGTAATCTCTGAACTTAGCCCTCGGATTCACCACAACGGTCGGTACTTCGTCACGGGGGATCGAAGCAGCGTTTCACCGCCTAAATCTCTATTTAGAAGAGGATTTTAATGAAAGGGAGAAGAAGAACATAAGTTGCCTTGGCATGGATGGAATGGTGTAAATGCCTTACCCTTGGGTCCTATTTATAGGCTTTAGGGGTAGTTATTGTAGGAAATAACTAAATATAAGCTTATTAGCCTATATTAGCACATTTACTTATTCTCTTCTTCATTCACTTATCAAGTGCCTTTATGCACTTATAAAGTGACTTTTTCCACTTATCGAGTGGTCCTTTTCACACGAGAAAAGGTTCCCTTCGTGCACGCTTTCGTGCACGCGACATCTGAGGTCCGTATACCCTCATACATCCCCTCATGGGTGTATTTATGTCGTCCATATCCAACATCTCCCACTCACACTTGAGGGGATTGTAAGGAAACATCTTTTCCTTTAACTCTTCTGTTTGTCATACCGAGAAATTGGCCGTGTGACCGTCATGCGCATAGAGTCCGTTGTTTGTGCACTTGTTAGAGATACACAACTGACGTGCATTTATATTTCATATATTTGTGCACGTTTTCTTCCGTGTTTTTCCGTATTTTACCGCCGTCTTATATTCGTTTTCTCGTGTTTTCTTGTTTTCTTTCACTTTTCCGTGTTTTCCGTATTTTTCAGGAGTTTACTGGCATATTGGGCATAAAACGATGATATCGCAAGTCCCCGGAGCAACGGGAGGAGTCACGCATGATCCAGGGGGTCATACGACGAAGATTGCATCTTTCAGCCCCTCACCCGATCGGTTGGTCATTGTCAACCGATCGGGCGGTGCACGCGTGCACCACCCGGACGCAGCTTGGAGCTCACGAGAAGTCACCCGGTCGGTTCAGTGACCGGGTCAAAAGCTCAAAGTCTCTGGAATTCGAAGCTGATTGCCAACCGATCGGGTGACCTTCAGCACCAAGACTCGAAGATCCAACCGGTCTCCTCACCCGGTCGGCACCAAGATCCAACCGACCGCACCCATGTTTCAACCGACCGGTTCATCCTGACCGGGTGAAGTTCCGTTTTGCGTTGTAGTTCTGTGAAGCGCTTCACCCGATCGGTTGACTTATCAACCGATCGGGTGATGTCGTTTTCTATATATAGAACCCTAGGTTTCCCAGATTCGGGAGTTGGTTATTTTTTGCTGTTTTCTTCATTTTGTGACCGCTGTAATTTCCCAGTTTTTGTAAGTTTTCAGATCTTTGTCAAACTTTAGTATTACCTTAATTGCTTTACTACTATTGCATTTCTATTGTCGGATCATGATTTTTACGATCGATTTCTGTTTAGATCGATTTTTCCTAAATATGTGTGAGTAGTTCCCGAATCCGAGATTTTGGCGGAACCCCCTTCGTGGGTTCTCCCCGATGCATCCATAGGGTTAGGAAATCAATAGGGATTAGGAATCTAAAGGTTACACTGGGTGTTTCATTGTCATCGGCGGGAAAAAGACCGCCTTTGACCGTCGGGCCAAGGGGGAATAAACTTGGCGGTTGACTCCCTAGCCATAGCTCACGCCCTTAGCGTAGATGTCGAATCCTAGCGCGCGGGAGCGGCAGGATGAGACATTGGGAGTTATCGTTTGCGAGCCTAGTGCTCCCGGAGTCGATCAGTGTTAATGGACACGGGAGTGCCCGCTGATCGAACCCGGGAAGTCCGGTGTATCATCCTGGGCACCGACCGGAATATCGGGCCTATGGGACGCCGATACCACTTTCAGAGGCAACGTCTCACCATTAGACCCTAATTCCGATCGCTATCCTACCCGTAGGCCGTATCGACGAGAATCGCATGATCGGTGTGGAAACCAAAGTCCCGGGTTTTTACTTTATATTGTCTATACCTCGCTTTCCATTTACCGTGACAAACCCTCATTTAATCCGGGCTAGCTCGCCAATGGGGGGAATTTGATCCTCTCTAACACAAGCACATCCACGCCTCCCTGAGTTCGACCCCCAAGCCACACTACAACACCATGCGCTTGCGGTTACAAATATTTAAATCTCATGCCCCCCGATCCTATTGTTGCACACATCTGGCACATCAAAAGCCGGGGGGCGTCAAGCTTTATGGCGCCGTTGCCGGGGAGGCAACGTGCTTGTTATTTTAGGATTTCAAGAACCCTAGTGTCTAGCTCACATTCCTACCTCGCGATAATTTTCACATTCTTCTTTTTCCCTTTTTTTTATTTTCTTATTCTTATTTTTATTTTTATTTTTATTTCTAACCTTATCTGTTTCTTTCCCACTTTTCGCTTCACGGGTGTTTGTTGTTTTTCATGCGCAGGAGTTCAAGAAGTCTCGACGACTTGATCCCCGTTGATCCAGAGATAAACACCACCCTAAGGCGTTTGGCCACCAAGAAGAGAAGAAGAGAGGATCCTGAAACCATGGGGGAGAACACCCCACCTCACAAGTCCCTGCTGGAGTACTCGATGCCATCTATCGAGTCCACCTCCGCCATCCGTCCTCCAGCTATTACGGCCCAAAGCTTCGAGCTTAAGCCATCTTTGGTGACGTGGATCTAGCAGGATCAATTTTCGGGTGCACCCATGGAGAGCCCGATTGAGCATTTAGACTCCTTCTTGGAGAAATGTGACACCTTCCGGATAAACTGTGTCACAACTGAGGCGATCCGACTAAAGCTGTTCCCCTTCTCCTTGCGGGATAAGGCCAAACTGTGGCTTAGGGGGAAGGACCCGAATACATTCAACACCTGGGAGAAGCTCTCCAATGCTTTCCTGACAAAGTTCTTTCCCCCGGGGAAGACCATGAAGCTGAGGAGCGAGATCTCCTCCTCCTCCCAGGCCAGCCACGAGTCCTTGCATGAAGCTTGGACGAGATACAAGGAGATGCAGAGAAGATGTCCCCACCATGAGCTCCCCAAGTGGCAGATCATAAATCTGTTTTATAATGGGTTGAGGGACGATTTAAAATCTTCCATGGACGCCGCGGCTGGAGGGTCCTTTATGTCGAGAAGCGAAGAAGATGCCGGACAGATTCTGGAAAATATGGCATCTAACAATAAGAGGTGGTGTGACGAGAGGGCCACACCTAGATCTGGGGGCATCCATAGAGTCGAGGACGTCGACAAATTGTCAAGCAAGTTTGATTTGCTATCAACCCAGATCTCCGCATTGATGGTAGGCGCCGGTGGCATCGGTTCACAACAGATTGCTGCGGTGGAGTCCGAAGTTTTTGGGGAGTTCGACGGTGGTGACGTCTCACCACCGTTGGATCAGGCGAGCGCATTATTTTACAATCCTACAGGGAATGCACCTTTTCCACCACGAACCAACTCCAACCCGGCCTACTCTCCAAATAACCGGAATCATCCCAACCTTAGCTACCGGGTGCCTTATCAACAGCCAGCTCAGTAACAACAGCAGATATATCAGCCGGCTAGGCCCCAGCAGCAGTTTCAGCAGCAGCAATTTCAGCAGCAACAACCTCCACAACAGTATCAACAGTATGCTCCTAGGAATCAGCAGCCCACCCAGCAGCAGTACGGCCAGCAGAGAGCCATTTCTCCGGTTGAGTCCCTCTTGACTCAATACATAGCCAACCAGGAGAAGATCAATCTGAAGCTGGAGATGGGACAGAGAGTCCTCACTAATCAGGTGACCCAGCTGGGGTTGCAAGTGGCGAACCTTCAGAGACCGCAGAATTTATTACTGCCACAGCCTGAGGTGAACCCTAGGGGGTAAATCAGACTTTGGCGCTCACACATGAACATGAAAATGTGTCCGACATCGTCTTGAGGAGCGGGACACAAATTCCTACTAGAGTGCCACCCAGCCAACTGGAAGCACCACTGGCCGTTGAGCGGCCAATTGAAAAAGCTAATGACGATGGTACCCCGTCGCCAAAAATTGTGGCTCCGGAGGGAGCCCACGAAGAAGAGAAGAAGAAAGAAGAAGGGAATTTGAGGGTATTCAAGCCCGTTGTGCCCTTTCCACAACGTTTGGCCCAAGCAAAAATCGACGAGAAGTATGGTAAATTTTTTGCCATGGTCAAGGATTTAAGCCTTCAAATCCCCTTCCTAGAAGCTATTGAGACGATCCCCTCCTATGCAAAATTCTTGAAAGACTTGGTGACACTGTGATCTAGAAAAGAAAAGGTCGTGTTAACGGCGGAGTGCAGCGCCCTCATTTAGCACGCAAATCCACCCAAGCTCAAGGACCCAGGAAGTTTCTCCATCCCTTGCTCTATTGGGGAAGTGCGAATCCAGAGGGTGCTCGTCGATCTAGGAGCGAGCGTCAGCTTAATGCCCCTATCACTGTACAAGAGAATAGGTATGTGAGATTTGGAGCCCACCGGCATGACATTACAACTTGCTGACCGTTCAGTGAAGTATCCGGTGGGAGTAGTGGACGACCTCCCCGTCGATATGAGAGGAGTACAAGTACCAGTTTATTTTGTGGTGATGGACATGTCGGAAGACAAGCATACCCCAATTATCCTTGGACGGCCCTTTATGGCTACCGCCGGAGTTTTGATAGACGTGAAAAATGGGAAGCTTTCCCTCAATGTGGGCCAAGAAAGAGTCAAATTTGACTTAGGCTTGTCGATGAAGCATCCAAATCTCCCGGACAATCCTAGTATCAGTGTGCTGGAGAATGAAGAAGATAGAGCTGTTAAAACAAGTGGCTAGGAAGTGCTCTCGAGGAATCCTCCCGATAGCTTGGGGGACCTTGGGGAGCAAGTTGGCTCACCAAAGAAGGAAGTTGCTGATGAGGCGGTCGCTCGACCTGTGATCCCTCCTGGATTCCCTAAGGCTCCTCCTACGAGGAGAAAGGGGAAAGAACCCATGGACCTCACCGGTGATGAGGTCCGGATCCTGAAAAAGATGGCGGTAGACTCCAATTTGAGGGAGAAGCCCCCGGATCCTATCAATAAAGGGAGGGTAGTCGAGCAAGTTCTTTTATCGCCACCGACTACGCCAAAGGGAGAATCTGAAGCGATGCCGCACTTCGGGCATCACCCCTATCGTCCGCCTTGAACATCATCGACGGGCGTCGAGCTAAACGACGTTAAACAAAAGCGCTTCATGGGAGGCAACCCATGTTCTAAACTTTGCTTCACCTTTTAGGACTTTTTCTTAATTTTATTTTATCTATTTTTATAAATAAATCCAGCCGAAACAACTTCCATGAAGGAACTTAGGCGATTTGTGGGTTTTTGCAGAAAACAAGGCCTCAACCGATCAGGTAATAAATCACCCGATCGGTTGGGATGTATCAGCTAACGGCCGTGTCTACCAATGAATGAACCGATCGGGTGAAGAAAGAAGAGACCTGGTGAACAGACCGGGTGATCTGGGGAAACTCTCGGGAAAATTTCAGGGATTTGTCAACCGATCGGGTGACAAGAAGCGAGACCGGTTGAGGGACCGGGTGAGAAACTCCAGACTTTCGGGAAAATCTATGGAGCGACCACCCGATCGGGTGAGTTATCACCCGATCGGTTCGCCTGTAGCACTTTTTCAGCCAAAAATCACGACCTAAAGTCAACCGATCGGGTGACTTCTCACCCGATCGGTTCGACTTAAACCCTATAAATAACCCCTGATCCACCCGTTCACAGCCCCTCGACCGATCGCCTCGTTCACCGTCGTTTCACCTTCCAGCTCCTCCCAACGGCCAAAAACTCCCCTCCCACTTCCTCCACTCCTCCATTAGCCTCTCTCTCCACCTTCTCCTTCCATCTCTCCATCCATTTCTCTCTCTCTCTCTCCTATTTCGCATTCTTCTAACCCTAATCCCCAACATCCACCCCCACTTTCGAATTTTTTTGCTGAAAATGAGTGCCGCAGCTCCACACTTCTCCCATTGCACGGCATTGGGTCATCTACAAGCGAGGAACTCGAATTTCTATGGGGTAACTTCGCTCCACTTCTCAAATTTCAATTTTTACCCTAAAATATTTAATTTTCTTAGTTGTTCATGTGTGTGCACTCTGATAGTATTTTGCACTCATTTGCACCACTCACACGCACACATGGCCCGAGAGAGCGATAAAGGGAAGGGTATAATACGGGAGGAGGAACCGTCCCGAAAGAAACGTAAACGTACACGCCCTCCTCCCCACACACGTGAACTGACACTAGCCCCTCCCCCACCTATTATCCCCCCTGTGGACCCCATGTTGGGCCCGCATGGGTACTTATTTAGGAACCAAGAGCAAAAAGACTTCTACCACAGACTAGATGCTCGGGGGCATCTATCAACCAAGTTTGCCCACAACCAATCACTCATCGACCTCGGTGTCTTCACCGAAGTCGAGACTCTTTTTGCTAACCTTGGTTGGTTGGCCTTCCTGAATGCCTCTACGGTGTCTTACCCGTCACTCACCCTAGAATTCCTTTCCACCATCGTTTGTGAGTCGGGGTCGACCGTCACTTTCCGGGTGCGTAACCAAACCATCCGCACAAACCTGGATACCATCTGCGATATATTTGGTTTCCCTATTCTTGGGAATGACGCTATCTGACACTACGGATATCCCTCGGAATTTGACGTCGATAATTTTTGGTTCCGCCTCACCATACTCCGTCGCTATCCCCGTGGTAAGGCCAAGGCCTTCTCCATCATCCATCCTATATTTCATCTGGCCCATAGGATCATATCCTCTGCATTTTTCCCGCGGGATGAGTCAGGCACCGTGACTATCACCGATCTTTTTATTCTCTAGGCCATGACTTTCCCCTTTGTTCGTGATGATGATGGAGTTAGCTTTAGGGCCCCGACTGTCCCTGTCCATGCTGGCGATTGGCTTGTTTACAATCTTCTCGAGATTAGCAGGGCCGGGAAGGGCAAGATCTGTTGTGGGGGCATTATCACTATTATTGCTTCTTACCCCCAGTTTAATATCCATATCCCCCGTGGTCTTCCCATCGCCGCAGGACCCTCACGTCTAGATCTTGACGTCCTGCAGCATATTCACATGATTAAGCCCATTCCTGATCGCCGTTTCGAATTCAATTACGGCCACCCCTCACCCCTACACCATTCTCCCCAACCCCTCTTGGATGACCATAGCTTTAGTGGTGGATTGGACTTTCCCGCCCGATCCCGAGTTTCTAGCGGGGTTGCACCTTCCTTTCCTTCCCCCGGACGCACGCAGACCACCTTCCCCTGTCGCCCACTTAGGCGAGCAGGATATTCCTGCGTCCCAGGGAGATATTGGGGCTAGCCCGAGTCACCATGTTTCTGCTCCTGGCCCCATCACTTCTGAGCACCTTTTTGCGGCCATCTCTGGCCTTATGTCCAGTGCCGGCACGACCACTGTCGCCGGCACTACTTCCACTTCACTTGCCGGCACCACTTCTACCTCACGTCAGTCCACTTCCTTTGGCCGTCGACAGGTCTCTACCTGCCTTGATCTCGAGCGGGAGGTCGCTGCCCTCCGTGATCTCACCATGTCCTCTACCCCCTTGGACCCATCACAGTCCTCCTTTCTCACCCACCCACGCTTCCTCGCACTTGAGAGGAACGTGGCCGCCATTCTTCGCCTTCTCACTCACCTCCACGGACCACCACCACCCTCACAACCACCTTCACCACCTCGACGATCTTCTCCTCCACCCTCCCACACATCCCCACCTCCATCACCTCCCCCGTCACATTCTTCTCCTCCACCATCCCACCCATCCCCACCACCTTCACCTCCACCTAGGCGATCATCCCCCCCTCCCACATCTAGTCACATCCCCGTATCCACCACCCTCAGGACCACTTCTCTCGCCCCTCCACCACCTCCTCCCTCCTCCACCGTCACTGGTTATGTGCGCCGCAAGAAATTGCAGGTGCGCTCCAGATCTCTTCCACCGCCACCCACTACCGTCACCATCACGTCTTCTCCCGCCATTTCTATCCCTTCACCACAGCCCTGATCGTCCTACTTCCACTACCACCCACCACCACCGACACTCCACCCATCATTCACACCACCACTGCACCTATTCCTCCACCTCTTTCTCCACTTCTTCGCACACCCCCAGTCTCCCCCAACCACCCATCCCCTCTCTCTTCCGAGGAGGGCGAGGATTCGCCTTCTCCTGATTTTTGATTTCACTTTGTTTTTCTTGACATACCCCTTGCATATCTCTGCACTTTCACGTTCATATTTCTTTGCTAGCATTGTCATGTCTAGCTTGGGGGAAGTCTATTTTGCTGTGTTGTCGTGTCTTGTTTCCTCTATGTGTGTGCTTGTTTTATTTATTTTTTGTGTGTCATGTCTTCTTTCTTTCTTTCTTTCATCTTCTATTTCCGTATCGTGTGGTTTGATTTTGATTTTTTTTTCTTTATTTTCATTTTTCGTATCTGTGTTTTTCTTCTTTTTCGTGTCTTTTTGTGTCTGTGCGTATTCCCCCCATCTTCATTGCCCTCCCGTACTCACTCTTATTGCATTGAGGGCAATGCAAGCTTCATCTTAGGGGAGTCGCACTTTGTGCGTCGTTTGAGTCTTTCTTTTTCGTTTTTGTGTCGTTTTCATCATGTTTTTAATTTTTCTTTTCTTCTTTCTATCTCTTTCTCCTAGAGATGAACCATATGATGGATAATTGCCACAAAATCACACACACCTAGCATGGCATCGATAATCACACTCACTAACCCTAGGATATCGAGTCTTCTTGCATTTCACGCATCGTGGGTCCACTTAGCTTTTTGTGAGTCGTGTGTCGTGCCTAGCTGTTTAGTGTGTTTCTGCTTTGTGATTTTACTTTATATACCTGTCCAGGAATGACCCCTAGATTATCACGCTTCGATATGAATAATGCGGTATTTGCTTCTCTTGCCTGTTTCTGTATGCATGATTTTATATATATATATATATATATATATATATGTATGTATGTATGTATGTATGTATGTATGTATGTATGTATATGTATATATATATATATATCGTATGCTTCATTTCGCATGTGTCGGGATTCCACAACTAAGGACTAAGATAACCCACTTAGCCCATGCTCTAAATAGCAAGAATAGTTTCCTTTGCCCAAGTGTTTAGATTCCGATTTCTCTTTTGTTTTACTTGGTGCAAATCCCCTCGTCGTGTACCGTTCTCCCATTTGGGAGAGTACACATGTATATACCCCAATACCCAAAAATCCAAAAAAGGAGAAAGGAAAAGAAAAACCCAAAAAGAAGAGAAAAGAAAAGAGAAAAAAAATACAAATACCCAAAATCCAAAAAAAAATTCCCGTGTGAATATTTTTTCCTACCTGCCGAGAATAAAGGGAAGGCGAGAATTTGCACCGAGTGTTCTTCTCCACATCATCCCAACCCCCTTCGGTTTCGAAAACACTTGGCTTAGGAACTTTTTAGCTATTATCTAGTCTTTAGTGAGGTGATTTCCTTAACCCTAGTTGTGGAGTCCCTGACGCATGATATGTTTCGATTCTCTCTCTATTCTCATGCATGCTTGAACTATCTATTCACCGCTTTATTCAATTCGAATCGATATTTGGGTCATTTCCTGGATTTTTGTATATCGAGCTTTATCGCACATCGTAGATAATGACACGGGCTGCTAGCGCACGACCACACTCACTCGCGCTTCACCGCGTAGGCCCACTGCACTTGTCTGGACTCGTACTCCTTGGTTTAGTGATGTGATTTCGCGTTTGCTTGCTTGGTGTGTCGTTTTTGATTTTGTTGGCCCTGACGGGTGATCTAGGATTTAGAGTTTTCTTTTTCTCTCTTTCTCTCTATTTTTCCTCCCCGAGCTCCTACTCTCGCTCGTCTTCCTCGAGGACGAGGAAGAGTTCATCTTGGGGGATTTTGACGTGCGTTTATATTTCATATATTTGCGCACGTTTTCTTCCGTGTTTTTCCGTTTTTTACCACCGTCTTATATTTTTTTTCTCGTGTTTTCTTGTTTTCTTTCACTTTTTCGTGTTTTTCGTATTTTTCAGGAGTTTACTGGCATATGGGGCATAAAACGATGATATCGCACGTCCCCGGAGCGACGGGAGGAGTCACGCGTGATCCAGGGGGTCATACGACGAAGATTGCATCTTTCAGACCCTCACCCGATCGGTTGGTCATTGTCAACCGATCGGGTGATGCACGCGTGCACCACCCGGACACAGCTTGGAGCTCACGAGAAGTCACCCGATCGGTTCAGTGACCGGGTCAAAAGCTCAAAGTCTCTGGAATTCGAAGCTGATTGCCAACTGATCGGGTGACCTTCACCCGATCGATTCACCTGTAGGCGAATTTCAACAGCCAAGACTCGAAGATCCAACCGGTCTCCTCACCCGGTCGGCACCAAGATCCAACCGACCGCACCCATGTTTCAACCGACCGGTTCATCCTGACCGGGTGAAGTTTCACTTTGCGCTATAGTTCTGTGAAGCGCTTCACCTGATCGGTTGACTTGTCAACCGATCGGTTGACTTGTCAACCGATCGGGTGATGTCGTTTTCTATATATAGAACCCTAGGTTTCCCAGATTCGGGAGTTGGTTATTTTTTGTTGTTTTCTTCATTTTGTGACGGCTGTAATTTTCCAGTTTTTGTAAGTTTTCAGATCTTTGTCAAACTTTAGTATTACCTTAATTGCTTTACTACTATTGCATTTCTATTGTCGGATCATGATTTTTACGGTCGATTTCTGTTTAGATCGCTTTTTCCTAAATATGTGTGAGTAGTTCCCGAATCCGGGATTTTGGCGGAAACCCCTTCGTGTGTTCTCCCCGATGCATCCATAGGGTTAGGAAATCGATAGGGATTAGGAATCTAATGGTTAAGCGGGGTGTTTCTTTGTCATCGGCGGGAAAAAGATCGCCTTTGACCGTCGGGCCAAGGGGGAATAAACTTGGCGGTTGACTCCCTAGCCATAGCTCACGCCCTTAGCGTAGATGTCGAATCCTAGCGCGCGGGAGCGGCAGGATGAGACATTGAGAGTTATCGTTGTGAGCCTAGTGCTCCTGGATTCGATCAGTGTTAATGGACACGGGAGTGCCCACTGATCGAACCCGGGAAGTCTGGTGTATCATCCTGGGCACCGACCGGAATATCGGGCCTATGGGACGCCGGTACCACTTTCAGAGGCAACGTCTCACCATTAGACCCTAATTCCGATCGCTATCCTACCCGTAGGCCGTATCGGTGAGAATCGCACGATGGGGGTGGAAACCAAAGTCCCGGGTTTTTACTTTATATTGTCTATACCTCGCTTTCCATTTACCGTGACAAACCCTCATTTGATCCGGGCTAGCTCGCCCATGGGGGGAATTTGATCCTCTCTGACACAAGCACATCCACGCCTCCCTGAGTTTGACCCCCAAGCCACACTACAGCACCATGCGCTTGCGGTTACAAATATTTAAATCTCACGCCCCCGATCCTATCGTTGCACACATCTGGCACAGCAAAAGCCGGGGGGCATCAACAACACTCCTCGAGGTGCAAAGTTGAGTAGATCAACGCATGCTTTACCCTAGATTATTTCTTCACATTTCTTATACTTTATATTCAACAATTGAATCCCATCTGGATTACAATTGGCTGGCCAGCTTTGAATCTTTAAAGTCCAAATGTGAATATGAAATTAATCTTCCTCTTCTTGTGATCCTTTCGATCTTGACTTGACTTGCTTTTCTAACATGTCCCGCCGGACCGAATTGACCATAGTCCATAAGCAACATGCTAAGATAGCAATCACCAAGTCAAATCTAAAGGAACTAATTAGAGTCCATAAGGGTAATGAGTTAAGACCCATGTGGTCTTTGGGTCTCACATAATAGTAAACACTATTACTATTCTAACCCAATGGTCAAAATGCATACGTAGTATGAATACGTATTACAACATCACTCCTTTCCCAGGGAGCGTATGTCTTAATGATGTTGTAAGGATGATGATCAGACACCACAATGTCTGATTTTGAGTCCCTTTTACTACTCAAATAATCTTCTGGACCCACATCCCGCATAAGACAGATAGGATTTAAGAATCCTCTTAGATCTTTTTGTAAGCATCCATATGATGCAGATCTTTCATACGACCATTTTGTTTAAGTCATGACTCTAAATCATCCGTCTAACGATTTTGACTTTAAACAATTCTCATCTTTATTTTACCCGTCTGATAAAATAAAGGCGGTTGCTCACGTAAGAGAGCAAACCTCAATCTGTCCGACATACAAAAAACCAGCTGAGAAAAAATGCACACAAACATTTTCTAGAAATTCATATGCAATGTCGAAAAAGAACTTAATCTTTTATTAAATTTGATCTTTTACATACATGGGAATTTACATTGGTACAACTCAGCTATTACGCAATCCTTGAGATGATAAGTGTTTGTAAAAATCGCCTTCGTAAGCGGATCTGCTATCATCTCATGCGTAGATATGTACCTTATGTCTACCTTCTTGGTCTTATCATAATCTTTTGCAAATTTGTAGCGGATGTCAATGTGTTTGGTCTTACAATGGAATTTTAGATCTTTGACATAGGCTATAGATGCTTGACTTGTTGGATATGGAAGACGTTTGTACACCCTTGTGGGGGATGTACGAGGGAATACGGACCTTGAACGTCGCGTACACGAAGTCGTGTACAAAGGGAATCTGTTCCCTTGCGGAGAGGATCTCTGGATGAGTGGGAAAGTCGCATTATATATGCATAAGTGCATGCGACATATGGCTAATAAAGGGGGAATATCTTAAGCTTATGTTGTACCATGCATATGGTACAACTTAAGCTTATAATGTGCCATGTATCATGGTACACCTTAATTAAGTTGTTCCAAAGGAACAACTTACCCTAAAATAACTACCTTGGGGGCTATAAATAAGACCCAAGGGTAAGCCATTTCTTACACCTTTTTGCATGAAATTCATGCATGCATCTTCATCCTAGCGAAGCTCTGCAGAAATCCTTTCTCTCCCTCTTATCCAAGTTCTTAATCTAAAGTAGAGATTTAGATTGTGGATTAGTAGCCTTACTCCGTTCGTGAGAAGACTCGATCCGTCGTGGCGAATCCGAAGGCGAAGTTCGTAGACTACCGTGCAGCGTACGCAAGCGTAAGTCTACACTTCATATTATCGATCCTAACTCTGTTTTGGCAGGATCCAACATGACTGTCACTGTGTATTGGTACAGCACCTAAGTCACTTGCATCAATTAGCCTGTCTAAGAACTTCCTAAGCCAAACAGCCTCTTGGACTGCCATGCTAAATGCTACAAACTTGGCTTCCATAGTTGAAAGTGCGATGCAGGATTGTTTCTTGCTACTCCAGGATATTGCACCAGATCCGAGTAGAAAAACATATCCTGAGGTCGATCGTCACTCATCGAGATAACCCGACCAATCAGCATCAGTGTAGCCTTTGAGCCTCAAGGCATCTCCTTGATAGCATAAAGCATAGTCCGCATTATCCTCTTAACCGCTTTCCAATGTACTTGCCCTGGATTGGATTGGTAACGACTTACCATTCCAACGGCAAAACAGATGTCTAGTCTTGTACACATCATAGCGTACATAAGACTACTAACTGCACTGGAATATGGAACTTTTTCCATAATTTCCTTTTCCTTTTGGTTCGTTGGACACGATTTCAGACATAAATTATCGCATTTGCTTATAGGAGTATCAATGGACTTGCAGTCCTGCATATTAAATCGTTCTAGAACCTTCTTTATATAAGTCTCTTGTGAAAGAGAAAGAAGTTTATTCGAGCGATTCCTTGAAATCTTAACTCCAAGGATATATGTGGCTTCTCCCATGTCTTTCATCTCAAAAACTGATGAAAGCCAAGCCTTGATGTCCATCACAAAGCCCTTGTCAGTTCCGGCTATAAAATTTCATCTACGTATAAAGACATAATAATATACTTGCTTTTAATCCTCTTGATATATACGCAGTTATCTTCATCAAGCATGGTAAAACCATTTGATAAGACAACTTCTTGAAATCGTATATACCATTGCCTCGAGGATTGTTTAAGACCATATATGGACTTACGAAGTTTACAAACCTTATGTTCGTTTCCTTCTTTTACAAACCCTGTTGGTTGTTCCATATAGATCTCCTCGTCCAATTCTCCATTGAGAAAGGCAGTCTTTACATCCATCTGATGTAATTCGAGGTCTAAGCAAGCTACCATAGCCAGAATCAGGCGAATCAAGGTAAAACGCACAACAGGTGAGAAGGTCTCTTCGTAGTCTATCCCTTCCTGTTGCGTAAAACCTTTCGCGACAAGGCGAGCTTTATATCTGTCTATAGAGCCATCAGCCGTATGCTTGATCTTGAGAACCCATTTGTTCCCAATAGCTCTACGTCCTCTGGGTAAGTCAACTAAGTCCCAGACTTGGTTAACTTTCATGGATTCTAACTCCTCCTTTATCGCTTCCATCCATTTGTCTTTTGTAGGGCATGATACGGCCTGTTTGAAAGTAGTAGGCTCGTCATCATCTTGTAGTAAAGTCATAAAGGTTTGTGGAAATTCATCCTCAAATCTTAGAGGAGCCAACCTTGTACAACTACTACGTTGTATTTGAGATTTTTCAAGTCCTTATTGACTTGAATTTAGATCAATTCTAATATCACTCCCACTTGGAGCGTCATTAGAAATGCTCCCACTTGGATCATTATTCCCGTATGGAATATGATTCGTGTCATTCGTATCATCCATTAGTGAAGTGTGAAACGTATTTTCGTCTTCACCAAGAATTCTCCCACTCGAATGAGGTAATCCTTCTTGATCATTAATCTCAAATAGAGATAAGTCCTGACTTATCTAGCCCTGTCTTGGAAACTCATTTTCCAAGAAAGTGACATCCCTCGACTCAAATTCAATTAGACCTCCATTGTCTTCCTGGCCTATGAAAACATAACCTTTGGAGTTTTCTGCGTATCATATAAAGATACATTTCCTTCCCCGTGGCCCAAGTTTGCCATACTTATGGGAGGAAATATGTGCATAGGATGCACACCCCCAAGGTTTCAAAATATTTAAGTCAGGAGACCTTTGGTTCCACAACTCATAAGGAGTGGAGCTAACTGATTTCGAGGGTACGCGGTTCAAGATGATAGCAGCCGTCAATAATGCATCACCCCAAAAGGTGATTGGCAAGTTAGCTTGTACCATCATTGAACGGACCATTTCCATCAAAGTCCTATTCCTCCTTTCAGCAACACCATTTTGTTGAGGAGTATAAGGCATAGTCACCTGATGAACTATGCCTTTTTCATCACAAAGTTCCTTAAAACTTGCGGATTGATATTCACCGCCTCTATCGGTTCGCAAGACCTTAATCTTGCGATCTAATTGATTTTTCACTAAAATCATATAGTTTTTAAAGCAGGTTAATGCTTCAATTTTGTGGGATATCAAATAGATATGACCGAATCGGGTGAAGTCATCAATAAAAGTGATGAAATAGGACTTCCCGCGTCTTGTCTTGACATTCATCGGACCACATATGTCCGAATGGATAAGCTGTAATGGAACCTCGGCCCTTGTGCCGGTTCCAAACGGCTTGCGACAAGATTTCCCTACAAGGCAATGTTCGCAGGTCGACATTTCGACCTTTGAAACATTGGATAGAAGGCCACATTTAGCAAGTCTATCCATACGCGTTGGTCCAATGTGACCAATCCTTGCGTGCCAACAAATTATATCTGACTCATAAGTCGAAGAATTTGCAACAAGGAAATTTTCATTACAAAATGAAGAGTCATACATTGTATTTAATACAATAAATCCTTTAAATACATACCCAGAACCAATTAGAGTATTATTACAAGCCAAGTCCACTTTACAATTTTGAAAGAACCAGCTATAACGACCACAGATATTATATTCCTTCGAATATCTGGAGCGAAGAGGACATCATGTAGTAAGATAGTGCGGCCGTTGTCCAAGACGAGCTTGCAAGTCCCAACGCCTTTCACTTCAACACGTGTGTTGTTACCTACATATATCCACTTTGTTCCTTGGGGTATCTGGTGATACTCCACGAAGGACCGTCTGTCCCTTGCTATGTGGTCGGTGGCATCTGAATCAATTATCCAAAATGGATTAGATTCTACAAGAAATATTGAACTAGAAACACATATGTAACTAGTATTACAAGTTATCTTGTCACCTCCATCCGTACAAGAACGGGCATAGTGACCTAACTTGTTGCACTTGAAGCACTTGATCCTCTTCAAGTCTTTCTTCTTGTGCCACTTCTTGTTCCCACCCTTATGTTTGGGTTTCTTGGTAGACTCTGGTTGCTTATTACGTTCATTAGTAAACTTCGAATGATCTTTCCGTTTCTTTCCCCCGTGTGAGGAACTAGCAACCATGTGCACTTCTGCACTTGGCTTGGCAGCCGCAAGCCGCTCTTCCTCTAACTCAAGGTGCTTTGAAACATCGCTGAAGTTCTTGATGCTCTCATTATGAGTGAGATGCATCTTCATTTGGTCCCACCCATTTGGTAGGGAACGTATGACTGCTTGGATTTGTTGCTCATCAGTGAGCACATGACCTGCATCATTTAACTCTGAGATTAGATTTGCCATATGTCCTAGATGTTTCCTCATGGAATGATCTGGACGTTTCTTGTATGAATCAAATCTTATAGTTAAAGAATGAAGTTTGGACACCGAGGTGCCACCAAACTTCTCCTCAAGCTTGGACCATATGTCCATGGCTAGGTCATGCTCTCGGAAGATGCGCATTATGTCATCGGCCATACTGGACAATAACGTAATGCAAGCTATCTTGTTCTTCCGAGACCAAGCATCAAAAGCTTCCTTGTCTCGTCTGTGTTGGGCCGTAGTGCCCAACTCGGGTTCAATCATCACGTTCTTTAGAGTTTCGAGCACGTCTTGCTCCTCTAGAATGTATTGTATCTTGATGGACCATAGTTTGTAATTATCGCCGTTGAGTTTTTCACCTCTGTTCAACTCAGCGACGATGTTCTTAGCGGCAGAAGACATTTTAGCTTTAAAATGCTGCAAAAAGACACAAAACCGAAGGTTCGATCAAAAATCATTGCATAAAATTTCTTATACATAGATATCACTCCCACTTGGAAAGAATCCCACTTGAAATGATATTATTATATTTGATAAGTTACATTCGAAAAATATTGAAGATGTTGCCCTAGAATCAGAAAAGTCACTACGATTCCAATCACCATCTAGAACAACTTTCAATATTTCCCCCTCACTTATCAAATGATAGTACTCTTATAGTACTTTGCAAAGGAAAAGCGTTTTTGAAAAACGTATTTTGAAAACGTATTTTGCAAACGTATTTTGCAGAATGTATGTTTCAACCTAGTACCCTTATGATACTAGCGAAATATTCGGTAATCCCTGGCCATTGCCGGGGTTGAGCCGTAGCCGTGCCAAGGCCGGATCCCCCTTGAGGAGATTTTTCTGCAAGCCATTGTCGTCGGCTCCCGTATGGATCTAGGCGCTCCTTCTGCAGGAGAATTTGCCGCAGAGAACTGCCGTCGGCCCCGTATGGGCTTGCCTTGCAGGTGGCCGAGGCCGAAACCACTGGCACCGTAGGGTCTTTTGGCATGTTCATGTTCCATCGGCTAAGGCCTCTAGCCGATGCCGGCCAAGGGTCCCTGATTGGTCGGCCAGGGCCTCTGCCCTGGCTGGCCAGGGACCCTGGCACCCCTGGCCAGGGCCTCTGCCCTGGCTGAGACCGGCCAAGGACCGGCCAGGGGCCCTGGCCCCTCGGCCAGGGCCGCCTCCGGCCCTGGCAGGGGCCAGGGCGCCTGGCCCTGGCCGCTGCCAGGGCCGGCCAGGCCCTGGCCTGAGGCCAGGGCGCCGGCCCTGGCCCCTGCCAGGGCCGGCCAGGCCCTGGCCCCTGCCAGGGCCGGCCAGGCTGGCCCCTGGCACTGGCCGACTCCGGCCGGGCCTCCTGGCCCTGGCCTGGTCTCGGCCAGGCCTGGCTCTGGCCGGGCCTGGCCCTGGCCCCTTGGCCATGGCCGGCCATGGCCCATATGGCCATGGCGGCCTCCCCCTTGCATGGGGTTGGCCGCACACCCCCGCCGGAAGGGTGGCCGTGGTTGTTATTGGTCGTAGCCAACCCCCTCCGCATGGGGAGGGGGGATGCATAGCCTCCATGGCCCATATGGCCATGGTGATCATGCACCAAAATTGTTATCTTCTCTGTTGAGAATAACCACCATCGTCTTCTCCGATGAAGCACCCGTTCGTCGATGAAGCACCCGTTCGTCGAGAAAACGATTTTGCTTCAATGGCTGTGTGCCAAAAAATGAAGAGAACGCGTTTTCAAGGCCGCAAACTTCACGCTCTACATGAAGAGAGTTCACACTCTCAATTGAATGGACACTCAGCATCCATGAGGAGCGCGAGTTTGGCGATATGAACGGTAAGTTCTTCCCGTCACGGAGAGTTCCTGCCATATCCGTAATGGCAGAAGGCCCTTACGTGAAAAGAACAACTATTGCGTTCTCTCCGTCACGATGTGTTCCTGCCATATCCATAATGGAAGGAGACGCATTCGTGAAAGAGACAACACCGCATTCATCGGTGAGATCGGGGCGACGGTTAGACCGGGGCGAACCCATATGGCTCCGATACCAATGTAGGATCCTGTCAAAACAAGGACGTTAGGATTGAATAATAAAGTAGAGACTTATGCTTGCGTACGCGGCACCATAATCTCTGAACTTAGCCCTCAGATTCGCCACAACGGTCGGTACTTCGTCACGGAGGATCGAAGCAGCGTTTCACCGCCTAAATCTCTATTTAGAAGAGGATTTTAATGAAAGGGAGAAGAAGAACATAAGTTGCCTTATGCAAACTTATGGCATGGATGGAATGGTGTAAATGCCTTACCCTTGGGTCCTATTTATAGGCTTTAGGGGTAGTTATTGTAGGAAATAACTAAATATAAGCTTATTAGCCTATATTAGCACATTTACTTATCATCTTCTTCATTCACTTATCAAGTGCCTTTATGCACTTATAAAGTGACTTTTTCCACTTATCGAGTGGTCCTTTTCACACGAGAAAAGGTTCCCTTCGTGCACGCTTTCGTGCACGCGACATCTGAGGTCCGTATACCCTCATACATCCCCTCATGAGTGTATTTATGTCGTCCATATCCAACAGTTCCCCTTAATACAAATTCATTGTACGCGAGTTTTACCCCGCAACACTCTGCACTTGAACTATTGAGTTTGTTTTGCATATGAACACTAGTAGCGCTCATATGTGTTGCTCGTGAACTTTAGTTGCCAACGAGAATTTTTGGTGCACATGGACTCTTGTAGCCAACATGCACTCTTTGAGTTGCACCTGAACTTGAACTCTAGTGGTAGACCAAATTTGCAGTTCTTTATGAACATGAATCCTTCTTCCATCATGCTTTGTCTTTGTAGAGAAGTTTGACCAAGGCAAAATCACCAAATTCCACCTTCATCTTCTATTTGATTTTTGGCTATGGTTTTGAGATTGTGATGTGCTTTGTCTATGGACTATGATCTCTTAGCATCTTTAGGGCAAGTTGAATGATGTAGAAATTACCAAATTATCCTTTGGTCAATGTAGCCATGTTTTAAACTGAAAGTAACTCAACAAACATATTAGTAGCATGTGATTTGTTTGTCACCATCAAAATTAAAAGTGTGACCTAGTTAGTAGTCTAACTAGGTGTAGCGACCCGGTTTCCCGGGGCCATCACTAATTCAGAAATTTGGAGGTCCTGCAGTTAACCAGTGAAAAAAATATAGTATGTAATGCAGAGATATACTAAAATACTCAGATAAACATCCTGATTATTACAAACCAAATCTAAAATACAACACACTCGAACTAGCTCTCGAAGAAATACGGGAAATGGACAAGCAGAATAAAAATATGTATAAAGGTACATGTGAAATCACGTAAACAATTCAATTCCTGAAATTATGCACCATCTGGATCGAATTTAGACTCCTCAAACTCAGGAGCATCCTCGTCAACCTGTGTGGCATCTGACAATGCCATGAAACGGAAAACTATAGGTAAGTCACAATAATTCTTAAAATGGAATTAAAAGCCGTGCACAAGCATGAAATATAGCAGGCAGTGAAAAAGTAACTAATGATGGTCATGCAAGTGCGATAAGTAATTAAGGATGGTCATGAAAATGTGAAAACGACATACAAGAGTAACAACATTGGCAATGCTTACATGTCATGGCATTAATTTTATTACAACTAGCATGCAAGGTAACAACATTAGTAAAACAAGCAGGTATGGGCAGTAACAACATTATGGCATGTAAAGCAGCAACGGAAATAAAACATGCATTTTGACCAAACAGTTTCATAGTTGTGCTAGTGGTAGTCAACTAACTGGAATGTGACTCAAGCAAGAGATTATAGTTTGTAACTATTGAATCCTTCTCTTGCCTGGGTGCACTTACTTAGGCTATGCCGAAACAGAAGCAGTAGGATATGTATGCCAAATTACAGGCAACAAGACAGGATGCCGAAAGACAGGCAGTGGGACAGGACGATGAACTCCAGTCACGCCCACACACTCTCAACTATGAGTTATCCTAAAACCATGTGTAGTGTCAAGTGTTCTAGGTCAATATTTTCGACGGTTTTTCTAACATGATATTCCATATGACCTTTCGAGTAGCATGCAATGTGTAGTAGATGACATGTAGCAGGTGATGTGTCTATTTAAACATGGACAATGTGCATCGAGCGTAACAATATTGCATGCATGAATTTCGTGTGACAAGCGTAGCAACTTATTGAACATGGGTTGTATGTGATGCACATGAAATCATAACAAGCATGGATTTACTTGTGTCGAGTGTGGTAACTTTAGTAAACATTGTTTGTAGGTGTAACTAACATTCATTCACGTAGTTCCATGTTAAGTTAGGATTCATGGATTTAAAATGGCGAAGCTTATATTCAAGTCGATACCAACATCAGTTCTATGTTCTGTTTCAAGTCAAACTCTAATATCCATAAGGGTAATTCACAAAAAAATACCATAACGTTTGGGGTATCTTTCAACTTAATACCCTGAACGTTTAAGTCGTACACAACGATAACTTTTTGTGTGTTTTGGCTAATGGATGACGACGACGTTCAATTAATACTCATTTTGCCCCTGACACCGGCTCACATGAAAGGGGGTGTCTCGGAGGCAAATCCTGAGTGAAATTAAGAAAAAGACGAGATCGACGAGTGGTGATTGGGAAAATGTAAATTGTTAGGGTTAAAAAAATTAGAGAGGGAAAATTGGGAATTTTCAAAGTTGGGCTATAAAAGTGGTGATCTGTGGGAAGAGGCAATCATCTAAAGACATAAGATGTTAGAAGTTGTCATTGGAAGAATTTGATGATCATGGCACAAGATGGTGAGTACTATGTAATTTTTCATAAAATTTTTGACTATACATATTTAACCGAGATATATTCTTGAGGCAATGTGAGAAGTGATTATGTGTTTACTGTATTTTATATAGCTACGGAGTATCTTTGAAGATTCATCACAGGGCTTGTTGAAATTAGGGGTTGATTGGTATTATGCAGATGGCGAGTAGACTGTTTTTAAAGATTGTGTTGCAGGCATGTTAAACATGGAGAATTTATGCATTCTTATCAAGAATCTAGGTCATGAAGGATGTTTCTTCATATACTACAAATCATGGAGAAAAGAGTTTTAATTGGTGCATGAGAATAGATAATGATGATAAGGCATTAACAATCATGAACATGCATGATAGTAGAATTGTGGATTTGTATGTTGCTCATACATGTGATGGGCAAGAATTGTATGACACAAATCCTTCTAAACTCGACATTATAAGCTTGTGTGATTCAGCAAAGTAAGCCACATCTGATGAAGATGTTGAGTCAGTTAAAGTAAATCCTAGCAATCCATCACTAGTACCAACTCAGGAGCCTACTTAGGAGGAAGAAATGAGCCAACTGAGGAGCCAACTGAGGAGTACACAGAGGAGCCAAGTCAAGAGCCAAATCAAGAGACAAATGAAGAACAAACCGAGGGGCCAATTGAGCAGCCACATGAGTAGTCACCCGAGGATAGAAATGATGATTTGGAGAGAAATAAGGCGATGCCAAATGAAGAAGAACATAATCCGGATCATGCAGTACATAACATTAGTGATGGTGGTCCGATCCTAAGTAACAACCTAGTTCAAAATGATTCAGACGTCGAAGAAAGCAACCGTGAAGATGGGGTTGACAGTGATGTGGATGATACTTCTATGCATACACACAAAATGATACGGCCAGATGGCAGGCATGTGTTTGTTGCTCATGAATGCAAACATCTGAATGAATGTGCAACCAATTTTGATGATTTAGATATGATTAGGAGTTTGTATGGAGGGGATGATGAGCAACACCATGGACATGGACAGCCTTGTCCTAATGCTGATATGGACAACCCTCACTTGGAAGTATGCATGAAGTTTGCAACCCATGCAGAATTTAGGGAGTTATTAAGAGAGCATGCCATCGGGAATAGCTATGACTTTAAATTTAAGAAGAATAAAGGAGGTAGAATCATGGTACATTGCATTAATAGGTATGGTTGGGTATGTGTAGGTTCCTGGAATAGGAACAGAGAGAAGTAAGTATTGAAGAAGTTAACAACACATGCAGACTGTCATGTTGTTAGATGCAACAATGAAGTGACCTCTCCTTGGATTGTAAAGAAATATTTGGAATACTTTAAAGACCAACCATAATTACCAATCTCAGCAATAAGAAACTTATTGAGTATGGACTTTGGAGTTGATGTAAAGCAAGGTTCAAAGTTATGGATGGTTAGTAGATTTGCAAATAAATGTATTGAAGGATGTTATAAGAAGCAGTTCACATAGCTTTGGAACTATTCACATGTGGTTTTGGAGAGGAACCCTAGGACTTATTGCAATATTATATTTAGGCCAAGTGACAATGAGGATGAGCCTTTTTGATGGCATCACCTATCAATGTCAAGTAACGTGGTTCAAGAAAGGATGCAGGCCTTTCATGGGCCTAGATGGTACGTTTCTGAAGACTGAAATTAGGGGAGTTTTGTTGAGTGCTACTAGTAGAGACAGAAATAATGAAATGTTTCCATTGGCAGTTATTAGCTATTGTTACAACTGAATCAAATGATACTTGGAGTTGGTTTTTACGATGTTTGCTTGAAGCATTGGATGTGAACTATGAGCAATAATTCACATTCATATCAGACAGACAGAAGGTATAGAAATCAAATTGTCTTTTATTTGCATACTTCAGTACTATAGTGTTTTATGAGTGATTTTAGGTAAATATGCTTTATGTATGATTTTGGGTAAATATGCATTATGTATGCTTTTTGTATACTTCAGCTCTATTTGTATGCTTTATGTATGAGCTTCTGGAGACTTTTAAAGATATAATGCCTAATGCACATCATATGTTCTGTGTTAGTCATATGTATGAAAATTTTAGAAAGGAATTCAGGCCCATTATTTTTATGAAGAAATCATGTAAAATTGCAAAATCATATGTGGAGGATAATTGGTTATGTTCAATTGAAGACTTATACATGACTTCTCCTGCTTCTTTGAAATGGCTATGTAATGTGAAGCTTAAATCATTGTGTAGATGTTTTTTCATAGATAACAATTTTTTTGCCTTGCTATTAAACAACATACCAGAATCATTTAACAGTTTCATCTTGGAAGCTATGGCTAAACATATCATTACCTGCATAGAAATGTTAAGGAGGCAACTAGTGATATGGTTTCAAAAGAAAAAACAAATGTCGACAATTGGACTTCAGACACTTACCCTAGAATTAGTGAGAAATTAATGACGTTGAAAGGAATAAGTAGAAGTCTGCATGTTGTTTATGCTAGCTGAGATCAATTTGAAATCAGAGATGAGAATAAAATTTATACAGTAAATGTTGAAATAAGAAGATGTGATTGTAGATAGTGGGACATGACATGGATTCCTTGCACTCGTGCTTGTATTGCTTTGATGTCTGTAAAGAAGCAGACAAAAGAGTATGTGCACATATATTACAGTTAGAAAACATGTTTGGTAGCTTACGCAGTAATGATTTGTCACATTCCAGTTTTCAAATTTTAGCCGAAGACTGAGTATGCAGCATTAATGCACCCTTCTTATAAGAAGCAGACTGGTAGGCCACCCAAGAGAGGAGAAGATGATAGTTTGAACCTGGACCTAGTCACGGTTCTAGAAATGGGCAGATTCAAAAATGTCAAAGGTGTCAAGAAGAGGGTCACAACAAACAGAGTTGTAAGAATGATATAGTGCCAAAGCCAAGTACCAAAACTGTAAAACCTAGAGTGTCACGCCCCTCTCCCCAGAATAACCGGAAATTTTTAAATACATTTTTTCCAAGTATCCTGAACAGTGAGGATGGTGAGAGAAATGAGAGGGAAATGAGAAACAGAACTTGTAGGTCACTGCGCAGATGCTGGGATAGTACAAGTAAAGCTCCACAATAATATCAAAGCAACATCACAAATAACATAGAACAACAACAACACATTTATATAACAACCTTCATTTACATACATAGTCCAAGTACACCACTACATATACACCGCCACTCTCCACTCCCAAGACAACCATGTCACCCTACAAACTACAGTTGCTACTCCTGAAACCCACTCCAAGTCATCACCAACCATGCTACTGATCGAGCTGGAATCAACTCCGAAACGATGTCGTTTATCGCGAGCGCATGGTATAGTGGCAAGCGGGTATCGAACACGAGGAAGTGGTGCTATACTACCTATCTACTCCTAGGTTGAGTTAGAATTGTGGGTTTATTAGTGGATGTTGAGTATGGATGGTCATAATGGTGAAGGATGCGAAGGTTGTGTCACTCAACGTCGCAAATAGGGGGACTAGGGCGTTAGGGATCACCGCTAAGACAGTCGGGGGTCGATGTTGGAATAGGATCCTTATGTTGCATTAGTGTTAGGGGATTAATCTCCCAATTTGTACCACTCTCGTGGGTTAGAATTGTGAGGTATTCTGGTAGCTCTCGTTGACGCAATGGCGGTAGCCGTCAACGTAGCGGTAGCCTTGGTTGGATCCACCGATTTCCCTATTCGAATCCCAAAGATACCCCTTAAGCACATCAATTCCACAGACCGTGGGCATGATCTCAGTACGGGTTACCTAGGGTTTCGGTAGGATCGACCGTAATACTCCTCTAAATTCCTAATTTAACGTAGAGATCCAGATCTATGTCTTCCCCCTAGGATCTTAGGGCTAACCCATCAACCCTAGAAAGGACTACTCGCTCATGGCAATGTTAAGGAATAAAAACACCATTTTTATGGAAGAAGACATCTAAGCAAATTAATAGAATAAAGATTAAAGACTTACATCGAGAGATGAAGAAAATAGACGAGCAATAGATCCAAAGAAGAATTGAAATTCCCAATACGCAACAGCAATAGAGTTCCCAAAATAATAATACATCAGTTTCGATCCAAAAATATTCAGAAGTTTAATCTAAAAACCTAACAAAAATTCGCCCCCTTTTTCGTTGCCCCCGCAAGTATTCAAAAACTCAGAAAATGAATCGCCTCCCTGAACGCTTCGCAGCTGCCAGCCTTCACCCCCCAAATCGCGCAACAGACGGCTCCAAAAATACTTCCAAAAATGGCCTCAGCATCGCTGACTGAGTGGGTGACTCGGTCGAGCACTTCGTTGCTCGGTCGGGTGCTCGGTCCGAGCAGATATACTGCTCGGTCGGATTGCACATGGAATCCAACTTCTCCGAAATATGGCGCTCTGCCTACACGGGCCGAGTCGACACTGCTCGGTCGAGTAGGAGGTTGCTCGGACCGAGCAGCCAACTGCTCGGTCGAGTGGTGATCGAACAGCAGCCGTTGGCAGATTTCAGCACAAATTTCACCTTGCTCGGTCAAGTAGAGTGCTCTGCTCGGTCGAGTAGGTGTCAAACAGATTTCAGCAGAATTTCAACACTGCAGCATCATCTTGCAGAAATTCCTCAGGGCTCATCCTACCTCCAATTGGCACGTTCTTGGTGGAGTTGGAACCGTCTTGAAGTCTACTATCTGAGAAAAATATCAGAAAAATAGTGAAAAATCCCAGATGATAGAAAATTTGAAAATAGTGCATGGCTGTCCTGTTTCCAGCACTTCGGGTCGCTCGATTCCTTCGCCGCATCATATCTCGATCGAGCGACCTTCTCTCTTGCCCCTTCCTTGCTCTAGTATTCTTCTTTAGCACCTTGAGCATGTCATCATGAGTCTCATTGGTGCTCTCACTTCGTCGATCGTCTTATTGACTCCAAATTGCTCCAATATCGCCCCAAATCCCTGAAATGGACATAAACACTCCGAAAGTCATATTATTCCAAATAATAGTGTAAAAGCGTATGAAATATGTAAATGAGCAATCATTTTGACGTGTAATCATATAGATAAAATGTGGAATATAAGGACATATCAGCTACCCCTGCTACCTGAAAAATAGGGAGGAGCATGTCAATGCGTGCCCCAGTAGGAATCCACTTGGATTTGGAACACCATTATAAGGTTATCAAACCACAAGGTAAGACAAGAGAAATAAGGCATGTAACTAAGTAATATAATGAAAAGTAGATAGCTAAACAAGGGGATCATACCTGCGGTCCAATGTCGAGCTGCTGCAAGCAAAGGATTAGCATGAATAATAAAAATACAAGTATTCCTTCAAACATAATCTAAAAAGGGAATCACAAGTGTCAGAAGTATAACACAGCGTCACAAGCAGAGCAGGTGAAAGGAGGAGGGAAGATGCCGCCAACAGGAGAATGTAACACGTGCAATTCTTATTTTTTTGGATTGAACTAATTAATTGAATTAATTGGAAACTTGGGTAAACTGTGTGATACCAGGACCTGGACATCATCCCAAATTTAGGGTGAATATAGCACACGACGCAGTGGACACGGGTATTGTATGACACCGGGCCTCTCAGCTCCCCGTCTCTGGCAGGAGTGAGGCTCTCCCACAATAACACAACCTCCGTATGTCCCCTCCACTCCCGGTAAAGGTGAGTGGGTATAAATATCACATATCACATAATCATTTTCCCCAACTTCTCAGGCCAGGCCTCATATCCACAATTTACTCAAATCCCACCTAAAACCCGGGTTTTGCTAACTCACCCTCCTTAGAGAGGATTGAGACATTCTAAAACCTCATTTAACATTATATATAGCACTTAAGGGGACATGTTGCATGATTTCACATTTCACACGCATATCAACATGGGTCATGCCCCGAAGTGTCATGCCCTCCATCGTAATCAAATCATATATCAAATGGGTCACGCACCCAAGTGTCATGCTCTGCAACATAGCCATTTCAATTCATCACTCATAACATATGAAACCATGCTTTACATGACCCCATCATTACTATTTCACAACATATTTCATAACACAAGTGTTTACAAGCCCATTTCTCATATTTTTCAACTTTCATTTCATTGTGGCATTTTTACAAACACGTGGTGAACGTGACGTGTATGTCCATAAGAACATTAGAAAATCCATTGGAAAAACATATCATTAGTCTACCTTCCATGTAAAAACAATAATCATTTGTCATAGAGAGTGGATTAGCAAGAATACACAATTTATCACACCATTTAACCATCTCAGCTTCAGGAAATGTACATGCAGTCCCACAAGATGGATGATATCACTAAATTATAATCAGAATTTAACAAAACTTCCCAAATGGAAGTTGTAGGTATGGTAGTTTTGGATTTACAGATAAAATTTCATGTAAAAATATTGAGTAGGTGATTTATGGTGAATTATTTGGTGAAGTGTGTCAAATCTGTTTTTCAGACAGATTTCAGGGTCTGTATTGAAAGCCAATTTTGGGCATGTTTCAGCCAGAAATTCGAAATATAAGAACTGTGATGAAATTTTATAAAAACTTGTTAAATTTCCAACAAGATCAAGAACATGAAATTCCATTGTGTGTAGGTGTTGCGATCAATTTTACTAAAATGTGTCAAAACTGGAAATCAAACAGACATGTTATAAAGATGAAAATTTTACTCCTAATTTCTGAATTGAACATATATCAAAATTTATATGATTTTGGGGTAGAACTTCAAGATCTACAAGGATATATTTTTTTCGAACCAAATTCGAGCTACAGTAACCATAATTACAGCAACAACATACAACATGATTTCAGGATTCCAAAGGGGAGATTTTGCTTGGAATTTCAAGGGGTTATTACTGAAATTTAATCATGGAACATAAAGTTTAACTTCCCCTAATACATATTGAACAAACATGACATAAATACATGATAAAAAGAAACTCTAATTTGATTTCCAAATCCAAATAAATTTTTGCCTCAAACTTGATTTCTCCTTTCCTTCTTCTCTTTCTCTTCCTTTCATCATCATCATCATCATCTTCTTCTCTCTCTTTTTTGTTGAAGAATTTTGGCCATGGCAACATGGAGGGGGGAAGGGGAGAAGGGAGAGAGAAGGTGGGGAGAAAGAGAGAGAGAGAGAGAGAGAGAGGTTTCTAGTTCTCTCTCTTCTTTTCTCCTCTTTTCTTATTCCTTTCTTCTCTTCCAAGAAAGGAATATTCCAAGGGAATATTCGATGTGGAAATGACCAGAATACCCCTCCATCATCTAGATATATACAAGTTTGCCATTACTTTATGCACACACAACTTTAGTATGTACGCGCAGCAACTTTAGTCCAAATGACCGTTTTGCCCCTAACCTTTCTAAAAATTTACGGTGGTTGCCATTGACCCCTAACCCCTTTTCACACTAGAATGGCTCTCCCTACACACATCCACGCACATCCATGCATGCATACATGCATCACACACACACGTCTAATACATTCTTGTTGTTTTACAGCCACGACGTCATTCGCACTTCTCCTGCATTCACATTTTGCATTCTCTACCCTTAGCCACGTATTACGGCCCAATCCCCCTTACAGTACGTCACATACATCGATATTTATGCTTATTTCATGCTTACGTATGCACCGTAAGTAGAAATACCACGTGTGTTCAGTAGAATACGTGTATAGTGCTAAATAGGGCATGACATCGAGGAAGGCCACCAAATCAACCAAAGGAGATTATCCAATTAGAATAATTAGAATTTGAGGTTTTATTGAGGGGAGCTGGTATCAATATCAAAAGTAGAAATCCAGTGCCAAGCAATTTGCCATATTCAAGTGGTAGCAGTGTGCCAACTCAACAAGTTCCAATAAATGCTCCACGGGCAAAATGTAGTAAGTTCGTTATTAGGATCTAATATGTTTATTTTATTTTTGTTTATGTTTGTACAGCCAAGTAACCAATAAGTTCCCAGCAATGTCCCATTTGCAAGTGCTAGCAGTGTGCCAAGAAATGCTTCATGATTAAAAATAGTAAGTTCCTTATGAGGTTTATTTCTGTTTATGTATGTATATCACATTCCTCAACAATATAGTTAGTTTGTATATATTCATTTCTTTTTATCTATGTATATCACAGTCCTCAACAATATTGTCAGTTCGTATATATTCATTTCTTTTTGTCGATGTACAACATCCACCTCAATAATATAGGTAGTTTATATATCTTCATTTCTTTTATCTATGTTCAGCACACTCCTCGACAACATGGTTCTGCATCAACAATTAGCCATGTGAAAAATAGGACTTAAGACGAAGAAAAAATATCTCATCCAGTTCAGAGACCAATTAGAGAAGAAGTGCAGCCTCCAGAAATTCAAAGTTCAATCAGAGAAAAAGTGTAGACTTCAGAATTTTAGATGCTAATCACAAAATTTGGTTTTATGCAATAAATATGTTCGTATATATAAATAGTTAAATAGTACATGACATGTGTCTAAATTTCAAGTGCAAGTTAGCGCAAGTTAGAGGAGCAGTGAATCATGCATTTTGTAAAACTTGACAATGACTTTTTGTAGTGACAAAAGGAGTTGAAGTTTGTAATATATGACACTGTGTTCTTCATGGGGGTGATTTTGTATTCAGCAGACAGTTTGTAATCTGCGTCCTAAATGTGAGATATGTATGCTTTTATTATCTGCCATTTGTGTTTTTCATGTGGGTGATTTGCATTCAACGGAAAGCGCATTATGTATTGTGGTTTTAGTGCAACATGTGTTGTAGTTTTAGTGCAAAAATTTGCAGTCAACAGACGGTCTTTTGCATGGCTATTATTGTGTGTGGTGCAAGCTGCTCCTTAATAAGAATCGTGTGTGTAATATATGACACTGTGTTCTTCATGGAGGTGATTTTTAATTCATCAGACAGTTTGTAATACGAGTCCCGAATGTGCGATATATATTCTCTTATTATCTACCATTTGGTTTCTTCCTGTGGGTGATTTGCATTCAAACGAAAGTGCATTATGTGTTATGGTTTTAGTACAATATGTGTTGTGGATTTATGCAATAAATTTACAGTCAACAGACAGTTTATCTGTATAGTTTATATTGTGTGTTGTGCAAGCTGCTCCGTAATAAGCATTGTGTTTGTAATATATGACATTGTAGTTCTTCATGGTGGTGATTTTGTCTTCAACATATAGTTTGTAATCTAAGACCTGAATGTGAGATATATATGCTTTTATTATTTGCCATTTGTGTTCTTCCTGTGGGTGATTTACATTCAACGGAAAGTGGAATAATTGGTGTACTTTTAGCACACTATGTGTTGTGGTTTTAGTGCAATTTGCAGTCAACAGACAGTTCTTTTGGATGGCTATTATTATCTACGTGCAGTGCAAGCTGCTCCTTAATAAACATTGCGTTTTTAATGTATGACACTGTGTTTGTAATAAATGGCATTGTCTGTTTATGAATTCCCCAAATCGGATTGTTGGAGTGAGATATATATGTTCTTATTATCGGTCATTTATGTTCTTCATGTGGGTGATTTGTAGTCAACAGACAGCGCATTATGTGTTATGTATTATGTGTTGTGCAAGATGATCCTTAATAAGCATCCTTCTATGTTATCAATAAGAATAAACTCATTACGCATCTTACAAAAACAGAGATTTACGAACAAATAACTAAAAGATATTTTAACATTTTCTCTTCAACATCGATACATGGATACACGGTTTAAGAAGCATGATGTATTAAACACTTTCTTTTCAACATCACTCGATCTTGTTATAAATAAACAATATCATAAGAAACATAAGACCAAGGAGTGAGACCAATCTCCACTTAATGGATTTGTGATCAGTTAGTTAGTATGCTCTGAATTTTCATAGTGCTTCTCTCTAATAGCCATATTGAATTCTCCAATCGATTCTCTATCTAATAACCTTCTCTTTGACAAATCATGGGAAGAACTGTCCAGCCTTACAAAAACAGAGATTTACGAACAAATAACTAAAAGATATTTTAACATTTTCTCTTCAACATCGATACATGGATACACGGTTTAAGAAGCATGATGTATTAAACACTTTCTTTTCAACATCACTCGATCTTGTTATAAATAAACAATATCATAAGAAACATAAGACCAAGGAGTGAGACCAATCTCCACTTAATGGATTTGTGATCAGTTAGTATGCTCTGAATTTTCATAGTGCTTCTCTCTAATAGCCATATTGAATTCTCCAATCGATTCTCTATCTAATAACCTTCTCTTTGACAAATCATGGGAAGAACTGTCCAGCCTTCTCCTTCTCTCATTCTCATCCATTAAGTGCAATATCATAGGTCTTGACCATTAAGAGTGAGCGGGATCATTCCATAGAAAGAATGAGCATTAATTCTCCCGAGAACTACAATTCCAAAATCTCATTCATAAGTTTGCTCGGGTCCATGAAGTCTTACTCAGTGTTCACAAACCACTATAACAGATCTTGAAATCCACTTTATCGGTTTCCAAATCACCACAACTATCATCTTTAGCGCGAGATCTACTAGCAGAGCTATCTCCATAAATCAACTTCTTCATTTCAATGAAAAAACATAACATTAGTATGCAATTTTCTCAACTTAAGCAAAAACAGGAAACCTGTTAATATGAGACGAGGGGAGGACCTGCTGTTTGGTGAGTTTATCTCTTCAGCCTACCGACCATTAGCTTTCCAGCCCTAAGCAAAAAAATAACTGAAACTGGTAGGAAATGAGACATGACTTTTGTTTGGCACGCTTTGTGAATGAAGAAGAGAGGGTTATAATCGTCAAATTCCCTTCATGTGAACTCATGCGTTCATTCAGTTGGATGGTGAATTAAAAAATGTATCACGATTAAACCACTTATAACGTTAGGGTTTAAATATGTACGACTTAAACGTTCATGATATGAAGTTGAAAGATACCCCAACTGTTCGGATATTTTTTATGAATACCACAAAGTTGACATCATCACCGACGCCCATGGCAAACATCAAGTTACATTATTTTTCGATACGATATCACCATCCCAACATTACGATAAGTATCACTAAGTTACACTATTTGTCATGAATTCATTGCCAATGAATCAGAAATCTAGAGTTGCAATGAGTATCAATGGAAATACCTTTATACTCTAACATAGATTGATAAAATACAAGAAGAAGAAAAAAGGATGTAAAACCATCCAAATAAGATGTAAATGCAACAAATTTTAAATAAAATTGTGAAGAGAGATATGAGAAGAGATACTAATTCCTTTGTGTTGTGAAGCATCAAATCCGGGGGAAGACCCTAGTCCTTTATTTATAATAGATGGAAGAGCGTATAAGGATGAGATACAATGATATGGTCTTATCCTATAGATAAGATATAATCCCAAATACAAACTCCCATCATTATCCGTTTACAACACTCCCCTTTATCCAGCCATAAGTGTGGACTCTGCTCATGAATACTTCGGGATTTTGAGTGTGTTATGAGTTTCACAAGGGGTGGATACTTCAGGATCATGAGTTGATGGGGGTGCTTCGTTAAAACCTTTAGCCATGGAAACCCCTGTGGGAAAAAACCATAACTAAGGAAAAAGAGTACAAACTCCCTCTAACTCCCCCTGATGAAACAAGCACTCAGGCTTTCAGATCTCTTAGGCGCCCCATACCAATCTTTTGTACAAACTTCCTAAAAGTAGTTATAGGAACTGATTTAGTGAACAATCTGTCAGGTTGTCACATGATTATACTTGTCTGACATTGATCCCGTCATCTCTTTGTAGCTCATGCGTCCAAAAGAATTTTGGGGAGATATGCTTCGTTCTGTCACCTTTAATGTAACCACCTCGTAACTGAGCGATGCAAACAGCATTGTCCTCGAACATAGTGGTATGTTCAAGGTCATCAGGTTTAATCTGGTCGTCACCAGGATGTGATGCACAACTGAGCGTAGCCAGACATATTCTCTGCTTACTTTATGGATGGCGAGGATCTCTGAGTGATTGGATGAGGTCGCTGTCATGGTCTGCTTGAGAGATCTTCATGAAATGGCTGTCCCACCATAGGTAAACACGTATCATGTATTTGACTTTTCATTGTGGGGGATCAGACCTGTAACTTGCATCAGCATAACCAACAAGTGTGGAGGACAATCCAATTTTGTAAAATAGGCCCAAATCTGTTGACCCTTGAAGGTAGCACAGAAGGTGCTTAACCCCGGTCCAGTGACGATGTGTAGGTGTTGCACTGTATCTGGCTAGTAAATTTACTGTGAATGCTATATTGGGACACGTGCAGTTAGCCAGATATAGAAGTGCTCAAATAGCACTCAGATAAGGGACTTCTGGACCAAGTATATCCTCCCACTCTTCCAGCGGCCAAAAGGGGTCTTTATGTGCATCCATAGATCATACTACCATATGTGTACTTAGTGGATGACATTGGTCCATATGAAATCTTTGCAACAGTTTCTTTGTATATGTGCTTTGGTGTAGCAGGATTTCGTGTTTTAAATGTTCAATCTGTAAGCCGAGGCAGAATTTGGTTTTACCTAGATCTTTCATTTCGAATTCTTTTATAGGCTTACAATTATCTCAATGATCTCTTCAGTAAATCCAATGAGGTTCAGATCGTCTACGTAGACTGCTATTATGACAAATCATGTTCCCTTTGCTCTTATAAATATGCAAGGGCAAACTTTATTATTATTGAATCCTTGCTGTACAAGGAATTCACTTAGTCTGTTGTATCACATCCGTCCCGATTGTTTAAGACCATATAATGATCTTTGAAGCTTAACAGAGTATACGTACCGAGGTCTATCTTTTAATTCAGCATGCATTGAAAAGCCATCAGGAAGTTTCATATAAATCTATTTATCGATATTACCATATAGATATGTAGTCACAACATCCATTAGCTACATATCTAATCCTTCCTTTACTGTTAAGCTTATTAAAAATCGGTAAGTGATTGCATCCATTACCATGTAGTATGTTTCTTCATAGTCTATAACCGGTCTTTGGAAAAATCCATGTGCTACAAGCCTTGCTTTGTAGCGTGCGATCTCATTATTTTTATTTTTTTTGACGAATATCCATTTGTATCCCATAGGTTTGACACCAACTAGTATCTGGACTATTTGTCCAAAGACTTTGCGTTTCTTAAGCGAGTCCAGATCTACTTCTATTGCCTTACTCCTCTTTGGCCAATCATTTCTTCATTTGCATTCAACAATGAGGATCATGATCATTGTCGCTTTCAACGACATGAATGGCAACATAAAACGCGAAGCCATCGTCGACGACTATACACTTTCTGTCGAACACCTCCACTGTACGTACATAATTTAATGATATTTTAGTTTCTACCGACAGTTCCTCTGCAGTGGGTGAGGGTAAGTACATGAGCTCATTTCTCTGTGGGGGTATCGTCCCAAGGTCTCCAGGTATCTTTCTTTTTCTTGGATTTTTGTCCTTGGAGCCTGGTGGTCTGCCTCTTTTCTATTGAGGAGCAGCCACTTCTGCTACAGGTGGATTGCATCCATTTTCGGGGATGTCAATCCTAGATGGAGTATTTGCAGCAAGTATGTGTGATCTGACAATCTTCTGGTTGTCAGTAAATGAGTCTGGTAACTAATGGACAATGTTCTGTATGTGTAGGATCTTCCGGATATCATCTTCACATTGTTTTGTTACCGAATCATAGTGGGTCAAAGATTTTGTATCCCGCAATATAATTTGCATAGCTACAAATTTTTCAGTATATGGGCCCATTATGGGGAAACTCGTCTCATCAAATTCACAGTCTTCAAGACATGCCTTGAATGCGTCTCACATTTGGGATTCTAGGTATCTTATAATTGAGGGTGAGTCAAACCCTACATAGATACCTAGGCGATGTTGAGGACCCATTTTGGTCCTTTGTGGTGGTGATATGGGAACATAGACTGTGCAACCGAAGATTCTCAAGTGAGAGATGTTCGGTGGCATTCCACATGCAAGTTGCATTGGAGAGAGACACTGACCTCCAGAGAGTCTTATTTTTATTAGTGATGCAGCATGTAAGATTGCATGTCCCCATGCATTCACTGTCAACTGGGATTTCATCAGTAATGGACATGCAATCCATTGGAGTCTTTTAATCAATGACTCTGCCAACCCGTCTTGGGTATGAACATGTGGCATTGGATGTTCAATTTCTATCCTAGTTGCAAGGCAATACTCTTGAAATGACCAGGAGGTAAATTCCACAGCATTACCCCGACGTATTTTCTTAATTTGGTTATCTGAAAAATGTGTCATCAACTTTATTATTTGTGCCAATAGATTTGGAAAAGCTAAGTTACGGGTCGATAGTATACACACATACGAGTATTTTGAGGATGCATCAATCAATACCATAAAGTACCGAAATGGTCTACTTGGGGTAGATAAGTCCACATATATCTCCTTGTATTCTTTCGAGGAAACTTGGAGATTCTATATCCACTTTTAGTGGGGATGGCCTTGATATTAATTTCCCCTTGAAGCAGGGGATGCATGTGAATTCTCCCTTCTGAATAATCTTCTGGTTCTTCAAGTTATCCCATATGATTGGGATAAGATGCGATGCATCAGCACTGATCCAGGGTGGCCAAGTCTATCATGCCAAAGTAAAAACTTGGCTGATGTCGGGCACTTCTGTTGCTCCATCAAATTAGCTCGTCTCTCCGAATCTTTGTATGGTATAGGCCTAATGAAAGGCTCTCAAAACGTTCAAGTATGGATTTTACTCCTTTTTCTTGAGACGTTACATACAGAAATTATTTTTCATTTACATTTGCTGTTTTTAGATGGAATCCGTTTAAACGAATGTCCTTGAAACTTAATAAGTTTCTTTTTGAATTCGGAGGGAATAATGCATCCTTTATTATAATTTCTGTTCCATTTGGGAGCAACAAAGTTGTGTTCCCATAACCTTCAATAATATTTGATGGCCCTGAAATAGTATTTACATGGCTTTTATATGGTATAATGCTATGAAAAATAACATTTATATCTACTAAGCAGTCATGAGAGCATTCCATCTATTAAAAGATGAATCATACAAGCACATTTACTTTTCAGAAATATAATCAAATTTTATTCATACGATTTCAGAAATTCAAACAACTCTCATAACATTTATTGTTCTAAACAAAGATAAAATAAACAGCTAATCAAGCAGGTTGTCAATTTCGAAGTCATCAGATGTAAACTTAACTGGAGCATTGGTAGTCACCAGGTTTGTTTCATCTTTCTTTTTCATGTTCTCTTTATACAAATCCTAGAGGTGCCACGAAGTTCTGCAAACTCTAGACCGGTGCCCTTTCATGCCACAACTATGGCACTGATCTTCTCATTCCCTTTTGGGTGGGGGTGCATCATTTCTGTTGTTGTCATTTCTGTGCCAAGTGAACTTCTACCTCCCTTCATTTCTTTGCTGTTGGACCTGACCTCTGACTTTTTTATTCGGTCCCCCATTCTGTGGTCTTCCTTTCCTTTTATTATCTTTCTTCCTCTTAGAAGAAGATGCATTGTAAGCTTCTGGGGGCAGTGCTAGGGGCACATATTATGAGTGGCGAGGATAAGCTCTCTGTTTTTTAGCCATGAGTAAACATGACAGCAGCTCAGAATACTTGGTGAATTTTCGTTCATGGTATTGTTGCATCAGTATCGCATCCTTTTCGTGGAAAGACGTGTATGTCTTTTCCAGCAATCGATCTTCTGTAACTTTTTCACCACACAACTTCAGGCGTGAGGTGATACAAAAAAGAGCTGAGTTGTACTCAACTATGGACTTAAATTCATGCAGTCTCAGGTTCTCCCACTCATATCGTGCCCTTGGAAATATAACGTCTTTCTGATGTTTATATCTTTCCTCAAGGGCAGTCCACAGATCAAGTGGATTTTCGACTGTAAGGTATTCAGCCTTTATGGTCTTGACCATATGGCGACGAATATAAATAATGGCTTGCGCCTTTTCAATGTCAGTCGCCTTTCCATCTTTTGTCACAGCAGAAATGATGGACTTAACCCGTAGGTGAAATTTAACGTCGAACTGCCAGCTCAAGTAATTCCTACCTGGTGCATCCAGCACTTCGAAATCAACGCCTGCGATTTTTTCCCATTTTATCTAGCAGAGCACAAATTTGCATGAATTAATGATACATAAAACATTTTCATGCGGAGGCAATTTTTAATTGAATAAGCTAATTGCATGGATCGGCCAGTCCCACATAAAATAAATAATGTCCAAAGTCCATATTACAGTCCATATTACACAATTGAAAGCGAAAAATTACAACTTTGGAAACATCATGGGTCCTATTTTTAAAATCTTCAGCTTCAAGAGTGGCTTCCGCCTCAATGGAAAGTAGTCATCGGTCTTGGATATTACATAATTTCCTCGCTACAATTTCTCTCAAAAAGAAAAGAAAAATGCAGGAAAAGTTAAATGCGGGACTAAACAGTCGATCCAAAACCACAACATCCTTGCAAAAATTTGTGCTCATTAAACATTTTCATAACACATCACAGGCATCACAGATTCAGAATAGGATAAACATAATAATTTAAAATACTTAATAATTATTCAAACCACGGAACGATGTCATACACCGTTATGTTAGGTGACTTACGACAGAGCGGTCGCAGGATCTTTATAATTATTAAATTAATGCCGCACAACTTAGAATAAGTTTATCCCAGAAAATGAGCCATAAAATGTGATGTGATGCAAATAAATATGATCCTAAAAAGGGGTATCGTATATTGAAAATATGCAATTTGTTGTGCATTAGGGGCTAGTTCAAATAAATTTGAATGATGCCCAAATTATATATTCATTGTAAAGGAAGTAAGATTTCCTTTATATATCCCCAAATAATCCCTATAAGCCACAAATTTCCCTAGAAAGTCCCCATTTTAATCCCCTATTTTTATCAAATTTTCTTCAATTTTTAGGCCCCCCAAAACCCTTTTTATCTATTAATTTGCTTCCCCTTCCCCCTTCCTTGATTTTTTAACCGCGTGCTGAGACTACAGCATGGGATGCGAGCTTCAGGCCCGCAGCCGCAACCTCCGATTTTCTTTTTTTGTTTTCTAGCTTGTGGGCTGAAGCCCACAAGCCGCTGTGGGCTTCGGCCCACGGCGTATAAATTTTTTATTAAACTAATGGGCCGAAGCCCACAAGTTCTGTTGGCTTCGGGCCACAGAAATTCTTTTTTAAATAATAAATATGCAGGTCGGAGGCCCGCCATTTGTACTGCGGGCTTCAGGCCCGCATCTATTAACACATCGGTGATTTTTTTTGAACTTGGGCCGGAGAAAGGCCTAAGTATGACAATTTCCAGGGTGGCTAGGGTTTGCCTCCTTCCCCCATGAATACAGTTTGGTGGGGGGCAGAGGGGGGCTGCCGCACCCTCGCGGCGGTTGTCCGTCGGGTATAGATAGTGGTGTTTGGTGTCGCCGGTGGCAAAGATGCCGCCGGCGGAGGGGATGCCTATTATTGATATTTTTTGATAATAGGGTTTCAAGAACCCTAAAAAGGGTTTGGGGCTGCCGTCGTGGGGGGGGGGGTTTGTCGGGGCTTCTACCATGAGGCGGGAAGGGGGTTCGGGGCCACCACCGAGAGGCGGGGGAGGGGGCAAGCCTCCGCTGCCTTCGGGGCGGGGAGCAGGTCTTGGTTCTGCTTTCTTCAGGGCAGGGGGCAGCTTCCGCCGCCTACGAGGCGGGAGGGGCGCCGATGAGATATTATATAATATACGAAAAATCGTTTCGTTTTCTAATTTCATATAAATAGTTGAACCCTAAAATAGGGGTTTTATGGTACGAAAACAAGTATCAATGATTAAAATCGTCGTTTTTAGTTTATTAACCCGATTTCTAATCCGATCTTTTGTGATCGATGAATGATTGTATCATGATCAAGATAAAAATAGAATTTTCAAAAATAGTACAGCTAGATCCGTCCTCCAATCTAGCGACGATTGACGAAGTCGACGCGTGGAAGACGAAGTCCGCGCATGGTAGACGAAACCTCGTGCATGGAAGACGAAGCCCGCACATGGATCTGTGCCTTCTCCTTCGCTTTCGCAACGAACGGGTTTATTGAATTTTTAGAGGCACGTGCTGATAACGTGTTGTGAAATATCAAATCTGGGGGAAGACCCCAGGCCTTTATTTATAATAGATTGAAGAGCGTATATGGATGAGATACAATGATATGATCTTATCCTATGGATAAGATATAATCCAGAATACAAACTCCCATCATTATCCGTTTACAACACTTTGTTTTTGTTTGAGAATTTGCCACTTTTTGAATTAATGATTTTGTTACACCGATGGTTTTATTTGTTTGAATGGTTTTGCATAGTTTGCCCACGCTTAAATCTTTGATAATTTATCCGCTTGGATTTTTAGATTTCTCGGATATTTGTAGACGATAACAAGTGTTATACGTGTCATAATGCATGAGCTGAATCTATTTTCCTCATGTTAAATTTATCAAAACTATCAAATACCATTAAAACATATTAACATTTAAAAATAAAACTTAAGTATCAAAAACACCGTTCATAAAAAATTACCAAAAACTGTTTCGTTTTAGAAAGCTATTATAAAATTTTAGAAGTTTTATCAATACTGTATTGCCATTAAAATTATTTAATTTAACATTGCTATACTTTTAAAAAGTTTATAAAACCTAGTTTAACAGCTTCTAGATGTTTTTGAAAGTCCGCTTGGATGGTGCACAATTTGACTACCGCAATCATTTTTAGTAATTTCTCAATAGCTGCTATAATGAAATGACAGGATTGTTATTGGATGGGGCACAATTTGACTAGGTGTGCCAAACCCGGGATTAGCATGAATTCACATACGGAATTCGAAGTGATAAGTAGTTAATTGTTTTTGTAATTAAAAATTAAATTCAATTGTTTTTAAAATTGTTTTTAATTTTTGATCTATTTTGAAAATATCTCCATAATATTAATATGTTTTAGTGAAAAATACCAACTTATTTTTATTGCTCTGATACACTTGAATGAATGGATTGTTACACATTAGAATCCACTTTAGGGTGTGTTTCTTTGCAAAACTTTGGGTTGGGATTCACTATTGTGAATAGTGAATCTACGTTGGAATCTTGGGGAGGGAGAAGTTGGGTTTTGTGTTTCTTTTGATGGAAATATGGTTGGAAAGTGGGTTTGAGATTTGTTTGTGAGTCACACACTAAAATCGTGTGTTTCTTTAGGTTAGAGTAGGAGTATGATTTTTGGATGAGGAAAGTTGAAATTGGGTTATGGTGTTTTGAGGTGAGATTACCCCCTTCCTCCTATGTAAGAAAAAACTGAAACAAATCCAAGCTCAGAAACTGAAGCAGATCAAAGCTCAGAAGAACATCCAAGCCCAGAAAATGGTAACACACACAAGCTCAGAAACTGAAACACGGCCAAGATCAGAAGCACATCCAAGCACAGAAACTGCAACACATCCAAAACCATCAACGGAAACACATCCAAGCTCAGAAACTGAAACACATCCAAGATCAGAAACTGAAACACATACAATCACAGAAGCACATCCAAGCACAGAAATGCAACACAATCAAGCCCAGCTACAGAAACACATCCACGCTAAGAAACTGAAAAACATCCAAGATCAGAAACTGAAACACATACAATCACAGAAGCACATCCAAGCACAGAAATGCAACACAATCAAGCCCAGCTACGGAAACACATCCACGCTAAGAAACTGAAAAACATCCAAGATCAGAAATTGAAACACATCCAAGCACATAAGCACATCCAAGCATAGAAACTGCAACGCATTCAAGCCCAGCTACGAAAACACATCCAAGCTCAGAAACTGAAACACATCCAATCTCAGAAACTGAAACATATCCAAGCCCAGAAGCACATCCAAGCACAGAAACTACAACAAATCCAATCTCATAAACTGAAACACAACCAAGCTCAGTAGCACATCCAATACCAGCATCTGAAACACATTCAAGCTCAGAAACTGAAACACATTCAAGCTCAGATACTGAAACACATTCAAGCTCAAATACTAAAACACATCCAAGCTAAGAAACTGAAACCCGTGCATGGCATCTATGCCAGAAACAGATCCAAGACCAGGATCCCATTTAACATACCAAATAAAGCAAGCATATAAAACACACACCAATGTTTTCCAAATTACAATCTCATCGTGTATACACGTTGACATAACATACAATACACAAGCTTTACACTGTATCGTCCCCCTTCAAACACTCTTGTTAATCAACAAAAATAACAAAGAAAACATCAATCATATGAGTGAAAATAAAGCCAACTTAATTGTTTCGTAATCAGAGAGGATGTTATCCATTTTCACCTTGTTCTGCTCAAATCGACCCACGAGCGTAGCCAACCGGCCCTTTATCTCTAAAAGCCTCCTATCACAGAACGATATGGAAGCGGGTGCATGGTTGTGGCTTCTTTCAAGCTTATCTAGTAACTGGAGTATCACATATGTGGACCATTTCGAGTGCGAGAGATCCTTCCATTCGTAGAATTTGCATTGATTCCCTCGCGATGGACATCTCCAAAATCTCTGGCCAGGGTTTTTCGGGTCCATGATGTTCTCCTGGCAACCCGCAGCCCACAGTGGCAAAACCTGTTTCATCTGCATTTACATCCAACTCACCACCTGCTGCAACTCTGGGTCTAGATTGAATAGAAGAGCTGGACCCGGTACTCATTTGTACCTAGCATGAAATAAAGATAGACAAAGGAGGCAGGCAACAGATATACATATTACATAGAAACAGTACATAAGATTTGTGTTTCCCAAATCAAATCCAAATAAAATATTAAAAAGTCAATGTTATACTGCATGATCTATATTGCATGATCTATAGCCCTCAGGAAAAAATTCAATTTTTCAGGATAATAAATTGGTATTATGCAGTTGCTACATCTATATCACCCCAACATTTCAATTTCAACATTCTCATATAGATATGGATACATTTAATCCATATCTGTGCAATTGAATATCCAAGTATATCAATAACAAATTGGGGAATAAAGGAACCATCAAGCCATATATCAATTCTTTTGTATTAACATATGGACAAAGTGTTCAAATTTTGTCATCATCATAAGGCTATATTCAAAAAAATTCAATATACATATTAAATCATATATGAAACTGAAACACTTCCAATATCAGACACTGAAACACATCCAAGCCCAGAAAATACAACACATACAAGCACAAAAATTGATACACATTGACGCTCAAAAAATGAAACACATTCAAGATCAGAAACTGAAACACATATAAGCTCAGAAGCACATCACAGCACAGAAACTGAAACACATCGAATGCCAGAAACTGAAACACATTCAATCTGAAAAACGTAAACACTTTCAAGGTCAGAAACAACACACCATTGCTCATAAACTGAAAATGAAACCAATATAAGAAAAATAATTCTGTAGCCCTCGTAAATTTTATTTTTTCTTCATTTTCCAACCTTGGTTTCAGGCAGTTGCTCCTTCATTCACAACCCAACATGTACAAAGACAACTAAGAAACTTAAACACGTTCAAGCTCACAAACTGAAACACATCCAAGCCCAGAAACTGAAATAAAATAAAGCCCCATGCAAGCCACCTTCGTATGACATGTAGAGCCATGAATGAAACTGACACATATTGGGGGATAAAGGAGCCATCAAGCAATATACCAAGGATTTCTTAATAACATAGGGACAAAGTGTTCAAAATTTGTTCATCTTCATAGGGCTATTTGCAAAACATTTCAATATACATATTAAAACTAATTATTTCTTAATATCATAGGGACAAAGTGATCAAAATTTTGTCATCATCATAGGGCCATTTGCAAAATAGTTCAATATACATATTAAATCATATATGAATCTGAAACACATCCAAGCTGAGAAACTGAAACATATACAAGCCCAGAAAACGCAACACTTCCAAGAACAGAAACCGAACCACATTCAATCTCAAAAACTGAAACACATCCAAGCTCAGAAACTGAAACTAATCCAATCCTAGAAAATGCACCACACCCAAGCCCAGAAACTGAAACACATTCTAGCTCAAAAACTGAAACACATCCAAGCTCAAAAACTGAATCACATCCCAGCCCCAAAAATGCAACACCACCAAGCCAAGAAACTGAAACACATCCAAGCTCAGAAACTGAAACACATCCAAGCTCAGAAACTGAAACACATCCAAGCCTAGAAAATGCAAAACATCCACGCCCAGAAACTTAACCACATTCAAGCTCAAAAACTGAAACACATCCAAGCTCATAAACAGAAACACATCCAAACCCAGAAAATGTAACACTACCAAGCACAGATACCGAAACACATTAAAGCTCAAAAAACTGAAACACAACCAAGCTTATAAACTGAAACACAACCAAGCCCAGAAAGTGCAACACAACCAAGCCCAGAAACTGAACATCATTCAAGCTCAAAAACTGAAACACATCCAAGCTCATAAACAGAAACACATCCAAGCCCAGAAAATACAACACTATATAGCCCAGATACTGAAACACATTAAAGCTCAAAAACTGAAACCCATCCAATCTCATAAACTAAAACACATCCAAGAACAGAAAATGCAACACATCCAAAAACAGAAACTGAAACACATCCAAGCTCAGAAACTGAAACACATCCAAGCCCTGAAAATGAAACACAACCAAGCCCTGAAACTGAACTAAATTCAAGCTCAAAAACTAAAACACATCCAAGATTAGATACTGAAACACATCCAAGCTCAGAAAATGCAATACTACCAAGCCCAAAAACTGAAACACATTAAATCTCAAAAACTGAAACACATCCAAGCTCAGATACCGAAACACATCCAAGCCCAGAAAATGCAACACTACCAAGCCCAGAAACTGAAACACATTAAAGCTCAAAAACTGAAACACTTCCAAGCTCATAAACTGAAACACATCCAAGCACAGAAATTGCAACACATACAAAAACATAAATTGAAACACATTCATACTCAAACACATAGATTTAAAACATAGAGTTTGTGTGGTAACATTAACAATAACAAAAAACCATCTCCATAGAAACTGCCCGAACCCACCTCAAAAACATCCCAACCCGCCATAAAAACCATCACCAACCCACCAAAAACCCATCCCCAACCCACCAAAAAGCCAACGTCCCCACCCAGCATCATCTCATGCCTTTTTCTTATCCTTTTTCACATCCTGTAGCTCGCAACTCCCTATACATATCATCAATGAAAACCTCAAGTATAAGCTTTCTACCCGAGTGTGGAATTGCCAAAAATCGTCGAGCTTCCATCTCATCCATGCTTAAGTCCTTAAAAAACTTCAACAAGAGGTCGACCGGATACTCTGTAAACTCGTACACATGTTGAGCAAGCGTTTCGGTCTAGTGAGAGTGTGTGCTCCTTATCGCATCCACGACCTCTTTAACATTATCAACTATTTCTCGCATGACGTCAGGATCATCCCTCCCAGCCTGTCTACGTTGTTTCTTTTCCCCCAGCGAGGGTGGGGTAGCATGGCTTGTCCCTCATAGACAATGACCTATCGACGCTTTAGGGGGGATGTCCTGCGGGGCATATTGGCTTGGAGAAGGAATGTGTGTCGGTTCAGGACTTGTTTGCTCTACTTTGCCACCAGAAAATAAGCCTCCAAATGTGTCGTACATCTATTTACTAAAATCCCCCCTTGCAGAGTCATTCCATATGATGACCACAAGATCGTCAAACCATGGTATGTGGTGGTTAACATATGCTCGCTTCCTATGGTTTGCCTGAACGATTAGAAGAGCAATTATGATCATGTTTATTCATAGCTATATTTAATTTATTAGCAGCTATCCTATAATGTAGATAGAAGTAAATATCACGGCCCAGGTTGCATATGTTTCAGGATCAAGTTCATTGATCTTCTTCTCAGCACACCATCCAGACTCGCTCATGTCCATTACTTATACACATCTTTGAGACGTGTCTTCAATGCTTTCATGTGATTTTTGACATTCCCACTTGTGAAGTTTGTCCCGTGAATGTTATTGATGTGTGCAGCAGCAGCATTGAATGTAGTCCCTTTAAAAGTCTTATCTACTTTATGCCCCTGCCATGAAGTTCCACATAGAAAGGAATAAGTGTCTCATCATGCTCGGTCTTCCACAATTTGTTGTATTGGGAAGATGCAGATGTTTGCTTGGACTTTTTCCTAGGACTTGACACCGACCAATCGGCCTCCTTGCTATGCCAGCTCGACTTCCTAGATGAGTCGCTATCGGGCGTTTGTTCATTCCCACTTGGTGGCGTGGGCATAGCGAATGCACCTTGCGACGAAGGGCTTCTGAAAGAAGGGATTTCCCCCTTTAGAGCATATTCATATACCCAGGTCCATGCGGCGAGGGCATTGGCATGTGCATTGGCATGCTAAAATTGGCATATTATGGATATGCCTTACCAAGTCCACTTGATGGGAAGCCATGAATGGGGAATTGCATATTAGGCATCCTCCAGGGCATAGGTCTGTTGATAAGGGGATGCATACGTCTTTCTGCATCTCCCCATTGTGTTCCACATACAGTGTCATACAATGGTTGTATGGGATCACTACCGTCCCGGAATGGAACACCCCTGCCCTGAATTAGATGACCCTTCCATCCCTACAACATCAATAATATAAACTTGAAAATGCAAAATTTGGGATAATAACATCCAACCACTTAGACACAGATATTATAATGCAGGGCGTAGAAAAAAGGCAGAATTAAACTACTTCTTTTAATGCAGTTAATGGATAAGACAAATCATGCATCAATTGTCATAAGCAGCATAGTAAACATACTGTACTACTCAAGATACACGATTAAAATGTTCATCATGAATAGGCAAAGTATAAGACGACCACCCTCATAGCCCATGCTCTAAAGTGTTCCTGTTATTATTTATGTTACAGAAGTCCACCCACATTTTCCAAGCTATATACTCCAAGCGCAGTTTCTATTGATCCATTTGTTTGGTTTGTTCACGAACGGGCAACTGTTGGGAAAGATCCATAACATCGTCATCATGCTCATCAATAACATCGACATCCTCCTCAAACACATCTACATTTCATTTAGTTGGGGGTTAAGAGGAGCTGCTATTTGGATGTAATTATGCAAAACAGTGCAAGCTAGGATGGTATCGACCTTACTGTTTTATGGGTATTGAGGCTTGGCAAACAAAATTTTAAACTTGTTCTTTAGGATACCAAATGTCGACTCGATCTTTGATCTTAATGTAGAATGACGTAGGTTGAATAGCTCTCTTCGGTTTCGAGGAACCCGATCGGTATGTTCCTTCAGATGGTATCTAACACCCATGTATGGAGATATGTTGTAGTAGATCCAGCATCGCAAAGATAATATTTACATACATTCGAAAAAATAAACCCAGTTTATGATCCAACGCTTTCTTAGAGACGTATATATAGTTTTTATGTAAAAGGATGCCTATTACCTTCATACACTCGCAGCCCCATTGGGGGGGTAAAGACAATGCATCTTTCAAGACCATAAAATCATTTGCAGATCCTTCCCACCCGGCCGTTACATATGTGAATGTTTTATTTAAAGTAACACCTGCTAGCATATTTTGCGTAATCCCTTTGCGACCACTAAAGCAGGTACGAGCCTAGCTGGGAACATGGCATCTATGTGTGTCCCATCAATGAGATCAATGCAATCCTACAATGTAATCAATGAGCCCAATTTGCAATTATCATGACGATACTTATTATACTGATACATGTACAGATAATCACACATACCTTAAAAAATGGAAACCAATTAGGATTATTGACTGTCTTTGGTGACATCTCATTAGGAGCTTGCTTCATGGACATATCCCGAAGTGAACACACTCCTGTAATAACTTTGTTAAAATACCGGCTAATTGTCCACCCTCTCCTTATAAAATCCACTTGCATGACTCTATTCTTTGACTTGTGCCCTATAATATGCAGGAACCTGGCCACCTGCTCCTCTATGGAGACATGAATGATGTCCTTGAGAAGACCATGTTGTCGCATTAATGATGCAAGATTCATGAAATTATGTCTGTGCATTCGTAAGTAGTGCAAACAACTACTGTCAGACCCATAAAGAACTCTTCGCATGTGGGATTTTCTATGCAGATCTCGCATATCTGAGGGCTCTATGGGTACATGGTCGGTCCTACCAGATTTGTGAAGTTGTAATGCTAAAATGACAAAACATTATTGCCACAGAGGCAGAGGTACATAACTCACAAGCCGAATGGTCTCATTGTATGTCCAAGTCCACCTTATTTGCATCAAACATAACTTAACACGGAAGTGACATATGATATTAACATAAAGTAGGTCATGAGAAAAAGAAACCCGTCGCTATCCAGTATCCTATATAACTTATGGCATAGGTAAAATACACCCTTTGATATCAACTATCAATTAAATCCATATTGTTAGAAGAGGATTAACCATGGCAAATAGCCATGGTACTATATTTATAAAACTCTCATGTTGAGTTGGGAGTCCAAGGGCCTCCCCACTAACTTAGTGGGGAATAATGGAGAGTGATGATGGGAGGGAGGCCAAAGGCCTCCCTCAACTCACAACACTCCCCCTCATCTCTCCATTACCTTGGGTTAAGCATATGAATACTTCAGGATTCAGTATGCCAATGTGGTGGATACTTCTGGATCCAGAGCCACTGTGGTTGCCTCGTTAAAACCTTAACTGTGGAAAACCCAGTGGGAAAAACCAGCAGCTTAAGGGAAAAGAGTACAACTATCGAGGGACTTCCCCTGATATGTACAAGCTTCAAGCTTGCAGATCTCCTATGTATCTATACAATCATCTCCTACTCGTCTATACATCCATCATGTTCTGAAAGAAAATACAATTATCACTCATCTACACAAGTTTCACTCATCTAGCGGCTATTGGAAGGCAGCGTCGCTCTGGAGTGTAATGCTCTTCGAAGTTGGTAGATGACTCCACTAAAGTATTCTTTGAATCAGTCTTCAGTGTGTCTGCAAGGTACTGCTAGACCTGGCTGAGCGTTTTCAATACTTGCTTCTTGGATGATGAGCTTCTCAGAAGATGTAGACATTGGATGATGATGTGTATATATTTAGGAGGTGGCCGGCCTATTGTGTTTCAGTCATCGCGATGATCTTTAAACCTGCATATGCAATATATATTCCTTGACCCTTGGAAGTTGCGCAAAATCAGCTTATCCTTGGTCTAGTGTTGCTCTCCAGGAAAACACTGTATCTGGTTAACAACTTTACTGGAGATGTTCTATCAAAGATACGTGCAGTTGGCCAGATAATACACTAGAGCTAGGCTCTTCGGGACCTAGGATGTCCTCCCCCTCTTTCAGCTACTGAAAGGTGTCATAAATAAGTATCCATTTTTAATAGGTTGCAAAAGGACATCATTCTTCATAAACTCCAGGTGTATGAAGAATATGAAAGGGTTCCACCACAAAGGTGTTTAATATGTAAGCTGAGACATCTTCGGCATGATTAATAATAGTTCATCTTCAGGATGATAGTTCATCTCCAAGATGATAGTTCATCTTCAGGATGATTAATGTCATCTTCAGGATGATGGTTCATCTCCAGGATGATGGTTCATCTCCAGGATGATAGTTCATCTTCCGGATGATTATTGCCATCTTCAGGATGATAGTTCATCTTCAGGATGATTATTGCCATCTTCAGGATGATTAATGTCATCGTCAGGATGATCGTTATACCTAGGTTTTTCATTTCCAAGGTACGCTTTAAAGCTATCTGAAATCTCAATGGTCTCTGCTGGAGATCCTATTAGCTTTAAGTCGACCATAAGTAAGGCAAATATAACAAATCCTGTCAACGATCTTTCGAAAAAGATACAAGGGCGGAATATTGCTTAAGATCAATTAATGATCTTTGTAGCCTTTATGGAGAAGACGTTTCTACGTTTCTCTTTCATCTCTGGGGGTAGAGTATACCCTTCTGGAAGTTTTATATAGATCTCTATATCTATATTGCCGTATATATATGCAGTCACAACGTCCATGAGCTGCATGTATTGGCTTTTGCAGAGAGGTGTAGGCTTAGTAGGAAAATGATCACATTTCCTTCATTTCAATTTCTTTATGAAATTCAAATTATATTCCACAGGTTTTTACACATTCAGGTGTATGGACTACTGGTCCAAAGACTTTTCTTTTCAAGAGTGAGTCCAGCTCTACTCTTATTGCATCGTCCCACTTTGGCCATTCTATGCGTTTACGCTATAAAAAAGTGGGTAGACGTCATCGTCGTATTCAGCGACGTGAATGGCAATAGCGAAAGCAAAACCGTCATCGACGACTGTGCTATATCTATCCAGTACCTCTCCAGTACGTACGTAATATAATGATGTTTCTCCTGTTGTTTCCTCTGCAGGGGAAATTAGGAGGGGAGAGGTTACTGGTCTGAGCTCAGTATCCTGTGGATGGATCATTTTAATATATCCAGGAATCTTCTTCTTTCGAGGAAAGTTTTATATTTTTAACCTGGCGGGCGTCCTCTTTTCAATTGAGGTACAGCCAATTCTGCTGCCGGTGGATTGCATCCATCTTTGGGAATGTCAATCCTAGCTGGCGTGTTGGCAGGAGGGACGTGTGAACGAACAATCTTCTGGTTGTCCGCAATTTTATCCGGCAATTGATGTACTTTAGTCTTAATGTGAAGGATCTTCTGGATCTCAACTTCATACAGAAAAAGTATGCGGATCATAACGAGATTAGGACTTTTGTGTCGCATGATATGGTCTTAGAAGCTTCAGGCTTCTTTAGACTGCGTGCCTATTTTAATGAGATTTTGCTCATCAAATTCACATTTATCAAGACTTGGTGGTAAACCATAAGCAAGCAGCATCAGCAATAAGATATGGCAACAAGCGGGCCGTATCGTGATAAGCGATGCAGAATGCAGTGTGATGGTCCCTAAACATCAACAGGCAACTGCGATTTTACAATGGACGTGAAATCCATTGGAGTCTCTTTACCAGAGACTCTGCTAACCCGTTATGAGTTTGAACATGCTGCAGGATGTTCAATTTTAATGCCAGTTGCTTGGCAAAAGTCTTGAATGATATGTGTAGTAAATTCACCCACATTATAAGCTTTTGAGAAAGCTAGGTTGTGAGTGAATAGAAAGGCACACATAAGACCATATAGTAGATGCATATATCAGTACAGTAATGAAGTACCGAAAATGGGCCATTTGCTGGGTGAATAGGCCCGCAAAAGGTCACCATGTATTCTCTCAATGAAGCCAGAAGACTCTAAACCCACTTTCAGGAGGGAAGGTCTCTCTATTAGTTTTCCCTTATGACAAAGGGGGACAAGGAAACTCAACCTTTTGAAAAATCTTCAGGTTCTCCAATGGAGTCATTTGATGATGCGTCCATCATCGCTGATCCAGGATGATCAAGTCCATTTTGCCATAGTTAAAAACTATGGCAAAGAAAGGCACTTCTGGTGCTCAGTCGAGTTGGCTTTCTATAGGATGAATATCTGTAATTATAGGGGCCCGACGGGGGTCCAATGAAATCGTAAGTAGATGGTCTTCTGGCCATTCTCTTGACGAGTTACATATTGACATTCAATATATATTATCCACAATTTTCAAATTATTTTCTTAAAAAGAAATATCCTTGAAAATTGGAGATTTCCTATATGTTTAAGAGGAGAATTTGCATCTTATAGTCTCGTTGTATGTGGGAGCAATATTAATGCTACACCAGTGCAACGAGGCACTGTCCACAATATTCCATACTTCATCTATAAGTAAAACGAAATTTTATTTAAGTCAATGAAAAAGACATTCAAAATAAAAGTTCGTACATAAGCAAATTAAAGATGAAGCAACATTGAATTTTAAATGCATAGATAAAAGATGAAGCTTAATCGAGCAGGTTGTCGTTCTCGAAGTCTTTTGTAGTGAACATCATTGGTGGCTGAATAGCTGCCAAGTTTGTTTCAGGCAGCGACTTCTGGCTCGCCTGATATAGTTCCTAGAGGTGGCGAGGAGTGCGGCAGATTCTGGACCAATGGCCAGTCATGCCGCATCTATGGTATTTATCCTCCCAGTTCTTCTTAGGAAGTGACACTTGGTCAGTGTTCTTTTGCTTCTTTATGAAGTTACTCTTTCCTGTATTGTTGTTGTTGGACGGGGGTGCTGCTCCTCGTCCATTCTTCATCACAGCTTTCCCTTTGTTATTATTAGCCTTCTTCTTGTTTTTCCACTTTTGGGGAGAAACGTGGTGGGCTTCAGGGATAGGTGCAGTGCCAGCTGGACGTAAATTATGAGTAGCTAGCAGTAAATCTCGATTCTGCTCTGCCCTAAGTAGGCATGAGATCAGATCAGAGAATTTCGTGAAGTTGCGTTCACGATACTGCTGCATGAGGATTGCATCTTTCTCATGAAACGAGGTAAATGTCTTTTCCAATATGCGTTGTTTTGTCACTTCTTCACCGCACAACTTCGGGCGTGAGGTGATATTATGAAGTGCAGAATTATACTCAGCGACGGACTTATAGTCCTGAAGTCTGAGGTTTTCCCACTCATAACTGGCACGCGGTAATATTACATCAATTTGATGTTTATACCGTGCCTCCAGTGCTGTCCACAGCTCCATTGGGTCCTCTACCGTTTGGTATTCGGCATTTAAGTCCGATCTATATGTTTCCTAATGTAGATTATGGCTTTCGCCTTATCCACGTCAGAGACAGTGGTAGGAGTGCCACTGCTAGATGTAGCAGAAGCATCGGCCGCTGCTGGGGCCGAAGGAGGAGCCAAAATGGAGCCAAGGAGGGTCGTCGAACGCAAGTGGAACTTCAGGTCCACTTGCCAACTCAGGTAATTTTTTCCTGCAGAATCGAGGACCTCGAAATCGACGCTTGCCAATTTTTGCCATTTATCTAGGCAATTTAAAACATGCATGAATTAATTAAAATTGAAATTCACGCATAAAAAATAAAATAAGTAAAATGTGGGGATCGGCCAGATACCCAAAAGAATACAAAGTCCAAAGTCCGAATATACAGTCCATAAAGAAGAGAAAAGTACAATTTAGAAACCCAGAATGGGTCCCTATATTTTCCAATTTTCGTCTCCGTCTTCATTTGTCGGTACACCAGCCGTTGGCATTAATACATTTATTCCTCACTTACAAATTCTCTCAAAAAATAAAATTGCAAGGAATTTAAAAAGGGTATCAAATTGGCCGATCCCAAAAATCACATTTTAGCTTATATAAACATCCACGCAGTTTATAAATGCTACAGGCACAAAATAAACAACCACGTATGTATATAACACAGGCATATATTAAATGGAAAAATAGGCTATAAAATATAATAATCTCTTGGACCACGGGGAGACGTCATACACCGTTAGGTTAGTTTACTAACGGCAGAGCGGTCGCAGGATCCTTAAGATGATTATATTTTGAAAAAAAACCCTAATATTCCATAATTTAATAATAATGCAAGAGTGTTATAATTTTAGCAATATGAAAGACTGGGCGACAGGCCCATAACAAGGAATGAAAATAAATTAATATTTTGAATGGGGCTGCAGGCCCATAAATATTAATCATTTTAATATATTATTAATAGTTGGGCTGCAGGCCCATTTTGACAAAAATTAACAAATTAATTATTACAATTGAATTAACTTGGCTTCAGGCCCAATAAGTCAAATTAAAATATTGTTAATATTTGGGCTTCAGGCCCAGTTTCAAAATTTTGATTAACACATTTAAAATTGCAATTTGATTTACTGGGCTTCGGGCCCAATGTTGGTAGTTAAAAATTAATAATTAAGCTAAATGGGGCTGCTGGCCCATAAGACTTACTTCATTGTTAGAAATGGGCTGCAGGCCCAACAAACATGCTTTTTAATATAATAGAATATGGGCCTTTAAATGAATTTTAGGGTCAATTAGTGCTAACAATCCCACAAACCCCTTGTTTTACAGATATTGAATACTCATATTCCATTGTCAGTCCACCTATCGTCGCAGAGCCCCTCCTGCGGGGTAGGGGCCGGCGAACAGAGGCGGAAAAAAAATATATAGAGGAAATATCAATCAATGATCATGGCATATATATTGGCACGCTCCTTGGCCGATGGTCCCCAACCAACCCTTCCATATGTCAATCAGTGATCCTTTGGTTTGGCTTAATATGAGAACTGGATCTGATGATCAACTACGTGGATGCATGATATGCAAAACTTATCCACTTTAGGGTATTTTCTCATGTTTTCAGTAATGTGAACTCCCTATTCTATTATCTGCCACATTCAACTTAAAGCATATCCACTTGCAGACAAGTCAACAATGAAAATAAGACATGAATCTACTGGCACTATAAACATGAATATGCGGCATGAATATCCCTCTTCCGAGAAGCAGAAACGCTTTCATTCTGAATATAATAGAATATACACTGGTGGGGGGAAGCGAAAAAACATAGGCCCGCAAAAGAGCAAAGGCCCTCCTTGCATGGGGGCCGAATAAAGGTTTTGGGGTATTTTTTTGTGCGATTTTTGATGATTATCAAAATGTGGTAGATTAATACTAGCCTATAGAATTGGCTATGTAAAATCTTAGCATACTACAGTATGTAGGTATCTACGTGATCGAAAAGAAATTACCTCTAGATCAAAGATCTAGGGAAGATCGTGATAATAATAAAAATCGGTAGATAGTTCCGCTCCCGATATGCTCCAAAGAAAAATCCACGCAAAGCTTCGCCGCAACGGATTACCGCAACAACAGATTCCTTCGCGCGTAGGGGTTTGATTTTTGGTAGGAGACGGGAAGAAAAGCTCAAAAAGAAGAGCGGAAGTGCTGATAACGTGTTAGAAGAGGATTAACCATGGCAAATAGCCATGGTACTATATTTATAAAACTCTCATGTTGAGTTGGGAGTCCAAGGGCCTCCCCACTAACTTAGTGGTGAATAATGGAGAGTGATGAGGGGAGGGAGGCCAAAGGCCTCCCTCAACTCACAACACATATCATATAAATATATGAAAAACCCATTTCATACATAATTGTGCATATCCAAAAAATTAGCAATCAGTATATATGTTTAATCTGTTTCGCAACTTGTTGTTTTGTCGTTGCTCCTTCCATTTCAACCCAGAAATCAACCGTCATAAATTAAGGGAAAAACCCCACTTCATGAAAAATCCAATCAACCATTGTTCTCAAGTAAACAAGGGCAGAATGAAACAGATATAAAAAAGACTTAAATTTTGAAAATTTAACATGAAATCGACTTGATGTAAAACATTCAAAAATTTACCTATCATTGCATATGTATCTCCAACACTATCAAAAACAAATTAGGGAATAAAAGGAACAATTGAGCAAGCCATCCATCATGTATGAAGGTTGCAAAGCCAAGCCAACCTACTTCATTTTTAATTTTACATCATTGGGATATTTGGAATAATGCACATGTCATATCATTCAACATTCACCCCAAACGTCTATCATTATGAATTACAGAAACACCATTAATATGGTGTCTATAGTGGAGCTCCATTTGGAGCTTGTATGTGTTTCAGTTTCCGAGCTTGGATGTGTTACTGCAAAATATCGAATCCACGCTACTCTCTCATGCAAATTATTCAATAATGAACATTTAACGGCTACGAAAACATCACATGCAAGCTACAAAGCCATAACCCTCAGTATTTATGTTTAATCGGTTTCACAACTGGTTGCTTTGCCGTTCCTCCTTCCATTTCAACCTAAAAATCAACCCGCATAAATAAACGAAAAATCGCACTTCATGAAAAATCCAATCACCCATTAAATAAGGGCAGAATGAAACAGATATAAAAAAGACTTAGAATTTGAAAATTTAACATGAAATCAACTTGACGTAAAACATTCAAAAAAATCACTTTTATTGCATTTGTATCTACATCGATGTAAAAACAAATTAGGGAATAAACGGAACCATCGAGCAAGCCATCCAACATGTATGACGGTTGCAAAGCCAAGCCAACCTAATTCATTTTTAATTTTACATCGTTGGGCTATTTGGAATAATGCACATGTCTAAACATTCATCTATCACCCCAAATGTCTAGCATTATGAATTACAGAAACACCACTAATATGGTGTCTGTAGTGGAGATCCATTTGGAGCATGCATGTGTTTCATTTTCTGAGCTTGAATGTGTAACTGCAAACTATCGAATCTACACTAAGCTAGCATGCAAATTATTCAATAATGCACATGTAACGGCTACGATTCACTTGCATGCAAACTACAAAACATGCATGATCCCAATCACATCAAATTCACATCATAAGAACTGCAAAGGGCCTAAACCATACAAATATGAAACCCTAGCAGCATGAACCCATTCACAGCAAGAGACCATTGCACGAACCCATGGCAGTCATGAATCACAGCAAAATTAAAAGTAAAATTAAAATTAACCCAACATAATAACCCATGGCAGTTATGAACCAATGGCAGCAAGAGAACAATCCAAAATTAAAATTATAGCTTCAGACATTATACCTCGTCGAGCAAATCGTAGAAAAAAATCCAACCTAAGCTCACCGAGCCTGTCGATCTCCCCCTCGACTCGTCCGTCCCCGTCAATCGAGGCACACCCGAGGCAGCTTCGACACTGGGTACACTGTCGGAAACCAAGATCAACGGGAAACTTACAGCCTATAGTTTTGGACAGAGCTTCGATGGATCGGCAATGGAATAAGCTTGGCACTCCCGATGCAGATCCAACTAAGGAATCAACGTCGGTAACCAAGATCGTCGGAAAATCCCGACGGAGCAAGGGTTTTTGCAGACAGAAAATGGCTCTCGCGAAAATGGAAGGGGAGATGAGGGGTGAGCTGAACGCGTGGAGCCCAAAATCGAGGATTCCAGCTGAAATCCTCGTGAAATCCACGGATTTCAATTGGTGGATTTTGCCCATACACGTCGGCGAAGTCGGGGAAGGAGGTTTCGCAGCGAAACTCGCCGAAAGGAACAAACTTGAGAAAAGGGACGAGAGAATGCGTGAATAGGAAATAAAGTGACGGTGTTGTGAATGGAAATAACCAGAGTCGGTTAGGATTGCGGGTATCTTAGAGATACGCCCAAATCTATGTATTCTATCTTTCTACTCTCCTACCATGCCTATAAATAAAGGGCTGGGGGTTCCTCCCCCAGTAGTTGATTCATAACACGTTATCAGCACGAGCCTCTAAAAAATTTTCCTTTCACAAAATTTCTTTTCGTTCGTTGCGAAGGCGAAGGCGAGACGAGACGGGAGATCTACGCGTGCGGTACAAGGCTTCCTCAATCGAGCGTCGTCATTCGCGTAGGGCTTCGTTCAACCGTCGCTATATCCGGAGGACGGATATAGAGGTAAAATCACTAAAAACAATGTTTTTAATCATACGTATGATTTCCCCACCCCTAGATCTCGCAAGATCGATATGGGGATCGATTGTCGCCTTGAAAACGACGAATTTTTCATCCCAAAAATCAAATTTTTAGGGTTATATTGTGTAATCCCTAACTTTTGCCCGCCGGCGGCTTTGCCGACGGCCCCCCCACCTACCCTCTACGCCGCTCCCCCCCAGAAGAGGGGGGCGGCGGCCGCCGGTCCCCTGCAGAGGGGGGCGGCGGCCCATCCGCCGCCTCCCCTCCTGCAGAGGGGGGCGGCAGCCCAGCCGCGCCCCCCTGCAACGGGGGAACGGGGGGGCGGCCCTGCCCACGCCGCCCTTCCCTGCAGGGGGGCGGTCCATGCCGTCCCCCCTGCAGTGGGGGGGGCGGCGGCCCTGCCCACGCTGCCCTCGGGGGGCGCCGCCGCCCTCCCCTGCAGGGGCGGCCAGGGGGCGGTGCCCCACCAACTGTCGGTTCGGCGACGAATTGGGGGGGGGGGGGCTAACCCTAGCCGCCGCCCCCAAAGCCCTATTGGGCCTTTCGGCCCAACTGAACAAAAAAATTCTGTCTGCGGGCCTGAAGCCCGCAGCCGGGCTGCGAGCTTCAGGCCCGCAGGCCAACACAGTTACACAAAAAAAAATTCTGTCTGCGGACCTGAAACCTGCAGTCGGCCCGCGGGCTTCAGGCCCGCAGGCCAACAATTTTCCAAAAAAAATGGGGGCAAAGGCTTAAAATAAGCATTAAAAGAACCGTTTTGGGTTAAAAATTAATTTTCAAAAGGGCGTTCTGAGGACCTATAAATTCGTGAAAAATCACGGTATTTTACGGGGCTATCATCGGGCATATAAGAATTTTATTGGGGACTTTTGGGGGTTATTTGGGATGATTTAAAAAGGAAAAACCATTTTCCTTCTACAACGAAAATGTTAATTTTGGGCTCTTATTCAATTTTATTGATTAAACCCACTCATTACAACCCTTGCATCGTAATGATTTTTCTGTAAAAATCATCTTTAGATGCTTTACATCACTAGGCTTATTCCGTGGATATTATATGCGTGGTTGTGCATTATATTTAAAACTTAATAATTAGGAAGATCCTGCGACCGCTCTGCCGTTAGTAACCTAACCTAACGGTGTATGACGTTGCCCGGTGGTCCAATAATTATTAAGTGATTAAATTATTTATCCATCTCTGCGAATATTAAATGCTTGTGATGCATGTGATGAAAATGTCTGATGAAAATGTTGATGAGTACAATATTTCTGCATGAATGGCTAAATGTGGTTTTTGGATCAGCTGTTTAAGTCCCACAGTTTATTTCTCGCACTTTTCTTTTATTTTTGAGAGAAATTATAGTGAGGAATTTATGTAAATGTCAAAGAAAGAAGACCAACTTCTATGGAGACGGAGGCCACGCTTGAAGCTTGAGATATCTTATGGGACCCACGTGGTTTCCAAAGTTGTATTTTCATTTTTAAAAGCTGCAAATTTGTATAATTTGGACTATGGACTTTGGACTCTTTCTTGTGGGATTGACCGATCCACATATTTAGCTTTTCGTTAAATATTGCCTCCGCATGAAAATGTTTTCTCTGATTAAATATTAATTCATGCATGTTTGTGCTCTGCTAGATAAATGGCTAAAATTGCAAGCGTTGATTTCGAAGTGCTGGATGCATCAGGTAGAAACTATCTAAGCTGGCAGCTAGATGTAAAGTTTCACCTGCGGGCAAAATCCCTCATTGCTGCTGTGACAGAAAAAGAAAATGTTAGCGATATAGAGAAGGCGCAAGCCATCATCTATATTCGCTGCCATGTGGATAAGACCTTAAAGGCTGAATACCTTACGGTCGAAGATCCACTTGAGCTTTGGACCGCACTTGAGGATATGTATAAACATCAGAGAGATGTTATACTTCCAAGGGCGAGATATGAGTGGGAGAACCTGAGACTACAGGACTTCAAGTCTATTGCTGAGTACAACTCATCACTTTTTAGCATCACCTCACGCCTGAAGTTGTGTGGTGAGAAAGTCTCAGAAGATCGCATGCTGGAAAAGACGTATACGTCTTTCCATGAAAAAGATGTGATACTCATGCAGCAATACCGTGAACGCAAGTTCACCAAGTATTCAGAGCTACTGTCATGTCTTCTCATGGCTGAGCAAAATAGGGAGCTTCTTCTCGCCACTCACAATATGCGCCCTCCCGGCACTGCCCCCTACCTGAAGCTCACCACAACTCTTCCTTCAAAAAGAAGAGAGATAATAAAAGAAAAGAAAGACCACAGAAAGGGGGGACAACAGGAAAAAGCCAAGGGCCATGCACATCAGCAGCGAAAGAATGAAGGGAAGTGCAAGTTCACCTGGCGCAGAAATGACAATAAGAAAAATGATGCACCCCCACCCAAGAGGGATTGGGAAGACCAGTGCCACAGCTGTGGAATGACAGGCCACTGGTCCAGAGTGTGCAGGACCCCAGTGCATCTCCAGGAGCTTTACAAACAAAGCAAGAAAAATAAAGCTGAAACAAACCTGGTGACATCTGATGCTCCAGTCAAGTTCTCAGCTGACGACTTCGAAAATGATGACCTGCTTGATTAGCCTCTACTTTTTTTATCTTAGCAAATTGTTTAGAACATTTCATATTATGAGAGCTTTCGTATTACACAATCTGTTTAGAATGAAAATTTTTAGTAGACAATAAATGAAAATGTTTATCTGAATATGCATGTGCCTAACGATTCATCTTTTAATAGATGAAACTGCTCTCATAAATGATTAGTAGACAATAAACACGTATGATTTTTCAATACAAAGCCCAATATCATGGCCATATTGAAGATCCAGGGAATGCAACACTGTTGCCCCCAAATGACACAAAAAAGAAGAAGAGAAGGATGCACTAATCTCTCCGAATTCCAAAAGAAACTTTCTAAGTTTCAAGGACATCTGTTTCAACGGATTTCCATTTGGAAACATCAAATGTAAATGAAAAACAAATTACTGTATGTAACGTCTCAAGAAAAAGGAGTAAAATCCATACTTGAACGTTTTGAAAGCCTTACAGGCCTCTACCATACAAAGATTCGGAGAAAGGAAGCGGAATTAAACAGAGCACCTGAAGTGCCCGACATCAGCCAAGTTTTTACTCTGGCTTGATGGACTTAGCCACCCTGGATTTGTGATGATGCACCGCATCTTATCCTATGGGTATGACTTGAAGAACCAGAAGATTCTTCAGAAGGGAGAATTCCCTCGCATCCCTTACTATAAGGGAAAACTGATTGTAAGACCATCTCCACGAAAAGTTGAAAAATAATCTCCACGCTTCCCCAAAAAGAATACAAGGAGATAGATGTGGATAAAATCCACCACCCCTAGTGGGCTATTTCGGTACTTCATTGTACTGACAAATGCATCCTCAGAACACTCGTATGTGTGTCTACTACAGACCCACACCTTAGCTTTTCCAAAGCTATTGGCACAAAAATAAACATGTTGCGGGCACATTTCCCAGACAATTAAATGTAGAAAATAAGTCTGGTTAATGTTGGGAAATATACCTCCCGGTCAATTCAAGAGTAATGCCAAGCAACGGGAATAGAAAATGAACATACAAGTGCCACATGTTCATACCCAAAATGGGTCGGCAGAGTCACTGAAAAGTAGACTCCAATGGATTGAACGTCCATTAAATCCCGATTGCCTATGGATGCATGTGGACATGCACATTCTGCATGCTGCATCGTAAATGAAAATAAGACCCTCTGGAGGTCAGAGTCTCCAATGCAACTTGCATATGGAATGCCACCGAACATTTCTCATCTAAGAATCTTCGGTCGCGCAGTTTTAAATCCCCATTGCACCACCAAAGAGGACCAAAACGGTACTCACCATCGCCTAGGTATCCATGCAGGGCTTGACTCACCCTCACTTATAAGATACCTTGAACCCCAAACGGGGGACACATTTAAGGCACATCTTGAAGACTGTGATTTCGATGAGACGAGTTTCCCCAAAATAGGCCCAGATACTGGAAAATCTGGCGCGAAGCAAATGTTAACGTGGGATACAAATTGCCTGACCCACAATGATTCGGCAACAAAACAAATGTGAAGATGTGATCCTGAAGATCCTCCACAGAATAATGTTCACCACTTACCGAACTCATTTACTGACAACCAGAAGATTGTCAGATCACACATACCTGCTGCAAAAACTCCAGCTAGGATTGACATCCTCGAGAATGGATGCAACCCACTAGCAGCAGAAGTGGCTGATCCTCGACAGAAAAGAGGCAGACCACCAGGCTCTAAGGACAGAAACTCCTGGAGACCTTAAGACAATACTACCACAGGACAATGAGCTCATGTCCACACACTCACCCTTCCCGGAAACCACTGCAGAGGAATTGCCGGGAAAAAGCGAAATTAAAAGTAAATGTTGTACGTAATGGGGAGGTGTTGGACATAGAACACAAATTGTCGACAATGTATTCACGTATCATATAGCCATATACATCGCAAAAGCGATGATGTTTATAAATTATCGTTCCATACTCCGTTGCTAGAAGGCAAACATAGAGATTGGCCAAATGTGGAACTGGGCAATAACAAATGAGCTGGACTCACTTATGAAACGTGAAATGTTCGGACCTGAAGTCCAGACACCAAAAGGTGTCAAACCTGTGGATAAAACAAAGTTTTGCACACATAAGAATAATAAATACAAAATCATATGCTATAAGGTACAACATATAGCCCAATGGAAAATTTCGCTGAAACTAGGGATCGAACAAATCAAAATGAGCATGTCTCATAAATGATGCATCAGTCTCCCTAAGTTATCAAAAGCGAATACCTTATGATTTGGCAAAGGAAATTTTGGATATGCTGTTATTGGATGGTGTGACGGCATACCTTCGTGGACATCTTGGTAAAGATAATTTCCACATTTCCTTAACTGCCTGAATAGACTTCGGGACGTCTATTCTATCGAAGAAAAACAATAAAAATAACGTACAACCAAGAGAATCGCTTGACAAAGCAATGATTCCTACTGAAGGTTGTCTTTGCATCTGAGCAAAGAGCAGGATTTGAGATCATAGTTGTAAACAACTAAAATCTCATCGGATCTCCTGAAGAGAAAACCGAGACATTCGTTCAAGCCTGACTTTTAAACATGAAATAAAAAGACCTAGGTAAATATAAAGTCATGGCTCATAAGAATCCTGTTACATACGCCCAGAAGCGCGTTGAAGAAATTAAAAGGACCATTGTCATCCAAAGTACACCTATGGTAGTACACTCTATGGATGTACAAAAAGAACCCTTCCAATCGCTAGAAGACGGGGAGTATATAACTGGTCCTAAAGTCCCTTATATAAATGCAATCATGCACTCCTGGCTAACTGCACGCGTCTCGATATAGCAGTTGCAGTAAACTCATTAGCCAGAGATAGTTGGCACCTATAAAGGGCCATTAGACCGGAATTAAGCATTCTGTGCTTCCTCCAATGGTCGAAAGATTTGGACTTACAATATGAAGTAGCATCCTCCAATGTTTATGCAAATGCAGGTTACAGGTCCGGCCACTATACTGAGAAATCACAGAACGGGTACCCACAGTGGGATAGCCATCTACTGCAGATCTGCAAAGCAACTTATGAAGGCAACATCATCCTATCATTCCAGATCCTCACCATTCCAGAATCATACCAATGGTGTATTTTGAGGGCGTCTGGTGGTACATCACATCCCAGTGGCGACTGGGATAGAGGCTGGTATTGTGGAGCTGTCCACATAGTTTGAAGACCACATCAGAGGCGACGAATCTTAGCCCACCTCTCCAGAGATTCTGGATTCAGGAGATGCTGAATGGTGACAATATTTGTAATTTGTGTATATTTTCGGAATGTTGTAAGCTTAAGAGATCTGAAAGCCTAAGAGCTTTTACAGATCAGGGGGAGTTAAGAGAATTTGTACTCTTTTCCCTTAGTTATGGTTTTTCCCACTGAGTTTTCCATAGCCAAAGGTTTTAATGAGGCAAATCACATCAACTCTGAATCCTGAAGAATCCACCCCTCTGTGACGTTCAGAATCCAGAAGTATTCATGAGCAGAGTCACTTGTACAAATCAGGGGGAGTTAAAGAGCGTTTGTACTCTTTTTCCTTGACTATGGCTTTTCCTACTGGGTTTTCCATAGCTAAAGGTTTTAACAAGGCGAACCTCATCAACTCAGGATCCTGAAGTATCCACCCCATGTGAGACACTTATTAAGCTCAGAATCCCGAAGTACTCTTGAGCAGAGTCCACACCTATGGCTGGATAAGTAGGAGTGTTGTGAATGGAAATAACTAGAGTCGGTTAGGATTGCAGGTATATTAGAGATACGTCCAAATCTATGTATTCTATTTTTTTACTCTCCTACCATGCCTATAAATAAAGGACTGGTTTCCTCCCCAAGTAGTTGATTCATAACACACGGAAAATAGTGATATTTTCCACTTTCTATCCAAAGCAACGCGAAGAAACGGGCATTGTAAGATCACACGAAGCTGAGGCCTCAGATCTAACGGTTGAGATCGGACGGTTGAACCAATCCGAACTCATACCACTCAGCCATCGCCCCGCCCATTATTACCGCTGACGTGCTGACCCTCGATCTCCGCACGAAGAATTTTGTTTGACCCAAACCCGCTCACATTTCTGACAACCAAAATTTCAAATCCCCGTTTCATTTGGCCCGCCCTCGCTAACAATTCCCCGAATATCCGGCTCGTTCACTCTCGCCATAGGGTTTCGAAAGTCTATCCAATGGCCAAAGCTGGAAGGAGGAGCTCAGCGCCGGTAACGGCTCAAAAAGAGAAGAACGACAGCAAGAAGAAGAAGAGCGATGGGGAAGGAGGAGGAGCAGCGGCAGCTGGGAGTGAAGAGAAGCAGAGGCGGCCATCGAGGGAGAGGAAGCAAGTGGAGAGATACTTTGAGCCGTACCCTCAGAGGTCTCCGGCGGCCAAGAACCTCACAATCGAGCAGGTGAGAGAAATCTGTTTGAGTTTCTTGGACCCTGGTCTGTTTTCTCGATGGCGTCTTGAGTTGATGAGCTAGGGTTTTCATGAACTGGGCTTGTTTCTTTGTGTTGTAGGGCCCCGGAAAGAAGCTCAGGGACATCCCAAATGGTACGGATCTTGCAACTTGTGCGTGGTTCTATAAGTCTTGATATTAAGATTTGTAACATTATCGTTGTATATGTCTTTGCATCTTTATTTTTCTTTTCTGAATTCTCTTTTTTCAACGTTTTGATATAGATTAACTTCTGATTTTGATATCTTTGGAGTGAAAAGGAGGTAACTCGGTATGTTCGTAGATAATCAGAACTGAGGTGAATAATCTTAATTTTAGGCATCCCATGTGTCTTATAGAGCTTTTTCTGAGGTCTTGTGCATGTTGAAATTAGCGAGTTTTGGGTTCGATTCACTAGTTCTTTATACGGATACTACTGATTTTCTTGCATAAAAGTCTAGAGGCCCCCGATAATATGTATCCGCTCATTTCTTTTCTCTTTGCATTCTCTTGTTCCTGGTTTTTACTGTAGAATTTAGGTGATACTGTAGTCAATTGTTATATGTTGCCTGAAAAACAAGGGTGGTACACATTGACGATAAAAAATTGCACTGTAGCAAAAATTGTAACTCTGACAGATAAGAGCAGGGAACATTTGACCATGAATTATTTGGTCAAACTAAAATAGCTATATGGTTTGTTGACAACCGGCTATATTTTTGAAGGACAAAATTTTATAATAGGTCAAAAATTAGAAATAATTTTAAAAATAGATCAAATTTATATTTAATTACAAAAACTGACACGCTTCTTGTCATGTCAGAAATTCATGCCAAAAAACAACTGTGATTGATAACTCCAATCAAACTGTGCACTCGCCAAATGATCTGGGTTGTTAACCCTGATCACTTCATTATAGCAGAGGAATCTCCAAAAATAACTGGGGTAGCCCCAGCTATTTTGTTCTTAAATGATCAGGGTTGCCAACACTGGTTGTTTTGTATTCTTTTGAATTTATGCGCATGATCTGACGTAATGAGAAGTTGGTCGATTTTTATAATTAAATTTAAATTTGGTTGATTTTTAAATTTATATTACTTTTTGGCACTTTTTTAAAATTTATCATTTTTAAATCCATAGAGCCGTCTCAATAAGAGTTCTCCATGATTGCGTCTTTTTTTGGGCTGTGGGTGTATATGGAAGAGCCGGGTTTTTGTTTTTGTTTATATTCAAACCGGAAAAAACACAAAGTTTGGATATTAGAAGAAAGTGGCCATGCCGTGATAGATTTCATTTACAATTCTCTTTAGTAATCATATCATATCCGTACACATATCATATGATTAGCTTATCCTGCACCATAATTATAAGATATACATATTATTAACTATATCACATATCATTAACTATATCACATATCATGAGAAATTTAAACATGTAATGAAAAAACCTAGGAAAAATACTAGAGGTTTAAAAACATGGTTATGCAAAATTCAAAACTACTGAAAAGCCATTCTAGACAGAAACATGAACAAAACTTAGTCAAATGTAAGAAAAAGATGTCCTTAATACACATGTTGATTGATATACCCGACAAGCAATTAGAGACGTAGTAAAGTACCTCAGTGGAAGCCAGAGAGTCTATTGATTGCATATGAGTCAGAATTAACTAACATACTCAATTAATGACGAATTTAACAATTAACAAAAATAACCAATTATCAATCTCATTTAATCAATTATCTTTTGAAAAAAAGAGGGGGGTACAAATAAAGAGCTTTGTCGAGAGAGATAGTGGATCAAAGAGTCAAAAAGAGACAACCACATGAGAGAGAGGGAGGGGGGGACAAGATCTAGCAAGGGTTGTCAAGTTTGGAAAAGGATTTACATGCTTTAGAGATGGTCGGTCACGATCAAATAGCATCACCAAGATCGGCGAGCTTATATCTCAATGATTAGTGGTGATGGAGGTTGAGAAGAAGAGAGACGTGAGTAATTTGGTTGAAAATGTAAAATTATATATATATATATATGTATATATATGTATTATATATATACATATATATATACAGATACATTTACATACATACATACATACATATGTATATATATATGTTGACTAGGATCCATTCGGATGGATCAAACATGCGGATCCATCCAAGTGGAATTTAAAAGTAGACAATGTAAATAAGAAATCCGACTGTTGGATGTGATCTAACATGTCTAAAATAATTCCAAACAAAATTTCAACTAATTTGGACATATTTTGCCCATGCATCAAGTGGTAGAAAAACCCACTTGCCTCCCAGGCAATGACAAATTGGGAATTTAGAGATGAAGGTTAATTTGGATTTTATAGATTTGGTTGATATGGTTAGATTTAGATTTGGTTGATGGGAGGAGGAGAATGCCGGTAGAGAGTGACGACGCTTGTGCCTCTCCTCCCTCTAGCACTGTCCTCTTTATGTTACTATTTTTGTATTTATTGTACATTTTTTATTCTTAATAAAGATGCCCACTAACTTTCCAAAAAATATATATGAGAAATGCTTCATATATCAAGACACAAAAAATTGAGAAGTACAACAAGTACAAGCCCATGTGGGACTTGTGCTTCTCTCCTTTTTGTGTCTTATATATGAGGCATTGCCTCATATGCCATATGATGCACATTATTATAGCGTCGGCTACTTAAGAAGGAAATGTCCTCTTTGGCTAGCGTTAAAACCCCACCTGATTTTTTTTCTTCACTCCGAACTGTTCATTTTGATCTTCATGTTTTAAAACTTCAAACCATCGATTTTAAGTGAATCGAAGATGTTTTGCTTGTCGCAAATTTAAAACTTCATGTTTTGATCTTCATATACTTGTCGCAAATTTAACGGTTTCGTCCATAGATTTCACTTAAAAATTAATGATTTAGAATTTTAAAACATGAAGAAGAGAACGAATAGATCCGATCGTTGAAAAAACTAGAGGGATGTGGTTACCTGAGCTAGCCAAGAAGAGTATTTTCTCCTTGGCTAGTTGACATATATATATATATATATGTAAATCTTCAAATGAGAACATTTCGCACCGTGTGAAATGTTTTATATATTTTTTGAATTTTTTTCAAAATTGTTTTCAACCTTCATTTGATGTTGTTGTACATCCCTTAAAAAATGGTTGAAAAATAATGTCATTTGGCCTTCGATCAAGGCATTGCAACAAATTCGCACGTTTTGAAACCGTTAAATTTGTAACGGGTGTGTCGGTGCTCAAATCCCCCTAGGGTTCACCTATTATTTTTCATGTGGTATATAATTGTATGAATTAAACATCAAATAATTTTGGAAAAAAATTTCTTAAAAAAATTAAAATTGTTTTCGCACGTTGCACGGTGCGAAAACTCTAGTTTTCACATCCAAAAACTACTATATATATAATTCAAACATACCATACAACAACTATTATATGTGTGTAAAGAAGGAAATATGGTGTCACATGAGAAAATACGCGTTCTTAAATATATATATATAATTTCACTCGTAGCATATTTATATGATGATCAGTAGCGTTAAAGTTAATCTACATGTTCTTAAATGTAAATAGATCGAAAATCTTATAATTGTTATGTTCCTTATACATGCATCAGATTGTTGAAAGTTTAACGGTTTTGTGGTAATTGAACATTTTAACTTGTAAATTAAACACCAAAAGCCTAAAGTTCGTTAGATCTTTAGTAGACGATCATCCAAATAATATGCAGAGTAGAATTTTTAACCGTTATATGAGATGATTCTCTTGTGACACACTATTTTTCATTTCATATATGTATATGTATATGTATATGTCTCTGTATATGTCTATATATATATATATATATGAGTAATATGTATATCAATACCCAAGGAGTTTCTTTCTATGCTTCGTTAAATAATCCAATTCCATTAATATGTGTCTGATTGGCAACGTCCATTTTGTTCTTTATACTCTAAAACCTTAATACACCAATGATCTAGTGAACCCAATGTATTTTGCTCATTAATCTAGTCGTTACAAATTTAATAATCTTGCGGTATTACAGCTTTTTATAACAAAAATATCAACGAGTAAAATACTTGGGTTCACTAGATCATTGGTGGGTTCACTAGATCATTGGTGCATTGGGATTTTAGAATATGAGGATCAAAATGAATAGTGTTGATCATTCAAAAATATTGCGATGAGTGGAGTTTTAATGGGTGTATAGATGGGAATTCCGCTTTAGGTAACGATGCCATATATATACACATATATACTAATGTACACACATGTATATATACTAGTCATAACCCGTGCCCGCGGGCACGGTTCATTTAGATTTTTCCCCCGTGAAATCTGTGTTCCCCAAAAAAATATTTTCACGGCCAAAATTTAAAAGAAAAACAAAGTAGCGTAAAAATATTTAGCGATACGGGCGCCTTCGACGCGGAACAACAAATTCGGCGTAGGCGCCTTCGGCGCGGAACAACAAATTCGACGCCGGCGCCTTTGGCACTGGCAAAAATACGCCTTCGGCGCAGACGCCTTCTGTTGGTTCAAAAATATATATTGCATGTGGATACACATACATGTAAATGTGTGCGTATTTATGGTGAAACAATTCTTTTAAACAATTATTTTAGGAGCATGTTGTGTTGTTACGATGGAATGTTTAGGTGGCTGCGGGCTCCATCGTGTGCACCATTACTCCACAGATATTACGAAAATAGCCTTGGCTTTAGCCATGAATGATCAAGGGACAATGGAGGTTCAGTGTGATGTGAGCACAGTGACGATGGAGGGGTTTATAAAGGGTGGAAAGTGCATCAAATAGGTGTATGCAGGTTACAACTTGACAAATGTCTCTTGGTTTTCCAGCTGGCTTTCAATCTCAGCCTGCACAAAACAATGGGACCTGCAATGTGCCTCTGCATATTCCGCCTCTTTGAGAAACGTGTGGGTATTAAAGCACAGCCTGCCTCTTTGATGAATGTGTGGGTATTAAAGGCTGATGCATTCAATTTCAAAAAAGCAATTTGTTCTCCCAACAAATTTTCTCCCAACCCAAAAATTTTCCCTCCAAAATTTGATGTGACATTGCCACATAGGATAAGTTCAAAAACAGCTCTCAATTGTAATATAGATGTTTATGTATGCACACACACACACATATGTATACACACGTATATGTGTGTTTTTATTAATATATATGCATATGTATACACACACACATATACACATACACATACGCATACACATATATATGAATGTATACATACATAATATAAATTGGTTAGAATAGTTATATGAAAAACCAAGGTTTGAAGGGATAAAAGCTCAGATATTTTATAGAAGAAAGTGGAATACAAGATACATGTTGATTTTTTCCGAGAGAAAATTGTTGTCCTAGCCTTTAATTTTAGAGGCAAGGCTTAACTCTATCTAGGGTTCTACTTTATTTCTAGAGTTTACTTTCTCAGTTTCAACATGTTGAACACTAAACCCAACCCCCAAATATATATAGATGATTGATTTGTCCAGATTTATAAATACCCATGAACTTCCAAAATTTACAAAACGCCCCTGGGCTATTGGTTGAACGGGAGGATGTGCAAAGGCACGCCTTCCACTCCCAAGCGTAGGAGTGTCAATGCAATAAAAATAACCGGTGAGTACCGGGTCGGATCACAGGGACAAGTCGTTCTACATCCACAAGTTTGATCGATAAAGAAAAATAATAGCGTGTTACAACTACCTCGCCACGTGGATGGAAGTGTCGGAAAATGTGTGGTGAAATCAAAATTCTATCCTAAGTAGGTAGGATTAGAGAGTCAAATGGGGATTTAGGATAGCAAGACGAGGAGCATGGGTTGTGGGTTCACTAAGATCGGCGTTAATCAAGCTCTAATTACCAGCATATAACTCAATCGGTCATCCGGCTAAGGAAGCCCAATCGGAAAATTTAACATTCAAGCATACAATAGTTTTGCAATAAGGATGGATGCATCATTGTGGCACTAATCAAATTAAGAACATGGATTCATTTCGAATTGTGCCCTCTCGGGACTTAGCCAATTAAATTGTGCCCTAATAATAACCCAACATTAGCATGAAAGTAAGCAAGAGGCAATTAAAACTACTATTAACAACCCATCATCATGAATCACAACCCATACCAATCATACTACTCAATCATACCAAAAAGATGAAATTCATAGCCAAATTCATCAATGGTTCAATACAAAAGAGAAATGCAAAAATTACACAAAAGAGAGGAAAAAATCACCAATCTCTCAAGAAATGAGGCTTCCCTCTCACTTGGACACCTCCTCCAAGCTCCTTCATCATCTCCATGGCTTCCAACCCTAACCCGAGCTATTTGGGGAAGAAGACCCCCCTAAAAAAACTCAAACAGCCGAAGAGAACTCCAAAAAAAAACTAACTCCACTGCATTTTTCACACAGCACCCCCCTCTAATCACGTTGCGGGTCGGGCCATGCAAATTTGCGCCCGCCGCCCGCAAAAATCAGCCCGCTCAGCGGGGGCACGCGCTCAGCGCGTGCCCCCGCATCCCCGTTGTGCGCGCTGCTTTTTTCGTTATATATATATTTTTTAGGGTTTTTCTCATATTAGTCCCTTAAATCTTGCATAATTTGATATTAGTCCCTTAAATCTTCGAATTTTGAGTTTAATCCCTCAAATCATTAACTATAACCAAAATAGTCCCCCACTCTAATTTTCTGTTAAAAATTCTGTTAATGCTGACGTGGCTGTTAGTGCGGCTGTTAGTGCTGAAGTGTCCGCTTGTTCGCGGCGGCAGCGACGGCGATGAAGGGGAGGAGGAGGAGGGGCGGCGGCGGCTAGGAGATGGGATGATGGGGGAGGGGGGATCGGCAGTGGGGATGAGGGAGAGATCGACGGGGGAGGGGGGTTATGGGGAGGAGGAGGGTTCAGCAACGGGGAGGGGGGTTATGAGGCGGATGAGGCGGCTGGGAAGAGCTCTCCCGGTGGCGGGGAGGAGGAGGGAGGAAGGGGATGAAGGGGGAGGAGGGGGAGAGCGGCGGTGGAGATGATGGGGATGAAGGGCGAGGAGTCGGGTGAGATCGGCGGGGAGGAGGGGGAGAGCGGCGGTGGGGAGGATGGGGATGAAGGGTGAGGAGGTGGGTGAGATCGGCGGGGAGGAGGGGAGATCGGCGGCATGAATGAGGGGGAGGAGGTGGTGGGGGATGGGGGGGAGGTGGAGGTGGGGGATGAAGGGGGAGGTGGAGGGGGGAGCGACGGCGGGGATGAAGGGGGATCAGGGAGAGGAGGGGGATGAAGGGGGAAGGGGAGAGGGAGGGGGGCGGCGGGGAGGAGGTCCGCCGCCTCCTCCTCCGCCCCCTCTCCGCCGCCTCCCCTCATTAGGGCTTAATTTGTAGTTACTTAACACTAATTGTTAATTAATCGTTAATTAATCTAACTATTTAACAGAATATAGGATGAGTGGACTATTTAGGTTAACGGCTTAAGATTTGAGGGATTAAACTCAAAATGCGAAGAATTAAGGGACTAATATTAAATTACGCAGAATTTAAGGGACTAATATGAGAAAAACCCTATTTTTTAATACTTACAAATGCAGCGGCCCGCTCCAAGAGCGGGCCGCTGAATTGGGTCGATATTTTTTTTAATTTTTTGTTTTAAAAATTCCAGCGGCGGCCCGCCTGGATCAAAAGGGGAGCGGTGGGATCTGTGCCACGTGGCGTGGCCGGATTGCGCCACGTGTCGCCCAGTAAGAAATTCCCTTCTTCTGATTTTTAACCCCATTTCTCCTCCAAATAATTCCAAAAAAATAACTAGAACTCTCAGTAAAATCCCAGAAAATTCTGGAAAATCTTCAAGACTCCCAGGAGTATCTGAAAAATAAGAGAAGGACAAATTAGTCTATATGATGAGAAAATTAATATAATGAATATTATAAATTAATATTGACCTCCCAAAATTCATATAAAACAATCCATTGCTCAAATAATTCTCAAAAATTGTCAATAAGATCAAAATAATATCATGAGCGCATGAAAAATATCAAGAAGCCAATAAAGACGATAAAATCCATATTTTGTGCCAAGAATGAGAGTAAGCCCTAAAAATGATATGAAATGAAAATATATCCAAAAAGAGCAAGTTTAAGCCTAATCTTTAGCACAAAATGAGGGTAGTTAGGGGGTATAAATATACACTTTTCACTCCGAATCACACCCCAAACTAGCCTTTTGCTAGTCCATAGCAAAATATGCGATAAATTTGGATTAAAGTGAAAACATGCACCAAAATCACAATATCCTCGTGGCATACCCCAAATGATATTTCCAAATGATTTCAAAGCCAATATACACAATGTATGAAAGTAGATAACAAATGAAACTCTCTTCAATCCAATTCAAAGAAAAGTAAGGAAATAAGCACTGTATCACATTCGTTGGGATATATCACAAATGACAAAGTTTCTAACTTTCATGGAAATGCGTGGTTGCTTGACTCATTAGCTTCGGAATAAGCACCTGCCTCATCTGGTCCCTATTTTGCCGTTGTATAGCTTTCTATGTTTCAATCGGATACCAATTATGGGTGTACAAACGATTTTCTTTTCAGCCCTCGTCTGCGTTCCCTTCTTGTATTCATCAGCTTCTGTCGATGTGTCTACTAATTCTTTCTTATTATCTTCTAGATGTGGCGTCGCCAAAACAAAAGAAATTCCTTTAAGTGGTGGGAGATGAGATTGCATCACTCATGTTTCTTATTCTTTCATTTATTCATTCATTTTTTCTTTCATATTTCTTTTTCTCTTTTTTTATGTTTTATGTTTATGTTTTGCATTCACGCGATAACGCTATGAAATGCAAATACGGCCACCTTTGCATACACGCGACAACGCTATATAGGCAAAGGGATGGAATTATCCCCTAAATCTCATTTTTGGCGTCCTCCCCAATGTTTCGTGGGGCACCGGCTACTCAATTTGATTAGGAAAACCATTTGCTTATATTTACTCTCTTTATCATTCCAAACATGAATTATCAACTCATCCACCCACTCCTTAAGAGGAAAACAAAACATAACCAAATGGCCACGCCCAATCCAATTAAAAACTAAGCCATTCATCCCAACATGAAATTACTTACACCAAACTTTTCCCAAATTATCTTAAAGAGAGTATCACGACATATAATGTAATTCCATACATGGCATATTCACATATGAATCCAAATTGGAAAAGAATTAAACCATGCCAATCAAACATCGAAGAAGTTGATACCAAAATAATAATCCGAAAAATTGCATGGCATTAAAGCATGTAGGGACTATGCATAAAGTTAATGGCGTAGGGACGAGGAGGCTAAATATGATATACAATGAAGTCCATGGGATGAGAGCAAGATGGAGGAATCTCAAAAAAAATTAGCTAAAGTGCTCAAAATCCTAACAATACTAAAGAATCTAACACTCTTCTCCCAACTTAAAATAAACATTGTCCTCAATGTTGGGAGAGTATTAGATCTCGGCAAAAGATCCTAAAAAAAGAAAAGAAAAGCATACGAAAACACTAAAATAAAACATTTATTTATTTACACTATTGGAAAGAACACACCGTGGCAAATGGCGGATCCAAAATTTCCATCGGCGGTGGCAATTGTTCCAACGCTCCGTTTATTTCCTCCGCCAATGCTCCTCGACCGAACGTGGCAATGGCGGCCACGTACACAACCCCAAGCATCTCCTTAAAGTATGTACCTATATAAGGAAGGAGACGGGTTGTGTAAGAAAGAGATGGGGACACATTCCCAAAAAAAGACATCCACACATAATCATCAATATAGAATACGGAATAAAAAGTATGATGAATGTGTGAGAAAACTCCCTGGATGGGTGAAAATGATGTGGTTTGAAGTTCATGCACGCGGCATTCAATATCAATCGGGGGAAGAAGTGCTATCTCCATAGAAACTACCGAAGGAGAGGGAAGCTCGGGATCCATGATAGCATGTGGTATAGGCTCACCCTCGCTTGCCTCTTCTTCGGGCACATCAACAAAAGAACACTCCCCCTCGCCCACTTCGCTCCCAAGTGTGCGCGCGATCGGCTCCTCTATCTCCACCATGTCAACAACCACCTCAACAACTAATTGACACGGCCCAACAGAAATAGGAGATGCCGTCATGACAATTTCCTCCACCGGCTCAACCAACTCCTCCATGCCAACACTTGGTTCCTCAACTACTACTTGACATGAGGCACTCAATTCTTCAACTACCGGTGGGGTGAGATCAATAAGAACTTCTTCATTCGTGGCTTGGTAGACCAAAACTTCATGGCTTGGCTCATTTGGAGTCATAACTAATGTGTGATCTTCCTCCTTGTAGGACTCCAAATAACGCCAAGCCGCATTCTCATCCATGTCCAAAAAGTGGCAGTTGTCCAACAAATTCACAAAATCCTGCATCTCCGGAAGCAGACCCTCCAAGAAGAATCCAAGAAGACGCACCATGTCGAATCCATGATGTGGACAACCGTACACTAACTCTGAAAAACGCGTCCAAGCCTGAAAAAATGTCTCACCGATGCGCTGAGCAAAGTTCACCATTCTTCCTTGCCATGTTTTGGTCCTGTAAGATGGAAAAAACTTCATACAAAACTTTTGCTTTAGTACAGGCCAAGATGGAATAAGATGTGGGAGATAAACTTTAAACCATTTTAATGCACTACCATCCAAAGAATAGGAAAAGAATTTAAGATAAAACTTTTCAGTACATGTGTTCCCATCAAAATGAAGCGTGCAAGCACTCTCAAACTTCTTAATATGTAGGTAAGGGCTCTCCGCATCCTTACCAAGGAATCTCGGTAGGGATTTGGTCACTTACATGTCAAACCCAAGAGAGTTTGAAGTACTTGCCATGTTTGAAAAAACAAAAACAAACAATTAAAAAGACTCAAAAAAGCGTAAAATAAATAAGGATGAACAATAAGTGAACGATGAAGGATCGAAAAGACTCACACTAAGAGATAGTAGTATTACACTAAAACTTTCAAAATCAATCAAAAATTGCTAATAATAGAAACCGTTGTCCCCGCAACGGCGCCAATTGGTTGAACGGGAGGACGTGCAAAGGCACGCCTTCCACACCCAAGCGTAGGAGTGTCAATGCAATAAAAATAACCGGTGAGTACCGGGTCGGATCACATGGACAAGTCGTTCTACATTCACAAGTTTGATCGATAAAGAAAAATAATAGCATGTTACAACTACCTCGCTACGTGGATGGCAGTGTCAGAAAATGTGTGGTGAAAGCAAAATTCTATCCTAAGTAGGTAGGGTTAGAGAGCCAAATGGGGATTTAGGATAGCAAGGCGAGGAGCATGGGTTGTGGGTTCACTAAGATCGGCGTTAATCAAGCTTTAATTACCCGCATATAACTCAATCGGTCATCCGGCTAAGGAAGCCCAATCTGAAAATTTAACATTCAAGCATACAATAGTTTTGTAATGAGGATGGATGCATCATCGTGGCACTAATCAAATTAGGAACATGGATTCATTTCGAATTGTGCCCTCTCGGGACTTAGCCAATTAAATTGTGCCCTAATAATAACCTAACATTAGTATGAAAGTAAGCAAGAGGCAATTAAAACTAATATTAACAACCCATCATCATGAATCACAACCCACACCAATCACACTACTCAATCATACCAAAAAAGATGGAATTCATAGCCAAATTCATCAATGGTTCAATACAAAAGAGAAATGCAAAAATTACACAAAAGAGAGGAAAGAGATCACCAATCTCTCAAGAAATGAGGCTTCCCTCTCACTTGGGCACCACCTCCAAGCTCCTCCATCATCTCCATGGCTTCCAACCCTAACCCTAGCTATTTGGGGAAGAAGACCCCCAAAAAAACTCAAACAGCCGAAGAGAACTCCAAAAAAAAAACCAACTCCACTGCATTTTTCGCAGAGCACCCCCCTCTAATCACGTTGCCGGTCGGGCCATGCAAATTTGCGCCCGCCGCCCGCAAAAATCAGCCCGCTCAGCGGGGGCACGCGCTCAGCGAGTGCCCCCGCATCCCCGCTGCGCGCACTGCTTTTTTTCGTTATATATATATTTTTAGTACTTACTAATGTAGCGGCCCGCTCTTGGAGCGGGCCGCTGAATTGGGCCGATATTTTTTTAATATTTTGTTTTAAAAATTCCAGCGGCAACCCGCCTGGATCAAAAGGGGAGCGGTGGGATTGCGCCACGTGGCACGGCCGGATTGCGCCACATGGCGCCCAGTAAGAAATTCCCTTCTTCTGATTTTTAACCCCATTTCTCCTCCAAATAATTCCAAAAAAATAACTAGAAATCTCAGAAAAATCCCAGAAAATTCTGGAAAATCTCTAAGACTCTCAGGAGTACTTGAAAAATAGGAGAATGAGAAATTAGTCCATATGATTAGAAAATTAATATAATGACTATTATAAATTAATATTGACCTCCCAAAATTCATATAAAACAATCCATTGCTCAAATAATTTTCAAAAATTGTCAGTAAGATCAAAATAATACCATGAGCGCATGAAAAATATCAGGAAGCTAATAAAGACGATAAAATCCATATTTTGTGCCAATAATTAGAGTAAGCCTTAAAAATGATATGAAATGAAAATATACCCAAAAAGAGCAAGTTTAAGCTTAATCTTTAGCACAAAATGAGGGTAGTTAGGGGATATAAATATATACTTTTCACTCCGAATCAGCTAGTTAGCTGCTTCATGATCTACTCTGCGTTGTCTCCTCTGATACATGATGATCTCATCATTACTCCTTACAAAAGAACTGTCTTGTTCTCGAGGTGGCAATCTAGAAATCGCTGCGTAATAACTCCAAAGGGCTCCCAAGTGGTCTCATGGTCTGGAAGGCCTTTCTACTGAATCAACACCTCTCACAATCCTGCACTTCCTCTATGAACCCCCTTCAGACTGTCGGCTCCCTAATCATCTCCATTTCCTCGGTCAGAGTCTGTGTTAGTAATGAATGAGCGTGTTAACCAATCGCCTGGCAAAACTGCGATACATGAAAAACTGGGTGGATGGTTGACTCTGTTGACAACTTCAATTTATATGCAACTTGACCAATCTTAGCCTTAATCGCATATGGACCAAAGTAGCGTGATAACAGTTTCTCGTTCCTCCCGTGCATCGAAGATCACTGTCGATATGACCACTTCTTCAAATATACACTGTCACCCACCGTGAACTGTACCACTCACCTAAGTTCGTTGGCTTGGGTCTTTATAATCTGTTAGGCCCCCGTCAGATGTCGCTTTAACTCCTCTAGCATTCTGTCTCTCTTTTCCAAATACTGCTCCATTTGTGAAATTGGTGTAGAACCATGGCCATAGTGAAGTAGATGCGAAGAGTCACGACTATACAGAGCTCAGAAGGGAGTGGTTTGAGCGGCAGTGCGAAAAGATGTGTTGTAGTAATACTCAGTCCATAGGAGACACTTTGCCTATTGCTTTGAAGTATCTGAAACAAATCAACATAAATGTCTTGTTAACGATCTCCATCTGCCGTCTGTCTGGAGATGATAAGCGGTGCTCCCTTCAGCGGTATCCCTTGCATATGGCTGTTGACGAACGAGCTTGAACGAGTTTCAACAGTGAGCTTGGTTTTGTTCATGAACAAAATCCATATTCAAGCTCTGTTCGTTTACTAATCGAGCTCTAAAAATCCGTTCAAGCTGGTTCGTTAAGTTTACCGAACGAACGTAAACGAACATTTACCCAGCTTGTTCACGATCACGAGTAGTTCATCAAACGTTCTGTTTGTTAACAAGACTTATCGAGCTTGTTCGTGAACAATCAATCTTGTTTATGAACAGATTTTCAAACAAACAAACAAACATCAATTTTTTAATTAGGAATAGTAATATCTATTATATAAAACACAACTGTTTTTGAATCCTAGGGCTGACTAGGACAAGTTGATTAGGACAAAAGGGTTGATAGAAGAACAACTGAGATTTAATCTTGAGTAATGAATGGTTGAGATGCGGTTTTGTGAAAAGTTTTGGAGGGAAAAACATTTCTGGAAAAATGAAACTTTCTAGGGAAATGAAAATGTTTGGGGAATTGAAAGTTTCTCGGGAATAACAGAGTGCATGTAATTAATGCATTTGGGAAAAAACCTTAACTTGCACTTAATGCTGCAGATCAAATGCTGCTGTAGATCAAATGATCTCTCTCTCAACGCGAGGCCCACCGTCTCTTCGACGCATGTGGTAATAAGATGAGAATAATTCCATGCACTGAAGGCGCCTGCTAAATTTTTTATGCGAATTTGTTCCATTTAAGAAGGCGCCCACACCGAATTTGTTGTTCCGTGCTGAAGGCGGTCGTGCCGCTAAATATTTTTACGCTAATTTGAGAAAGAAAGATTTCGCGCGGGAAAATCTTAAATGAACCGTGCATGTGGGAACATGTTATGACTAGTTTAACCATAATTGCCAATGACTAAATCAATTAAATAAAAGGATTAAATATTTGTAGGACAAATACAAACAAATCCAGCATAATAGCTCCATAAATCCTATTACAAGCATCCATTCCAAGCATAGTAAAAAAATATAGTATTCGTTTAAATGCAATACAATGTAAGAACCCAATATTCCAATAATTCCACCATCAATGTATTATAATGCACACTCAACGAGCTTCTTCACGAACACTTAACGAGCTTGTTCATGAACATCACTTAACGAGCTTGTTCATGAACATAAATGAACGAACACAGTTATGTTCAAGCTCAATTCGTTTACTAACCGAGCTCTAAAAATCTGTTCAAGCTTGTTCATTAAGCCTCCCGAACAAACATAAACGAACATGTACCGAACTTATTCACGAGTAGTTCATCGAACGTATTATTCATCAACATCCCTACCCTTGCATCTTGAACAACTCCCTCCCGAAATGGCTAAGGAAAATCGATGCCGATCAGACACGATGGACTCTGGGACCCTATGCAATCTCACCACTTACCTGATAAATACCGCCGTCACTGTCGTTGCTGTTTAAGGATGTCGGGGTGCTACAACGTGTGCATATTTGCTGAGTTAATCCACTACCATAAAGATTATCGAATACCCATTAGATCTAGGAAGTCAATCAATAAAATCCATCTTCACCTCCTCCAAGATCTGATCTGGCAAGGATTAGGGCTGTAGCAAACCCCTAGGAGCTGTCGTCATATATTTGTGACGCTGGCAGACGTCATATTTCGTCACGATCTCCGCGACGGCTTTCCTTGCCCACTCCCAAAATAATTCTTTAGATCGGCACTGATAGGTTTTGCGGACTCCAGAATGGCCTCCAATTGCACTCATATGAAACTCCTGCAATATGCTCGGCATGTGCGTCAGGTCCTAGGCAAAACCAGTTGCCACTTGTACAAGAGATGCTGCCCCTCCAATGAATACCTTAGATGTTCTGTTGAGCACTGTAGAAGTACATACCGAATCTTTACCAAGCCCTCAACCGCCTCAATCTTATGCATCAAGGGCTCCCAATCAAGAACCACTAGTACCGATAAAGCGGCTAACTATGAATCCACTCCTTGTCGTGATAAAGCATTCGTCGTCATATTCTTTAGTCTCGGCCTGTACTGGATCTCAAAACCATACTCCAAGAGCTTGGTCAACCACTTCTGATGCTCCTCAGTCACCATCGCTGCTCCAATAGGTACTTGAGGCTTCTCTAATCTGTACAAACTATGAAATGACGGCCAATCAGATATGGTCTTTACTTTTGCACTGCCAGCATAATAGCCATCAACTTGCGATCATTGACGGACTTGAGCCGAGCTCTTGCTGTCAGCACCTGCCTAAAGTAAGCCACTGGCCTCTGGTCATGTATCAATATAGCACCTAGTCCATAACCAGAAGCGTCTGTCTTCATCACAAAAGGCCGATTGAAATAGGGAAGGGCTAACATCAATACGCTCGTCATTGCCCCAAAAGCTCGAGTTGCCTCCTTGCTCCACTGAAAGTTTTCTTTCTTGAGCTGCTTCGTCAGTGGCCAGGTAATAGTGCTATTTCCTTTGACGAACTTCCTGTAGTAACATGTCACGTCTTAAAAAACATCTCAACCATCGCAGAGTGGTAGGATAGGGCCAGTCAGTCATAGCTGAAATCTTTGATATATCCGTCATCACCCCCTTCGCCGACACCACATGTCCCAAGTACTCCACCTTCAACCGGGTAAACATGCACTTCTTATTGGCATAAAGCTGGTGGTTATGCAGCTCTTGTAGTACGATCTCTAAGTGCTCCACATGTGTCTCTATGAATTAGCTTTACTCCAATATGTCATTGAAGAACACCAACACGAACCTCCCCAAATAGGGGCAAAACACCTTGTTCATCAGAGCATGTAAAGTGGCAGGTGCATTGGTCAAGCCAAATGGCATGACCAACAACTCGTAGTATCCTTCGTGCGTTTTGAAAATTGTCTTCGCAACATACTCATCTCTTATCCGGATCGGTAATATACCCAGACTTCAAGTTAATTTTATAGAAGACTGCTTCTCCATGTAGCTCATCTAGAAGCTCGTCGATCACGTGGATATGAAATTTGGCTGGCACCGTTTCCTTATTCAAGTCCATGTAATTGACGCAAAACCTTCAACTCATATCCTTCTTCACGAGTAAGACCGGACTCGAGAAAGGGCTCACACTAGGCTGTATCACTCCCGCTTCTGTAGCACGATCTCTAAGTGCTCCACATGTGTCTCCATGAATCGGTTGTACTCCAATATGTCATTGAAGAATACTAGCACGAACCTCCCCAAATAGGGGCAAAACACCTTATTCATCAGGGCATATAAAGTGGCAGGTGCATTGGTCAAGCCAAATGGCATGACCAAAAACTCGTAGTGGCCTTCGTGCGTTTTGAAAACAGTCTTCACAACATCCTCATCTCTTACCTAGATCTGGTAATACCCGGACTTCAAGTTAATTTTATAAAAGACTGCTACTCCATGTAGCTTATCTAGAAGCTCGTCAATCACGTGGATAGGAAATTTGTCTGGCACCGTTTCCTTATTCAAGGCCATGCAATTGACGCAAAACCTTCAACTCACATCCTTCTTCACGAGTAGGACCAGGCTCGAGAAAGGGCTCACACTAGGCTGTATCACTCCCGCCTAGATCATCTCCATCACCATACTCTCGATCTCCCCCTTCTACACATGATGATAACGGTGTGGCCTCACGTTGATAGGCGAGACATCCTCTCATAGGACTATGGCATGCTCGTGGTCCCAGAGAGATGGGAACCCACGAGGTGTCTGGAACACCACCTCGAACTGAACCAAGATCTGCTGCATCTCTGGAGGAATGTCCTCTCCATGCTTCGCATCCTCCTCTACCATCCCTTATAACTCCACCAAGAATCCTTTGCCCTCGGTCCGAATCACCTTAGCCATGGTTTTCAAGGAAATACTGGTTCGACACAAGCTAAGATCTCCCTGAAGCATCACCATTCCCACTAAAACTTCATCATCAGTAGCTTCCAATTGATACTAGTATCCTCCAAGGACTGCAACTATCTCATACCCAAAATAACATTTGTACTGTCTAGGTCGATTGGCAAAAAAATCATCCACGATCTGTATCCCATGAAGAGTCAAAAACAGGCAACAACTAACTCCATTGTTGCATTGCACTTGCCCAGTCCCATCATCACTCCGAAATCTCCAGTGTCTACTAGCTGCAATCTCTGCAGGTCCACCACTCGGTTGGATATGAAATTATGGGTAGCCTCACTATCAATCAATACTGTGACCTTTTGCTTTGAATCCCCCTGATCAACTTCAGTGTGGTTTGGGATGAGCCCCACCACGGAGCTGAGCGAGGCCTCTACTCCAAGTGGGAGTGCTCTTGCTCACATTCCCATTCTTCTTCCACTTCCACAACATCCTCCTCATCATCCACTAGTGGCACCTGGCTGCAGCGGTGCATATGAGTGAATTTCTTATCATATCGAAAACACAACCCATTCGTCTTCTTGTTCTACATCTATACATTTGTCATGCACCTAAACTGCCTACTTGGCTGGGCATCATGATCGACCCGGAATTACTCCGAAACGATGTCGTTTTACCACAAGCGCACGGTAAAGTGGCAAGCGGGTATCAAACACGGGGAATCGGTGCTATACTATCTATCTACTCCTAGGTTGAGTTAGACTTGCAGATTTATTGGTGGATATGGATTATAGAGTGTCGCGATGGTGATGGATGCGAAAGTCGTGTCACTCAACGTCGCAAACAAGGAACTTCAAAAAAAAGAAATAAAAGACTAGGGCTTTAGGACTCACCACTAGGGTCGTCAAATATCGATGCTAGATTAAGATTCTTACGTTGTATTGGCTTTCTTAGGGATTGTCACATCTAAGATGTTGAACAATGGCCAGCTAACATTAGCATCATTTGTCTAACGTATCGCATTAACCCCGCTCTCGCGACAGGCGCACACAATCCGTGCATTAAGAATCGACAACTATTCATGTCACTCCCGTGGTCAGAATGATCTCAACTCACGCCACTCTCGTGGGTTAGAGTTTCGATGTATTTTGGTGGATCTCATTGACGCAATGACGGTAGCCGTCAATTAGTAATATAGTTCGTCGGTGGATCCCATCAAGACATGAGCCGGACATGGTCACGAGCCCTAATTGAATCCACTAACTCCCTAATTAAGTTTATAGGATACTCCTTAAGCCAATCGATTTCACTGACCGTGGACACGATCTCAGCACAAGATCTCCTACAAACTTTGCAAGATCGACCAAAATACGTCCCTTTTATACCAACGTAACCTACAACTCTTAACTTTGCATCTAAATCCTAAAATCCATGGGCTAATCTATTAGTCTTAGCCCTAGATGGAACTACTCACACATCATATAGATAGATATAAGAACGATAGGAAACTTCATTGCACGCATCAAAAAGATATCCAATAAGCAATCAATAAGAAGAACTAAAATAGAATTAAAGAGAACAAAAATACTTATCTTGATACAAGGGAGGGGCCTAAGGCATAGCCTAACTCCAAAAGAAAGACTCCACAAACTCTTACGAAAATAAGCACAACCCCCTTTTCTAATGACGGCTACAATCCCAATATATAGTCCCCTCAAAACCCTAGCAAATAACCTAAGAAACCCTCTGAAATTCGTGCCCAAAATCAATACTGGTCGCAACTTAAGTTCTGGGCCCCAGCCAGCTCGCTGGTCGCGTCACGCTACTCGACTGAGTAGGTGACATGCTCGGTCGAGTTGCAGGGTCCTGGAGAGAAGCTCAGAATCATCGCTATGTTTGGTGTGACTCGGGACGAGTAGGTGACCTGCTCGGTCGAGTAGAACACAACACTCGGTCGAGTGCAGATTTCAGCACTGTATTGTCAACTTGCAGAAATTTCCCAGATTTCATCCGACCTCCGATTGGCACGTTCTTGGCGGCGTTGGAACCGTCATGAAGTCTACTCTCCATAAAAAATATGAGAAAAATACTTTGCCAACCGGAATGATAGCAGATCTCAAAAGAGTGAGAGACTGTTTGAAAATCTGGACGCTTGCCTTACTCGACCGAGTAGCCTTCGTGCTCGGTCGAGTATCCACCCTACTCGGTCGAGTAGGTCGTGACCGTTTCCGTGCTAACTATGCGTGTCAGCTCGGCCTAGTAGCTGTTGCTACTCGGTCGAGTCGCCTGGAAAACCGAAGATGGCATGAGCTTCTCATCTTTCGCTCTCTTCTCCTCCTCTCGTCTTCTTCTTTGACACCTTAGGCATGTCATCATGAGTCTTCTAGGTGCTCTCATGTCACCGATCGTCTCATTGATTCTAAATTGCTCCAATATCGCTCCAAATCCCTGAAATAGGCATAAACGCTCCGAAAGTCATATTGTTCCAAATAATAGCGTAAAAGCGTATAAAATGGGGGTTTGGAGCGTGAAACGCGTCATGAAAATATGTGATAATTCATGCAAAATAGGAGCATATCACATCACTGCTCCTCTCATTACCAAATTAGACTCCCCCAGTCTGGAGTCCCCCACGCAAGGGTCCTCTGCTCTCTTGTAGGTTTCTGGCTGCAGAAAGTAGAGTCATTCCTAGCTCCCTTGGTCTGTCGCTCTGCTGTGAGTCGATTCTCCAGTATCTGGGCTAACTCCATCATGTCCAGCAACCCACTTGATATCTGTAGACAGAGTTTCGCTTGGACGTCTGCCTTGAGGCCCTTCATGATGCTCACCATCAGTGTCGCCTCAGGTATCCCCTTCACACTACTCGAGCGTGTCTCGAACCTCACTCGTTAGTTTCTAACCGTGCCATCTTGTTTCAGTGCAAGGAGCTGTTCTGTAAATCTCTGCCCTGGATGTCTCTAAATCGATCCAATAAGCAGTCCTTAAACTCCTCTTATGATCTCACATGTTGCCACTGTTTCCTCCATTGGAACCAGGACAACGTCTTTTTTCCAGGCAAATGTCCGTCACATGCAGCTTTTTCAACTCTGTCAGGTGGTTCACTGCAAAGTATCTCTCCACGTGGTAGACCCACCCACAAGGATCCTCTTTTTCGAAGACCGGCATCTTCAGCATCCTGATACTGCTCTCAAGACCAAACACCATTGTCCTGCTTTCTCACTCGACTGGCCGAAGTGAAACTACTGATATGCATTTTACAAAGCTCCTCCATCTCCCAATGGTCACATGCCTCCTCCTGCTTCATCGTTGTTCTCACAGCCTCTGACAATCCAATTTGGATCTCCACCATCATCTGCAACGCCTCAAGTGTCACCGTCACGATCATTGTACCTCCGAAAGTGGTCGCCATCTCTCCGAGCATAGCATTAAGCTCCGGAAGCCCTTTGTACGTGTCGTGGAACTGCTGGGCACCAAACGGCCGCCCCCATTGGAATGTCGTCAGTGGCCATTAGCCCAGTGATTACTGGATCAAGGGTCCAAGGGCCCCTGTCGCTGCGCAGGGAGCTTGCGGCCCCCTGTGAGTGTGCCGGTGGCTCGCGATGCCCTTAGGAGCTCGCTGGGGGCTCGCGACCCCTACGAGGTCGTCGGGGCCTCGCGAGGGTCCGACGGGGCACCGAGGTCTCGAGAAACCTGGGGGTGTGTTCGGGGATCGTCGCCGTCCCAGCTAGGGTTTTGGTGGTCGGCAGTCATCCAGCTGTTGTCACCGGTGCCGGACGCACCACAAGGCATGTGGAGTGGGGTTTTGCTCCCATTCTCACCATTCTTTGTCTTTTTCTAGTGACCTCCAAAAATCACAACTCTCCTTTTTCCTTGTCCAAAGTTTGCTCCTTTCTCATCCGATCTACGTTGGGATCTTTTTCGTCCCTCAGATCTGGATTTGATGAGCTCGTCTTCTTAGATCTAGGGCTTTTATTCATCTCTTTTATTTTTTATTAGGGGTTCCATATACATACTCGAGTTGCGATTTGAATTGAGAGCCTTTCCTCCATCGATATCCATCGAAGAGAACTCCTCAATCGATCACTTGAGCCCCTCGATCTTGAAACCAAGTTTTCCCACCAAAGCTCTGATCTTTCTTACTCCCGCCATGATAATCTATGCTCTGATACCAATTTGATAGGAAAATCCTAATTTGATAGGAAAAACTAGGATTGGAAGAGATAAAGCTCAGGTTTTTTAAGAAGAAAGTGGAATACAAGATACAAGTTGATTTCTTTCGAGAGGAAATCACTTCCTAGCCTTTAATTCAAGATTCAAGGCTTAACTCATCTTTATCTAAGGTTCTACTTTACTTTCAGGGTTTACTTTCTCAATTTCAATATAATGAACATTAACCCCAACCCCCAAATATATACATGGGACACATTTGTCCAGATTTACAAAAATACCCATGAAACCCCAAAATTTACAAAAATACCCTTGGACTAGTTAGCCGCTCCATGATTTGCTCTATGCCGCCTCCTTTGTTATGTGATGATATCCTCAAATAGTCCCATATTGAAATAGAAGAAAGTTGATCTCCGTAAATTAGGAGTTGGGGTCTCTACCCATTGGTTTAAGTGTTTAGATTAGAGTGTCTCAATTACCGTTTGTGGCTTCATCAAGTATCATTAATTGTAGGTCCGTCTCATTCTCTCCTAAAGTTATCATGGTATGAGAGCCAAAGGCTCCAACCTGATTCCTAAACCAAACGAAGTAATGACTACGTTCAGTTCAAGATAAGAGTTCATCCTATCTGTTGAACGCACTAATTGTTGCCAACTATTACAACCACTGGTTTCATCCTATCCGACTAGTCTAATCTGGAACAAATCAATATGAATCATGGTCCAAACTCAATGGTTCCATCTTGAGTTTAAGGGGTGGTGTTAAGAATTGTCCTATATTGAATAAATAAATGAAAGTTGATATATGTATGTATGTATGAATGAATGAATTAGGAGTTGGTCCTCTACCCATTAGCTTAAGGTTTTGGCCTAGAGTGTCTCTATTTCCAGTTTATGGCTTCACCAAGGGAGCCTCTTTCATTCTGTAACAAAGTTAACACACATAGGTTAGCTAGCTAAGGTGGAAATTCCTCCTCGAATATCATTAACAATTTCATTAACTGGTATGTTTGGGTGATCGGAACCGTTCACTTTGATGTTCATATCGTAAAACCCCAAAACTCCAAATATATAGCGGCTCTTATAGGTTTTGCTTGTTCATCTACTTGCCACAATTTTAACGGTTACGTAATAATAGAACTTTTGTAATGGCTAGATGAACGAGTAAAATCCATGATATTTGGTGTTTTGAGGTTTTAAAATACGAAGATCAAAATGAACGGGTTCGATCAACCAAACGCACATGTACTTTTTACAATAACCAACGAATGAATTCCTCTTTGGCTAGCTGACCTACATATTACTTATGCATAAACATGTATATGCGTGCTTACACACGCACATGCATATAAATACACGTATGTGTATGTAAATTGACTTGGGTCCATTTGAATATACCAAGTGTGTGGATCTAACCTATACAGCCCAGATAAAAAATTTGTTCAGTTAGGTATGATGTAACACATTTATACTATCTACGAACAAAAGGTCAAATAATTTGAATTTGTTTTGCACATGCAAAATATTGTTGCAAAGTTTACTTTTTAGGATTGCCATAAATTGATTAATTTCTTACCCTTTTATACATATGTAAAACATATCCAAATCATCTAAAATTTTGTTGCAAGTAGGTTAAACGTGGTAGATCACATCTTACGGGTTAGATTTTCATATGGGTTGCCTAATTTTAAATTTGAATGGGTTGGATCTGTATGTTTGATCCACTTGAATGGATTATAGTCAGTACCTCTCTTTTTGTGCATGTGTGCGTCTGATATGAAAGCCATATCAGAAGATATTTTGCACTTCTGACATAGCTGAATGATTTGTGTTGAAAATCCCTTGATTCATAACATATCGTATGATACGAATCACATATCGTATGATATTGATAACTATGGGTTGGTGGACATTTTATTGTTCTCTTTTGAGTGCCCCCCCTCTTTGTTCATGGTTCATGTGCAGAAGGGCCTTGACATGAAGACGTTGGAAATGTTTTTATCAAAAATTGATTTTTCAGGGATGTGTTATCCTCACTGGCTATCTCTGCCCCCTTCTTACGCTGAATGTTTCTGCTCTTCAGCCATTGTTTTCATGACCAACTGAGGCTTGAAACATCGGCATTTAGACTTCCTTGTGTAGATATAAACTCTTCTCCACTTCTCCACTGTTGCTTGTTCTGTGAATTCTATTCTAATGCCTAAAACCATTCACTTCTGCTGTTTTCGATTTATCTTTACCTATGTTTGCATTTTGACCTTGATATATACATGTGCTTGGTTAGTAATCTATTTACATCGATATATGCATACACAAAGAGCCTATATTTATCCTTCTCCATTGTTCTTTATCTATAAATAGAACATCTCAGTTTACAGTTTCTAGCATTATGTCTTTGGCATTCTTCTTTTTTGGTCACAATGGTTCTGTGGCATACATATGCTTGTTTAGGTTATAATGGATACCCAACAAGTTCTTTTGCTATATTATTTTTTGCAGTAATTTGCCGATGCTATCTCAGTCCGAATTTGAAACTTAACCGCACACATTGAAATTACTTCCATTCATGTACTTCTGTTTTGATACTTCCATAATCAATTCATCTGCTTATTTTTCTTTGATATTTCCATAACCAATCTGCTACTTTTTCTTGGCACGTACATGAACACTGATCATAAACTTGTAATGCATTTCTGTTCCAAGCTAACCTTTCTGTATGTTTATCAAATGGTTTTAGTTACTTCTTTTTGGCACTGCATAGTGTATATATACTTATCATTCTTTATGTTTTGCTGCAAGCCTTCATTCAAATTGGAAATAACATGTGTGCTGCTTTATTAGAACACTTCATGTTAGTCAATTAAATGCTTCTACTTTTAACCTCCAAATGCCACAATAAATAGGGAGTACACCCCTCAACAAGTGACCCTTATTTTAAAAGTAATTTTCTAGCTTATGAAAACTCCGTATCCTTTTAGTCTGTTTCATGATTTCTTTTTCCTGATTGTGACTGTTACAGTGCTTATCAAGCTGTCAAAAAGAAAGATCGATGACACCATTAATGTTCTGCATACAATTCTTTTTGGAAGAAAAGCTCATGTAAAGTTCTGCTGTTGATTCTCCGCTAATCATAATTGGCTTATGAAAGGGGTTTTTAATGTATGCGTGAGCTTGATGTGCCAATTTTTTCATGCTTCTTTGCACTAAAAATCAGGTACATGTTTTCAGGTTAATTTTCTGAAACGGAACATTTTGCAGTTCTCTGGATTTGTTTGGGCGGAGAATGAGGTGTGGACATATGTTGCAGAAATCTATTTTTTTTTCCGAGATGTCATTATTATAAATATACATCACGCCTTCCTATATTAAATCACTTGCACACAACATCTGTTGGTTGATATTATGATATAATCACTGTCCTTAGTGCTAAATATTGAAGTCACATGTTGGAGATTGAAACCATACTAAATCCCTAGATGAAGCTGTTGCTTTCACTTTAGTTATCAAAGAATTGATTTATTGGTCATATCATATACTTTGCAGGAAAGGCAGAAGGCGAAAGTAAAAGAAAAATTTGATAAGTGTACAAAAGACAAGCTGCTGGATTTCTGTCAATTATTTGATCTTCCTATAAATAAGGCCATAACGAAAAAGGTTAGATTCTTACTAGCAGATACTATGATGTCCTTTCTTTTGTTATTGTATAATCAATGTACTAAACTGTACTGTCATTTCAGGAAGAGGCCTCTACAATGTTACTGGAATTTCTACAATCTCCTTATGTTAGCAGAGACGTTGTACTTGCAGAAAAAGAACATGTATTATGCTCCACAATGTTGTGATAGCTCATTTATAAGTCTTTCTTGCTGAACGCTTCTTAATATTTTAGTCAATTTTCCTTCAGGGAAGCAAAAAACGAAAGAGGACAAAAGAAGTTACAAAGGCTAGATCTGGAGAAGCAGCCGCTTCTGATAAGGAAGAAAATAAGGTTTTTTGCATATGCGTTAAATGATATTTTCTAGATATTAATATTAGGTGCATTGTTGATGCATATCTCATATTATATTGTTCCCCTTGAAGTATTTAATTCTACGGTTGCTACATGATAAATCATGTATTTTTTGATACTTATTTTATAGCATAACAAAGTCATGCTTGTGGATTGTAAAATAGGTTTTGCAAAATCTTTGGTTGATTGTTTTTGCAAAGAAACTAAATTAATGCCTTCATATATTTGATGCCATTGAGAGGGTGTTGACTCAGTCAGTGAGATGAAACCGATACGAAATAAAGAGATTCTATAACATGTTATGGCTTAGTCAAATTGTTTCCATTATGGGGTAAGACGTGATGTAACCACCACCACCTCTGCCGCCACGTTCCGTCCTTATATTTTGTACTCTTTAGATTCACTCAGTTGTGGTCCTGCTTGATCATATCGTTGTCAATGAATCAATGACTTATGGAAGGGAATGATATAATTTTGATTGATCTTTTGCTATTTCTCGGTTCTCCAGAAGTTCAGGATAGGTGCCTGTAGCCAACTAAGATAATCACCTTTACTTTCTGCGACAATCATCTCATTACGGACTTCATTCTCAGTATAGACAGATTGCTCTAGTTGGTTGCTATCTGTTTGGGCATTACCAGCTGGAGTACAATTGTGCACGTTTTTGTATGCATGTTTACATAATCTAAGCTGTATGTCTAACTATTACTCCTGCTATGGCCTGTATAAGATGGTATTGTCATCTTCTGTGCAGTTTGACTGCATTATAAAGTGAATGCTGTATGTTGTGGTATTTGGCCCACCCCTGTTTGTTCCAGTAATCAGGTTACCTCTCTTTCCTCTTTCTCCTTTCAGTTACTAGAAACTATGTAGAGAGACCGTTATCTGGGACTTAAATAATCCTGTATATATAGAGTAGTATAGGGAGAGGGAGGAAGATGGGTCCTCTCTGGGGGTGTTTACGAAAAAAGATGCTAGTGTTCTAAATGTCGGTTTGTGTTGGCTCAAAAAATTCAACATCGGATGTCGGATTCCAGCAAAATTTCGATGGCAATTGTCAAATTTCAGGATCTCTTGTCGGATTCTATAAATACATATCATATGTATATTATTTATATTATATACATATCTAGCCATATATACATTCCATGTAGATATCGTGAAAATATGCTAAAGTTACATAACTACAAAATCAATTAAAAAAAATTAGTCCTAAAAATAATTAAAAATACATGCTACTATCTAAAAATTAATCCTACAAATTACAAACAATATATAATCAATCAGTTTAATAAGTAAACTATGTTGTTTAAAAGTAGTCTAAAAATTAGTCCTAAAAATTCAAATTATAAATAGTTAACAATTAATTTTTATAACCTACTTAATGGTTATACTATCATTGTAAAATGAAAAAAAATGAAAAATGACATGCTATTGAAGTTGTTGTTGTTGCCGTCACATGGGAGGGATAGAGAAAAAGAGATTGAGAGAAAGAGAACAAGAGAGTGGATGAAAATTTTAAAATAACTGATTTTTTTCATGCTTTTGTCTTGTTGCCATTGCCTTTTTGTTGCCGTTACTCGAATGGGGGGGAGAGAATGTTGTTTTTTTAAAATTTAAAAATAAAAATTAATTCATATGCGACATGCCTAGATCAATCTCTGTGCCGACCAGGGATTGAGACACATCGGGAGTGGGAGACCGGTGATGAGATCATTACCTATCAGCGGAGGTGGCGTAGGATGGATCGTGGAGTGGCTAACTAGCCCAGAGGCATTTTTGTGATGTTTTGGGGGCATTTTTATAAATTTTGGGGTTTTAGGTGGTTATTTGTTATTTGTAATTTCAGGCAGATTTGTCCTACTTATGTTTTAGGGAGAGTTGCTATGGTTTTCATGCTTATTTTGAGAAGAAAATCCTAGATTAGAGAGTAGAACCATAGTCTAAGTGAGATTAAGCTTTACCTCTTAGATCTAAAGCTTGGAGAGTTGGTTTCCTCTCGAAAGAAACCCATATCTTGTATTTACCTTTTCCCAAATATATAAAAATCTCATTTTCATTCTCTCAAACCCTAGATTTCTCATTAAATTGGTAGCAAAGCGTGCGTGCCGATGCTTGCACTTCCAGATTTTAGCCGGCCTTTTGTGGTAGAGACAGACGCGTCGGGCTATGTATTGGGGACAGTTCTGATGCAGGGTCATAAGCTTGCGGCTTACTTTTACCAGGTGTTGTCAGCGAGAGCTCGGCTCAAGTCTGTCTATGAGCACGAGCTGATGACAATTGTTCCAGCAGAGCAGAAGTGGCGACCCTATTTACTTGGTCGGCACTTCATAGTAAAAACAGATCAGAAGAGTCTCTGTTGCAGGGTAAAACTCGCGTACAATGAATTTGTTTGTTGGAGGAACCAAGGGCACGATGGTTATATAAAGGGGGGTGAAATTTGGGTGGATTGGACAGGTTATGAGGGTAGCAACGAGGCTGGGCGCACTTCGAAGACCGACCACATGATCGATTTCGGGAGGGCTCTGCCCACCGACCGCATAGCCGGAGACGTGGGTTGAACGGTACCTGTGGAGACGAGCACGCCTGCACAAGTAGCAGCTCGTCAGAAAGGCTGGGTTGTGGTCCAACCCTTAGCCTCTCTAATGCCTAAGTTAGTATTAGGGCTTAAAAGCGGGGGCTAGGTACGAAGGTCGGACTGAGAGTGAGTCGACCTTACGTGACGAGCTATCGGAAAAGAACAAAGATATGGAAGACCTTTGCCCTTGTGTGTGAGTAATGAGATTCGGAGTTAATTTGGCCACCTCTTCTCCGATGGAGGTAAAGGGGTATTTATACCTGATGGAGGCGGTTAGGTGAGGTTGACCTGGCGTGCCGAGCTGTCCCATTGTCAGCGAAAACTTCGGTCGATGATGTCAGGACTGGGCGTGTTAGCCATGCTTTTGTCAGACGACGCAACGGACAGGGGTGCCTTTGTCAGGGTGTCAGAGTCGAAAGCACCATTGGTCAGAGGCGCAGCGGCCAGGGGGTGCTTTATTTGGTTGTCGAGCGGTGGAAGTGTCAGTGGTGTCCTTGTACTAGGTTGTTTGTCGTATTTGATGTGCCAAAGGGTTGCGGGGACGCGTCGGCGTAGGCGGTCCGTACCCGACCCATCAGACCGCTCTGAGAGGGTGACAGGCGACCTATCTGTCCACTCGGCGGGCTTGAGGGGGAGCGGGTGCCCATAGGGCGGAGTCATGGGGCGATTCGTAACACTCTCTATCGCTTGGGAGGCGGAATTCCCATTAGTCCAGCTGGAGGCGGACTGGGACGTAGAGTTGGGGCCGCACGAGCGCGGTCTGGATGTTGAGCATCCCCTTCGGGGGCGCGGCTTCTGCGCAGGTAGAGCGTCCTGGCGTAGAAAGTCGGTGTAGCACGAACTTTAGGTCGTAACAGTCTCAAATACCTCCTGGGGCATTGGATAATAACTGAAGGGCATTAGAGGTGATTGACCAAGTTGTTATAACTTTGAGATCAAGTATCGGCCAGGGTTGGAGAACAAGGCGACAGATGCACTATCATGTAGAGAGGAGGATTCACAGTTGTCTACCTTGTCGGTGCCGGTCGTACTCGATTGGGAGCCCTTGTCACGACAGATTGAGGAGGATGAGGATTTTATCCGCACTATCGCAGGACCCAGCAACACATCAGGATATTCGTTAGAGGGGCAGCGTCCCTTGTACATGGGGCACTGGTCTTGCCGAGGAGTTTTGCTCATATTTCGAGCTTACTGCAAGAATTTCACGGGAGCACAGTGAGAGGCCACTCTGTGGTCTTCAAGACCCATCCGCGTCTATCTAAAGTGCTTTTCTGGGAGGGGATGCGGAAGGATATTGTGGAGATGGTGGCAAAATGTGATCTCTACCAGCGTCACAAATACATGGTGACAGCTCGTGTGGGTTTACTACAACCCCTCGTCTTACCCGATCGGGTCTGAGAGGAGGTGACTATGGACTTTATTGACGGTCTACCGAAGTGTGAAGGGTATTCAGTCATCATGGTGGTGGTTGACAGGCTCAACAAGTATGACCACTTCGCGGCGCTTCGATACCCTTATACTGCGGTGTAGTCACAACGTCATTCATAAAGGAGATAGTGAGGTTGCATGTGATTACAAGATCCAGTATGACTGATGGAGATAAGGTCTTTCTTAACTACTTTTGGAAGGAGTTGTTCAAGATGCAGGGACACTGTTGAAGAGGAGCACCGCCAACCATCCCCATTCGGACGACTAGACAAAGGTCGTTAAGAAGAGCATCCAGACATACATGCGTTGCTTTGTTTCAGAGACCCTGAAGCAGTGACGAGTGGCTGGCATGGACGGAGTATTGGTACAAGACATCTTTTCACACGACTGGTCATATCACTTCCTTTCGAGTTTTGTATAGACTAGATCATCTGCATCTGCTTCACTATGGTCACAGTTCCCTCTCAGGTGGAGCAGTATTTGAAGGAGAAGGACCGAACGCTGGAGGAGTTGAAGTGATACTTGATAATAGCCCAACAACTTATGAAGGCTGATGCTGATGGTCACAAAAGGGTCGTGTATTTCGAGATGGGAGATAGTTTATTTGAAGCTACGACCATATTGGCAGCGTTCGTTGGTGCACAGCAAGAGCGAGAAGCTGCCACCATGCTACTTCGGTCCTTATGAGGTTGAGTCTAGAATTGGTCAGGTGGCGTATATGTTGAGATTGCTGCCCAAGTCAGTCATTCACTCAGTTTTTCATGTTTCGCAGCTTCGTCGGGCCATCGGAGACCGCACCACTTCTTTTTTACTGACACAGAATCCTAGAATCCGACGGATGACTTGGAGGTACTTTTGGAGCCAGCTGAGTTGAAGGAGGTTCGTCAGGAAAGGTCAGGGGCCGGGGGAGGTGTTGGTCAGATGGCACGGTGTTCCAGAGCATGAGACCTCGTGGGAACCATATAGAGTTATTGCACAACGGTTTCTAGATTTTTACCTTGAGGACAAGGTGATTCTTTTAGTGGGAGTAATGATAAGATCATCACCTATCAGAGAAGGCGATGTTGGCGGATCGTGGAGTGGCGAACGAGCCCAGGGGCATTTTTGTGAGGTTTTGGGGGGCATTTATGCAAATTTTGGGTTTTCGTGGGTTACTTGTAATTTCAGGTAAATATGGCCTGATCATGTCTCGGGGACAGTTGCAATGGTTTTCATGCTTTTTTTGAGAAGACAATCCTAGATTAGAGAGTAGAATCATAGCCTAAGTGAGATTAAGCTTTGTTTCTTAGATCTAAATCTTGATGAGTTGGTTTTCTCTCGAAAGATATCCATATCTTGTATTTTCAATTTTCCAAATATATAAAAAACCTATTTTTATTCTCTCAAACAGCATGAGACAGCATGAGAGCATGAGAGAGAAGTTAGAGCGAGAGAGCATGAGAGAGGGAGTTCCAGATGGAGAGAGAGCTAAAGATGGAGATCAATAGAGAATTAGGGCTTGCTGGTTTTTTTTCAGAGCAAGCCCTAGGCTCACTTTCGATGGCATTTTATGGGTTAAAGTTCGGGTGCGGATGGAATAAAGTAAGACCCGCTTTTGAATACCCTGTACCCTAAAAAAACCCAACATCAGTCGACATGACATCAATAAGTGTTGGCCGAAATATGGGGAAAAAATTGAAATGTCACCAACATCGACCCCAAAACGAAATCTGAACTAAAGTTCATGGTGTGTGGTGGCCTGGGGAAAACGTGAAATATCGGGCAACATTTTGGAAACGTCGCTGACATTTAGAACCCTGAAAGAAGCAGATCAGCTGGCATATTGCATAATTACATGCATCTGGTACAATATCCATTGCTTCCAATAATGTGGTAAATCGTATGATATCAAGCCATCAACTGTCTGTCCAACCTTGCAACAGAATAACCGATTTCATGGAATTTCTGGTCCGTTGCTCAGAGTTTGTTGCCATGAAAAGTTAGGTTTAAGGATGAGGTTACTTATGAGGATGTACAAGCCAGCCCCTATGCTAAGGAAGACAGAATTTTTATAAATAACACAGTTATGGTTAATGTGAGATCTGACGATTAACAAACTTTAAGATTATTGAGCTTATAACAGACCATTTGCGTTTGGATATCGTCCATGTGGTGTCTTCTTGCATATTTGACTCATTTTGATACTGAAGTAACTTCATTATGCTTGCGTGTGTGCATGCATGAAAGTGTGTTGCATGTCAGATGTGGGATTCATCAAATGGTGAGGGCAGTTCTTGTGAAAATGTGTGATTGTTGGGAAATTCTTATATAATGGTGTTCTGTAGATGTCATTCATTTTCCCTGTTGCTGCTGTTTTAAAGCAAGATAATCAAATTTCTTACAATTTCCCTGGCATTGCTTAGCTATATCTACTTTTTGGTTGGCAAAGATCAATCTGGTTTGCCTGGAGTGATCTGCTCTACTACAGAGCATCTTGTTATTGCTATGCCCATTCTCTGAATTTTCAATTCCAATGGCGGCCAAGCTCTTTTGTGATAACCAAAAAAGGAACATTCCGGAACCTATCCGCTTAATGTTCCTAACTGCAAGCTTATTCTTTGGTCTTAATAATACGTTTTTATTCTTTGTTTTGACAAATTTGAGCCCTTCGGTTGTCCTGGTAGCTAACACTCTCATCCACGCTACACAACATTCTACACTTATTTTTGTTCTTAATAGATTAATGCTACTGTTTTCTTCATTAAACAGTTATATAATTTCTTACCAAGATGCGTCTTTCAGTATTCACTACTGCTTTCTGATATGGTGTCTTTTTGGTGTGCAGAAACAGAAACGAAGTTCAAAGAGCAATGTAATAAGGGGGAGGGAAGAGTCTTCTAAAGTTAACGAAGATGATAAGCATGGGAATGACTCTGGTGATATTCAAGAGACAGATAATATGAAGGGCAAGCCAATTTCAAGAAAAAAGAGTTCTGAGAAGCAGACAGTGGTTGGTGCCACCAAGCTCAAGGCAAAAACTTCATCTTCTAAGAAAGGTTGTTCTGATAATAAAAGCACTTCAAAATCCGCTCTGAAAATTCGTGCAGCTTCACCAGATGAATCAAATGTTCGTGCAAGGAGCAAAAACGTATCTTTCAATAAGCCTACTAGAAAGGGATCCAAGGCTACGTTTAAGGAGGAAGCTCCCCTTTCAGGAAAAGGTAGAAATGGATCCATGTCTTTGGTGAAAGGGAAAGTTTCCCTTTCAGGACAAGATTCTGTGAAAGTATCAAAAAGAAAGGAGAGTGCTTCTGTAAATGACAGTGCTTCTGCTCCTCCAACCTCCAAATTGCGGAAGGCAGATACTAAGAAATGTTATAGTGATGACAAACCCTCAAGTCAGGACAAAAAGGCAATCAAGGGAAAGACAGCAAAACCAAATCTTTCCTCAAAGGAAATAGGTGAGTCACCAAAAGCTTTTCATTTAGAAAGCACCTGCATAATGAATTCTTATAAATTGGTTTCATTGTTTTTGAAAACAATATTCTTGTGTATATCTTTGTGAAATAATGAATATTATGGCTTGCCGCAAATAACACTCTAGCTTGCCCTGAAGAGAATTTTATGCGATCAGTTTGTCTAGCTACAACACCATCCATTTGTTGCTTATGTTGTTATTTTACTTTTAATATGCCCAAATATTACACTACAGTTGATGTACTGGTTGATGCTGTCTTCTATGGCTATACAAATTCTCAGAAATAAATGCAGTTATCACACATGCGCCAAAAACCCACATCCTACTATACTTATTATAAGCATTTTGGACATCAGTCCGGGGCTAAATGAACTTAAAATGGTTTGATATGTCTCCTAGCCACAATTTCTATTGCCAGTAAATTTGGACCTATTAAGAGCATGTAATCTTAGATCACAGCTATAATCAGAAGTTTTGAGAAATCTTTTCTGCATGTTGCGCTGCCTTAATAAATGAACATTTTGTCACCATGGTGTTACAACATCGGGGCTGGCCCTCGAGCTAAAGGACGATATTCTCATCATGAAGCCCATCAACGAGACAGCCTGGCCCACATGGCCCATAGAAGTCCACGGGGGAAGTTATCCGCATGCTCAGGCAAAACCAAGCCACGGTTTGCCCGTTGAGTTTCTGAGCCTCCTCGGAGTGGTTAATAATAGGCTCATTAATGATAGGGAAAGTGGACAACTGTTACATCAATTCTTCAGGGATAATCATGCCCCCGTGATAGTAAGCAGTTATCCTCCAATGGCACTGAAAGGATAGTTTTACTTATTTATAGAGGAAACATCAATAAGAGAAGGGACACGCTTCAGAGGTACTGAATACCATGTACTTTGACAACACTTCTTTCTTTTTTCCATTTTCATATTTCTTATTCCAAAAGCTCGGTGTGACTAGTTTGGGTCGATCTTGACAGCCCAGAGTCTACTTGAGTCTTATTAACTTAAGCATCAGAGTGGATTTGGGTCGGAACCCAGATCCGATCACCCTAACAAGTGTGTTGCAGATCTATCGAGGAACGACTCAATGTGAATGTTTAAGGGTCGTCATCTATGACCCTAAGATAGGTCGAACCCCAGCATCGTAGCTCGAAGCCTCGTTCTCTACGACCCGTGTTCCATCTACCGCGGGTCCCCTACAATAGCTGACAAGAAGCCAATTCATTAGAGACGTCCAAGTCAGCCCACTTTACTGATGACTGGAACCCATCTGTCAACAGTTGGCGCTGTCTGTGGGAAATACCAACTAGTCAACATCCCAATTCTAAAGCCATGTCGCTTGAACCCAACAACACTGGTCCGGTCCTCGGCACAAATGAAGATGCTCCAAACATTGAAAATGATGTTGGATCTTCATCGGAAGGAGGACCAATCACACAACTGGTTACGCAAGAGCAGTTCAACAAATTCACCGAGTCAGTCAATGCTAACCTTGCAGCATTGACTGCCGCCATTCAGAAAATCTCCCAGCAATCATTTTAGGTGGCTGAGGTGCAACCACCCCCAACCCAACACAAGTCCATGCGGGTGCACGGTCTACACCAAGAAGCCAGAGGGCTGGGGAGCAAAATCCTGAGCGGCATGCCAACCCGCTGCTCAATACCACTCCTACACTTCTAAAAAAACCAACAATGGCAGAGGTCACGGTGACCAGAAGGAAGGCACCAACCGTTCATTCGGGTGGCCATTAGGCATGAGACCCTCCAACAACAGACGAGTTACTCGTAGTGGCGTGGAATAAGCAATAGATCATTGCAGCCAAGATCACAGCCACAGCCCTATGAGGCCCACGACAGGGCAAAAGTGGAAGCCTTGTGAGGAAGGCCCTCCTCTTCAGAGCTCTCCCAATCACCTGAGAGAGAGTCCCGTCGATTCATCCAGCGCCTTTACCCGTCGACAGACATCTTCGGGTGGAAGAACAACTTCCAGTCGTCCCTGCTCCATGCGGACAAACTCCTTTGAAGGAGAACATCACTTTGGCTCATCGACTGCTAACGTTCAAGATATCATCCCTAAAGTTGTACGACGGTACAAGCAATTCATGAGAGCACGTCCGCCGATACTAAAGCGTGATGGAGCTACACAGAGCTGACGAGCCATACCTGTGTCGTGCCTTTCATACAACTCTGACCAAAGGAGCGGATGAGTGATACAATGGATTACCTAATTGCAGCATTTGGTCTTTCGAGGAATTGTCCCAAGTCTTTTGCCGACAGTTCATGGCAGTGAAAAGACAGAAGCGGAATCCATGTTACCTATTCATTCTGGAGCATGGGGAAGGAGAAACACTGCGAGACTTCTTCAAATGCTTCAATAATGAAAGGTTGCACGTGGAGGGTGCCACTGACGATATAGTTATCACGACTCTCACACAAGGCATCCATTATGAAGATTTGCTAAAGTCTCTACACTAGTTCCCAACAAGCAACCTTAAACATCTACTTGGCAAGACTGAGCGATTTATGCTCTCGGAAGAGGCACTCGTAGCCAAGAAGAAGAGTTCTTCCAAGTGCCATTGAGAAATAAGGAGGGAAACTCGGCCACGCGACAGCCCCTATCGAGAACCTCGAGACCGTAAGCGACGTGATAGAAGTCCCAAGAGCAAGAAACGCTCAATCAATGAGGTCTTTACCAAGCTGAACGCTACCAGAGCTGAAATCTGGCCTACGCCAAACGCGAGAGACTTGTCATCCAAACGGGCTCCCAAACCGAAGAACATGTACGAGAAAAGAGACGATCTTACGTTTTGCAGGTATCACGACAATGGCCACGACACAGACGACTGCTGGACATTAAAAAAGGACATCGAAGCTCTCGTCAAGCGAGTCTATTTGAAGAAATTCGTTGATGACAACCAGGCAAAAGAGGGAACTTCAAAGCAGAAAGACAAAGAAAAGGGACCCAAAGGAAAGGGACCCTTGTCTGAGTCACCTGTCACCAAGATCATCGACTAAGCTACGAGGAGGAACCTTATGACGAAAAGGATCAAGTGGAGCTAGGCGATGATTATTCCGCAAGAAATAAAAACTCATGTATTTGCTCAAAGCTTCTCTTTTATGAATAAAATTATTTTCTTTCAAATCGTATTCATAATCCTAACCTTATAACACCAATGTGCTTTATGAGGACCGCATTCATTAAGCCGAAATTTCTCCAAGTACTCCAAACTGGGCAACAAGAGTCTCTATGGGAAGCTCTGTTATACAAACGAAAGGCCAACACTTAGGTGAGTTGGTCACATTAAAACAAGCGAGGGATGATCGTCGTTGGATGTAAGTCGAGGGACCACGTCCCTCGCCCTCGAACGACCCTCGTCGTCGGACGTAAGTCGAGGGACCACTCCCATCGCCATCGAACGACCCTCGTCGTCGAATTTAAGGTCAGACATAAGTCGAGGGTCCATCCACTCGCCACCGAACGACCCTCGCCGTCATACGTAAGTCGGGGGGGCCACACCCCTCGCCACCGAACGACCTGTAATTCCCTGCTAAGCTACTGCACAAGTACTAGAGGGGGGTGAATAGTACTTTAAAATAATTAAGAGGCTAATTCCTAATTATCTTGCAAACTTTACCAATAAATGCGGAAATGCGGAATAGTAAACAATCGACAACAAATAAACAAGAGCAAACAAATGATATTACTGGGTTCGGATCCACCCAAGTCTCCCCGACTTGTTCCCGGTGATCCTACGTCCCAAACACCTGGATCCCCTCCGGATACTCGAGTTAGAAACCCTAACTCAAGATTTCCACTATGAAATACTTGTGAAAAACCTTCACAAGTCAAATCATACACAAATGAACTTGTGACTCCCACAACACGGGATCACAAACACACTCTCACAACCGAGAGTGAAACTTACAATATCAAAGTAAATGAAATAAAGATTCTTACCGACAAAATCCTATGCATTGAGTAAAACTTACGATTTAGGGCAAAACGGATTTTCGGGAAGATGAAGAGGCACCAAACCCTAGCTCCAAGATGTAGATCAGCGATGGAGAGCTATGAGGTTGTTGGTGACCTAGGATCAAGCACTTGGCTTGGAAGGCTCACAATCAATGAATCTCTCTTTTGAAATAAGAGTGAGAAGAGATTCAAGATTGGAAAGAAAGAGCTTTGAATGAGTTGGAATGATTTCTCTTTGATCTCTAAACTTCTCTTAATATCAGCCTTGAGTGCAATGAATGCAGCTCATCAAGTATATATAGGTTAGAGGAGAGAGAGAGAAAAACGTTTCAATTAAAGCTCCAACGGCTCTATTCTGAACCAAACTAGTCGGTCAAAGAACAACCACCGACCGACTAGTTCATCAACTAGTCGGTCGGTCAATCAACATGAACCGACTAACTGGTGAACATGGAATATGTCGAAGTTCAGACTTAAGGAACTAGTCGGTCAAAGAACACTTATCGACCGACTAGTTTCACAACTAGTCGGTCGGTGAGATAACTTAGACCGACTAAGAGATAAAACACAAAGTCTGAGAACAAATAGAATTAGTCGGTCCAAGAACAAAAGTTGATCGACTAGTTCATCAACTAGTCGGTCGCCAAATGTACATGGACCGACTAACGACAAACAGTAACTAGGCATGTACAGTAGAAGCTCAACTAGTCGGTCAAAGAAGCATCACTGACCGACTAGTTCACAAACTAGTCGGTCGGTGAGTCAACGTAGACCGACTAACTGTAAACAGTAAAGAGCTATGATTTGAGAAAGCAAACTAGTCGGTCCAAGAAGGATTGCCGACCGACTAGATCACCATCTAGTTGGTTGGTTCTTCTTCTTGAACCAACTAACATGCACAAGAAGTCGCGAATCGAAGCGCGATGCTTCGGGAAAGTTAGTATGGACTTCTTACTAGTTCCTATGTCTAAGATAGGAGCGATATGAAGATTAAAACGTAAGACCTACTCAAGGCTTAACATTCTACGGAACGAAGCTAAAAGACTATAAATAAAACTTGACGAACCGTCTTCGAAAACTTCGATCCGAATCTTCATGACTTCTAAAATGGTCCAAAAGCTTCAACGAAGCTTTAGGCATACGATCACGTGCTTTGAGAAGTCTCGAGACGTCGCTTTGGATGTTCAAATGAATTTGGCGACGAACTCCATAACTGCGCTCACAAATTGTTAGTTCACAATATATTTATGTTTGTTCATCATCCAAAACCAAATCCGGGGAGTCCAATATCCAACATTCTCTCCCTTTTTGGTGATGACAAACCAACATAAATAATAATAAAAAATAATGATTCAATTGTAATTTACTTACTCCCCCTGCATTGATGACACGTTAATTCCAAATTAAACAACAATAATACACATCAAGCAGACGAGTGAAGTATATAAAATGAGAATCAAATATTGAAATTTAGGAATTGAAATTCCATTTATATATCTTAACTCCCCCTGAATCTAACATATCAATTAGATTCTTGGAAAAATGCTTAAATTATCATTTAGCACATGTCATTATTATATCTCTCCCCCTTTGGCATTAGCAAAAAGAGTGGGAGGAGATCAACGACAACAACACTAGCTTCAAATGTAAGCATGGGAGTCGTAGAATACGACCGCGGTCCAAATGACACCAAAGAAAAATACGAATTAAATTAAAGCGTGTCAATGAGACCAAAGTCGAAAATCAAAAAACGAAATCATCAATACTCAAATCAATTTTACGGATTGAGTTATGGAATATACTCTCCAATATCAACATTCTTGGTTAATCTAGTGCATGGAAAACAATTCTATGTCTCCATAGAAGAAATTTCTATTTAACCAAGTTATTATCGTCGAGCGACGATATCAAAACATCAGAGACATATAAAATATTGAATGTGCACAATAGAATGAAATGTCAACATCGATGTATATATATATATATATATATATATAAAGCATGAGTACCTCAAAATGATACATCACCGTCAACATACAAAATGCGATCCAATGATCGAAGCACAAAAAAAGTACAACATCATATCACACATATATAAGAGTGTCACAAAACGTACATCACCATCAAAATATACCAAAATATATGAAGATACATCAAAAAGATCCCAAAAACATAACCACACTCTATCCTACCCAAGCTCTCTCACAACTAGATGAATCATTCAATGTGCATCGGGAGAGGCCTCAAAGAAACTCAAGAGGCAGTGGAAGGATCTGCATCAGCAACTGGCTCTGCAGGAGTGGAGGTGGTCACTGGATCAGCTGTAGTGTCCACGGGAGCGACGGAAGTGGCAATCTCTGGAGCAGCAACAGTAGTGGCCTCGGGAGCACCGGTCGGAGTATCCACCGCAGGAACGGTGGCAACAGGTGTGCTCTCGGGGTCACCAGCAGACGAAGCACCAGCACCAGAAGAAGAAGTAGCAGGAGTACCCTCAGGGGCACGAGCAACAACAGCACGAGCGAGCTCGAGAATCTCCTCATCATCCAACTCCTCGTCCTCGTCAGAAACTGACGGAGGAATCTCAATCCTCAGATGAGAAGTGATACGAGAAAGAATCTCCTCAGTGCGAGCATACCGAGACTCCACACGTTTGATGCAACGTGCGAGGTCGGCAAGAGTAAGGGAGGGAGCAGCTGAGGCAGAGGCAGAGGCTGAGGCAGTATGGGTCGTCCACTGAACGTGACGGAGTGCCGCAAGAGACTTCTTGACGGCAGTCGCGTTCAGGGGGGGACCGAGAGGGCGCTCATCGTCACGAGGTAAGGTGACACGGAAGTGACGGAATACGAGTGTAAGCAGGCATGTGAATGGGATATGAGCCGACTTCGTGGACTTGCGGATACACTCGAAAGCATCCATCTTATCGAGTATAATCCGAGCCTAGTTAATCGAGCTCCCCATGAAAATGTCATAGATCAACTTCAAGAAAGGCTGGGACGGCAAAGAGGAGGAGCCGTACTTAGGAAGTAAGCACGACTTCAGAATTAGGTTTAGGACCTAGGCATTAGGCTTGAAGGACTTGGAGGGAACGCCAATCATGACGGGAGGAATCTCATGGAAAATATCAGAAAGAACGACCTGATCAAGTGAAGAGATATCATCAACAGAAATATCAGAGGGAAGGAGGCCGGACGAGGAGATACCCAAAATCTCTCCTAAGATTTCTGCCGTGAGGACTATCAGAGTCCCCAAAACAGTCGTCTCAATCGAGTGGGTCTCGTCGTACTGACCCCGGACACGGTTGGCATAGAAAAGCTTCACTAAGCGAGGGTAGGGGTGGGGATTCGCCTTAGGGTCATATCGAAGGTAATCGATAAGACCTGAAGACGACAGAAGGTCAGCTAGCCCTATGAAGTCAGAAAACTGTACGAAATACTCCAGAAGCAGCGGACAGTGTTCGATACGGTTGTAAGCCGCGAGACACATAGGGTCGTCGCGACACAACGAAATATTGACACCACCCACCGGCATCGGAGCCTTTCCCTTAGGCTGACGGGTACGGGTTCGAGAGCTAGACTCAGGCTGCCTAGGAGGACGTGAGGGATCCCTATGGGTCTCAGTCTCGGGTCTATACTCCGTATCGGAATCCGTAGGAGTATGGAAAGAGGAGGGAGACGCAAGTTGCTTGGGCTTGGGCTTGGGCTGAGATTGGGCTCTAGGCTTCGCTGTCGTCGTCCTCTTCCGCTTGAGAGGAGGCGACGACGACGAGGGTTGGGTGGTCTTCGATCGGCGTCTAGGTTGCGAGGGTTGAACGGGATCCGTAGGGGATGGCTCTACGGTCATGGGCGAATGGCTCGAGGGTTGGATCGGAATACGTGTACGAGCCATAAGCGTGGCACGACACGACGCAATCAACACAAGAAAATGAGATCAAGAACCCTAGATATAGAAACCCTAGCCGAAATTGAAACCCTAGCCGAATTAGATACAAACCCTAAGCCTAGGAGCTAAGAAACTAACCCTAGATAGCTAGGAAAGGAGAGAGAACAAACCCTAGGGGAGATCGGCCGGAGATATGGTCGGAAATAGGCCGGAGATCGACGGTGGGAGCGGATGGAAGTCGAAGAGGTCGGGGGTTTTTCGAGCTGGAGAGAGATAGAAATCGACTAATAAAGAATTAAGTCGGTTAGAGATGAGTTTTAATCGATCGGAAGAGCAAAAGACAAGACAGTCCCCGTCACAACTAGTCGGTCACAGTTCAAGCACTGACCGACTAGATCACGATCTAGTCGGTCGATCAATGAGCTTGAACCGACTTGTTGTAAACAGTAACTGAAGCCAAATTTCCTGACAAGAATGAGTCGGTCTAAGCTCATTCACTGACCGACTAGAACTGAATCTAGTCGGTCGGCCAATGAACTTGGACCGACTAAGAGAGTTCAAAAATTGAAAATTTTTGAAATTTGATTTCTCTCCTAATCGCACTTGGACGAAACATCGAAATACTCTCATTAATCATTATACTACCCCAGTAAACATCGAAAATCTGAAATTTGACGTTTACGAACAAATCGAGCGAAAATTCCGAAAATTCAACAAAAATCCAGAAAAATTTCAATTAATCTAGCATGAGCAAATATAAAGAATTGAATAGCATGCAAGATTATTGAATAAAAATGAATCCTAAATCTTGGATTCACCCATAATCTCCAATTCTCGACGCAACCGCACAAAGGAGTCTTCCTTTAGGGGTTTCGTGAAAATATCGGCGATTTGCTTCTGGGTTTCAACGTACACTAATATGATGTCCTTTTTAGCAACATGATCATCTAAGAAATGGTGTCGTACATCTATGTGTTTCGAACGGGAATGGTGTACCGGGTTCTTGGAAAGACATATTGCACTTTGGTTGTCAACCATGATAGGGCAAGCATCACAGTTTATACCAAAGTCTTTAAGTGTGTGTCTCATCCAAAGAGCTTGAGCACACGCGGCACCGGTGGCAATATATTCCGCCTCGGTGGTAGAAAGTGATACGGAATTCTTCTTCTTGGAAAACCAAGAGACAAGAGAATTTCCTATAAAATGGCAAGTGCCACTAGTACTTTTCCTGTCGGATTTGCATCCCGCATAATCTGCGTCACTATATGAGATTAACTCATACGTGCTAGATTTTGGATAAAGTAATCCAAAATCAAGTGTGTAACTTAAATAACAGAAAATACGTTTTACCGCTACTAAGTGAGACTCCTTAGGTTGAGACTGATAACGAGCACATACACATACGTCAAACATAAAATCGGGCCTACTTGCGGTAAGATATAATAAACTACCTATCATACCTCGATATAGACGAATGTCTACATCTTTACCGCTCGTATCCTTATCAAGATGCGTAGTCGTGCTCATTGGAGTCTTTTTCCCGGAGGCATTCTCCATTCCAAATCGCTTAAGCAACTCCACCGTGTACTTCGTTTGGTGGATGAAGATTGCATTGTCCATTTGGCGAATTTGGAGACCTAAGAAATACTTGAGCTCACCCATGTGGCTCATCTCAAATTGATCCTTCATCACATTAGAAAACTCTTCGCAAAAAGCAAAGTTAGTAGCACCGAAAATGATATCAACATATATTTGAACTAAAATTATATCATTATTCGAATACTTAACAAATAATGTGGAATCAACTTCTCCCATTTTAAAACCCAAATCCAAAAGAAAATTCTTTAAACGGTCATACCAAGCTCGAGGAGCTTGTCTCAAACCGTAAAGTGCTTTCTTAAGTTTAAAAACATGATTTGGAAAATTTTCATTTATAAAACCCGGAGGTTGAGAAACATAAACTTCCTCAACAACATCTCCGTTTAAAAACGCACTTTTAACATCCATTTGAAATAATTTAAAATCCTTATGGCATGCAAAAGACAATAATAATCTAATTGATTCTAATCTAGCTACCGGAGCAAAGGATTCTTCGAAATCGATACCTTCCTCTTGACGGTAGCCTTGAGCAACTAACCGAGCTTTGTTCCGGACGACGACTTGGTTTTCGTCGGTCTTGTTCTTGAAGATCCACTTTGTCCCTATGACGGTGTGGTTCTTCGATGGCAATGGAACAAGCTCCCAAACCTCATTCCTCTCGAATTGAATGAGTTCCTCTTCCATGGCAAGGATCCAAGCGCTATCTTCGCATGCTTCATTAACATTCTTTGGCTCTATCGAGGAGGCAAAGACACAATGCGCGAAGTAGTTCACTTGCGATCTCGTCTTGACACTATCATGGATATTGCCAATGACTTGCTCATGAGGATGGTCACGAACGGTATGAAGCCGTTTGGGAATACCTTGATCACTAGGAACATTCTCAACAACTTCATTAGTTGGGTTAGTCTCAATAGAATCAATAGAATTATTTGAATTAGAATTACCAATTGAATCACATAAGACATCCATAGAGTCATCATCATTAGTAATTCTAGTTGGAACAAATCCTTCATTAAATGAAACATGAAGCGATTCCTCGATCGTTGAGGTTCGTTTGTTGTATATCCGATAGGCTTTGCTACGTGAGGAATATCCAACAAAAATCCCCTCATCGGATCTTGGATCGAATTTGTCCAAACTACCATATATGTTCTTAATAAAACATTTTGAACCAAAAACACGAAAATGTTTATTTTGAGGCAACCTACCAAACAACAATTCATAACAAGTTTGTTTAGTGCCGGGCCTCAAAAGTATCCTATTAAACACATAGCAAGCGGTGTGTGCCGCTTCCGACCAAAATTGATGGCCAAGTTGGCTATCATCAAGCATCGTGCGAGCACACGCCACTAGCGTCCTATTCTTTCTCTCAACTACACCATTTTGAGGAGGTGCACGAGGGAAAGAGAAGGTGTGTGTAATACCAACTTCATCACAAAATGTCTCAAAAGACTCATTCTCAAATTCCCCTCCATGATCACTACGAATAGTGATAATGGTGGTTCCAATGAGATTTTGTACATTCTCAACAAAAATTGTGAAGTTTTCAAAAGCTTCATTTTTATTACATAATGAAAATACCCAAGTAAACCTAGAAAAGTCATCAACGACGATAAGTCCATATCTAGCATTACCTAATGAAGCAACTCTAGTTGGCTCAAATAAATCTAGATGTAATAGCTCTAGAGGCCGCTTAGAAGAAATGCTTTTCTTAGGTTTAAATGAAGATTTTGGAAGCTTGTCTTGTTGACACGAGTCACAAAAGCTTTTCTTTTGAAAGACAAGCTTATGGAAGCCTCTAATAGAATTTAACTTGGAAAGCTTAAATAGTGTTCCAAAGTTCACATGACCAAAACGTCGATGCCATAAGTGTTGTTCACTTGTGTTGGCAATGAGACATTGTTCATGTGATCTTGGAAGATCTAGGATATATATATCCTTATGGCGTGTGCCGGAAAACAATAATTCATTATTATCTTTTTTTAAAATATGACACATTCCTTTCGCAAAGCTAACTTTGTAACCTTTGTCACAAAGTTGGCTTATTGAAATAAGATTGTGGTTTAAACCTTTAACAAGGTAAACATCACTTATTAGGGGTTTAGAAGGATTACCCACTTTATCAACACCTATGATGGTTCCGCTCTCGTTGCCTCCAAAAACTACCCGGTTCCCATTTGCGATGGGCACCACTCCGGAGAGCAATTGAGGGTCACCCGTCATGTGTTTTGAACACCCGCTATCGAGTATCCAATTCCCCTTGGAGCTAAATTTAACGTTGTTGCTCCGTTTCTTTCTCTTGAGCACCTATAGATATGAAATATCGTATCATGGTACCCAAGGTCATTGGGTCCAAAATATTATACCTTTGGAAGCCAAGTCCAATTGGACTTAGACTTTCCCACATAATTACTACTATGCACAACATTCGAAAAATAAGCATTCATGTAAACTTGTTTTTCATCCATGCTTGTGTCCTTTGGGCTCCAAATTGTGAATATTTTGGGAGCCCTCATCCTATTGGGTGCATGCATGCGTTGTTGATTTCTACGTGATGCATGTCGTGGATAGGCATAAGGAACATGATGAAATGGTGCATGTGCATAATTATTCATACGATGATGTGGGTGAACATATGCATGTGGGGGAACACGTGCGTGAGGGTGTCTCACATGATGTGCACGTGCCCGTGAACGTGTAGCATAGAAATCATCATATGTGTGAGCCGGTGGAGTAGGACGTGTGTTCCTACGTGGCATGGTATTGGTGTACATATAAGCATGACCCTTCTTTGGAGGTCCACCCAAAGTGGGTTTCTTTCCAAACGAGGGTGTGTACGAGGAGGAAGCACCATTGGTAGTTGAACTACCAATAGAGTGTTTGCTACCACTCGTCGAAGCATCGGAAGTTGGCCTAACAAAGGTAGTGGCCGACTTGGATGAATTTCCCAACTTATACCCAAGCCAATGTGGTGTTTGGCCGGAAGTAAGTCATTTAGGATATTATCCAAATGGCCCTTACCCTTATTGAATTCATTGATTCGGCCCAATGTGCACTCATATTTCTCGTTGAGAGAACGCATAGAAGCATCTAAAGTGGATACTTGCGATGTGAGCACATAAACACGAGATTTGAGATTCTCATTCTCAATACTCAAAGTCGAGTTTTGAGAAGTCAAATCCGCTATCTTGTATTCCTTCGAATCTTCAATGCTAACATGTTCAAGTTGAGTCTTGAGATTAACAATCTCATTCTTCAACTCTTCAACAACGGTGTCGTTGTTGGTGATGATAGTTTTAGGCGAGGTTTGGATGCTAGCTAAATCATCTTTTACCTTAGTATATCTATTTACTAATTTAGAGTATTTAGACCATAGTTGCTCATTAGCATTTCTAAGGTCATCCATGGTTACCTCATCGCCTTCGTTGTCGCTATCATCGGAGGAGGAAGATCCTTGATCATGCTCATCTCTTGCCATGAAGCACATGTGTGCTTGCTCCACTTGCTCATCGTCCGACTTTCCGCTTGAGGAGTCATCGGAGTTGGTGAATGTCCCGACAAGCCCATTTTTGTACCCTTTCTTGTACTTCTTGGACTTGTCGAACTTCGGCGTCTTCCACTTCTCCTTTTGCTTATTTTGAGGACACTCCGCTTTCATGTGTCCTGGCTTGTTGCATTTGAAACACAAAGGAGAGGAGGCGTTAGAAGAACCAAATTTAGCTTTGTTCTTATAGTTACCTTTCCGAAAGAACCGGTTGAACTTCTTTGCCATGAGTGCCATGGACTCCAAGTCCAACTCGTCTTCCGAGTTTTCATCATCGGTTGATGTGGAAGTTGATGGAGCGGCCTTGAAAGCAATAGCCTTCTTCTTTGGCTCATCTTGCTTTAGGTAGGACTTCATCTTGTCCTGCAACTTCAACTTGCTATCGTTGCGTACCTTATATGACATTAAGGTACCCATTAGTTGAACAACGGTATAAGTTTTCATGTCATTACCTTCCTCGATGGCGAAGGTCCGTTTCTCCCAACAAGAAGGAAGTCCATCGATAATCTTCGAGACTTTCTCCTTTTGGGTATAGGTTTTATCGAGAGCCTCCAACTCGTTTGTGATGTCGACGAAGCGAGCATAATACTCCTTCATCTTATCACCCTGTAGCATATGAAATAACTCGTAATCTCTATTAACTACTACGAGTCTTGTCTCTTCATGCAAAATGAGGAGGGAGTTCCATATTTGATATGCACTCTTACATGTGCATATCTTGTTGAAGTCCTCGGGCTCCAAAGCACATTGCAAGGCGTTCATTGCCTTGGCATTGCTTACCTCCGCGGCGATCTCCGCGGGAGTCCACTTCTCGAAATCTTCTTCGGCGGGCTCGACGTATTCCTTTATCGTGGCCCTCCATAGTGAAGCACTCCGGAGGAAAGTTTTCATCCGGCATTTTCAGTACCCGTAATTGGTACCGTTGAAGAATGGAGGCCTTGTTGAGGAATGTCCTTCCATCACCGAAGACGCTCCTTCACAATTCTTGAAGGTGCTATAGTCGGAAGGTGGACGAACGCTTTTGTTGTCGTTGGCAGACATAGCTATAGACTTGGCTTTGATACCAAATGTAATGCACTGCTAAGCTACTGCACAAGTACTAGAGTGGGGGTGAAAAGTACTTTAAAATAATTAAGAGGTTAATTCCTAATTACCTTGCAAACTCTACCAATAAATGCGGAAATGCGGAATAGTAAACAATCGACAACAAATAAACAAGCGCAAACAAATGATATTACTGGGTTCGGATCCACCCAAGTCTCTCCGACTTGTTCCCAGTGATCCTACGTCCCAAACACCCGGATCCCATCCGGATACTCGAGTTAAAAACCCTAACTCAAGATTTCCACTATGAAATACTTGTGAAAAACCTTCACAAGTCAAATCATACACAAATGAACTTGTGACTCCCACAACCCGGGATCACAAACACACTCTCACAACCGAGAGTGAAACTTACAATATCAAAGTAAATGAAATAAAGATTCTTACCGACAAAATCCTATGCCTTGAGTAAAACTTACGATTTAGGGCAAAACGGATTTTCGGGAAGATGAAGAGGCACCAAACCCTAATTCCAAGATGTAGATCAGCGATGGAGAGCTATGAGGTTGTTGGTGACCTACGATCAAGCACTTGGCTTGGAAGGCTCACAATCAATGAATCTCTCTTTTGAAATAAGAGTGAGAAGAGATTCAAGATGGGAAAGAAAGAGCTTTGAATGAGTTGGAATGATTTCTCGTTGATCTCTAAACTTCTCTTAATATCAGCCTTGAGTGCAATGAATGCAGCTCATCAAGTATATATAGGTTAGAGGAGAGAGAGAGAGAAAAACATTTCAATTAAAGCTCCAACGGCTCTATTCTGAACCAAACTAGTCGGTCAAAGAACAACCACCGACCGACTAGTTCATCAACTAGTCGGTCGGTCAATCAACATGAACCGACTAACTGGTGAACATGGAATAAGTCGAAGTTCAGACTTAAGGAACTAGTCGGTCAAAGCACACTTGCCGACCGACTAGTTTCACAACTAGTCGGTCGGTGAGATAACTTAGACCGACTAAGAGATAAAACACAAAGTCTGAGAACAAACAGAATTAGTCGGTCCAAGAACAAAAGTTGACCGACTAGTTCATCAACTAGTCGGTCGCCAAATGTACATGAACCGACTAACGACAAACAGTAACTAGGCATGTACAGTAGAAGCTCAACTAGTCGGTCTAAGAAGCATCACTGACCGACTAGTTCATAAACTAGTCGGTCGGTGAGTCAACGTAGACCGACTAACTGTAAACAGTAAATAGCTATGATTTGAGAAAGCAAACTAGTCGGTCCAAGATGGATTGCCGACCGACTAGATCACCATCTAGTCAGTTGGTTCTTATTCTTGAACCAACTAACATGCACAAGAAGTCGCGAATCGAAGTGCGATGCTTCGGGAAAGTTAGTATGGACTTCTTACTAGTTCCTATGTCTAAGATAGGAGCGATATGAAGATTAAAACGTAAGACCTACTCAAGGCTTAACATTCTACGGAACGAAGCTAAAAGACTATAAATAAAACTTGACGAACCGTCTTCGAAAGCATCGATCCGAATCTTCATGACTTCTAAAATGGTCCAAAAGCTTCAACGAAGCTTTAGGCATACGATCACGTGCTTTGAGAAGTCTCGAGACGTCGCTTTGAATGTTCAAATGAATTTGGCGACGAACTCCATAACTGCGCTCACAAATTGTTAGTTCACAATATATTTATATTTGTTCATCATCCAAAACCAAATCCGGGGAGTCCAATATCCAACACGACCCTCATCGTCTGACGTAAGTCGCGGGGCCACGTCTCTCGCCATCGAACGACCCTCGTCGTTGGTTGTAAGTCGAGGGACCATCCTGATGGGCTCATCACTTATGCTCGACGGCGCACCAAAGGAGGAACTGGCCCACAAGCATGATTTAGGGGCGAATTCACAATTCTTTGGCTTTATTTCTATTATTTTATTTCTAATGAGGGCAAACTTGTAATTTGCTTAGAGGGGGATTAGTATTAAGGGGGGAGCCGGCCGGCCCTATTGGATACTTATTTTGATAATTTTGAGAGAGAAGAGAGAGTTCTTCGAGTTCTACGGGAAGGTACATACGTCCCTTATCAATCGGCGTCTCCGGAGGGAGGTTACCCCTTTGATTGTAGCCAAATTATCCTCATTATTTTCAAATTTATTCAATAAATTTTTAGATTATTTTCGGGTTCTACAAATTTGGTATCAGAGCACATCGATCCATGGCGGCGGCTACAAGAGGCAAAGAATGGATCGATATGATGGAGGAGAAGCTTAATGGTGAGATCGTGGGCGTCAACGAAACCCTAGCGGCTAGCATCTCATGGGGAACAAATAAAGAAGCAATCGAAAACCCTAAATCAACACGCGGAAGCCCTATCAAAAATCATCTTTCAACTTGCGGAGATCTCGTCAAAATTGGGCAAGTGGCTCCTTTGGACAAGAGGAAGCACGTAGCAAAGGAGTTTGAAGACATGATGCTCACGGATCTCGACAGCAGCGACCTGAAGGCAGAGGAGGAGAACCAGGGGGCCGTCGGCCTTAGCCGGACCCCCCAAAGGCCTCGGCAGGTTCCCGCGGGCCCCAAGGACCCCAAGGCCATGCGGGCCACCGAAACAGTCGGCAGGGTCCGACGACCCTGTCCCAGGGCTGCTCGACCCCGACGAACAGAGGCGGTGCCTCTGCGGGCCCTGTCGATCACCGACAGTGCCATTGGGGCCTAACAGCAGTCGATAGGGCCGCCAGGGCCCTGTTGACCCACTACGAGCCCCCACGGGTCCGCGAGCCCACGATGTGGATGATATGACCACTACAGAGGATTTCAGCCCTTTTTCGACGTCCATACACGCACTTTTGATGGAGATTTATATCCAAAGGAGTTTTAGGATTACGTTGACGATGAGGGAGGATTTCAGGACCCACCAGACCCCCGGTTTGAGGACATACGACGACAGTCACCCTGTACCCATGAGGGGATCCTGGAGAGACTGGGGAGGCTACCGATACTTCGAGGAGGAGAGAGGTGATAGGGCTGGAGGTGACGGCTGGGGTGACTATGGGGACCGAGGAGGGGGCCCACGAGTGGGCCATGGAGATCGTGAGAGGGGTCCACGGGGTATGAGACACATCAAGAGAGGTGGCAGTACTACCATTAGCCCATGCACGCTGGGGGACGAGGAGACCAGGAAACATTTGCGGTGGATAGGCTGAGGAAGCTGAAGATGCCGGAGTTTGAGGGGGAGGATCCAGAGGCCTCGATCTACATGGCGGAGAGGGTTTTCAGGGTCTTCCGCATGACGGAGGATCAGAAGTTGGAGGCAGCGGCGATATGTTTGGATGGGAAGGCACTTGCTTGGTACCAGTGGAGGGATGAAAGGTGACCGTTTCGCTCGTGGGAGGAAATCAGGGATGGGCTGTTGGGAGATTCTGAGACACTCATTTGGGGAATTTGAGGGAGCAACTACTTTCTCTCAGGTAGGATGGCATAATGAGGGATTATAGAGAGAGATTTGAGGTGCTGTCGGGACGGGTGCGTGGAGTGTCTGACGAGATGATGGAGAGCACCTTTATGAAGGGACTGAAGACTACCATTCGCATGTAGGTTTGCATATAGAAGCCTCAGGACCTGATGGAGGCCATGGAGTACGCCCAGATGATGGATAGGAGGGTGAGAGGCAGCTGGAGTGAACCTATTTCCCCCAATCAGACGTCAACAGGAAGGTTGAAGGGGACTATAAGAGCAGATCAGGCCGCCAAGGAGAAGGGTGGAGAGAGGAGCAGTGCACCACAGGCTGAGAGACAGTTTAGGAGGATGATTGACGTAGAGATGAGGGAGAAGAGACAGAAAGGTCTTTGTTTCAGGTGCGATGACAGGTTCACACTAGGCCACAGATGCGCAGGGCACAAGCTTCAGGTGCTGTTACTAGAGGACGAGGCCGACGTGGAGGATGAGACCGTCGAGGAGGATGATACGGAGCACCACCAGCTGGACGTGGTGGAAGTTGCTCTAAACTCCGTGGTAGGGTTCACACCGAACCATACCATGAAGTTGATGGTGCACATTGGTGACCAGGAGGTGGCAGTTCTTATTGACAGTGGGGCTACCCACAATTTCATCTCCAGGAGAGTGGTGGCACAGCAGGGACTTCAGCTGACAGACAATGGTAGTTTAAGTGTCATGATGGGGACGTGGAAGAAGGAGAGTAGCCATTAAGTATGACATAGGCTGGTGCTGACGCTGCAGGGGGTGCAGGTGCTCGCGGATTTCTTGCCCTTAGACTTGGAGAGTACTGATGTGATTTTAAGCATGAGGTGGCTACAGACTCTGGGGGATATGAAGGTAAATTGGGGGCTGCTCAGGATGGAGTTCCAGGAGGACGGAAGAGTAGTGGTACTATATGGGGACCCCAGTCTATGCTGATCATTGGTCTCGTTGAAGACCATAGTGAGGACCATTTAGGCAGAGGGGGTGGTTACTTGGTGGAGTTACACGAGTTAGCGAGATGTGGGGTTGCTGAGACCGGTAGAGAGCAGCCTATTCTAGGGGAGGTGCAGGCATTGCTGGAGCAGTTTGAGGAGGGTTTTCAAGAGCCTCGTGGTCTTCCACCGCCTAGACATCATGAGCACGTCATAGCGCTGCGAGAGGGCGTGTCTCCCATCAGCGTAAGGCCCTACCGCTACCCACATATGCAGAAGGACAAGATTGAGAGAATGATGGAGGAGATGGTACATGATTGGTGTTATTTAGCCCAGCATGAGCCCTTTTTTCTAGTTTGGTGCTGCTAGTGAAGAAGACGGTTGGAAGCTGGCGCTTCTGTGTGGACTACAGAGCATTAAATAAGGAGACGACGCCTGATAAGTTATTCTATAATTGTGATTGACGAGCTCTTGAACGAGTTGCATGGTTCAACCATTTTTACAAAGATCGACCTCAAATCAGGCTACCATCAGATTAGGATGCGTGAGGAGGAAGTGTCCAAGACTGCCTTCAGGACGCATGAAGGCCATTATGAGTTCTTAGTCATGCCTTTTGGCTTGACTAACGCACCTGCTACCTTCCAGGCCTTGATGAATAAGGTATTCCGTCCTTACCTTAGACGATTTGTACTGGTGTTTTTTGATGATATCCTTGTGTACAATCGTTCCTTGGAGTAGCACTTGGACCATCTGCAGGTAGTCTTTTAGAAGTTGCAGTACCACTAGTTGTATGCAAACAGGAAGAAGTGTTCATTTGGACAGCCACATGTGGAGTACTTTGGGCATGTGGTGTCCTCAGAGAGTGTAATAGCTGATAGGATGAAGATAGCGGCGATGTTGGTCTGGCCGCATCCCACCACTCTCTGGGGGCTGAGGGGATTTCTTGGTCTTACAGGCTACTATCGGATGTTCGTGCATGGTTATGGTACAATCGCTTGGCCACTCAGGAGCTGCTAAAGAAGGATAAGTTTGTTTGGAGTGACGAGGCGACCTTGCTTTTGAGGCCTTTAAAAAGGCTATGACTATCGTACCAGTGTTGGCGTTACCAGATTTTTTGGCCATTTATTGTGGAGGCAGATGCTTCGAGACATGAATTGGGGGCTGTACTTATGCAGGATCAGCGACATATTGCCTATTACAGGCAGGTACTGACAGCGATGGCTATATTGAAGTCTGTTTACGAGAGGGAGCTGATGGCGATAGTCTTATCCGTTCAGAAGTGGCGACCATATCTGTTGGTGCGGAGTTTTTTAGTTTGCACAGATCATAGGAGTCTCAAGTACCTATTGGAGCATCGTATGATAGCGGAGGAACATCAGAAGTGATTGCGAAAGCTTATGGGATACACGTTTGAGATAGAGTATCGCCTAGGGACGAAGAACAAGGCTGCAGATGCACTATCACGGCGGAATGAGGATATACAATTGGCAGCTTTGTCGGTTTTGGTGCTTCAGGATTGAGATCCATTGCAGAGGAAGGCAGAGGATGACCTGGAGTTAGCAAACATTCGAGCAGCACTGTTGCAGGGATCAGAGGATCACACAGGCTATACTTTGCAGGATGGAAGATTGTTGCATCATGGGCGCCTGGTGATACTGAGGTCATCCACACACATTCCAGCTATTCTCCAGGAGTTCCACAACAGTGCCGTTGGAGTACATTCTAGGGTCCTCAAGACTTATAGGAGATTAGCAAGGGAGGTTTATTAGAAGGGGATGAAGAAGGATGTGGTGAAGATGGCAGCGGAGTGTGACGTCTGCCAGCGTCTCAAGTAGTTGACGATGACCCCAGGAGGTTTGCTACAGTCGTTATCCTTGCCAGAGAGGGTCTGAGAGGATCTATCCATGGACTTCATTGATGGGTTGCCTAAGTTTGGAGGGTTCACAGTGATACTTGCTATGCTAGACTGCCTCAGCAAGTATGCACATTTCATACCACTTAGGCATTCTTACAGCACAGTTTCAGTGGTAAATGTGTTTGTGAGGGAGGTTATTCGCTTACACGGGCCGCCTAAGTTCATTGTCTCCGATAGGGACAAAGTGTTCTTGAGAAAATTTTGGCAGGAGTTTTTCAGGTTACAGGGCACAGTGTTGAAGCGAAGCACATCATATCATTCCCAGACTGACGGCCAGACTGAGGTCGTCAATAGGAGCATTGAGACTTACTTATGGTGCTTCATTTCAGATAGCCCAAAGGAGTGGACCCGTTAGTTGGCTTCGACAGAGTATTGGTACAATACATCATATCTCACAACAGCTCAGACACTCCTTTCAAGATATTGCATGGTTGGAACCCTCCACACTTATTGCATTATGGGCAGGATACGACCCCAGTTTCGGAGGTGGAGCAATACTTGACGGAGAGGGATATGATTTTAGAGGAGCTGAAGCTCCATCTTGCTAGAGCCCATCAGCTCATGAAGGCTAGGACGGACTCACATTGCAGGGACGTGCAGTTTGAAGTAGGAGACATGTTGTATTGGAAATTGCGCCCTTATAGACAGAAATCCTTGGCTCATAGAAGGAATGAGAAGCTATCCCCCAAATAATTTGGGCCCTATGAGGTAGAGACCAAGGTGGGACCAGTTGCATACAGATTGAAGTTGCCACCAGGATCTGTCATCCATCCTGTATTCTATGTGTCTCAGTAACGCCAGGCGATTGGTAAACATAGACAGTCTCCGTCATTTTTGGAGACATTGACGGATGATATGGATGTGATCTTGGAGCCTGAGGAGTTGAATGTGGTACACAGAGGGAGTGCTGGGAAGCAGAAAGTGTTGGTGCGATGGAATGACTTGTCTTAGCACGAGAGTACCTGAGAGTTAGTGGGCGTCATGGCATAACCGTTTCCTGACTTTCACCTTGAGGACATGGTGGCTCTTTTGGAGGAGTAGGAGTAGTGCTGGGCTCATCACCTATGCCCAACGGCGCACCAAAGGAGGGACTGGCCCATAAGCATGATTCAGGGTCGTATTCGCAATTCTTTGGCTTTATTTCTATTATTTTATTTCCAATAAGGGCAAACTTGTAATTTGCTTAGAAGTGAATTAAAATTAGAGGGAGATTAGCCGACCGGCTCTAGGGGAAGCTTATTTTGATAATTTCGAGAGAGAAGATATAGTTCTTCAAGTTCTACGGGAAGGTGCGAACGTCTCTTATCAATCGGCGTCTTAGGAGGAAGGTTACCCTTTTGATTGTAGCCAAATTATCGTCATTATTTTCAGATTTATTCAATAAATTTTCAGATTATTTTCTGGTTCTATCACATCCACTTGTCACTGAATGATCCTCGTCGTCGAACGTAAGTCACTCGTTTTTGAACGATATGTGTTAATTAAGCGGACATGTCCCTTGTCACCAAACGGTTCTTGACCTAACGATTCTTGACGAACATGAGATCATTGCTTTTGTCGTTAAAAGAAGCATTATTCAGCAAACTCACCCATTGCGTTTATTACATGCAAGGTTTGATTTGTTGAATGGGGCAAACTAGTGCTATGACACTCATGATCCTTCAATGACAAAATCGAAACGGCGGTGTCGTTCGTATCAGACGAACCCGAGCTTTCGACAATGAGGTGTCTCTTTTTTCTCTTCTTTTCAGCCTTCTCGGCTTCAACATTGGGTTGTTTTCTCTTCCTTTTTAGCGGCTGGCTGGAATGAGGGGTTTCTTGCGCCACAGGGGATAAATTCTCAGCCGCCTCGATTGGCTCATCCACGGAAAGAGTCATCTGATGGGTAGGAGAATCTTCTTCAACATCTCGAAGGGATGCTTGAAGTGCTTCTCATATATATCTGGGTCAACCTGATATTTTTGCCCGATCATGCCTGCAAGAAAGGCGAAATTTCAAAGAAGAAGAAAATCAGGCTGAAGGCAGGGGAAAGGTCTTACCTTTTGCCCAGCCGGTTTTAAGCAGTATTTCATCATATAGAAGCTTCTTTGTCGATCTATTTCCTTCCGGAAACTTTAAAAAAGATGCATCAATTTTATCTTCTTCTGAAAGGGATTTTTCCTTATTCATACCAAGCTCAGGATTCCCCCGCCGAGTAAGGAAACTCGCCACGTCTGGAAATACCACGAACACAAATTGTTCTTTCCATTCCAGATTAGAGCTGGGGAGATCTTTGAACAATTTTCTGTCTTTCTGAGCGATGATTATAAACCAACCAGAGGACATGGGAGGGGACAATATGAAGAAATGGTTGAACAATGTCATGGATGGTTTGACACTATTCAACATGCAGAAAACTTTGAAGCTAACCCGAAGGTCCACAGAATTTGGCATCAGTTGACAGAGGGAAACCCCCAATGCGTTCAACACACAGAGCATGAAGGGGTGCAAGGAAAATCGGAGCACATGGTGAAAGGTTTTAACATACACCCCTACCTTGCAGTCACCAAGGAAGCAGATTCTTTCCTCCGCCAGCGACAATCGAACCTGATAACTGCGCCGAACATACTTCTTTTGAAAAAGTGAGATTTGATCAGCTGTAACTTGAGAAACTTGGTTGGTTTCCCTTTTCGCCTTGAGGGACAGAGGTCGATGGTTTAGTAGAGGTGCGAGTCGCTGAGGAAGAAGCCATGGCAAGAAGTTTCGAAGATAAATGAAGAGGAGGCAAAGGGACTCTATTCCAAAAGCTTGAAGCAGTAAAGTTTGCCTAGCTTCACCCCTTACCTTATTTAAGCAGAAAAACACCGCCTGATGATCGAGACCGACCCTCTCAATGAAGAACACGGGTTGAAGATCCAGATGCATCTGTATCCCAATCACTGAGCTGACGCAACGGCCAAATATGAGTGATAGAGGGGTTTTAGTGCTTCCACTCAAATACTCTCGCTTGACTGTCGCGCCCAATTAATGAGATATCACATCACTTGACCTTAAACGATGGATCATATGAATCCAAGTGATGGGTGCTATTATTACAACGTCGGGCCGGCCCTCGAGCCAGAGGACGATATTCTCATCATGAAGCCCATCAACAAGACAGCCTAGCCAGCATAGCACATAGAAGCCCACGGGAGAAGTTACCCGCATGCTCAGTCAAAACCAAGCCATGGTTTGCCCCTTGAGTTTCCAAGCCTCATTGGAGCGGTTAATAATGAGCTCATTAATGACAGGGAAAATGGACAACTGTTACCTCGATTCTTCAGGGATAATCACGCCTCCATGATAGTAAGCAGTTATCCTCCAATGTCACTGAAAGGATAGTTTTACTTATAAATAGAGGAAACATCAACAAGAGAAGGGGCAAGTTCCAGAGGTACTGAATACTAGGTACTCTGACAACACTTCTTTCTTTTTCCACTTTCATATTTCTTCCTCCAAAAGCTCGGTGTGACTAGTTTTGGTCGATCTTCCTAGGATTGATGTTAACAGTCCCAAGTCTACTTGAGTCTTATTAACTTACGTATCGGAGGGGATTTGGGTCGGAACCCAAATCAGACCCCATAACGAGTGTCTGTATTGCAGAACTATCGAGGTACGACCCAGTGCGAAGGTCGAAGGGTCGTCTTCTATGACCCCGAGATAGGTTGAACCCCAACATCGTAGCTCAAAGCATCGTTCTCTATGAACCGTGTTCCATCTACCGTGGGTCTCATACAATAGCTGACGAGGAGCCAACTCATCAGAGGTGTCCAAGTCAGCCGGACGAAACCCATCAGTCAACACATGGTCATCCCAGTTTGAAGGAAACACCCTTGCGATCTTACATAATAGTAATGCAAAATCCAGTGGTCATAAGCCATTCAGTATTTCCAAGTCATTCAATTTAAATACCATACACAATGTCTAACATATATCCTATAGCACATGATTTTCTTCTATGGTGGATTCATGTCTACTTCATTGGATTTTGAAAATATGCACTTCGATATCATAGTGCTTTTCCAAGGAAGAAAAATAGAATAAAACTCTTACTCCCTTATTGAAATTCAAAGAAGAAATGTTAATATTAAAATTCAACCTAAATCGCTTCGAGTAAATCATGCTTTTCTTTTGTAAATTTAATTTTACATTAATTGTAGAAGAATTTCCTAAATTACCAAATACTTTCATCGATTGTTTTTAAACTACTAGATGAAATAACTTTCATCGATTATTTCTAAACTACTAAGAACTTTCTAAATTCCTCTAAACTCCCTTACACTTTCCATACTACTTTCCATCAACTGGTAGTTATATGTTTTGTCACGTGCAGGTCAATTTTTTTAAAGAAAATTTCTTTTTCAAAGAAATATTTTAATTGTGCACATTGCATGTGCACTTTTTCTCAGTCTCAGCCTGAAGGGGTGATTGCCCCTTAATTTTTTTCTTTTAATTTTTTAAGTTTTTAAGTTTTAGGTTCTACATGTCAGTCTTGGGAGATGATTTTTTTTTTAAATTTGTATCCCCCCCTCCCCCGCCTTTTTGGGCCAACAAGTCAGTTTCATGTATCTCAAAGGTAAAAATGGTATTTTAATGGATTTGTTAAATGCCGGTTAGTTTACTGAGAAATAGAAAGTTTAAGGGGGGGCTTAGAGGAATTTATAAAGTTCCTGATAGTTTAGAGATAATCAATGATTGTTTTTGATGGTTTAGAGAAATTCAGCCAATTGAATCTCTGCCTCTGAGTAAGACACACTTTTCTTTTTGTAAATTTAATTTTACAATAATTGTAGAAGAATTTCTCCTGTGATTGCCCGTCAACATTGCAACACTTACATGGAATCTCTTTAAAAAATTTTGTAACAAGTAAATAAAGACTATTAACTATTTGAATTTGAATTTATTCTTCTATAAACATTTAGTTTATTTTCTTTTGTAGATATTGCTCAACATTGTCTTTCATCAAGCAGTTTACCTTCCTTTTCGTATTTTGACTAGTATAAAGTTAATGGCATCTATGCTAAACTTTCAATAATAATGGATCTTACGTGCTAATAATCTAGGCATATATATATGTGTAGTGCGATGTTGTGGCAGTTATTTCTGTCCCATCCAGGGTCACGGGGATACAATCTTTGGTGCAGATCCCATCTCTGTAATGGACCCTGCAAGGCATCCTAGTTTCCCTGAAAGCAAGGATATTATTGGATGTATACTTGACATGTATAACTATCACTCTGATACTTATACATGATATGTTTGTTCTTTCAGTTTCAAACTTGCTTTTCTTTCATGGGAGGATTTAACTTTTGTGTTTTTTTTTTGTTTTTGTGTGTGTGTGTGTGTGGGGTTTTTGTTTTGTTTTGTTTTGTTTTGTTTTTTTTTTTTTTTGGGGGGGGGGGGGGGGGGGGGGGGGTGGTGGTGGTGAAGATAATATTCCCAAAGATTTTGCTAAGTTGATGAAATCCTATGCGTATTTTTGATACGGAGACCATGTGGGTTGTGGAAAACAATGGGTGACCCTCAAGTGGAAAGCCCAACTTGCTTCACAGTTGGGACATGGATATTCAGTAACACAGCTCATTTACATTTACCATTTGTATATACCTGGAGTACAATTGTAAGTAAACTGTAATAGGAGGCTTTTATTGGAATACTTTGCAACATGATGCTGGCGCCATTTATGATGGTTCATCTTAGAAAGCTAGTCTTGGCTGAACTTTTTGTCCGAGTGTGTCCGAGTAATTTTAGTTGCTAGTTTACTGTCTGCCTTGGAAATTTTGCATTGCATAAAACATCCTTGCTTTATGAATTGTTTGACATCCCAAAGGAAAGAGAAAGGTTCAAAGGAAAGCCATCAAGGGACCCAGCAGAGAGACTATGCTTCCTGTAGTTGCTGATCTCTTGAAAGAAATTGACTTCGAAGTTGTGAGTAGTCTCTCATCCCTTACTATGTGTTCACGTACTTTGGATCTTCTTCAGATGAAGTTAACACTGTACCTGATGCAGGTGACTCTGGCTGATTTTCTGAGAAAATTAGGTATCCAACTTCTCTCTTCTTTTGTGAGTCGTATTCCTTAGAATCATGGGTACTAATAATTATATTGTTAGATGTTAGTATACTACTTTTCTAATCCCTTGTGCTGTCGACACATGCCCTTTTGCTCACATTTTATTTTATTTTATTTTTTCAGTGCAAATCACAAGACATGTAAATTATAGTGATTTAATATTTCCCCTTACAAATTGCATATTGTGCTGAAAGTGCTAGGGTGTTTGGGACCACTTCTGTTGGGCTACTATGCCCCTTGGTATTTTAACAAGAAGACAATCGCACCGTGAAATTCTAAGATCGTTCAACCAACAAACAAAGTTAGTGACTTTTTTATAAAACCCACAACACATCAATATATATGAAAAATAATACACAACAAAAGAAAAATAATATCAAGATTTAATTGATTCCACCCAATACTTGGTGAACAAAGTTGTGTTAGTTATATCACTTAATTGGAAAGAGAACTAATATCTCAATAATTCTGGATCATAAGTTATGTCAGTTGATTCAAGGAAAAAATCAAGCTCGCTAAGAATTTGGAGGAGAAAACTATGGAGAAAATCATCTTTTTGGCTCTCAAACAATTTCCGCTAGGCCACTCAGTTTGTACTCTAGAGTTCTACCGTTAGGAAAAATTGATTAGTACCTTTAAATCCTATCCTAAGGTTAAAAGATCAAATCCTAATGACAACATATATTTATTTTTGGCCGAAAGATAAAGGATTTTAAATCTGATCAAGACCCGATTTTGTAAACATAGTCGGACGGATTTCTTCCGGATGGGTTTACAATACTTGACCCGGATTCACAATATATATGTCTTCTTCAAATCAAAATCGAATATCTCCAATTCCATTTTCATACTGAAATTTTGTAAATGTTTTTAATCACAGTTGTTATCCCCAAAATTTGTTTCTAAATTATGATTCTAGGAGCGAAGAATTTCTAGTTGGGGCAAGCTTAATAATGGATTCATTTTCACGTTGAAACCACTACTTTTAAGAAAAATATAGTTTATGTGGTGATTGGGAGTCCCATGAAGAATCCAGCTGCCGACATGCCAACCAAATCCCACATGGGCTGCTTGGACACCTACCCTCATAAATCCTCTTTTGACTAACCATTGTTTGCAACGTAAGGAATGACGTTTTGGCCAATCGTATGATCCTATAAATAGAAGTGCAAACGAGCAGCTTCATATCATCCCAATCCCAATCCCAAAAACAAGCTTCTCACCTTCAAGAGAAAGAGTGAGAAGGAAACCCAGAGAGGTGTAAGAGTGTGGGATTTCTCCGGTGAGAGGAAATTACCCCAAAGAGGGAAGTTACCCCAGAGAGGTAAAATTGTAGTGAGTTTTTTTTGTTGTTTACCCTAGAGTGTGTAAAGTTGTTTCCTGGTGAGAAATAGTGAAGTCTTTTTTTTTACTCTCCAGTATTTACTGTTTTACCGTGATCAGTATTTTTTACTGTTTTACTGTAGCCAGTAATTCTTCTAGTGATCAGTGAGAATCACAACAAGTGGTATCAGAGCCCAGGTGAGCTGTCTGTGAGAGAGTAAAAAAAAAGGGAGTAAAATTTTTGGGGAGGGAAATTTTTTTTTCTACCATTACCTTTTTTTTCCTCTTCAAAAAAAAAAAATTTCAATGGAAGAATCATCCTTGTCGGGAGCTATGGTCAAACTGACGGCCATAAATTACACACTGTGGAGACCTCGAATGGAGGATCTCCTCAGTTGTAAAGATTTATTTGACCCATTGGAGGTCAAAGGAGTAAAGCCGGAATCCACCAAAGAAGCTGACTGGAAGAAGATGAATCGAAAGACGATCGGTCAAATCCGACAATGGATCGATCACAGCGTCTTCCACCATGTTGCACAGGAGACGGACGCATATGCCCTCTGGCAAAAGCTAGAGGACATGTACCAAGCCAAGACCGCTCGAAACAAAGCCTTGTTAATGAGGCGACTGGTAAATTTGAAGCTGCGGAGTGGAACTTCCGTTGCGGAGCACACGAGCGAGTTCCAGAGCCTGGTGAATCAACTATCTGCGGTGGAGTTACAACTTGGAGATGAAGAGCAAGCTCTTCTTCTTCTCAGTTCTCTTCCGGATAACTGGGAGACGTTGGTGGTCTCCCTCAGCAATTCGGCCCCAAACGGCAAACTTACCATGTCTATGGTTAAGGATGCACTCTTCAACGAGGAGGCCAGGAGAAAAGAAGCCGGCACCGACCAATCGCATGCCCTCGTGACAGAGACTCGAGGAAGACAACAAGGAGGTGGTCGCAGCTGGGGCAGAGGCAGGAGCAAAAGCCGTGGTAGGTCCACAGACGGGAGGAGGCCTACCTACAAGTGTTACCATTGTGGCATGGAGGGCCACATGAAGAAAAACTGCCGGAAGCTGTTGCGAGAACAAGGTCAAAATGGTTCTCAACAGAAGACGAAGGATGGAGAGGCGTTAGTCACTTGCACCGGAGAAGTGGCTATTTGCTCTATCCAAGAAGAGACATGCCTTCACGTCTCCAACCAGGACAGCGAGTGGGTGGTTGATACAGCAGCATCATTCCACGCCACTCCTCGAAGTGACTTCTTCACCAACTACAAGGCAGGAGACTTTGGCATTGTGAAGATGGGGAATACAAGTTCCTGCAAGATCGTGGGAATTGGCGACGTTCGGATTCAGACGAACGTCGGCTGCACAATCACGCTGAAGGATGTCCGCCATGTGCCAGATCTCCGGCTGAACTTGCTCTCTGGGACAGCCCTTGACAAACAGGGCTTCGACAACCACTTCAGCAACGGCACATGGAGAATGACGAAAGGTGCCATGATTATCGCAAAGGGGCACATTTGCGGTACGTTATACAAAACTCATGTGAAGATATGTACCGATAGCCTTAACGTGGTGGAACGTGAGGCTACTCCAAGTCTGTGGCACCAACGACTTGGTCACATTAGTGAGAGAGGGTTATCTCTCTTGACAAAGAAGGAGCTGATCTCAATCACTAAGGATGCTGGACTAGATCCTTGTCAGCATTGCTTAGTTGGCAAGCAACATCGAGTCTCCTTCAGTTCTTCTTCAACAAGGAGATCAGAGTTTCTCAGTCTGGTACACTCTGATGTTTGCGGTCCCTTGGAGGCTGAATCGCTGGGTGGCAATAGGTATTTTCTGACCTTCATTGATGATGCTTCTCGAAAGGTGTGGGTCTACTTCTTGAGGACGAAAGATCAAGTGCTCGACTTCTTCAAGCTGTTCCACGTCATGGTCGAACGTGAGACAGGAAAGAAGTTAAAGTGCCTCCGCTCAGACAATGGAGGCGAATACACTTCCAGAGCATTCGATGTCTACTGCAAAACTCAAGGCATTAGACATGAGAAGACGGTTCCTCGCACTCCACAACACAACGGCGTAGCTGAAAGGATGAACCGGACTATCATGGAGAAGGTCAGAAGCATGCTCAGTATGGCTAAGCTACCAAAGCCATTCTGGGGAGAAGCTGTTCGTGCCGCCTGCTACCTCATCAACAGATCACCATCCGTACCTTTGGATTTCGCAATTCCAGAGAAGGTGTGGTCTGGTAAGAATCCCTCTTACTCCCACTTGAGGGTATTCGGTTGCTTAGCCTTTGCACATGTATCCAAGGAGCAAAGGCAGAAGCTTGATGCAAGGACCATTCCTTGTATCTTCATCGGCTATGGAGATGAAGAATTTGGGTACAGGTTGTGGGACCCAAAGACGAAGAAGGTTATTCGGAGCAGTGATGTGCTGTTCCAAGAAAATCAGACATTGGAAGACATTGAAAAGCCCATGGCGTCTTCAACTGCAAGCTCAAGTGCTGAAGACATTGTTCCAGACCCAGCACCATTGCAATATGAAGAGGTGCATGAAGAAATACCAGAAGAGGAGGAGGCTGTTGAACAAGACGTGGAAGAAGAGGCGGATGCTGAGCAGGGGGAGCCACAACCCTCTCCAGCAGATACTGCACCACCATCACCACAGGCAGATGATGGTATGCCTCCTGAAGTCAACAACTCACAAGTACGGAGATCTGAACGAGGCCGGATTCCATCAACCAGATATTCAGAAGCTGAATATCTTCTACTTTCTGAAGAAGGGGAGCCAGAGAGTTTCCATGAAGCGATATCTCACAAGAACAAAGAAAGTTGGTTGCAAGCTATGCACGATGAGATGGAATCTCTGCAGAAGAATTCTACTTATGAGTTGGTCAAGCTTCCACAAGGAAAGAAGGCGCTGAAGAACAAATGGGTGTTCAAGCTCAAGAAAGATGGCAACGGAAAGATGGTGAAGCACAAAGCTCGGCTGGTGGTCAAAGGATTCCTTCAGAAGAAAGGTATTGACTTTGACGAGATCTTTTCACCCGTTGTGAAGATGGCTTCAATCCGCGTCATCCTCGGATTGGTAGCCAGGTTGAATTTAGAGCTTGAACAAATGGATGTCAAGACAGCGTTTCTTCATGGTGATCTACATGAAGAAATCTACATGGAGCAGCCAGAAGGTTTCGAGGTTTCAGGCAAAGAAAACCTCGTATGCAAGCTGAAGAAGAGTCTGTACGGCCTCAAGCAAGCGCCACGACAGTGGAACATGAAGTTTGACTCATTCATGATGAGTCAAGGCTACAAAAGGACCGCTGCCGACCAATGTGTTTATACACAGCAGTTTCCAGACGGTAACTTTATTGCATTGCTTTTATATGTCGACGATATGTTGATCGTTGGACAAGATGCAACAAAAATCGGCCAGCTGAAGAAGGAACTCTCTAAGTCTTTTGATATGAAAGACTTAGGTCCGGCTCAACAAATTGTGGGAATGCAGATAGTCCGAGATAGGAAACACAACAAGCTATGGCTATCTCAGGAGAAGTACGTTGAACGCGTGATCAAGAGATTCAAGATGGATCATGCCAAACCAGTTAGCATTCCACTGGCTAACCACTTCAAGTTGAGCAGGAAATCAAGCCCTTCATCCAAGAAAGAGGCGGAGGAGATGTCATCGATACCTTATTCTTCAGCAGTTGGGAGTTTGATGTATGCAATGGTGTGTACACGTCCTGACATTGCCCATGCGGTGGGAATGGTGAGCCGATTCCTTTCTAATCCAGGAAAGGAACACTGGGAGGCGGTCAAGTGGATTCTCCGATACCTGAAGGGTACTTCAAAGGCATGTCTGTGCTACGGAGAAGCTGATCTAATCTTGGAGGGCTATACAGATTCAGATATGGCTGGAGATCTTGATAGTAGAAAATCTACATCCGGATTTGTCTACACTTTTGCAGGGGGAGCTGTGTCCTGGCAATCAAGATTGCAGAAGTGCGTTGCGCTATCCACAACAGAGGCGGAGTATCTTGCAATTACAGAAGCTGGTAAGGAAGTGTTGTGGTTAAAGCGATTTCTCCAAGAATTAGGGATCAAGCAGAAAATGTACATGGTACATTGTGATAGTCAAAGTGCTTTAGATCTGAGCAAGAATTCGATGTATCATGCTCGGACAAAGCACATTGACATTCGGTATCATTGGATACGGGAGGTGATGGATCAACAGCTGTTGAGACTAGTGAAGATCCACACGAAGGAGAATCCAGCAGATATGTTCACGAAGGTGGTGACACGGGAGAAGCTGGAGCTGTGCAGAGACATAGCTGGGATGGTTGTTAAGTGAAAATCATTTTGGATGCAGCTGGAGGGGGAGAATTGAAGAATCCAGCTGCCGACATGCCAACCAAATCCCACATGGGCTGCTTGGACACCTACCCTCATAAATCCTCTTTTGACTAACCATTGTTTGCAACGTAAGGAATGACGTTTTGGCCAATCGTATGATCCTATAAATAGAAGTGCAAACGAGCAGCTTCATATCATCCCAATCCCAATCCCAAAAACAAGCTTCTCACCTTCAAGAGAAAGAGTGAGAAGGAAACCCAGAGAGGTGTAAGAGTGTGGGATTTCTCCGGTGAGAGGAAATTACCCCAAAGAGGGAAGTTACCCCAGAGAGGTAAAATTGTAGTGAGTTTTTTTTGTTGTTTACCCTAGAGTGTGTAAAGTTGTTTCCTGGTGAGAAATAGTGAAGTCTTTTTTTTTACTCTCCAGTATTTACTGTTTTACCGTGATCAGTATTTTTTACTGTTTTACTGTAGCCAGTAATTCTTCTAGTGATCAGTGAGAATCACAACATCCCAGACAGAAGCTAGAAGCTGAGTTCTTTGTATTTATGGGTTGGGAGAGGAATTACTGCACGCATGGACGGAACTAGGATTTCAAAGCAACTCAAATTGTATGGATCACCGATAAGTAATCTGGGCTTCAAGGTTGGAGCAATGATCGAAAGCATGTGACGGAGCTAAAAAATAATCTGACATGCAAGCCGGCTAACTCACAACATGGCCCCGCCAATGAGTGCAAGTGGTCCGATACATGTGCTTTCTGTGATCTTCTTGCCAGCATACCAGTTGTCAGGGTATGATTTCATTATTTTGATGCGTAAATAGTTTTTCACGGTACATATCAAGAACTAAACCATTCAACATTCAACTTGACAACCACTTGGTACACTTGTTAGCTACTTGAGAGTCGTTCAGTGGCGGAACCACGCTTGGACTTACCTGGGCGGCATACCGAGTAAGTTTTTTGGGTTTAAAATTTTTAATTTATATAAGTTCAAGATTTAAAGTCAAAATCCCAATGCGTAATCCAAAGCCCAGTTTAATAAGTCCCTAGGTGGATACTGAGAGGAAGAGCTGTTGTTATGTGCTACCGCGTCCTTGACAAATCGCCAAAAAAAGTCGTATGTTTCGCCTTTTACAACTCGCAACAACATCCGTCGCATTCGTTTGCTGGACGACGGGCTGTAACTAGGGGTGGCAAACGGGTCGGTCGGGTCGGGAAGCAAACCGTGGATGGAAAGGCTCGAACCCGCAACCTTGCATATGTGGTCAATGGACAATACCACTAGGCTAGAATTTTACTTGTGAACTAATGATATTTAATTATATTATAGTGTTTCATTTCATCTTAATATTTTAAATTTGAAACAAAACATTGAAATGAGTGCGTCCAACCGGATTCAAAGCAGGAATCCACCCACGAACAGGCAAGATCTCTAACCAACTATCCAAATGGTGCTTGTGTAATAACAATATTTATTATATATTTAAACGTTTAACCGGTTTGAATTCGGGTCAACCGGATTGACAATGCAAACCCATACCCAACCCGGATTTTATCCGGGTCGGGTCGGGTCAATCCGGATCCTAGTTGACCCGAATTGGTCCCTACCCATACCCGGCTAAGGAGGCCGGGTTTGCGTCGGGTCGGGTCGGGCTCATTTTGCCACCCCTAGCTGTAACTATCGCCTTCGTCTGCGACCATCACCTTATCGCATTCGTTCACAAATTGCAATCTATTGATAACACCCTACAGAAAAAATTCCTGGCTCCGTCCTTGAAAATAAGAGTTTAAATATTCTTTAAAAATCCTTGACGGATTTGTATGAACAGTAATGAATTCTGGTCGGAATCGGATTTCGAACCGCTTTCCTCAACCGATCTGCGACCACATTAACAATAGCAGTTTGATCGTGGTGGGATTGAATGTGCGTACGCCATGTGTCGCTGTCGCAGCCGATGCGCTTAGGGCGCGATTGCTTCTTCACCCGTTGTGTGGCATGCGCAGCGTGCATGCGACGCATCACACGCATGCATCGTGTGGGCTTGCGTCGTGTTGGGCCGCACCGTGTTGAAAAAATCTTGAATATTAACGTGGGCTTGAACTTTACTATTCATCTGACCGGGCTTCCGAAAAGTTGACTTTCTACGCTTTAGAAAATGATCCTCATAAATCCTACATTAATTTTGGGATATTTTTGTTGTTTTGTATCATATTTTTCAATAGAGAGTATAAATTGTGAAATTTAGGTGTCTTTTGATTTCGCATTTCCGCATAGTTGAATACCAGAGTATGTTTTGGAAATATTAGTATTCACAATCCATCCTTTTTTTTCCAGGGATCTCATCCACAAATAAATCTTTCCTTTTTCTTTGATCTTCTTTTTTCTAGGTTCTCATCCACAAGTAAATCTCCCTATTAGTAAATTTTTATGTGTCTGTGCACGGGACGCAGGTGACTGTTTTGTTGTAACCCTATTCTACAGTGTGTCTGCAGAATCTCACTTCAAGGTCAGTTTAAGTGACAGAAAAACGGAAGTCAAGGATATCATAAAAGAGGTAATGCTGGCCATGTCAGATCCAGATGAAGCCGAGGAAGACGAAGGCGCAGAAAACAACGAGGACACCAATGATAATACCGAAACAGATGAAGAAGGCACAGAAGAAAAGGAGCAAGAGGAAGATCAAGAGGAGGGGTCAGATGAGGAAGATCAAGAGGGGTCAGATGACGGTGACGGTGACGGTGACGGTGACAATCAGTAACCAGTTCTCATCTGCTGTTGAAACTAACCCATTTTTTTTGGGTAACAACGCATAAAAATTGCTCAAAACGAAGTCGAGTTCAACCAATAAACACAAGTGTCTTGGCCAGTTCGTGCGGGTTGCAGCGTAGGGGATGTGAACAATAGCTATAGCTCAGTGTACAATAATAGAGAATTCTTTTGTCCAGTAGATGGCTTGACGTACAAAATAGTTCTTAGTGTATTCATTGGTTAAGAAGAGTGTATTTTTGGAACGGATGTGGGTTTCAGTGTAATGTACAATAAGTGTACAATAAGGTGTGATCATTCACCTGAATAAATGTCCACATAAAAGGTTTGTTCAACATGCAAAAAGGTTAGAGTGATGCTGTCTGCACCCCTATCCTATAGGGGTGCATGGAGTTTGATATTCCAAAAGCAGAAATTTTTTTTGTTTAATTTTCAATTCAATCAAGTTTTTTTCTTTATAAAGTTAACTTTTACACTGAATTTAATAGGCACCCCTATGCATAGGGGTGCCAATAGCAATTCTCAAAGGTTATTTCTCATGGTGTCCTGTAAGTTTCCAATCTATATATGTTTCTTCTGATCAGAATCATCAGATCATTCATTTCACGTTATTTCCTTCAGGTCTCCATAACTTCTTAAGTTTCTTTTTTGTTATATTATATTCGATGGGATGCTGGTGGGCTACCAGCTGTCAATGTGATCTTATAATGTTTGCTGCTCTTTAAGCAGTTCTTTGCTATATATACTGTGCTCAAAATTCATGATTTCCGTAGAAGACAAACTTCACACTTGAGCACTCTGACATCAATAAATGGATCCCTGTAAAATGGCAGGGCAGTCTGTTTCTCTTTCCTTTACGTGTAGTGAAGCGGATAACGTTTTCTTGGCTCACCTGGTTGAAGTTTTGTCTACTGCAGCTCACGTGACTTTCTACCCCATGTCAGTAGCCATTCTTATCCAACTACACTTGCTTTACAAGAGGATCGAAGGCCCAGGCAACAACGAAAAACCTCAATACGAGATATTTCAAGCTATTTCGGCAAACTCCGAGCTATTTCCGTTCAATCCGAGCTATTTTTAAGGATACCTTCAGCTTCCTGGCAACTCGAAGGGTTCGTTAGGAAGGGTTGGATCCGGGTCCGACTTAATCCCCTCCGATGTTTAAGCAGATGGTGACTCAAAAGAAGCTCGTGGTAATTATGACCGATCTTTTGGGCGATCAATGATAGTTATCGCGCCGAGATATAGAGAAAATGTAGATTTTTAGGTGGAGCAGATACAAGTACATGAGTACCCGACTTTTTTGGTTCTTCGAAATTGTTCGAGCATGAATTGTCTTTTCTCTCATTGTCAAAGAGGCTACTTATATGCAATTTCTTTTGAGGGATGTTAGAGGATAATGTCTGAGCTTTATAACTGCTTTATTGCTTCTGGTCTGAGATGTCGCCATTGATGACGAGCTTAACAGCCAGTCATTGGATGCCTTCATTATGAGCTGATGCTTTAAATGAAGAAGCTCAACGGTCAGTTCGGCTGTCACCTTAAATGAAGAAACGATCGGCCTCACTTGAGGACCTCTAGGCTGTTGGGCCAAAGCTGTGGGCTTTACTGGACTTTTAGGCAGGTCTACTCAAATAAACAGCTGAGTGATCATTGGGCCAATCCAGTGCTGTTTCAATGGCCACCCTCCCAAGCCTAACCGCCACCCAATGCGGGTGAGGTTGAGTAATGTGGCACGTATTAATTGGACGGGTATGTCAGTCGAGATGATTAGCCCATCCAGGTCGTAGAGGACCTCTGAGCCAAGTAGAATCTTCGCATTAGGTAGAAGGCTTGAATCATCCGAGCATGACATGTCATAACGGAGAAAAGATGACCCCGGTTGCATAGTTAGATCGATCTGCGAGGGTGGCTGCGTATGCGGCTCTCGGTCGTACTGCCAGATCAGCCCACGAGGTCGGCTGAAAGTGATCCCAGATCGTATAGGTAGATTGGCCACAAGGGCGGCTGCCCCCCGATCGTATAGCCAGACCAGACCGCGAGGTCTTCTGAGAGTGATCCCTGATCGTATAAATCGGTCCGCAAGGGCGGCTGCCCCCGATCGTAGAGCCAGATTAGCACACGAGGTAATTGTTGAGGTATTCATGCTGATATGTAGACTTGTGCACTTTAGAGAAAGTAAAATTAGAAAAGTTGATTATATTTTATAATACATCCGCAAATGCTCTGCATTCCAAGGATGGACGAGCTCTATCGTCCATTGTAGAGAGTCTGTATGTGGCGTGACCAAGAACTTCAGTAATCTTGTACGGACCTTCCCACTGGCATCAAGCTTCTTTCATTGCTTCAGTTGTGGCTTTAGAAGTGCCATCATCACGAGCGGCTAGCTCCTCCTCTGTAATCGTATACCGCTCTGCTTTGGTAACCCCTTTCATGAGTGCAGTGATGGTCACCTCGTCATTGTAGCTCTCGGTATTCGGCTTCTTTGAATTGAAGCACTTCAAGAAGTTTCTTAACTTCTCACCCTCTTTCTGTACCAAGGTGAATAGGTGGTCTGAGCTCCGCTTCCTTCTTCTCATTGCCATGAACTGTTGGCAGAAGACTTGTGTCAAGCTCTTAAATGACCCAATAGACCGAATGTGACGTCCATTATACTACTCCTTCGAGGCCTTCCATATAGTTGTTTGGAAAGCCCGACAGCGGAGGGAGTTGTCAACCCCTTGTATATACATCACTCCTTTATAGTCGGTGACGTGTTCACGTGGATCACTCGAGTCATCATATTTGTTTAGGTTAGGCATCTTGAATCTATGCGGCAACGGGGCCGAGGTGATTCTCTTCTTCAAGGGGGCTTGCTTCTTATCCGAGCTCGACGACATAGAGCGATGTCGTCGTATATCACATTGGCGTCTGGATCTCTTGAGCTGATTGTTGGAAGCGCTAGAAGAGTCGCATAGATCCTCATCTGAACTGCTGGAAGAACTCGGATGGCAGAGGCTGTCTCTCCAAGCCTTCCTCTTGAGGCATCCGTGAGACGTATGACGAGGGCTGCAAATTTGCCCACAAGGGCTCTCTTTATGTGGATCATCAGCTAGAGTATGGTGACGCTCCTCAGCTCCACCAAGTGAGGGCCGAGGGCCCCTGAGACCAGCTGTAGTTGAGATGTGGCCCCCATATCGCCGTCCTAAGCTCCTTCAGGACGAGGGGAGATGGTGCAATGCTGCTGTTGTGGTGGGGAAGAAGGCATAGTGAACTGTCACTCCGGGTTAGGAGGTAGATTTCCTTGGCGCACTGGCGTGGCAGATGGCACTTCTGAGTGCTGCTGAGAAGGAGTTGGGATGAGTGGTGGGATCGCGGTTAGCTGAGGCGGCGAAACCACAATCGTTCCATCACGATAGTCAGTGCTTGAATATTGATGTTCACCTCCCGTGAGAACGCATGGAACTGCTCTAAAGTCACAAATTTCGGCTTAAGCATTCCATGAGTGAAAGAACTTAGATCCACAGGGTGCAACGTAACATCCACCGCCCCAACGGTAATTGGGTTTTTAGGCCCTTAATTGGTGGGTCGAGTCATCGTCAGTGTGGCTGAAGACGCAGATGTCAACTCGAATTTTCCTAGATGGTGCCAAATATTTACGTGTGTTTTCTCACCGTTGATATTGTTGGATGATGGCATTGTTGCAGTAGCTGGCGTAGGATGACATTGGCAGCTGACTGGATACTGGACGAGCTAAGCCCGGGTTGAATAGACCTCAATCCGAGCTATTTCGAGCTATTTCTGTCAAGTCCAAGCTATTTTCGGGCTATCTTCAACTTCATGCAACACAAAGAGCTCGTTATAACGGGTCGGTTCTGGGGGTTCGACCTAATCCCCTTCGATACTTAAGTCAGATTGAGACTCAAAGGAAGCTCGTGATAACTATGACTGATCTAGATCAGTGGACAATTATCGCGCTGAGCTATGGAGGAAATGTAGAATTTTAGTTGGAGCAGATACAAGTACATGAGTACCTGACTGAATTGGTTCTCCGAGATTGTTCGAGCAGGAATTATTCATTCTCCCATTGTCCGAGAGACTACTTATAGGCAAGTACTTTTGAGCGACGTTAGAGGGTAACGTCTGAGCTTTTAAATTGCATCACTGCTTCTTGCGTGAGATGTCGTCATTGATGACAAGCTTAACGGTCAGTCATTGAATGCATTCATTATGATCTGATGCTTTAAATGAAGAAGACCAACGTTCAGCTCGCTTCTCACCTTAAATGAAGAAACGGCCGGCCTCACGTGAGGGCCTCCAGGCTTTTGGGCATGTATGTTCGAATAAACACCTGAGTGATCATTGGATGGTCCAATGCTTTGCTAGGAGGATAAAAGTTTTGCATTACGGAACTTCCATGTTCGTCACGGGGTATAAAAGGAAATCGCCAATTTTGCTTGATTTGTCCATTAATGTTCGGCATGGCGCAGCCTACCAAAGCTCATGCTACCACAGAAATATGCACATAGTCAAAGTACGTAAGAACAGAACCCTTGTGTGCCAGTGTAACTGGGGCGGACTCGGATCGGATTCATGGAAGATCCAAATCTGATAAAAAATTAGGCATCGGACTTGAGTTTGAGTTAAAATCTATTCTTTCTTATCGGATTCGGATTTGAACTAGTATCAAATTTTTTTCATAATTACAAATATTCATTATTCAGAAGCATCTTTTCTTTTTGTGTTAGTTATCAGGTTTATTATTGGGTTTTTGGGTTTGACAAGTCGCTACTCGAATCTTACTTGACAAGATTTCGGGTCCAAAATTCTAAATACAAACCCGTGGAAAAAAAAATCAAAACCAGACGAACCTAACCGAGTTCTAGCTCCTCACTGTGTGCGTGTGTGAATGCCAGACGAACCTAACCGAGTCCTAGCTCCTGTTTTAAGCAGCCATTTCGGCGCCCAAGATTAGCTCTTATTTGCTTTTCAGCGCCTTCAATGCAAAAAATGACCCATACGTAACTGACGTTATGTTTCTCACTGTTGAACTCAGCCACGCTCAATGAGTAGATTTACTTTTGTTCTTTTTTGGAAAAAGAAGGAATATATATAAGCGAAACTAAAAATAAGAGGACTGAAGGAGGACACAGGTTCAAGATATACCAAGCCTAGAAGACTCGAAAAGTCAAGAGGACGGCAACGGTGTTAATAATCAACTGTGTGGAAGCCGCCAATTAATTGTGAATGGGCTTCACTAATTTTGATCACGGAAGTCTCACAATGAAAGAAACCTTGCTGCTATAACACCTCAAGTGTTGAGCGAGAAGCCCAATTTTCGTTGTGTGGAAAAAAAGGGTCAAGGATATATAGGGAAGGATGCGCATGGACGATGCGCTTGGTTTGATGCAGCTGACTTGTCTTAGCTTTTATTTTAGCTACATTTAGAAGATTTTCGATGCACATTAATCTCATATGCAGTACTAATATTTTTAAAAGAGAAACCGTAGCCGATGGCAAAACCAAACCAAAATAGTTCTCCTTGATCAGGTGTTGTTTCTTCATACATGTTACCCGATGCATAGGGTCTAATGTTAAATTTTGTTGAGGTCCGGATGCGTTGGTTCATATTAAATGCATACGGGATATGGTGTAATATGCATACTTTGATGATCTATTTTTCCGATAGAACGATAACATACATATTAGCAGACCCATCACAGTTGACCGTTGGCATGAGTTAATTATTTGCATTTTGTAATTGTTGCTGTGATGTTGTTGTCTTTGAGGTTCTTGTATTGCTACAGACTCGTTCGTGGGATAAATAAAAAAAAACCTCGTTAATTTATTAAACTTACAAAAGTCAAAAAAAAAAAAAAAAAAAAAAACAGGTAGAGGTTGATGCAAATTGAATGACCGACACATCACTCTTATTAATTTGGCTTTATACTCTGAAATGTAATAAATATTTAAATCATTTCTTTCCTTTTAAGTATTTTGTTACTATCGTTATAAAATCGAAACACTTGTCCTGTTTAATTTTTTTTTTTCAATTTGACATTGTTAAAGAGAATTATTCTTTACATATTTTCGTGCAAGGCAAAAAAAAAGTTCTGCTTACTTCGTCGATCGTAGCAAATTGTAAGCATGCTCAAACAATAGGGAGTTCACAACGGTGGCCTCCCTAAAAGTCTAGGATGTTGCCCAAAGCCATTTTGACTGCCAAATTATTTATCTTCGATGCACGTATGAGCAGCCTGAGGAGAGAGGGGATAAACTCGCTACGATCTTTGATGACACGGAAACAGTAAAAGCACAATTGTACTGGCCGTACAAATTCTGGCCACCACAACGAGCAGCCGGCCATCAAACGCAAAAGATTATTCGTATTTAGATAGACTTGAACTTATTTGGAGGCCAACCTCACCTACCAAATAACAATCACGCACAGTGACATATGAAAATCTTTGACTGGTAACGGTTTGGTTTAAAAGCCAGTAGCCAACCCCCACCCAAATAGACTCAATTTGCATACCCCTGCCTCCCTGTGGGTTCAACTGTCGTCACCAAAAGTGTCCTTTTTGTTATTATGTGAACCATCAGAAAATAAACCGAGCAATTAATTAAAAAAAATAAGCAAATTATTGCATCATGGCTCTATATAAATGCAGCCCTCTTCTCTGATTTGCCCAAGCCACAACAATCTGCTCTTCCTCTGTTAGCATCTGCTCATCGTTACAGACCTCACAAACATCCTTTTAAAAAAAATGGTATTTTTATCGCCACAAGCTCTTGTTCATCGATCAGTTTCTTCCCATTCTAAACAAATTACTTTATGCTGTAGGTTGCTGCCGAGAACTCCAACGGCAATGCCAAGGGCTCGATCAGGGTGAAGCAAGGAGAGCCGACGCTGGTCCCCCCGTCCGAAGAGACCCAACATGGGCTCTACTACCTCTCGAACCTCGACCAGAACATCGCGGTGATCGTTCAGACCATCTACTGCTTCAAAGACGAGAGCAGAGGCAACGGGGGCGCTGCTGAGGTCATCAGGGATGCCCTGGCCAAGGTTTTGGTCCACTACTATCCGCTGGCCGGAAGGCTGACCATCAGCCCCGAAGGGAAGCTGATCGTGGATTGCACCGGCGAGGGCGCGGTTTTCGTCGAGGCCGAGGCCGACTGCGACATGGATGAGATGGGAGATATCGCGAAACCCGATCCCTTTACGCTTGGAAAGCTTGTTTATAGCATTCCAGGGGCCAAGAACATACTTGAGATCCCTCCCCTTGCTGCTCAGGTATCGATCATTAATTACTTTTAGTAAATGCTATTCAAGGAGGCATTAATGATTGTCTGGAGAAGGAAAATAACTACGTTGGTTTTGGTGAAGTCAGGGGCTCAATAAATAGAAATAGGTTTAGTAGTTAGGATAAATTCTTTGTGGTTATTAAACAAACATATATTAAGCATAGTTAACGTAGATCAACAACCTAGTTGTTTTTGGTACCGAGTTGTTAGATGTGAATTATGAGAGTGCTTGGCCTTGTTCAGGTCACCAAATTCAAGTGCGGGGGCTTCGTCCTGGGCCTGGCAATGAACCACTGCATGTTCGACGGCCTCGGGGCAATGGAGTTCGTCAACGCATGGGGCGAGACCGCGAGGGGGCTGCCCCTCACGACCCCTCCGTTCATCGACCGCACCGTCCTCAGGGCCCGGTCCCCGCCCGTAATCGAGTTCCCGCACCACGAGTTCGCCCAAATCGACGACGTCTCCGACACGGCCGCGCTCTACCAAGAGGAGATGCTCTACCGATCCTTCTGCTTCGACCCCGACAAGCTCGCCCAGCTGAAGAAGATGGCGACCGAGGACGGCACGGTCGCCAGCTGCACGACTTTCGAGGCGCTGTCCGGGTTCGTTTGGCGTGCCCGGACGCGGGCCTTGAACCTCAGGGCCGAGCAACAGACCAAGCTGCTGTTTGCGGTGGACGGCCGGGCCCGGTTCAGCCCGCCGCTGCCTAAAGGATATTTTGGCAACGGCATCGTGCTGACGAACGCGATGTGCGAGTCCGGCGAGCTGCTGGACCGGCCGCTGGGGTCCGCGGTGAAACGGGTCCAGGAGGCGGTTCGGATGGTGACGGACGCGTACATGAGGTCCGCCGTGGACTACTTCGAGGCCACGCGGGCCAGGCCCTCGCTGGCGGCGACGCTGCTGATAACGACCTGGTCGAAGCTGTCGTTCCACACGACGGACTTCGGGTGGGGCGAGCCCGTGCAGTCAGGGCCCGTGACGTTGCCGGAGAAGGAGGTGATATTGTTCTTGTCTCATGGGAAGGAGAGGAGGAGCATCAACGTGCTGCTTGGCCTGCCGGCTTCCGCCATGGCCACGTTTCAAGGGCTGATGGAGATATAGGGACGCTTTTTATTGTTTCGTGGACCGTTTGTGTGTTTTTGTTGCTTTTTATTTCCTTGAGTTTATGTATGGGCTTTTACTTTGGTGGATTTTTCATTATACGTGTTCCGAGCTGTATTTGGGCCTAGAAGTGGGTATACGTGCTTTGTGGGCTCTAAAGAACGCAACAGCAGAATTTGATGTGCTTATAGACTATACTATTATTGCTGTTAATACTACCTGATATACTGTTGTCAATTATCATTGCTCGCTTTTTGTGTGCATTCTTGAAGGAGCGTCTTCTGAGAGCTATCGAGAGTAAACTAATCCTTTAGAGATCACTCGCTTTACTCGTCCATCGCTTCCCTAATCCAGCAAGACCTACGTAGCCGGCATTGTGATTGAGCCCATTCTCGGCCCAACCAAGGTGTGCATACTTTATCATGAGGATCGTCTACAAAGAGCCATAGACATGACGGGGATATTCACACTCGGTCGGATCAGGCATATACCCCAAGTGGATGGCACACTCCCCAGTCAAGGAGAGCTTCATTCGGCATGTCATGTCTCCGGTTATCGAATATGGTTCTGCTACCCCAATACATTATTTCCGATTAACTTTCACAATTCCAAGCTCAAATGTAGTTGGATGAAATTGTACATTTAGTTAATGCAACAGATGTAAAATCAATTTCTCTAATAGTAGCTGTAATAGTAGCTGTAGAAGAAATTTTGGAATAATACACGTTGAAGCAAGGACGACCTACTCGAGGTCAGCTTCAGCTTCGTAGCCCAAGCGCTAACCGCTTAGCAGGATCAGCCCACTTGACCAATGCCGCATGATCTTAGGCTGACGTGCCGCTCTCTATCCAGACCATTGGCAACACCATTCAATAGCCGCTCAACATGTCTATAGCGGCCAACTTCCTCTGCAGACATGGCCATCACTTCTTGCCTTATCTGCCCACTCTCCTTATATGCGGGTGTTACAGCATTAAGGCCGGACCAGATAATAAAGGCCCATTCATTTTGAAGCCCAAACGGAAGGTCGCCGCGATACTGGCAAGCTCGCCTCGCCGAGCGGCAAGCTCGCCATCAGGGTCAACAAAAGAAGCTTGCCTACTCTCCAACAGGAAGCGCGGCCTGACGGTCCGAATACACCAAGCTTGGTCGCCGAGCTTGGCCCCATCCAAGAGCGGCCCAACGTAAATATATCTGATGGGGTAACATAGGTACACTACCCCCTTAATGCCAGAGGTTAAAGACGAGAACTGATAGCCGCACATATCGTCTCCCATTATGCATTAATGGGTCTGACACCCTCTGACACCCATTAATGCGTAAATATCTCTGACACACCCCGCCGACCTATCACTTCTCCACTTGAGCTTCAGCTAAGCAGATACGACAACTGATTGGACGGCTCTCCGCCCTATAAATACCCCCTCCAGCCACCAAGGAGTGGGTTGGTTAGTTGAAATCCTTAACTCCTTTCCAATACTCAAGGTCGGATATCTCCCATATATCTGTGCCTTCCTCATAAGCTCGCCACGCCTCGCCGATCTACCTTAAGATCACCAAGTGTGTCCGACTTACTTATTACAAGTCATCCACTGACTTAAGCATCGGAGAGGCTACAGGCTGACGGCCAGCCCTACCTTTTTGACGAGCTGTTATTGTCGCAGGAAGTTCGCCTCAGCTACCAGGAGACGTCGGCCTTGGGCAACCTTTAGGCGACCTTGGATTCTTCACCCCCGAAGCGTGCTCTAAGTCGTGCTAACCTCGCCATCAACCCTAAACCTATAATCATTGTACATGTTATTCCCATTTAATATAAATTTCATTGTTGGCAGACTTGACTCGCAACAGCAGGAGTCGTGTACACTTGAAGATTCGCTATCATCGTAACTTTCTGACATGACATAACATCCTCTAAGGTCCTATAAATGCATCGGATCAATATGATCCCTGGTACGTCGGAGCTCAAGTGCTAATTCAACAATGGATACGCCCAGCTACGGGCTCAATCCTACACACAATCTCTCTCGACGCACACACATGCTATCTTATGCCCAACACCTCCTTTCCTCCACCATCACCTAACTTAGGCATCAGACGATAGTGGTCCACCCATCGATCCTCGGACGTCTTTCACTCTCTCTGTCAGGTATTGGAGAAGGAGGTCGGCCCGCCGAAACCCTACACTAGCTTTCTGTTGTGTGAATACTAACCCCATTAGTCTGCTCCACACTCCTTTTGTCTGATTCGGCTCTGCAAGATTATATACATCAACATTTGGTGCTAGAAGGAGATCCGATAACAACGATCGTTGCATAGACTCTCAATCCAGCATCTTCTTCAGTATCTCAATCTAACATCTTTTCCAATAACATCTTCGTCATCTCTAATGATGAAGGGTCTGTTGAGTATTGGTGTTTCATACCAATCTTATTTTGATGATAATCACAACATTATGTTGTTGCTAATGAATCTCATGTTTTAGTCTCTCAGTTTATTTCAAGGATATCTTTTTTGGAGACTAATCACTTGGTGCAAGGATGGACATCAAGTGAAGAAGGGCCAAAGTTTGGACTCAAGGAGTGCCAAAGCTTGGAGATGGTGGAGAGCAATCAAGGCATCAAGATTGAAGACTTAGACTCTAAGGAAAGCATTGTAATCCATGTAATTTACTTTATTGCTTTCTCTCTCTTTTGATTCTAGGTTCTTGTAATGCCTTGTTAGATGGTTTACTTATCATGCATATGCATTTAACCATCTTAGTGAACCTTAGGATTATCATAGAATCCAACCCAATAGGTTCACTCTGTCCAAAGACTCATTTGGAGTCTCTGGCTTTCCATCAGTCGCCTGCTGAGGGAAACACAGCCGACTGGGTGATTTCCAATCGTCTGTAGATCCTTCTACAGTCGCCTGATTTGCACAGCTCAAGTCAACATTTCAATTGACTCAAACTTGAGCTTTACGCACAGTCGTCTGTCGATCAGTTTACAGTCGCCTGTATACTTACAGTCACCTGGAAATTGACCAATAGTCGACTGTCTAGCGTAAGTGCAATCTCTGCATCTTTATGTCTTCTCTCCATTTTATACTGCAGACGACTGATGAAGAATGTACATCGCCTGACTATTTGACAGTCGATTGTAGTATTAACATCAGTCGCCTGTGCGAAGAATTGGAGAAAGAGTGCAGCTCTCTGTTTCGATCCATCCCCTGTAGCAGTCGTCTACTGAAGGATTAACAGGTGCCTGTCCTGTTTGTCAGTCGACTATATTGTCTTCATCAGTTGAATGTCCTGGGCCAGATTTTAGCCGTTGGATATTTTCTATACGTTGATCAGTCGACTGTCTTTTGATCATCAGTCGACTATTCCTGTCGTTTTCACCAAGTTTCTAGCCGTTGCAGAATTCCTTCTTTGGCTGTTTCCTTGGGGTTTTGGGCTTGATATGGGGTTCCTATATATATGAGTGTGCTGCCATCACTTGTGAACTCTTGACAACACTTGATAACTCTTGATTCTATTGAAAATCTCAAGAGATTAATAAGCCACTCTCAAGCTCCCTCATTTCCCTTTATTGAGCATTCATCTCTCTTCATGCATTGAAGTCCAGCTCAAGGGAAATCATCCAAGTGCTCTCAAGCATATCTCAACACTTGGAGATCCTCTTCCATGCCTTGCATTCATTCATGGGTAAGCATCTCAAAGCATATGTAAGAGTATTTATTTTACTTGGTGTAATTGTATTTCTCATATTTCTCTTTGTGGGATTAGGATTCTCTCTTTGTGGGAGGTTGTCTCTTTGTGGGACTTAGGATACTCTCTTTGTGGGAGTAACTCTCTTTGTGGGAGTTTATTGTCCTAGTGTAGGGCTAACCATAATTCTCTGAGTGGGAGTTAGTGATTCTCTGTGTGTGAGTCTTGATCCTCGTGTAGGATTGGTTGGGTCCTTGTGTAGGGCAAAAATCCTCTTTGTGGGGTATCTCCTTGTGAGATTTGTATTCACTTCTCTGTGTGGGAATATAGTGAATATTGGTGTGGCTGGATGTACTCAAGTTTGGGGAACCAGGGTAAAACTTTGTGTTTGCGTTTGGATTGATTGTGCCTTTTAATTCCTCTTGCATTTATAATTGCGCATTTACAAGTTAAATTTTAATTGGACAATTTTATTGCCATTACACTATTCACCCCCCCTCTAGTGTGTATTGTTAGTATTGCAAGGGTTAGACGATCCCTACAGGGTCAACATAATGCAAGAAGAGAACCCATCTGTGTGCTTGAAATCTAGCCTACAGAGGACAACCAATCCATCAGAGGCACACCCCAATCTCTCACGACGAAGCACCGTAAGATGCAGTACATCCAGACCAGTCAGCTCAAATAACAGAAAGATGCACGAGCTCTCGGGGACTATCTTGGGTTCACTTCTTTAACGAGCTATGCTCCACAAGAATGACCTTAGTGATTACACCCACGGTCGGTTCCTTCACAAGATACTCTCCACAAGGACGACCTTCGTGGTTACACCTACGCTCGGCTCCCTAACAGCTACGGTTCACATGTACGACCTCCATGCAGGTCGACTCCTTGATAGATACGCTTCATATGAACGATCCTAATGATAACACCCATGGTCAGCTCCTTAACGGGCTACGCTCTATAAGGACACTGTAGCAGTTATACCCGAGGTCGACTCCTTAACAGATATGCTCTATAAAGATGGCCTCAACAGTAGGTACCTAAGAGAAGCTCCGGAGGTCGTCATGACCGAGCTCATGGTGCAGCTCTACGACATAGATCAATTTTTCATTCTCCACAAGTCAGCTTGGTCGAGCTTTTGGCACAGACAAGGCTAGCCAGCACAGCTTCAATCCCAAGCTCTCATGGCAAATCTCTACAAAAAGTGTGAGATCCAAGCCCCTAGCTAAGGCTGAGGCCCCACTGGTCTGACCTCAGTAACCTAGCAGGGACTGCATCATTCAAGCAACCCTCTGCTCAACAATGTTACGTCCATCAAAGCCCATATGTAATACCCAGTGTTCGTATATACAAGTATCACGTACATATTTATGGACGTATGTGTACGTATAAATTTCTGGGTATTTCTATGAATTTTTCCTAATTTTTGTAATTATAAAGTTATTTTAAAATAATTTTTAAACACCATTTGAATTTAAATGGATGAGTATTTGAATGGAAATGCATTGTATTTAAATATGGTATGAAGTATCAAGGGAGTATGTCTATAAATTAATATTATAAATTTTATAAAGTAGCCACCTAACCCTAATATGTGTCATGCCAGGCTTAAACTTCACCTAACCCATTATTAGGTGGCATGCTTACATGAATTTAAGGAAGCATGAGGTGGCATGGAAGGGGATTAAAAGAGAAAAAAATTCAAAGAAAAGAAAATGAAAATGAAAAAAAATCTCTCATTTTCTCCTCTCCCTTGTTTTCTCCTTAGGGCCCGAAAATTCCCCCCTCCCCTTAGACTTCAACAAGGCTGAGCACCCATAGGGCCACTACACCCTCACTCTGCACACCCCCGTAGCATCCCTTTCTTATCTTGGGTGTTTTTGCTCTTTCTAGGAGTTTGTGGAAGAGAAGAAACAAGAAAAGGAGAAGGAAGAAGGATGAGGATGAAGAAGAAGTGACCTTGGAGGACAGCTAGGAACTTGGAAGCTAAAGCTAGGAAGGAAGAGCTAGAAAAAAGAAGGACCTTGAAGGTAGGAATATTATCACTCTAGCTTGGTACCAATCTTAGAATTGTGTAGGAATGATGAAGCATATTCTACCCATACGTTATTGCAAATAAAATTGAAATGAATGTCATGTTGAAAGTTAAATGTGTAGCATATTAATTATTGCCCATGTTTATGTTTTAAAGATTCATCTCAATTGCCATGTTTTAGTGGAGTGATGCCAATTGCTAGTGTTATTATGTTAATAATAAATTCATGTTAATTGTTAGTGTTTCCTTGCTAATTGTTAGTGCCAATATGCATAAGTGAAATGCTCTTTAGATTAATCTTTTGTACATTTTGTTAAGTACCATGTGTATAACAATCCTTCAATGCTAATATATATATTTTCCATGTTGACATCACACTAAGTACTATTGTGTTAGTAGCCGCATTTTGCTAGTGTTAGTATGCACAAGTGCAATATTTGCCATGTTGACATTACATTAAGTACCATTGTGTTAATAGCCTCATTTTGTTAGTCTGCGTATGCATAAGTGCAATATTTGCCATGTTGACATTACACTAAGTACTATGTGGTTAGTATGCATTAGTGCAATATTGGTAATGTTGCCATGTGTATAATGAATCTCTTACATCATGCCAAAATACTCCATGTCATAATGTCATAATGTTATGTTTCTTGTCACAATTGTTATGCTCCATGTATGCTATGTAACTTCATAATGACAATTGTTATGTTTCATGTTATAATGTCATTATGCCCATGCTCCATGTCACATGGCAATTACTATATTTCATGTTATATTGGCAACAATGTTATTATGTATTGGAAATGATAGAATCATGCAATGTTGTAATGAAATGAGTGCGATGGTCGTTGTTGAAACACGACGTCGGCATAATGATGAAAGAATGTTATGAAATGTGGTAAATGAGACCACCGAATAAAGACATGATGAATTCATTTTATAAACTGAGTGTGAGGAAATGAGTGTAAACAACAACTTGGAATTCTTGGTCTATATCGAGATAGGTGAGATTCCAGGCAGTGGATTTTGAGGGAAAACACGTGTAAAAATTAGGTCTTAAGGAGCGGACACAGCTGAGCCTCCCACTTGCACTCCTGAGCAAGGGAGTTCGCTAAGTGTGGACATAACGTGATTCTCACTCGCGCTCCCGTAAGGAAGAGTTGGCTAGAGTTAGAGAAGCCAGTGGTGTACTCGTGATGCTCCATTTAGTAATTGTTGGTTTTCTCCATTTGTCCCAATAAAAACCAAGAATTATCTCACTCCAGTAAGGGGGAGTTACGAGAGGCCTCTCCAGTGCTCGTGTCGCTGGTTGAGGTACCACTTTTCACCCACCCTGGGTGAAGTCCAGATCCTTAATGTCTTATGTTTTACACAGGTTTCCAAATACTAATTTTTAATTACAACACCTGAATATGAATGTAATTTAATCTCTTTAAACCTGTGGATATTCATGTAATATTGTCTATTTTACAGTATGCAGTTCTTATTTTTAGTACATGATTGTGAAGTTTTGTCTTACTTTATGCATTAGTCTGTAGTTATGATTGTCACCATTAGTTAGGCCTTCGAAGTGTAGAGAAACTCTGAGACTGGTCCCTGTCTAGTGTTGTTAGACTTCCTACTGGGTCATGCTGTGATGTGTCCCACCTTGTGGTTTCAGGTATGGTTTGATAGCAGGAGCTGTGTCAGGGGGCTGGAGAAGCAGAGCTTACATGAGGGTTATGTGTTTTGAGACTTGGGTTGGAGAGTGAGATGAGTTGAGAGTGCGTTGTACCTTTTGGGTTTTATTTGGTGAGAGTTGTGAGGTTTAGTATATGATATTTACACATGAGGGTATTATAAAAAGAAATGTTGTAAATCTTTGATGTATAAATGGAATTAGGTTTTTGTCTCTTATTTGTCTTTTTGTACCGTATTGTCTTAGTTGGTTGAGTTGGAGCATTGTATGTACTTCCGAGCACGTGCACATCATCCTGCGAAGTTTTCTAATGTACTTCTATTCTCTTTTCGTCTTTCTTCTTCACACTCATAGTTTTGGAAATACCTGATACGGATTCATACTTATCGGGTGTCCTCAGAAGGTAGTCGTTACACTCTAGCTCAGGTTGGGGCCCCTGCTGGTCAGACCTCAACAACCCTGCGGGGTGAGCAACATGCAAGCAGTACTCTAATCAACAGTTCTACCCTCAACAATGCTCATAGCTCAGGCTGGGGCCCCTGTTGGTTCGACCTCAGCAGCCCAACGGGGCGTTCAGCATTCAAGTAGCACTTCGATTAACAGTGCTACCCTCAACGAAGTCCCTAGCTCAGATTGGGGCCCATGTTGGGCCCACCTCAGTGACCCAATGGGGTGTTTACGTTCAAGCAACACTCTATTCAACAATGTGGCACTCTACTCAATAATGCGGCACGCAACAAATCCCCAACCCAAGCTGGGGCCCCAACTGGTCCAACCTCCAGGGACCAACCTAGGCAAGCAGTAAGTAGTTCAGAATGTGCTACATCCAATAGTTCCGCTCTTCGCATAGATTGAGCTACATCCGATGGAGTCCCTAGCTCAGATTGGGGCACCGGCTGGTCATCCGCCATATGTCACAGCTCCAACACTTAGCATCCGGCTCAGGCCATGCTAAATCTAAAATGCCTTGCCCAGGCCAGGACACTCACTGTCGAGACCCATGGTCCTGGCACTGACCTCTGGCACACAACTCCAGTCATGCGATGTCCAAACCGACCTATGGCATTCGACTCCGGTCATATCACATCCAAACCGCCCCCTGGCACTCGAGTCTGATCTTGACATGTCAAAACTGACCTCTGAAATTTAATCCCCATTGGTTATTCCATGTCCACAATTGTTGGGTTTTGTGGAACCCTTAGGGCACAAATCCGTCCTTGTCCAAAGTCGGACGGACCACAGAAACAAAAATTGCAGCAGAAAATAATATGTTGATCTAATTAACATACAACCCTAAGGAACAAGACCCGTAGCCAGGATCTTTGCAGCTCGGGGTGAATCTGACCACCCCAAGAGGGATCTAAACTACAATGAATAATTAAAACGAAAGCTTCTAAAAACATACCCGGAACCTTGCCCTCGGGCAGGCAAGGTGTACCGCACCGTCTTCCGAGCCGATCCATGTCCCACGCCGAACCGCTCCTCGAACTGCTCTGCATCCCAAGGCGAGCAATCCTCGTGTCACCGAGCGAACCATGCGCCGAAGAAAGTTTCACGCGAGTGAAAACCTTCGCCAAGATTTCGGATCCGAATCCAAACCCCTTTGTGGCTTCACTAGAGCCCTTCAGGAGTAAGGCAGAAATTTAGGGAGAAGAGGAATTAATTTAAGCTTTGATCCGAGTGTGCTCCAACGTTTTTGGGAAACGCTCAGATCTTGAGTTTGGGACGAGATTTGAGGAGGAGAGCAGACCCCTATTTATATAGGCGGCTGACCCCTCCCCTTTACTCAAAATCTGATGTGGGACTAAAGTTTGGAGTTAATAAATTCAATTTAGTTTGACTTTCACAAAGGCCAAACTTCCGTAAATTTTAACTCCCTCACCGTTGAGCTTCATGATTGGTACAATCTATCAATTCGAAGGGCGTTCAACGGTGAACTCATAGGAAAAAATGGCGAGTCAATCGGATTCCGTTTGACCCTCCAATTGATCGCCCAAAGATCAGCCCAAGGCTTGATTTTCGTCCAAAATCAGCCGTCAAATTCTGCACTGCCCTAGGGTTCTGAAACCCAGTCCTGCGGGGCCCACCAAGCCAGCTGGGCAAGCCCAGACCAGGATGGATGCCTGGTCTGGGCGCACCCAGCCTGGGTGCCTGGCTTAGGGCGCCCAGGCGCCCGGGGCGCCTGGGTTTGGGCACGCGCCCAGGCCTAAGGCGCCTGGGCCTCGGCGCCTGGGCCTCGGCGCCGGGCCCAGGCCCAGGGCGCCTGGTGCCCAGGGCCCCTGGCCCTGGCTGGCCAGGTGCCCAGGTCAGATCCAGTCTGGCCTGGGTCAACCTGGTCTGACCCATGTCCAGTTTGGACATGGGTCAGACCCCTTTGAGCTGTTTTGGGCGTAACTTGGACACTTGGCGTTCGATTTGGACGCCGTTCGAACCTGTGTTTAGAGCGGGACATTTCCATCTTACATGTAACCTTTTATATGCGTTTATTATATTAAATATGGTCTTAAACAATTTAAGACACATTTAACCCCTTTTGCATCATATGCAAATTAGTCCCTATCTAGGCTTAAAATTATCATTTGCATCAAATTCAATTTTCTATCCCTTGCATAAAATGCAAAGAATTCTCTATAATGATTCTACCTATTACTAGACGAAGGTCACACTCTATGTGAGACCCTACAGCCTGACCCTACTACAGGTTATGCTCGAAGCCCTATACGGCAGTGACCACGAGCAATGGCTGCCGTCCCTGTTTAAGAATCATAATTATGTGGTTGACTCATCGACATAAGTATTGTCGAGACCACCCTGACTGTGCCCGTGATGATTTTCGCAGTTATAGTCTCTTCGTCTAAATTATGTCGTGTAGATCAAGTCTAGGGTACGGTCAAACTGTCACCCCCAATAACTTGAATCCGGTTAGTTTCTTTCGATCTTTAGTCAACTAATGTTGGACTTCTTCCAACATACTTTGATCAGAGATTTTAATAAAGACCGAACTAACTCTACGACACTAACTCCCATTGACCAGGAGAGACGAATCCTCTCTTGATCATTACTCTCCTCGTACGCTTCAAGTGACACCCAATCAAAAACCTTTCGACAGGCTTAGCCTCGAAGCTAGGTCAGTGATCTAAGTGGCACCGTTCATGCACATGTTCATAAAATGACCTCAAGTCAAAAGACCAACTTGCCTATCATCACTAAGAGTTATCATTGACAGATTGGTCAATATAACCATATGATAACTCTTGTGGATCGTTCAGTGAACTCATTCTCTAATGAGCACATGTGTCTCGTCATCGACTTCGCCAAGTCAAACAATCATAAAATCATTGCCACCGCTAAATGGTGAAGACTAAGACACAACGGTCTATCCGATGTTTCGATGTCCTTGTCTCGAAACATCTACGACCACGAACCCTTTTAAACTTATGCTACAGACGGTCAAGCATTTCTCCATGATCGAGATACTCATCTCGATACATGTTTGACCTTGCATAAAGTCTCAGGATTTTACCTAAGTTAATATCTAATGTTTACTACATTATTGATTAACTTAGATAAAACTATACCAAACAGCTTATTTTTATTTCAAACAAGATGTTTGTGCTATTCACACAGAGATAAATTGCCTCGAGTGCATCATCTCTCAACATCTCCCACTTGCACTCAGGCCCATTTATCTCGATATCTCATACTGTTTTTACACATAAGTTTTCCCGACTTTATGTGGTAGAGTGATCGCGTCCGAGTGTACACCCGAAAAATGACTTGTAGTCTTACCGCAAGCGCACGGTGTTGCGGCGAGCGGGTATCGAACTCAGGGAGGAACAAATGACAGTACCTTATTCAATTCACCTAGCTATCAAAAGAGTGAGAATAGTTTTGATATCACAGTCACAATCATTCAAATATCTAGAAAGTATCAATATAATAAAGCGTCTAGGGATAGGAAATCCCCACTACGAATCGTCTCTCATCCTTGTGATTCATAAGTTTCATTGTTGCTAAGCTTGAATATAGGTGAACTAGTCGCAACTTAATGTAGAACCAAGCTCATGCTCTCGCGCTATTCCCGGTCTATAGCAAACCTAGGATAGGGCCCACTCTCGTGCAAACCCTAGCCTAAGCCACTAGCGTGAAGAACGACATCATTATTCAATCATATCTCGAGCCCACTCTCATGCAAACTCGAGCTACGACCTAGGTCGTGATAGTTCTTATCCGTCAATCTCTTGCAAACGGATATTAGTATAGATTCACAATTAAAAATCCTAGCTTTGGTCCAATCTCTTGCAAACCAAATCTAGAGAAATCTAATTGTCAATCTAAATCGAATATCTAGGCCTTCCTATCAATTGGGATCCAATCTCTTGCAAATCCCAATCGATATGAATTCCTAGCTACTCGTAATCAATTGATCACAACCTAACCTTGATCAATTCTAGCAACAATTCTACAAATTCATCACAATTTAGAGATATGGTCCATAGGGTTCATCCCTACGCCCTAGGACGACGGCACTACTCACAAAGCATCATGCAAATCTCAGAAAAATCAATAATAATCATGGCACAATTCATTGCAAAAGAGAAATAATGCATAAAATCAAGTTTTTAATAGAAATAGACAAACCAATGTAATTACCGACGATCTCCAGCTGAGATTTCACAAAGAGTAGCCGTCTAAATCCTAAAAGAAAGTCTAAAAATTAATTGTTCAAAAGCTCCCTAAACTAGGGTTAAACAGGGTTTAAATAGCCTCTAAAATCGTCCAAAAAATCATGACCAAACTGCCCCTGCGCAGTCCAGAAATCGCAACCCTAACAACAGGCGGAGAGGGTCACTCGGCCAAGTGACCCTTGTCACTCGGCCGAGTGACAAACCCTATACAAAAACAGTAACTTCGGGGGTTTCAGAGTCTATCATCGGGGGGGTGGCTCGGCCGAGTGGACTTCTTCATTCGGCCGAGTGAGCATTCATGCTCGGCCGAGTGGGGCTCCAAAGGATCTCTGAAAATTCCAGTAACTTCGGCCTTTTCTCTGGACGAATTCCCTGTACCACTCGGGCGAGTGAAGTTTCTCACTCGGCCGAGTGGGCTTTCTTTGTTCGGCCGAGTATACACTGAATTCTTCGTGTACGTATCCGTTCTGGTCGGTCGAGTGGGGCTTCTTTACTCGGCCGAGTGATGTGCTGCTGAGCTTATTCTTCTTCTTTTCTCCTCCTCGTCGCTCCTATTGATTCCCTTCTTCTTCCGCTCATCCTCCATCGCTGATAATTCCTCGAATGAGCCGTGGGAGACACTCCTAAGCGCTTGCAAATCCCTTGATCTCAAATTCGCTCCAAATCGCTCCATATTTCCTGAAATGTGACAAAAACAAGAAATAGTGAAAAGCATCGCAATATTGTCGAATAATCGTGAACAACGTGAAATGGGCGATCAAAACGGCATGCAAACATGCAGAAAAAAGGTATAAAATATGGAGTGATCAAAATCCCCCAAGCTTACCTCTTACTCGTCCTCGAGGAAGATAAGTAAAAGGCGAACCCGACGGGAAAAATAATAAAAATGAAAAAAAATGGAAGAAATAGAAAGTAAGTAAGGAAAGAAAGCAAAGAGAGAGGTGCTGGATCATTTTCTCAGGACGTGGGCTTTGCTTACTCGTATAGCATACATCGAATATAATAAACACATGCCAAAGATTTTATCTCGATATCATAATCATATGGATGCATTCAAAATAGAAAACCGAGAATATCAAAGCAATATGAAATATGGAATCGTTCTAGAATTAACATCGTCTGAAGCATCTAAAGCGGTATACATAATCATAGACCCCACACTTTTCAATTGAATGCTTTCTATTTGGAGTATAAGAGATATCATACAATATGGATCAATAAGAATAGAAAGGTATGGTTTTCATGAAATGCATGCTAAGTTTCAATTCCTGGATTTCGTAAAACTTTTAGTAATCTCACAGAGTATAGAAAATTACCTAGCTTAGGTTGTCATGCACAGTCGAGTAGTCACACTCTCACACATCATTGGATCCTCTCCCCCAAGCTTATCTATAAGCGTGATGGCATAAGTAAATCAATAAGTACATTCCCCATTTTTGGAGCTCCAATAAAAATAAAAACAAAAGAGGGAAGAAAGAGAGAAAGAGTATTAGATGGGATCATGTATAAGCTTCTTTTCTCCTTTCTTTTCTTTTTCTTTCTCTTTTTTCTTTTTTTTTGGTTTTTTTGGTTTGACATAGCATATATACATCTGGGATCCCAAATCAAAAGATAGAAAGATATTCAAATATTTTTTTCTTTTTTTTGATTTTGGGGGTATTGGAGCATGGAATTTAATAGCGGGGGAAATGCCAACAATAGAATCGTTAAAGGGAGATTCACCAATGAATATAAGTATAGAAATAATGCTCAAGATATGTTGAGAAAGAAATATATGTAACACTCGGTTCACTCTATAGGACGTGCACGACAACTTTCAGCAGAGTAATGTAATCTACTCAGTTTAATCTCAGAAAGTAAACTAATCCAGTTATATCAACCTAACATACATCCATTCAACCTAAAAGTGAAGCGTACAATTTTCATGCAATAAGAAGTGATATAAGAAAGGAAAGCAGTACTCCAGATATAAGCAATCAATGCGTGAAGCTTGGTGTCTTTTCTACGAAGATTATACAGTGAAAATCATCAGACTCAGCTAATAAAAGAATTTCATCCATATTCATACATGAGAGTGTGGATTACTATCTCAAATGCATAGCAAGGCATATCATATTGATATCTAAAATAAAAACTATGACATGACAAAGTAATATGCATATAGAGATTGTAGGATCCTGCCAAAACAGAGTTAGGATCGATAAATGAAGTTGAGACTTACGCTTGCGTATGCGGCACGGTAGTCTACGAACTTCGCCTTTGGATTCGCCACGACGGATCGAGTCTTCTCACGAACGGAGTAAGGCTACTAAATCCACAATCTAAATCTCTACTTTTAGATTAAGAACTTGGATAAAGGGAGAGGAAGTATTTCGGCAGAGCTTCGCTAGAATGAAAATGCATGCAAGAATGCCATGCAAAAGTGTTAGGAAATGGCTAACCCTTGGGTATTATTTATAGCCCCCAAGGTAGTTATTTTAGGAGTAATTGTTCCTTTGGAACAATTTAACTAAGGTGTACCATCGTACATGGCATATTATAAGCTTAAGTTGTACCATATGCATGGTACAATATAAGCTTAAGATATTACCCCTTTATTAGCCATATGTCGCATGCACTTATGCACATATAATGCGACTTTCCCATCAATCTAGAGATCCTCTCCGCAAGGGAACATATTCCCTTTGCACACGACTTCGTGTACGCGACGTTCGAGGTCCGTATTCCCTCATACATCCCCTACAAGGGTGACTAACGTCTTCCATATCCAACATCTCCCACTTACACTTGAGGGGATTGTAAGAGAACGTCTTTCTCTTAGTTCTTTCATCTATCATACCGAGAAATAGACCGTGCGACCGTCATGCGCGTAGAGTCTGTTGTTGTGCACTTGTTAGAGATACACAACGACCTCGAAGGTGCAAAGTTGAGTAGTTCAACGCATGCTTTACCCTAGATTATTTCTTCACATTTCTTATACTTTATATTCAACAATTAAATCCCATCTGGATCACAATTGGCTGGCCAGTTTTGAATCATTAAAGTCCAAACGTGAATATGAAATCAATCTTCCTCTTCTTGCGAACCTTCTGATCTTGACTAGACTCGCTTTTCTAACGTGCCCCGCCGAGCCAAATTATCATAGCCCATAAGTAACACGCTAAGATAGCGATCATCTTGTCAAATCTAAAGGAACCAATTGGAGTCCTTGAGGGTAAGAGTTAAGGCCCATATGGCCTTTGAGTCTCACATAATAGCAAACACTATTGCTACTAACTCAGTGGTCGAAATGCATACGTGGTATGAACACGTATTACAACATCACTCCTTTCCCAGGGAGAGTATGTCTTAATGATGTTGTACGGATGAAAGATTAGACACCACAGTGCCTATCTTTTGAGTCCCCTTACTACCCATGAAATATTCCCGGACTCTCATCCTGCATAAGACAGATAGGATTTAAAAAATCCTATGAGATCCTTTTTAAATATCCTTGTGATACAGATCTCAGATCTTTTGTAAGCATCCATATGATGCAGATCTTTCATTCGACTATCTTGTTTAAGTCATGACTCTAAATCATTCGTCTAATGATTTTGACTTTAAACTAGTCTCATCTCTATCTTATCCATTTGATAAGATAAGGCGGTTGCTCATGTGAGAGAGCCAACCTTAATCTGTCCGACATACACACAATTCAGCTGAGATTTCAAAAATGTACACAAACATTTCTTAAGAAATTCATATGCAATGTTGGAAAAAGAACTTATTCTTTTATTAATTTTGATCATTTACAGACATGGGAATTTACATTGGTACAACTCAGCTCTTACGCAATCCTTGAGATGATAAGTGTTTGTAAAACACATTTCTGGGGATCGCTTTCATAAGCTGATCCTCTATCATCTAATGCGTAGATATGTACCTTATGTCTACCTTCTTGGTTTTATCATAGTCTTTTGCAAATCTGCAGTTCCTTTAAGATACTGCATTATGCTCTTAACCGCTTTCCAGTGTTCTTGCCCTAGGTTGGATCGGTAACGACTTACCATTCCAACGGAAAAACAGATGTCTGGTCTTGTATGCATTATAGCGTACATAAGACTAACAACTGCACTGGAATATGGAACTTTTTCCATAATTTCCCTTTCCTTTTGGTTCTTTGGACATGATTTCAGATATAAATTATCGCATCTGCTTATAGGAGTATCAATTTGACTTGTAGTCCTACATATTAAACCGTTCTAGAACCTTCTTTATATAAGTCTCTTGTGAAAGAGAAAGAAGTTTCTTCGAACGATTCCTTGAAATCTTAATTTCAAGGATATATGTGACTTCCCCATGTCTTTCATCTCAAAACTGATGAAAGTCAAGCCTTGATATCCATCACAAAGCCCTTGTCATTTCTGGTTATTAAAATGTCATCTACATATAAAGACATAATAACATGCTTGCTTATAATCCTCTTGATATATACGCAGTTATCTTCATCAATCATGGAAAATTCATTTGATAAGACAACTTCTTGAAAACGTATATACCATTGCCTCGAGGATCATTTAAGACCATATATGGACTTACGAAGTTTACAAACCTTATGTTCGTTTCCTTCTTTTACAAACCCTGTTGGTTGTTCTATATAGATCTCCTCGTCCAATACTCCATTGAGAAAGGCAGTCTTTACATCCATCTGATGTAATTCGAGGTTTAAGCAAGCTACCATTGCCAGAATCAGGCGAATCGAGGTAAAACGCACAACAGGTGAGAAGGTCTCTTCGTAGTCTATCCCTTCCTGTTGCGTAAAACCTTTCGCGACAAGGCGAGCTTTATATCTATTTATAGAGCCATCAGCCTTATGCTTGATCTTGAGAACCCATTTGTTCCCAATTGCTCTATGTCCTCTGGGTAAGTTAACTAAGTCCCAGACTTGGTTAACTTTCATCCACTTTCAATTCCTCCTTCATCGCTTCCATCCATTTGTCTTTTGCAGGGCATGATACGGCCTGTTTGAAAGTAGCAGGCTCTTCATCATCTTGTAGTAAAGTCATAAAGGTTTGCGGAAATTCATCCTCAAATCTTAGAGGAGCCAACCTTGAACGACTACTACGTCGTATTTGAGATTCTTCAAGTCCTTGTTGACTCGAATTTAGATCAATTCTAATATTACTCCCACTTGTAATGTCGTTAGAATTGCTCACACTTGTATCATTATTCCCGTATGGAAGGGGATAATCGTCATTCGTATAATCCATTGGTGAAGGTTGAAACGTATTTTTGTTTTCACCAAGAATTCTCCCACTCGAATGAGGTAATCCTTCTTGATCATAAATCTCAAATAGAGATAAGTCCTGACTTATCTCGCCCTGTCTTGGAAACTCGTTTTCCAAGAAAGTGACATCCCTCGACTCAAACTCAATTAGCCCACCATTGTCTTCCTGACTAACAAAAACATAACCTTTGGAGTTTTCTGCGTATCGTATAAAGATACATTTCCTTCCCCTTGGTCCAAGTTTGCCATACTTATGGGAGGAAATATGTGCGTAGAATGCACAACCCCAAGGTTTCAAAATGTTTTAAGTCAGGGAACCTTTGGTTCCACAACTAATAAGGAGTGGAGCTAACTGATTTCGAGGGTACGCGGTTTAAAATAAAAGCGGCCGTTAATAATGCATCACCCCAAAAGGTGATTGGCAAGTTAGCTTGCGCCATCATTGAACGGACCATTTCCATTAAAGTCCTATTTCTCCTTTCTGCAACACCGTTTTGTTGAGGAGTATAAGGCATAGTTACCTGATGTACTATGCCTTTTTCATCACAAAGTTCCTTAAAACTTGTTGATTGATATTCACCGCCCCTATCGGTTCGCAAGATCTTAACCTTGCGATCTAATTGATTCTCCACTAAACTCATATAGTTTTTAAAGCAAGCCAAAGTTTCACTTTTGTGGGATATCAAATAGATATGTCCGAATCGGGTGAAATCATCAATAAAAGTGATGAAATAGGACTTTCCGCGTCTTGTCTTGACATTCATTGGACCTCATATGTCCGAATGGATAAGCTGTAATGGAACCTCGGCCCTTGTGCCGGTTCCAAACGGCTTGCGACAAGATTTCCCCACAAGGCAATGTTCGCAGGTCGACATTTCAACCTTTGAAACTTTGGATAGAAGGCCACGTTTGGCAAGTCTATCCATACGCGTTGGTCCAATATGACCAAGCCTTGTGTGCCAACAAATTATATTAGACTCATTAGTCAAAGAATTTTTCACAAGGAAAAAAAAATTGAGGAACCATATATTGTACTTATTACAATAAATCCTTTGAAATACAAACCCAGTACCAATAAAGGAATTATTACAAAATAGGTCCATATTACAATCATGAAGGAACCAACTATAACCAAGACCCATTAAATTGACCACAGTTTTAATATTCCTTTGAATATATGGAATGAAGAGAACATCATGAAGTAGGAGAGTGCGGCCGTTGTCCAAGACTAGCTTGCGAGTCCCAACGCCTTTCACTTCAACACGTGTGTTGTTTCCTACATTGATCCACTCCATTCCTTGGGGTATCCGGTGATACTCCACGAAGGACCGTCTGTCCTTTGCTATGTGGTTGGTGGCACATCGTCACTTCCACTCGTACACGAACGAGCATAGTGACCGAGCTTGTTGCACTTGAAGCACTTGATCCTTTTCAAGTCTTTCTTCTTGTGCCATTTCTTGTGCCCACCCTTATGTTTGGGTTCCTTGGTAGACTCAGGTTGCTTATTACGTTCATTTAGAAGACTTCGAACGATCTTTACGTTTCTTTCCCCCGTGTGAGGAACTAGCAACCATGTGCACTTCTGCACTTGGCTTGGCAGCCGCAAGCCGCTCTTCCTCTAATTCGAGGTGCTTGGAAACATCGTTGAAGGTTTTGATGCTCTCATTATGAGTGAGATGCATCTTCATCTGATCCCACCCATTTGGTAGGGAACGTATGACTGCTTGGATTTGTTGCTCATCTGTGAGCACATGACCTGCATCCTTTAACTCTGAGATAAGGTTCGCCATATGTCGCAGATGTTTCCCCATGGAATGATCTGGACGTTTCTTATATGAATCGAACCTTATAGTTAAGGAGCGAAGTTTGGACACCGATGTGCCACCGAACTTCTCCTCTAGCTTGGACCATATGTCCATGGCTAGGTCATGTTCTCGGAAGATGCGCATTATGTCATCAGCCATACTGCTTAATAACGTAATGCGCGCTATCTTGTTCTTCCGAGACCAAGCATCAAAAGCTTCCTTGTCTCGTCGGTGTTGGGCCGTAGTGCCCAACTCGGGTTCAATCATAACGTTCTTTAGAGTTTCGAGCACCTCTTGCTCCTCTAGAACGTATTGTATCTTGATGAACCAAAGTTTGTAATTATCGTCGTTGAGTTTTTCACCTCTGTTTAACTCAGCGACGATATTCTTTGAAGCGGAAGACATTTTACTTTTAAAATGCTGCAAAAGACACAAAACCGAAGGTTTGATCAAAACATTGCATAAAAATTCTTAAAATATAACTCCCACTTGAAATGATAATAGAATATCCCATTTGGATAGTTCTAAAAATTCAAATCCCACTTGGAATTATATTATATTTGATAAGTTACTTTCGAAAAATATTGAAGATGTTGTTCTAGAATCGAAAAGGTCTCTATGATTCCAATCACCATCTAGAACAACCTTCAATATTCCCCCATCACTTATCAAACAATCGTACTCTTATAGTACTTCGCAGCGGAAAATTACTTTTGAAAAACATATCTTTCAAAATGGAATAGGTGAGAGTTTGCGCAAAGAATTTTAGCGCAACAATTGCCAAGCCACGAGACCTGTTCTACACACCCATGGGTTAGATAACCATGGCCGGATCGTGGTAGGACTTGGAATTCTAAATTGCGCTATCCCGATTAAGGACGGGACATAACCTATTTGAAAACATCTTTTTCAAAAAAAATTTAAAATACATTGGCTAATCTCCGTAGAGTAGAGCACAACGTCATAAGTACATTGGCTAATCTCCGTAGAGTAGAGCACAATGACATGGCTAATCTCGCATGAAGTAGCGCACTATGGCTAATCTTCAAGGAGTAGAGCCCAAGGAAAAACTTCATTAAAATGTTAGCCCCGTATGGGCTAGTCGGCACTGTGGTTAGCCCCGTATGGGCTAATCGGCACATTCGAGTTTGACCAAGGCCTTTTGTCACCCCGTATGGGTCAGTCGGCAAGTTTGCGATCGACCAAGACCTTCTGCCGGATTGGTCGACCAAAACAACCAAATTGGTCGACCAATTATTTGGTCTGCAACTTCTCCAGGCCAGGGCCTCTGCCCTGGCCGAGGCTTGGCCAAGGGCCGGCCAGGGCCTCTGCCCTGGCCAGCCAGGGGCCCTGGCCCCCTCGGCCAGGGCCTCTGCCCTGGCCGAGGCCGGTCAGGGCCGGCCAGGCCCTGGCAGTGGCCAGGGCGCCGGCCCCTGGCCTTGGCCTGGGCCCGGCCACTGCCGGCCTGGCCCTTGGCCGGCCGCTGCCGGCCTGGCCATGGCCGGCCATGGCTTGGCCATGGCCGGTCATGGCCAAGGCCATTTTTTGCCTTGGCCGGCCATGGCCCTTTGGCCATGGCCGGCCTCCCCTTGTGTGGGGTGGCCGCACACCCCCGCCGGTGGGGGTTGCCGCGGTGGTTATTGGCCGTAGCCAACCCCCTCCGCATGGGGAGGGGGGTGCATGGCCTTCATAGCCCTTTTGGCCATGGTGCACATGCACTAAAATTCATCTTCCCCGATGGGAATAACCACCACCTTCTTCCTCGATGAAGCACCCGTTTGTCGATGAAGCACCCGTTCGTCGATGAAGCACCCGTTCGTCGAGAAAGTGGTTATTTTCTAATGGCCGTGTGCCAAAAATGAAAAATAACATACTACGTGAACGGTCGGTTCTTCCCGTCACGGAGAGTTCCTACCATATCCGTAATGATAGGAGACCCTAACGTGAAAAGAACAACCGCTGCGTTCTCTCCGTCACGAAGCGTTCCTACCATATCCGTAATGGTAGGATACCCATTCGTGAAAAAGACAACGACTCGTTCATAGTTTCGACGGGACGGCGGTTTGACCGGGGCGAACCCGTATGGATCTGATACCAATGTAGGATCCTGCCAAAACAGAGTTAGGATCGATAAATGAAGTTGAGACTTACGCTTGCGTATGCGGCACGGTAGTCTACGAACTTCACCTTCGGATTCGCCACGACGGATCGAGTCTTCTCACGAACGGAGTAAGGCTACTAAATCTACAATCTAAATCTCTACTTTTAGATTAAGAACTTGGATAAAGGGAGAGGAAGTATTTCGGCAGAGCTTCGCTAGAATGAAAATGCATGCAAGAATGCCATGCAAAAGTGTTAGGAAATGGCTAACCCTTAGGTCTTATTTATAGCCCCCAAGGTAGTTATTTTAGGAGTAATTGTTCCTTTGGAACAATTTAACTAAGGTGTACCATCGTACATGGCATATTATAAGCTTAAGTTGTACCATATGCATGGTACAATATAAGCTTAAGATATTACCCCTTTATTAGCCATATGTCGCATGCACTTATGCACATATAATGCGACTTTCCCATCAATCTAGAGATCCTCTCCGCAAGGGAACATATTCCCTTTGCACACGACTTCGTGTACGCGACGTTCGAGGTCCGTATTCCCTCATACATCCCCTACAAGGGTGTACTAACGTCTTCCATATCCAACAGAGATAAGCTAATACCACGTCATCATCATCACAGAAAATTCATCTCTAGCAAAAAGATGAAAGAAATAAGGATAAAAAGGAAATAAAACTACCTTACAATGCCGCACACTCAAGAAATAGAAGAAAAACGTGATGCATGATAATAAAGGAAAAAGTGGGTGAAAATAGGTGTAAAAACGAAGAAATGCAAGAAAATAAAAATAAAAGGCGATAAAAAAATGAAAAGTGTGAGAACTTACTCCCCCAAGCTAAAGTGCACAATGTCCTCAATGTGCGAAGTGTGGCACACCGAGAGACGAGATATGGGTGGGGTGGGTGAGGATGCATGCATGATGAAAAGAAAAGAAAAAGAAAAAAAGAAAAAGAAAAATATGATACATATGCAGGTGATGCATGCAGAGACCAAAATGGTGCAAATATGAGTGTCCCCAAAAAGTACTCCCTCTCTCCCAAAGAGATATAGACAGATAGGACCAAAATGTGAACAAAACAGTGTGTGGAGGAGGGGTGCAAAATCAGCAGGCTCACAAAAAGTATCCAGCGTATCGACAACAAAAATATGGAAGGCATCCAGTGTGTGCCTAAGGGGGTGGGGGTGCACCAGCACTGTCCTGTGGCGGAGGTGGTGGGCGAGATGGACGCTGGGTGGGTGTGGGTGGCGGAGGCAGTCGGGCAAGGATCTGGCTCAGGCAAGCCTGAATACTAGGCAGTAAAGCGACCTGCATCTCCACAGAGCTGACAGTAGCGGAGAGAGCCCTAAAGTCTCCTCTAAGTCCACTAACTGCCCCCTCTAGAGCACGGAGGTGCTGAACTAGAGTGTCGGGGGGAGGTGGATCAGAGGGTTGAACAGGTGAAGAACGGGGCTGTCTCACACGGCTACTGTAGAGTATGGGTGTGACAGTGGGGTGGTGCTGGGGTACTGTGCTCGCTAAGTGACGCCCAATCTCTGGGAGAGGCTGAGACACAGGAAGAGTAGAAGAGGATGGAGCGGCAGCAGAAGTGGAAGTGAAAACGAACGACGAGGCGGGTGGAGAGGTCAGTGACACAGACGTAGGGACAGACGCCACTACGCTCTCGAAAAATACAATGGCGGTGGAGACAGTGAGGTCGACGACTGGGGAGGTCGTGAAATGTGAAGGAAGAGACTCCCCAGGTGTCGAGAGCAAAAATGTGGTCAGGGTCTCTACCGCGGAAGCAAAAGATGGCTCGCCACACTCAACTATGGTGGGGGGACACTCGGGGCTGGCAGCTGAAATGGGATCTATTAACATGGGCACAGTGATGGTGGTGTGGTGGGTGGACTCAGCTAAAGTGCTCCCGGCACTAACAGAAGTGTGGACAGAGGTGTCAGGAGGTACAAACGAAGCAGGCGCAAGCTGAGGGATCACAGGGTCAAGTGGTGGAAGGAGGGGCTCCTGCTGAGCACCCTCAGGCTCAAGCACATACGCGGCGGGGATGAGAAGATCCATAGGTGGAATCCACTCCCCGCCCACGGGTCCGATATGCATCCGAGCAGGGCTCGGGAGAATCATGTAATCAGCGATGTGGGGACCATGCAGCCACACCCAGTGGCGTTGACCATGAGGACGAAGCATCCTCATCCGGGCCATAACATCTATCGAAAGTGAGGTGGGGCCCGGTGGTCTCAGCAAGCCAGCTGGGAGGTCAACTCCGCATAATAGGGCCAAGAGGGTAATCAGACAGCCGCAGCAAATAGGCGTATGAGCGTCGACAGAAATAATGATGCGGTTGATGTACCAACTGGCAATATCAATCTCTACAGCGGGGACCAGAACGTCGTCTCCATCAAAAACCCTGGAGTGTGTCATCGCATAGAGCATATAGAGCTCTGGCGTCGACAACGTCCCGGGCTCGTACCTCGCAAGAAAAGTGGTCGCCATAAGGCGCTGTGCAATGCGGAGGCACGGGTGGAGAACGGCAGAGGCCTTGGCCCGACTAGGGTCAAAGGCAAGGTGTAATCCTGTAATCCAAGTCCAAAAGGCGTGCGTGTCGAACGACAGGGGTGGGATGTACGTAGGGCTATAAGCGCGGCCTGGGTCAGGGATAGCGGGCCACTGGAAGAATGCTCGGAGCATGTCAAGAATGACCTGGCACTCCTGATCCATTAGGAGAAATGAGCATCCTCCAGGGATCCGCTCGATAGAGCTAAGGACCTCTAATGTCAGGCGGATATAAGTGTCCGCCGACACCGATAAGAAATCATGCCACCCCACATTGTCGTACAACTGGAGTAGCCCCTCTAGAACCCCTAGGCGCTCTAAGTCAGCGAGGTGCGTGAACCTAGTGGGTATGATCGAGCGATGGGAGATACGCTTAAATCTGGCGTGCTGGGCGTCGTCTCTGAACGTAATCCCCATCGCATCAAACGCGGGGGCAGGCTGTGCAAGTGGTGGAATGGGATCGGGCAGAGGCGGCTGTGTAGGTGGTGGTGGGATAGGTGGAGGGGAGTCCGCCCTAGCGGAAGAGGAGCAAGGATCACCTGACTTCTTCTGCTTGGAAGCGGGCTCCCGGGTGCGTGGCCTAAGGCGAGGCGGCATGTGTGCCGCGAGACGTGCCCACTACCTAAATAAAAATACGAAGTGCTAGATGATGGAACAAGTATACCTGAGCACGACGCGAGAGAAAAATCTGAAGTGTACGAAGAGACGCCTCCTTCGCGAAGCTCCGAATGCATCTAAGAGCTCCCCAAAGCTCCCCCAAGCTATCCTGAAAAGCAAACAATAAAATCAGCGGTGTACATCAACAAATATGGGGGGAGATGGGGGTACAATATATATATATATATATATATATATATATATATATATATATATATATATATATATGAATTGATTTGAGTTTGGGGTGCAATGGCGTACGAAATGGGAGAATGGAGGAGAAATACGAATTTGGGGCGAAACGGGGGTGACCGGCGGTGGGGAAGGCGGCGCCGACGATGGTCGGCGGTGGTCCGGCGTCGGCGTCGGTCGACGGTGAGTCGTTGGCCGGCGACGGTGAGGGATCAGGCGAGGGAGGCAGTGATTCAGGCGAGAGAAACTGAAGGGGCTCGGGCGCTGGGTGAAATTTTGGGGATTTTGGATTTTCTCGAAATTCGCACAGCCGCAGCACGTATCGGTCGAGTGACAGGTTCACTCGGCCGAGTGAAAAAAATTTCGAAATATATTCGTAACTTACGACTCGACCGAGTGGCTTTTCTCATTCGGGTAATGGACAGGTTCCACTCGGCCAAGTGGCACAGCCACTCAGTAATTTTTAGAGCGTGCAGTGTATCTGATTCACTCGGTCGAGTGGCAAGTCACTCGCCCGAGTGGCAAATTATACTGTAAATCGTAGAAAATAACAGAGAGTTGGTCAGAAGGATCTTCCCTGATCTGTGATCCACTCGGCCGAATGGAGTCTTTGCTCGGCTGAGTGACATATGTTACTCGGCCGAGTGGCATCCTGTTTTTTTGCCATGGCTCTCTGTTTTCACTCTATTCTCTGTTTTTCTTCCCCCCGTCAGTCTCCTGCTTCTCCTGGGGCCTGAGCGCATTCTTGGAGCGCTCTCCCTTGCCTTAGCCATCCTCTATATGAATGATCTCTCGTTCTCCATCTCCTGTCATTAAAAACAAAGCTCGTTGTCACAATTTTTATAGACACTAGACTCTAGACACTAAGACAAATCTAGAATAAAAATGAAAATCAACTAAGAATGATATAAAACTGTCGGGTTGCCTCCCGACAAGCGCTCGTTTAAGGTCATGAGCTCGACCCCTTATGATTTTCGTTTAGCGCGTGATGTTGGACGCATGCGAGATACGCCCGTCAAATTTGCCGTGAAGGCCACTTGGATTTGGTTGTTGATGCTCGTGGGCTTTCCTCGGTGTCCCCTCATCATGGGTGGTGTTGGGGGATAAGTCCCCAAGCTTGAGCTAGTCCCAATCTTCTTCTTCACCGGTGACACCGATCTTCTATTCGGTGGAGCTTTCTTCGATTTGTTGGCCGTTGAGAGCTTGCAAAGCTCCCTTATCCTCGCGACATCAGTGTCGTCTTTGTCATCGACCGTTGAGCTATCCGGAGGGTCCTCCAACTTTTCTTCAATGCTAGGAGTTTGGCCTTCTTCAATGCCATCATCATGGAGAGCGCCTATAGAATGCAAAATGGCTTCGTCGATCACCTCATCAAGGAGGTATGAAAGATCATGGGGGTGTCCCTTGAGTAGATATACACGATTCACTTCTCCGATGGGGGCTCCTTCGGAATAATGCTTGAGCCGTTGTCCATTTACCTTGAACGTGGCTCCGTCTTTTCCTTCCAATTCAAAAGCTCCCTTCGGTTGTATGTGCTTGATGGTGAATGGTCCGGACCATCGCGATCTTAAATTTCTGGAAAAGAGTCGGAGTCGGGAATTGAATAGGAGGACTTTGCCTCTGACCTTGAAGTCCGTAACAGTGATGCGTGCGTCGTGGAGGATTCTAGTCCTCTCTTTGTAAATTCTTGAGATCTCGTAAGCATCTCGTCTAATCTCATCAAGCTCATTGATGTCTAAGAGTCGCCTCACCGTCGCACTCTTGTTGTCATAATTGAATGTCTTAATAGCCCAATATGCGCGGTGTTCCAACTCTACCGGCAAGTGACAAGTTTTCCCATAAACAAGTCGGTATGATGTGGTGCCAATGGGAGTGCGAAAGGCCGTGCGATATGCCCATAGTGCATCGTTTAATTTCATGGACCAATCTTTTCTAGATCTATCGACGGTCTTTTCTAAAATTTGCTTGATTTCTCAGTTCGACACCTCCACTTGGCCACTCGTCTGAGGGTGGTATGCCATGCCAATTCTATGATTCACCCCGTACATTTTCAACATGGCTTCAAATTTGTTTTCTATAAAGTGGCTTCCCCAATCGCTTATCAAAGTACGAGGCACTCCAAAGCGTGGGAAGATGTTTTGCTTGAAAAATTTGGACACCACCCTCGCATCATTGGTAGGGGTTGCAATTGCTTCTACCATTTTAGAGACGTAGTCCACGGCTAATAAGATATACTTGTTTCCTTTGCTTGACGGAAAAGGTCCCATGAAGTCCACTCCCCAACAATCAAATAACTCAATTTCTAGAATGGGCTTCATTGGCATCTCGTTTCGTTTGGATATATTTCCGGTCCGTTGGCATTTATCGCAACTCTTGACGAGGTCATGCGTGTCCTTGAACATGGTTGGCCAAAAGACCCCGCACTGTAATATCTTAGCGGTGGTTTTGGAGGCGGCGTGATGTCCCCCGCATGGCATACTATGGCAATGCAAAATGATTGACGTGGCCTCCTCCTTGGAAACACACCTCCGAATAACACCGTCCTTGCATATCTTGAAGAGATACGGATCTTCCCAGAAATAGTTTCGGACTTTGTGCATAAATATCCTCTTTTGTTGTGTGGGCATTCCGCATGGTTTTATCCCACAAGCCAAATAATTAACAAAATCTGCATACCAAGGCACCTCTCCGGGTCTTATGGCGAATAGCCTCTCGTCGACAAAGGTGTCATCGATTGGTAAGCTTTCATCCTCCTTGTCGCGAACAAGCCTAGACAAGTGGTCCGCCACAACGTTGTCCGTTCCCTTCTTGTCTCTAATCTCCAAGTCAAATTCTTGCAGCAAAAGTATCCATCTTATCAATCTTGGCTTTGCCTCTTTTTTGCTTTGAAGATACTTCAATGCCGAATGGTCGGTGTGGACAATAACTTTGGATCCAAGGAGGTAGGACCAAAACTTCTCGATGGAATAGACAATCGCCAAGAGCTCTTTTTCGATTGTGGAATTTTTTCTGTGCCTTGTCCAATGTTTTGCTTGCATAGAATATTGCATGAAGCTTTTTATCCTTCCTCTGACCTAGCACTGCTCCAATTGCTTGGTCACTTGCATCACACATGAGCTCGAAGGGAAGACTCCAGTCAAGCGGTTGTATAATGGGGGCGGAAATGAGTGCTTCCTTCAACATGTTAAATGCTTGCAAGCATTCTCCTGAAAAGATAAAGGGGCATCTTTAGCAAGTAAGGCAGTAAGAGGTCGGGTGATTAATGCAAAATCCTTGATAAAGCGGCGGTAAAACCCCGCATGACCAAGAAAGCCTCTAATGCTCTTAACATTAATAGGAGGAGGGAGTTTTTCGATTACCTCAATTTTCACCTTATCGACCTCGATCCCTCTAGAAGAAACAAGGTGACCAAGAACTATCCCCTCGGTGACCATAAAATGACATTTTCCCCAATTAAGAGTGAGGTTATTTTGTTGGCATCGTTTAAGGACTTTAGTAAGATTAGCCAAACAAGAATCAAACTCACTTTCATATACAGAAAAATCATCCATGAAGACTTCCATAATATTTTCAATATAATCAGAAAAGATGGATGTCATGCACCTATGGAAAGTGGCGGGAGCATTGCAAAGTCCAAAGGGCATTCTACGGTAGGCATATGTACCATAAGAACATGTAAAAGTGGTCTTTTCTTGGTCATCATGCAAGGGGATTTGAAAGAATCCCGAATACCCATCCAAATAACAAAATTATTTATGTTTAGCAAGGCGCTCAAGCATTTGATCAATGAAGGGCAATGGGTAATGGTCTTTCCAGGTGGCTTTATTTAACTTCCTATAATCAATACACATCCGCCATCCCGTGACTGTGCGCGTAGAAATGGGTTCTCCCTTTTCGTTTTTTATAACGGTCATCCCCCTTTTTAGGGACGACATGAACATGGCTAACCCACCTACTGTCAGAGATAGGATAGATAATGCCGGATTCAAGTAATTTAAGAATCTCTTTCTTAACCACCTCCTTCATGTTAGGGTTCAACCGCCTTTGAGGCTCTATGGATGTAGCTTCAGTGTTTTTCAAGTGGATTCTATGCGTGCAAAGCCTAGGGCTTATTCCCTTAAGATCAGAGATGGTGTAGCCAAGCACATCCTTGTGACTCCTAAGGACATCTAAGAGTCTTTCTAGTTGATCATGGTTGAGGTGGGCATTAACAATAACCGGATAGGTCAATTTATTACCCAAGAAAGCGTACCTTAGATTCGGTGGTAATTGTTTAAGATCTACCTCAGGAGGCGCTGTACCCTCTACTTCCTCTCCTTGTGAAAGCTTGGCTTCTTCTGCAAAATCTGGGTTTAGTTCCTGCTCTGGGAGTGGGCTTCCGCATGCAGACTCAGATTCACTTCTTGGTGAGGACGGTGCACAGAATAGACACTGCACAACTCCGTGTGGGCATCGATGGGACTACCACTCTGTTCCGGTCCAAACCTGAGATCAAGAGATGTGTCAGTGGGTTCATAAATGTAAGAGTGAGGGTCATAGAGTGTACTTCCCTGAATCTCGGCATGCCCAGTGGACTCCTCGAGAGTGTAGTACTCTTCGATGCATGCTCTACCGTCTTCAAAATATAACTTGCCGTCCCTCACATCAACTGTGATGTTGCCCTCGATAGTCCCTTCCGGGTAGATTTGATCCATCACAAACCTAGCAAATAGTTGCTCAATGGGGTCCTCGATATCAACGGCAAACGCCCCTGTGGCATGGAACTCATCAACAAGTTCCTTAAGAAGGCCCGCGAAGGAATCATCATCTCCCGGTCTAGACTCAGTTATCAACATTGCGTTGTTGGGGTTTTGACGGACCCCCAGAGCTCGGATCCGTATCCGTCCTAAGTCGGACGGACCACGGAGGCACAAAAGCGCAGCGGAAAACCAGAAATCAAAATTTCTACACTAGCTAAACAATTTAGCTAGGCTCTGGGGAGCCAGAACCTAGCCCGATCTATGCCAACTTGGGGTGGATCTGACCACCCCAAGAAGGATCTACACTAAAGCGACTAATAAAATCTACACTAAGAATGCTTAACCACATACCCGGAATCTTGGCCCTGGGGCAGGCAAGATGTACCGCATCGTCTTGAGAAGCTCCTCGTAGCCGAGCCGCGTTGACTCGATCTGCCTGAGCCACCTCGCACCCTCGCACCGATCCGCCTGAGCTGCTTTCGCCTCCGAGCCGATCACACGCGGTAGAAAGTTTCACTTGAGAAGAAACCCGCGTCTTAGACGTCCGGATCAGATCCAAACCCCCTTTGTAGTCGTGCTAGGACTACTCCGGAGAACAGGAAAATAGAGAGAGAGTTTAGTCACGGATCGAGCTTGCTCTAAAATTCTGGAGCTACTCGATCGTTGACTGGTGTGTGTTTCAACGAGGAGAGTGCACCCCTATTTATAAAGGGAGTGAGCACTCACTCACTCGTTGCGGGCAATGTGGGACAATCCTCATGAAGAGAAAAAATCAATTTAAGCCATTTGGCTTAATTTCAACTTTAAAGTTAGCCTTTCACAAAATCAAACTTTAACTAATTAATTCTCCTCGCATACTAAACTTCAGACACCAAACAAGCTATCAATCAGAAGAGCTTGGAATGGTGAACGCGTAGGAACTGACGGTGACGAATTTTGACTTCGTTTGACCCCTCAAACAATTGCTCAAAGTTTAGCAATTTCTCAAAATTCGTAGCCGTCATTAGGGGTTTCAAAACCCCCTAATTTGACTTAAGTTGCGGGCGCGCCCGCTAGGCTTAGCGGGCGCGCCCGCCCAAGGGAGCAAGGGCGGGCCGCCCGCCCGCTGCTGCAGCGGTCGGGCGCCCGCTGCAACAGCGGGCGCGGGCCCGCTGCTGCAGCGGGCTGCGCCCGTTTGCCCTTTGATATGGGCTTTTTAGCCCAGTGGGTCTCACCCACTGCTCCTTGGACCGTTTTTGCGTTTTCGGATTCGTTTGAGCTCTGATTTGGACACGGTTTGAACCTGTGTTTAGACCGGAACGATCCCGTCATCCAGGTAACCCTTTCCAACATGTTTGTTCCTACTAAATTCATCGTAACCATTTTACAACACGTTTAGTCAAAGTTTGCATCTAATGCAACGTTTTTTCCATATTGCTAATGCGACTAACTTTCACAACTTGACTTATGAATATCATCAAATGATATTTCTCTCTATTCTATATTCCTATTACTAAGACACGAACACTTCTCGGTGTGAGACCCTACAGCCTGACCTTACTACAGGTTGGGGCTCGAAACCCCTAGACGACGGTCACTACGAGCAGTAGCTGTCGTCCCTGTTTCAGAGTCATCATAACGTGATCGACCCTTTGACAAAAGTATCATAGGGTTTGCATTGGATGTGTCAGTGATGAATGCCGTTAGCTAAAATCCCTTCGTCAAGACTGTGTTATTGTTGGCCTAGGGTATGGTTTTCTGTCAACCCTATTAGACAACATTGGTCAGTATACGGCGGTCTTTATTGTATACACATTGTACTACTTACAGCGTACCCCGGCCGAGGATTAACATAAAGACCGTACTGAGCCTGTAACACTAACTTCCCTTTAATGGAAGTGACGAATCCCATCTTAGTCACTTACTCACCTCGAGAGCTTCAGGTGCAACCCAACCTAAGATCTTTCATCAGGACTGGTCCTCGAAGCTAGATGTCTAAGCTACATCGTTCGCTCACAGGTTGGTACAGATGACTTCAGGTCTTAAGGATCAACTAACCTATCATCACCCTAGAGTTATTAAAGACAGATTATTAAAGTTAACCGATTAATAACTCTAACTTGGTGGTTCAGTGAACTCATTCTCCAATGAGCACCTGTGTCTTGTCTCCGACTTCACCAAGTCGAATGACTATGAGATTATCATTACCCGCAGGTAAGACGAAGACACAGTGATCTATCCGATGTGTCGATATCCAGTTCTCGACACATCTATGATCACGAACCGTTTTAGACTTACGTTTCTATTCGGTCTCTTACTTACTCATAATCGAGATCTCATCTAGATATGTAAGGACCTAACTATAAGTCTATGGATATTATCTAAGTATATTAATACAAATGATTTTATACTTGGAATAATACGTACCATATACGGTATGAACAATACGTATAATTAAGATAAATTGCCTTATGGGCATATATCTTCCTACATCTCCCACTTGCACTTAGGCTATTTATCTCGGTATCTCATACCGTTATAGCATATCAGTCATTTTGACATTTGATATGGCAAACCTAAGAATGGTTCTACTAACAAGTATCTACAACGAATTTAATGGATTGTAATTACATCTTTTGATCACATAGGGTTGATCCTTTGGAAAAATGATCTGGATCAATTTTCCTAACTTTGTATAGCTAACATTTAGCTTATACGATTTAGATGTGGGGTCTAACCTTTCCGTAAGTCAGTTCTAGCTCACTCCACTTTATTTTGTCAATATGTCAAGTACATATTTGACACCCTAAGTCTATATATATATATATATATATACGATTAAATCAAAACAATTTTGACTTAATGATTTATATAGAAGATTCATTAAAGTGAAATATTCTTTTTACTTAGTCCGAAAAACGGAACTAAGTATATGAGCTCGCTCCCACTGACTTTAAGAATTACCTGGTTAAATTACTGCAACATAATATCTAAATTATATTTAGATTTATGTGCAAAAATAACCATTTGGTAAGTGCCTCAGATGGAATGCACAAGTGTCAGGTTCGGTTTGACGAATGAGTCAAGTCAAGATCGTTTTAAGGAATTTTGACATTGACTCGTTCAATCAAAACGTCCTACACTGTACTTATTCCTTTAACCACATTAACTCTTTTAATAACTAAATGCAGTTCATCAAGAATTAATCTTGATATGCGTATCATTGTGATCGCACACAATTTATACGCCCCCTGGAACCTATACTTAACTACTGATTGACTTTTAACATTTAGTCAGCTCCAAAATCAATATTATCGAAGCTATACACCATTATTCGCAGACATCACAGAAAAGCCACATCCACAGAATTTACGCCGATTCAATTTCAATTGCAACAAACGAGACATCCATTCCAGAACAACGGGTTCATGAAAAGAACCTTAACTTGTTTATCAAAAATAAACCTTGAGTGCAAAGCACTCATTCATTGTTTTCGATCCTTAAAGATGATACATTTTATTCAAGTAAGAAAAATATCATCTCCATCACGATCATCGTCTCCAGAAGTCTTTGAGCGGTCCCAGCAGCAACTGTTGCTTTGATTGCCGACCGATCTCCGTACTTCTCCAATCTCCGGTTCATATCAGCCACCTGAATACATTACACAGATGTCTATAAGTATCTCATACTATATGAATGGAAATAATTGCATTTAATTGAATTTAATTTGTACCTGAGGTAGAGGCATCAGTATGCCCCTTCTTCTTCTCTGCAAGATAGATCTTGCAGTTCCTCTTCCAGTGGCCAATCTTGTGGCAATGGAAACACTCAGATTTCGACGGGGCCCCTTTGTTCTTCTTCTTCCCATTCTTAGCCTTTGCAGGTTGTGGGACCTGCCTCTTCTTTCCCTTGCCTTTCGGCTGGTCGGAAGTAGCAGAGCCAACAACCAGTGCAGTCGGCTTCTTCTCAATCTCCTCAAATTGCCGGAGCATATTGAGGAGACCAGGAAGATCCGTCTCAAGGCTGTTCATTATAAAGCCAGTTATAAAGGGCTTGAACTCGGGAGTTAAAGACTTTAGGATAATGTCCGTGGACATCTCATTGTCCAGGATAAATCCTAACTGGGCAGCGTCCTCTACGTACCTGATCATCTTGATAACATGATCTTGTACGGGCCCTGTCGTCATCTTTGTGCCCCAGAGGTTGCTAGTAGCCTCGAACTTGGCAGCTCTGGATCGCTTGCCATACAACTCTTGTGCATTAAGGAGTATGCTCTGAACATCCATATGTTCATGCTTCCTTTGCAGTTCGTTGGTCATCGAAGCTAGAGTAAGGCACCTTGCCTTCTCTGCATCCCTCTGGTACAACTTAAAGGCTTCTTTCTCTTCGTGGGTTGAATCATCATCGGGCTTCTCCGGAGCGTCCTCGAACAATATGTATCCAATCCCACCTAGGGAAAGGACCAACTTAATGTTCCTAAGTCAGTCTTTGTAGTTGGTTCCATCCAGCACGTTCTTTTCTACCATGTATTTTAGACCTGAGTCCATTCTGCATTTTATAGATACTTTAGTTAGTATATGTTCGTAGTATAGTTTTAATGGTTTTAATAAAACTATATTCTCCCACTAAATTTATTTAAAGCCATAATAATAAACAATTTATTATGAAATAACATTTGTGAGAGAGGGATCCTACTACCCTGAGTCTGACAACCTTGAGTGTGTCTCAACAAGTTGTCCGACTCTGCAGTCAGTAGACGAACTTGTCGTCAACCATATTATCTATGATTCCCTATCGATTTTACCCCTAGTCATTTGTGATCATGAGTGTACTCAACCGGATCACAATGGCTAGCCTAGTCGGACCCTTGTTTTCGTGTCTAGCCTGACTTGCCCCTTTGCTCGGTGTATGCACGACGCGCCGGTTTGGGTCAGGTCATAGACTACATTCTTTGTTAGACTTGCGCCGAAGCTCGAGGAATGAGACAACGGTTTCAGTCAGGTTAAGATGTCAATCAAGAAATCAGTTTCTATAAGATTGACATGTCACGGCTTGAGTGTAGCTCAACAACCGAAACATGTTTCTTACAGTTGCCAACTCCTAAAACAAGGAGGGCTATGATTTATCTTGAACAAGATTATTATCGTATTGACTAAGGTATAGTCGATGGACTTACATAGTCATGAATCGACTCCTTGCGGTCCAGCAGACACGGCCAGTGAATTGACTAAGTCAGGACCACTTGTTACCCAGTCTAGCTAGGTTGGTCCAAAAACTTTAGCCAAGCACATTGACCGACATCATGATCCATTGAAGGAGTTGTCATCAATCTTATGTTTTCCAAACAACTAAATGACTTTTAATTAAGAAGACTAGTTAATCCTTATCAACTAGTGGATCCTAAAATTCAAAAAATTTCGGATTGGTTGAACAACTTTTATTAAGTCCTTATCAACTATAAGGTTCTTCGTTCAACTTGCTACCCCAATCTAATTAGGATTTTAATAAAATAATTCAACATTGTCTTTTATGAAAATCATTAATTAAACGTTTTAATGAAATGATTTACAAACAAAGGGACTACCCTAATCTGGTATTAGGTTCGAATGTTGTTTTGTTTTATCAAACATAGCATGTCACTAATTAAAATTTCATCTCATAAAATTTTAAACATTTAATGGCTAACCTAATAAGGTTCACATGTCCATTAAAAAAGAAACAACTAATTTATCAACATAAATAAAATTTTCATTTTGTGACATACATGAGCATTTGCAAGTTTAAAATTATCTACATAATAAAAACATGCAAATCTAAATTTTAACACTTAAAATTAAATATTAAAATTTAAAGCCTCCATAAAAAATTTCATCGCATAAAACTAGGTCGTATAAAATTATCAAATAATTTTTAAACCTAGGCTTTAAAAAAATTTTAACCTTATTTCTAAAATTAAAATATCACATAATAATTTTAGAAACATCTATGTAATAAAAAGAAATTAATTTATGTTTCATCTCATGAAAATAAAACATTTCTATTATTTATATATTTTAAAACAATTTTAAAACTCTTTTAAAATCTTTTAGAAATCCTTTTAGAAGCTTTCAAATAAAGTTTAAAGATTTCTAGCCTTTATGTAACTAAAGAAAACTTTTAGATTTCAAAAATAAAAAATTTTCTATAAAGTTTACATAAACTTTAAATACCCCAAAAAAAATTTTATATCTCATAAAAAAAATTTATAAAGTATTTAAATATTAGAGACCTATTTAAAATTTATCGCATAAAGTAAAATAGTCCCAAAAAAATTTCTGTGTTGCAAAAACAATTTTTTAAAACACAAAATAATTTTTTAAAACTATTTAAAACATAAAGCTTGTTGTGAGTTGAGGGAGGCCTTTGGCCTCCCCCTCAACATCTCACCATTACTCCCCACTAAGTTAGTGGGGAGTCCCTTGGACTCCCATGCTCTAATTGAATATATAGAGAGCCATGGCTTGGGCCATGGCTACTCCTAATTTGGAGCTTAGTTTACACTCTTCTCCTAACAATCTTCCAACACGTTATCAGCACATTAGCTCTCATATCTTTGAGCTTTTTCTTCCCGTCTCCTTCCAAAAATCAAACCCATACACGCGAAGGAATCTGTTGTTGCTGTAATCCATTGCGGCGAAGCTTTACAGGGATTTCTTTTTGGAGCGTAACGGGAGCGCAACTATCTACGGATCTTAATTTTTACGATCGTCCCTAGATTTTTTAATCTAGAGGTAATATCTATCAATCCCGTAGATAGCTAGAACAAATTTTTAATTGGGCTATGATTTTACAATGCTTCATCTAAAGGCATTTTAAATCTGCTGCTATTGTATTATCTTTAAAATAAAATAAAAAAAACAAAAAAAAACCCATCGGCGTATCTATAAAAAAACCACTATATTGGTAATTTGGGGAAACAGGGCTTTTGCTTTATTTGTAAATCAATCAAGTTTCTGGAAGATTGCTAACCAGAGTCACATACCCACCATATAAACAAACTTCAGCAATAAGAACATAGTTTCGGTGCTCAGATTCCCAAATCATGAATGAATGTTCTACCGTGATTAGATTATACACTGATGAATCACATAATTACTAGTATTAGAAATGAAACAACAGTAAACAACTAGTTGGGACCACTAGTTGGGACCAGAGCATTTATTTTAATAGTCTGCGTATCTATATTGGTAATTTGGGGAGAAACGGGGTCGGCTCCCCTCGACGAATGGATTTTATTAATATTTGGTTGCTTCACGTCGCCGCCTCCCGTGTCGGGGAGGGGGCCTTTCGAAATCGCCGACCCCCCTAGGCGGTTGTCCGGTTATCCTCCGGTTGTCCTCCTCCGGTTTCGAAATCCATTTTAAATCCATTTCGAAATCGCCGCCCTCCTCCGATTGTCCGCCCCCCAGTCGGGGGGGGGGGGGGGGGGGGGGGGGGGGGGGGGGGGGGGGGGGGGGGGCTTTTGCCAAACACAGAGAGAAGAGGATTCTTTCTACCCTCTCTGTAAAAAGGAGTTGATGGGTCAGACTTACGTTTGGGGGGGTTTTGGCATTCCACATCCCAACAATTGGCTTAATGGCTCTATTTTGTTTAAATTTAAATAAAATAGATAACCTATTTATTGGGCCTGCAGCCCATTAGTCACAAATGCACATATATTCTATGGGCCAGAAGCCCAGTAAATTTTTGTGTACTTAATAAATTTTTAGCCTACCAAAATTGGGCCTGAAGCCCAGTAAATCCGATTGCATTTTTTTTAAATTAAGTCTGGGCCTGAAGCCCAAATATTAACAATATTGTAATTTGACAAATTGGGCCTGGTGCCATGTTAAAGCAAATTGATATAATTAATTTATTAATTTTTGGCAAATGGGCCTGCAGCCCAAATGTTAATAATACATTAAAATGATTAATATTTTTGGGCCTGCAGCCCCATTCAAACTATTAATTTATTTTAATTTCTTGTCATGTGCATATCGCCCAGTCTTTCATATTGCTAAATTTATAACACTATTGCATTATTATTAAATTATGGAATATTAGGATTTTTTTCAAAATATAATTATCTTAAGGATCCTGCGACCGCTCTGCCGTTAGTAAACTAACCTAACGGTGTATGACGTCTCCCCGTGGTCCGAGAGATTATTATATTTTATAGTCTCTTTTTCCATATTATATATGCATGTGTTATATGCCTGCGTGGTTGTTTTCTTTTGTGCCTGTAGCATATTATAAACTGCGTGGTTGTTTATATAAGCTAAAATGTGATTTTTGGGATCGGCCAATTTGATACCCTTTTTAAAAATTCCTTGCAATTTTATTTTCTTTTTGAGAGAATTTGTAAGTGAGGAATAAATGTATTAATGCCAAAGACTGGTGTACCACCAAATGAAGACGGAGACAGAAATTGGAAAATATAGGGACCCATTCTGGGTTTCCAAATTGTACTTTTCTCTTCTTTATGGACTGTATATTCGGACTTTGGACTTTGTATTCTTTTGGGTATCTGGCCGATCCCCACATTTTACTTATTTTTAATGCGTGAATTTCAATTTTAATTAATTCATGCTTATTTTAAAGTGCGTAGATAAATGGCAAAATTGGCAAACGTCGGTTTCGAGGTCCTCGATTCTGCAAAAAAAAATTCCTGAGTTGGCGAGTGGACCTGAAGTTTGCGTTCGATGGTCCTCCTTGGCTCCATTTTGGCTCCTCCTTCGGCCCCAGCAGCGGCCGATGCTTCTGCTACATCTAGCAGTAGCACTCCTACCACTGTCTCCGACGTGGATTAGGCGAAAGCCATAATCTACATTAGGAAACATATAGATCGGACCTTAAAGGCCGAATACCTAACGGTAGATGACCCAATGGAGCTATGGACAGCACTGGAGGCACGGTATAAACATCAAATTGATGTAATATTACCGCGTGCCAGTTATGAGTGGGAAAACCTCAGACTTCAGGACTATAAGTCCGTCGCTGAGTATAATTCTGCACTTCGTAATATCACCTCACGCCTGAAGTTGTGCGGTGAAGAAGTGACAGAACAACGCATGTTGGAAAAGACATTTACCTCATTTCACGAGAAAGATGCAATCCTCATGCAGCAGTATTGTGAACGCAACTTCACGAAATTCTCTGATCTGATCTTATGCCTACTTAGGGCAGAACATAATCGAGATTTACTGCTAGCCACTCATAATTTACGTCCAGCTGGCACTGCACCTATCCCTGAAGCCCACCACGTTTCTCCCCAGAAGTGGAAAAACAAGAAGAAGGCTAATAATAACAAAGGGAAGGATGTGATGTAGTATGGACGAGGAGAAGCCCCCCCCCCCCCCCCCCCCCCCCCCCCCCCCCCCCCACCCCCCCCCCGTCCAACAACAACAATACAGGAAAGAGTAACTTCATATGGAAGCAAAAGAACACTGACCAATTGTCACTTCCTAAGAAGAATTGGGAGGATAAATGCCATAGATGCGGCATGACTGGCCATTGGTCCAGAATCTACCGCACTCCTCGCCACCTCCAGGAACTATATCAGGCGAGCCAGAAGTCTCTGCCTGAAACAAACTTGGCGGCTGTTCAGCCCCCAATGATGTTCACTGCAAATGACTTCGAGAACGACGACTTGCTCGATTGAGCATCATCCTTTATCTATGCATTTAGAATTCAATGTTGCTTCATCTTTAATTTGCTTTAGTACGAACTTTTATGTCTTTTTCATTGACTTAAATAAAATTTCGTTTTACTCATAGATGAAGTATGGAATATTGTGGACAGTGCCTCGTTGCACTAGTGTAGCGTTGATATTGCTCCCACATACAACGAGACTATAAGATGCAAATTCTCCTCTTAAACATGTAGGAAATCGCCAATTTTCAAGGATACTTCTTTTAAAGAAAATAACTTGAAAATTGTGGATAATATATATTGAATATCAATATGTAACTCGTCAAGAGAATGGCCAGAAGACCATCTACTTACGATTTCATTGGACCCCCGTCGGGCCCCTATAATTACAGATATTCATCCTATAGAAAGCCAACTCGACTGAGCACCAGAAGTGCCTTTCTTTGCCATAGTTTTTAACTCTGGCAAAATGGACTTGGTCATCCTGGATCAGCAATGATGGACGCATCATCAAATGAATCCATTGGAGAGCCTGAAGATTCTTCAAAAGGTTGAGTTTCCTTGTCCCCCTTTGTCATAAGGAAAAACTAATAGAGAGACATTCCCTCCTGAAAGTGGGTTTAAAGTCTCCTGGCTTCATTGAGAGAATACATGGTGACCTTTTGCGGGCCTATTCACCCCGCAAATGGCCCATTTTCGGTACTTCATTACTGTACTGATATATGCATCTACTAGATGGTCTTATGTGTGCCTTTATATTCACTCGCAACCTAGCTTTCTCAAAAGCTTATAATGTGGGTGAATTTACTACACATATCATTCAAGACTCCTGCCAAACAACTGGCATTAAAATTGAACATCCTGCAGCATGTTCAAACTCATAACGGGTTAGCAGAGTCTCTGGTAAAGAGACTCCAATGGATTTCATGTCCATTGTAAAATCGCATTTGCCTGTTGATGTTTGGGGACCATCACACTGCATTCCACATCGCTTATCACGATACGGCCCGCTTGTTGCCATATCTTATTTCTGATGCTGCTTGCTTATGGTTTACCACCAAGTCTTGATAAATGTGAATTTGATGAGCAAAATCTCATTGAAATAGGCACGCAGACTAAAGAAGCCTGAAGCTTCTGAGACCATATCATGGGACATAAAAGTCCTCATCTCGCGATGATCCGCATATTTTTTCTGTGTAGTTGAGATCCAGAAGATCCTTCACATTCAGACTAAAGTACATCAATTGACGGATAAATTTGCGGACAACCAGAAGATTGTTCGTTCACACGTCCCTGCTACCAACACGCCAGCTAGGATTGACATTCCCAAAGATGGATGCAATCCACCAGCAGCAGAATTGGCTGTACCTCAATTGAAAAGAGGACGCCTACCAGGTTCAAAATATAAAATTCCTCATAATAGGAAGATTCCTGGATATATCAAAATGATCCAACCACAGGATGCTGAGCTCAGACCAGCAACCTCTCCCCTCCTAATTTCCCCTGCAGAGGAAACAACAGGAGAAAGATCATTATATTACGTACGTACTGGAGAGGTACTGGACATATATAGCACAGTCGTCGTCGACGGTTTTGCTTTCGCTATTGCCGTTCACGTCGCTGAATACGACGATGACGTCTACCCACTTTTCTATAGCGTAAACGCATAGAATGGCCAAAGTGGGACGAGGCAATAAGAGTAGAGCTGGACTCACTCTTGAAAAGCAAAGTCTTTGGACCAGTAGTCCATACACCTGAATGTGTAAAAACCTGTGGAATATAATTCGGATTTCATAAATAAATTGAAATGAAGGAAATGTGATCTTTTTCCTACTAAGCCTACACTTCTCTGAAAAAGCCAATACATGCAGTTCATGGACGTTGTGACTGCATATATATACGGCAATATAGATATAGAGATCTATATAAAACTTCCAGAAGGGTATACTCTACCCCCAGAGATGAAAGAGAGACGTAGAAACGTCTTCTCCATAAAGGCTACACAGATCATTAGTTGATTTAGCAATATTCTGCCTGTGTATCTTTTTCGAAAGATCGTTGACAGGATTTGTAATATTCGCCGTATATGTGGTCGACTTAAAGCTAATAGGATCTCCTGCAGAGACCATTTAGGTAACAGATAACTTTAAGCATACCTTGTAAATGAAAAACCTAGGTATAACAAGGTATTATCTCGGCTTATATATTTAACACTTTCGTGGTGGAATCCTTTAATATCCTTCATACACCTGGAGTTTATGAAGAATGATGTCCACTTGCATCCTATTAAAAATGTATGCTTATTTATGACACCTTCCAGTAGCTGGAAGAGGGGGAGGACATCCTAGGTCCCGAAGAGCCTAGCTTTAGTGTAATTGTTACACTTCTTTATTTGGCCAACTGCACGTGTCTTTGATAGAACGTCTGCAGTAAAGTTGTTAACCAGATAAAGTGTTGCCCTGGAGAGCACCACTAGACCAAGGATAAGCTGCTTCTACGCAACTTCCAAGGGTCAAGGAATATATATCGCATATGCAGGTTTAAAGATCATCGCGATGACTAAAACACAATAGGCCGGCCACCTCCTAAATATCTACACATCATCCTCCAATGTCTACATCTTCTGAGAAGCTCATCATCCAAGAAGCAAGTATTGAAAACACTCAGCCAGGACCAGCAGTACCTCGCAGACACACTGAAGACTGATTCAATGAATACTTTAGTGGCGTCATCTACCAAACTTCGAAGAGAATTCCACTCCAGAACGCCACTGCTTTAATATAGCCGCTAGATGAGCGAAACTTGTATAGATGAGTGATGATTGTATTTTCTTTCAGAACATGATGGATGTATAGATGAATAGGAGATGATTGTATAGATACATAGGAGATCTGCAAGCCTGAAGCTTGTACAGATCAGGGGGAGTCCCTCGATAGTTGTACTCTTTTCCCTTAAGCTGCTGGTTTTTTTCCCACTGGGTTTTCCACAGCTAAGGTTTTAACGAGGCAACCACAGTGGCTCTGGATCCAGAAGTATCCACCCCATTAGCATACTGAATCCTGAAGTATTCATATGCTTAACCCAAGGTAATGGAGAGATGAGGGGGAGTGTTGTGAGTTAAGGGAGGCCTTTGGCCTCCCCCTCAACATCTCACCATTACTCCCCCACTAAGTTAGTGGGGAGTCCCTTGGACTCCCATGCTCTAATTGAATATATAGAGAGCCATGGCTTGGGCCATGGCTACTCCTAATTTGGAGCTTAGTTTACACTCTTCTCCTAACAATCTTCCAACAAAGCTAAAATAGTTTGTACATGTAAAACCAGCATTTTTAAAGATTAAAAAAGTCACTATAGTAGATCTATAGCATAACCGTGGCTCTGATACCACTGTTGGGGTTTTGACGGACCCCCAGAGCTTGGATCCGTATCCGTCCTAAGTCGGACGGACCACGGAGGCACAAAAGCGCAGCGGAAAACCAGAAATCAAAATTTCTACACTAGCTAAACAATTTAGCTAGGCTCTGGGGAGCCAGAACCTAGCCCGATCTATGCCAACTTGGGGTGGATCTGACCACCCCAAGAAGGATCTACACTAAAGCAACTAATAAAATCTACACTAAGAATGCTTAACCACATACCCGGAATCTTGGCCCTGGGGCAGGCAAGATGTACCGCACCGTCTTGAGAAGCTCCTCGTAGCCGAGCCGCGTTGACTCGATCTGGCTGAGCCGCCTCGCACCCTCGCACCGATCCGCCCGAGCTGCTTTCGCCTCCGAGCCGATCACACGCAGTAGAAAGTTTCACTTGAGAAGAAACCCGCGTCTTAGACGTCCGGATCAGATCCAAACCCCCTTTGTAGTCGTGCTAGGACTACTCCGGAGAACAGGAAAATAGAGAGAGAGTTTAGTCACGGATCGAGCTTGCTCTAAAATTCTGGAGCTACTCGATCGTTGACTGGTGTGTGTTTCAACGAGGAGAGTGCACCCCTATTTATATAGGGAGTGAGCACTCACTCACTCGTTGCGGGCAATGTGGGACAATCTCCATGAAGAGAAAAATTCAATTTAAGCCATTTGGCTTAATTTCAACTTTAAAGTTAGCCTTTCACAAAGTCAAACTTTAACTAATTAATTCTCCTCGCATACTAAACTTCAGACACCAAACAAGCTATCAATCAGAAGAGCTTGGAATGGTGAACGTGTAGGAACTGACGGTGACGAATTTCGACTTCGTTTGACCCCTCAAACAATTGCTCAAAGTTTAGCAATTTCTCAAAATTCGTAGCCGTCATTAAGGGTTTCAAAAAACCCTAATTTGACTTAAGTTGCGGGCGCGCCCGCTAGGCTTAGCGGGCGTGCCCGCCCAAGGGAGCAAGGGCGGGCCGCCCGCCCACTGCAACAGCGGGCGCGGGCCCGCTGCAGCCAGCGGGCGCGGGCCCGCTGCAGCCAGCGGGCTTTGCCTGCTGCTGCAGCGGGCTGTGCCTGTTTGCCCTTTGATATGGGCTTTTTAGCCCAGTGGGTCTTACCCACTGCTCCTTGGACCGTTTTTGCGTTTCCGGATTCGTTTGAGCTCCGATTTGGACACGGTTTGAACCTGTGTTTAGACCAGGACGATCCCGTCATCCAGGTAACCCTTTCCAACATGTTTGTTCCTACTAAATTCGTCGTAACCATTTTACAACACGTTTAGTCAAAGTTTGCATCTAATGCAACGTTTTGTCCCTATTGCTAATGCGACTAACTTTCACAACTTGACTTGTGAATATCATCAAATGATATTTCTCTCTATTCTATATTCCTATTACTAAGACACGAACACTGTTGGATATTGGACTCCCCGGAAGGGCATTACAAACACTTCTCGGTGTGAGACCCTACAGCCTGACCTTACTACAGGTTGGGGCTCGAAACCCTTAGACGACGGTCACTACGAGCAGTAGCTGTCGTCCCTGTTTCAGAGTCATCATAACGTGATCGACCCTTTGACAAAAGTATCATAGGGTTTGCATTGGATGTGTCAGTGATGAATGCCGTTAGCTAAAATCCCTTCGTCAAGACTGTGTTATTGTTGGCCTAGGGTATGGTTTTCTGTCAACCCTATTAGACAACATTGGTCAGTATACGGTGGTCTTTATTGTATACACGTTGTACTACTTACAACGTACCCTGACCGAAGATTAACATAAAGACCGTACTGAGCCTGTAACACTAACTTCCCTTTAATGGAAGTGACGAATCCCATCTTAGTCACTTACTCACCTCGAGAGCTTCAGGTGCAACCCAACCTAAGATCTTTCATCAGGACTGGTCCTCGAAGCTAGATCATGGGTCTAAGCTACATCGTTCACTCACAGGTTGGTACAGATGACTTCAGGTCTTAAGGATCAACTAACCTATCATCACCCTAGAGTTATTAAAGACATATTATTAAAGTTAACCATTTAATAAATCTAACTTGGTCGTTCAGTGAACTCATTCTCCAATGAGCACCTGTGTCTCGTCTCCGACTTCACCAAGTTGAATGACTATGAGATTATCATTACCCGCAGGTAAGACGAAGACACAGTGATCTATCCGATGTGTCGATATCCAGTTCTCGACACATCTATGATCACGAACCGTTTTAGACTTACGTTTCTATTCGGTCTCTTACTTACTCATAATCGAGATCTCATCTAGATATGTAAGGACCTAACTATAAGTCTATGGATATTATCTAAGTATATTAATACAAATAATTTTATACTTGGAATAATACGTACCATATACTGTATGATCAAGACATATAATCAAGATAAATTGCCTTATGGGCATATATCTTCCTACATGCGTCCCCCATGTCCCTGTTAAGATCATATGGAAAATACTGGGAGAACGCGTAAATTGGGCAGCAAATAGAGTCAAAAATGAAAAATAAAGAAAGAAAGAAAGATGGCAAGATATAACCGGGTGATCAAAATCGAACACCGTCAAATACCCTCCCCGGCAACGGCGCCAAAAACTTGATCGTGTCCGAGTGTACACCCGAAAAACGACTTGTAGTCTTACCGCAAGCGCACGGTGTAGCGGCGAGCGGGTATCGAACTCAGGGTGGAACAAATGACGGTACCTTATTCAATTCACATAGCTATCAAAAGAGTGAGAATAGTTTTGATATTACAGTCACAATCGTTCAAATATCTAGAAAGTATCAATATAATAAAGCGTCTAGGGATAGAAAATCTCCACTACGGACCGTCTCTCATCCTTGTGATTCGTAAGTTTCATTGTTGCTAAGCTTGAATATAGGTGAACTAGTCGCAACTTAATGTAGAACCAAGCTCACGCTCTCGCGCTATTGCCGATCTATAGCAAACCTAGGATATGGTCCACTCTCGTGCAAACCCTAGCCTAAGCCGCTAGCATGAAGAACGACATCATTGTTCAATCGTATCTCGAGCCCACTCTCGTGCAAACTCGAGCTACGACCTAGGTTGTGATAGTTCTTATCCGTCCAATCTCTTGCAAATGGATATTAGTATAGATTCACAATTAAAAATCCTAGCTTTGGTCCAATCTCTTGCAAACCAAATCTGAGAAATCCAACTGTCAATCAAAATCGAATATCTAGACCTTCCTATCAATTGGGATCCAAACTCTTGCAAATCCCAATCGATATGAATTCCTAGCTACTCGTAATCAATTGATCACAACCCAACCTTGATCAATTCTAGCAACAATTCTACAAATTCATCACAATTTAGAGATAGGGTCCATAAGGTTCATCCCTACGCCCTAGGACGATGGCACTACTCACAAAGCATCATGCAAATCTCAGAAAAATCAATAATAATCACGGCACAATTTATTGCAAAAGAGAAATAATGCATAAAAATCAAGTTTTAATAGAAATAGACAAACCAATGTAATTGTCGACGATCTCCAGCTGAGATTTCACAAAGAGTAGCTTTCTAAATCCTAAAAGAAAGTCTAAAAATTAATTTTTCAAAAGCTCCCTAAACTAGGTTAAAAACAGGGTTTAAATAGCCTCTAAAATCATCCAAAAAATCGTGCCCAAACTGCCCCTGCGCAGGCCAGAAATCGCAACCCTAACAGCAGGCGGAGAGGGTCACTCGGCCGAATGACAAACCCTGTACAAAAACAGTAACTTCGGGGGTTTCAGGGTCTGTCATCGGGGGGTGGCTCAGCCGAGTGGACTTCTTCATTCGGCCGAGTGAGCATTCATGCTCGGCCGAGTGGGGCTCCAAAGGATCTCTGAAAATTCCAGTAACTTCGGCCTTTTCTCTGGACGAATTCCCCGTACCACTCGGGTGAGTGAAGTTTCTCACTCGGCCGAGTGGGCTTTCTTTGTTCGGTCGAGTATACACTGAATTCTTCGTGTGCGTATCCGTTCTGGTCGGCCGAGTGGGGCTTCTTGGCTCGGCCGAGTGAGCAGTCTACTCGGTCGAGTGATGTGCTGCTGAGCTTATTCTTCTTCTTTTCTCTTCCTCGTCGCTCCTATTGATTCCCTTCTTCTTCCGCTCATCCTCCATCGCTGATAATTCCTCGAATGAGCCGTGGGCAACATTCCTAAGCGCTTGCAAATCCCTTGATCTCAAATTCGCTCCAAATCGCTCCATATTTCCTGAAATGTGACAAAAACAAGAAATAGTGAAAAGCATCGCAATATTGTCGAATAATCGTGAAAAACGCGATATGGGCGATCAAAACAGCATGCAAACATGCAGAAAAAGGTATAAAATATGGAGTGATCACAGAGCCTTTGTGAGTGGATCTGCTAAAACCGTCTACAGTATAGACTTAAGGGGTTTCTATGTTCATGTTAGACCAACCATTTGAATCTTATTCAAATAATTCTCTTGGTCTGTTGGAATCTATAATATTTTATTTCACTGGATCTTATCCAGTTCATCGTACCTTACGATAATGATTTTAAATTAGTTACTGGTTAATTTAAAATAGTTCATAATCATTTTTGATAAAGTGTCAAACTCTTTGATTACTTTTGTCAAAACATATGTTCCATCCCGTTGATACCTCGCATTTAATTTGTTTGCTCCCACTGACCTTGAAAACTCTCTTTGTGATTCATATAAGTTGGTTCATCTAAATCATATTTAGAAAAACAAACGTATAATCGAATGTTCCAGTTTTCATGGTCATCATGAGCATTTACATATAGTTCGGTCCAAGTAGATCCGTACACATCTGCTGGCGAGACGGTTTCAACATAATCCGTTTATAGGAATTAGGATGAAAACTGTTCTCAACCAACATAATTATACTTCACTATTTTCCTTTCTTCTGCAATCTTCTAACTTGAAGATTTTCTTGCAGAAAATGAGGAAACATTTTCCTTGGGCACGTAAACTAAAATCCATGCTTTTATTCACGTGCTCGGACCTATTCTAACTGCATCAAGTTTTTAATCTGAGTTACTACTTCGAATTTCATCCCGAAAGTTGACTAAGTCATCATCAGTTATGATGTCTAACTCGACTCTTCGTCTCACGAGATTCGAGTAATTATACAACTTCCTTACGATTGATTTAATGAATATCTTATTGATAATGTCCTCATAGACATTATCAAAACCTAGGCATTACTATCTGAGACTTAACCAAGAGGGAGGACTTAACTCAGAGTCACTTGCTATGGATCGCACCAAGGCTAACTAAGTGCGATTCATACCTTTTAACAGACCGATGTGTTAACAGACTTGACCTGAGAGAAAATCATATTTTCTTTTAATTACACAAGTTTTTATACAGCTAAGTATTGACCATTCGATCTAATCGAATCCGTTTAAATACTTCTGTCTATATTTTATTAGACTTGTGTTTTAGCAAAAACATGTGTCGTAATAAAACGAGACTAACTCAATTATGGCTAATTTAGACTTGAGTCCGGATACATCTGTATGTACGAGACTGAGTTCAACAACTCATTCTCCCACTGTCTTACAGAAGGAGTTTTGCCCATTGTATCTAAGAGAATAAGATACACAAATGTCCGTAGACTTCATAATAAAAGAGGTCAGACCCCTCTTTATGTGACTTATGAAGCTTAGTCTCTCGATACGGCCTAGTCTATTTTGACATATTAGTTTCTTACTTCCTTGCGCATTATATATTAACTTTTAATATATTATAGTTATTACAAATTACTAACACAAAACATTGCTTCAAAAGAAAGGTGACGACATTCGTCAAAATGTGTTAGACGTCTTTTGTATAACAATTATTCTAAAATCGTGACATCAATATATGTCACATTTTCATTTCCTCCTACTTATGCCTTTATTAATGATAAATATAACTAACTTTCTCAATTGACTTTCCGGAGTGCCTTCTTCCTTTTCTAAAACTCATTTAGATATTAAATAACCCAACATAAATAAATAGCTATGCAAGCATCTCATGTATCCAAACGCCTGAGCTTTGCAACCTTGAGTGTAGCTCAACAAGTTGCTCGTCTCAAGATCCGATTGGGATACATAGTCTTGCACCGCTCATGCACTTATATTCGACTCAAACAGTTTGATCGAATTCACGAACCTTGCGGATCAAAATTGTTTTTCATACAACCTTGAGTGTAACTCAACAATTTGTAGGGAGAAACAAACTTCGAATGTTTATAAGTTCAAGCTGCCCCATATAGAGGCGAGTAACATGTAGCATGCATTTATTTTGTTGGACTCAGAACTTAATGAAATCATATTTCTCAAGTCTGTCCTTTAGAAGGTCATTTTAATGTCAACCGGAATATAGTTTATTCTATCAATTAGAATTTATCTTTGACATTCCATTAATCAACCTATTTAACCAGTTAACTAATTCCATTAAAATATTATATTTTTATTCCATCGGTAAACATAATCTTGCCCTAGTTTAGCATATGTTCAATATTAAATATAGGTAGAATGGATTTTATCTATCTATATCCTCCCACTATTTTTACGATCATTTTAATTCTTAACAATGAATGATTTATTCGAATTAAATAAATGGGTAAGAGATCCAATCACCCTGAGCCTAACAACCTTGAGTGTAGCTCAACAAGTTGCTTGACTCTGCGATCGGTATATGACTCTTCATCAATCATATCAGATTTGACTCTCTTATCGGTTTTTACTCCTAGCCATTTGTGATCACGAGTGTGCTCATCCAAATCACAATGACCAGTCTAGTCGGACCCTTGTTTTCACGTCTAGCCTGACTTGCCTCGGCACTGGTGTATTCACGACACGTCGGTTTCGGTCAGGTCTTAGACCACATAAGATGTGTTTAAGAAATTGGTTTTTATACGATTTCCATGTCACAGCTTGAGTGTAGCTCAACAACTGGAACACGGGTCCTATAGTTGCCAACCCCTAAAACAAGAAGGGCTACGACTAATCTTGAAGAAGATTATTAACGTATTTGACTTAGATATAGTCCAATGTGTCATATAATCAAGATTCACGTCATTGCGGTCCAGCGGAACACAGCCAGGGAATTGACTAAGCCAGGATCACTTATCCCTTAGACTAGCTAGGGTGATCCAACAAACTTAGTCAAGCACATTGACTGGATCATGGTCCATTGAATGAAGCTTGTCATTTTTATATGCGTGCCATAAACTAAAAGGCTTTTATTAAAAACTAATTAATCATTTCAACTAGTTGAATCCTTAAATTCAAAATTTTAGGATTTGTTTAATAATTTTTATTAAATCCTTATCAACTATAAGGTTTACGTGCTATCCTAATCGCTATTAGAATTTTGATAAATTTATTAACAACGCTAAAAGCGAAGTCCTTTGATGAGAATTAATTACATAACAATTAGAATTAAAATTTTCATTAAAAGGACTACCCTAACCAGGAATTAGGTCTTAAAGTGTTGTTAATGTTTTATTAAAACATAGCATGTCATTAGAATTTATCTCATAAATTTTAACGAGTTCTTAATGGCTAAACTAAGAGGGTTGTCTTGTGTTATCAAATAAGTGACAACATTTGCATAGCCTTTAACATAAAGTTACACTAATTTTAACGCATAAAAAGAGTGTCCTACCATTTAACAATTAAATAGAAAATTATTTATATAATAAACAATTTTGCATACATTTCTTAAATTTAACATTTAAATTTAAAATAATGAATTTAAAACATTTTAATTTTTATCTCATAAAAATATAATAGTTTTAAAAGGATCATATGATATGCATGCTACTAAAATATTTATCGCATAAAGTTTTAAAGTTTTTAATATCAGTTTTAAAATTATCACATAAATTTAAAACATCATTTTAAAAAATTTCATTCTTAAAAATTTATCATATAAAATATTTAAACATCTAAAATTATTTTAAACTTATCGCATAAATTTAAAGAACCATTTTATTGTATTTAAAAGCATTCATTTAATTAATTGCGGTCCTAAATCAAGCATACCGACATGGCTCTGATACCACTGTTGGGTTTTGTGGAACCCTTAGGGCACAAATTCGTGCCCATCCTAAGTCGGATGGACCACGGAAACAAATATTGCAGCAGAAAATAATATGTTAATCTAATTAACATGCAGCCCTAAGGAACAAGACCCGTAGCCAGGATCTCTGCCAGCTCGGGGTGGATCTGACCACCACAAGAGGGATCTAAACTACTATGAATAATTAAAACGAAAGCTTCTAAAAACATATCCGGAACCTTGCCCTGGGGCAGGCAAGGTGTATCGCACCGTGTTCCGAGCCGATCCATGTCCCACACTGAACCGCTCCTCGAACTGCTCCTCGAACCGCTCCGCATCCCAAGGCGAGTAATCCTCGTGTCACCGAGCCAACCACGTACCAAAGAAAGTTTCACGCGAGTGAAAGCCTTCGCTAAGATTTCGGATCTGAATTCGAACCCCTTTGTGGCTTCGTTAGAGCCCTTCAGGAGTAAGGCAGAAATTTAGGGAGAAGAGGAATTAATTTAAGCTTTGATCCGAGCGTGCTCCAATGTTTTTGGGAGACGCTCAGATCTTGAGCTTGGGACGAGATTTGAGGAGGAGAGCAGACCCCTATTTATATAGGCGGCTGACCCCTACCCTTTACTCAAAATCCGATGTGGGACTAAAGTTTGGAGTTAATAAATTCAATTTAGTTTGACTTTCACAAAGGCCAAACTTCCGTGAATTTTAACTCTCTCATCGTTGAGCTTCATGATTGATACAACCTATCAATTCGAAGGGCGTTCAACGGTGAACGCATAGGAAAAAAAACGGCGAGTCAATCGGATTCCGTTTGACCCTCCAATTGATCGCCCAAAGATCAGCCCAAGGCTTGATTTTCATCCAAAATCAGCCGTCAAATTCTGCACTGTCCTAGGGTTCTGAAACCCAGTCATGCAGGGCCTACCAAGCCAGCTGGGCAAACCCAGACCAGGCTGGACGCTTGGTCTGGGCGCACCCAACCTGGGCACCTGGCCCAAGCCAGGTCGCCTGGCCCAGGCCTGGGCCAGGCGCCTAGGCGCCAGGCGCCTTGGCCTGGTGATCGGAGCCCCAAAGGTGCGAACACGCAACCGGGGCACGCGACTCTCTAGTCTTACCGCAAGAGCACGGTGTAGCGGCGAGCGGCTATCGAACACGAGGAGGGAAAATGACGGTGTCTTCTTCAATCCACCTGGCTATATGAAAAGTCGAGAAATGTTCGCAATAAAGCGGTCACAGTCGTTCAATTGTATAAAAGGAATATCAAATTAATAAAGACGCCAAGGGGTAGGGAATCCCCGCTACAAACCGTATCTCGTCATTGTGATTCGTAGGTGTCACAAATGCTAGACTTGAAATTCAGGTGAACTAGTTGCAACTAAATGTAGAACCAGCATCACGCTCTCTCGCTATTGCCGGTCTATAGCAAACCTAAGGCAGGGTCCAATCTCTTACAAATCCTAACCTAGGCAAGCTAGCGTGAAGAACAACATCATCGTTCAATCGTATCTCGAGCCCACTCTCGCGCAAACTCGAGCTACGACCTAGGTTGGGATAGTTCCTACCCGTCCAATCTCTTGCAAACGGGTATTGGTATAGAATTGCAATCGAAAACCCTAGTTTCGGTCCAATCTCTTGCAAACCGATTCCAGAGGAATCCAATTGTAACCCAATTCGAATTTCTAGGGCTTCCTATCGAGTTGGGATCCAATCTCTTGCAAATCCCAATCGGTATGAATCCCTAGCTATTTGTATTAAATCAATCCCAAACTAACCCTAATCAATTCTAGCAATAATTTCACCAATTCATCACAAATTAGAAATGGGGTTAGTAGGGTTCATCCCTACGCCCTAAGACGATAAAACTACTCACAATTCATAATGAAATTCAATAGAAATTCACAAATAAAATCAATAGAATTCATTGCAATATTCAATATATCAATAAAAATGGAGTTTTTGATAGGGAGAGAGACAAACCAATGGAGATTCAATAGCATCCAACAAAATAATACTTTTCTCTCTCCCCTAAAGAACTAAATCTAATCTCCTAAAAGTAATCTAAAAAAGGCTGCAAAAAGTTCTGAAAAAAGCTCTCTAAACTAGGTTAAAAACTGGGGTTAAATACCCCCAAAATCGCCCAAAAAACTGTGACGAAAATGCACCTGCGCAACCTCAAAATCGCAATTTACGCTACAGGCAGCGCGGCACACTCGGCCGAGTGACAAATGTCATTCGGCCGAGTAACAAACCCTGACAAATTCCAATAACTTCAGACTTTTGGGGGTCGGCTCCTCGGGAGTCACTCGGCCGAGTGACTTTCTTTGCTTCGGCCGAGGGGACTTCTTCACTCGGTCGAGTCGGAACTCGGGAGATGACTGACAAATTACAGTAAGTCTGGAATTTTCGTTACCGTCGTCTTGATGCCACTCGGGCGAGTGGTGTCTCCGTGGTTCGGCCGAGTGGGCTGGCGATGGTCGGTCGAGTGCACGCTGATACTCTATCTTCTGCGTGTCAGATCTGGTCGGCCGAGCGGGCTTTCGATGGTCGGCCGAGTGACTCCTTCACTCGGTCAAGTGACATGCTGAAAATGCCCAATCTTCGTATTTTTGCTCCCTCGTCGCTCCTACGACGTTATTTCTTCTTACACTCCTCTCCAATAGCAAAATTCCACTCGAAGGAGTCACGGGCGACAATCCGGAGTGGGTGCATCTCAGAATCACTCCAAATCGCTCGAAATCTCCTGAAATTCGACAAAAACAAGAAATCATGAAAAGCATCGCAATATTGCCGAAAAATCGTGAAAAGCGCGATTCGAGCGACCAAAATGGCATGCAAACATGCAGAAAAAAGGTGTAAAATATGGAGTGATCAAAATCCCCAAAGCTTACCTCTTACTCGTCCTCGAGGAAGATGAGTAAAAAGCGAACCCGGTGGATAAAGAAAATAGAAACGATGGAAAAGTGGAAAATGAAAATAAAAAGAAAAATAAAATAAAAAACGAAGAGGGAAGCTGCCAGATCATTTTTCTCAGGACGTGGGTTTTGCTTACTCATATAGCACGCATCGAATACAAAACACATGTCAAAGACTTTTATCTCGATATCATAGTATAATGGTTCATTTGAAATAGAAAACCCAAGAATATCAATATAGCATGAAAAATGGAATAATTCTAGAATTAGCATCGTCTGAAGCATCTAAAGCGGTATACAATATCGTAGATCACACACTTTTCAATTGAATGCTTTCTATAAGGAGTATAAGAGATATCACACAATAGAGTATTAAGAACAGAAAAGTGTGGTTTTCATGAGATGAATGCTAAGCATAGATTTTTGGATTTCGTGAAACTTTAGCGATCTTACCGAGTATAAAATATTACTTAGCCTAGGTTGTCATGCACCGTCAAGTAGTCACTCTCTCACATGTCATAGGATCCTCTTCCCCAAGCTTATCCATAAGCGTGGCAGGCATATACAAAACAATATTTATATTTCTCGTTTCTTATGAAGCTCCAAAAGTCAAAGATTTAAAAAAAGCAAAAGAGGGAAGAAAGAGAGAAAGGATATGGGATGGGATCGTTTTCGGGCTTCTTTTCTCTTTTCTTTTCTTATTCTCAAATCTTTTTCTTTTTCTTTTTCTTTTTCTTTTTCTTTTTTTAATAGATATACACAAATGATCCCAAATCAAAAGAGAAGGATATATATGTATTTTTTTTTTTTTTGGTTTTGGGGAATTTGGAGCATGAGATATAATAACGGGGGGATGCCAATAATAGAATTGCTAAGGGGAGATTCACCAATGAATTTAAAGTAGAGAAATGATGTTCAAGATATGTGGAGAAAGAAATAAATGTATCTCTCTGTTCACTCTATAGGACGTGCATGACAACTTCAGCAGGGTAATTTAATCTACTCAGTTTGATCTCAAAAAGCAAACTAGTCCAGACATATCAATGCTAGCAAACATTCAATCAACCTGAAGTGAAGCGTACAAATCATGCAATAAGAAGTGATATGAGAAAAGAAAGCAGTACTCCAGATATAAGCAATCAATGCGTGAATCTTGGTGTGTTTTACGATAGCATACATATGAATCATCAGACATCCGCTAATAATAGAATTTCATCCATTTTCATACGGAAAAAAGAAGTGGGTTACTATTTCTAAATGCAAAACAGGGCATAGCATATGATATCAGAAACAAAAGCTATGACATGACAAAATTAGCATGCATATAGAGAAAAGCTAACACCACGTCATCGTCATCACAGAAAAATCATCTCTAGCAAAAGACGAAAGAAATAGAGATAAAAAAACAAGACTATTTACAACGCAGCACACAAAGAAAATAAGATAAATGTGATGCATGGTAAAAAAAATGAAAAAGTGATGAAAAATGGGTGCAAAAGCGGAGAAACGTGAAAAAAAACAAAAAATAAAGGTGATAAAAGTAAAAAGTGTGAGAACTCACTCCCCCAAGCTAAAGTGCACAGTGTCCTCAATGTGCAAAGTGTGGCACACCGAGAGACGTGAAATGGGTGGGGAGGGTGAGGATGCATGCATGATAAAAAAGAAGGTAAAAATAAAAAGAAAATATGATGATGTGAATGATGCATGCAAAGATAGGAGTGATGCAGATATGTGTCACCAAAACTAACTCTCCCTCTCTCCCAAAAAGATATAGAATGATGTGATCTGAACAGGGACCAAAATAGTGAGGGGATGAGGGGGTGGGCAAAAATCTATCGACAGAACCAGCAAAGAATATGCAGCATAACGACAAAAAAGATCAATGGCATCAAGGGTGTGCCTAAGCTGGTGGAGCTGTACCATCTCCGTCCTGAGGCGGGGGTGGGGGTGGGGGTGGTGGTGGACGTGTCTGCTGGGTGGGTGGGTGTAGTGGAGGCAGTCGCGCCAGGATTTGATTCAGGCAAGCCTGAATATCGGGAAGCATGGTGACGCGAGTCTGCACGGAACTGGCCGTGGCAGAGAGAGCCCTAAAATCGCCTTTGAGTCCACTCACCGCCCCCTCAAGAGCACGGATGCTCTGAAGTAGAGCGTCAGGGGGTGGTGGAGCGGAGGGACGAACAGGTCTAGGCTGTGAAGGTCTGGGCTGCCGCACACGGGTGGAGTAGGTAATCGGGCCAGCAGGTAGGTGTGGAAAAGGTGCTGTGCTCACTAGTGGATGTCCAGCCTCGGTGTGAGGCTGGGATGTAGGCTGGGATGAGGAGGCAGCAGCAGTGATGGTGGAAGATAAAATCGGTGACGAGGCAGCAAGAGAGGTCGGTGACACAGGTGTGAGGACAGACGTCACGACACTCTCGGATAGGACAGCTACGATGGAGACAGAAGGGTCGACCACTGGGGTGGAAGTGTAAGGACCAAAAGGTGACACCCCAGCGGACAACAAGCTGGATAGGGATCGTACAACAGCAGGGAAGGAAGACTCGCCGCTGTCTAGTATGGTGGGTGGACGCTCGGGAAGAAGTGAGGAAATAGGCTCAACCGAGATAGGCACAGCAGTGGTTGGGGGGGTGGTGGACGGTTTAGCAAGGGTACTCCCGACACTGGCAGAAGTGGGGACAGAAGTGCTGGGAGGTGCAGACAGTGTAGGCTCGGGCTGAGGGATCACGGGGTCAGCAGGAGGTGCGGGGGGTGCCTGCTCAGCGCCCTCAGCCTAAAGAACGTAAGCAGCTGGGATTGGGAGATCCATCGCTGGGATCCAATCCTCGTGGGCCAGTCCTATATGTGTCCGAGCTAGGCTCGGGAGGATCATGTAATCGGCACTAAAAGGACCGTGCAACCATACCCAGTGCCACTGGCCGTGGGGACGAAGCATCTTCATCTGGGCCATGACGTCTATCGAGAGTGCAGTGGGGCCTGGGGCTCGTCTAAGGTCAGCAGGTAGGTTTACGCCGGTCATAAGGGCTAGCAAAGTAATCAGACCGTCGCAGCAAACAGGTGAGCGAGCGCCCACCGAAATGATGATGCGGTCTAAGAACCAGCTAGCAATATCAATCTTAACGGCGGGGACCAGGTCATCGCTATCCCTATCGAGAACTCTGGGGCGAGTCATCACGTAGAGCATGTAGAGCTCAGGCGTAGACATCGTCCCAGGCTCGTACCTCGCCAAGAAAGTGGTCGCCATGAGGCGCTGGGCTATGCGGAGGCAGGGGTGCAGGATCGCTGAGGCCTTGGCCCTACTAGGGTCAAAGTCATGGTGGGAGCCCGTGATACGTGTCCAGAACGTGGAAGTGTCAAACGATGGCGGTGGGATGTGAGTGGGTGCGTAGGCTCGGTCGGGGACGGGGACATCGAGCCACTGGAAGAACGCACGAAGCATGGCGAGAGTGACCTCGCACTCTTGATCCATAAGGTGAAATGTGCATCCTCCAGGGGTCCGGGCTATCGAGCTAAATACCTCAAGTGTCGGACGGACGTAGGTGTCCGTCGACACTGACAAAAAGTCGCGCCAACCCACGTTTTCATACAACGTGAGCATCCCCTCTAGTACCCCTAGGCGGTCAAGGTCTGCTAAGTGCGCGAACCTAGAGGGCACTATAGATCGCTGGGCGATACGCTCAAATCGGACGCGCTGTGCGTCATCTCTGAATGTGATCCCCAACGGCCCGACAACGGGAGCCGGTGGTGGGATAGGATCGGCGGGTAAAGGCTGTGCGTGGATGGGATCGGCGGGAAGCGTATGTGTGGGTGGTGGAGGGTGTGGCGGGCTAGGTGGAGGGGAGTCCTCCCTAGTGTGAGAGGGACCGGTGTCATCGGTCCTCTTCCGCTTGGAAGAGGCTCCCCGCGTGTGTGGCCTAGTACGGGGCGGCATGTGTGCCGCGAGTGCTCACCCAACCAAAAATGTAATGCGGCGTGCTTAATAAAAGGAATGAGTGTACCTGTACACGCCGCAAGAGCAAGTCAGCAAGTGCGTGCGAAGAGCGCCGCCTCCGCGAAGTTAAAAATGCGTCCTGAAGCTCCCCTAAGCTCCACCAAGATAGCCTGCAAATCAAACAACGATATCAGCGTGTAATATTCAAAATACATGGGGAAGATAGGGTATAATAGATAGATAAACAAATTAATTTGGGTTAGGGGCTCAACGGGCGTACGGATCGTCAAAAATGGGGAGAAAAAGGAGTTTTGCGCTAAATAGGGGATCGCTGGAGGTCGGCCGATGGTGGGGGGTGTCGCCGAAGGTCAGAGCGTCGGTGGTCGGACGATCGCCAGCGGTGGTCGGGCGATTGGGCCGGCGGTGAGGCGATTCGGGCGAAGGAGGGTGCGGTCGCGGGCGAGGGGAGACAAAAAGGCTCAGGGCTCGGGCGAAATTGGGGGTTAGTCATGTTGAAATTCGCACCGAGCCCGCAGCGGCTTATATAGGTGCAGATACGACTCAGCCGAGTGACTATGTTGCTCGGTCGAGTGACGTACGATAAAAACAATTTAAATTTCTCCCCGCCACTTACGACTCAGCCGAGTGTCTTCTGTTCACTCGGCCGAAGGGAGAAAACTCCTTTGGCCGAGTGGCACAAGCTACTTGGCAATATTCAGGCTAGGAGGGTATCCGTTTCCCTCGGCCGAGTGACTAAACGTACTCGACCGAGTGTCAATTAATCCGAAATGCACAAAAAAGACAGAGAGTTGGGTTCAGCAGACTTCCCTTGTTGGTGCCCCACTCGGCCGAATGGGGTCCTTTGCTCGGCCGAGTCGCATATGATACTCGGCCGAGTGACGTGCTGTTTTCTGCTTCGGGGCTCCGTTTTCGCTCTACTCTCTGTTTTTCTTCCTCCAGTTGGTTTTTTCCTCCTCCCAAGGCCTGAGCGCATTCCTGGAGCGCTCTTCATTGCCTCTATCTTCCTCCATATGAGAGATCTCCTTTTCTCCTCTCATGTCATAGAAATTAAGACCCGTTGTCACGGTTTTTATGGGCAAAAAGACTCAAAACACTAATAAAGTCTAAAAATAAAAATAAAAACCAAATAAAAATAATGCAAAAACCATCGGGTTGCCTCCCAATAAGTGCTCGTTTAAGGTCTTGATCTCGACCCCTTTGGATTTTCAATTAACGCTTGATGTTGGGTGCATATGAGATGCACCCGTCGAACTTACCGGGAAGACCGCTCGGATTTGGATCGTGGTGGTGTGTGGCCTTCCTCAGCGCACCTTCATCATGAGCAATGTTGGGGGATGGCTCCCCCAAGATTGAGCTTGTTCCGGTCTTCGACTTCGCCGGTGACACCGTTCTTCGAGTCGGTGGAGCTTTCTTCAGATTCTTCAATGTCGAGAGCTTGCAAAGCTCCAGTATTCTCGCGACATTAGTGTCGCCATCATCATTCGTCGTGGAGCTATTGGGAGAGTCCTCCATCCTTTCTTCTTTGCTCAAATCTTGGCTTTCTTCGAAGCCGTCATCATGGAGCGCACCGATGGAGTAGGGGATAGCCTCTTCAATGACCTCGTCAAGGAGGTATGAAAGGTCATCCGGCCGTCCCTTGAGTAGATATATTCTATTTACTTCGCCTGTAGGGACTCCTTCGGAATAATGCTTGAGCCGTTGCCCATTCACTTTGAACGTGGCTCTGTCTTTCCCTTTCAATTCAAAAGCTCCTCCCGGTTGTATGTGCTTGATGATGAAAGGTCCAGACCATCGTGACCTCAACTTCCTGGGGAATAGTCGGAGTCGGGAATTATATAGCAAGACTTTGTCTCCGACCTTGAAGTCTGGTGGGCTCCGAAAGGTGCTCTCTCTCAAGTGCAAGAGTCCGTACAAGTTGTAAAATCTGGGAGTCCAGATGTCGAATCCACGGGAAGAAATCTGTTGCAACCACAATTCAAATCAAATAGAAATCCTACGAAGAAAAACTAACCACTTCAACAATGGTGACGGTGATGGTGATGTGAACACGTGAACAATATAAACATAGAAAATCGTGTCTGAAAATATCTATAAAAAGTATGCACATGGTATGGGTTCGTTAGGATCAATGATTCGTATTAATTTGGTTGATGAATATATCACAATGAATTCTCTTTTTGAGAGCAATTCACCGGGAAAATATCCAATATAACTCAATGAATTCTCCTTTTGGGAGCAATTCATCGGAAGATGCCCTTTTGGGGGTTAAAACACGATATTCAATAAGATCGTCGCCAAAATTCTAATACGGTATGAAACTCTCTTTTGGAGAGATCAAAACTACGATATGAAACTCCCTTTTGCGGAGATCAAAACTCACCCTTTTAGGGCGATCATCAACTAAATCAATTCTTTTGGAATATGAAAAAGTCGATTTACGAACAAAGATTACAATTTTAGCGGCGTTTAACGATTTAACACAAGGAATACAACCAAACTAACACAAATAATATCCCCTAACTACTCAATACCATGCACAACAGAGATTTAGCTACTCATAATGCAATAATAAACAAGTTTCATAGCCAAATACTTCAAGTTCATAGCAAAATACAATAGAAAACACCAAAATACGGGGTTTGAGTTAAAGAAAATATCACCAAATCTCCTTGGAAAAGACTTCAAACTCTCTGGAAATAATAAAACAAGCCTCTGGAATTTTACAGAATTTTTCCCTGGAGAAATACGGCTCCTAGAGCCTCCAATACGCTCAAAATACGCCCCAATCTGGCTTGAATACGCCCAAAAAACCCTAAATACGCTTATATAATAAGATTGCGGGTTTACTGTGCTTAGCGGGTCGAAACCCGCTTCATTTTCTCTACCCAAACTCATCCCAGCCGCACATCCAGATCGGCGCAATTGTAGGTAGTCGATCCAAGCGGGATTTATCCTGGGCTCGACACGTGTCCTAGCGGATCGGATCCGTGCCCGCATCAATTCGAATCCGCATCGGGTTATCTTTCAGCCGTTGGATTCGAGATCGACGCCTGACAATTCGCCACGTCGCCGCTTGCGCTTTCAGCTTGCGGATCCATTCGTGGCCGTCGGATCGTGCATGGACGCGCCAGATGAAGCCACGTCGCCCCTAACTACGCTGCTGCTTCGTTCGAGCGGAGTCGATGTCGTCCGTTGGATAGAGCAGGGACTCGGTCGATCATCGTCGCGTGTCCATTTGAATTCGCGCCGCTCGCTGCGATTTGCTTCGCTTTAACCCGTTGGATCGGAATCCAACGATCACCATCGAGCCACGTCACCGCGCTACGCTGCGATTTCATTTCAAAACGCGGGAAGATTTCCAGCCGTTAGATCATGATCAAAGGGTCTGCATTGATTTGTATCCGGCGTCAGGCGGGCTTGATCGCGGCCGTCGATCTTAGATCGAACGGTCATGAATGTTTTCGCTACGATCGCTGCCGCGTACGCCTACGATTGATTGCAGCCGTTCGATGTAGCGGGAGACGTCGGATCGCTGCCACGTGTCGCTTCCTGATTGGCTGGCGGCCGTATAATCGTATTTCTTTGCGTATTTCTCCAATTAATTGGTATTCTGCATTCAAAAATACATAGTAATTAGCACAGATCTCAGAAAAATACAAATAAATAGTCGTTGGAATCGTGAGATCGAGACCAAGCTAGGAAAAATATAAAAAGTGCAGAAATACGTCGTTAAATGCTGTTTTGTGCTCAAATAGTGTGTTTTCTCTAATAAATAAATGTGTAGAAAATACGTATGAATTAGAGAATAATGTAGCATCACATGAGCACAAAATAGGGCTAAATGGGGGGTTAAATATGTAATATTGAACCCGAATCACACCCCCCAACTATGCAGGCGTCGTGGAGTTTAGAAGATACTTCAATGCCGCATGGTCGGTGTGGACAATTACCTTGGATCCAAGGAGATAGGAGCGGAACTTTTCAATGGAATAAACGACCGCTAGAAGCTCTTTCTCCGTAGTTGTATAATTTTTCTGTACGTCATCCAACGTTTTGCTTGCATAGAATATTGCATGAAGCTTTCTATCTTTCCTTTGCCCCAATACCACTCCAATGGCTTGGTCACTTGCATCACACATGAGCTCAAAGGGAAGGCTCCAATCCGGTGGTTGTATGATGGGCGCAGAAATTAGTGCTTCCTTCAATGTATTAAACACTTGTAAGCATTCACCTGAAAAAACAAACGGGGCATCTTTAGCAAGCAAGGAGGTAAGGGGTCGGGCAATCAAGGCGAAATCCTTGATAAAGCGGCGGTAAAACCCCGCATGACCAAGAAAGCCCCTAATGCCCTTAACATTAATAGGATGAGGGAGTTTCTCGATTACCTCAATCTTCGCCTTATCAACCTCAATCCCTCTTGACGAGACAAGGCGCCCAAGCACTATCCCTTCGGTTACCATGAAGTGACATTTCTCCCAATTAAGAGTAAGATTATTTTGTTGACATCTTTTAAGAACTTTGGTAAGATTAGCCAAACAAGAATCAAACTCACTTCCATAAACTGAGAAATCATCCATGAAAACTTCCATAATATTTTCAATATAGTCGGAAAAGATGGAGGTCATGCACCTCTGAAAGGTGGCGGGTGCATTACAAAGACCAAAGGGCATTCTACGGTAGGCGTAAGTGCCATAAGGACATGTAAAAGTAGTCTTTTCTTGGTCGTCTTCATGCAAAGGGATTTGGAAAAACCCCGATACCCATCCAAGTAGCAAAAGTATTTATGTTTAGCAAGCCGTTCAAGAATTTGATCTATGAAGGGAAGTGGGTAATGGTCTTTTCGGGTGGCTTTATTTAGTTTTCGATAATCAATGCACATCCGCCATCCCGTGACAGTACGTGTAGAAATGGGCTCTCCTTTTTCATTTTTTATAACGGTCATCCCCCCTTTTTAGGGACAACATGAACGGGGCTACCCATCTACTGTCAGAGATTGGGTAAATAATGCCGGCCTCAAGCAATTTAAGGATTTCCTTTTTGACTACCTCTTTCATATTCGGGTTCAATCGCCTTTGAGGCTCAATAGAAGTGGCTTCAGTGTTTTCCAAGTGGATCCTATGCGTGCATAGCCTAGGGCTTATTCCCTTAAGATCCGAGATAGTGTAGCCAAGGACATCCCTGTGGTCCCTAAGGACTTCTAATAGTTTTTCAAGTTGATCATGCCCGAGGTGGGCATTAACAATCACCGGAAAGGTCAATTTACTACCCAAGAAAGCATACCTTAGATTCGGCGGTAATTGTTTAAGCTCTACCTCAAAGGGTGATGTACTCTCCACTTCCTCAGCTTGTGAGAGTTCGGCTTCTTCATCTATATCTGAGTTTAGTTCTTGTTCGGGCGGTGTGCTCTCGTGTGGAGACTCAGATTCACTTCTTAGTGAGAACGGCGCATCGGAATAGACGCTCTCTAATTCTGTGCTAGCATTGATAGGACCACCACTTTGCTCCGGTTCATTCTTGAGATCGAGAAATACGTCAGCAGATTCATAAATGCAAGAGTGGGGGTCGTAGAGTATAACTCCCTGAATATCAGTTTGCTCGAAGGATTCCTCGGGGGTGTAGTACTCTTCGACGCATGTTCTACCGCCTTCAAAATATAGCTTGTCGTCCCTCACATCAACTCTGATATCGCCCCCAATAGTCCCATCCGGGGAGATTTGATCCATCACAAAGCTAGCAAACAATTGTTCGATGGGGTCCTCGATATTAATAGCAAAAGCTCCGGTAGCGTGGACCTCATCAACAAGTTCCTTAAGGAGCTCCGCGAAGGATTCATCATCCCCCTGGCCAGACTCAGTCATTGGAATTGCATCCCCCATTTTACCTGTTAAGATCTTGTGGAAAATTTCAGGAGAGCGTGCAAAATAGGGCTGTAAATAGAGTTAGAAAAGAATAAAGAAATAGATAAAGAAAATGAAAAATAACCCGGTGATCCAAATTGAACTCCGTCAAAATAGCTCCATGGCAACGACGCCAAAAACTTGATCGGAGCCCCGAAGGTGCGAACACGCAACCGGGGCACGCGACTCGCTAGTCTTACCGCAAGCGCACGGTGTAGCGGCGAGCGGGTATCGAACACGAGGAGGGAAAATGACGGTGTCTTCTTCAATCCACCTGGCTATATGAAAAGTCGAGAAATGTTCGCAATAAAGCGGTCACAGTCGTTCAATTGTATAAAAGGAATATCAAATTAATAAAGACGCCAAGGGGTAGGGAATCCCCGCTACAAACCGTATCTCGTCATTGTGATTCGTAGGTGTCACAAATGCTAGACTTGAAATTCAGGTGAACTAGTTGCAACTAAATGTAGAACCAGCATCACGCTCTCGCGCTATTGCCGGTCTATAGCAAACCTAAGGTAGGGTCCAATCTCTTGCAAACCCTAACCTAGGCAATCTAGCATGAAGAACAACATCATCATTTAATCGTATCTCGAGCCACTCTCGTGCAAACTCGAGCTACGACCTAGGTTGGGATAGTTCCTACCCGTCCAATCTCTTGCAAATGGATATTGGTATAGAATTGCAATTGAAAACCCTAGTTTCGGTCCAATCTCTTACAAACCGATTCCGGAGGAATCCAATTGCAACCCAATTCGAATTTCTAGGGCTTCCTATCGAGTTGGGATCCAATCTCTTGCAAATCCCAATCGGTATGAATCCCTAGCTATTCGTATTAAATCAATCCCAAACTAACCCTAATCAATTCTAGCAATAATTTCACCAATTCATCACAAATTAGAAATGGGGTTCGTAGGGTTCATCCCTACGCCCTAAGACGATAAAACTACTCACAATTCATAATGAAATTCAATAGAAATTCACAAATAAAATCAATAGAACTCATTGCAATATTCAATATATCAATAAAAATGGAGTTTTTGATAGGGAGAGAGACAAACCAATGGAGATTCAATAGCATCCAACAAAATAACACTTTTTTCTCTCCCCTAAAGAACTAAATCTAATCTCCTAAAAGTAATCTAAAAAAGGCTGCAAAAAGTTCTGAAAAAGCTCTCTAAACTAGGTTAAAAACTGGGGTTAAATACCCCCTAAAATCGCCCAAAAAACTGTGACGAAAATGCCCCTGCGCATCCTCAAAATCGTAATTTACGCTACAGGCAGCGCGGCTCACTCGGTCGAGTGACAAATGTCATTCGGCCGAGTGACAAACCCTGACAAATTCCAGTAACTTCAGACTTTTGGGGGTCGGCTCCTCGGGAGTCACTCGGCCGAGTGACTTTCTTTGCTTCGGACGAGGGGACTTCTTCACTCGGTCGAGTCGGAACTCGGGAGCTGACTGACAAATTACAGTAAGTCTGGACTTTTTGTTGCCGTCGTTTTGATGCCACTCGGGCGAGTGGTGTCTCCGTGGTTCGGCCGAGTGGGCTGGCGATGGTCGGCCGAGTGCACGCTGATACTCTATCTTCTGCGTGTCAGATCTGGTCGGCCGAGCGGGCTTTCGATGGTCGGCCGAGTGACTCTTTCACTCGGCTGAGTGACATGCTGAAAATGCCCAATCTTCGTATTTTTGCTCCCTCGTCGCTCCTACGATGTTCTTTCTTCTTCCACTCCTCTCCAATAGCAAAATTCCCCTCGAAGGAGTCACGGGTGACACTTCGGAGTGGGTGCATCTCAGAATCACTCCAAATCGCTCGAAATCTCCTGAAATTCGACAAAAACAAGAAATCATGAAAAGCATCGCAATATTGCCGAAAAATCGTGAAAAGCGCGATTCGAGCGACCAAAATGGCATGCAAACATGTAGAAAAAAGGTGTAAAATATGGAGTGATCACCTGGCGCCTAGGGCGCTGGCCCAGGGTGCCCAGGGCGCTTGGGCCTGGGCGTCGGGCCCAGGCCTAGGGTGCCTGGCACCCAGGGCCCCTAGCCCTGGCTGGCCAGTCGACCAGGCCAGATCCAGTCTGGCCTGGGTTAACCTGGTCTGACCCATGCCCAGTTTGGACTTGGGTCGGACCCCTTTGAGCTGTTTTGGGCGTAACTTGGGCACTTGGCGTCCGATTTGGACATCGTTCGAACCTGTGTTTAGAGCGGGACATTCCCATATTTCCTGTAACCTTTTCCATGCGTTTATTATATTAAATATGGTCTTAAACAATTTAAGACATATTTAACCCCTTTTGCATATATGCAAATTAGTCCTTATATAGGCTTAAAATTATCATTGGCATCAAATGCAATTTTCTATCCCTGGCATCAAATGCAAATAATTCTCCCTAATGATTCTACCTATTACTAGACGAAGGTCGCACTATGTGTGAGACCCTACAGCTGACCCTACTACAGGTTGTGCTCAAAGCCCTATACGGCAGTGACCACGAGCAATGGCTGCCGTCCCTGTTTCAGAATCATAATTATGTGGTTGACTCATCGACATAAGTATTGTCGAGACCACCCTGACTGTGCCCGTGATGAGTTTCGCAGTTATAGTCTCTTCGTCTAAATTATGTCGTGTAGATCAAGTCTAGGGTACGGTCAAATTGTCACCCCCAATAACTTGAATCCGGTTAGTTTCTTTCGATCTTTAGTCAACTAATGTTGGACTTCTTCCAACATACTTTGATCAGAGATTTTAATAAAGACCGAACTAACTCTACGACACTAACTCCCATTGACCAGGAGAGACGAATCCTCTCTTGATCATTACTCTCCTCGTACGCTTCAAGTGACACCCAATCAAAAACCTTTCGACCGGCTTAGCCTTGAAGCTAGGTCAGTGATCTAAGTGGCACCGTTCATGCACATGTTCATAAAATGACCTCAAGTCAAAGGACCAACTTGCCTATCATCACTAAGAGTTATCATTGACAGATTGGTCAATATAACCATATGATAACTCTTGTGGATCGTTCAGTGAACTCATTCTCTAATGAGCACATGTGTCTCGTCATCGACTTCGCCAAGTCAAATAATCATGAAATCATTGCCACCGCTAAACGGTGAAGACTAAGACACAATGGTCTATCCGATGTTTCGATATCCTTGTCTCGAAACATCTACGACCACGAACCCTTTTAGACTTATACTACAGACGGTCAAGCATTTCTCCATGATCGAGATACTCATCTCGATACATGTTTGACCTTGCATAAAGTCTCAGGATTTTACCTAAGTTAATATCTAATGTTTACTACATTATTGATTAACTTAGATAAAACTATACCAAACAGCTTACTGTTATTTTGAACGAGATGTTTGTGCTATTCATACAGAGATAAATTGCCTCGAGGGCATCATCTCTCATCAACAATAACACTGGTCAACCCCACACGTCATAGCTCTGTCTAACAGTACTCGACACTGGATCATGATGTGTCTAACTTACAGCTTAATCTGGGGCCCTCGCTAGTCCGACCTCAATGTCCCATCATTTTCAAACAACACTTGACCTCAGTCATGCTATGATTCACCACCAGTTCAGGTTGGGGGCCCCACTGATCAGACTTTAGTGTCCCAGCATTGTCAAATAATACCTAACCCCGGTCATGTTGTGCCTAACATTTAGCTTGGGCTGGGGCCCCTGCTAGTCTGACTTTAGTGTCCCAACGTTGTCAAATAGCATCTGACCTGGTTGTGCTATGCTTAACCCCCAGCTCAAGCTGAGGTCCTTGCTGGTCTTCTCAGTATGCCAACATTGTCAAATATAACCCGACCCCAGTCGTGCAATGCCGAACCCCCAGTTTAGGCCGAGGTTATAACGACCGTATTTTTTTCAAATATAATTATGGGATATTCTTCCCACTTTTTTCTTTTCCAAAATCACTTTTTCTTCTCTTTCTTCTATCCTCTCGTTGGCCCAGCATCGTCGACTCAGGCCCATGAGGCTGATTTTGTTTAAGTTTGAGAGCTCGACCCACTTTCACACTGACCGCTTCTCAAAACCGCTTACCGGCCCATTTGCTGTCCAACAGATCAGACGGCCTACCTCTTATCTCAACCGAGCGATACCCTAACCCTAACTTTCGAAATTAAGCCACCCTCGTTAGGTACGTGTAGTTTTTGCCATGATCTTTCTCATTGATTATCCATGACCTTCTCCAACGGTACGCTCTAGCCTCTATATCTTCTACTTCTTCTTCCTCGTGAGATTTTTCATGTGAACACAGAAGTTTTATAATAATTTTCTGAGTTTCAGTGTCAATTTGTCTTTGGCTTTTGGATGTTCGATCTGTTCGATTTTCATCATTCTCTTCCTCAAGCAACCATCAACAATTGGTGGAGGGCTTGAGTGAGGAGTACGTGGATTTTGGTCATCTTCGGTGAATGGTAGACCTTATTTGATCTAAGATTTCAGTCATTCCATTTTCATGTGTGTGCTTTGTAGAGATAGAATTTAATTCATTAACTTGTAGCTTGGATTGGTGGACTTGGGACTGTTAGAAATGAGTAATATTGATTAATTAATGATATAGTGGAAATGATGATTCATAGAAGATATCTCGTGTGACTTGTCCCTTTGATGAGTGTCTTATCGTCACTCCTATTATTTCAGGTAACCCTCACCATTACCCTACATATATTTTACTTTGATCCGATGCACTGTGTGCTACCTAGAGGAGTAGTTTCAGCCTAACGTCAGCTCGACCACGACTACTGTTTAGGAACTTGCACCCATCGACTTGTTTTGTGTTATTGCTGACCTATCCTATTGTTATTATCGACCCATACTATATATTTCTGATCTGGTTTGTTACTGTTTACCAACCTGACCTGTCATTACCAACTTGGTCTATTACTATTACCGACCTGTCATTACCGACTTGGTCCGTTGCTATTACCAACTTGGTCCATTGCTATTATAGACCTGTCATTTCTGACTTGGTATATTGCCATTATCGACATATTCTATATGTTCTGACCCAACCTATTGCTGTTACCGACCTGATTGTTATTACCGACTTGAACTGTGTTATTTGCCAACCCAACCTAGTGTTACTACCTATCTAACCAGTTATGGCATACCGACATGTATTGTAGCTATTGATCTGTTTTGTATGTATTTCTTATCGCTCTACCATATATGTCTTGTTACTAATCTGATCTGTTGTTATAGTTGCCGACTTATTTTGTGTTAATGACCTATTCTATTGTTACCAGCAGGTTTGGTATGTTCTGTTTACCAACCTGTTCTATTTGAGCTGTAGCTATCAACCTGTTTTGTGTTGCTGACCTGTTCATTATGTTTTACTTACTGAACTATACTGTTGAGCTAAATTGTTACTACCGACCCGACTTGTTACCACTTACTCGGTCTGTTATTATCGACCTGTTCAGTTTATCGATCTGACCCTGGATTGTTGACCATTTCTATTTGCTGATTGCTTCGGACAACCGATTTGTTTTAGGGCTGTCCTTGTTGATGGATTAACAGTCTCTAGACTTGCAGAACAGTAAGACCTCTTTAGATCGGTGCCGACCATAAATCTGACCAGGCGAGTATTTTGCTTTCATTTTTTGTTTTTAGTTCTGAAACTTAAGATTTGTTTGTTAAAGATCTATTTTGGCATGTACCGCAGAACTGACTTTTAATTTATAGCCGAAATTTTAAAGCAGAAGTTGACTAAACTGTTATGTTAATGACTAAGTTGTGAAGATGAGGTCGTGCAGATTGATGACAATACTATTATACTATTAAACTATTGAGATAATGAAATGATTGCTTTACACACTGAAATGTGTGCCTGACCATATATATATAATTTAGGTCGGATAGAAAACAATCATTATAATAGAACCAAACTAATGAATTGAGACAAAACTGAACTGGCTGAACACATAGGGTTGTAATGCCCTACAAGCTACTGCACAAGTACTAGAGGGGGGGTAAATAGTACTTTAAAAATAACAAGGAGTATAATTCCTAATTATCGTGCAAACAACTACCAATCAATTTGCAGAAGCTTAAATTGATGACAACAACAAAATTAACAATGCTAACAGTTGATATTACTGGGTTCGGATCCACCCAAGTCTCCCCGACTTGTTCCCGGTGATCCTACGTCCCAACCACCCGGATCCCCTCCGGATACTTAGGTTAGAAACCCTAACCCAAGATTTCCACTATGAATATCTTGTGGAAAACCTTCACAAGATCAAATCATACATGCAATGGCAATAGTGAATACCACAACCTGGGATCACAACCTTCTCTCACAACCGAGAGAATCAATAGCAATGAAAATCAGTTTATATATGAAATAAACAATCTTACCACAAATCCTATACCTTGAGTTTTCTTACCAAATAGGTGCAAGGAGGGATTTGAGGAAGAGGAAGTCACCAAGACCTAGCACCACTGAAATGAGCAGCAATGGGTGCCTAGGAGTGATTAGGAGACTTGAATCAAGCTAGAGCTTGAATGGCTCACCAAGAACAAACTTCTCTCAAGATGGATTCTAGATCTAGAAAGTGAGAGAATGGATTTCTTGCGAGGGAGAGAGCTTTGGAAATGAGTGAGAATCTCTAACTCTTTCAATCTCAATGAATCTCTTAATGGCAGCTCTAACCTAGAGAGAAATGACCAAGCTTCGTATTTATAGGGTCCCATAAAAACGAGCTAGGTCAAATCCCAACGGATAGAAATCTGAAGCAATTAGTCAGTCAAAGAACAACCACTGACCGACTAGTTCATCAACTAGTCGGTCGGTCAAACAACATGGACCGACTAAGTGATGAACATTGAACAAATTGAATTTCAGACCTAGAAATCTAGTCGGTCCAAGAAGACTGTCTGACCGACTAGTTTCACAACTAGTCGGTCGGTCAGTGAACTTAGACCGACTAAGAGTTAAAAACAAATAGTCTGAATACAAATTGAGTTAGTCGGTTCAAGAACAAATGTTGACCGACTAGATCATCAACTAGTCGGTCGCCAAACGTTCTTAGACCGACTAACGATAAACAGTAGCTCAGGAGAAAATTGGCATGAACAGAGACTGTTCAACTAGTCGGTCTAAGTAGCATCACTGACCGACTAGTTCACTAACTAGTCGGTCGGTGAGTCAACATGGACCGACTAAGTATAAACAGTAACAAGGCAAGTTCAGGGAATGTTCAACTAGTCGATCTAAGAAGCATCACTGATCGACTAGTTCACCAACTAGTCGGTCGGTGAGTCAACATGGACCGACTAAGTGTGAACAGTAAAGAGCATGAAGTTTAGAAAGCAAACTAGTCGGTCCAAGAAGCTTTGCCGACCGACTAGATCACCATCTAGTCGGTTGGTTCTTCTTCTTGAACCAACTAACATGCACAAGAAGTCCCGAATCGAAGCGCGATGCTTCGACAAAGATTGTATGTACTTCTACTAAGATCCTAGCTCTAAGATAGGAGCGATATGAAGATAGAAATGTAAGATATACTCAAGGCTTGACATTCTATAGATCGAAACTAAAAGACTATAAATAAAACCTTAAGGAACGGTCTTCGAGAGCTTCGATCAAATCTTCATGACTTCCAAAATGGTCCAAAAGCTTCAACGAAGCTTTAGGCATTGAATACGAGCTTTGAGAAGTCTTGAGATGTCGCTTTGAGTGTTCTCGTGAATTTGGCGACGATCTCTATAACTGCGCTCACAAATTGTTAGTTCATGAATTATTTATGTTTGCTCATCATCCAAAACCAAATCCGGGGAGTCAAATACTCAACATTCTCCCCCTTTTTGGTGATGACAAACCAACATAAATAATAATCAAAAATAATGATTCAAATGTAAAATACTTACTCCCCCTGCATTGATGACACGTTAATTCCAAATTGAATAAATAAAGATTGCATCAAGCAGACGAGTGAGATATATAATGAGAATCGATTATTGAAATATCGGATTTGAAAATCCTTATATATATCTTAACTCCCCCTGAATCTAACATATCAAATTATATTCTTGGAAATTGAGTTAAATTTTCATTTGCCCTAATCATTATCATTATCTCTCCCCCTTTGGCATTATCCCAAAAATGGGGGGCATACAACGACAACAACAAGGATAAAGAAAATCCAACGTCGGGAGTCGTAGAATATGACGATGGACCAAATTGACACCAAGGAAAATAGTCGAAAACGAATCAAAGTGTGCCAAATTGTCCATTTTCGAAAAACGAAAATTAAAATCATCAAAATACCAAATATAAATTCACTTATTGAATAAAGAAACGTACTCTTCAATACTCAATATTCTTGGTTAAATTTGTGCATGGAAAACAATTCTATGCAATTATAGAAATAAAATCTATTTAACCAAGTTTATAATCGTCGAGTGATGAAATCACATATCATAGACATTGAATGAATATTAAATGTGCACAACGAAGTAAAAGAGAACATCGATGTATATATATAAGAATATCATGAGTACATGCAAAAATACATCGACTACATCATAAGATGTAACGATCTGATTTTTCAGATACTTTTGAGTGGAGAACTATTGATGTATGTCTTTAATTATTAACATTTGATGTCTAACTCTCTTTATTATACATATAGTTATTTATTATAGGGTAATAATTTTTGAGATTCAAATGTTTTAATAATAATAGTTATGATAATTTCAAATATTTTCAAATTTGAATTCAAAATTGTTTCTATTTTATACCCTATTTAAATTACAACTATTTTAGAAACTTCCCCTCATCAAACCAATTATCTCTCCCTATTAATTCTGTTATTCAACCTTCCTATTTATCTTGCTAATAATTTCCCTAATAATGGTATTTAAAACAAATTTTTAAATCTTTTATTTGAATTAAATCCTCCATTATTATTATTAAATCCCATTTCCTATTAATTTCCCTAATTACTAGTATGTTTCAAACTTTCCAAGCTAATCCTTAATATTAATTCTCCCCTAATCAATTCTCTTTTAAAATCATTTCCTTAATAGCCTAGCACACGTTTTGATTTCCCACTGCTCTTCACACACGGCCTTTAATCGTAATTAATTGTATTAAAACATGAGTTTTTAACATGATGTACGTTTCCTTTCCCCCACATATATCAACAGCTAGCATATAGGTCTAACCCTATTATTCCTTTCTTTATATCACTCCCTAGGCTCCTATAATAAACCTAAGGCTAACAACCCTAAAGCAAGCTCTATAAACCCAAGCGGGCCCGTTCGCGTCCTCGCTCCCAAGTATAATGGGAAGCGGGGCGTGACAGGTTTTAGTGGTGGCCCATGCAGGTCTTGCTCTCCGCGAAATACTTGGAACAATATAGATGTCATTATTAACTAGACTGTCTGGATAAATCTAGTACGCAAATGTTTACCTTGTTTGTTTGCAGCATGGCAGGAAGACGTAACACTCGACGAGGATCCGGAGCTGCTGGAAGCAGAGAGGGCGACATTCGACAGATGCTTGGAGTCATGAGAGAGATGCTGGAAGTTCAACACCATTTAGTCCAGCAAGGATGTCAGACTGCGCCAACCGCACCAGTTGCACCAGCTCCGGGAGCCAAGCAGTTTCGTGAGATGCATCCGAAGAGCTTCTCCGGACGAGAGGGCCCGCTAGCGGCCGAAGAATGGCATCAGAGCACTGAGGATGATTTGGGCCTCGCTCGAATCAATAAAGACGAATGGGTGGAGCTTGCCAGGAAGCAGTTGACAGATAATGCCCGCAGCTGGTGGACTGCTGAAATGACCCGGTCTCCGGGATACCTGATAAGTACGAATTCGTATCAGGTATTCCCGAAGAGGCGAGTGTTACAAAAGGAAATACAGAAAAAACTCAAGCAGGCCACTACGCACGTGCTGGAAAGTACACGTAATGCTCCACACAAAAAAGAGAACAATGGACAAATAAAACATCATTCATATATATTAAAAACAAAGTTCATTTACAACTTTCATACAACTCCTCAATATACAACCCTCGTATACAACATATCACCAACACCATATCCAAGTATAACACACATTGGGCATTACAATCTACCCACCTTAAAAATAAAGTTCGTCCTCGAACTTTCTAACTTAGGGCTCTACCTGAAGGCTAGACTGCTACCCACCTTAAGACTCAACTACCCTATGGAAGCATTACCTGCACTACCTTACGCACGCCACAGTGCGGTGACCTGCATGGGCCGCCAAATGTAACGACCCGGTCTCCGGGATACCCGATAAGTACGAATTCGTATCAGGTATTCCCGAAGAGGCGAGTGTTACAAAAGGAAATACAGAAAAAACTCAAGCAGGCCACTACGCACGTGCTGGAAAGTACACGTAATGCTCCACACAAAAAAGAGAACAATGGACAAATAAAACATCATTCATATATATTAAAAACAAAGTTCATTTACAACTTTCATACAACTCCTCAATATACAACCCTCGTATACAACATATCACCAACACCATATCCAAGTATAACACACATTGGGCATTACAACTGCGGAGGAAGCCAGGCTGACCAAGCCGATTTCATGGGATACCTTCTGCAATAGGTTCGACGCCCAGTACTTTCCCAAGTCTGCGAAGCGAGTGATGGAGAGTCGTTTCATCAACCCGGAGCAGGGCTCTATGACTGTTGATGAGTACGAAGCCGAGTTCACTATGCTGAGTCGATATGCCCCTGCTATGGTGAAGGAACCCGAGGACTGTGCACATCGCGTCCTACATGGCCTGGATCTAGACATCCAGAGCGTACTGTCCGGGAATACATTTTCCACTCATGAGGATGTCCTAGTAGCTGCGAAGAATCAGGAGCGGATCGCTAATCAGAAGAAGGCGCGTCAGGCATGCAAGCGTCCACAGGAGCCGCCAAAGAGCGATCTCCGACCGACTCAGACCACCGATTTCAAGAAGCCTGCAACTCCAGTCGACCCCAGATTTATAGTGGTATGCTATCATTGTAACCGAGTTGGACACGTCAAGAAGGATTGTCGCGTGTTGCTGAACCAGTGCTTGGCGTGCGGAGCACCTGATCATATTGCCAGGAACTGCTTTCGACACACTAGCAACTCTGCATCCGGATCGACTCTACAGGGACTGCCTTTAGCCCCTCGGTGTCAGGTTCCTCCACAGGCCAGTCCCGAACATTATCGGCACTAGAATCTCTATCGTCGTCGAGGAAGTTAGAGACGACGAGTTGGTGACGAACGATAACATCTGAGTCCTATCCTATCTTCACATTTGATGATTCCTATCATGAATGTGCCTATCTTGACTTTGTCTTGTCCTAGGTATCGTTTGATTGCAATCGTTCCTATCTTAAACTTTTTTCAGTTCAGCAGTTTCATACATCTACATGTCTTTTGCTTCCTTAATACTAGGATATCACCTTCACTCTTAATCTATCTGGTGCTCCCTTGATTCTTATCTGGCTTAAGAAATTCCGGGGACGGAATTCTTTTAAGGTGGATAGAATGTAACGATCTGATTTTTCAGATACTTTTGAGTGGAGACCTATTGATGTATGTCTTTAATTATTAACATTTGATGTCTAACTCTCTTTATTATACATATAGTTATTTATTATAGGGTAATAATTTTTGAGATTCAAATGTTTTAATAATAATAGTTATGATAATTTCAAATATTTTCAAATTTGAATTCAAAATTGTTTCTATTTTATACCCTATTTAAATTACAACTATTTTAGAAACTTCCCCTCATCAAACCAATTATCTCTCCCTATTAATTCTGTTATTCAACCTTCCTATTTATCTTGCTAATAATTTCCCTAATAATGGTATTTAAAACAAATTTTTAAATCTTTTATTTGAATTAAATCCTCCATTATTATTATTAAATCCCATTTCCTATTAATTTCCCTAATTACTAGTATGTTTCAAACTTTCCTAGCTAATCCTTAATATTAATTCTCCCCTAATCAATTCTCTTTTAAAATCATTTCCTTAATAGCCTAGCACACGTTTTGATTTCCCACTGCTCTTCACACACGGCCTTTAATCGTAATTAGTTGTATTAAAACCTGAGTTTTTAACATGATGTACGTTTCCTTTCCCCCACACATATCAACAGCTAGCATATAGGTCTAACCCTATTATTCCTTTATTTATATCACTCCCTAGGCTCCTATAATAAACCTAAGGCTAACAACCCTAAAGCAAGCTCTATAAACTCAAGCGGGCCCGTTCGCGTCCTCGCTCCCAAGTATAATGGGAAGTGGGGCGTGACATAAGAACAAAAAGTGCAACATCTATATGAACATCAAAAAGATACAACATACATCATCGACACATTATCATCAAACATCCAACAAAATGAAGAAACATCAAGTACACCGACATCCAAAACATCAAAATACATCAAAACATCACCAAAACTCTATCCTAACCCAAAACACTCTCAGAAATATGTATCATCCAATGATCACCGGAGAGTCCTCCAAACTGACGCTCAGGAGGAAGTGGCAGGATCAGCAGTCTCCGTGGGTCCAGTCAAGGGAGTGGACTCAGGCTCTGCTGCAAGGAGTGGTGTGAGAACTGAAGGGATCGTCGGGACAGGAGTGGAAACATCGACAGCAGGCTCAACAGCAGAGGTATCAACAGGAACGTCAACAGGAGCATACGTCACCGGAGCACCAGTAGACTCAACCACTGAAGCAGAAGACTCTGGAGGACCTGAAGAAGTGGCAGCCCCAGCAACAGATGTGGTAGCAGCAGCAGGAGTGGCCTCAGCGCCACGAGCAGGAGAATCAAGGAGCTCATCGATATCCTCATCATCCATCTCCTCATCCTCAGAAACAGGAGGAGGGACCTCAACACCAATAACACGAGCAATACGACACAGAATCTCCTCGGAACGAGCATACCGAGACTCGAGACGACGAACGTCATGAGCGAGACTCTCAAGTGTGGTGTGAGGTCTGGAAGCAGCAGCTGCAGAAGAAGTGCCCTGAGAAGCTGAAAGAGTCATCCGCTGCACGTGACGGAGTCTCGCAAGAGATTTCTTTACGGCCGTCGCGTTCAGGGGAGGACCAAGAGGACGCTCATCGTCAGGAGGCAAAGGCACGTGAAAATGATGAAACACCAAAGTCAACAGACAAGGATAAGGGATATGCGCAGATTTAGTGGTCTTGCGAATACACTCGAAAGAGTCCATCTTATCGAGTATAACGCGAGCCCAATTAATCTCGCAACCCAAGAATAGAGCGTAAATCAACTTTAGGAAGGGCTGGGATGGCAGAGAAGATGAGCCGTACTTGGGAAGCAAGCACGACTTCAGAATGAGATTGAGCACCCATGCATTTGGCTTAAATGACTTCAAAGGGACACCAATGAAAGCTGGAGGGATCACATGGAAGATATCAGCGAGAACAGATTGATCCAAAGAGGAGATATCATCAACAGAGATGTCTGACGGGAGGAGACCAGACGACGAACAACCAAGCAACTCCCCCAAGATTTCTGCCGTGAGGACTATAAGAGTCCCCAAGACAGTAGTCTCGATGGAGTGGCTCTCATCGTAGTGGCCCCGGACACGATTTGCATAGAATAGTTTGACCAGGCGAGGATAGGGTCGAGGGTTCGCCTTAGGGTCGAAGCGAATGTAGTCTAGGAGCCCACTATAGGATAGGAGATCTGCTAAGCCAAGGAAGTCGGAAAACTGAACAAAGTGCTCCAATAGCAGCGGGCAGTGCTCAATACGGTTGTAAGCCGCTAAACACATAGGGTCGTCGCGACACAACGATATGTCTACACCACCTGCTGGCATTGGGGCCTTTCCCTTAGGCTGTCGAGGCCTAGGACGAAGTGGAGGAGTGGGTTCCCTATGGCCAGACTCATCCTCGGGTCTAAACTCAGTATCGGAATCAGGAGGAGTAGAGGGGGTATGGAGTATAGGCTTTCTAGACTTAGAATGTTTACCGGGTTTGACGGTCGCCGTCCTCTGCTTCTTCAGAGGAGGCGAAGACGATGAAGGTTGGGTTGATTTAGCTCGACGTTTGGGTTTCGAAGGATTCCTAGGCTGTGATGGCCCTACGGTCATGGGGGATGCCCCAGAGGAAGTAATCGGGATCCTCGTTTTTGCCATGATCGTGGCACAACGAGTACAAGCAATCGAAATTTGAAAAGATCAAATATACCTAAGCTCACAAACCCTAGAGCTGAAAGAAATTACGAAATTATCAAACCCTAGATCAGAAATTCGAAACCCTAGAAGTAGAAAGCAAGCCCTAGAACAGGAAAAGAGACCTATGAGGAAACCCTAGATGAGAGGGAGTATACCTAGGAGGAAGACGACGATGATCGGCGGCGGAGATGGTCGGAAAAGAGGTCGGAGATCGACGGGAAGTCGAAGAGTCACGAGCTGGGGTTGGGGGATTTCGAGCTGGAGAAGAAGTGGAGACCGACTAAATGAGAAAGAAGCCAATTGGATTGGGATTAAGTCGGTCGAAATCACGAAAAGACGTGACTTCTCCTGATCACTTAGTCGGTCTAAGTTCAACCTCTGACCGACTAGATGACAATCTAATCGGTCGGTTAATGAGCTTGAACCGACTAAAGTGAAACAGCGACCAGTCGAAGATTTCCTGAATGAGAATTAGTCGGTCTAAATCTAGTCGGTCGATAAGTGAACTTGAACCGACTAAAAGAGCTAAGCTGGAGAGGAAATCCTAATAGCTTGAATTAGTCGGTCTGAGTTCTTTTACTAACCGACTAGATACGAATCTAGTCGGTTGGTGATTTAACTGATACGGACTAAAGGAGTTCAAAAATTTAGAGAATGAGCTAGTCGGTCTGAGTTCATTAGCTGACTGACTAGATACAAATCTAGTCGGTTGGTTGATGAACTGAGACCGACTAGATGAGTCCAAAAATTGACAAATAAGTTCTCTCCTAAATACACTTGGACGAAACATCATAATCCTCTCAAAAATCATCTAAACTACCCCATTAAACATCGAAATCTCAAATACGACATTCAAATATGAATTCGAGCAAAAATTCAAAATATCACATAAAATCCCAAAAAATCCAATAAGTCTAGCATGAACGAAATATTGCGAAATATAGTAGCATGCAAGATTATTGAATGAAACATGAATCCTATATCTCGGATTCACCCATAATCCCCAATTCTCGACGCAACCGCACAAAGGAGTCCTCCTTTAGGGGTTTCGTGAAAATATCGGCGATTTGCTTTTGGGTTTCAACGTACACTAAAATGATGTCCTTTTTAGCAACATGATCATCTAAAAAGTGGTGTCGGACATCTATGTGTTTAGATCGGGAATGGTGCACCAGATTCTTTGAAAGACAAATAGCACTTTGGTTATCCACCATGATAGGGCTAGTATCACAATGAATGCCAAAATCCTTTAGTGTGTGTCTCATCCAAAGAACCTGGGCACATGCAGCACCGGCGGCAATGTATTCTGCCTCGGTGGTTGAAAGTGATACCGAATTTTGCTTCTTGGAAAACCAAGAGACAAGGGAATTTCCTATAAAATGGCAAGTGCCACTAGTACTCTTCCTGTCGGATTTGCATCCCGCAAAATCAGCGTCATTATATGAGACTAACTCATATGTGCTAGATTTCGGATAAAGTAATCCAAAATCTAAAGTGTAACTTAGATAGCGAAAAATACGTTTTACCGCTACTAAGTGAGAATCCTTAGGTTGAGACTGATAACGAGCACAAATACAAACGGCAAACATGATATCGGGCCTACTAGCGGTAAGATAAAGTAAACTACCTATCATACCTTGATATAGACGAATGTCTACATCTTTTCCGCCCGTATCTTTATCAAGATGCGTTGTAGTGCTCATAGGAGTCTTTTTCCCGGAGGCATTCTCCATTCCAAATCGCGTTAGCAACTCCACCGTGTATTTCGTTTGGTGGATGAAGATTGCATCGTCCATTTGGCGAATTTGGAGACCTAAGAAATATTTGAGTTCGCCCATGTGGCTCATCTCAAATTGTTCCTTCATAACATTAGAAAACTCTTTGCAAAGAGCAAAGTTAGTAGCACCGAAAATGATATCATCAACATATATTTGAACTAAAATTATATCATTGTTCGAATGCTTAACAAAAAGTGTAGAATCGGCTTCTCCCATTTTAAAATTCAAATCCAAAAGAAAATTCTTTAGGCTATCATACCAAGCTCGAGGAGCTTGTCTCAAACCGTAAAGTGCTTTCTTTAGTTTAAAAACATGATTTGGAAATTTTTCATTAATAAAGCCCGGAGGTTGAGAAACATAAACTTCCTCAACGACATCTCCGTTTAAAAATGCACTTTTAACATCCATTTGAAATAATTTAAAATCCTTATGGCATGCAAAAGACAATAATAATCTAATTGATTCTCATCTAGCTACCAGAGCGAAGGATTCTTCGAAATCAATACCTTCCTCTTGACGGTAGCCTTGAGCAACTAACCGAGCTTTGTTCCGGACGACGACTTGGTTTTCGTCAGTTTTGTTCTTGAAGATCCACTTTGTCCCTATGACGGTGTGGTTCTTCGATGGCAAAGGAACAAGCTCCCAAACTTCATTCCTCTCGAATTGAATGAGTTCCTCCTCCATGGCTAAGATCCAAGCGCTATCTTCACATGCTTCATTAACATTCTTTGGCTCTATCGAGGAGGCAAAGGCACAATGAGCGAAGTAGTTCACTTGCGATCTCGTCTTGACACTATCATGGATATTGCCAATGAATTGCTCATGAGGATGATCACGAATGGTATGAAGCCGTTTGGGAATACCTTGATCACTAGGAACATTCTCAACAACTTCATTAGACGGGTTAGTCTCAATAGAATTAATAGAGTCATTAGAGTTAGAATTACCAATTGAATCACATAAGACATCCATAGAGTCATCATCATTAGTAATTCTAGTAGGAACAAATCTATCATTAAATGACACATGAAGCGACTCCTCGATCGTTGAGGTTCGTTTGTTGAATATCCGGTAGGCTTTGCTACGCGAAGAATATCCAACAAAAATCCCCTCATCGGATCTTGGATCGAATTTGTCCAAACTACCATACGTGTTCTTAATAAAACATTTCGAACCAAAAACACGAAAATGTTTAACTTGAGGCAACCTACCAAACAACAATTCATAACAAGTTTGTTTAGTGCCGGGCCTCAAAAGTATTCTATTAAACACATAGCAAGCGGTATGTACCGCTTCCGCCCAAAATTGATGGCCAAGTTGGCTATCATCAAGCATAGTGAGAGCACACTCCACTAACGTCCTATTCCTTCTCTCAACTACACCATTTTGAGGAGGTGCACGAGGGAAAGAGAAGGTGTGTGTAATACCAACTTCATCACAAAATGTCTCAAAAGACTCATTCTCAAATTCCCCTCCATGATCACTATGAATAGTGACAATGGTGGTTCCAATGAGATTTTGTACTTTCTTAACAAAAATTGTGAAGTTTTCAAAAGCTTCATTTTTATTACACAATGAAAATACCCAAGTAAACCTAGAAAATTCATCAACGATGACAAGTCCATATCTAGCATTACCTAATGAAGCAACTCTAGTTGGCCCAAATAAATCTAGATGTAATAGCTCTAGAGGCCGCTTAGAAGAAATGCTTTTCTTAGGTTTAAATGAAGATTTTGGAAGCTTGCCTCGTTGACACGAGTCACAAAAGCTTTTCTTTTGAAAGACTAGCTTAGGGAAGCCTCTAATAGAGTTTAACTTGGAAAGCTTAAAAAGTGTTCCAAAGTTCACATGACCAAAACGTCGATGTCATAAGTGGTGTTCACTTGGGTTGGCAATAAGACATTGTTCATGTGATCTTGGAAGATCTAGGATATATATATCCTTATGGCGTGTGCCGGAAAACAATAATTCATTATTATCTTTTCTTAAAATATGGCACATTCCTTACGTAAAGTTAACCTTGTAACCTTTGTCACAAAGTTGACTTATTGAAATGAGATTGTGGTTTAATCCTTTAACAAGGTAAACATCACATATAATGGGTTTAGAAGGATTACCCACTTTACCAACACCTATGATGGTTCCGCTCTCGTTGCCTCCAAATACGACCCGGTTCCCATTTGCAATGTGCATCACTCCGGAGAGCAATTGAGCGTCACCCGTCATGTGTTTTGAACACCCGCTATCGAGTATCCAATTTCTCTTGGAGCTAAATTTAAATTTTTTGCTCTGTTCCTTTTTCTTGAGTACCTATAGATATGAAATGTCGTATCATGGTACCCAAGGTCATTGGGTCCAAAAGATTAGACCTTTGGAAGCCAAGTCCAATTGGACTTAGACTTCCCCACATAATTACTACTATGCACAACATTCGAAAAATAAGCATTCATATAAACTTGTTTTTCATCCATGCTTGTGTCCTTTAGGCTCCAAATAGTGAAAATCTTGGGAGCCCTCATCCTATTGGGTGCATGCATGCGTTGTTGGTTTCTACGTGATGCATGTCGTGGATAGGCATAAGGAACATGATGAAATGGTGCATATGGATAATTATTCATATGATGATGTGGGTGAACATATGCATGTGGAGGAACACGTGCGTGAGGGTGTCTCACATGATGTGCACGTGCCCGTGAATGTGTTGCATAAAAATCATCATATGTGTGAGCCGGTGGAGTAGGACGTGTATTCCTACGTGGCATAGTATTGGTGTACATATAAGCATGCCCCTTCTTTGGAGGTCCACCCAAAATGGGTTTCTTTCCGAAAGAGGGTGTGGACGAGGTGGAAGCACCATTGGTAGAAGAACTACCAATAGAGTGTTTGCTAACACTCGTTGAGTCACCGGAAGTTGGCCTAACAAAAGTAGTGACCGATTTGGATGAACTTCCCATCGTATACCCAAGCCAATGTGGTGATTGCCCGGAAGTAAGTCACTTAGGATTTTATCCAAATGGTCCTTACCCTTATTGAATTTATTAATTCGGCCTAATGTGTTCTCATATTTCTCGGTGAGAGAACGCATAGAAGTATCCAAATTGGATACTTGCGATGTGAGCACATAAACACGAGATTTAAGACTCTCATTCTCAATACTCAAAGTCGAGTTTTGAGAAGTCAAATCCGTTATCTTGTGTTCCTCCGGATCTTCAATGCTAACATGTTCAAGTTGAGTCTTGAGATTAACAATCTCATTCTTCAACCCTTCAACAACGGTGTCGTTGTTGGTGATGATAGTTTTAGGCGAGGTTTGAAAGCTAGCTAAGTCATCTTTTACTTTAGTATACCTATTTACTAATTTAGTATACTTAGACCATAATTGAGAATTAGCATTCCTAAGGTCATCCATAGTTACCTCATCGCCTTCGTTGTCGCTATCATCAGAAGAGGAGGATCCTTGATCATGCTCCTCTCTTGCCATGAAGCACATGTGCGCTTGCTCCACTTTCTCATCGTCCGACTCTCTGCTTGAGGAATCCTCGGAATCGGTGAATGTTGCTCCGACAAGTCCCTTTTTGTACCCCTTTTTGTACTTCTTGGACTTGTCGAACTTCGGCGCCTTCCACTTCTCCTTTTGTTTGTTTAGAGGACACTCCGCTTTCATGTGTCCTGGCTTGTTGCATTTGAAACACAAAGAAGAGGAGGCGTTAGATGAATTGAACTTCGATTTGTTTTTGAAGTTACCTTTCCGGAAGAACCGGTTGAACTTCTTTGCCATGAGTGCCATGGACTCCAAGTCCAACTCGTCTTCCGAGTCTTCATCATCGGTTGATGTGGATGTGGATGGAGCGGCCTTGAAAGCAATAGCCTTCTTCTTTGGCTTGCTTTAGGTAGGACTTCATCTTTTCCTGCAACTTCAACTTGCTATCCTTGCGTACCTCGTAAGACATCAAGGTACCCATTAGTTGAACAACGGTATATTTGTTCATATCTTTACCTTCCTCGATGGCGAAGGTGTGCTTTTCCCAACTAGAAGGAAGTCCTTCGATAAGTTTCGAACACTTCTCCTTTTGGGTGTAGGTTTTACCGAGAGCCTCCAACTCGTTTATGATGTCGATGAAGCGAGCATAATACTCCTTCATCTTCTCACCCTGTTGCATATGAAACATTTTGTAATCTTTGTTAACAACAACGAGTTTAGAGTCTCTTACCCTACTCATCCCTTCATGTAGTATGAGGAGGGAGTTCCAAATTTGATATGCACTCTTACATGTGCATATCTTATTGAAGTCCTCGGGCTCCAATGTGCATTGCAAGGCGTTCATTGCCTTGGCATTGCTTACCTCCGCGGCGACCTCCACGGGAGTCCACTTCTCAAAGTCTTCTTCGGCGGGCTCGACGTATTCCTTCATCGTGGTCCTTCATAGAGATGCACTCCGGAGGAAAGTTTCCATCCGACATTTCCAGTACCCGTAGTTGGTACCGTTGAAGAATGGAGGCCTCGTTGAGGAATGTCCTTCCATCACCGAAGATGCTCCTTCACGGTTCCTGAATGTGCCATAGTCGGAAGGTGGACGCACGGTCTTGTTGTCGTTGGCAGACATAGCGTAGACTTGGCTCTGATACCAAATGTAATGCCCTACAAGCTATGCACAAGTACTAGAGCGGGGGTGAATAGTACTTTAAAAATAACGAGGAGTACAATTCCTATTTGTCGTGCAAACAACTACCAAATCAATTTGCGGAAGCTTAAATTGATGACAACAACAAAATTAACAATGCTAACAATTGATATTACTGGGTTCGGATCCACCCAAGTCTCCCCGACTTGTTCCTGGTGATCCTACGTCCCAACCACCCGGATCCCCTCCAGATACTTAGGTTAGAAACCCTAACCCAAGATTTCCACTATGATATCTTGTGAAAAACCTTCACAAGATTAAATCATACAAGCAATGGCAATAGTGAATCCCACAACCCGGGATCACAACCTTTTCTCACAACCGAGAGAATCAATAGCAATGAAAATCATTTTATATATGAAATAAACAATCTTACCACAAATCCTATACCTTGAGTTTTCTTACCAAATAGGTGCAAGGAGGGATTTGAGGAAGAGGAAGTCACCAAGACCTAGCACCACTGAAATGAGCAGCAATGGGTGCCTAGGAGTGATTAGGAGACTTGAATCAAGCTAGAGCTTGAATGGCTCACCAAGAACAAACTTCTCTCAAGATGGATTCTAGATCTAGAATGTGAGAGAATGGATTTCTTGTGAGGGAGAGAGCTTTGGAAATGAGTGAGAATCTCTAACTCTTTCAATCTCAATGAATCTCTTAATGGCAGCTCTAACCTAGAGAGAAATGACCAAGCTTCGTATTTATAGGGTCCCATAAAAACGAGCTAGGTCAAATCCCAACGGATAGAAATCTGAAGCAATTAGTCGGTCAAAGAACAACCACTGACCGACTAGTTCATCAACTAGTCGGTCGGTCAAACAACATGGACCGACTAAGTGATGAACAGTGAACAGATTGAATTTCAGACCTAGAAATCTCGTCAGTCCAAGAAGACTGTCTGACCGACTAGTTTCACAACTAGTCGGTCGGTCAGTGAACTTAGACCGACTAAGAGTTAAAAACAAATAGTCTGAATACAAATTGAGTTAGTCGGTTCAAGAACAAATGTTGACCGACTAGATCATCAACTAGTCTGTCGCCAAACGTTCTTAGACCGACTAACGATAAACAGTAGCTCAGGAGAAAATTGGCATGAACAGAGACTGTTCAACTAGTCGGTCTAAGTAGCATCACTGACCGACTAATTCACTAACTAGTCGGTCGGTGAGTCAACATGGACCGACTAAGTATAAATAGTAACAAGGCAAGTTCAGGGAATGTTCAACTAGTCGATCTAAGAAGCATCACAGACCGACTAGTTCACCAACTAGTCTGTCGGTGAGTCAACATGGACCGACTAAGTGTGAACAGTAAAGAGCATGAAGTTTAGAAAGCAAACTAGTCGGTCCAAGAAGCTTTGCCGACCGACTAGATCACCATCTAGTCGGTTGGTTCTTCTTCTTGAACCAACTAACATGCACAAGAAGTCCCGAATCGAAGCGCGATGCTTCTGGAAAGATTGTATGGACTTCTACTAAGATCCTAGCTCTAAGATAGGAGCGATATGAAGATAGAAATGTAAGATATACTCAAGGCTTAACATTCTATAGATCGAAACTAAAAGACTATAAATAAAACCTTAAGGAACGGTCTTCGAGAGCTTCGATCAAATCTTCATGACTTCCAAAATGGTCCAAAAGCTTCAACGAAGCTTTAGGCATTGAATACGAGCTTTGAGAAGTCTTGAGATGTCGCTTTGAGTGTTCTCGTGAATTTGGCGACGATCTCCATAACTGCGCTCACAAATTGTTAGTTCATGAATTATTTATGTTTGCTCATCATCCAAAACCAAATCCGTGGAGTCCAATACTCAACAAGGGTTTGGTTAACTCATAATTAAAAGATGAAAGATGTGATTGAGACCATGCTCTTGACTGACTTGATGGACCCCTCTACTTTATTTGTATGGTTTCCTTACTAAACTTGTTTAGACCAGAGGTTTAAGACCTGGGTGAGATCGCCCATGATACGAGGTGGATTTTAGTTCTGCCTTTACTCTTTTCGTTATGAATCATATTAATTAAGTGCTTAAACTAAGGAAACTGTGATTAGGTTTGACCGTATGAATGAAGCTATTCAATAATACAACTCAAACTAAAAATATTTCAAACCGATATAATGCAGAGATTAAAATCAGATAATTGTTATCGTGGCATGGAGCATGACGTTTTTGTCATCTTGGTGAAAACGGTTCGTCAATCCAAGCTCTGTGGAGAAAGTTATGCACTTTTCAGCGTCGTCGTAGAACACTGTTCTTCCGTTTGATGAAGTTTTGTATCTTTTGAAGGAGATGACACTATTGCGGCTTGCTAGGGATGATGGAGCAATGAAGCTATATCATACTTGGCAGAGATGCTTCTCTTTGTGATTTTCTATCTTATTCATTGGCCATGTGCTTGGGGATTTATATAGGATGTTGAAGCATAAAACCCTTTGAACACAAACTCTAGTATTACTCAACTTTTTGTTGCACATTAACTCTAAAGTTTGTTTTGCATATGAACTCTTGTAGTCAATCTTTGACTCTTGAAGAAGTTTCAATTGCTCATGAACTCTTGTAGTCAACATGAACTTTTTGTTGTCGTGCCCGTCCAATCATTATGTGTCATATCACTCGACCTCAACCACCATGTCGGTTGAGCTCGAGAGATGTGGGCCATTGATATAGCATTGTGTCGGACCATTGATCGCTCAGTTATTTGTTTAAGGAGACATGTAAATAATCTCAGCCTAACAAACCAGAAGCCATCACGTGATATCGATCGTCTCTCCATTAAAGGTGACAACCGAGCTACCCGTTGGACTTCTTCATTTAAAGCGTCAGCTTATAGCAGAAGCATTCAAGGACCAGCTGTTATGCTCGACAACTCAAGCCATAAATCACCTTAAAGGCTTGGACTTTACTCTCCAACGTCCTGCCTATGAGTACTCTCTCGAATGATGGGAGAGGGGACTTCTTCCATAGTCTTTGATGACTTCTCAGAAACAACATCCCATACAACTTTTTCTCCCACAATCTCGAGAGAATTCTCAGAAAATCTTTGGTCAGGTACTCATACACTCAGGATCTGCTTTGACCTAGAATTTTACATTTCCTCCATAGGTTGGCGCGACAACTATCAGCCCATCTCTCAATAGATCGGTCATAGTTACCTCGAGCCTCCTTTGAGTCACCATTTGACTGAAACTTCAGAGTGGATTAGGTTGGACATTAGATCTGACCACCTGACGAGCTCTTCGTGTTGCAAGAAGTGAAAAGAAACCCAGAGATAGGTCAAAACAGCTCTGACGGCTAGAGATAGCTTGGAACTGGTGAAGACGGCTTGGACCAACTCGGATTTGGCGGAGATTGTGTTGGATATTGGACTCCCCGGATTTGGTTTTGGATGATGAACAAACATAAATATAATGTGAACTAACACTTTGTGAGCGCAGTTATGGAGATCGTCGCCAAATTCACATGAATATCAATTACGACGTCTCAAGACTTCTCAAAGCACGTGATCGTATGCCTAAAGCTTCGTTGAAGCTTATGGACCAATTTAGAAGTCATGAAGATTCGATTGAAGCTATTGAAGACGGTATCGTCAAGTTTTATTTATAGTCTTTAGCTTCTTTCGTAGAATGTTAAGCCTTGAGTAGGTCTTACGTTTTAATTCTTCATAACGCTCATATCTTAGCTCTATGATCTTTGTAGAAGTCCATACAATTCTTCCCGAAGCTTCGCGCTTCGATTCGGGACTTCTTGTGCATGTTAGTTGGTTCAAGAAGAAGAACTGACCGACTAGATGGTGATCTAGTCGGTCAGCCAAGCTTCTTGGACCGACTAGTTCTTCTCAGTTAATTCATAGCTCTTTACTGTTTACAGTTAGTCGGTCTAAGTTGACTCACCGACCGACTAGTTTGTGAACTAGTCGGTCAGTGATGCTTCTGTGACCGACTAGTTGAGCTTTCCCTGTATATGCACATTTGAACCTTAGCTACTGTTTATCTTTAGTCGGTCTGTGTTCATTGATCGACCGACTAGTTGATGAACTAGTCGGTCAACATTCCTTCTTAGACCGACTAGTTTAGTTTACTGTACATGCCAAAATTTTCACCATACTTACTGTTTATTGTTAGTCGTTCTATGTTCATTTGGTGACCGACTAGGTGGTGAATTAGTCGGTCAACATTTGTTCTTGGACCGACTAAGTCTAATTCTTCTCAGACTTCAGTTTTATCTGTTAGTCGGTCTCTGTTGAGTAACCAACCGACTAGTTGTTAAACTAGTCGGTCAGCTACTCTTCTTGGACCGACTAGTTCCTTAGTCTGTACTTTGATCTTTTCTCAGTTTACCCATTAGTCGGTTTACGTTAATTTACCGACCGACTAGTTGATGAACTAGTCGGTCGGTGGTTGTTCTTTGACCGACTAGTTGGGTTCAGAAAAGAGCCGTTGGAGCCTTTAATGACTCGAATTTCTTTCTCTCTCTCCTCTATCATATATATACTTGATGGGCTGCATTCATTGCTGCCAAGGCTGATATTATTGCAAGTTTAGAGATCAAGAGAATTCATTCCAAGTTCATTCAAAGCTCATTCATTCCATTCAATAATCTCTCCTCACTCTTACTTCCAAAGAGAGATTCATTGAGTGTGAAGCCTTCCAAGCCAAGTGCTTGATTCTAGGTCACCAACATCCCCAAAGCTCTCCATCGCTGATCTACATCTTGGAGCTAGGGTTTGGTGCCACTTCTTCCCCAAAATCATACTTGCCCTAATTCGTAAGCAATACTCAAGGCATAGGTATTTTGTTCGGTAAGAAGTTTTCTTATTTCATTTCATATTTGTTTTGTAAGTTTCACTCTCGGTTGTGAGAGTGTGGTTGTGATCCCGGGTTGTGGGAGTCACAAATTACATTTTGTGTGATTTGACTTGTGGAGGAATTTCACAAGTATTTCATAGTGGAAATCTTGAGTTAGGGTTTCTAACTCAAGTATCCGGAGGGGATCCGGGTGGTTGGGACGTAGGATCACCGGGAACAAGTCGGAGAGACTTGGGTGGATCCGAACCCAGTAACATCTCTTGTTAGCATTGTTAATTTTGTTGTTGTCATTCAATTTAAGCTTCCGCAAATTGATTTGGTAGTTGTTTGCATTATAATTAGGAATTATACTCCTTGTTATTTTTAAAGTACTATTCACCCCCCTCTAGTACTTGTGCAGTAGCTTGTAGGGCATTACATTTGGTATCAGAGCCAGATACTTAGCTATGTCTGCCAACGACAACAAGACCGTGCGTCCACCTTCCAACTATGACACCTTCAGGAAACGTGAAGGAGCGTCTTCGGTGATGGAAGGACATTCCTCTACGAGGCCTCCATTCTTCAACGGTACCAACTACGGGTACTGGAAATGCCGGATGGAAACCTTCCTCCGGAGTGCTTCTCTATGGAGGACCACAATGAAGGAATACATCGAGCCCGAAGAAGAAGACTTTGAGAAATGGACAACCGCGGAGGTCGCCGCGGAGGTAAGCAATGCCAAGGCAATGAACGCCTTGCAATGCGCATTGGAGCCCGAGGACTTCAATAAGATATGCACATGTAAGAGTGCATATCAAATTTGGAACTCCCTCCTCATTCTACATGAAGGGACGAGTAGGGTAAGAGACTCCAAACTCGTAGTTGTAAACAAAGATTACGAAATGTTTCATATGCAACCGGGCGAGAAGATGAAGGAATATTACGCTCGCTTCGTTGACATCATAAACGAGTTAGAGGCTCTCGGCAAATCTTACACCCAAAAGGAGAAGTGCTCGAAGCTCATCGAAGGACTTCCTTCTTCTTGGGAAAAGCGTACCTTCGCCATCGAGGAAGTTAATGACATGAATAAGTACACCATAGTTCAACTAATGTGTACTTTAATGTCGTACGAGGTACGCAAGGATAGCAAGCTCAAATTGCAGGAAAAGATGAAGTCCTACCTAAAGCAAGACGAGCCAAAGAAGAAGGCTATTGCTTTCAAGGCCGCTCCATCCACATCCACATCAACCGATGATGAAGACTCGAAAAACGAGTTGGACTTGGAGTCCATGGCACTCATGGCCAAGAAGTTCAACCGTTTCTTCCGAAAAGGTAACTATAAGAACAAAGCTAAATTTGTTCTTCTAACGCCTCTTCCTCTACTTTGTGTTTCAAGTGCAATAAGCCGGGACACATGAAAGCGGAGTGTCCTCTCAACAAGCAAAAGGAGAAGTGGAAGGCGCCAAAGTTCGATAAGTCCAAGAAGTACAAGAAAGGAAACAAGAAGGGACTTGTCAGAGCAACATTCACCGACTCCGAGGATTCTTCAAGCGGAGAGTCGGACGATGAGCAAGTGGAGCAAGCGCACATGTGCTTCATGGCAAGAGAGGAGCATGATCAAGGATCCTCCTCTTCTGATGATAGCGACGACGAAGGTGATGAGGTAACTATGGATGATCTTAGGGATGATAACTCTCATTTATGGTCTAAATACACTAAATTAGTAAATAGATATACTAAAGTAAAAGATGACCTAGCTAGCATTCAAACCTCGCCTAAGACTATCATCACCAACAACGACACCTTTGTTGAAGAGTTAAGAAATGAGATTGTTAATCTCAAATCTAAACGTGAACATGTTAGCATTGAGGATCCGGAAGAACATAAGATAGAGGATTTAACTTCTCAAACTCGACTTTGAGTATTGAGAATGAAAGTCTTAAATCTCGTGTTTATGTGCTCACATCGCAAGTATCCACTTTAGATACTTCTTTGCATTCTCTCACCGAGAAATATGAGAACACATTAGGACGAATCAATGAATTCAATAAGGGTAAGGGCCATTTGGATAATATCCTAAGTGTCTTACTCCCGGCCAAACACCATGTTGGTTTGGGGTATACTTTGGGAAACTCATCCAAGTCGGTCACTACTTTTGTTAGGCCAACTTCCGATGCCTCAACGAGTGGTAGCAAACACTCTATTGGTAGTTAATCTACCTATGGTGCTTCCACCTCGTCCACACCCTCTTTCGGAAAGAAACCCACTTTGGGTGGACCTCCAAAGAAGGGGCATGCTTATATGTACACCAATACCATGCCACGTAGGAACACACGTCCTACTCCACCGGCTCACACATATGATGATTTTTATGCAACACATTCTCGAGCACGTGCACACCATGTGAGACACCCTCACACACGTGTTCCCACACATGCATATGTTCACCCACAACATCATATGAATAATTCTCGTCGTGCACCATTCCATCATGTTCCTTATGCCTATCCACAACATGCATCACGTAGAAATCAACGTCGCATGCATGCACCCAATAGGATGAGGGCTCCCAAAATTTTCACAATTTGGAGCCCAAAGGACACAAGCATGGATGAAAAACAAGTGTATATGAATGCTTATTTTTTGGATGTTGTGCATAGTAGGAATTATGTGGGGAAGTCTAAGTCCAATTGGACTTGGCTTCCAAAGGTCTAATCTTTTGGACCCAATGACCTTGGGTACCATGATATGAAATTTTCTATCTTTAGGTACTCAAGGAAAAGAAAAAGAAAAGGAGCAACAAATTTAAATTTAGCTCCAAGGGGAATTGGATACTCGATAGCGGGTGTTCAAAACACATGACGGGTGACGCTCGATTGCTCTCCGGAGTGGTTCCCATCGCAAATGGAAACCGCGTCGTATTTGGAGGCAACGAGAGCGGAACCATCATAGGTGTTGGTAAAGTGGGTAACCCATCTAAACCTTTAATTAGTGATGTTTATCTTGTTAATGGCTTAAATCATAATCTTATTTCAATAAGCCAACTTTGTGACAAAGGTTACAAAGTTAGCTTTGCAAAAGGATTGTGTCATATTTTAAGAAAAGATAATGATAAATTATTATTTTCCGGCACTCGTCATAAAGATATTTATATTTTGGATCTTCCTAAGTCTTATGAACAATGTCTCGTTGCCAACACAAGTGAACAACACTTATGGCATCGACGTTTTGGACATGTGAACTTTGGAACACTTTATAAGCTTTCAAAATTGAATTCCATTAAAGGTTTTCCGAAGCTCGTTTTTGAAAAGAAAAGTTTTTGTGATTGTTGTCAACGTGGCAAGCTTCCTAAATCTTCATTTAAACCTAAGAAAAGCATTTCTACTAAACGGCCACTAGAGATATTACATCTAGACTTATTTGGGCCAACTAGAGTTGCTTCCTTAGGAAATGCAAGATATGGACTTGTCATCGTAGATGATTATTCGAGATTTACATGGGTATTTTCATTATGTAATAAAAATGAAGCTTTTGAAAACTTCACAATTTTTGTTAAGAAAGTACAAAATCTCTAAGGAACCACCATTGTCACTATTCGTAGTGATCATGGAGGTGAATTTGAGAATGAGTCTTTTGAGACATTTTGTGATGAAGTTGGTATTACACACACCTTCTCTTTCCCTCGTGCACCTCCTCAAAATGGTGTAGTTGAGAGAAAGAATAGGACGCTAGTGGAGTGTGCTCGCACTATGCTTGATGATAGCCAACTTGGCCATCAATTTTGGGCGGAAGCGGTACACACCGCTTGCTATGTGTTTAATAGAATACTTTTGAGGCCCGGCACTAAACAAACTTGTTATGAATTGTTGTTTGGTAGGTTGCCTCAAGTTAAACATTTTCGTGTTTTTGGTTCGAAATGTTTTATTAAGATCACGTATGGTAGTTTGGACAAATTCGATCCAAGATCCGATGAGGAGATTTTTGTTGGATATTCTTCGCGTAGCAAAGCCTACCGGATATTCAACAAACGAACCTCAACGATCGAGGAGTCGCTTCATGTCTCATTTAATGAAGGATTTGTTCCAACTAGAATTTCAAATGATAATGATTCTATGGATGTTTTATGTGATTCTTTTGATAATTCTAAGTCTAATGATTCTATTGATTCTATTGAGACTAACCCACCTAATGAAGTTGTTGAGAATGTTCCTAGTGATCAAGGTATTCCCAAACGGCTTCATACCGTTCGTGACCATCCTCATGAGCAAGTCATTGGCAATATCTATGATAGTGTCAAGACGAGATCGCAAGTAAACTACTTCGCTCATTGTGCCTTTGCCTCCTCGATAGAGCCAAAGAATGTTAATGAAGCATGCGAAGATAGCGCTTGGATCTTAGCCATGGAGGAGGAGCTCATTCAATTCGAGAGGAATGAAGTTTGGGAGCTTGTTCCATTGCCATCGAAGAACCACACCGTCATAGGGACAAAGTGGATCTTCAAGAACAAAACCGACGAAAACCAAGTCGTCGTCCGGAACAAAGCTCGGTTAGTTGCTCAAGGCTACCGTCAAGAGGAAGGTATTGATTTCGAAGAATCCTTCGCTCCGGTAGCTAGATTAGAATCAATTAGATTATTATTGTCTTTTGCATGCCATAAGGATTTTAAATTATTTCAAATGGATGTTAAAAGTGCATTTTTAAACGGAGATGTCGTTGAGGAAGTTTACGTGGCTTCATAAATGAAAAATTTCCAAATCATGTTTTTAAACTAAAGAAAGCACTTTACGGTTTGAGACAAGCTCCTCGAGCTTGGTATGATCGCCTAAAGAATTTTCTTTTGGATTTGAATTTTAAAATGGGAGAAGCCGATTCTACACTTTTTGTTAAGCATGCGAATAATGATATAATTTTAGTTCAAATATATGTTGATGATATCATTTTCGGTGCTACTAACTTTGCTCTTTGCGAAGAGTTTTCTAATGTTATGAAGGAACAATTTGAGATGAGCCACATGGGTGAGCTCAAGTATTTCTTAGGTCTCCAAATTCGCCAAATGGACGATTCAATCTTCATCCACCAAACGAAGTACACGGTGGAGTTGCTAAAGCGATTTGGAATGGAGAGTTATTCCGGGAAGAAGACTCCAATGAGCACGACTACGCATCTTGATAAGGATACAGGCGGTAAGGATGTAGACATTCGTCTATATCGAGGTATGATAGGTAGTTTGCTTTATCTTACCGCAAGTAGGCCCAATATTATGTTTGCCGTATGCGTATGTGCTCGTTATCAGTCTCAACCTCAGGAGTCTCACTTAGTTGCGGTAAAACGTATTTTCCGTTATCTAAATTATACACTTGATTTTGGATTACTTTATCCAAAATCTAGCACGTATGAGTTAATCTCATATAGTGATGCCGATTATGCGGGATGCAAATCCGACAGGAAAAGTACTAGTGGCACTTGCCATTTTATAGGAAATTCCCTTGTCTCTTGGTTTTCCAAGAAGCAAAATTCCGTGTCACTTTCAACCACCGAGGCAGAATATATTGCCGCCGGTGCCGCGTGTGCTCAAGTTCTTTGGATGAGACACACACTTAAAGACTTTGGTATTAATTGTGATACTTGCCCTATCATGGTTGACAACCAAAGTGCAATATGTCTTTCCAAGAACCCGGTATACCATTCCCGTTCGAAACACATAGATGTCCGACACCATTTTTTAGATGATCATGTTGCTAAAAAGGACATCATTTTAGTGTACGTTGAAACCCAAAAGCAAATCGCCGATATTTTCACGAAACCCCTAAAGGAGGACTCCTTTGTGCGGTTGCGTCGAGAATTGGGGATTATGGGTGAATCCGAGATATAGGATTCATGTTTCATTCAATAATCTTGCATGCTATTATATTTCGAAATATTTCGTTCATGCTAGACTTATTGGATTTTTCGGGAATTTATGTGATATTTTGACTTTTTTGCTCGAATTCATGTTTTGAATGTCGTATTTAAGATTTCGATGTTTAATGGGGTAGTTTAGATGATTATTGAGAGTTTTGCGATATATCGTCCAAGTGTATTGAGGAGAGAACTTGATTATCAACTTTTGGACTCTTTTAGTCGGTTTCAGTTCAACCACCAACCGACTAGATGTTCATCTAGTCGGTTAGTAGAAGCACTTAGACCGACTAACTCAAGTTTTTTTTTTGAGTTTCCTCTTCATTTTAACTCTTTAGTGGGTTCATGTTCAGTGACCGACCGACTAGATTGAGATCTAGTCGGTCAGTAAATGAACGCAGACCGACTAAATCTTGTCAGTAAATCTTGGATTCAGCCACTGTTTGCAACTAGTCGGTTCAAGCTCATTGACCGACCGACTAGATCGTGATCTAGTCGGTCAGTGCTTGAACTGTGACCGACTAGTTGTGCCAGGGACTGTTTGGTCATTTGCGATCTCGACCGACTTAAACTCAGCTTAGTCGGTTTGTTTTCATTCTAATCGATCCAAACTCTTTCTTCCTCAGCTCAAAACCCCGACCTCTCTCAAGACCCTTCGAATTTCGATCGATCTCCGGCCGTTTTCCGGCCATCTCCGTCGATCTCCACCGTCGGCCCCTCCTTCTAGGTGATTTCCTCTCCTGCTAGGGTTAGTTTTCCATTCCTAGTGCTAGGGTTAGCTCGGTTTCTAGGGTTTCTAGGGTTTCTAGGGTTTAATTCATCTTCGGCTAGGGTTCTTTTGTTCGATCTCTTGTGTCGTGTTGTGCCGAGATTATGGCCCGAACACGAATCCCGATCACTCCCTCTAGCCCCTCGCCGATGACCGTAGAACAAAACCCTTCGGATCCCGAGCATCCAACCCCTCCGAAACGTCGTGCCAAAACCACCCAACCTTCGTCGTCTTCGCCTCCTCTCAAGAAGAAGAGGACGACGACCGCCAAGCCTAGAGGTCAAGCCAAGACCAAGCCTAAGCCCAAGACCAAAAATCTTACCTCTCGTTCTTCATTCCATACTCCTACCGATTCCGATACGGAGTATCACCCCGAGACAGAGACTCATAGGGAACCCACTCCTCCTACCCATCCCGAGTCTAGCACCCACCCTCGTACATCTACCCGTAAGCCTAAGGGAAAGGCTCCGATGCCGGTGGGCGGTGTCGATATCTCGTTGTGTCGCGACGACCCGATGTGTCTCGCGGCTTACAACCGTATCGAACATTGTCCACTGCTTCTGGAGCATTTCGTCCAGTTCAGTGACTTCATAGGGTTAGCTGATCTTCTTTCGTCGTCGGGTCTTCTCGATTATCTTCGATATGACCCGAAGGCGAACCCTCACCCGTACCCTCGTTTAGTGAAGCTTTTCTATGCGAATAAGATCCGGGGTCAGTACGATCAGACCCACTCTTTTGAGACGACCGTTTTGGGGACTCTTATAGTCCTCACAGCGGAAATCTTAGGAGAGATTTTGGGTATCTCTTCGTCTGGCCTCCTCCCCTCTGATATCTTTGTTGACGATATTTCTTCCCTTGATCAGACCATCCTTTCAGAGATTTTCCATCAGATCCCTCCCGCCATGATTGGCGTGCCATCCAAATCTTTTAAGCCGAATGCTTGGGTCATAAATCTGATTCTGAAGTCGTGCTTGCTTCCCAAGTACGGCTCCTCATCTCTCCCGTCCCAGCCCTTTCTGAAGCTTATCTATGCTATCTTCATGGGGAGCTCGATTAATTGGGCTCGCATTATACTCGATAAGATTGACTCTTTCGAGTGTATTCGCAAGTCCTCTAAATCAGCTCATATCCCATTTCCTTGCTTATTGACCCTCGTGTTTCGTCACTTCCGTGTCACGTTGCCTCGTGACGATGAGCGTCCCCTTGGTCCTCCCCTGAACGCAACGGCCGTCAAGAAATCTCTTGCGGCGCTTCGTCACGTTCAGAGGACGACACCTTCAGCGTCTACCTATACCCCTGCCTCTGCCTCTGGTGCTCCCTCTGCCACCCTGGATGATGTCGTACGGTTACTTCGTCGTCACGAGTCTTGCGTGGCTCGTACCGAGGAGGTAGTTTGCCGTATGGCTCGTCTGATGGGTGTTGAGCTTCCTCCTTCCGTTTCTGAGGATGAGGAGTTAGATGAGTTGGCTGAGGAGGACGTTGAGGAGCTTTGTCGTGCTTCGACTCGTGCCCCCGAGGGCACTTCTGCTGGTACTGCTGCTGCTGCTGGTCCTACCACTTCCGGTGATGCTGTTGCTGCTTCGTCTGCTGGTGCCCCCGAGAGCACACCTGTTGCCGCCACTCCTGTGGTGGATACTCCGACTGGTGCTCCCGAGGCCACTACGGTTGCTGCTTCAGAGGTTGCCACTTCAGCCGTCGCTCCTGCTGATCTTCCGGACGTTCCTGCTGATCCAGTTACCTCCTCTGCTTCTGCTGAGCCTGCAGTTGCCTCTGATCCTACCGATGCCTCTTGAGTTTCTTCGAGGCCTCTCCCGATACTCGTTGGATGATATATCTAGTTGTGAGAGATGTTGGGTAGGATAGTGTGGGTGGCTATGTATTTTGGATCATTTTGATGTCTTTTTGATATCTGTGATGATGTATTTGGATGTCTTTTGATGATGGTGTATTTTTGTTGACACTCCGATATTTTGTCATATGATGATGTATTTTTGTGCCCCGATCAGTCGATCGATGTTTTGTATGTCGGTGATGTACTCTGCTTCATACATTATATATATATATATATATATACATCGCAGTTGACATTTCATTATATTGTGCAAAATTTATAATTTTTTTATGTCTCTGATGATCAATTTCGTCGCTCGACGACAATAACTTGGTTTAATAGAAATTTCTTCTATGGAAACATAGAATTGTTTTCCATGCACTAAATTAACCAAGAAATGTTGATATTGGAGAGTATATTCCATAACTCAATCCGTTAAATTGATTTGAGTTTTGATGATTTCGTTTTACGATTTTTCGACTTTGGTATCATTGACACGCCTTGATTCTATTCGTATTTTTCTCTTTGGTGTCACTTGAACCGTCGTCGTATTCTACGACTCCCGTGCTTTTAATTTGAGGCCATTGTTGTTGTCGTTGTTATCCTCCCGCTCCTTTTGCTTATGCCAAAGGGGGAGAGATATAATAATAACGATGTGCCAAATGAAAATTTAAAGCATTCTCCAAGAATCTAACTTGATGTGTTAGATTCAGGGGGAATTAAGATATATAAATGGATTTTCAAATCCGATATTTCAATGATCTACGTTTGGTATTTCAATAATTCAATAATCGATTCTCATTTAATATACTTCACTCGTCTGCTTGATGCGTATTATTTTTGTTTAAATTGGAATTAACGTGTCATCAATGCAGGGGGAGTAAGTAAATTTCATTTGAATTATTATTTTTGATTATTATTTATGTTGGTTTGTCATCACCAAAAAGGGGGAGAATGTTGGATATTGGACTCCCCAGATTTTGGTTTTGGATGATGAACAAACATAAATATAATGTGAACTAACACTTTGTGAGCGCAGTTATGGAGATCGTCGCCAAATTCACATGAATATCAATTACGACGTCTCAAGACTTCTCAAAGCACGTGATCGTATGCCTAAAGCTTCGTTGAAGCTTATGGACCAATTTAGAAGTCATGAAGATTCGATTGAAGCTATTGAAGACGGTATCGTCAAGTTTTATTTATAGTCTTTAGCTTCTTTCGTAGAATGTTAAGCCTTGAGTAGGTCTTACGTTTTAATTCTTCATAACGCTCATATCTTAGCTCTATGATCTTTGTAGAAGTCCATACAATTCTTCCCGAAGCTTCGCGCTTCGATTCGGGACTTCTTGTGCATGTTAGTTGGTTCAAGAAGAAGAACTGACCGACTAGATGGTGATCTAGTCGGTCAGCCAAGCTTCTTGGACCGACTAGTTCTTCTCAGTTAATTCATAGCTCTTTACTGTTTACAGTTAGTCGGTCTAAGTTGACTCACCGACCGACTAGTTTGTGAACTAGTCGGTCAGTGATGCTTCTGTGACCGACTAGTTGAGCTTTCCCTGTATATGCACATTTGAACCTTAGCTACTGTTTATCTTTAGTCGGTCTGTGTTCATTGATCGACCGACTAGTTGATGAACTAGTCGGTCAACATTCCTTCTTAGACCGACTAGTTTAGTTTACTGTACATGCCAAAATTTTCACCATACTTACTGTTTATTGTTAGTCGTTCTATGTTCATTTGGTGACCGACTAGGTGGTGAATTAGTCGGTCAACATTTGTTCTTGGACCGACTAAGTCTAATTCTTCTCAGACTTCAGTTTTATCTGTTAGTCGGTCTCTGTTGAGTAACCAACCGACTAGTTGTTAAACTAGTCGGTCAGCTACTCTTCTTGGACCGACTAGTTCCTTAGTCTGTACTTTGATCTTTTCTCAGTTTACCCATTAGTCGGTTTACGTTAATTTACCGACCGACTAGTTGATGAACTAATCGGTCGGTGGTTGTTCTTTGACCGACTAGTTGGGTTCAGAAAAGAGCCGTTGGAGCCTTTAATGACTCGAATTTCTTTCTCTCTCTCCTCTATCCTATATATACTTGATGGGCTGCATTCATTGCTGCCAAGGCTGATATTATTGCAAGTTTAGAGATCAAGAGAATTCATTCCAAGTTCATTCAAAGCTCATTCATTCCATTCAATAATCTCTCCTCACTCTTACTTCCAAAGAGAGATTCATTGAGTGTGAAGCCTTCCAAGCCAAGTGCTTGATTCTAGGTCACCAACATCCCCAAAGCTCTCCATCGCTGATCTACATCTTGGAGCTAGGGTTTGGTGCCACTTCTTCCCCAAAATCATACTTGCCCTAATTCGTAAGCAATACTCAAGGCATAGGTATTTTGTTCGGTAAGAAGTTTTCTTATTTCATTTCATATTTGTTTTGTAAGTTTCACTCTCGGTTGTGAGAGTGTGGTTGTGATCCCGGGTTGTGGGAGTCACAAATTACATTTTGTGTGATTTGACTTGTGGAGGATTTTCACAAGTATTTCATAGTGGAAATCTTGAGTTAGGGTTTCTAACTCAAGTATCCGGAGGGGATCCGGGTGGTTGGGACGTAGGATCACCGGGAACAAGTCGGAGAGACTTGGGTGGATCCGAACCCAGTAACATCTCTTGTTAGCATTGTTAATTTTGTTGTTGTCATTCAATTTAAGCTTCCGCAAATTGATTTGGTAGTTGTATTATAATTAGGAATTATACTCCTTGTTATTTTTAAAGTACTATTCACCCCCCCTCTAGTACTTGTGCAGTAGCTTGTAGGGCATTACAGATTGTTCAGACCCGAGAAAGATAGCTCGTACACGACTCCAACTACTAGAGGCAGCCCTTGAATGGATTGGGTCTGCCATCAACAACTTGGGCCTGAATTCAACAGCAAGAGGTAGTCCAGAGATACCCGAATCAGGCTCCAACAACTCAGATCGTGGTCTGTTCAACCCCCGGCCACTTGCCCAGTGCCCATGTGTCACGCCCCGCTCCCCAAGATATCCGGGAAGTACGAATCTGTCCAGGGTGTTCCTAAAGAGGCGGATGTGATAATGAAAAGATGGAAAGAGAGAGATAACAAGAGAGATGGAAACAGGTCCACTGCGCACTGCTGGGGCAGTACCGGTAGTGTTCCTCAGCAAACAACCAGCATCCAACACATTGAAACCATAGAACACAGAAACAACACTGAGAGAAACAGAAGTAACACTGCCTTTTAATATATCATCAACATCCATATACAACATCATCTATACATCAGCCCCAAGACTAAAAGAAACCCCAAAAGTACATGGTCTCTCTCCTATCATCCCCCCAACTAACAACTAGACTCTCAACTCAGCCTGCAGCTCCATCTGCCACCTCCAAACACCAACACCTAAAAAACAACGGGTGGGGCACGTCAATGTGTGACCCAGTTGGACATGCCAACTCCAACTAGTATGCCAACCTTAAATGCATCTACTTATGCATTATATAATAAAATGAACGAGCTACACAGATTGATACATGGCATGTCAATTATAGTATGATGCACAAAGTAAACGAGACATGGTAAAAGGAAAACAAACAAGACAATCATATAAAAAGGAGTAAAAAAGCACAGTCAATTGGTTAGCATTTTGGAACCCTGAGTAATACGCAGCGTATCAGGACCTGACCTCACCTCGGGTGAGTGGCTCTCCAACTTTCCCGCCAGCGTATCAGGACCTGATGATTTTATCTCTCAAAAATCAAGTATGTCATGTGGCTTGCAAGTGGGAAGAAGGTGGAGAAGAAAGAAAGAGAAGAGAAGAGGAAAACCAAAGTTTTGAGGTAGGAATCTACTTGGACTTGGAACTCCATACATTGGTTCTTGTGATCATGTTTTTATAGCATGTTAATATCCAATATGTGATAGGGATAGTCAAATTTTTATGCCATGGCTTAATTTCAAAAATTTCTCCTTGAAATTCTTAGTAAAACCAACTCCTTTGGAATTCTGAAATTCTGATGTCTATTGTTGCTTCAATTTGGGTTACTGTAGATTGAAGTTGGTCTCATAAAATATCTAAATTTAGATCTTGAAGTTCTACCTCAAAATCATATAAATTTTGATATATGTTCAATTCAGAAATTAGGAGCAAAAATTCCATCTTTACAACATGTCTGTTTGATTTTCAGTCTTGACACAGTTTAGCAAAATTGACCTAAACACATGCACACACAATGGAATTTGATGTTCTTGGTCTTGTTGGAAATTTAACAAGTTTTTCTAAAATTTCATCACAGTGCTTATATGTCGAATTTCTGGGTACAACATGCTCAAAATTGGCTTTCACTACAGACCCTAAAATCTTTCTGAAAAACAGATTTGACACACTTCACCAAATAATTCACCATAAATCATATACTTAATATTTTTACATGAAATTTTATCTGTGATTCCAGGACTAAATATATATAACTTTCATTTAGGACATTTTGTCAAATTCACAATAAAAGCTGATGATATGTGCCCATGTATTGCCACTTTCTGTAAATTCCAGCAAGCTGAAACATTAAAGTGATGTTATGAATTATGTATTATTGCTAATTCACTTTCTATAATTCATGATTATTGTTGTTACTTGAAATATAACTTATCTATGCAATTATCAATGGAATTTGTTGATACTGCGATGATCATGGTTGTGTTGCCTGCCAAGTGCTTGTGAAAATGCCTCAACAATATGCAAATGAGATACATCAGAAATGAGTTTGTTAACACATGAATCATGAAATATGTTGTGAAGTAGTAATGATGGGGTCATGTAAAGCATGGTTTCATATGTTATATGTGATGAATTGAAATGGCTATGTTGCATGGCATGACACTTGGGTGTGTGACCCAATTGATATGTGATTTGATTACGATGGAGGGCATGGCACTTCGGTGCGTGACCCATGTTGATATGAGTGTGGGATGTGAAACCATGCAACGTGTCCCATTCAGTTCTATATATAATGTTGAATGAGGTTTTAGAATGTCTCAATCCTCTCTAAGGAGGGTGAGTTAGCAAAACCCGGGTTTTAGGTGGGATTTGTGTAAATTGTGGATATGAGGCCTGGACTGAGAAGTTGGGGGAAATGATTATGTGATATGTGATATTTATACCCACTCACCTTTACCGGGAGTGGAGAGGACATACGAAGGTTGTGTTATTATGGGAGAGCCTCACTCCTGCCAGGGACGGGGGAGCTGAGAGGCCCGGCGTGCAGTGCCCGTGTCCACTGTGTCATGTGCTATATTCACCCCAAATTTGGGGTGAAGTCCAGGTCCTGGTATCACACAGTTTACCCAAGTTTCCAATTAATTCAATTACAAAATAATAAAATAAGAATTTGGCATGTTACTCCTTCTGCTGGCAGCACTTCCCCTTCCCTTTGCCTGCTTCTTTGTGACTTTGTGTCATACCTCAGGGACTTGTACTTATCTTATTAGATAATGTTTGCGTGCACACTAGTGTTATTATTATTATTATTCGTGCTAACCCATTTCTTGCAGCAGCTCGACATTGGACCGCAGGTATGATCATCTTACTTGGCTATTTACGTTCCGCTATACTACTTAGTTTATATGTCATATTTCTCTTGCCTTGCCTTGTGGATTGATAACCATAAAAGGATGTTCCAAATCCAAGTTGGTTCCTACTGGGGCACGCATTGACGAGCTCCTCCCTATTTTTCAGGTAGCAGGGGTAGTATGGTTGGTGGTGACTTGGCGTCGGATCTCAGGGGTAGCATTTGGAGTGTGATGTAGCTTGCAATGTGTCATGGTTGTCTTTGGAGGTGGAGAGTGGCTGTATATATGTGTTGTTGCACTAGGACTATGTATAAAAATGAAACATGTTATATATATAATGTTGTTGTTGTTTTGTGAGACTGTTTGATATTTTAATGGAGCTTCACTTGTACTATCTCAGCATGTGCGCAGTGGGCTGCATACTTTCTTTCTTATTTCTCTTCCTTTTTCTTTCCCATCACCCATGCTCTTCAGGATACTTGGGAAAAAAACTTAAATGTCGGGTATTCTGGGGAAAGTGGCGTGACAGTTTTTGGTGAACCATGCAGGTCACTGCACTGCGATGTGCGTAAGGATAGTACATGTAATGCTTCAGTAGTTGATCGGGATACATTTCTCCTAAGGTTGGTAGATGGCCCCTAATGTCTAGTATAATCCGTGCTCATCCTAGTCCTATTAGGTGTGTGTATTGTTGTACAGATGAATATAAATGTATAGGTGAGTGAACCTATTCGGCTATATGGTCGTGTGAGAATGAATACATATACGTATGTATGTATGTATGGTAGTGATATGTTTATTCACCAGGTATACCTATATAAATAGGGATGGCTATTAGGATGAATATATTTGGGTGTATAAAAAGGAAGAACATGTGTATGAATGTTATATGTGCATGAATACTTGTGTGTATATGTTTAGTTAGAGTACACAGTTGTGTGTGTATGTATATATATGGGTGCATGTGTGGGGCATGTAAACAATGATAGTGTATGTACCTAAGATAGTATATGTGCAATGTGCATCCATCGGTATAGCGATATGTACGTTTTGTGGACAATCATACGTCTCATATGCGTAGATTGGGTATATATATATATTATTATTATGTACTTGCATGGATAGTATACCCCTATGTGGTGCATATGCTGTATATACGCTGTGATTGTATATAGACCTATGGATATACGTATGAGTGAATGGTCTTATATATGCGTATGAGTGAATGTCCTTATATGTATAGAGTAAGTACATAAGTATAAAAGTATATTTGTGTATGAAAGTGTGTGGGCCTAGAGGGTGTGTGAATATGTGCGTGCATGTGTAGTTGTGTGTAATTGAGTGGATATACATAGTAGGCATGTGTGTATTTAGCCTGTATATTTGCATTTGAACGGCTTGCTAGTTGCATGTATTCCCAATGGCTATAATGATATATGGATATGTGTGGGTGTATGTATTAGGCAGGTGAATACGTGAGTATATTTATATTATGTCTTGTATGTGTGTGTGTGTGTGTGTGTGTGTTGATATGGATGTGTAAATAGGTATATGTTACACTTGTGTGAATTCGGGATGGAGTTGTATAAATATGGGTATGGATAAGGTATGTAGCTGTGTAGGTATCAAATTATTTGTAGTAGTGCTTATGTATGTGTAGTGTGCAACTAAAGTTGACTCGTACTACGTGTGTGTATGTCAGTTAGTGGAGGGATGTGTTGGGATGTGTATTGGTGGGTACACCTATCTGATATAGGTGTGAGTGTTAGGTCAGTGTATGTCTTTATCTATTCATTATATTATGGTTGTGTAACCATGTGGGGTATGTACCTAGATGCATGGGGTGAGTATATCTATCTTTGCATGGGTAGGGTAGTAGGGCATCTAAAATATGTGTGAATGTACGTGTGAATGTATATTTGAACACACATGTATCAATATATGGATGTGTATATCTATGGAATATTAGTGTGTAATTGATGTGTAGCTATCTACTAGATATGTATGAATATTAAAATACACATGTTTGCGTTTACACTAGCAAGGTAGTAAAAGTGTGGATATATTGGATGTTATATATATGATGGTATGGGTAGCTACCAACTACATGTTGGTACAGTTGGGTAGCTTGCCTGTATTGGTATGTGATGGTAGGATATGTATAGTATGTGTGTATGGGTGTATGTCCATACATGGGAAGGTATGTGCATGGTTGCATGGATCCTAATAAGTATGCATGCATGTCTGTGTGCATACTTACTATTAGAATAATAGTCTTGTATGTACAAGCGTACGTGTATTTGGCTATGTGTAAGCTTAGAAATCTATATATGGCATTGATGTGTGTATCTCTATGTATACACGATGAGTATGTGTATATAATTGGGTATGGATTATCTATGTGGTGTCTTGGTTGGTGCGTATATGTGAATATGTATTATGATTGTATGGATTTCTATTATACATGTTATAGTGGAGGGTATGGATGTGTTAATGTGTGTGTAGTGTGCAGTAGGAGCATTTGTAATTGTGTGTGTATTGGATGAATGGATATATGTAAAAATACATATAGGTATATATCTTTGTTTGTTTACATGCTGATCTATCTTATAGGGTTGTCTATCCAGATGTATCTCGGCGTACCTTGTATAAATATGTTCTTGTTTGTATGCGTGTATATATGGGTCTATATCAGAGCATGTGTGTATGTATATAAATATGCAATATGTGTGTAAATGTGATAGATATGGAATATAAGTGTGTATATATACATATTTGATGAATATAAGTGAATGAAACTATTTGATATGTGGATATTGAGATGTGTGTGCTTATTTGTATATTTATACACGTGTGTGGTGTGTAGATGGATATTTAAATTTATTTGACTAGTGTGGCAGTATGTGCGTAGGATATGTAGAAGCTGTATTATATGTATGTAGCATATGAGGGAAACGTATTATGTCTGTGCACGCTTGTGTGTATTGTGTGTGGTATGTGCCTATCTGTGTGAGGCAGTAGGTGCATCGCTACGAATGTGAGATTATATGTATATTTGACTATAGTTATGATTGTGGACCTTATAAGACTTGGTCATGCATGTGTTAGTACGTGCCCGTAGGAGTATGTATGGATGTGACTAATATTGTGTGTATATAGATCTTTATGTGCCTATAAATATGAGTGAACTCATATGACTAAGTATTGGGTGTATAGTGGGTCCGGTGTACATACGGTGTGACACCGTGATAGTGACCCTGTTTAACAAGTAATGGTGTGTAGATTAATGTGTATTGTTGTGTGTTTGTGCATGGATATAGACGTATATGTAAATATATATAGACAGGTAGGATGTAAGTCGAATATACCTGAATGTATTATGGTGTACATGAAAGCATGCCATGTATGAATGCCTTATGTATCGTGATATGGATATGATGTGATGTCGTATACACATAGATATTAGTAGTGATCAAAATACGTATAATAATACGTATAGAGACTTATTTGTGGTTTGTGTGAATATGTGTGCCTAGATGTTTACGTGAAAGACATATGTGTATGTATATGTAGTGATGCATATAGTGATATGTATGAGTTACTAGATGAGTAATAGGATGTATCTGTGATATGTGTGTGATGCGGATGTGTATGGATGATAGTGAAGCACATAGAGTATATAAGTGTGGTGTAGATATGTATTCATGTTTGTACTTCATGGGTAGAAAGACCGTCATACCTGGCTGACCTCGGGTAAGGTTCACACCCTAGAAAGTCCGAGAACAGACTTTATTTAAGGTGGGTAGGATGTAATGCCATGTTTTGAGCTAAACGTGTATTCTATTGTATACACGTGGTATTTCTACCTACGATGCATACGTAGGCATGAAATAAACGTAGATATTGATGTATGTAACATAGTGAAAGGGGGATTAGGCCGTAATGCATGGCTAAGAGACGAGGAAGAGAAATTGAATACAAGAGAAGTGTGAATGATGTCGTGAGTGTAAAACAACAGGAATGTGTTAGACGTGTGTGTGTGATGCATACATGCATGGATGCGCGTGCATGTGTGTAGGGAGAGCCATGCTAGTATGAAAGGGGTTAGGGGTCAATGGCAACCCCCGTAAATTTTTAGAAAGGCGAAGGGCAAAACGGTCTTTTGGACTAAAGCTGCTGTGCGTACATACTAAAGTTGTGTGTACCTAAAGTAATGGCAAACTTGTAAATACCTAGAAGTTGGGGGGGTATTTTTAGAAGGTTATTTTAGTCATTTTTATTTGTACATGGCTTATGGGAGAAGCTAAGGAGGGTGTAGAAATTTCTTTAGAAATCTCTCTCTTTCTAAAACCTTCCTACATCTTCTCTCTCTCTCTTTCCCCACTCCATCCCCTAGCTTAGGCCGGCCACACCCTCCCCCTTTTCCCTGTCTTTTTCACTTCAAAACCCTAATTTATCTCTCCAAAAATCAAGTATGTCATGTGGCTTACAAGTGGGAAGAAGGTGGAGAAGAAAGAAAGAGAAGAGGAGGAAAACCAAAGTTTTGAGGTAGGAATCTACTTGGACTTGGAACTCCATAAATTGGTTCTTGTGATCATGTTTTTATAGCATGTTTTTATCCAATATGTGATAGGGATAGTCAAGTTTTTATGCCATAGCTTAATTTCACAAATTTCCCCTTGAAATTCTTAGTAAAACCACCTCCTTTGGAATTCTGAAATTCTGATGTCTATTGTTGCTTCAATTTTGGTTACTGTAGCTTGAATTTGGTCTCAAAAAATATGTACATGTAGATCTTGAAGTTCTACTCCAAAATCATATAAATTTTGATATATGTTCAATTCAGAAATTAGGAGCAAAAATTCTATCTTTACAACATGTCTGTTTGATTTTCAGTCTTGACACAGTTTAGCAAAATTGATCTAAACACATGCACACACAATGGAATTTGATGTTCTTGGTCTTGTTAGAAAGTTAACAAGTGTTTCTAAAATTTCATCACAGTGCTTATATGTCGAATTTCTGGCTGTAACATGCTCAAAATTGGCTTTGACTACAGACCCTGAAATCTGTGTGAAAAATAGATTTGACACACTTCACCAAATAATTCACCATAAATCATATACTTAATATTTTTACATGAAATTTTATCTGTGATTCCAGGACTAATATATCTATAACTTTCATTTAGAGCATTTTGTTAAATTCATAATAAAAGTTGATGATATGTGCCCATGTATTGCCACTTTCTGCAAATTCCAGCAAGTTGAAACATTAAAGTGATGTTATGAATTATGTATTATTGCTAATTCACTCTCTATAATTCATGATTATTGTTGTTACTTGAAATATAACTTATTTATGCAATTATCAATGGAATTTGTTGATATTGCGATGATCATGGTTGTGTTGCTTGCTAAGTGCTTGTGAAAATGCCTCAACGATATTAAAATGAGAAACATCAGAAATGAGTTTGTTAACACATGAATCATGAAATATGTTGTGAAGTAGTAATGATGAGGTCATGTAAAGCATGGTTTCATATGTTATATGTGATGAATTGAAATGGCTATGTTGCATGGCATGACACTTGGGTGCGTGACCCAATTGATATGTGATTTGATTACGATGGAGGGCATGGCACTTCGGTGCGTGACCCATGTTGATATGAGTGTGGGATGTGAAACCATGCAACGTGTCCTATTCAGTGCTATATATAATGTTGAATGAGGTTTTAGAATGTCTCAATCCTCTCTAAGGAGGGTGAGTTAGCAAAACCCAGGTTTTAGGTGGGATTTAAGTAAATTGTGGATATGCGGCCTGGACCGAGAAGTTAGGGAAAATGATTATGTGATATGTGATATTTATACCCACTCGCCTTTACCGGGAGTAGAGGGGACATACGGAGGTTGTGTTATTATGGGAGAGCCTCACTCCTGCCAGGGACGGGGGAGCTGAGAGGCCCGGCGTGCAGTGCCCGTGTCCACTGTGTCGTGTGCTATATTCACCCCAAATTTGGGGTGAAGTCCAGGTCCTGGTATCACACAGTTTACCCAAGTTTCCAATTAATTCAATTACAAAATAATAAAATAGTAATTTGGCATGTTACTCATTCTGCTGGCAGCACTTTCCCTTCCCTTTGCCTGCTTCTTTGTGACTTTGTGTCATACCTCAGGGACTTGTACTTATCTTATTAGATAATGTTTGCATGCGCACTTGTGTTATTATTATTATTCGTGCTAACTCATTTCTTGCAGTAGCTCGACATTGGACCGCAGGTATGATCCTATTACTTGGCTATTTACGTTCCGCTATACTACTTAGTTTATATGTCATATTTCTCTTGCCTTGCCTTGTGGATTGATAACCTTAAAACGATGTTCCAAATCCAAGTTGGTTCCTACTGGGGAACCATTGACGAGCTCCTCCCTATTTTTCAGGTAGCAGGGGTAGTATGGTTGGTGGTGACTTGGCGTCGGGTCTCAGAGGTAGCATTTGGAGTGTGATGTAGCTTGCAGTGTGTCATGGATGTCTTTAGAGGTGGAGAGTGGCTATATATATGTGTTGTTGCACTAGGACTATGTATAAAAATGAAACATGTTATATATAAAATGTTGTTGTTATTTTGTGAGACTGTTTGATATTTTAATGGAGCTTCATTTGTACTATCCCAGCATGTGTGCAGTGGCATGCATACTTTCTTTCTTCTTTCTCTTCCTTTTCCTTTCCCATCACCCACGCTCTTCAGGATACTTGAAAAAAAAACTTAAATGCCGGTTATTCTGGGGAGAGGGGCGTGACAATTCTTTCCTTTTTATTGAAGAAATGAATATTCCAAGGAATATTCTTTCCTTTTCATTCAAGAAAGGAATGTTCCAAGGGAATATTCTTTCCTTTCTATTCAAGAAAGGAATATTCCATGGGAATATTCCACAAAGACAATGACCAGGATACCCCCCAACTTATAGGTAATTACAAATTTGCCATTACTATACACACACCATTCCTTTACACACACTTGGCCAAAAGACCAATTTACCCTTCACATTTCTAATTATTTACAAGTATGCCACTAACCCTAACCCCTTTCACACTAACCCCTCTCTCAAGGGTCACCCCAAGCATGCCAACATACACCCATAACCATACATATCTACTCATTAGAGCATCCTTACCTGCCAATACAAATACACCACATTAGCACTTAATTACAAGTGTGCCACTCCCGTGCACACTTCATACAACCATGCACACACATCCATATATATCATCCAAATATTCAGAATATCACTACTACTAACAATAGAATCCACGTAAGCAAACAAATACACACAAGTAGTTCACATAGCACTCAACCACATACATTATACCATATATAGCAAAACAGGTCATGACAAAAGAAATGAAAAATACAAATTGGAAACCCATTATAGGTCCCACCATATTGCAAATTTCATCTTCGTCTTCAATTTGGCTGAGCTCCGGTCTTTTAGCATATTACCTTATAACATCACTACAATTCCTCTCAAAACCGAAAAAGAAAGCGAGCAAAATAAAAAGGTGTATCAAAATGGCCGATTCCAAACCACAAGACTGAATTATTTATAACATCCACGCAGTTTTATATATGCTACATGCAAATAATAATTTTGCAACATCACAGACATTTTAAAATTCATCAAACGCAATTTATTGGATAAAAATATTAAATTTACGTTAAAAAATTATTTGGACCACGGGGAAACGTCATTACCCGTTAGGTTAGATCACTAACCTAACGACAGAGCGGTCTCAGGACCCTTGTAATCATTTAAACGTAAAATAATGTTTTATCCAATATTTAAATAAAGATATAAATAATTGAAATTAAGCATATCAAATAACATTACCCAAGTATCAAGATAAAAAGCCCTTAGGCACGATGCGATCTTTAGGATCAACAACGAAAATATCTTTATTTTTATTTATAGGTTTTAAGGGCTTATATCTCATATGCTATAATAATGCAAAATTATTATTTAGCTTGCAAATTGAAAAATGACAACAATTTCATCATCTCCCCCAAAACACAATTTCGTCATCTCCCATAATCTACTATCAAATTTGCAATTTTAAATCCCCCAATTCTGTCAATAAACACCCAATTCCAATGAAGATCCCCCGACAGGGGGGAGATGTTAACTCCAACGGCAGACTATTATTACACTTCAAACCCAGGTAAGCTTGCAGTTCAGTCACTCAACAGTCGAACAGAAAAGCTCAATCATGAAAGACCCCCCAACTAAAGAAGAAGAAACCACATCCTCAAGACTAGGATGACTATAGATGCCAGCCTGACACTCAGGCGAAGGACGTGGACAGTATTGTGTTTCTATCTGGGGATAACATGATTCTCGTTATTTTTGGGGTGAGACTCTACTCTGTATCCTGTTATTATGTAGGCATGGGTTTACTTTCAGTTTCTTGCTCTTCAAGTTTATATATGCTCTTATTGCTAACTTGTTCCAGGTTCACCATGCTTTTAAAGTTTTATATTTTGTTAATTAAACTTCAATGGATTGTGATGGGAGCTTGTTCATCTTTATCATTCAAAATAATAATAATAAAGAAGAAGAAAACGAAACAGTGGGGTTATATCTTAGACATGCATATTTTAGTTACCACCAAGCTTGCATTTCAAATATGAGCATGATGATGGGCAAATACCGGCCACTATAACATGGCCGGTCTTTTATCTATTCAAGAACTATGAATTTCTGTATCGATAATAAAAGAAATGCATGCGAGGGCTTTCAGATATATGCCCACATTAAAAAGGATCAAGTCTTAAGATGACGCAAATACCATGCATTATAATAGTCTTAAGATGACACAAATATTAACATCGAAGAATAGGCTTAAGATTTGTTTTTCACCTAAATTAACTAGGTGTATCTTCTTTATTTTTAGCAAAAATGTATATACTTTTTGCATATTGTATATCAACGGGATAAGAAATTATACATCTAGATCGTTGATCTAGGGAAGAACAATTGTAATCCGTAGATAAGAAAAAAAATAATCCTCGCTTCGCAAATCGACGTCGTAAGAGCTTTGCCGCAACGGATCGCCGCAACAAAAGATTCCTAAGCGCGATGAGGGTGATTTGAGGGGATTATTAGGAGAAGCTCAAGAAGTAGAGCTAAACGTGCTGATAACGTGTTGGATAATAAGAGGAATGAGTAACCATGTCACAAAGCCATGGTTCTCTATTTATTCATAATCGTAGAAACCCAAGGGACATAGAATACCAAAGGTCCCCATTAGTAGGCTTGATGGGGAGTAATGGGAGGATAAAGATGAGGGGAGACCAGGACTCCCTCATTCATAACAGAAACCACATAATAATTATTTTGAATGCAAAAATGGTATTTATTTTTAATAAAAAATAAAAATAATAAATTAAATATAGACAAACAAAATAAATAATTATAGTTTTCGACCGTTTTTTGCCACGCCAACGACGAGGCACGCGCCTGGTCACTGACTGTGTCTGCTTTGACTTGGCCGCACTTGCCAAGTGCGGCCAAATTGTGCTTTGACAATATGGCCACACTTGGCAAGTGCGACCAAGTCATTAGGAGGGCCGCTTCTTTTAAAGATTCAAATAGATTATTTGTATGTAATATATTGATGAGATATTTGTCTTGGTGGTGGTAAGGCGTGTGGGTTAGATGCAGGAAGTTGTGGGTTCGAATCTTACAATGGATGCTTAAATAATTTTTTTAATTTTAAATGAAAAATAAATTTTTATAGTGGAAGCCTGTGAATTGATCCCAAGATCACTTTCCTTCAAACTAATAGTAATACCACCAGGTTAACAATTTCTTCATTTTATAATATGCAAAAAATCTATTTGAAGGTTTGACTGAAGCTGCATCCTAACAATTTGGTCGCACTAGCCAAGTGCTGAGAAATTGTGAAAACTCAATTTCGCCGCACTTGGCAAGTGCGACCAAATTTTCAAAGCACAATTTGACCGCACTTGGCAAGTGCGGCCAAGTCAAAGCAGACCCAGGCGCGTGCCAGGGTGCTGACGTGGCCAAAAACGGTCGAAATGTGTAAATAATTTTTTGGGTCGAAATTTAATATTATTTTTAATTTTTTTCCTAAAATTAAAATTTTCCCATGCAAAAATAATGTTAATCACCTTGCTTGACAAAAATACAATTATTTAATTGTATTTTCTTATCAATGAAATTTAAAATTGTGTTTGAGATCCACCATTTATCGTATAAAAACAAATTTGAGAGACCTTATACTAAGCCTCGTCGAGCCGAGCGTGGAGCTTCTCTGGTTTATTTACATCTTTGCATAATTATTAATCACGAATCCTTTACCGATTCATCATAATCAATTACGATCATGAACTCAAGTCTAGGCCTGTCTATCCAGAAAACCGAATATCCGACCGATTTCCGGCTGTCCGGATCCGAAAATATCCGAATCCGAAAATATTCGAATCTGAATCCGAAAATATCTGAATCCGATCATAATTTTAGGATCGGGATATGATGTGCTCATCCCGAACCCGAAAATATCCGAACCCGAATATATATAATTTTAATAATTAAATTATATAAAGGAATGTGAATAATCCCGTAATCGAAAACGAGGGTGTCATGAATCCAAACGAACCCGACCCGTTTACAACCCAAAGTCTCCTAGCTGCTTTTTCTAAATTGACTGCACCTGGCCGCCTGCTTTTTGTAGGGTTTATGATTTCCCCAATTCCTCTTCTTCTTCTTCATTGTTCAATCGAGAAAAACGAAGCAGGAGATCGACAGGGGAGAAAGACGGGGAGGAGCATCTCGTTTGCCTCTGCTCTCCTCTTGTTTCGGATTCCAAAACTCCACGAAAATTCGCGAGATTTGAAACCTCACCCGAATCTTTCTTTTCGATCTCTCTCATTCCTGCTGGTTCACGATTAGAGAGAGGTCCATCGTCGCTCCTGTCTCTTATCTCTCAAGGTATTGTTTAGATCTGCTCCTTGATTTGCTGTTTTGATGTATTAGGTAGAAAAGATGGCATCTTATTGCGTAAATGTGGCTATTTTATGATGAAATTTCTCTAATTTAGGTGGTGTCATCTGAATTTTGCTTCGATTGGTGGTTGATCAACGTAAATAGATTGCTATCGTAACCAAAAATTTCCTTTTCTTCACGTGTGTGAAATCTTCGTCAATTTTATCCCTAGAGAACCATATTGTGCCTTCAGAATGGGTCAACTCTTTGAGCTGTTGAGATAAATATGGCTTTCTTATTTTTATTTTTACATTCTTGTTATTAACAGTATCATGTTGCTCTTTGAATCTGGGATGAAAAAAATTGAGATATATGAATTATGAATTTTGCAACACTTGTTTTGGACTTAGAAGCTTGAACATTTGACGTGCTGAAGAATATAGAGTAATTCATATTGCCAAATGAACATGTTCTCCTATTCTGCAGTTGTCAAAATGAACATTTTTTCGTAGATGCTCTATCTTACAGTCGGCTCTCATACATGTGTAATATTTTGTCCCCATGGGTCAGTTGTAAACTTGTAAGTTGTAATGATTGAACACAAAAAGATTCAAATTTTCTGACATTTAACATTTATAGGTGATGCATTCTTATGCAATGAGTTTAATTATCTAAAAGAATGTATGTAGTATGCATATCTAACATAGTTTCTTGTTTTTGTTTTATGCAGCATTCTCAATTTCATCAATTGATAGCAATTCTGTGACTCATTGTTCCGTTCATCAATTGATAGTAGATCATCAAAACTCATGTAAATTGCTTATTTATGGTTGTTCATACATGTTATGTTTGAAAGTCTGAGTAGTTTTAGGTGATATGCTAGACCTTATTTATGTCTGTTCATATATGTTATGTTTTGACATTGTAAATCATCAATATGACAAGTCAATCTAATTGTGCTTCGAACATTGTTATTGCGAGTGACACTAATGCCCCTAATGGTGTACAACCAAGTCAAAATGAGAGTCAAGTATCTAAGCAAGGAGTTAATCATCCACATCAAGAATTAGATAAACCCCCAAAAAGTAATGAAATCAGTAGTTTGGGAAGACTTTGAAAGAGTAGTAGAGTATAGACCGAATGGCAAAGAATCAAAGGTTACTGCAATTTGCAAGAGTTGTAATAAAAAATTGAATGGACATTCAACCCAAGGGACCAGTCATTTGAAATCCCATCTAAAATCTTGTCTATATTATAAGATGAAGGCTAGTGGACAACAACTTTTGAGTATTTCATCACGGTCTTCCAATCAAACCTCTAAATTGGTAAATTGGATGTTTGATCAAGATTATTCTCGCTTGTGCTTTGCTCGTATGGTTGCTAAGCATGACTACCCATTCAATATGACTGAGCATCAATACTTTCGGGAATATGCGAAGAGTCTTAATCCCCAAGTCAAGTTCTTTTCTAGGAATACAATTCGGTCTGATGTTATGAAACTTTATACTCAGTTGAAAGGTGAGCTGCAAGTGCAACTTGATAAATTGTCTTCTCGAGTTAGTCTTACCACAGACTTATGGACATCTGACCATCAAAATATAGGCTATTGTTGCATTACTTGTCATTTCATTGATGATGAATGGAAACTGCATAAGAAAGTAATTGCATATCAGGCATTGCCTCCTCCACATACTGGACCTGCACTTGGTGAAGCTATTAAAGCTAAAGCATTGAATTGGAATATTGATAACAATTTATTTGCAATGACTGTTGATAATGCTTCGAACAATGATGGAATGATAAAGCATGTTAAGCAATGGTTAGTTTCTAAGGATGCTTTACCTATCAATGGTGACTTGTTTCACATGCGTTGTTGTGCACATATATTGAATCTCATTGTGCAAGATGGTTTGAAAGTTGTAAGTGGTCTTCTGGTAAAGATAAGAAGTAGTGTTGATTTCACAAAATCATCAGAGAGTAGAAGAATCAAATTTGAGAATGCATTAGTTCATACTAAATTGACTGGCAAGGGACTTTCTTATGATGTCCCAACACGATGGAATTCTACTTATCTCATGCTTGAGAGTGCTCTTGTAGTACACCCAGCATTTAAGCGTTTAGCTGAATTAGCAACCGAATAAATCACGCCCCACTTTCCATTATACTTGGGAGCAAGGACGTGAGCGGGTCCGCTTGGGCTGGAGCGGTGAACCCCCAACCCAATAAGCGTCTGTGGGTAAACCGTAAGCAGGTTCTTGCATACAAACTCGGAACAAAAGGGAATCTCATTATTATTACAACGATGTCCTGATTTACAAGTACACAAATAAGGCCTATTATGGCCATTAGAAACAGGGATACAACCAGAATTACACCTGAATAAGATTACAACAATTATTAAATTTTAGCAGCGTTGCGAAGGCTCGTTGTTCTCCCGCAGTGGATCTCAGCGTCTGGGCACCCTGGTCAGCCTACTCAGTCTCTAGACTTGCTACTCTGCAAATCTGTCTAATACCTGACGTATATTTCACAAGACAAGAAATATACGTCAGCGAGGGTCGCTCGGCAAGATTTAAAACATTAGTAGGAAAAGACCCTTGGCAAGGTTTTCAAAAATCATTAACATGACATAACATGATTTCAATAATTAAAGCATGGCAGCGCAGTGTGCAAGCAGTGGCATGGCAAGTGTAGTGTGTAAAGTAACAACATGGCAATGTGTAGTGTGTAAAGTGAACATAGAAAAGTGCGGTGTACAGAGTAGTGTACATAGCAAGTGTAGTGGGCAAAGTAAATGGCATGGCAATACTATTAAAAATGACAACTTGGCATTGTTATAAAATAAAAACGACAGCAGTTTAAATGTTACCCAGTTGACAGACTAATTATGGAAAGCTGTAGCAGTTTTAAATGTTAACACGTCCGTATATCCATTTCAATCAATTCGATAGTGTGTGCAAGTTCGTGACTAAGGCCCCCGTCGTTAGACGGCTAGTAAGTGAATCCACCTTCAAGTGCACCCGAAGGCAACCCGTTTACTACCAGCTAGTGCCCGGGAACCCAACCCTACCCCAAGTGTACTTTATTGTCTGGACCACGAGCCAGATACGGCCAACCGAGCCATCAGGAGTTATAGTGCTGGCATAAGCCAGAGTAGCCAAACATGCCAATTGTTCTATGATTTGCCAAACAGGCCGCAAGTTCTATGATTTGCCAAACAGGCCACACGTTCAATAATTTGCCTTCTGCCACATTACAAGCATTCATCAATTACTATAAACGTGTCCACACGCACACACATGTCCATATCTAGCAGTGCACAAAAAGTAAACAAAATGCATCTTTAAATGAATCGATAGTTAAAACGTGGATAAATGCACAACTTGCATATCAGAGTATTTCAGTCTAAACAATTAATGTGACAATTGTAAAACATGGAAACAGTACACTTGCCTTTCGGAATATCTCAAAAACAATTAAAAGCACCAGTAAAAATGTGCACTTGCATGTTCAATACCGTTTTGGGTGTCCACGTGATCACGATGAAAGGCGGATAATATCGGTGTCAACAGATTTGTCGTTAAGCTAAAGTCTTCAATTAACTTATTAAAATACTACAGAATCTATCTTTTACACTAGTACTAGTGCTAGTACTGTTCATATACCAAAAACATATATCTACTGATTATAACTTACAGATATGGAAATTGCTAAATAACCTCAAGTAATGAGGTGCATATTACTTTCCGAGCCTAATTTCCTATTTTGGGATAGAAAAGAAGGCGATTAAACCTTGTGAATTGATAGGTTTACTGTTTTGGCTTAAAAAAGCTCGAGCACCTCAAAGTACAGGGTGCATAGAGCAATTCTCACAGATATTAACACAAACCATCTTGATGTAAGTTCTATTGGGTACAGCTCTTCAATAATACCTACTGTTCACGTGAAGTACAGGTCAATCCATAACACTATAACCCTTCAAAGAAACTCTACACTCCTATCAATAGTACACTCTCATCCATAGTAAACTGTACACCGGTGGGAGCGCACACGGCAGCTCGACGGCAGATGGTGCGTTGACGGCTGTCGGGATGGAAGCAACGATGAGGAGCAGGGACATCTGTGCTTGGCGGTCGTCGGGGCATGCCGGCGAACGTCTGAGGAGGGGCAGAGTTGAGGAGCGAAGGCTGTGGGGTGAAGCTGGCGGAGTGGCGCTCGGTGACTGGGTGGCTGAACGTCGGAAGAGGCAAGGAAACGGTGTCGTGGGAGGTCGTAAGTCGATGGGGAAGGGAGAGGACGTCGGACGCCTGGAGATGTTGGTGTAAGTCTGCACGGAGGTGAGACGGCGACCTGGGGCTTGGCACGTGGCTTCGGGCGATGGCGGACTGGAGGCAGCGACTGGGTTGGTTCGGTGTTGAGTCGCCGGAGATGCTGTCACGATGGAAAGGGGTCGGAGGACGAGAAAAGAATGAGGAGGAGCGTTCGGAGGACGCGGGGCTCGACGTCGAACGGGGCGAGCTGGGCGGAGGCGCGAGGAAGCCCGATCCGGCAGCGGCAGCGGATCTACGGCGGTGAAGGTGGTAGAGCGGGAGGTCGGTGCTGGATGATCGGAGATGAAGGCCGGTGGGAAGGTGTTTGCGCCGGCGGCGAGCTCGGAGGTGCACATCGAAAAGAAAAGGCCTGCGGACTTTGGGGTAGGGCTGTAGGCTTTCTAGGGGGAGGAGAGAGGGTTGTGTTTAGGGCCTGTTCGTTTGGTTGAAAGTATAAATTGGAAAAGTTGAGAAGTGTGGAATTTGATGAGAGAGAAATTTGGGTTTGAAAGTTGGTTGTTGGACCCGTAGCAACTTTCTTGTGTATGTGTGTTCATTTGGGTTTGAAGAAAGTGAGATGTGGGGTCCACTTTTGTTAAAATATTGAATTAATTATTACTAAAATAAACACCGATGAGTTTAATTATGAATTAAAAAAACCAAAACCAACGTCGAAGAGAGAAAGGAGGGGCCCACAACGTTGGAATCCAGTGTAATCCCCGCATTTTGCGGGGATTGTTTCGCATCCAACATTTCCAGGCCAGGTCAGCATTCCCCGCCTCAAATTTGTTTGGCAAAAGAACAGGAATTACGAAAGTAGGGGAATGCTGAGGTGAACAGTGATTTTTTGGAGGAATCTCTCCAACTATTTGCGAAAAGAACAGGCCCTTAGTAGCCTTAGGGTTTGAACGGGTTTAAAAGGTGAACGCCTGGGGTTCGTAGGGGTAAAGCTTAGGGTTTTGTATGTAGGGGGTAGGGGCTGTGTACGAAGGATTGGGTTTAATAAAGAGAGAGGGAGAGAAAATGCTGTGTAGGGTTTGGGTTTATAGCAATAGAGTAGGAGGTAGGCTTTATTATGGGTTCGGGCTCATAACATGCGGTCTGGGGCTTTGCATCCCTAGTGGTTTGAAATAGGAAAGAGAGAAAGTGGAAATGAGTTTAAAAAGAAGGTGTCTTAAAATAGAATTGATTTGGTTTAATAAGAATTGATTAGGGAATAAAACTAAGAGGAAAGTTTTGAATGATAATATTAATTAGAGGAAATAATAGCAAGAGTTAAAAAGGAAATAGGGAAAAGAAAATGATTTTGTTTTAATTATAATTATAAGGAAAAGATTAAAAAGAGAGAGTGTTTTTAATATTTGTTTTAAATACTATCCATTTAGGGAATGTTTGAAATATAAATATGGGAATAATGAGTTTAGAAAAATTAGGAAGGTTAGAAAATTAGAAATGAATTTAATAAAAATTGATCTGTTTTAGTTATAATTATTAGGAAAATTATTTAGCAAGAACTATTTAGGAAATTTTTTGAATAATAACATTAATTGGAGAAATTAAGAGCAAGATAAAAAGGAAGGTTGAATAATGAAAATAATTAGAAGAATTAATAGGGTTTGAATGAGTACAATATTTCCAAAATAGTTATTATTTAATTAGGATTATAAAAAAAGGGATTTAAATAAATTTGAATTTAAATTTCAAAAACATTTTGAATTTTAAAACATTTAAATTTTAAATCTCAAGTCATTAATAACACTATTAATAACTTAACTAACAAGTATATTAATAGTATCCATACATCAAAGTATATTAATGAAAGACTTAAATTAATGGAACTCCACTCTATTGTATCCGAAAATACAGATCGTTACAGAATACAAATCTTTGTATACTGAACAAGAATGGGAAATTGGGCGGGTGGTTTGTGAATGGTTGAAAGTATTTTATGATGTTACACTTGTATTTTTTGGTGTGAAGTACCCAACCGTTAATTTGTACTTCAAAGGTGTTTGTGATGATTATGAAAGTATTCTTACTTGGGAGTCAAGTGATCATGGTTTTATTCGGGATATGGCTTTTGATATGAAGCTCAAGTATGAGAAGTATTGGCAAGAGGTTAATTTGATGATGTGTATTAGCATGGTTTTTAATCCTATATATAAGATGACTTACATTGAGTGTTTCTTTGAATCAATCTATGTTGATACTGCTTACATCTATGTTAACAAAGTCCGTGATTCACTATATGAGCTCTTCTCCAAGTATGAGAGTCAATTTGCACTTTCCACGGATGTTTCTTTCTCTTGTACTAGTGCTATGGATTCTGGGGGTAGTAGTGGAATTTCTAGAAAGAGAACAAAATTGGATGAAAGGTGGAGAACATATATATATGTGGTGAAAAAACATGGAACTTCACAAGTTCAAAAGACAGAGTTGGACAAGTATTTGGAAGACGATTTGTTACCAATGGGAGAAAAAGAGGAAAACTTCGATATTTTGATGCGGTGGAAAACTAATGGACCTAAGTTTCCAATCTTAGCAAAAATAGCACGTGAAATCTTAGCTGTTCCAGTATCTACCGTACCATTAGAGGCCACATTTAGTAGCGGTAGTATGATCATCTCGGAGAGCAGGAGCTCGTTATGTCCAGATATAGTGGAAGCATTGAGTTGTACAAAAGATTGGTTGCCGGCACCAAGTAAGTAAATTATTTGCTTGTTGAGAATTACTAATACTGTGTTATTTGTCACTCTTTAAATACTTTGTTGTCATTTAATAGATCCATATATTGATGAACTTGTGGATGGAGGGGAAGCATCAAGTGTGGCGAGCTAAGTATGCGTGTATACTTTTTCTTATGATGTACACTTTTTCTTATATGTGTATGCTTGTTTATACGAGAACACATTAAGTTAACAAGTCGTGCATGTTAGAACACTATGCAATTATGCTTTACATGATGAGTTATACTTTTCTTGCTGTATGTATGATCATTATACTCGGATACTAAATATCTTTAGGCTTTGTTTGTTGTTGAGATTGCAGATTGGAAGCGGAAATGCGAAAGAGAAACGAGTCTTGCTTTTTGGAAATACAAATATGAAATTAAATATATTTTGCTTCATGGCGTTGTCGTAGACTTATAGTGATGTTTATTGGTTTCATCTTCAAACTGTGTTTCATTTGATGGGATGTTGTTTAGTTATGTAGGTTTGAATTTTGAACTTTGAACTATGTTTTATTTGACGGGTTATGTTCAATTATGTGGTTTGAACTTTGGATGTATAATCGTACATGTTGTGATGTTGTAACGGTTGTAATTTGAACCATGAACTGTCGTGATTTGGTTGGAAATATGTTTTTTAAATAAATGTCTTGTTTTGGATTGAAGATAGAACTTGTTGAGCATGATTTGCTTGATAGATATTATAACTTGTTGACAGGTTTGGAAAAGGTCAGAGAATTTAGGATATCCGAAATCCGATCGAAATCCGACCGAAATCCGAAGTTTCGGTTTCTCCTAGGATATACCAAATCCGAACCCGAAAATTTCAGGTTAGGGTTAGGATATGGTAAATCCGAACCTGAAATTGCCGACAGGCCTACTCAAGTCTATCAAGACATATCCAAGTCGAGCTCAAGCGTGGACCGAGTGCAAACTAAATATTTTATGTTTGTATATTTATTTTATTGAACATAGTTTTATGTTAAAACTTTGCTCGGCTTAACGGACACAAACGAACTAACCCGAGACAGGCGTCCAGCCTTCGGAGGTCTTTTACACAACTAATTTGAATTGCCTTTGTGTTAACCCGTCGGAATCCGACCCGTTAAGTCATACGGACCCAAGTCGCATTACGGTCCAAAAAAACGGCTTATCAGGCAAAATCAAACTCATTTGGAGGGCATTATCGTAATCATCCTCGTCTCCGTTGCATCCCTGGAAACCCAAAAGACTCTCATCGATGCTGTAATTAAGAGCAACTAACATTTTGCCCTTTCCCAAAATTAAAGTCCACACTTTCTTCACAAAATCAAAATCAACATCCTGTTACCCCTAGATTGCCTTAAATTCACGTCCACACTCATACACCCATACTAATGGCAGCGACTGTGGTGAAGCAAGAGTCAGTGGAGCGGCCAAGCCCTGGCTCGGCCCGGCCGGCGGGCCCCACCACCGTGATCGAGCTAAGCAGCAGCAGCGGCAGCGACTCCGATGTTGAGGACGGCGACGTTGCGGGTTCGGGTTCGGGTCCGGGGAAGAGGCTTAGGGTTTCGGGATCGGGGGAAGGATTCGATAAGGGCGAGAGCAAGTTTAAGAAGCATAGAGCCAGCGGAGCGTTGCCTCTCGGGTTTCTTGATCCCCTCCCGCCGGAGGCTGGAGCGGTGGCGCCGCCGATCGCGGGGGTGGGGTCCCCGAGGCCGCCGGCGGTGATCGTGGGGAGCAAGCAGTTCTGGAAGGCCGGGAACTATGACGGGGCTCCGGTTGTAGATGCTTTGCCGTTAAACGGTAAATCCCCCCCCCCCCCCCCCCCCCCCCCCCCCCCCCCCCCCCCCCCCCCCCCCCGCAACAACAAAACAACAAAAAACCCCCCCGCGGCGTTCTGTGGCAATTTATCCTCCATTTTTTGTCAATGCTTCTCATATTTTATAACAAATGAAGTTAGTTGCAAATTTTATTTTTTAAAAAGACATTTCCTAAGAATACGACAAATTCAAAAAGAAATGAATAGAAGGGAAATGCTATCTATAGCTTGTTGTATAAATGCTGTTAATTTCTAAGTTTGCTGTTACTTTTCAGGGTAACATATCTTGCTTTTCGAGCACATGGGGATACAATGTGTCACTACTCTTTGTCCTGTTGAGTGCAAATAGATAATTAATCAATTGCAAATTTTTTTCCTTCCCCTGTTCACTGTCTGATTGTTTGTACTTATGTTGATATCTGAAGGGGATTTCTGAATTCCTCACACGAAAATAATAGTAAATGGTAGGCTTAAACTTTGAGGGGGTTGCAAAGGAATACATTGTGCTGCAGAATTTGAATATATGCATTATCTTCTGTAGTATGGTCGAATACTGCTTTATGATTCTGTTAGGTTTTACTTGAATTTATAATTTTGGTTAAATAGTATTGGAAGCTTTATGTTATGTTTTTTCTTTTTCTTGTCTTATGTCGCTTGGCTTCAGGAGTGGGCATGGATCATGTGAGGGTTCATCCTAAGTTCCTGCATTCAAACGCTACCAGTCACAAGTGGGCATTGGGAGGTAAACGCTTGTTTTTGTGCAATTATTGTTAATTGTTATATTTAAACATGTTACATATGTAGCTTGTTAGTTTGCATTTTCTTTACGACTGGATTCTTTGATTTTGGTTGTCAAATTGTTTTGGCTGTCTAGCTGATTTAGCTTTTCTGTTTGTCTTAAAAAGCTTTTGCTGAGCTCATGGATAATTCGCTGGATGAGGTATTTGCCTTAATTTCTCGTCAAATTGCCATTAGCATGTAGGCACCTCTCCATTAAATAACAAGTATATCAATTCTTTTCAGGTTTGCCATGGAGCTACATTTGTTAATATAGATGTGCTCGAGAACATGAAAGATGGGACCAGAATGTTGCTTATTGAAGGTATTGCGTATCATTTCTTGCATGCCTTCAGCAAATGGGAAAGTGATTTTAGCGATTGTTTATTTAATTTCATGGCATTTGGTACAATGACTGGTCTTGAGACGAGCATCATCAAACCACAATATGAAAGACCTACAATATTAGCTTCCAGGTGCTCTCTTGCCTACCTTTCTTGTCTATCTTTCCAATATGCTAAGAGAAATTCACACGCTTGCCACGTTTTCAATAAATGAATGCCCATTAGTTGGTATGATGGTAATACATGGAAGAACGAAATGCAACCATGTCTAAATACCAAAAGTCATACTAGCAGAGTCCAAAAAAACTGATTACTTGCATTGGCATCTTATTTATAGAATATGTATGCACTATAAGATGTTTCAAATTCTAACTTCAATCCAACTGGATCCTACATCTAAATGGCTTTTTAAAAGTGTTTTGCTTGGATGTACTATGTTTTTGGGCAAGTGCGACACATGTTTACAATTTTGACAAAAATAATAGGTTATTAGCAGCACCAATAATATTGTATTTTACAAGGTTAGAGGTCACGATTTTGGTCTTCCAACGAATTTTAGGTTTCGGCCAGTTTCGTGCGTTTTGGTGGGTTTGGAGTTTCATTTCGTTTCGTCCGTATTGGTAGTTTCGTTTCGGGTTTCGGGTTCGGTTCTGAAGATATTTTAATTATGTATATACACATGATGACATATTATATATATAGTTATACAATATTTTAGACAGATAAATACACCGATAATTTATGCGAGATATATCTGTATATAAAATTTTTAGCTGAAACTTTTCTAGAACCACAACCAGCCTTTCATTATTTATTAATATAAAGTAATAACAATATAAAAATGATGATGCATAAATCTAACCTTAAAATACAAAAAATGTATAAAATAAAGTAAAATATAAAAAATATCAGTTTAAGTTAGTATCATCCGGTTATAATGAAAAGTAGTAATGTGGATAGTAATAAATGATATTTGTTCCAGTCCTAAAAATGATATTATGTTATCATGTGAAGGGCCTCGATAAAAGGCATGTCATGATTGTCATGATTGTTAGACTGTTTAGTGACATTTGAACTATATATGTTGGCTATCATAATTTGTATAGATATTAGAGTGTCTATACGGTGTGTAATAATCGTCATGACTGCTTGAGTATCCACTAGAATACGATTCATAAATGACATGATTATCATAACATCCATGATAATCATAACATTGAAACCTGTGATAATCAGACTGTTTCTATTTACTGTAGGTATTGTTTCACCTTTCTTTACTTTGATGTTACCCATCATGATCGCTATGCACATGCAAATGAGTTGTATTATAAGCATGTTTTCCATTTTTTTGAGTAGGATGACTGTATTTCAAAGCACTACAACCTTCATCTATAGGACCTTATTCATCAGAAGAGGAATCATCAAACGCCTTCTCGTCAAGTGACTGACTTTTTTTCGCTTATATGTGAGATTTACTTGGTTTTGATTTGGTCGTGGTTGATTGCTTTTTGTCCGTTCTTCCTCCATAAATGTTTCGTCCAACCAAGAATTGTATCTATCATCGAGCAAAAAGTCTTCTGTTTCCCTAACCCATTCCTTCAATGGATTGCCTTCGTGAAAAATTTGATCCAAGTCAATCAATTCATCATTTGTTCATCTCTGGCAGTGTCTTTCTCTCACCATCATATTATAATGCATATAAACCCGCTTTTAAAGATTTTTCATTGTTAACTGTTGGATATTGGCCTTTAAGCCCAATATAGTTTTGATGATGATCACCACAATATGTTTTAACTAATGTCTCAAAGTGTTTTAGTCTCAGATAATTATCAAGGGGATACAAAACAATTGGTGATGGTTTGATGGACTCAAGGCATGGAGTAATGAAATATTGAAGCCATGAAGAATCATGAAGAATATTGTAAATCATTTTTTATTCTTTATGTATTTTACTCTTTATTTTGTAGAATATTTGTATGCCTTGATTAAATGCACATACTTATTCATTTGCATCATTTCCATCATAGTGAGTCATATGATCATCCGAGAATCCATCCCAATAGGTTCATTGGCCAAAACACTCTTTATTGTGTTTTCATGTTAGGACCAGACATCTGTACCCACTTCATCAGACGTCTGTCATATCCGTTTCGTGTTGACCAAAACCTAGGGTTGATCAGCCGTCTGAAGTTCAGAGATCAGATGTCTAAACATTGTATCAGACGTCTGGGTAATGAACGCCAATCGATTTAACATGGTGAGTTTGTTTTCATGAACTTTCTGTTTTTCCCCATAATTATTCAGCCGTATGAAGAAGACTTGCCAGATGAAGAAGATTTGCCAGATGACTGAACAGTTCATCAGCTGTCTGTGAACCCTTATTCAGACGTTTGATGATTAGTAATTCTGCCCGTTTATATCCGTTAGACTGAAAATATTTTGGGGACATTTTCTTGGGTTTTGTGTACGATTGAGAGAGTATTAGCACCATTGTGAGGGAGTTTTTGGCACCAACCAGTACATAATAGAGATTCATTTGTCAGCCAAAAACTAAGTGCTAAGCTTTCATCTCTTCATCTCTCTCATTCCCTCAAGAGATTCTTTTATGTTGAATTGAACTCCAAAGCTCAAGGGAAGTCCACTAGTGCAATAAGCTCATATCTAGCAATTGGACATTAATCTTCATTGACTCTGCACTTCATGTTTAGTAAGCACATTTAATCAAGCAATAGGAAGATTGTAATTTCTTATTTCGTTTCATTTGTTAAAATCTAGCTTCCGAGTTATGAAAGTGTTCTCTCTGAAAATAGAGGTGATACCCTTGGAATAAGGGTTGTAATCTTGAAAAAGATTGTGCGTGCTATCTTGGAAAAGAGTGGCACTTGAAAAAGTGTGAGTTGTATTGGGTTGGCGTGAAAAAGCCTTTATAGTGGAAATCCACTAGACTCTGGAAAGAGTATATTACTGGAGTAGGCATTTTGTCGAACCAGGATATATCGCATTGTTTGCAATTGATTTTTTTATCTATTGTGTATTTGTTAATTATCTTGCGTTTTAATTCTGCATTTGCAAGAATCTTTTAATTAGCTTTATTTGTGCCACTACACTATTTACCACCCTTTAGTGTACATTGCCTAGTAGTGCAGGTAGTATATGTCGATCCTACATTAACATGTTCCCGATCTTTTTGTGAATGAGTGAGAATGTGGTCCAATTTCGTTCAAGTTTAAATAAGAGACCGTTTGGCTTAAAAGACACATATTTAAGCGTGTAAGATTTAATGCTTGCTCTCTCAAAATTATTGACTATTATTCAGCTACAAAAGTTCTCTTGATTAGAAAATGTAACGCAGTTCATGGAAAATATACAAGGAACTAAGATTCTTATAGATACCTGAAGTGACCTACTTTACGCCATACATGCCTTTTGGGAGCTGAATATACCAATTTTCATCTTATATAACTCCATCTACAATTATCATGCATAATTTCAGGATGTAAACAACTGGATTGAATTTTATATCAAAATAAAAATATATGAAAATCATTTACCTCTCTGTCTATTTCAAGTTGCCTCGAGAGGTCTGGTTCTAATCTTCAACATGTTTAAATCCAACCTCATTTGTTGCCCTGGTGGAGTATTGGAAACAAGGATTCAGAAAATAACATACTATTGAAATAAACACGTAAATAAATGATCTGTGATACATCAAATTAAGTTTAACTAAAAAAATAAAAAATACAATATTTACCTACGACATGAATATCTTGGTAGACGCCTATATCATTTTTTGTCGATAATGTCTTGTCATTTTCTGTATCATTTATCAATGTTCTTTTTAATATATTCTTTTACCCGGTTCATGACCTCGTAAATATAACCCATTTCAGCCTTATCATCGCTGTCGACCATTCTTCGAACTTTCACCAGCGGTTCAAATATGGTGATAATATTAAGGATGTTTTGCAGAAGTCATCACTGTGAATCACATTATACACATTGGTTGCAACAATCCTATCTTTTGGTTTGAGCTTAGAAAATTTTTCAGACCAATCTCTTAAGTTGATCATTCTCCTTAGATCATTTCGATGCATGTAGATAGAGTCCAATGTAATAAAATAGGTTGCAAATCTTGTTATTGCAGGCCATATCAATTCTTTTTCACCTGGTTCTTTTTTCATCAAGCTGAGCACCCAACCTTTTTGTATATAAACCGTGTTACCAGTTGACTTTGTGTGACAATATTTTTATATCCTTTTCTTTTGATATATCCCTAAATATCAAATCAATACAATGCGCCGCATATGTAGTCCAATACAATGCGTCGCACATTGAGTCCAATACAGATGTCTTATTTGCATTAGCAAATGTCCAGCTGATTTGTAGTTTGCCCCATTGTCGGTAACTACTTAAACGATTCTATGTTCTCTAATTATTTCTATATATTTATCCAGTAGGTCAAATATGTATGGACCATTTTGAAAGCTGTCAGTTACATCCACCGAGTCAAGGAAAACTGTCTTGTAGGTCGAATACACAAGAAAATTAATAATCTTCCTTCTATTTTATGTTGTCCAACCATCACACAGTGTGCAATCACTCATTCCAATAATTATAAAAAATTTATTATATGATCTGGTTTCCTCAACCTCCATGTTTAGATGTGTGGGAAAGCTCCTAAGCAGTGGATGGAGAAATGCCACGTCCTAAGTGCGTGAAAGCATCTGCCATGGGCTGGTAGTATAGACTATTAGCCACACTGTGTGGAATGTGGCTGAAGTGCGAAAATTTGGCTACACTTCTACCAAGAAAGTTCTTGGTATTTTTCATACCACCTATTATTGTAGTCTTTAAAGTTGTCTGGTTTTTGCATTTCTTTGTTAAAGTAAAAGGGTCAAGACTACCTAAACCGGATTTAAGAATAACAGACAGTTTGCCGATATGTTCAGCACGATTTTAGCAGACCAGATGATCTACCAGTAGGCGGTAGGTTAGCACGACCCATATCGAACTTGTCTATCGTAGACAAACCTGCTCCCATTCTTCTGCTAACAAATCTTATTTCTTCTTCGGCAAATTCTTGACTTCTTGCTTTTAGTGCTCTTCAAAGCTCTCTCCTCCTCGGTCTCATCCTTATGCTCATCATCATCATTTAAGTTTGCGTCTCTAGGGCCAACCATTAATTCTTTCTCAATCCTCTTCTAAAATTTTAACATTTGTTTTTCTTTCTTCTTGGCAAATATTTGTGCTTTCATCTTTGATTGCACTTCTTTCGACGCTTCGGTACATGTCATGACATCCCCAACAAATCCCGTCAAATGTTCCTTTAGGCGAGTCATGCCTCTATGCATTTCTTTTCTGCAGTAGTTGCACCTTACATGTTTATGGTCATTTCCAACCATGTTATCATGGGCACACCCAATATCCAAATAATTTTCCTTAGAAGTTCTTCGAGACATCTTAATTAATGTTTATAGCTGAAGACTGTTGTATATTGGCCATTAAGTCCAGTGTGATTTTGACGATGATCACCACATTATGTTGTTGCTAATGACTTTATTTGTTTTAGTCTTGGATTAAATTTCATTCTCTATTTTGATGGAGACAAAGCAATAGATTCTTGGGATGATGAATCAAAATGGAGAATGTTATCTCAAGGCAATTGCAAAGCATGCACAAGCTTGAAGATATAATTTTTATCTTTTTTGTGTGATTTTCATCTTTATTTTTAGATGATTTGTATGCCTTGTAGATGCATTCATTCTTACCTTAAATTATTTTTCAAACTTACAAAAATATTTTAGAAAAGTTTTGAAATGATTTAAAATGATTCTCCTGAGGTTTTTTCCATGTATCAGGAAAATAGTCAACTACTTTTATGTCGGGGTCGACTACTTTCTGAAGGAAAAACAAGTTTTCTTCTGTTGTCCCAGATAGTCGACCGCAGCTTTACTTGTAGACTATAGTTGATTGGGGAGTCGACTACCAGCAAGGCATCAGTCGATTATTATGCTCCATTGCTTTAGAAAACACAGCTACGCATTCCTCGCGAAGCTGTCGAAAGAGTCGTTGGGAGGGCATTTTAGGGAGCCATTTTCAACGGTTTTTTGAGTGCTATTCAAGCTTAGTTTGTTGGGAGATTTGGCATCCATTATTAAGCATATTTCTAAGATTTACAAGCTTTCTAAAAAGTTCTCTCTCTCCAAAAGAGTTTAGCTTTGAGTTTTCATCAAATAGAGTTTTGCTTCCAAGTGCATTCAAGCTTCATCTTCAAGCACTTTGGTTTTTCACTGATCCTGGCCTTCATTGCATATGGTAAGATCATCTACAATGCTTAGGTAAAAGTGTTTTATTTACATTTTCATTGTAACCTAGCTCTCATGTTGTGAGAGCACATTGGAGGGTCAGGTTGTGAGAACACATTGGAGGGTTTACTCCAATTGGAGGGCTTACTCCATCTTAGGAGGGTTTACTCCTTTGTATCTCGGTTTAGGGATTATACTCGTGTTTGAGTCTTGGTGTCCCGGTTAGGTAGCATTTAGTGGAAATTCACAACCCGAGTTTACGAGGGTGTGACTAGGGTAGGCATAACCAAACTATGATATTTCTTTGGGTTTGCGTATGTTATTGTATGTTTATTGTTTGTGTTGCAATTATATTTTCGCATTTACTTACTTATTTTTAATTAGCATTTTTAATTGCCACTACACTATTCACCCCCATATAGTGTGTTGCTTAGTATTTAGGAGCCTAACAATTGGTATCAGAGAAAGCTTACAAGCAACCACTATGACGTTTAGAGCTTCATCACTATCCCACGAAGAAGAGTTATCTATCGTTAGACCCTAGCTCGTCAATGGCACAAATATCTACCGTGGAAGATTAAGATGATGATTTGGGTATAGGGTCAAGCTTTGGAACATCACAGAGTCTCCATTTGAGAAGCCCGAGAAGCCCGCGGCGGAAAGGACAAATGCAGATGACTTGATAAGTAAAACGTAAAGACGATGACTGTGTTTCATTGCGCTCTTGATGAGAACGAGTTCAACCTCACATCGATGTGTAAATCGGCGAATGAGATTTGGTATCTCTTGAAAGTTACTCAAGAGGGGACATCAAAGGTAAAGAAATCGAAAGTTAGTGTTTCTGTATCTAAATATGAGTTGTTTAAGATGCAGGAAGGAGAGAACATTTCCGAGATGTTTACTAGTTTCACCGAGTTCGTGAACGCATTGGAAGCCCTTGGGAAGAATGTCTCACATGAAGATATGGTGTCCAAAATTCTTAGCGCGCGCGCACATACACACCTCAATGGGAGTCAAAGGCTAATGGTATCAAATAGTTCAATGACATGAGCAAGTACATTGTAGAGGAGTGCATTGGAAACTTGATGTCATATGACTTGAGTCTACAACACAAGAAGGAATGCCAACCATCAAAGCCCATAGAGAAGCAAAATGGAAGCCCTTGGGAAGAATGTCTCACGGGAAGATATGGTGTCCAAAATTCTTAGCTCACACAAACCTCAATGGGAGTCAAAGGCTAATGGTATCAAATAGTCCAATGACATGAGCAAGTACATCGTGGAGGAGTGCATTGGAAACTTGATGTCACATGACTTGAGTCTACAACACAAGAAGGAATGCCAACCATCAAAGCCCATAAAGAAGCAAAATGGGATTGCTTTCAAGGTCATTGATGACAAGCCTAAGAAGAAAAGAACAAGCCCAAATACATCTTTAGTGAAGATGAAGGAGATGATGAAGAAAGTGGTGATGAAGATGGAGCTGCCATGGAGCTTGCCAACAAACTCTTGAAGATAATGGACCCGTCTCAATGTAAGAAAGCATTAAAATTATTTTCTAATACTAACAAAGTTTCTGTTAGTTGCTATAATTGTAGAAAGATAGGACATTATGCTAATAAGTGCCTAAAGAAGGAAAACGAGAAATTCAAGGGAAAAAGGAAGGAATTTTGAAAAGGAAAGAAAAAGAAGTTTCCTAAAACTTATTGGGACTTGGGATGATTTCTCTTTCGAGTAGGAAAGTGAAAGTGAAGAAGGATAAGAAGATGCGAAGGCCTACACGTCCATCATAGGTGATCCGGATTCCGTCTCAGATTTGATGAGATCGGCTTGGCAAATGATAGCCCAAGGCCCAAGAAAATCGTTGGTCTTATGACGTTTAGTGAAGATTCGTCGTCTTCAAGTGAAAGTGAAGAGGAGCGTGAAGAAGAAGAGGATAATGAAGAAGATAAGGAAGAAACCATGGAGGATCTTTGGAAAAACAAGGTAATGTTTGATTCCTTTAAGAAATTAGCTACGGCTCTTACTTCTTTACAAGCTAGACATGATATTTTATTATCTAGTCAAGGGAACACTCCCTCTATTAATGTTGAATCACCTAAGCATGCTACATACAATTTATGTGATTGTGAGAAAGAAACACTTCTTTCTCAAATTAAGGGACTTGGCAAAGAAAATGAAGAGTTGGAAGCCAAGAACCTTGAGTTAGAATCCTACATTTCTACACTTACTTTGAAATGCGACGAGGAATCCCAAAAACGTCAAAAGTTTATGACATTCGGGGATTGTCTTAATGATTTACTTAAACAACATCCGACAAATCATCATGGGGGTTTGAGTTATGTTTCAAAGATTGGGTCCCAACCCACAACCTCTTCTTTTGAAGCTAAACAACAATCTTATCAAGCACCAAAGAAGATGCACCATGCTTTCTTGTACAACACCACTAACATTAACAAGAAGAATGTAAAACACGACGTTGTGAATGAGAATAACATGATTCATTTTATGCCAAGAGGCAAGTCAGTCACAATAGACATGCTAAGAAATTTTTTTCTATACACACGCATGCTAATCGCTCTAATTTTAATGCCATGTCTCATCCTAATGTCACTTGTTTCAAATGCTAAGATTTGGGACATTATGCTAATGTTAGTCCCAAAAGGAGGCTGGACAAGAGAATTAGGAATGCCATGAGACATTGGGTTCCTACCAATGCGGGGTTGCATGAGAGGGATGCATACATTCGATCACTAGTAAATGATGTGATTTTCTCTAGTGATTTTGTTAGGAAATCAAACTCATCCCGGTTTTGGTGGCCTAATGTTTAGATCCACCCACACTTGATTATTTGGTTTGGATGTTTGACTATTACATATTCTTTTGCATCTGACCCATGTTTGTGTGTTTCCCTTCATTTCGAAAATGTTTTCAAAAGTTTTATTTGGGAATGTGATCTATGGATTTGCTATGTCATACATGCATTCTTTATTCATGTACATGACATAGGGGGAGTTTTTATATGCAATGTATTTTCAAAAATTTATTTTGAAGCATATTTTCTTCCTTTGATGATTTTGAGATATCTCCAAACAATGTTGGATATTGTTCCAATTTCATCATTGCATTGTTTGTTTTTGGTATGTATAGTTTTCATCACAATGTCATATATCAATGCCTTTGCTTGATTTCTATCATTTTGCATTGATTTCTTTGTTCCATGTCTCCATTTGTGTATTGGTTCATAGAGTCAAATCTTGACGCATTCTATGATCGAGGGAGAACATGGTATAGTGAATGATACACACTTTATATGTTTTACTTTTGTATCATACATTTCATTTCCCTTATGTCAATTGTCTCAACTTTCATGACAAGGGGGAGTGTGATATTCATGTCCACCTTTTTGACAATGACAATGGGAGAATGATATGGATTATGTAAAAATAAATACTTCAATGAATGTTTTTATCTCATTTAGCATTGCTTTTTACATATGTCCTCTAATATGTCACTTTTATGCTTTATGTATTTATGTTACTTCAATTGGAGTGCATATAAGTAGGGGGAGCTATTAACAAGTTTTAATGTTTATTTTTACATAATATGTGTCATCATTAAAAAGGGGAAGAATGTTGGATATTGGCCATTAAGCCCAATGCGATTTTGATGATGATCACCACATTATGTTGATGCTAATGACTGTATTTGTTTTAATCTCAAATTAAATTTCATTTTATATTTTGATGGAGACAAACAATAGATGCTTGGGATGATGAATCAAAGGGGAGAATGTTTGCTCAATGCAATTGCAAAGCTTGAAGATATAATTGTTATCTTTCTGTCTAATTTTCATCCTTATTTTTAGATGCTTGGTATGCCTTGTAGATGCATTCATTCTTATTTTAAATCATTTTTCAAACTTACAAAAATATTTTAGAAATGATTTAGAATGATTTTCAAAACAATCTTGATGTTTTTCTCCATGTATTAGGAAAATAGTCGACTACTTTTATGTAGGGGTCGACTACTTTCTGAAGGAAAAACATGTTTTCCTCTGTTGTCCCAGATAGTCGACTGCAGCTTTGTTGATAGTTGACTATAGTTGATTCGGGAGTCGACTACTGGCAAAGCAGCGGTCGATTACTATGCCCCAACAGCTTCAGAAAATAGAGCTCCGCATTTCTCGCGAAGCTGTCGAAAGAGTCGTTGGGACTTGGGAGGACATTTTAGGGAGCGGGTTTCAACGTTTTTTGAGAGCTATTTAAGCTTAGTTTGCTGTGAGATTTGGCATATATTATTAAGCATATTTCTAAGATTTATAAGCTTTCTAAAAGTTCTCTTTCTCTCTCCCACCAAAAGAGTTTAGTTTTGAGTATTCATTAAAGAGATTTTTTTACTTACACGTGCATTCAAGCTTCATCTTCAAGCACTTTTGTTTTTCACTCATCCTCGCCTTCATTGCATATGGTAAGATCATCTACAAGGCTTGGGTAAGAGTGTATTTTATTTACATTTTCATTGTAATCTAGCTTCGGCTTGTGAGAGCGTCTTACTCCAATTGGAGGGTTTACTCCATCTTAGGAGGATTTACTCATTTGTATCCCTGTTTAGAAATTGTACTCGTGTTTGAGTCTTGGTGCCCTGGTTAGGGAGCATATTTAGTGGAAATGCACAACTCGGGTTTACGAGGGTCAGACTGTAGTAGGCATAACCAAACTATGATATTTCTTTGTGTTTACGTATGCCATTGTGTGTTTATTGTTTATGTTGCAATTATATTTCTGCACTTGCTTAATTATTTTTAATTAGCATTTTTATTGCCATTACACTATTCACATCACTCTAGTGTGTTGCTTAATATTCAGGATCCTAACAAAGACAACATATAATGTGTTAATTGTTGAGTAATGTTAAACTATTTAAATCAACTAATTATGATACCTACTCTCTTATTAAACTATCTTAATTCTAATTGTATAGTAAATTAACACATTATGGAACATGCTACATTGTAATTTTGAAAAATAAAATTTTAGATATCTAACAATGTTTTTATACATTTAGCATTATCTCTAAATTTTAACATTGAAATCTACCCAATGAACATTAAAATTTTCAAATGTTAACGTTAAAATTTTAAATTTTACACATATTTAGCATTATCTTTAAATTTTAACAATAATTTTTTTTAATGTTAATTAGGTAGATGTCATTGTTAAAATTTGGAGATAATGCTAAATGTATAGAAACAATGTTAGATATCAAAAATTTTAATTTTTCAAAATTACGTTGTAACATATTATGTAGTGTGGTAATTTACTATATAATTAGCATCAAGATAGTTTAATAAGAGAGTTGGTACCATAATTAGGTAATTTAAATAGTTTATTAACCAGTTATATGTTGTTTTCAGTTATAAACATTAATTAAGATCTCTCATAGAACTCCTAAGAAAAAATAGTTGGATATTAGTAATCTCATGCTAAAATGGTTGGAAATGACCATAATATACATGTAAGGTGTGACTATTGCCGAAAAGAAATGCATGGAGACGTGATTCGTCTTAAGTAACATTTGGCGGGAAGTGCTGTGATGTGATGACATGTACCGAAGTATCGAAAGAACTGCGAGCAGAGATGAATGCATACATATTTGCCAAGTGGAAAAAAAGCAAATGTTAAAATTTGAGAAAAAAGGAATGTGAAAGAATTAATGGCTAGGCTTAGAAACACAAACTTGGATGAGGATGATGACCATAAAGATGAGACCGAGGAGGAGAGAGCTCAGAAGAGCACTGAGAGCAAGTAGTCAAGAATATGCCGAAGAAGAAATAAGATTTACTATCAGAAGAATGTGAGTGATTTTCTAGGCTAGATAGATCCAGTACGAGTCATGTTTTAACCTATCGGTAGATCATCAAGTTTACTAAAATGTGTTTCTCTTCATGCCAAAAATACCAACAGATAGTCTGGTATTCTCAAATTCGGTTTAGCTAGTGCCGACCCTTTTACTTCAACGAAGAAAGGCAAAAACCAAACGAATGTAAATCCTGCAATAATGTGTAGTTTGAAAAATTCCAAGAGCTTTCTCGGTAAAGTGTAGCTAAAATTTTGTACTTCAGATACATTCCACACAATGTGGCTAATAGTTCATACTACCTGCCCATGGCAGATGTTTTCGCGTAAGTAGGTCGTGGCGATCCTCTATTCACGACTTAAGAGCTTTCCCACATATATTTAGACATGGAGGTTAATGAAACCAAAGTATATATTGAAACTTTTTATATTTATTTGGATGAGTATGGTTGCACACTAATGTGTGATGGTTGACAACTCAGAATAGAATGAAAACTATTAATTTTGTTGTGTATTTGATTTACATGACATTATTCCTTGACTCGGTGGATGCAACCTATAGCTTTCAAAATGGTCCATTCATATTTGACCTGATGGATAAATATGTAGAAAATAATTAGAGAGCATATAATTTAAGTAGTTACCGACAATGGAGCAAACTACAAATCAGATGTGCATTTGCTTATGCAAAAAAGACAACATTTGTATTGGACTTAATGTGAGGCGCATTGTATTGATGTGATATTTTCCGATGTGTCAAAAGAAAAGATTATTAAAAATATTATCGCTCAAAGTCAAATGATAACATGATTTATATACAATAAAGGTTATGTGCTCGGCTTGGTGAGAAAAGAGAGGTGAAAAAGGGTTTATCATGCCTGTAATCATAAGATTTGCAACCCATTTTATTGCATTTGATTCTATCTATGTGCATGATCTAGGAGAATGATCACTTCAAGGGACTAGTCCGAAAACTTTTCTAAGCTCAAACAATAAGATAAGACTGTCTAATTCACGGTGAAGACTTCTACCAAGACATCTTTAATGTTATTATCGTATTTGTGTCGCTAGTGAAAGTTCTAAGAATGGTCGACCACAATAATAAGGCTGAGATGTGTTATCTTTACGAGGCCATCTACTAGGTAAAAGAAGAAATTAAAAAGAATATTGGTAGAGAAGACAAAAATGGTGGGACATGATCGACAAAAGATGGCATAGACGGCTACATTAAGATATTCACGCTGCATGTAAATACTGTATTTTCTATTTTTTAGTTAAAAGTAATGTGATATAGATCATTTATTTACATGCTGAAATTCAATTGCAGTTTATTTTTTGAATCTTCGTTTCCCATACTTTATTAGGGCAACAAATGACAACAATGTGCCGATTGGATTTAGAATACGGTTGAGAGGTTGGAAACGGACATCTCGTTGCAACTTGTAATGGACAAACATATAAATAGTTTTCAAATATTTTCATTTTGATATAAGATTTGATTTAGTTGTTCACATTTTGAAATTATGCATGGTAATATACGTGTAGTTATACATGATAAAAGTTGGTGCTTCAACTCCCAAAAGGCACATATGGCGATAAAGCAGGTCACTCTAAGTATATATATAAGAATCATAGGTTCTTGTATGTTCCTCATAAATTACTTTATATTTTCTTATAAGCAAACTTTTGTAGCTGAATGGTGGTTAATCATTGGGAGAGAGCAAGTTCCAAATCTTACATGCTTACCTGTGCGTGTTTTAAGCCAAATCGTCTTTTTTTTCAATCTATGAACAAAATTGGACCACATTCTCACTCATTCACACAAAGACTAGGAATAATAATGTAAAATCTTAAAAAGCGGTTTTGTGTGTATTATAATATGATGCTGAGAGAAAGACACTGGAAGAGGAGAACTGATGATTAACTCATTGATTTGGATCAAATTTACCATGAGGACAATCTATTGGAGGAATGTACTAGAGAGACAGAAGACATGCTTCTCGATGACAGACAATTCTTGGTTGGACGAAGCGTTTGTGAAAGCAGAACGGATAAAAAACAATCAGTCGTGACCAAGTCAATGCCAAATGAATCTCATGTATAAGCAAAACAAGACAGTAACTTGGTGAAAAAGCGATGATGATCCGTCTCGCGATGAACAAGGTTCCAGAGATGGAGTTTGTGGTGCTTCAGAATAGAATCGTTCTTCTTAGGGAAGTGGGGACAATGCTTATGATACAACTTATTTGCATGTGCATAGATATAATGATAGACATCATCAAAGTGGAGATAGAGGAACGATACCTGCAGTAGATAGTCTGATTATCACGTGCATCAACGTTGTGATTATTATGGATGTTATGATAATCCTGTCAGAATCGTATTCCAGTGGATACTCTGACAGTCATAACGATTATTACATACCGTACACATTTTGATATTTATGTGTATTATGATAGTCAATATATATACGGTTCAAATGTTACTGGGCAATCTAGCAGTAAGGAAGTCATGCCATGCCATTTATCGAGTCGAGTCGGCCATTCACATATGATATATGATATCATTTTTTAAGAACGGAACTGATGCAATATTGCTATCCATCATACTATGTACTACAACCGGATGGTACTAACTTAGAAGGAGATTTTTTTTGTATCTTTTGCTTTATTTTATTCATTTTTGTATTATGAGGTCAGATGTATGCCTAATCATTTTATTATTATTATTTTGTATTAATACAATAATGAAGGACTGGCTGGGTCATAAAGAAGTTCCAGCTAAAATTTTTGTACAACTATATATCTAGTATAATTAGCGCTGCATTTATATAAATGCAGTATACTATATATATAATACATCACTATGTGTATATACACATTTAAAATATCTCCTAAAACCGAAACCGATATACGAAACGAAACTATTGAAACTACCGATACGGACGAGACGAAACGAAACATCAAAACGAGCGAAATTGACCGAAACCTAAAATTTCCCGGAAGACCGAAACCTAAACCGAGACATTGCTTTAACATACATTATAAGCTTTTTGATCTTCCTTGCCTTTTGTTTTTTTACTCATTTGTTCCTTTCTTATTGATTTTGTTAAAAACTAGTCTTTTTAGTCTTCTTTTCTTTCCACGTTTTGTTCCTTGATTTTATTTTATTTCTTTCCCCCCCTTGTTTTTGATTTTACATTGAATGTACATTAAAAGTTTTTATTCTTAATCATCTCTTTTATTTTATCCAATTTCTACCTTTCTTTTCGATTTTACTTTTTGCTCCCCTTTTCTTCCCTGTTGATTTACCTTTAAAACACATTATAAATTGTTTATCTTCTTTGCCTTTTGTTTTTCCTTCTTTTAGTACTTCTTCTTGATTTTGTTAAGAAAAATAATTTTTTGATAGTCTCTTCTTCCCCTTTCTGTTCCACGATTTTATTCTTATTTTGCTTTTTTTCTTGCTTTTTTAATTTTACATTAAAAATACTTTACATTTTTTATTCTTAATCATCTCTTTAATTTTATCCCTTTTTATTTCTTTTCGATTTTACTTTTTCAGCCTTTTTCTTCCCTTTTGATTTACTTTAAAGCGCATTTTAAGTTTTTTGATGGTCATTATCTTTTGTTTTGGCCTCCTTTTATTAATTTCATTTGATTTTGTTAAGTAAATTGGTTTTTTAAATCTTTTTAACCCTCATTTTGTTCCTTGATTTTAATTTCCCCCCTTTTCTTCCTTTGTTTTCAATTTTACATTGAAAGTACTTTCTCCCCTGTTTGTTCCTTTGTTTTCATTTTTCATTGAAAGTACATTAATTTTTTTTAATCTCAATAATCTTTCATTTTCTTCCTACCTTATTGATTTTACTTTTTTCTCCCTCTTCTTCCATCTGTTTTGATTTAAAGTATGGTATAAAATTTTGGTCTTCCTCGTCTTTTGTTTTATCCTCCTTTTATTCCTTTCTTTTTTGATTTTGTTCAGAAAAATAATCCCACATCAAAAATTGAAATGGTGGAGAATATAGATTTGAAGTCGGGCGTATGCCTAACGCGTATAGGTCATGACTTTACCAATTTGATAGGGATCCAATTGAGTTCAACTCCTTTTTTTATTGTTATTGTTATTGTTATTTTATTTTGGGTTTTATATAGGTATAGAGTTTGAGTCTTTTAGTTATTATGAGTCTTTTATTTATTTTTGAGAGTTTTTATTATTTTGGAGTTGGAGTCCCACATCGGTCGCATTCGATGGTAATCTGGTATGAGAACCCGAATGTACTAACCATACAGACTGGGGAGCGAAATAATCCAGTGTTTCATAAAAGAACAGAGCATATAAAGGTGGATTGTTATTTTGTTCGAGATGCTGTAACAAAAAAGTGGACTTGCACTCCATGCACTCCATCAAAAAAGTTAATTACAATAGTTTTCTGGCATACTTACCAAAGCAATGGCTTCCTGACAATCACAGACCATATGCATATTCTCATCCTTCATAAAACCAAGCATCTATATCAGTCTTTAAAGTCTTCAGCTACATCATCTTGCAAGCAGTATGTGACATAGCTTGATACTCGACCACTTCACTTGATCATGACACCACATCATGTTTCTTACTCTAGGTAATTATATTTTCTTTTACATGGATAGAGTAGCCAGTCACATACGTCCTACTTCTATTGTCACATGCATAGCTCAAGTTTGAAAAGCTTCGATCTTCAAATGATTATCTTCTATACAATATATCCTTTAACGCTTTAATGTTAGTCAATTTGCGTAATGATGCTTGCCAATGAACATCCCGTGGCTTATGCATCAACTTAGTAAATTTACAATATAAGTGATATCTGGCCTAATAACAATGAGATAGATGACTGCCAATCAATCTCCTGTATGTAAAATCATCTTCAATCATTAGTCTTGACTCGTCCCATACATATGCATTTGTATCCATAGGAGTATTCGGGGGGTTGCAACCAAATAGTCCCATCGCCTGCAACAAATCAACGTTATACTTTTGTTGGAAAAGCATCATTGCTTGCTTGCTATGAGCAATTTCAATCCTTTAAAAGAATCATTAGTCTTGACTTGTCCCATACATATGCATTTGTATCTATAGGAGTATTCGGGGGGTTGCAACCAAATAGTCCCATCTCCTGCAACAAATCAATGGCATACTTTTGTCGGAAAAGCATCATTCCTTGCTTGCTACGAGCAATTTCAATCCTTAAAAAGTACCTCAGTCTTCTCACCTCTTTCGTTACAATGCTTCCCAGGGTACTTCTTGGTTCTCTTTCCCAGTGACAGCGAACATCGCTGTCAGATGAAAGTATATCGTCAATATACATTGCAAGGACTAGTGATCTAGTAGTACGACGAACGAACACTAAGCAATCTGAATAGCTCTTCTTGAAGTATGTCTCTATGGTTACTTTACTAAATCTGTCAAACTGTGCATGCCAATGCCGACTATGCTTTAAACCAATTGCATTGTTGAGCTTACATACAACATCCCCTCCCTGGACAACATACCCTAGAATTGATTCATGTAGACCTCAAGATCGCCATAGAAGAAGCCGTTCTTAACATCAATGTGAAACTTTGGAGACTGCCGGTTAATCACAACCGAAAAGATAACCCAGGTAGATTTATGACATGCAACTATGGTGGTCTTTAAATAATGATGTTATATAATGATAGGACTGTGAACATCACCTTCAAATGTAGGTTAGGAGACTGCTGTGAAGTATAATTTTTCTATTTTGTTCACATTACTATATTTGGATGACAAATAGTTTATAGTGTGGTTTCAAGTGTTTGATAGATCTGCACTTTTGGGACATGATGGGCATTTTGGGACAGAAGGGGAGTTATGGGAAATTTCGGATTTTTAGGGGCGTTTTGGGAATTTTTAGACCTTTTGGGGTTTTCTGTAATTTTGCTTATTTCTGAACTCTATTTATAGGTGGGAGGGGTTGAGTGATTTTTAGGCTATTTTTGAGAGAATATTGATATTAGAGGTGAGATTATCCATCGCTTTTCGGGAGAGTGCGGACGTCCTCTACAATTGGCGTCTTGGGAAAGTGATCACCTCTACAATTGTGGTCAAGTCATCTTCTTTTATTTCAGTTTTTATCTAATAAAAATTAGATTTATGTTTGGTTCCTATCTATTTGGTATCAGAGCTTCAAGATTCATGACGGCGGCGACGAGATCTAAAGGTAAATTCGATGCTTTCGAAGAAAAATACAATGGCAAACTTGAGTGCGTGAAGCAAACTCTAGCGAAGCAAGGCAAAACTTAGCGAAGGTGTTAGAGACTCAAGAGAAACAAGAAGACGCCTTAGTTCAAATTATGCAACAACTCGCACGCATCGCGACGAAGGGGGTGATGCCGACCGAAACCCTAATTTTGGAAGAAAGGCAACAACCTTGGAGAAAGGAAATGGAAAGATAGAAGAATACGAAGAAGGGTTGCTTTCTGACGCTGACGAGTACTACGGAGAGAATGAGAAGGAGCCCACGATGGAAGGACGCGAACCCCGAAACCCTAATATGTCAAAATATGGGCAAAAGGCTTGGCCGGTAGCGAAACAGGGGCGCCAGCCCCTCCTGGATGCCATATGGGGCCACCGCCCCTCCAGCAGGGGCGCCAACCCCTCCTGGGTGCAGGCCAGGGGCTGCCGCCCATCTAGCAAGGGCACCCGTCCCTAGCCCCAAAACAGCGACGAATCGGGCCTTTACAACAGCGGGACAGATCCGTCATGAATTCAGGAGGCCGACGAGGACCCCGAGGCCCTCCGACGATGCGCTACGACGAAGACGACCCTCCTGAGTTCTTGTGGGAGCTCAGCGACGATGACGATGAGTTTCGAGTGCCCCACGGCCCTCGATATGCTGCACAGAGACGACGACGCCTACCACAGACTTATGAGGGGTACCCAGGAGACGACGTTGGAGAGGGGGACATGGAGCAGGATGATCAGGGCTTCTATGATGGCGGAGATGACTGGTGTGATTATGCGGACAGAGATGTGGGGGCAACAGATGGGCTTGGAGGGGCACATGGACCACTGGAGATATACATACCAACTCCACCGCCCTTAACACTACGAGATGAATTTTGGAGTGGATAGAAGGATATGGAAGCTGAAGATGCACATCTTCGAGAATGATGATCCGTATGGCTGGATATACCGGGCGTAGAGATTTTTTACAGTGTCCAGTATGAGTATGACTGAGGAGCAGAAGCTGGAGGAGGAGGTGGCGTATCTAGAAGGGAAGGCCCTATCTTGATTTCAGTGGAGAGATCAGCGACGTCGTTTCTGATCTTTGGAGGAGATTAAGGACTGCCTGTTAGAGAGGTTCTGTGAGGCACATGGAGAGAATTTGCAGGAGCAGTTGCTAGCTCTCAAGCAGGACGATACAGTGAAGGAGTGCAGAGAGCAGTTCGAGGCACTGTCAGGGCGAGTTCGAGGGATCTCTGATGAGACTCTGAAGAGCAGCTTCATGAAGAGGCTGAAGGCCACCATTCGCACAGAGCTTCGCCTACAGAGACCCCTGTATTTGATGGACGTCATGGAGTTGGCTCAGATGGTGGATGATCGGCTGATGGAGGAAAAGAAATCTAGAGTGACGGGAGGCGGCTCCTCTTTCCATAGCCAGCCAGCGATAGGAGGACAACAGAAGACGATGATATGGACAGACCCGTTCAGTCAGGAGAAGAGCGCGGTGCCACTGCAAGGAGGACAGTGCAGGAAAATGACGGATGCGGAGATGCAGGAGAGGATGCAGAAGTGGTTGTGCTTTAGATGCGATGAGAGGTTCACCCCAGGGCACCATTGTGGAGTACGCAAGCTTCAGCTCTGATAGCGGAGAAGACGAGAAAGATGTGGGGGAGGAAGAAGAGCAGAGGGGAGATGTACATCTCCACTTGGAGTAGGTTCGCCGTGAACTTCATGCACTACCTTAAGGACAATATGGTTTTCTGGAACAGAGTAATGACAGATCTGTACTTTTGGGACAAGAGGGACGGTTTGGAAATTTTCAGTCCTTTTGGATTTCCTTGTAATTTTGCTTATTTCCGAACTTTATTTATAGGTGGGAGGGGCTGAGGGATTTCTTAGGCTATTTTTGAGAGAATGTTGATATTAGAGGTGCGATTATCTCTCGTTCTTCAGGAGAGTGCAGACGTCCTCTACAATTGGCGTCTTGAGAGAGCGATCACCTCTACAATTGTGGTCATCTTCTTTTATTTCAGTTTTTATCTAATAAAAATTAGATCTTTGTTTGGTTCCTATTAGTGTCCCTCAAGCTCTTTCATATTTTGATATACCACTTCAAAATTCTTAAGTCCCTAATCGTTATTTGAAGGGGCCTATTTTAGAGAGCATTCGATAACTAGGCTCCCTTTTGTTTGAAACTGTAACGGGTAAACAAGGGCTCTTCCCTATGCACTCTAGCATAGCCGGTTTTGGAGTTCGTTGTAATGAGGTACCTCCCCCCCCCCCCCCCCCCCCCCCAAAAAAAAAAAAAAAAAAAAAACCCCCAACCACTGCACCCACACCTTTTTTTTCACTGCTACGAGAAAATAAGTTTTTTTGGGTATCCCCCCCGGGGGGGGTGCATCTAATGGTCCCCAATTATATCTGAAATTGAGTTTTAGGTTTTATTTGATTTTTTTGCTTGCATTGGTGCTAAGTTTATGTCGTGTTTTGTTTTATTCCTGTACAGATAATGGTGGAGGAATGAACCCGGCAAAAATGCGGCAATGCATGTCATTGGGATATTCGGCGAAGAGCAAAATAGCAAATACTATTGGACAATGTAAGCCATTACTTTTGAAAAGCAAAATGTATTCTCTATGCTGCAGCTCTTGCTTGTCTTTGCTGATTTTTTTTCCTCCACGTTTCTAATATCATTTTTATTCTTGTAATCGTATATTAGATGGGAATGGTTTCAAGACAAGCACCATGAGACTGGGTGCAGATGTTATTGTGTTCACCCGCAGTCGTGGGATAGATGGAAAAAGGTTGGTTTTGGACATAAATGTTTGCATTTATTTTGTATGTTGGTGGGGTAAATGGTGGTGGGGATATGCGCTCATGATTTCACGGGCTGCATGCTCTTGTGTGGAAGAGTTTTCTGTCTGCATGATATCACTTGCTTGCATGTTCTTGTGTGGAAGAGTTTTTCTCTGCAGTTATATTATTATTATTATTGGAACATCATCCATTAGCTTCCTCAATGTTTGCTATGAAATTTTTGAACTTGGAAGACATCTATTTGTTACCTCTCCTGTTGGAGGGAAAGGTGTGCTTCTCTAGTATAGTTGTCTGGAAGTCAATAGGGAGATGAATATTTGCATTAAGTGGTAAATAAAAGTTGGGGGATGAGCGATACTATATTGAGAGTGACACAAAATTTATTCAAAAGCATGGGATGTTATGAAGTATACGAACTGTTTCTTCAAGAATATGGGAAACAAGGAATGCAAAGATTAATTGTTACAGTGGCAGGTAAGTTGAGAGTTTGAATCTGACAAGCTGCATGTAGCAGAAAGTAGAGCTCTGAAGATTGAAACCCAAAAGTGATAAAGGCTCGGAAGATGGAATTGTTTACCTTTTGCTCTAGGACCTGGTGATACCTTCTGTAACGTGTTAAGGACATAAATTCTCCTTCATTCTCTTGATATAGAAGTATGAATAGAGCCCTTTATATAGGCAATAGAAACTTGGCTTGTAATGAGAGCAACTAGTTACATTGCCTGAGAATTCTAATACAATAGAAACTCTTATAATACGGAAATTCCTAATCCTAAGCAATTTTGAAAATCTAAATAATAAAAATTCTAATAAACCAAATTACTAATCCTAACATCATTCATATTATCAAAATTATGAATGTCTTTAAAGCTATGGCGATCTTTCCAAAAGACTAGCTTTTAGGGGAAATACGAGAGTGATTATCAAAAACTTGTGAACAGTGCAAATGAATAGAGAAGGAGATTAGTTGTATTGAAAATTTATCTCAGTCTGGTATTGGGAACCTGAGTGGTGCTGTTGGGCATCAAGAACAGACTTTTATTAACAGAGAAGTATTGGAAGAAATACTTTGGTGGGGTAGAGAGAGAGAGAGAGAGAGAGAGAGAGAGAGAGAGAGAGAGAGAGAGAGAGAGAGAGAGAGAGAGAGAGAGAGAGACAAACACGTAATTATTAACAAGGAGACCCATATTTTAGGGTGATTTTCTGCAATTTTTGGTGCAATTTTCGCAGCCCAGTGCATGGGCCCAAGTCAGGCACATGAATCAGAATGATTCAAGATATGTTGGTTGTGTTCATGCTACATTATCAGGCTTAAGCTCCGCAGCTCAGCAGGAGCAGAAGCAGTGTGAAGTGGTTTGCGGGCCTGCAGGTCAGTGAGCATGTGAATCAGGTAGGTTTAGGAGTTGGAAACGGGTGCGGATTTTGGATTTTGGATCCGATTAGGATACTTGAGTAAAAGGCTATGTATCCTAATTAAACCTAGGTTTTAGGGAGATTTCGACAAGCTTTTTCATGTAGCCACAAGTTTCTACTGTAGCAAATAGATAGGTTGCCTAGATTTGATAACTGTGATAACCATATTAGGATACTTGAGTCAAAGGCTATTTATCCTAATTAAACCTAGGTTTAAGGTAGATTTCGACAAGCTTTTACATGTAGCCACAAGTTTCTACCGTAGCAAATAGAGAGGTTGCCTGGATTTGCTAGCTGTGATAACCTTGTGTTATTTCTCCATGAATTTTCTTTAATGGTTTTAACATGTTCGGTTTTCATTTGAATCCAAATGCTATAAAATATAATTCAAGTTGATAGAAGTGATAGTAATCTTTCCAAATGAATATACATCAAGAATTAAGTGGAATCAGTATAAATCTTGGTATCAGCCATATAATATTCTTTTAGTTTGTATTCTATTTCTTATATTGCATGTGGTTACGTGATTTGTGCAGAGATTGTCGTTTGCTTTGATTGTTGATTTACAACACTTAGTTTTTCGTGAGGTAATTGTCAGTTTGATAAGATATTCACCCAGTACATCAAAGTGGTGTCAGAGCACCAAGCGGTATCACATCAAGATGTTTGAATCATGATAATGATAATGACAGAGTGTTCTTCAAGAAACAATGCAATCAGATATGCAATAGGTTCGAGCTCGCATACAAGCTGTTCCTATATGATGATTAATGACACAATACAAGATAGAGAAGTTTGATAATAAGGAAAACTTCGAAATATGGTAATACAAGGTAAATATAAACTTGAGCAAGGATCATATGCACATTGGTGTATGACACCAATACGTTTTCTGTGGATATCTCATAGGGATGTCAGCCCAACTTTCCAAAATATGAGGGAAATGATGCGAGACAAGCCACAACACATTTGATCCTAAAGAAAAAAACTGACATTTTTTCTTCAGGATCAAAATATGCTAAGCGTATGAAGGGCAGGTTCTGCAAGTCACCAGAGAATGATACATATATGTACAATATACCAATAATCAAATATACTTGATAATAACTCTAGCAACTCTATCAGGATGACAATATAATGTCCAGATACAAAATAACTGTTAATACAACTCGGGCCAACGGTTTGAATTTACTACAAAGCTGTAAAACAATCTGACTGCTAAAACTCCGAGTGGTGCACTACGTACCCATGATCCTCAAGTCCGGGCTACCTCCATAGTCCAGACCAAGACCAAAACCTAATAGGAGCAAAAAAACAACCGCCAGGTTAGAAGTAGATGCCAAAAACCATAAAATAAAACATGATAAATCTGCATATAAAACATGATAATAGAGCACGATAGAATGATAGTAATTTAGTAAAAATAAGTAGTAAATAGCATAAACAGAATGCGATACAATAGCATCAAGAAAGCAAGAGTATGAAACATAATGTGACATCATAACATCAAGAAAGCAAGAGTATAGCATCAAGAAAGAAAGAGTATGAAATATAATGTGAAATCATAACATCAAGACAGATTTACAGATTTATGTTGTGTTATCAATGTTTATTTACTTGTATCGGTAAAACAATGAAACCATCCTCGACCATGACTCATATTGGAGAGTACGATATGCAACCAATGGGACCACATACATCACATGGGCACTCACCCAGACCGGGTCCAAACAGATATTGTAGTGGTATACAAGATCCATCCGATGATACAATATAGGTCCATACAGATACGGTAGTGGGACCTGGTTAGATAACAGATACATCAGTGGGATCCATCAAATACAGTCAAATACAGTAATTGGATCTAACTAAATACAGTAGTGTAATCAATTAAATATGGTCAAATAATCACTTATGCACACTCTAATGTGAGTTACCCCAACCCAAATGAGGATGTATTGTCATGTACAGTTTAATGGTCTAGGTTTTTATGAGGAAATATTGGGATTTTTCTTATTTTCCTAAATTTTTCTAGAGTTATTTTTTGATTTTCCTCTATTCCTTTGTTTTATTCCCTCTCTTTTCTTTTTATCTTTCTTTATCTTTTGGCCCAACTCACTACTACTTATTTCATCTTTTAATTCCTTTGGTCCGGCCCATTCCCATCTTATTTCTTTTCTTTCACAATTTCTTTTCACCACCAAAAAGCTTGCAAGCCCAATCACCGGCCTAGACGTCACCCCTCCACACTTTCTTTTTCTTCTTACTCTTTTCCTTTTTCTTTTAGAAGCAAATCCCAAAAGGCCTTACCCATTCCATTGCACCCGGCCCACTTCTCACTTAACTTAAACCTAAAACAAAACCCAAACCCAACTTATTCTCCTCTCTCAATTGAATGGACATAGCAGCATCAGAATACAGCCATCACCACCTACCATCGACACGTTCGACACCCGAAACCCCAGCCGATTTCGAACCGCCTCGCCCACGATAATCCGTCTCCAATACGAACTCCTTTTTCATCTTATCATATGTTTTCTTTGTTTATATATATGTTCTACTGTTAGTGTTTTAAACATACAAAAATTATTTCCTCGTCTTATTCTTCAAAATTTTATGCTTTCAAAGTTGGTTTCCTGTGGAGTTTTCGGATTCTTGATTCTTTGGCAAACATCGTTTGAGGTAGATTATATTTTTTCCAAAGCCTTCGGTTTATAATTTCGATTAATTTTTTTGAAATAATTGATGAAATTCCTTGAACAATAATCGTTGGGTTAATGTTGGGATTCTTGGGTTTTCATGGGGAGATGCTGATTCACTCTATCTCAGGGGGGGTTCTTCCCATATGCAAGAATTTCTTAGCACCGCCGTTGTCATGGTGATGGCTCATGCCGTTGTCGACGTTTGTTGTTTGGGTTAGTCCCACGGCAGGTCACCAGTAGGAGGGATCGTTTGTCGTCGGGTTCTGTTCGGCTATGGTTCTGTTGGCTGCTCTGTCAGCTCCTCTGTGGACTGTCTGTCGGGCTTTCTGTAGGCTTGTTGGGACTGTTTCTGTTTGGGATTTTTCCTGCAGACTTGCTGGGTCTGTTTCTGTGGGTTGTTGGCAATGTTCAATCTTGGGATTTGTCTTGTTGCAGCCTTACAATGTGTTGGGTTTTGCGGGCTTAGTTGATTGGGCCGGCGGCTATCTACTGTGCATGTGTTTATTGCGGCAAAACTTCCGCTATGGTGGTATACTGTGGTAGTTAGGGTGCTGAAAGTGAATCTGAACCCATAGGCTTTATACATTTCCTTTCTTTTTAAAAAGATATTTTAATTTCGATTTTAAATCTATTTTTTAGATTTAAGTGTTATGCTCATTATTGATATATTGATTCAACCCATGCATCATAAACTTGTAACTTAATTCATGCCGTGGCATCGTCTTTAATGGAATCCATCCAGGACTACTTGACACTAACATTTTCTAAGAATCTTGATGACACCTGATATTGACAATTCATGACATGAACTTATAGAACTTTTAGACGACTAAGAACAATCACATTATCAGAACATCACACGTGACATCAGACCAATTCTTAGGATAAATCTTAAATTATTATCCAAGGGGCACATGCACGATAATGGTTAATGTATTCATTTTTCCACTCTCTTTCATGGAAGTGGGGTATATTACAAGTATTCATTTTTCCTCTTCTTTTATGGAACGATGGATCATATACATTTTTCATATTCCTTACGGAATGATGAGTTACTATATTCATTTTTCTGCTATTCAAACTATTAGCGGTGTTATACAACATGACCCGTTCTTGCCTATTGTACACATTGACATGAGTCGGCCTAGGATTGGTGTAGCTACACATTCACTTGACATTGAGACATTCATAACCTGTTATACATGTTACTTAATAGATCACATTTATTTTATGCTCTTACTTGTTAGAGTTTCATTCCGTAGTATACTTTCACATACTTTGTACCTTTCTTCCTTTTGGCCTTGTACATAAACTGAAAGCTTGGATATAGATATAATCAACTGTCTAATCCATTCCTATATCTTTTAGGATTGGACATGTTTTCTATGAAGTTTCAGAGTTATTTCATTTCATTGAGCTATTCTGAGTCCTTCCATTGAGTTATGTTTTTGGTATATTTCTATTTTGTCTATTTTGTTTTCATTGGTAACCAGCAGGATCTGCAGATTCTTGAAAAGTAATGACATCTAGAAACTGAGGCGTTACATATAATGTATGTATAATATGTGAAACTCAGCGTCATGTATCAAAGTCATTAGGGTTGTCTAGTATACTATCACACGCGGTATGTAATTAATGTGTTGTGTACAATATCTGGAACATGTAATAAAGAATAGTAATCCGGATCAGTGCCATGTACAATATCGGAAACATATAATCGGGAATAGTGATTTGGATTAGTATTATGTATAATATCAAGAACATATAATCATGAACAATAATCACAATAATCATCATGTATAGTATCAAGAGTAATGCTTATTATGTGTAATGCATGTGAACAAAGGCTATGCACAATGTGATCATATATATCGAATAATATCCAACATCATATATACCATGGTGACACCATCTCTATGTATAGTCCAAGGGCAGTATCATGGTGTCAACTCTATAATCATGAATATGTCTTATGCAATAATGGAAGATATTCATAATCTCCATATCAATCTGCAACTAATATAATAAAAAGTGAATAAACCAACTAGCCCAAGTGTCACAATGGTCCAGGTCTTTACCTCAATGATAAATTGAGATCAGTTCCAATTTATTATCAATTTACGTATGCTTAACTATATGCTCCCACAGTTAATAAAGATTCAATTTGCATTTTACTTTCCAAGTCAATAATTTTCTTAGAATAATGTCGTGTCCCAAGTAATATTTTTCTACCTAACAATATCAGTTTTCGATTATTTTGGAATGAGAATCATAACCTCCATATCAATCCCAGAATCAAGTAATATCCCAATGAAAGAATCTATTTTACTAATTGCATAATCTAATCCTATAACTTCTTAATTGAGATTCCTTATAATTAGTCAACAAGGTCTAAATAAGGAAGAATTGGAAAACTAAGTCATGTAGATATAATTGGATAGTAAATTTATGCTAATTAATTAGCTATGCCAGCTGTATAATGAGAGGAATGGTTTTAGTTATAGAGATCACGTTCTTTAATTAGATACTCTCAAAATACGCCTTTCTTAGACACCAATATGAAAGCAAAATCTAGAATCAAATTTTCTCAGCAAGACTTTTGTTCTTCAATTTAAACTTAGGTAGACTTTTGTTCTTCAATTTAAACTTAGGTTTCTGTACATCTAATAAGTAACCTAATTAAAGAACTAGAGAAAACAAATCAAAAGTATTTTAGGATAACAGGGAAGAATAGTGAACAATAAACTTAACCATCATTATTATGACATGAATATAATAAATAAAAATTAAGGTTCCATAACTTCATTATTACCTAATAAAGGTCGAATTTATCGAGGACTTAAATTATATGTAATGAGATTTATTGTTCAACGGAGAAGAATGTCTCCGAACGCTTGTCGGAGATGGCAAGTAGATGATGATGGCAGGAGAAACAAATTGTCGGATGTAAGCCGAGGGATGAAAATATAGCGTAATGAACATGATACATTTTCCATAAATGATAGGTAATTTTAACAGTTATTTAATTAATTTTAACTAATTTTCTAATTTAAAAATGAATTATTGATAATTAAAAATCAAGGTTTAAAATTTAATATGTAAGTATCTACACGTCAGATTCTGATGCACAGGGTATCAAAACATATATCTTGACTGGTAGAATCACATAATATTTTTTGCATGTTAATTTTCATCATTTTTGTGACAATAAATTATTTTACTAATTTAAATAAATAATAATAATAATAATAGAAATTAAATTAACGATAAAATACTTGTCCGATATTTTCACAAGAAGTATCAAAATGTTTCTAATGACTAATAATATTTCATAGCATTTTTTGGTATTTCAATTTTCAAGATTTGAGAGAAATAAATTATTTTACCTAATTAACTATAAATAACAATAAAGAAAATTAAATTATTGATAAAATACTTGCCTAATTTTGAGTTTTCAGGTACTTGGACGCTCCCATCAGCTAGTAGAATTTTTTTGTATTTTAGTTTATTTTTTAGAAATTTATTTTATATTTTCTTTTCTTTTTATCTATTTTTCTTTCTTTCTTTCTTTCTTTCTTCCCTCGTTTCTTTTGATTTTCCCTGTGTGCCGCTCTGTTTCACGCGAGCTTGGGAAGTGCCACGTGTCGCCAATCCTCGCTCGCTCACACACTCGCGTGAAACAGAGCGGCACACAGGGAAAATCAAAAGAAATGAGGGAAGGAGAGGATTGGGGATATGCACGCCATGTCCGTACCGCGCCCCTGCTCCCATGACCTCTACGTGCGCCCGAACCCTGAGTTCCACCGAGCTCTCCACGAGCATCGGCGTGCGCATGGGAGATGATTAGGGGATATGCACGCCGGTGCTCTTGGGGAGCTCGGTGGAGCACAGGGTTCCGGCATACGTAGAGGTCATGGGAGCAGCACGCAGCACAGACATTGGCTCGAGGAGCTTCGACTTGGAGAACTCGGGCAGAGGGTGCTTGATGTGCAAGGTGGGCTCCTGGGAGCACAGAAGAGAGCTCGGGGTTGAGGTGTTGCGCGCAGGGGAGCTCGATAAAGCTTGAGAGGTTTCTGGAGCAGGGTAGATGGGACGGGACTCCAACACGATGCTTGGGGCTCACGACGGCTTAGGATGCTCGAGGAGGTGGCTCAGGCAACATGGCATCGGCCGTGCGACGGCTTGGCAGAGCGTAAGGAAAGAGATAGGGATGAAGAGGGATTGTTACGAGAGGGGGTGAAGCGAGGTATTTATAGGATAATAATGTAATTAAAATATTAATTAATTAATTAATTAGATTAGTGTTAGGTGTTGACGAAACGCACCCACGTGAAAATGTGGGATGCGTTCTCTTTTATTATTATTTATTTTATTATTTTATTATTTTGCAATTTTAGTGGGTTTTTGGCTTCAAAAAAGGTTTTTGAAAATTCTAGAAAAGTACCATAAATTCCAAAAATTGTAAAATTTATGAAAACAATTTTTTTGAATTTTTCAGACAACAAAATATTATATATTAGGGCTAAATCTGTTATTGGTTTATTATTATAATTATTTTGAAATTTAATAGATTTCGGTTCCGAAAAATATTTTCAATTTTTTTGGAAAAAATACTATAAATTCTGAAAAATTAAAAAACAACTGAAAATAATTTTTGTCAAATTTTTCGAACAACAGAAAGTTCTAATTGATTTAAAAAATTAGGGTTTTGGTTCTGGAAAATATAAAAAGAATTATAAAATTTTTACATGGGAGAAGATGGAGAAGATGGAGATGGATGATTCGATTATGATGATTATCTAGTTGGGCCTATCAGACGAGGTGATCTATCAGGTGTCCAAGGAGATGTCGGTTAATGAACTATATGGAAAACTGTATTTGAAGAAGTCATCCACTAATAGGCTGACATCGCTAAAGAAATTTTCACTTTCAAGGTGTGAGATGGTACCTTAATCATCTAGATACATTCAATGACGTAGTGATGAAATTGAGTGTTATCAGATTGATTCAAGAAACAGATCATGATGATTCTGCTCTTATCATTACCGGATCGGTACAAAACATACGTCAACACAGTGGTTTATAGTCATGGTATTTTGAATCTTGAGGATGTGAAGATGTGGCTCTATAGCATGTAGTTACGAGATTGAGTTGCAGGAGTTGTTGTGGGCGGTGAAGATTCAAATAGTTAGGGCCTATTTGCTTCAATGGAATATGCAGACATAGAAAAATATTGAGATCAAGAATTAAAGGGTACATCGTGCTTTATTTATAAGAAACCTAAACATTGAAAGGAGGATTACACAGAAAGAAGAAACATGGCAAAGAGAAAGTGCCTGGGTTTTTCATCAGTTACAATACGAAGCTGGAGGATGTTAGTGGTAAGGAGGCATACGATGTGTTAACAACGTGTTCATCGGAGGTTCGTCAGAGGTTGGGAATTATGCATGGATCATGAATTCTTGGATGTCGTTTTACATTATGTCATATATGAAGTGTTTCTTACGTATGACTGGAGGATGTTAGTGGTAAGGAGGCATACAATGTGTTAACAATACGAAGCTGGAGGATGTTAGTGGTAAGGAGGCATACGATGTGTTAACAATATGTCATATATGAAGTGTTTCATCAGTTACAATACGAAGCTGGAGGATGTTAGTGGTAAGGAGGCATACGATGTGTTAACAACATGTTCATCAGAGGTTCGTCAGAGGTTGGGAATTATGCATGGATCATGAATTCTTGGATGTCGTTTTACATTATGTCATATATGAAGTGTTTCTTACGTATGACTGGAAGAAGGATGGTTCAGTCCTTATGGATGAAAATGATCCATGGAAGGCTGTTGGTGTTGGTTCTATAAGAATCATGATGTTTGATGGCATAATGTGCACATTAATTAGCATGTGATATTCCAGAGCTGATGAATTTATTGATTTCTTTAAGAGCGTTGGATTCTTTGGGTTGCAATGTAACGACTAAAAAGGAGGATCTAAAGATATCAAATGGATTGTTAATGGTCATGAGAGGTGAAAAATTAAGGACTCTGTTGTAAGGAACTACCGTCATGAGAGATTTTCATATTGGAGTGGAAAGTTCGCTTAATATTGATTCGATCCGGTTGTGGAATTTCAGGCTTGGGCATGTCGTGGAGAAAAGGTTGGCAGTTTTGAGAAAGCGTGATTTGATAAAAAATGAACTTTAAGGAGCAGTAGTTTTGTGAGGATAATATCTATGGAAATCAAATGAATGTTAGTTTTGGTGAAAGGAAGCATGATACAAGGTGTATTCTTGAGTACATGCACATCGATATTTAGTATTTTTTACATGGGTTCATTATTTAAGTGGTGCCCAATATTTTACATCGTTCATTGATGATTTCTCTAGGAAAGTTTGGGTATACGTGATGAATAAGAAGTTAGAAGCGTTTGGAAAGTTCAAGGAGTGGAAGATTTTTGTGAAGAGTCAACCGTGCAAGAATCTAAAGATGCTTAGGTCCAACAATAGTGAAGAGTTTATTTCTGCCGAGTTTAAAGAATCCGGGGGTTGTATAAAGCAAAAATGCACTTCACTACACTTGAAGATCCGCAGTGCAATAGAGTAGCAAAGAGGTTGAATTAAACACCGCTAGAGAAGGCGTGATGTTTGAGGTTTACATTTGGTTTGTCGAAGGGATTTTGGACCAAAGTAACATCGATTGCAACATATTTGGTTAACCAGTTTCCATCATCAGCTATCGACAGTAAAATTTTAGAGGTTTGGAAAGGAAAGTTAATGAAGTTAGGCTATTTTTGAGTATTTGGAAGTCTGATGTGTTCATCAATGTTCTAGATATCAGGTATCGATCTCATATTAGTTTGGAAAATATGAATCGGATAGTGGATATCATGGATATATCATGGTTATTTACTAAATATCAGAGTGTAATATTGGACGTTAAAAATAGGTGTCATGTGCAATCAATTTTAAATCTAATTATTTATTAACTATATAAACTCAATTAAAAGTATATTTAGAATATTCTTATCTCAATATGTTATATGAAACTACAAATCTATTACGAACCCGTTTCTCTATTACTAATAAATAAAAATATATTCTATGGCATATTCTACATTATAATTTTACCCATTTCTATGTATTTGAAAAAATCCATAGAAAAGTTTTCAAAACAAGATTAAGAACAAGAGTCTTGTTGCTATAGAAAAATTTAAATTCTTGGTGTGTGGGTTAGATTTAAGAAACTAGTCTTGTTGCTACAGAAAAATTTAAAAAAAATAAGAGTCTTGCTATAGAAAAGTAAAAACTGCAAGAAATATTAAAAACCTACTCACCATAGGTTGCCTCGATCTCTTGCTGCTGCCTACTCGTTTGCTGTCATTGCAGCTGTCGCCTTGATTGCCTTGATTCGCTTACCTCGCACGCCTTGCTCGGTTACCGATGACCGATGACCGATGACTCTCTTTGCTCGAGACTGAGTGAGATCGATGAGGATAGGATGGCGATGACGAATGACCGTGAGGACAAATAGAAGTTAACGTGGAAGACAAAGATTGGTGACCAACAACTAATCGAAATCGAAGAGGAGATGGCTCAATCAATAAAATTAGGTCAATTTTCACTTTTCCCCACTCTCCGCATTATGTAGTTACTAGTCATTACCCGTGCTCGCGGGCACGGTTTATTTAAAATTTTCCCCCGCAAAATCTTTGTTCCCCAAAAAATTATTTTTACAGCCAAAATTGCGTGGAACAACAAATTAGCGTAAAAATATTTAGCGGCACGGGCACCTTCGGCACGGAATAACAAATTCGGCGAAGCGCCTTCGGAGCGGAACAACAAATTCACGTTATAAAATTTAGCGGACGCCTTTGGCGCGTGAAATTATTCTCATCTTGTTGCCCCATGCATCGAATAGACGGTGGGCCCTGCGTTGAGGGAGAGATCATTCGATCTGCAGCATTAAGTGCAAGTTAAAGTTTTTTTTGAAATGCATTAATTGCATGCACTCTCATATTCCCCAGAAACTTTTATTCCTCATAAAGTTTCATTTCCCCAGAAACTTTCTTTTCCCAAGAAATGTTTTTTCCTCCAAAACTTTTCACAAAAACTTATCTCAACCATTCAATCCTCAAGATTAAATCCAATTCGTCTTTCTATCAACCTGTTTGTCCCAGTCAGCTTGTCCCAGTCAGCCCTAGAATTCAAAAACAGTTGTGTTTTAATATATAGATTAAATGGTAATGGGCTTCAGGTTGGGTTTGATCCAATTTTCATTGGATTTGACCCGTGCGCCTTTTAAAAAACTGATTGCGATCAATATTTTCAACTGAAGTATCAGTTGCCATATTGAAAGTGTAGCAATAGGAGGGTAAAATATGGGAAACACAATCTACATTGAATATTGTAGCGGGCGTACATTTTTGGATTTATCGGTTTATATTCGGATATCAGATCGATATTTAGAATGCTACTGTTCACTGGGATGGTGACTGGTTGGGTGCCAAAGAAATAAGTGTGATATATTGTTGACGGGTGAGTAGTTAGAACGTACCATTCAAATACCGAGGCCACGTTGATGGCTTGTAGGTTGGACTTTAAAGGATTATGGGAGGATAACCTACATCTAATGAAGTATGCATACAACAATTATCAGTCCAACATTGACATGATACCTTTTGCAGCTTTATATGTGAGGAAATATCATTCCCCTTGAGTTGGAATAATGTCAGAGAATGAGAACTACTAAAGACAGATGATTGCGGAGATCACGTATATGGTGAGAACTATCAGGGATAAGTTTCGGATTGCGTATGATCGTTATAAGCATTGGGCAAATGAGAAGCGTCGTCATTTGAAGTTTCAACCAGGTTATCACATGTCCTTAAAGATTTCACCCAACCGAGGACTCATTCCCTTTGGTAGAAGTTTTGTCCATGGTTCATTGGACCGTTTGATGTATTTGAGTGAGTAGAAAAGGGGGTTTACCACGTATCATTACCACCATTAAAGAAAGTGCATGGCGTGTTTCACATCTCTCAGTTTTGATAATACATGGGGATCCTAGTCATGTGATGGATTATTTGGAGATCACGGTGCGATTGGAGACTTATAAGCAACAACCAATCGAGTTTTTGGATAGTCAGTTGAAGACTCTTAAGAATAAGCTGATTAGATTGGTGAATGTGTTGTGGTTGCGAGGTTTGCCTGGATAATCCACTTGGGAGCTAGAGGAGATGCGGGAGCGATATCCCCCTTTTTCGTTGTATCTTAGTTTTGAGAATTTCTAGGACTGAATTTCTTATTAGGAGGGTGGGATGTAACAACAGTTCTCAAATTATTTTTAGTAATTTTTATAAAATTATGACATATTTTTTATTCAAAATATTTCTAATAAATTATAAGATTTTTTGTGAATTTAATAGATTTTTCATAATTTATATCTATTTTAATTAGGTAAAACCTGTTAACCTATTAATTAAAACCCATATAATTAAATTCTAATTTAATTTCAGATTATATTTCAAAGTTTAAAATCTAAATTTCAAAATATGAATTATTTAAATTAAATTTTTAATAAAACCTATCATCAAAATCAAATTAGAAATCCTAATCAAGTTTTAATTCTAATCTAAATAAAACTAATACCAAACCAAACCGTTTACATTCAATAACCCATCTATTCAGCCGTAATTTAATTTCAAATAAAATTCAAATCTTAATTTTAAAAATTAGGATTTATTTAAAGTTGGGATGAAAACTTAGAATTTCTTTGTTCATCCTAATTAATCTTAATTTAAATTTCAAAATTTGAACCTTCAAATCTAAATTTCATGACTTATGATTTATTTAAAACTAGATTGAAAACATGATTTGTTTTAAAAATTAAATCAAATCTTAACTAACTAAATCTTAATTCAAATTAACTATATATAATAAAACCTAATCTTAAAACACGTATCTTTCTTTATCACTCTTCTTTGATTTCTCCCGAGAGAAGTAGTTGTCGTCTTCTCTTGATATCACAAGAGCTAGTTCCCATAAGATTAAATGTTAGTTAATTAAATTTAGAAGATTTTTGAAAGATTTTGTTCCCCTAATTTCTTTAATTTTCAATTTAATTTGATTTTAATTTTAGATAATAGAATTTTAGAAGAATTTTATATTAAATTTAATTTATGAAGGAATTAATTCAAAAATTTATTAGGGAATGGTTTATATTTTGATCTCTTTGTATAGTTTTATGCTATTTTGATTTGGTGATGAGATTTTAATTGAGATGTGTGAAACTTAATTTTTGGGGTATTATAATACAAAGGAAAACTTGATTTTTGGGGTTATTGTTATATTAAAATTTATATAATTGGCATTTAATTTGATATTGCATCGGAACTTGTAGTTTTGTCTATATTAATTGAAAATGGAATTGTTAGATGATTTAATTAAGTATTGTATTATTCGTAGTTAACTGAAAAGTGAACTTGTTAACAAATATCTTAACCACTGTTTAATTGATAAGTAAATATTTTACTTTAATGTAACTGAACCTTTTGTCATTAGCTTGATTATGGTAGCATATTTACTGTAGCATGATAATTGATACTATAGTATCGTAGCTCGAACTGTTGCAATAATTTAAAGACATTGTTTGCTTCATTCAACCATATATGGATAATTGTTGTAACATTGAATAAAAAACATCGGATAGCTACATGACATATCGGGTATGGGGAAACCCATAGTCACAAAGAATACAAGAGCGACGATGGTACCTTACGACCGTACATAATCATATGCGTGGGAAGATATTGATGGATATTACATAATACGTTCTAATAGTTGTAGCTTGGATAGCAATTATTGGGGAATGTTATGACGTGATTTTCAATTCAGATTTTGATCATATGGGAAGGTTACGACACATGGATGTAGTTTGGCGATGCTTTATGTGGGAATGTTATTGGTTTATATTGTTCACTATTTCGAGCTTACGGAACACCCAAATTGCATATTATATCGCTGGACATGAGTTACACGTTAGACTAGTATAATCATACTTTATTTGACACCATAGACTAGTATCATCATACTATACTTGACATCATACATTAGAGATATTAGTTGATATTAGTTTCATTCATTGATCATTTAGCATATTTATTCACTGCTTATTCATGATTTATGATGCCTTTAATTTATCGTCGTACTTGTTATATTACTGCATAAACTTCTCATCTCATACCGATTTAAATTTTTAATTGGCAAATATTTTAAATGATTTCAAAAAAGTGATCTATTTTTAAGAACATACAAGTAAATTTTACCGACAATATTCTCTTTTGTTGAATATCAATTAGGTTCAAAGTGTGAGTATTTAGAGGTGGAAGCCTTTGTTTAGGTTGACGAAGGGGAGCATGTGTTTCCCGAGGATTAGGTTTAATCATTTTATTTTCTTTTATTAGTAGTTGCCAATAATGTACATACCCAAATTTTTTACTAGTGGCAGAAAATGTACATACCCAATTAGTATTTAGAGGTGGATCCCTTTATTTTTATTTTGGCTCCTTTTGATTTGGTAGTAATAATTAATCTCTAATATACCAATGAAATACATACTTCCTTACAAAATATTTGAAACACAATGTCCTGTACAAAGGAATGGAAAATTCACTGCTTAAGTGTTGCATGTCACAAATTATTCATACACCACTACAATGAAAGCAAACTAATGACCTGGCTATTGGTAATCTATGTCATGTTCCATGAATTCTGGTTCTTCGAGAGCTGTGCTCCTTGTGTACCCGTCTCCTACACCCAATGGCCAACAAAGCAATTGTTGTATGTCCCTAAAACTATAAGAAAAACATATGAGATCTGTACACACACGAACAACAACAAAAGTAATAATATATAAAGACAATTGACTTGGCAATGTATGGCATGATAACAATGAGAAATATTAAAGACGTATACATGAATATGTAGGAGTAAATATTGTTCCTAGTCTAGTGCTGTGACTCATGCTTGAGGGTTTAATATGTGACATAACTCATCCATACCAACAGGGCGCTCACTTGAGCCAAATACAGTCAGGAACCGAACCGTAACATATATAGTCAAATATAATAGAGACGGCTTATGTCGCCACTGAACCCTTAATAACATGAGTTATCCAACCCTTGGTATCCAGTGCAATCATATAAATCAGTTGTGATGCATGTGTATTATTCCGATAAATTAGTATATATAGTAATTTGTCTAATGCAGTATCCAATGCAATATTACATGTTTATATAAAGTGTCGCGTCAATTGCATTAATGGTGAATAATGTATGTACTCTAACAAAAGAGCTCAAATGTAACGTGTGATCATGGATAACGTTTGACTTTGTAGAATTTACATTGTACACATTATATGTCAGGAGACAGCCTCTACGTATAGTCCAAAAGGCACAATCACGATGGCAATCTTTGTAATCACGAGTCAGGCATATACATAGTAACCATAACATCCGTGTCAATCCAAAAATCATATAATATCCAAGTGAATATAACCAATTGAGCAATGTAACATATCACCAATAACATAACTCTAGTATGACCCAAAACATGATTACAAAGATTAAACTGGATAAATTTTAGGTTATAATCATATATGCACATGCATGCATATCCCACATTTAATCTAATATATTTATGTTTCAACTTGGTTTTCATATAAACATATCTCAGAGTAGCGTCATCATTGAAATATAATTTTTTGCCATCAATTCATGCGTAATAAAATCAAAACTCAGCTATTCTTCGGACATGGCTAAAGCCCCACTAAGTGGCGGATTAAACATGGGCAAAACCCCATTCGAAGACAACGGCAAGGCCCAAAGGTCCATGCCTTACTAGTTCAAAACAGAGGCTTGAGCAACACAAAGCAGAGCTGCATGCAGCAAACAAATGCCCAAGCAAACATAACAGGGCCGCATGCAACAAACAAAGGCACAAGCAAGCAGGATAGTCTGCGGCAACAAGCAGAGCTCGTCATACTGTTTGACAGCACAGTGTGACTCAGGCAGAGGCTAATGCAGCATATAACAGAATCACAGGCGGCATAAATAGAACATGCCAAGTACAAAGGCAGAACAGGAAAAACCTCAAGAGGCAGCGACACAAGTAGGGCAAGCCCAAGCACACATGAGCAAGAGGCAAAGCCTTATCGTCTCGGCTAGGGGCAAAGCCCCCAAAATTACGACAAATGTATAGAGCCCCAAAACATCACGGTAAGGGAATAATCCCAAAATCACAGTAAAATGGGGAAAGCCATGTCAAATCCATGGCAAGGGCGAAGCCCAAAAATCATTATACCATAAATAATAAATAATCCAGCTGACATCCAACAAATATAAACAAGTGTGCCTGTGTTTATTGAGGTTGCAAAAATGTTTCAAGGGGCATACATGTCACTGGAGTCGAAAAAAACCTGTTGATCACTGTCGGAGAGACCTCGTCGTCTCGCCGATGTTTGAAGCTGCCACCACCGAGGTAATGATCAGAGCTGAGGGAATGATCGGAGAGGGTCGAGAGGGTGTAGTAGCTCTGGCGGGAGAGGAAGATATCAGGAGAGCAAGATCCCATGAGAGCAATATCCCATCATTATCTTCACCTGATTAAGTACTAGTTCTGGAGGGTTTTCTGCTATTGGTCGATGATTTTTATTTGCTGTTGATCATAAGTTCGACTGTACAGAGATCTCAGAATGGTTCACAACTTGACTTGGGTCTCCTGTGTATTTTTATAACTAAGAGATGTGATTTATGCCATGCACTCTTTCCAACGATGGGCGTAATGCAAGACGATACACTATCTCTCCCACTTGCTCTAACATGTCGAAATGCCCAATGTATCGTGGGTTGAGCTTTTCTCTTCAATTGTAACGAATGAGACCACGGTTGAGATCTTTAAGAAAACATGCTCTTCCCGCTGAAACTCTTGTTGGTGCTTCGCATCTGCCCAATGCTTGTACTCGAAGCTTCTCTCGGATAGTCCGCAGTACCCCCATTGCTTTCACAATCATCCTTGCCTCACAAGTTCATGGTCACCGATGTCGTCCCAACTTGGGAGAGAACGGCATTTTCTCTCATACATGCCTACAAGCAGCGCCATGCCAATATTAGTCTGGTAGCTATTATTGTACGCGAACTTCATGAGTTGTATATGATCTTCCCAAGACCCCTTGAAGTCCAACATAAAGGTTCACAACATGTCCTTTAGTATCTGTATTGTATATTTTGATTGGCCATCTGTTTATGGGTGGTAACCCGTGTTGAAGCACAAGCTGATACTTAGACTCGTCTGTAAGCTTTTCCAAAAGTGGGAGATGAAACGAGGATATCTGTTAGAGAACACTTCCAAGTACACTGTGCGACCTTACTATCTTCCCCATGTACTTTGTAAGTACCTTAGTGGACTGCCCGATTCAGAAATGAATGAAATGCACCGACTTTGTCAATTGATCTACGATCACTTAAATGATGTCATTCTGCTTCATGCTTCGAGGTAGTTTAGTCACAATCTATAGTGACATGCTGTCGTTTTCACTTTGGAATGGGTATTGGCTGTTACAATACAACAATCTGGTGATGTTCAGCCTTCACACCAATCACTTGGTCACACTGCGAGCTATGCTCTTTTCCATCCCATGCCACTAATAATTCTGTCGGAGGTTTGTATACTTCTTGGTCCTGCTTGGATGAATTGAGCATGTAGAGTTGTGGGCTTCCTTCAATAGTTTCTCTCTGTTGTCACCCAACAACACATATATTCTGCTATCATATCTTAATAATCCACATCATGAATCACAGACTCCGATTGATGATAGGTTACCACCCGATCTCTGAACTACAGCTTTGCAACTCCTGCCTAAATGGACTTGATCCAATCCACGAGGGTCGACTGAATCTGTAGGTTCATCAGTGACGTAGTAACTTCAGGCAAAATGATCTACACGTCTATCTCACTTATTGCCTGCTGTAGCCTCCATCGAGTCGTGAGAGTCATCACCATCGGAAACTGACTCAATGTGTAACATTAACCTTCCTAAGATGGTACTGAAGATCAATGGCGTAGTCTGTTATAAGCTCTAATTACATGTGCTGCATCATGCTGAGCTCCTTCTGGATAAAGATACACTTCTGACTCATGTTACGTGAATATCTTCACACACTCGTCCAGTAAGAAATGCCTCTAAGTCCTCATGGTGAACATAATTGACACCGACTCTACATCATGAATGTGGTAGTTCTTTCATGAGTCTTCAACTGCCTTGAAGCGAAAGCTATGGCTCAACCATGCTAATAAAGTACATATCCGAGTCCTTTGCTAAATGCATCACAGAACACTTCGAAGCTCCCTGTTTAGTCTAAAATAGTCAGAACAGGAGCTGAAGTCAACTTCATCTCTTGGAAGGCTTGGTCACATGCTTCCAACCAGACAAACTCAAACTTCTTCCTTGTCAATCGTGTTATATGTTCTATTTTCGAGAAGTCTGAGATGAATATACGGTAGTAGTCTGCTAACCCTAGAAAGCTTCGGATTTTAAAAACTGATCGAGAGATTGGTCAATTCTGAACAACAACCATCTTCTTTGGGTCTACCGATATACCTTCTTCGAACATAATGTGGCCCAAGAAAGCTGTTGGATATTCACCATTAAGCCCAATATGGTTTTGATGATGATCATCACATTATGTTCTATAACTCTACTTGTTTTAGTCTCAAATTAATTACATGTTATATATTTATGGAGATAGCATTGGGTGATGGGATGATGTAGTCAAGACTTTGGAACAAAAGCATTGCAGAAAGATAGAAGTACTTTAAGTGTATTTTTATGCTTTCTTCATGTATTTGGTTCTTTCTTTCATAGTATACTTGTAAGCCTTGAATAGATGCACACACACATTCATATGCATCATTTACCATCTTAGGAAACCATATGATTTTCCTAGAACCCATCCCTTTAGGCTCCTTCTTGGTCAAAACACTGTAATTTGTGTTTTTGGACCAGGACCATACGGCTGGAAAAGCCTCTCCAGACGTCTGGTGTGTCTATCCTTCATTTGGACGTACACAGCCTATGTCAGACGATTAAAATTCTTTTGTCAGACGTCTGAATAGTATCCTAGATGATTGAGTGGTGAACTCCAGAAATCTGGTTGCTATGAGTTGGACAATCTGTTTTTCTGTCCAGCCACTACCTCAGTCGTCTGATGTCGGGTTCTCAAATGTCTCAACAGTGTCTCAAACATCCGAGTGGTATACTCCAGACATCTGGTTGCCGAGTATTGGACTTTTTGTTTTCTGTGTCCAACCTTTGGCTCAGTCGTTTGAAGTACTCTTTCCAGACGACTAAACAGTCCATCAGACGTCTTACACTTCTTCAGATATCTGACTTCTGCCCGTTTCTAGCAGTTAGACTGCTTTTTCTAGCTGTTATTTTTATCTATGTAGTGGCTGTTTGAGGGCTTATTTAATACTCATTTGAGCTAAGATTTTGGCAATGTCTACCCTCTTATTGAACTCATTTAGAGAGCATAAATCCAAGAGTAATTATTTTCTCTTTCTTTCATTCACTTGTAAAAAATGTTGTGTTGTGATTCTTAAACAAGAGAGAAAGCTTACAAGTGCATTCAAGCTCGTCATCTAGCACTTGGGTTTTCACACTTTGCATGCTTTCATCTTCACATAGGTAATATCTATTCAAGGCATATGTAAGTGTGTACATTGTTTACATTTTCGTTATAACCTAGCTCTCGGGTTGTGAGAGCATATTGGACGGTTTACTCCAATCTAGGAGGTTTTACTTCTTTGTATCCCGGTTTAAGGATTGTAACTCGTGTTTGAGTTTGGCACCTGGTTAGGATGTGATTAGTGGAAATTCACAACTCAGGTTACGAGGGTGAGACTGGAGTAGGCGTAGCTGAACCATGATACATCTTGTGTTTGCGTATGCCATTATCTCTTTGTTGTGTTGCAATTATATTTTTGCATTTGCTTAATTAATTTTAATTAGCATTTTTAATTGACACTACACTATTCACCCCAATATAGTGTGTTGCTTAGTATTCAGGGATCCTACAAAAGCCACATTGTCTAGCTAAAACACATACTTTTTGAACTTGGCATAGTGTCGTTGTCGCATTAATATCTTCAATACTATTCGCAAATGGGATGCATGTTCTTGGGTGTTCTATAAGTATACCAGAATATCATCGATGAACACCACCACAAACTTGTCCAGATACTCGTAGAAGACATTGTTCATAAGATTCATGAATGTTGTCTGTCCATTGTCATATCGAACGACATTACAAAATATTCTTAGTGTTCATACTTTGTCCAGAAGACGGTCTAGTGATTGTCCACCTTGACTTTCACCAGATGATATCGTTACTCAAATCCAGTTTCGAGAAAACTCTCGATCGTTTGAGCTGGTCGAGATGTCGTCGATGCGAGGTAGAGGGTATTTGTTCTTCACCATCACCTTGTCCAGCTCCTTATAGTCGATGCATATTCCATTGGATCCATTCTTCTTCTTGACCAGTAACATCAATGCACCCTAAGATGATACACTGGGACATATCCAACCTTTTTGCAAGAGTTCGTCCAATTGAACCCGAAATTTTTCTAGTGTATATGGAGCCATGAGATAAGTGGCCTTGGAGATAGGCTGCGTGATCGGCATTAGCTTGATCAAGAACTCAAGATCATGATCTGGAGGTAATCCAATAAGATCATTTGGGAACATATATGCAAATTTTCGAAACACATTAGGTCTCTCCAGTTCTGCATCCATAGCAGCTGCCAATGTTTCAGCTAGTCTGGCTCAGAATCGAACTGGTCCAATTGACTGGTTGTTGGCGAACTCAAACCATGGGTGGTCAGAAATCTCAAACACTGTCCTTTGACGATGTCGATGGTAACTTGAAATGTTCGCAACCAGGTCATCTTGAAAACAGCATCAGAACTTGGCATGTCGATGTTCATGAAATACATGAACAGCTACCGTCCACAAATCATTAAAGGGTGCAGAAAACATACATTGGAGATTTCAACATACTACTGCTTGTGTAGATTTCCCAATTCGAGGTAAGTGGTTCAACATGAACAACATGTATCATGGCAAATCAACTTGGTCCCACAGGAATAGCATGTGTCATGGCAATTCCGGGGTTTGCGGGTTGAAGGTGAAGCTACGGTAAATCCTTTCATTCGGTCATGAAAGCAATGGCCTTGGTCCCACGAGCTTAAAGAGAATCTACTGATCTCTTTGATGACTAAGATGATCCACGGTTATGACTTAATCAAGCCAACCGATTACTTGCCCTGATCCAACGCTCCGAATTTGAACCCACCGTCTCAATACCTGATATGCTGATACGCTGATACGCTCGCGGTTGAGCTTCTGATGGATAAACTTGTCCGTTTGATGGATGCTCTGATATGTCTCCAACACAATTCTCCATTGGCATTTGATCTGCACAAAGTTGCCAAATACAGAAAAATGTTCTTACTCTATGTGTTTGGCTTTTGCCCAAAACGTAAGTATAGCTTGCTGGAACACCAATTCATCGCCAGATCCACATGTCTAATCTCAAGTCAATTTTGGCCATCCGTTCTGGAATGACATCTCAAACCTTTTGTTTGGTGTTTACCCTGATAGCAAATCTCTGTATTTCCTTTTGTTTCTTGTTCAGCTTGAAAAACCATGGGCTGTGTCCTTCCTCATTCAACCAAACCTGAACCAAAATCAAATTTTGTGCCATCAGAAACTGTGGTCATGATCCACATTAGGTTCTATGCAATGCCACACCCAATTTGAGTACCATGCGATCATACTGATCCAACTTAAATTTAGATTAAAGACAAAATCAAATCCAAGACCTTATAAACATTGTGACGGTTGCTAAACCATGGTTGTTGCTCATTTTTTTTTACATAGTAGCATCATTCTGCCTGATTAAGTTTGTTAAAGAATTGCCTCAGGAAGCAATGTTGTGACTTTTAAGTTTAACTGTCAATTAGGGACTGACTTGGACTCTACATTCTGTGTTTCTTTTCAGGGATCTTGTACTGCATCCTTCCACTTATGTTTGTAATTTGCCTAATGCTTAATTTCTGTAATATCAACGTTGCTGTCCTGCTTTCAAACGAAATACTTGGTTTGCGAGTTGATTTAGTGTTAACACATATGCAGAGTTTTCATTTCTTTCATGTAACAAACTAGGCTTGTGATGCTTATTGGTCCATGATGGTTCACATTATTTGTTGAAACTGAGGGATTTTGTCGTTTTTGTTATGTTCTTTCTTTTGGTGCAAAAAAGTAACTAATCAATATTTGGACTTTGCTGTTAGCCCAACACAAAGTATTGGAATGTTGTCCTACACATTTTTGATGAAGACAGGGAAGGAAGATATTGTAGTTCCTATGGTAAGTTTGGCTTGTTTAAATCACTCTCACTATACATCTTAATGATACTGATATATTTATGTATGGTGTTGGCTTTAATGTGCAGTGTTATCTGCTAGGATTTGATTTCTGGCTGATATTGCACATTAATCTCTGGGGGTCTTTGTGTGTATTCATATTTTGTTTATTTTGGAAAAAATAATTGTGACCAAGTTTTACATACATTTATTTTTATATCCATGTTCCTCCAAACTGTCTTTTATATCAATGTACCATACTTTTTAATTTATGATATACCTTTTTTAATTTCATGCATATGTATTTCATGTATATTATGTAATTATTTATAAAAATAGTCTATTTCTTTTAAATATGTCTTATTAATCCTTAAAAAAGAAAAGAAAAGATCAGACCTGGCTGACCTTGATTTCATCCTAAGCAACCTTGCATCCATCGGCGGTCTTGTTGTCTTCTTCGTTGTGGGACGTTGCAAGCCTTGATGGCATCGGTAAACTTCTCGATCTTCTCCTCTCGATCATCTCCGTTAGCGCCTCCTCACATGTCATGGTCTAATTGTACTTCCCCATCGCACAAATAGGAGTATTAATTGTAGATCTTCTTGGTCTATAATTGAAGGAGATGATGAGTATTGATGAATGTGCAAATTTACGGTCTAGGTGAGTGGAGGCAAGTAGGTGTTGGGATCCGATTAGAACAACAAAGCCACCTTGATGGCAAACAATAATGAACAACACAAATACAAAAAGCACATGGTTCGGAAATTTGCCTACATCCACGAGTGTGGAGGATTTTTAGTAACTTTAAGGGAATTACAGTTTTTTTCTTAGAGATCTCTCACAAGAGTTTTTGATTGCCACTTTCACAATGACACTTTTTGAGGGTGTAGAGAGAGAGAGAGAGAGAGAGAGAGAGAGAGAGAGAGAGAGAGAGAGAGAGAGAGAGAGAGAGAGAGAGAGAGAGAGAGAGAGAGAGAGAGAGAGAGAGAGAGAGAGAGAGAGAGAGAGCACGTGCGCGCGCGCTCACACACACAGAGAGAGAGATATATATATAGAATAATAAGTATCATATGTCATATGAGGCTATATTAGGCCATATACCAAGACACAAAAAGGTGAAAAGTACAAGCCCCACATGGCCTTGTACGTGTACTTCTCACCTTTTTTGTGTCTTGGTATATGAGGCATAGCCTCATATGCCATATGATACCCATTATTCTCATATATATATATATATATATATATGAATATGGATGTGTGCTGACAGTATAGTAAAATTTCCTATGCTTGTAGCATGTTTTACTTTTATTTTTTTTTGAAAATTGTTTTGTGTTTTCTCTACACCTAATGGATGATCACCATACCAAAAATCAAGTGAATCTAATGCTAATTGACCCTCGATCTACTCATTGCAAATTCAACTGTTTTGGAAGAATGTAACTTTTTACAACGGGTGGATCGCTGGTCAAATGCACCTAGGGTTTACCTATATTTAGCGTTTTGTGGTTTTAGAATGTATACAACACTGGAAATTTTTTTTGGAAAAACTTTTTTTCTTTTATTAAAACGTGAGTGCAATCGTAGGAAATTTTTCTATGCTGTCAGCACACATCCATATTCCTCATATGTACATGTATATGTATATGCATATATGCATTTTCTGTACCAAGTACTTGATCTGTATGGAATCCTAATCATTCTTTAAACTTGAACCTTGACCTTGCTAAAGTTTCTTATTTTAACTTTTCTTTACCAAGTACTTGGTCTGTATGGAATCCTAATCATTCTTTAAACTTGAACCTTGACCTTGCTAAAGTTTCTTATTTTAACTCAAAATTTTCTGCTCATTTGCATTTAAATTTGACTTTGATTAGGCCTCCAAATCCTGCTTAAATAGAGTCCAGATTGGTTTGGATTGTTCTGGATAGACATACACCTTCGACTTGTTAACTTTTTCATCCAATGTTCAATTTGCATCTTGAACTTGTTAAAAAGTTAATGAACAGAACTTTTTGTTGGTACTGATCTCATCTTCATATTCCATCTATGCCCCTACCAGTAGTTGTAACTTTATAAAGTCGGCTCTTTGCTGCTAGATTTTTAGGGACTTTGAATATCTTTGGTTTTCAATGTCTTTGATCTAGGCTCCTTTTTAAGTTCAGCACTTTCAAGCTTTAATCCCCTTTATTCAATTTGAATGCAAGCTACTTCAGAAAAATTTTCATATTGGCTTGTATAGTTGTATTTAAACAAGCTCACTTTGATATTGTCCATTTGCTCGCATTCCTTAGCTGTCTCACTCTTCTCTCTGTGCTTTCATGCCACCACTTGACGCCATGCCTTTCTCAATTCTTGAGCACATGGTTGAAGTTCAAGGCATGCCTGAACTTCTTTACATGAATTGGTTTCATCAACATATCTGCTGGATTTCCTTCGTGTCTATTTTCACCACATCTATATAATTCTTTGTTACCAGTAACACCTCCTATCAATATGCTTCATCCTGTGGTGATATCTCTGATCATTCGTTATGTAATTGACTCTTTGATTGTTGCAAAATATTGAGCGGTGTCTTTTATAAATCCAAAGTCACTAACCAATCGGTTCAACCATTGGGTTACCTTTGATGCCTCTACCAGTGCCATATATTCTGTTTCGGTAGTTGAAATAGCAACGATATCCTATAATGTTGACTTCAAACCAGCTGAACCGGAACCAATTGTGAACACAGCCTGTCATCGATCTCCTTTAATTACGATCCACATAGTCGGCATTGACATTGCCCTTTTACCTGACTTGACTTTCTTTCTTCCTTCTTCTAGAATAATAAGCCAAGATGAACTGATCTTTTTTTCTACTGTAGTACCCCCTTTACAACTTTCTAATAAAGTTTTCCCGGATTTGACATAAACTTGTTGACCAGAATTGTTGCATACGATAGATCTAGCCTTGTACATACCATATCATACATAAGTGATCCCACCGTACTTGCATATGGTTCCAGAGACATGTACTCCTTTTCCTCCTTTGACTCTGAACACTGTTCAGACGATAACTTGTCATATACCTGCTTAAAGATGTTTGATAATTTTTTGCAAGATTTCTATTCCTATATACTTGTCAAATTTGCAAATATGATTTTGAAGCTAGTTGGTAGTGTAACTCATATGTTTTCGCCCAGCTTTTTTGCTTGTGTACTTAAATTTCAATTTTTTTTTGTAAGATTGTCATATTGTTCATCTTCTAAAATAAATTGAATTTTGCAATTATACCTTCTGAACTTTAAACTGTATTTGCAGCTGGATTATGAGAAAATAGGACAGGTCTGGCGTAGGATGACACGATCATCTTCAGTTGATTGGAATATAAATGTGGAAACCATTGTACAGTGGTCTCCATATTTAAGTGAAGCTGATTTAATTAATCAGGTTAGATGGTTAATAATGTTTTTCTAGATTGACGGTGTTATTTATGTAGATATGAATGGTACCCATTGTTTTATCAACTATACATTTCAGATTGCCTTGATTCTGTCATATGATTTTATTATTATTATTATTATTTTCTTTTGTCATATGTCAACATGTTATAGTGCTTGAACACATCGTTTCCTACGTCATTTGCTATCATGTGTTTCACATTGCTGATCATTAGCCGTTTCAGATGCATTGCAAATTTATTTGACAACCATAATTTCCAATTCGTTGTATAATATCTTTTTACACACAAGATTTCGTTTATTAATATCATGAATATATTATTCTTTGGGTTATTGGGTACTTTCTATGTGCATCGGCATTCCCAGCTTGTGTCTTCACAGAGACCAGTAATGGTCATCAGCTGAATGTTTGGCGTGATATGCTTGTTAATATCACTAATTGTTATCATTGCAACAGTTAAATTCAATGAGCGATCAGGGGACGCGAATTGTTATATACAACTTATGGGAGGATGATCAAGGGGCTCTGGAGCTTGACTTTGATACTGATGAACATGTACGAGCCTTATTAACTAAGATGTGAAATCATCTCTTTTTTGCAGTGTCTTCCCAAAATAAGTGTTTCACAGACATTTATGATAATCTAGTCTCATGTTTTTATCCATTTAAAAGTTATTTCTATAATAAGATTTTGGTTGATGCTGAGGTGGCAGGATATTCAACTTGGAGGTGTCAACCGGGATGAAAAAAAGATTGAAATGGCTACACAGTTACCAAATTCCAGACATTTCTTGACCTATCGTCATTCATTACGGGTAATTGTACATTTTGTTATCGACTTATTCCTTCCTAGAAAGGCGATCAGCTGGTTTCTTTGCAAATTGGAATTGCTTTCTGCCGTATATATATTATAAATGGAGCTAGAATACATTTAAGAGCACCCGACTGTTTTTATTGCAACTTGGATGGTATATTGTTTGATAGAAAATTCACCCATTGGATGTGCTCTACAATAACTAAACTGCCAAAAAAGTAACTAAGGTTTCTCATTCTTTTTCCTATGCATCGGGTGGATTTAATTAAGAATGCTCATTGACACCAAGTCAAAGGTAAGAGTCATAAAGAGAGTAAATCCAGAAAGAACCAAAAGTCACACAGCTGTTACAGCTAGCCACTCCCAATCACGAGGTAGCTTAGCCACTCCCAATCACGAGGTAGCTTTGGAGTACATAGTAAGATCTTCACCCTAGATTATAGTTCAAACATCAGTTCACTCAAAAGCTGGAGTTGATTCTTCGTTCAGCATTTGAGGCATGTCATACTTAAAATGTTGACTCAAAATGCCACAATCTTGCATATGAATTGTCTCTTCGATAGGGAAAACAACACAACCTCATGGCAAAGCCCAAAAGCGGCTTTGAACAACTTCACCCAGAATATTGTTTTGACAAATTTGCAGTACTTACATTTTTGACATTAAATTCAGAAGATTATGCAAATTGTTCCACATGCAGTTGATATATGTCAGATGATCTTACATAGCATACAGCAAAGATATATATTATAAGCCTGCCACTTGAACTATAAGCTGGAGCGAAAGACGGTGCATAGATGCATCATCATGGTGAATATGATAGTTGTTAAAAAATATCCAGATTGTGGTTCTTAATAGAATATCCTTTATACAATTGAGAGCATTCCTTCATGGGAGAATGCTGAGTAGGACAAAGGGGTGGGTAGAGTGGTGGTCAGGATCTGGCCACCTCAGCATGTGGGGCCCACCAATCTCCGAAAATGCTCCATGCACCCCGGACAAAACCCACTCACACACCCATCCTTCCCCTTTGCACCCGGTTCTGCACCCAGGAAAACACTCACGTGGGGCCCACGTTCTGATGGGGTGAGGAGGATTTTTGGGTGCCCATGCACCGTGTGCACGGGTTATTTCTAGTACAACAATAAAAGCAATAAACTATATTCCAAATGTTTATTGTTGGATTTTCTTAAGATATTCAGAGAATTTTTAAGTTTTTAACTACAACTATAATAAGATGTAAAATAAGTGGCGAACGGTTTCCTATTAAGGACTGCTATGATTAACTGTGAACCTCCTCCTGCCTGCTGTGTTTTGAATCAGTTCATTGTTTCATCCCAATTTAAGAAAAATAAAGAAAGAAAAAGAAAGAAAGTAATCAAACAGGACCAGATCTGATCCAGAATTTATCTGCCTCTTATTTAAGCCCCGAATCTTATTTAAATGAGGTATTACAGTTTCAATGCTAGTCTCCAATGCTTTATGAAGGACAAATGATACTCTCAAAAAACTTACTTCAGCTTTCTTTGGGAGTGATGCAGTTTATTTAATAACGAGACTAACCCTTAATGCCACAAATAATATCTCTTATAGCATGGACATTGTACTACTATGTAATAAGTCTTATCATGGATGGAATACTTTACTGTTTCGTTTAATATCTTTGCCAAAGAACACAGCTTTATGATGCTTGTGACAAAAGACTTATTCATGTGGTCGATGCATCAAAAGGATGATTCAAATCTCGGTTTTGGTCTTGGTAACCGTCGATAGTTTGTAGTATTAGTATCGGTTGTATCAAGATTATCGGGTGTCATTATTGGAATTGTTGAACTTTGTGTACCGATTGTATTACTCAAAATAGTTGTTAGTTGTACATAGATATTCATCTCCAATAAGTATTTCATGTGACTTTAGATTATTTCTGTCAGACATGGTACTAGTTTCGTATTTTTAACCGATTCAATCATTGGCCAATAGTGTGAATATTGATTTTGATTATGAAATGAGATTTTTTAACCATTATATGAAATAAAATAAAATATTAAATTTTGGTAATTGAAACCTTGAATCTCCTCTTACATTAATTATTAGCTACTATCAGTGGTATCGGCCAGTTTCTACTCGATCATATTGCCCTCCTTGAAATCCGTTATGATACGAGCGATACATACCGGTATCGGCCAAGATCAATCCTGATCAAAAGTCATCTTAAAAGATTAGGAGAAGTTTGGAGGTCTCGAAACCAGGACCTCGTTCATCATGTATTTCTTTGTCCTTGAAGTCTTTTGGCATGGATGGTGTGCGCTCGAGTCCTTTTGGAAAAAATCTAAACCATCGGTAATTGGAGCCATAATGGAGCTAATTGGAGCCATAATGGAGCTAGAGGCTTCAATCAATCATCTATGAAAGAAAGTTAAACCATGAGAAGTACAACCCATAAATTGTCAATGGTTCAAACCATGAGACTACCAAAGGGCATATTAAAATCATATGACATGCATCCATCTTGACAACCTAATTTGTATAATTTTTCCTTATTGAGAAGGGAACACCAGTAACTTGGTAACCTTCACATTGTTATCTTTTCAAGTACATCTTATTTTGTTTGTCGAGGGATGCGTTCAGCTTGGATCCCAAGCTGATCTATCATGACATTTGAAACAATGTTCTTGCTAATTTATGATGTTAGTTTGCATGTGGAGATTGTGGTGTTTCAATTGTCTAGTGTTCGAATATATATTGTGAAGGGATTTTATGTAGATAGGCAACATGTAGTAGATAGATTATAATTAGTAACGAGTGTTTGTGTAGTAGTAGTAATTGGAATAAGATGTGTAATCATTTGTATTCAGTTATAAAAATAAACACCGGATGAGTGTTAGGGAATTAATTGTCTCTCCCACCTTTCTTTTGTTCAAAATTTATCATTGTGGATGGCAGTTATTCTAACACTAAACAGGTCCAATCCAAGATTATTTGTTTTTCATAGCTAAAAATTTTGTACATGCTTTATGTTTGATAAATGGTTACAACGGGTGAGAGATGAATTTTTCTTTCCAGTCTCTTTCTATTAACTCTCTAGGATACAAGACTGACCCTCAATATCTGAGGGGCTTGGGGGATTTCCCTAATTTTCTCGGGTTTTTGCACAGAGTGGTAGAATTTCCCTACTCTACGTCTTGTGTTTTTCTTAAGCAGGGGTGGATGTTCATGTATGCTAATAAGCCGTTTAAAATCTCAATCTCTTTCTACTTGTTAATAAGGCATGACTAACATGTATATTAACACGCCATTGCCTATATATCATGTATGGTAAATAAGCCATTGCCGTACCTGGTACCTGCCTTAGTAAATAGAAGCCAACTAAGATTAATAATGGAACTAACAAGGCATTGCCTTACCTGGCACCTACTTTGTAAAGAGAAACCAATTAAGATTAGTAATGGAGCTAATGACTGTATTGATGAAGCTTCCAAACCCATTTTTAGCTATAAGTGCTAGATAAAAGGGTAAGTATAGACACGCCGGGTCACTATGACTTCATAGTTATTAGGAAACTAATAAATACAATAATTTCTTATGGGAATTTACCCAGAACCCATCTTTTTTGTCATTTAAAAACATGTATACATATTTTGTAAGACCAAACGTTATGGACACATGGACATTCCCCCCATTTTTTCTTCTTCAATGTAAAGCATACCTATGGTTAATTTTTAAACCCAAAAAAGAATTAAAAGACAAACAAGACGAGGGAGCCAATAAAGGAAAACGAAGTAGTACGCTCGTAAAACTTTTTTTAACAATGTAAGCTTTTTAACTTATTCCACTTCAATATATATAAACGTCATTAGAAATTATAGTCTAGATGTTTTGATTCATTTTCATATTTGGAAATAATAGCATGTAACTATGCAAATATGATTTTTCTTTCTTAAACACTAGTAATACTATGCATTCAAAGCTATATAGTACACCAATTTTTCTCTGAATTATAAATGGAAAATAGTGCAAAGATTTTTTTAATTATGATTATTGATTGTTCTTATAACAATGTTTTCCACGCCTTCCATAAAATACTGTCTTCAAAACTGTTCTTAACGCACTACTTCGTTTACTAGCTTCCTTTTGTTTACAATAAAGGTCTACTCTCTTTTTATATAGATTGTCTCTTATTTTCCTTGATTTGGACTCTTAAATCTAGTGAGATTACATCAAAACGTCGATCACAAAGTTTCCTAATAAATTTGCCTAATCCGGGCTTATAATTCTGATAGAACTCAATTCTAATTTGGGTTTGAATTTGATCAGCCTAGAACCTTTGATTTTTTCTGCCTATAATTTCATCCAATGTCTAATTCATTTAATAATATTGGACTCGTGAACTTTTAATTTTCAAATGCTAGTGATAGAAACGTCCTGCCCAGTTACCAACAACTCTACAAAGTTAGCCTTTTGCTACATGAATCATTAGATTCTCTCCATATTTTTTATTCTTTGATGCCTTGTGATCACCTGGATCACTTTCATATAGGAAGGCTTGAGCATTTTCTTTATTTTGAAAACCATGACATCTCTTATCATCATGTCCATCTTGTTTAAACCCATCTTTAAATGGCGCATGTGTTACATGATTGATGGCCGTTAGACTGAGTTACACCAATGCTTTGATACCCCTAACATATTATGAAAGCAAAAGGATCCTTTCATGGTACAACAAGGCTCGGATACCACTTATGTATTATTAAAAAAATGATCCTTTCACGATACAAGGCTCCAATGCCACCTTATGCCTGTAACCTCTTGTGATACAAACTATTAGTCAAGTGAATAACATTGTGACTATTATAGTACATAATACTCCAAATATAGAGGTCTCGGTGTCGATTTTGGTCTTTCAGGAATTTTAGGTTTGTGATAGTTTTGCTTGTTTCAGAGGTCGTAGAGTTTTGTTTCGTTTCGTTTGTATCGACAATTTCGGTAGTTTTGTTTTGGGAATTGGTTTTGGTTTTGAAGATTCTTGAATATGTATATATAATATATATATATTTACGTATTATATATATAGTTGTATAGTATTTTATACACATAAATGCACCGATAATTTATACTAGATATATAGTTGTATAAAATTTTTAGCTGAAACTTTTTAGGATCCGAGCCAACTCTATTATTTTATTAATATAAAATAATAACAGTACACAAAATGATGTGGCATAAATTTGACTTTATGATACAAAAAATGAAGAAACAAAGCAAAAGATAAAAAATCTCGCTCTAAATCATTTTTATCCGGTTATGATGTAGAGTGGTAATGTGGATAGCAATATTGCATCTAATTCGGACCGAAAAATGATATCATAATGTTATCATATGCAGAGGGCTAGCTTTATTGGATGAAAAGCATGTCATGACTGGCTTAACTATTAGATTGCTCATTGGTATTTGAACAGTACATGTAATGACTAACGCAATCTATATAGACATCAGAGTATCTGCGATGTGTAATAATTGTCATAACTATCTAAATTTCCACTGGAATACGATTCATGCATGATAGGACTATTATAACCTCTATAATAATCAGAATGTTGATATCCGGGATTATCAAATTGTCTATTGTAGGTAGCGTTCCTCCTTTCTTTTTACTTTGATGCTGCATATCATAATCTCTGCACTCATGCAAATGAGTTGTATCATATGCATGGTCCACACTTCTTCGAGTAGGATGATTATATTCTGAAGCACCACGACCTCTATCTATATGACTATTCGTCGGGAGACGAATAATCATCACTTTCTTTCCGAATTACTGTCTTCTTTCACTTATATATATATATGATATTTACTTGGTTTTGATTTGGTCACGGTTGATTACTTTTTGACTGTTTTACTTCCATAAACGCTTCATCCAATCAAGGATTGTCTGTCATCAAGCATCTTGTCTTCTATCTTCCTGAAGCATTCCTCCAACTGATCGTTCTCGTGAAATATTTAATCCATGTGAAGCCGTTGATCTTTAGTTATTCTCCTCTTGGAGTGTCTTCACCTCTCACACCTCATATTATAATGCATTTAAATAGTTTTTGAAGAATTTTTTATTGTTAACCTGTTCCTGGTATTTGTGTGAATGAGTGAGAATATGGTCCAATTATACACAGTATGAAGAAGAGATTGTTTGGCTTAAAACATGTATATCTACTTGTGTAAGATTTGGAGCTTGCACTCTCTCATTGATCGATCACCATTCAACTACAAAAGTTCTCTTTGTTAGAACATCTAGAGCAGTTTACATATAACCAAGTTTCTTATAGGTATTTGGAGTGACTTGCTTTGTTGTCAAACATGTCTTTTTGGAAACTGAACGAACCGAGTTTCTCAACAAGACGCGTCTCAGATGCACCGTGGTCCATACCAAACTCTACTCTTAAAAGCTATTTGAACTTGTTGCTTCCAAACTCATCTCGAGTAGTGTTCAGCTTATCAACATATAACAAATGGATATATGAAGCATTGATGAACTTGTGGTAGATGTAACTATCGTCCAAGCTTCATGTGATCAAATGATTTAGCGTAAAAGTGTCAAACCTTTTGTCGTATTGATGGGAAAACTGTTTCAAATTATATATAGAGATTTTTGTAGCTGGCAAACCATCTCCTTTCCCTTAAATCCGAATGCTTGTGGCTACTATATCAATATATTTTCTTCCAACTCATCGTCCAGAAAAGCAATTTTCACGTCAAGCATTACTGTAACGCCCTGGACTCGAGTGCCGTCACACTCACAATAATTTTACAGGTATTGTATTTACCTGTGAAGTCAATATAGTAATAGAAATGAAATATTTATTAAAGAAAAAGGACATACTCATTTTATTTCATCCTTCAAAAGAATTACATTGTCTAAAGCCGGAAAGTAACTACATCTCTCATCTATAAGTACTGCAAAGAAATAACCAAAAGATAAAGATAAAACTCTCCTGTCAACTCAAAAGCTCAGAAATCAGCGTGCTTAACAGAAAACCCAGACTCGTATAGCGGAGCCTCCTCTTCAAGCTGTTCGTCACCCGATAGAATTGATCAACCATTAATAAAGTAGATTTAATCTATACTAAATAGTTAATTGATTTATCTTGCAGGAATTAATATGCATGCAGTGGAAATGGTAAAGAAAGGTACTAACCTGGTACTTTCTTGTAACAGTAAATATCTAGCAACTAACCAAAATACTAATGATGTTGACTTATAAGAGGAGCGTACGATGTTCAACGTGAAGTCGACCTTGGACCGCATGGTGCTACTCCGGGCCAAGTATAAGGGTCGACTGTAACACGAACTTAGGATCCATAAAAAAGGACATCCTATCAGATAGGGGCCATAAGCATGATTTCAATCGCTTCTGTACTCTATCAATTATAAGTTATCCCAAAACACGTGTCATGTCAAGTGTAGTTGTAATTCTAGTTGTTTCAGGTGTCGTGTCCATGTCTCTAGTCTCTAAAGTACATATTTAAGAAGCTATGCAGAAATCTATGTTCAGGGTGTCACGTCAAGTCAAGTACACGAAAAACAGGTCCATAAGCATTATATTATATTCATATTGTATAGCTCTTAATCATGTAATTTAGTATGGTCATCTACTCAATCTTTCAATCTTTCACGTGTCTAGTCTCACATACAGAAACACAATCTTTTAACAATTAAAGCTAACAATTTTAGAAACACATTAAAGATGCATAATTTATAAGTAATAAAGGAAACGACAGAAAATAATGAAAAGTTATGGAAAAGACTCAAATGGATCAGATTCATGTTTTGGCACCGTCAGGGTTGTGGTCTACCTGCCTAGAGGGGTTGCTCAGACCAAAGATCGCATAAAAGTGCAATACCAATTTAGGCCGAAACATTGTAATAAAAGGACACACAGATTTCCAACTATAGAACTGAACTTGCATGTCAATGAAACAACAACAAACAGTGATCGAAAACAATCAATCAAACGGAACACATATCAATAATCATACTGGACCCCAAAATGCAAGCAAACAGGACCCGAACAGCAGGCGAAACTGAACCCAAAATCAACCAACAAATACTACCAGCTTCTTCCACTCGATGAAAGTGCCAAGAACTCGGTCCTTCGGCTTCAATAGAAACACCCACATCATGCATGAGAAATCGTCAATGAACGCCACAAAGTAGTGTTTTCCTCCCAATGAAGTCATCCTACTCGGCCCCCATACGTTGGTGTTTACATAGTCGAGCTCTCACTTTGTACTATGAATGGCCGTTCTAACTGAAGCACATGTTTGCTTTCCAAACACACAGTGCTCACAGAACTCAATCTTCCCGGTCTTGGCACCCTTCAGACGATCTCTAACGATCGGATTTTGCAAAGCTTTCTTGGCCACATGCACTAGGCGCATGTGGCACAACAATGAGTCGTCCTTCACGGCCTCGCGAGTTAGAGTTGCTATGCTAGTTACGACCGAACCATCCAAGTAATAGAGGTTACCTTGTCACTTCCCTTTCATCACGATCATTGCTCCTCGGGTCACCCTCAGAGCTCCATTCTCCATGGTCACTCGATAACCCTTGGTTTTGAGTGAGCCGAGCGATATAAGATTACACCTTAGGTCAGGAACAAAGCGTACCTACTCGATGTCTCGTGTAACACTGTCACTCATCTTCATCCTAATGTCTCGATGCCTGCAATGCTACAAGCTCGGTCATCGCCCAACAAAACCGTACTTCTACCACCTTCACGAAAAGCAATAAAGTACTCTCAATGTGGCGTCATATGGAACGAGCACCTCAAGTCGAGTACCCAACTACATGGCGTCACGCCCTCCAAACACCGACCACTATATACTCCTCGACCTCAACGCCCTTCGCGACGTTGGCAGCGGCGTCGTGCTTCTCTTCGCCTTTGGGCAGTCTCTGTCCCAAGTCTTTTTCTATGCAGAAAGCACATTGTTCCTTTCTGATATCTTTGCAAAGTAGGGCTTTACTCTTGTCTCTGGACTTGGATCGAAAATAACCCTTCCGAGCTCCACCCTTCTCTGTACTACGACCTCTCAACATCGTAAGAGCGTCGCTAGTTCGACTCGTCGTGTTCTCATCGTTCTTTCTGAACTTGTTGCTCGTCAGAGCATTGGACAATTCTTCAAAAGTGATCGATTTCTTACCATTGGTAAGAACCGACACCAAGTACTCATATTCAATGGACAACGAGTTGAGGAGAATCATCGCTTTGTCTTCATCATCGACATTCACGTCTATGTTTCTTAGATCGGTGAGAGCTTGTTGTAGTAGTCGATGTGTTCCTCCATATAAACTCCTTCGGCTAACTTCAACCCGAAAAACTTCTTCTTCAAGTGTAGTCGGTTTTGGATGTTTTTCTTCATGTACTTGTCGTCGAGCTCAATCCAGAACTTGCTTGCACTTGGTTTTCCATGAATGTGTATTTCTTCTCCTTCGACAGATACAGTCAGATCGTCCCACATTTATTCCGATTAAAAGTCTTCCACGCTAGACATCCAAGACTTCGTATCTTCACATACTGAAGTTGATTTTCCCATCAAACTTCTCAATTTTAGACTTCGTGTTGGACACGATTATTCGAGCCGTTGAAGAATACCCAGAAGTCGACGCCTTTGAGGAATGGTCATCGCCACCGCTCCTTATCTTCGTCTCCTCCGTTGATCTTTGGAACTGTCAATGTTCTGATACCAATTTGTTGTGCACTACCGTGGAAACTCGGATCGCCAGAGAACCCCGGAAGCAATCAACTAATAAATAGAGCACTATGAGAATTGCTTTTAGGCCGTGGACCGGTCAAGGGGGAACACCGATGAACTTTATTACGAAAGGAGAGAACAGAACAATTCTTCTTTTCACAAGCGAAGAAGAAGCACACACAAGATCTCTCTAGAAGCTCACAATACAATCTCTTAAAGTTGGCTCTCACAATGATGTCTCCAATTCTCCCAATGTGTTCCACACGGAAAACCCTAGTTTAAGACCGCTTATATATAGCCATATGTTACAATAGGTGTCATCATTGGTTAGGAATTCCAAACGATACGAATTCCAACTTTAACAGCATTTTATCCAATCATAGCTCTACGCAATTAATGCGCCACACCCTAATGGGCATATGCCGCACCCTAGTGAGCCGCATCCCAATGAGCTTCCTTCGACTGACCGATCTTCCTTCTGTACCGAATGACCGAAGCGATGAGCCGAGCGTTCGAGCTATCCGACAGCTCGAACTCGTAGAGCTATCGACCAATGAGTCACCATACGCCCAATCGACCTAACACGGACTTCAACCGAGCTGACGACCGATTGACCATGCACTGTAGAAGACCAATAGTTCGGCATCCTCGTATCTGACTTGCACAGAGTCAGACAAGTACAGTTGAGTTAGCTCTGCACAAGATAACTCGTTTGTACGACCAATGCTCCGCCAGCGCCGAATCGAGCCAACTTCCACAGTTGCTCACAGGTTTTGCCTGTCACTTGTAAACACAGCACTAATATATGATATTTGTGCTGCTACTGGTTCACACTGAATCTGTTCCTTCAGAAGCAAACACATTGCCTCTGTATCTTCATGCCACTAATTTAGTGTCTTGCAGACCTAAAATTCCTATGTAGGCTTTTTGTGCCATGTTCTTTCAGTTTATTTGGTGTAAAGTTTAGCATGGATTGTTTTCACATAATGAAATATTATTTTATGTATTTGACTACTGCATTTTTCTCTTTAAATTTTGTTTTCCTTTTATGTGCAGAGTTATGCATCAATTCTCTATCTCAGACTCCCACGTATCTTTAGAATGATTCTTCGTGGCAAAGAGATTGAACACCACAATATTGTGAATGATATGATGTTAAAGGACACGGTCTATTACCGGCCACAATCAGGTGCCGATGGGGTTCCGAAGGATCCAAATGTAATTAATTTTTTTAACAAATTTTCTTGTTTACTTTCTGAAGACATCTATTAGAATTGCCAACATGTCTAATCTATTTTCTTTTCTTATTAGGTGGTTGCTGTAGTGACGCTGGGCTTTGTAAAGGATGCAAAACATCACATTGATGTTCAAGGATTTAATGTTTATCACAAGAATAGACTGATTAAGGTGTAGACCTAATCTTTTGTTATTCTTTTCTCATATATAGGACTAGGAATCACTATATCCCAATATTAACAAATGGATTACCACAAACTCAGGTTTGTGTTCTGGCTTTAAGGTTAAACAAATACATGTATTATGACATATTCCATGTTCCTTGGTTTACCATATGGATAAGATGTGATAGAAAGAATCGTGAGAATCTGTCTGACTTTCTGCCTGTAAGGTGCCTTATATTCTTCCTTTTTTTGCCTTTGTCAAGCCATTCTGGAGGGTTTGGAGTTCTTCGGGAAGTGATGGACGTGGCGTTATTGGTACGCTATTTACCAATTATCTGTTTTGCTGTTCCATCCATCTGGAGAGACGAATTACTTCTGAGTGATATTCACTGCAGGTGTTTTGGAGGCCAATTTTGTTGAACCAGCACACGACAAACAGGGTTTTGAACGGACAACTGTTCTTTCAAGACTTGAAACACGACTGGTTCAGATGCAGAAAACATACTGGTTTGGCCACATATTTCCTTCTTTTTATATGTAAAAAGATGTGTTGCAATCAGATTTGAGTTCATTTCATATATATTTACATGTTTGTGAATTCAGGTCAACGAACTGTCACAAAATTGGCTATGCTCCTAGGCGTAATACGAAACAGCCTCAGTCAGAAGAAAATGGTACCTGAACATCACTTTTTTCTATTTAGTACCTCTTACATGATTATTTATCAATTCTTGTACTTGGTACCTCTTACCATGATTATTGATCTATTCTTGTACTTAGTACATCATGCCATGATTATGTATCTATTCTTGCTGATTTCTTATTATATCATGGACGCTGAGAAAAACAATGTTATTTGTTTACTTTTGCCATGTGGTTTTCTATTCTTAGCTGTCTCAAACGTTGCAGTGTCCTTTGACAGAAAGCTCACCACCTTCAGCATCTCGGCCTTCTGGGAAGGATGCAGTCAGCAGATCACAAGGGCCAACCAGAGTTGCATATACAGACAGATCTTTTTCATGCTCTAAAAAGACAGGAAAACTTAGTGTGCCACCCTTGGGATCAGCTAAATCATCTAGAAGCTTACCCTTTTCAAAGGAATGTGGGAACAAGTGTGCTGACAAGTTTGAAAAATATAAAATTTCACGACAATCAAGACAGAATGTGTCACAACTAAGTGATGATAGTGATTCAGAAACTGAATACCTTCCTACTGGGAGATCTCGTCCATCTTTATTAGCAACACCACTTTCAGTAAATAAGGGAGCTGAGATAAATCATACACCAGATGGTGTAGAAAGTTCAGGAATTGCTACAAGATCACAGTCTAAGGTAATATTTGAATCATATTCACTTTCTCATCCCAAGGCTATATTAAGAACCGGAAAGTGTGTGCCAATCTATAGTTCAGTTTTTTACATTGCTAATGCATTTCCCGTGATGTTGCTCTTTTTCTTCCACCAAAAAATGAGTTTCTCAAGATTGGCATTCTGTTGGTTGCATCAGATCATAAATTCTTACTTTTGTTGTCATTTCTATGAGTTACCAAGTACACTCACCCAAAGGTTTATAGCCCTTTGGGCCAGGCCTTTGATCGTGTGTGGCAGCAGTATTTCAAATTCAGCTTTACATGGGCGCCCCACCTGTGCCTGATGTTGGAGCTTTGATGCCTCTTATTGTTCCTGTCAGGACACTGAATTCCCAGATTTTAGTGAGTGACATATTTTAATTTTCGAGGACATGTATCAGGCATTGATTGCAGATTCCTCATGTTTACATTCTTTTGAGGTCAGGTCTAGAAATGGAGGTAGAAATCAAGCCCTTCTGTTAAATGGTATAACATGTAAATGGATATTTTCATGATTTCTTTACATGAGGTGATCCAGAGTCATTTGATCTGCCGTGCAAAGGTCATCTATTCACACGCCATCATAGGACCATGTGGAATTGTAACTTACATTCCGATAGGGTCGGGTCTAGAAATGCAGTTACGTGACTTCGGGCAAACCCTTGTCAAATAACATGACATATAATTGTATATTTTTTTGATTTCTTCACACTAGATGATCTAGAGTCGGTAGATCTTCTATGTAAAGGACATTGAGTCCCATGCCATCATAGTGTTAGGATCTTGTGGACGGCAAATAGACACTAGAGGAAGGCGATTAGTATAAAAATTCCTCTAGAAATTCTATTTAAGTTTACAAATGGAGTTAACCAAATTAAACTGAATCAACAATTATACTTGCTAAGAGTATGCAGCGGAAATATAACACAAGCAAGATATAATTGAACAATCACAAGATATAATTGAAAAATCATAGAAAATAAAGAGCAATAGCAAACACAAGAGATGCCCTGGTTCACCCAATACATTGGGCTACATTTAGCCACCCAAGTCACACTTGGCTAGATCCACTATTTTTCAAATAGTTACAAACCCTCTTCCCAATAGGAATTTATAACTTACAAACTTACCACCTCAACCATTGATGGGTTTCACTTTCAATGAAGATGATACATTTTGACCTATAGCCTTTCTTGAAGCTTGTTAATGTGATGGCTATAGTACTTGATCTCCAATAGATGTGAATTGAAGGCTTGAGAAATCTAGAAGTTAGGCCAAGATTAGAAAGCTTTTGGAAATTTTTGGCTAAGAGGGGATTGTAAACTATTAGGTTAAAACTCTTTTTCTTCTTTAAAAATTGATTATTCAAGTTGTTAATAAATTCAGCACCAACCCCCAATATATATGGGTGAATTCTGACCAAGGCAGATTTTCCAAACCGACCCTCCAACGGGCAAATGCGACACAATCCTGTAAATCATGGAGCTGGTCAAATCCTACCTTTGGAGCCTCGAGTAGTCGACTCTCTGAGTAATTGACTGCTGTCTGGGTAGTCGACTACTCAGAGAGCAATAGTCGAATACTTGCTGTGTCAGTCAGACACCTGAGCCACTGTATGCAGGGTAGTCGACTCCAGGCAGTGATACATATGATACAGACTCTAACACTAAGGCGTTTCTAAGTGTGAGCTTCTAGCAAGGTCTTAACATGTTAAGACAAAAAAAAGAAAAATACATCAAATAAATGTTACCATGGAGACCGTTTGATGCATCCTCGACTCCTCAAGCTTTTTGTCTTTCTCCAATAGTCAATGGCCTTGTTTAGCTTATTATTAATCCTTTGAGTGATTCATTTGATTTGTCTTAAGCTCATGCACTCATAAATATTAGATGCAATAGTTGTTCAGAGTGATTCATTTGATTTGTCTTAAGCTCATGCACTCATAAATATTAGATGCAACAGTTGTTCATCATCAAAACCCCACGTGGTGAGGCTCAATATATTAACATATATTACAAATTGGAATCGATTTTGGTTGTTTTTTATATTTTATGACAATTGAATCACGGTACAGGATCATAGGTTTGAATTCTTTGTGGTCCTTCCATATATGACCATCTTGTAGTATTTGGCAAGGATGCAGCATATCCCATGTATTCTATTGGAAATTCTCTTCAGAAAGTTTTTATGACATTAATAATGCTCATGAGACGAAGGTAAGATACAATCTGGAACCAATATTATTCTTTATTATTATTGTTCTTGATGTACAGGTTGAACTTTTTAAATGTACAATCTGTATACTATTCTAAAAAGTATTGGAAAAAAGAATAGCCTTAGAGCCCAATAAATCAAATAATCTCCGAGCCTAAGAAAATACATGATAAGAAAGAAGAAATATGTAAGAAAAGCAGTACATAAGAAACTTGATGGTAGTTTCTAAAACGCCCTCAAATTCAACATGGATCAACCTTTGTTTGGAACAAGGATAGAGGTATCGAAGTTTCGATCAGTTTAGGTCGAAACTGACGGAAACTTGATAGTTTCGGCGTAAAATATTCAAAATACAAGGAGCATGCGAAGATAAGAAGAAACAAAAACAACCGATAATTACCAAAAAATCCCATGAGCCAACAGCAATGATCTATGAAAAAAACAGGGAAAAAAATTTCCCGTGAAAAAACAGGGAAGATCTTGTGAATAAATAGTTATAAGCTAATTATTATAAATATCACGACAGTCCTATTTAGATGAGCACCTGTAAAATCAAAAAAACTTCGTCTTTATTCTTGGAGACGAGGTGCAAACAATCTTGAGCTTCCGAGGGCTGCAAGCTTCCGAGGGCGGCAACCAAGGAAATTTGGCTTGCCTTCATCTTTGATGTCAACCACAGACAAAGGAAATCAGAGGTTTGATATAAAAGTAGAGCAAAAAATTTTAAATGAATTTTTTTTAGGAATACGAATTCAAACTCAAACTCGAGCGTAAAAAACGAATTCAAACTTGAAACTTACCTTCAATCAGGATCTTGAACGTGATCGTCACCGTCGTCGAGCTAGACGCCGTAGTCAAGCGATGATGAGAAGAGAGAGATGGAAATCAGCGAACTAGGTTCACTGTAGCCGTAAGTTCCATAAGTTCATAGTTTATAACGAGTGGGCTGCTCGCGATACAAATGGATGTTAGGCCAATGACTCAATCCCTAGAGGGAAGTGATAGTTTTGTAATTTCAAGGAGAGGAGTGGCAGTTTTGTAATCTCATGGCGACGGCTCAAAACCCTAGGGAGATGCAATTCTATAATTTCATGATGACGTCTCATTGGGAGGCTTTTGTTATAAATATAAGGGGAATGGTTAGGAGATGGAGATGCGTAAATTTGTAAGAGATGAATAGTTATTATTTAGATTAGTTAACCCGAGGTTATTGGGTGAGTGGCCTTCCTCACAAATTGAGGCCAAATCTTGTAGTTCCACTTATTATCAATACAAATCTCGTCCTTTTGCCATAAATCCTTCCCTAATCCTATCAAATTGGTATCAGAGCGGTCGATTCTGGAAACTAATGGTTACGAGAAATGTGAACGCTTTGGAGGAGAAATTGAAGAACGAAGTGGAGGTCTTCGAGAAAGCGAAGGAGGAACGACACAATATGATGGAGGAAATGTTTTCGTTTATGGAAACCTTGTTGAAGCAAATATTGAAGATGAATAGCCGTCCATCACTGGTGGTGATGTTTACTAAAACAGATCTGAATATTGAGGACATAAGAGAGGTCATCATCATTTAGGAAAGCTGACCACACGACTGATTTGAGAAGGCAGAGTAAGGCGTTCCGTGTTCCCCACATGCATGGGTTGAAAACAACACGCCCATCAACCCATGAGGGGATGCGTTCGAGGGAACCCAGACCCCTGGGTTTCAGATAGAGGGTCTGCCTGGGCCCGGCAACAAGCCCCAGAGGCGGCGGCCTCTTGGGGGCATCTGCGAAGGCGACAGAGACATGAGGTGGTTCGACTACGTTGGAGGAGACCCGCAAGGCTTTAGCGGGACCATTGGACATGCCGAGGTTTTGACGATCGAGGAGGATGGCAGAACCCTCACTTGGAGGTGGTGGATGACCCTGACCAATGGGGGACACGAGGCATCGAAAGAGGTTCGTCGGGTGACGGCTGGGTCAAAAGAGGCCCTGTGCCCCCTAGGGCAGCGGAGGAGGGCCCACTAGGGCCCGATGGCCGCCCACATGGGTGTCGGTCTTTCGAGGGCAACGACAATGGTGGAGGCTTTTGGGGCTTCAACGAGTGGAGGGACTCCGTGGTGGTTTGACAACGACCAGATGAACGATGTCACAGTGAAAGGATTACCGATGGAGGAGTTTGGCATTGGCACAGGTGGAGGAGAGGAACATAATGGAGCGGCTTGCTAAGGGTGCACATGATGAATAAGTGTAATACGCTGAGCAAATTTAATGCAGTTGATGGTCGCAATAAACTTGTAAATAAGTGTACTACGCTGAGCAAATTTAATGCAGCTGATGGTCTCAATAAACAGTTTGCTTAACATATTACAATTATTTACCAGTTTGTCATTAACCTCTACCTGTTGAATAAGGGAAATGGAAAACTTTGTACCGACAAAGCAAGTTCACTTCCTGCACCAGTGCCACAATGAAGGTACAGAAGACCCGGTAAGTGGTGGTTTAGACAACTCAGGACAAGAACGAGACACGACCCGACAGTAAGTTCAAGCTCATCACGAGACCGACATAGAATAAGCACATAATGGGATTGTGCTTTTGCTGTAATGAAAGGTTTGACCTGTGGCATCGTTGCTGGGATCATGCCATCATGCTTTTGACTGTCGATGATGACGTATGCGATGGCGCAACAGCTGAGGAGGAAGAGGAAGGATATGGCGATCACTCTCATTTGGAATAAGACGCGATGTGTGGCCATTCGGCGCAGTTTAGTAGCAGTTTTCGAAATTCCACCTTGAAAACAATATGTCTCGTTGAGAGGGGCGTAATGTTAGGCCGGTGGCTCGATCCCTTGAGGGGAGTGGTAGTTTTATAATTTCAAGGAGGTGGCTCAAAACCCTAGGGAGGGGCAATTTTGTAGTTTTGGTGCGACGGCTCATTACGAGGCTTTTATTGTAAATAGGAGGGAAAGGGTTATGAGAAGGGGATGCGTAATATTATAGGGGAACTTAGTAGTTATTGTTTTGATTAGTTAGCCCTAGGTTATTGAGAGAGCGGGTTTTCCCTCGAATTGAGGACAGATCTTGTAGTTCCACTTATTATCAATAAAAATCTCGTCTTTTTGCCCTAAATTCTTCCCATATCCTATCAATGGCTCGCATATTACAGTTATTTACAACTCTGCCATTAACTTCTCATCGTTGAATAAAGAAAATGTCAAACTTGTAAATAAGTGTAATTCGCTGAGCAAATTTAATGCAGCTGATGGTCGCAATAAACAGTTTGCTCAACATAATACAATTATTTACCGGTTTACCATTAACCCCTACCTATTGAATAAGGGAAATGTCAAACTTGTAAGTGTAGTACGCTGAGCAAAATGTGTTAAGTCTCCAACAACCCGCACGTGCCTCACGTGCGGTCGGTCGTTGCCAGTCACGTTACATATTTTACTCAACTTATTACATGTATTTACAAGTTTGCTCCCTTTGTTAATAGTTTAATAAAGGAAATGGCAAACTTGTATATACATGTAATATTTGTGGCAAAATGTGTAATGCGTCTGACAGTCACACGCGCTTCATGTGCGCTTCGCTGCTGCTCATTAGTGAGTTTTGCCAATCACATTACACATTTTGATAAATATATTGCATTTTATTTACAAGTTTGCCCATCCTTTTCTAAATATTCATAATTTACATTCATATAATTCATATTAAAGTAATTTACATTCAAATAATTTACATAATTTACCTTTTAATAATTCATGTTACATGTTTTGATAAACATATTACCTTTTATTTACAATTTTGTCATCCCTCTTGTTAACTAATTTTAATGTAGATTTACATTTTATTTACACATTTGGCTAAACATAAACATATGACATTTTATTTGCAAGAATTTTTAACTAATTTTATTGATATAGTCTTAAGTAATTTTCAGTATTAAAATTGATAGTAATGTTAAGTAATAATTGTTAATTTAGATTTTTTACTTTTTAAATGTTATTGTTATTGGTTTGATTTTAATTCTTAACTATTAATAATTTTATTTAACTAATGTTAATGTTAACAAATTTTAATTGTTGATGTTAATAATTTTACATAACTAATATTAATGTTAATAATTCTTAATTGTTAAAGTTAATAATTTTACTTAACAAATTTTAATGTTAAAAGTTAATAATTATTGATTTATTTAATGTTAAATAAATAATATTAATTGTTAATTGTTATATTATTGTTTGTAGCTACTGATAATTGATTTAAATAATGTTAGATGCATAAATTTATTTAAATAGTTTGACATTATCGAGCAATTAACACATTATAAGTTGTCTACAGTTATAAACGATAAGTAAGATATGTCTCGAAGAACTCTGAAGGAGAAACAATTGGATATTGGGTGGGCTCATGGTAACATGATTGGAAATGAACATAGACATGTAAGGTGCAACGACTGTTAGGTATTGGTGTTTCATGCCAATATTATTTTGATGATGATCACAACATTATGTTGTTGCTAATGACTCTCATGTTTTAGTCTCATATTTAACATTTCAAAAATATCATTTTTGGAGACTAAATGCTTGGTGCAAGGATGTACATCAAGAGGAGCAATGCCAAAGCTTGGACTCAAGGGGTGCCAAAGCTTAGAAGATGATGTGGAGCATCAAGGCATCAAGAGATTGAAGCTTAGACTCTAAGGGAAGCAATGTAATTCATGTATTCTTTCATTTATTGCTTTTCTCCTTTTGAGTTTAGGTTTATTGTAATGCCTCGATAGATGGACTAACTCATTCATGCATATGCATTTTCCATCTTAGTGAGCCTTAGGATTATCATAGAAATCATCACAATAGGTTCACCATGACTTAAACTCAAACATGAGTTTTTGGCTCTCTTACAGTCGACTGCTGAAGGCAGGACAGACGACTAGATGACCTCCAGGTGCCTGGCCAACTTTCTACAGCCGACTGGTGTGCACAGCTCAAGTCAACATTTCTTGACTCTTACTTGAGCTCTTGGAAATAGATAACTAACATTCTGACATTCATATTACATACTCATGTCTTTCATCAGGCGCTTGGGATTTGTTCTCTAATCGTCTGTGTGCTAAAGTGCGTGACTTGCATTTTCTGGGGTTCATCCAACTTTGCAAGTCAGTCGACTAATGAATAGTTTTCAGGCGCCTGTCTAATTTCAGACGCCTGAGAATTGTTCATCTATCGTCTGAAGGCGTTAGTGCGAAAGTTGCGTTTTTAATACTCCATTTCCATCCCATGTGACAGTCGCCTGCTAAAGGATATTCAGACGCCTGCACCTTGTACATGCGCCTGTGTAGTCTTCTACAGTCGCTTGCTCTAGCTCAGATTATAGCCGTTGGGATTTTTATAGCCATTGACCAGTCGACTGTTAGTTGTTCATCAGTCGACTGTCCGTAGCATAAACTGCCAAAATCTAGCCGTTGCAGATTTAATTCTTTGGGGTTTTGCTTAGTTTTGAGGGTTTATTTGGGGTTCCTATATATAGGAGAGGGCTTAATTCATTAGAACTTGACACTATTGAAAATCTTCTAGAGATTGATTAAGCCACTTTCAAACTTTCTTATTTCCCTCTTAGAGCTAGTATTCCTCTTCATGCAATGAAGTCAAGCTCAAGGGAAATCATCCAAGTGCAATCAAGCTAAATCTCATCACTTGAAGATTCTCTTCCATGCCTTCTTCATATGAGTAAGTTCATCATCAAGGCATATGTAAGAGTATTTGTTTTAATTTGTTTTCTTTGAAACCCTAGCTTTTTGTGTGAGAGCTAGTTACTCTCTGTGTAAGAGTATAACCCTTGTGTAGGGTTGGTTGAGATCTCTCTTTGTGAGAGTTTGAGTCTCTTTGTGAGAGAGCAAGGATTTCTTGGTGTGAGAATCCAAATCTTTGTGTGAGGTAACTCTGTGTGAGATTGTATTCACTACCTTGTGTAGGATTCATAGTGAATATTTGGTGTGGCTGGACGTACCCAATTTGGGGAACCAGTGTAAAAATCTTGTGTTTGCGTTTGGATTGATTGTGTTGATTAATTTCTCTTGCACTTATTATTCTGCATTTGTAAGTTAAATTTTAATTCCATAATTTATTGCCATTACTCTATTTACCCACCCTCTAGAGGTTATTGTTAGTATTGCAAGATAGACGGTCCTTATAATTGGTATCAGAGCGAGGTTGAAGCATACAACAACGATGACATTCAACTCTTCATCCATGTCTCATGAAGAAGGTCTATCAACCGTTCGACCCACGCTCTTCAAGGGAACCAACTATCCAAGTTGGAAGATCAGAATGATGATCTACTTGTTGGGTCAAGACTTATGAGACATCACAGAGTCGCCTTTTGAGAAGCTTACTACACCCGCGACCTCAAGGACAAAGGCGGTGAAGGACTCTATCAAATACAATGTGAGGGCTATAAACGCATTCCATTGCGCCATCACTCCAAATGAGTTCAACCGCATCTCCATATGCAAATTGGCCAACGAAATTTGGCATATCTTGGAGATTACTTTTGAAGGGACGTCAAAGGTAAAAAAATCTAAACAAAATGTGTTTAGATCTAAATATGACTGTTTAAGATGCATGAAGGAGAAAACATCTCGGAAATGCTCACAAGGTTCACCGATATTGTGAACGCGTTGGAAGGACTTGGGAAGGTGATTTCCCAAGAGGATCGTGTGGAGAAGATTCTCGATTCTCTCATACCCCAATGTGAATCAAAGGCCAACGGGATTTTGGAGTCTAACGACATGTCCAGATATACCGTTAAAGAGTGCATTGGGAATCTCATGGCATATATGAAGTGAAGCTTCAACACAAGAAGGAAATTCAACCACCAAAGCCCGAGAAGTCGGAAAGGCAAAAGGGGGCTGCATTCCATACCAAGGAGGAGCCAGTCAAGTGGAGGAAGAAATTTCATCAAGAAGCCTCAAGTGAAGAAGATGGAGAGGATGAGGCTAGTGGAGATGAAATCATGGAGCTTGCCAAGCAACTAAGAGCATTCCTCAAAAGCAAGGTAAATCTTCTTCAAAGTTTGCCTCTAAGTTTAACAATCCGATTTGTTTCAATTGTAGAGGAAAAGGTCATCTCTCTACCGAGTGCCCTTCCAAACCTTCCAAAGAGAATTACAAAGGGAAATGGAAGAAATTTTGGAAAGGCAAGTCCAAATTCAAGAACCAAAAGAAGGGGCTTGTCGGCACTTTTGATGACTCGGATGAGGACACATCAAGTGCCGAAGAAGAGGATGACAAGGAGAGAGCTCATATGTGCTTTGTGGCATTTGATGATTCGTCATCAATCTTCTCAAGTTCAAGCGATGAAGAGGTGGAGGCATGGCTCAACCCCAGCGAAGAAATGTGCATCATGACAATAGGAGAAGAGTCATCGTCAAGCTCTAGCGAGGAGGAAAGCGATGAGGAAGTTGAGGAGGTGAAGCTATCATATGAGGAGCTCGAATACCGCTACAATGTGGTCTCCAATGGGGCAAGTAAGTGCATCGACTCATAATCTAAATTGAAAGCTAAATTTAAAAATGCTATGAGTATGGTGCATGTGTTAGAATCTACTAGTGTAAATAATAATGATATTTTACATATTTGTGACACTAGTGAGAGACACGCGCTTCTCTCTCAAGTTAAGGAATTGAGCATAACCAATGATTAGTAGCTCAAAACCTTAGCTTAAAACTCGCTTTCAACAACTTACGTTGAAATGCGAAGATGAATACCAAAAGCTTATAAACTTTGTATATGCTCGGGATTCACTCCAGGGTTTGTTGGACAAACAATATCCGGCAACCCATAGAGGAGGTTTGAGATATATTCCAAATATGGTGTACAAACCCACCTCTCATTCTTTTTATGGTGCAAATTCAAGAAATATTGCTAATGCACCTAAAAAGAATCACCATGCTTTCTTGTATAACAATAAGATCAATAAGAAACATGTAAATCACAAGGTGGTGAGGAAAAATGAAAATACTTCATTTTCTGCTAAGTAACATCATCACTCTTTGCATGCCAAGAAATTCATTTCTACACCTAAACATGCCACATCCACCCCTCTTGCAAAGGCTTAAACCCTTATCCAGGAAATCCTTAACTCTTTGGATTTCTACTAAGGTTAGTGTGCAAGAGAAGGATAGTTACATCAACTCTCTAGTCAGGGATGTGATCACCTCATGTGATTACATCAAGAAATCAAACTCCTCTTGGGTTTGGATCACTAATGTTTAGATCTCACACACATATGCATATTGCATGTGTATTATGCTTAATGTTTATTTTTAGCATACTCATTGTTTGTGTGATGTTTCATGATTCTGAAAAATTTTCAACTTATTTTTCATTAAAATGGGACTTTGGGGAATACATTGTCATACATGCATTCTTTGAACCATGTGTATGACAATGGGTAGGGGTGGCAAACGGGTCGGGTCGGGTCGGGTCCGGGTCGGGTCAGGTTTGACCCGACCCGCCGGATAGGGGTAAACCCGTACCGGACCCGAATTGAATTCGGGTCAGGATCATGAAACCCGAACCCGACCCGGTAATAACTCGGGTCACCCGAATCCGACCCGGATTTCTTTAAAACTTGATTTTTTTGCAGCAAAATTGCATGGGGGAGAGCTCGAACTCGCCACCTGCTCAAGCAGGTTCAACGCCCCAGCCTTCAACGCACTAGCCAACTGCTCATAGGTTGCTTGGTGTTTTTGTAAGACTTTCAATTTTTAAATACATTTACAAATTGCTACTAGTAAAGGCTGAATTAAATCAAAAAATATTTGGAGGCGCAGGGAGTTGATCCAGTGATCTCCAGGCAATATCTGAAAACAACTCGCACCGACTAATCAGAAGACCAAATTATAGACTTGTTATTGTGCTATTGTATTATATATATATATATATATATATATATATATATGTTGTGGAAAACGGGTAGAATCCGGGTCAACCCGGGTTGACGGGTCAAACCCGCACCCGACCCGGATTTTATCCGGGTCAGTCGGGTTGACCCGAATTCTACCTGACCCGGATATCCCTCTACCCATACCCGGTTAAAGGAGCCAGGGTCGGGTCGGGTGCATTTTGCCACCCCTAACAATGGGCAAGTTAATATGTTATCTATGTTTAAAAATATTTTAAAACATATTTTAACTCTCAGTTCGGTTTGTTTTTGAGATCACTGTTTATAATTGGTTATTATTGGTCTCAAATTCAACCCTTGGATATTACCTTCATTTTTAATGCTATATTTTCTTTTGGCAATGTCACTTGTATCAATATTGCATGATTATTTCTATATCTATACTTGATACTTTTTAGGCCATTGGCTCCAATTATGTTTTACAGTTGGTAAAGATTTTTATCTTTTTCTGTACAATTGGTTTTGACTATAGAAGTCAATAATTTGCCCATTTCTATGATCTAGGGGGAGCATGTGATAGTGATTGATATCCACTTTAGTTTTACAATTTGGTACCATACGCCTCTTTATCTCTTGATTAGTTGTCATTTTTTATAATTGGTATCAATGACAAGAGTCACTTATTGTATGTATTGATGTCCACATTTTTGACAATGACAAGGGGGTGGGATATATGGATTATGTAAACCATACTTATGCACTTATGGGGAGAGTGTTACTCATTGTGTTATTGGTTATTACAGTTGGTTTATGTAATCTATTCCTACTATATGCAACTATTGTTTTTTATTATTTTAATTGGATTATCTCATTTTACAATTGGTGCATATAAGTAGGGAGCGCTCATTAGCATTGTACTTTATTTCTTTATGTTTTACATAATGTGTGTCATCATCAAAAAGGGGAAGATTGTTAGGTATTGGTGTTTTATACCAATATTATTTTGATGATGATCACAACATTATGTTGCTAATGACTATCATGTTTTAGTCTCATAGTTAACATTTCAAGAATATCATTTTTGGAGACTAAATGCTTGGTGCAAGGATGTACATCAAGAGGAGCAATGCCAAAGCTTGTACTCAAGGGGTGCCAAAGCTTGGAAGATGATGTGGAGCATCAAGGCATCAAGAGATTGAAGCTTAGACTCTAAGGGCATGTTCTTTTGCCAAGAAAGTTGCTTGGAAAGTGAATTTTTTCACTATTCATTAACTTTCCCACCCAAAATTTTCAATTTCTTGTTCTTTTGCATGAAAGTTAAACTGAGAAAGTTTGCCTACGTGGCGCTTGAATTGACCGGTTTTGGGAAAGTTTGTAATCGTTAAGAATTGTTGGGAAAGTTGTGGATTCCACATTTTTGTGGGTCCCACTATCCCATCTATCTCTCCCCTCCAACTCACCAACTTTTCACTTTCTCATTCCGACTTTCTACTGCCAAAAGAACACAAGAAAGTTGGGTGGACTCCACTTTACTTTTCCAACCCCACTTTTCATACAACTTTCCACCCAAAAGAACACAAAACTCCATTTTCTCTCTCATCAGATTCCAAACTTTCCCAACTTTTCCATTTCAACTTTCAAGCAGAAGACAGGCCCTAAGGAAAGCAATGTAATTCATGTATTATTTCACTTATTGCTTTTCTCCTTTTGAGCCAAAACTTAGACTTTAAGGGAAGCTTAGACTCTTTTTGAGTCGATAGATGGACTAACTCATTCATGCATATGTATTTTCCATCTTAGTGAGCTTTAGGATTATCATAGAAATCATCCTAATAGGTTCACCATGCCTTAAACTCAAACTGGAGTTTTTGGCTTTCTTATAGTCGACTGTTGAAGGCAGGACATGCGACTGAATGACCTCCATGTGCCTGGACAGCCTTCTATAGCCGACTGGTGTACATAGCTCAAGTCAACATTTCTTGACTATTTCTTAAGCTCTTGGAAACAGGCAACTGACGTTCATATTACAGGCGCATGTCTTCCATCAGGAGTCTGGGATTTGTTATCTAGTCGTCGGTGTGCCAAAGTGCGTAACTTGCATTTTCTGGGTTTCATCCCACTTTGCAAGTCAGTTGACTGATGAATAGTTTCCAGGCGCCTGTCTAATTTCAGGCGCCTGAGAATTGTTCATCTATTGTCTAAGGGCGCTAGTGCAAAAGTTGTGTTTTTAATGCTCTATTTCCATCCCATATGACAGTCGCTTGCTGAAGGATATTCAAGCGCCTGCACCTTGTACTGGCGCCTGTGTAGTCTTCTACAGTCGCCTGTCCTGACTCAGATTATAGCTGTTGGGATTTTTATAGCCGTTGACCAGTCGATTGTCAGTTGTTCATCAGTCGACTGTCCGTAGCATAAACTGCCAAAAATCTAGCCGTTGCATATTTTATTCTTTGGGGGTTTTTCTTAGGTTTGAGGGTTTATTTGGGGTTACTATATATAGGAGAGTGCTAAGTTCATTAGAACTTCTTGAAACTATTGAAAATCTCTTTGAGATTTGTAACGACTGGGTTTTCATGTATTTGGATTATCTATATTAAATATATGTTTTGGTGGATTTTCTCCTTATGTGTGGTTTCCGTCTCCGTAGCTTTCGTTTTCGATCGTTTCATCGTGATTTTCTAGCTTCTTCCTTAGAATCGTTGATCTTGGAGTGAGTCACTCATGACGAACTTCAAATCGCTCATATTTTAGAGTTAGAGTGATCTTAGAAGCTATAGGAATCTTCCCGAAGCTTCGCGCTTCATTTCGGCACTTTTCGTGCACCTTAGTTGGTTCAAGAAGGGGGACCAACCGACTAGATTGAGATCTAGTCGGTCAGGAACTCTACTGGAACCGACTAGTTCATTGAATCAATTGTACAGGAGTTACTGTTTACTTTTAGTCGGTCTAAGAACAACCACCGACCGACTAGATGTGAAACTAGTCGGTCAGAACTTGCTCTCAGACCGACTAGTTCATTTGATAAATTTCACCTAAGTTACTGTTTATCGTTAGTCGGTCCAAGAACAACCACCGACCGACTAGGTTGCAAACTAGTCGGTCAGCTATTGTTCTTTAACCGACTAATTCATTGACCATCTTGACGACCTGAGTTACTGTTTGATTTTAGTCGGTCACAGCTGGTCGACCGACCGACTAGTTCTCGAACTAGTCGGTCAACCACTCTTCTTTGACCGACTAACTGCTGTCGTAAACCTAGGGTTTGCCCAGCCGCCACACGATTTTCTATTTAAACCCCAAACGTTTTCTTTTTCTTTCTTTTCTCTTCTTGGCCATTTCCTTTCCCCCTTGACCTCTGATCTTCCCCAAGCTTCCTCTAGCCATTCCTCCTTCCTCAAGAGCCTCTCCCCCTCTCCATTTAGGCCGGCCATCACCTCTAGGCCGTCGAAAAACCCCCCAAAAACCCCAAAATCTCATTTCTCCAGATTTTCTCCCCATTTCCAGATCTGAGCCCTAGTTTTCCGGATCGTTCTTCCGTTGCCGTGCTTGCTCGGTATCGTTCTTCCGCTCCAATACGGTAGTGAATCGACCATTTAATGTTCTCATAACCCGTTTTGTGATTTTTGTTAAACCCTAATAAAACTAGGTTGGATGTTGTTCTAATATTGATTTGCCATGGCAGCGATCTCATCCCCGTAGCTAACATTTTGTGACGAATCTTCGTGATCGTCGTCCTCGGTGCTAGGCAAGTGAAACTTGCCACTTAGGGTCTTGGGCCATGTCTTAGGCCATTTGCTTGTTGTAGGCGTAAAAGAGACTAGGCGACGAAATGATACTCACCTATGCGCAATTTCAGGATCTTGCTTGACAACGAAGCTAGATCCGTCATTTATCATGTTGCATAACTACCATGTCATGTTTAATTTCAATTAACGGTACGCGAATTAATTGTCATGTCATTGCATTCTTTAAATGTTCCCGTGATTGCGTAGCTCCGCTACACCTAGTGAATTGATTGAGGCTAGGCACCTGGTTTTAGCGGGCACAACCCTACGCCAAATTGTGAACCTGAAAACAAGCTCTTGTGCGGGGCAACCCTGGCTCATTTACTGAGCATCGTGCGCAGGGACCCTGGCTTGTTTACGTGTGGGAGGGGTAAGGGTTAAGCGGCCAATCAACTGGGAGTCTGCCCGATCAGCAACTTCAGTTGTATGGCGTAAACTCTGGGTTCTGGGGTAGTGTTAAGCGGCCAATCAGAGTCTGCCCGATCAGCAACTTCAGTTGTAAGGCGTAAACTCTGGGTTCTGGGGTAGTGTTAAGCGGCCAATCAGTGTGAATGTCCAACAATTCAGCTGTAAGGCGTAAACATCTACAAATAACTCGAAAACGTGACTAGTGAGAAGATTGAGATTGTTAGTAGCTTGGCTACTCCTGTCATGCCATGATAATTGTTCACTTGCACTTGATGTTATACCATGTTTTGCTTGCACACTCATACTAAAACTGCCATGTCATGCATACTTTCAGAACTGCTAGGTTGTTAGTTTACCTTTCTTTCATTTTCCTTGCCTAAGTCTTTTAGACTTGCTGACATGTGCCCATTTACTCTTTTGGGTGACACATGTTAGATCCCGAGCCTAAGAGTGCTGCGGAGGACGTGGTGTTTGCTGACGCTGAGTCAGAATCCGCGTTCATCGAGGAGTACGAGGACACGGGCGATCAGTGCTTGTGTTCTTCGTTTTAGACTGTTTCTGTCGTCGGTGCGTAGCACCAATACTCTGTTTATGTTTGTCCTTGTTGGCCTTGTTCTGGGCCTTTAGACTCTTTCTTTTAGCCTGGTGGCTTTTCTGGATGTTGAACTTAAGTTTAATGTTTGGACATTGCTGAGATTTGGGATTTTATTTCCGTATCTCCTTGCGTTATTATCTTGTTCTGTCGTGGTTACAGGGACCTGCATATGATTTATTGACGCTTATCAGGCGTGTAGCTTCACAGCTCCACGTCTGAGCGGACCTTCTCACGTCTCGCCTCTATTTTAGGGAAGCGGAGCGTGACAGGTTTTGTTGGTGGCCCATACAGGTCCATCTGTAACTTCGAATTGTCGGAATAATGATAATAATATTAGAATGTCCAATAAACTAAGTTCGACATCCGAGTCATAACCTATGAGTCTGATCTGTTTCGTTTTCTGTGTCATTAGATGGCAGGAAGACGATTTACCAGTGGTGGTGGTAGCGCGCCCCCTCATGACGAGGAGCCTGAGCGGGAGCCCATCAATGAGGAGATGATGCGGATGATGCTTCAGATGATGCAGGTGCAGCAGGGCGTGCTCCTGTAAGTCCAGAATGCTCCAGTTGCTCGAGCTGCTCGGGCAATCCAGGATGCCCCTCGCTCCGAGCCGGGAGCGAAGCAGTTTCGGGAGCTGGGTCCCGCTTATTTTGATGGGTCTGAGGGTTCTCTAGCTGCCGATGAGTGGATTCAGAACATTGAGGTTAATTTGAAGATGGCGAAGATCAGCCCGGCTGGATGGGTTGGTCTGGCGAAGAGGCAGCTCAAGGATAATGCTCGGAACTGGTGGGATGCGGAAGAGAAGATGCTAGTGGAGCCGATAGCTTGGGCTACCTTTAAGTCCAGGTTTGATGAAGATTTCTTTCCGAAGGCTGTCAGGAAGGAGATGCTGCAGCGTTTTATTGAGCTGAAGCAAGGGAGCTTGACGGTGGATCAGTACCACCAAGAGTTCACTAGGCTGAGTCGGTTCGCACCGAAGATGGTGTAGGATGCTGATGAGAGGGCTCAGAGGTTCCTGCAGGGACTTGCTTTGGAGCTTCAGAGTTTTGTGTCTTCCTCTGATCTGGACTCTTATCAGAAGGTTCTGGTAGCTGCGAGGAGGCAGGAGCTGAACCTGAGCCAGAGGAGAGGACATGTTTTTGGTGCTGGGAAGAGGCCTATGGAGCAGGCGAGGGCGGTGGTTAGGCCTGGTTTCAAGCCTAATCAGCCGGTGCAGTTTAAGAGGCCATGATGGCCTAATCAGAAGACTTGCCATTTCTGCGGCAAGCCTGGCCACATCAAGGATCAGTGTAGGAAATTTCTGGGCCAGTGTTTGGTTTGTGGTGATGCTTCTCATGTCGCGAAGGATTGTCGGCATGCGAATCAGCTGCAGAGGGCACCTGTTGCAGCACAGCCGTTGCAGTAGAGATCGACTGTTCCCGCTGGACGTGGAGCAGCTCTTGTCCCTCAGAGGCAGGCCTTTCAGCAGGCTTTTCCGCCGAGGAGGCATGCTTTTCCGATGACCGCTGTGGAGAGCGAGGCTGTGGATGAGGTTATCGCAGGTAATCCTCAATCTAGCTGTCCTTCTTAGTTAGTTTTGTTTGTTAGATTATGTTGGTTGCTTGTACATGGTTGTTTGCTAGACTAGGGCTTGATTGTTAGACTGTTTGTAGGTGTGATTTTGGTGTGCACATTTCCTGCACGAGTCCTCTTTGACTCTGGTGCATTGATGTGCATTATTTCTCGGAGCTTCGTGGAGAAGCATTTCTTGTCGACGTCCCCTCATTCCAAGAGTTGGAATATCGTTACGGGGAATGGCGTGGTCTCGGTGCATCTTGGTTGCAATTCTTGCCCGTTGGTGGTTTGTGGACATGAGCTTTACGCTGATTTCATTGTCCACGACATCATCAACTATGATGCGGTCCTTGGGATGGATTGGCTTGCAAGTTTCTATGCTACGATCGACTGTCGGAGGAAGAAGGTGGTGTTTGAGATTTCCGGACATCCCGTATTTGAGTTCAGCCGGGGTAGCAGTTCACTCGGTCCGGTCAGGTTTCGGGCCAGGCCGGTGGAGTTTGTGGCTATGCAGATGGAGCTAGAGAGGCCAGCTGTAGTGCGTGAATTTGATGACGTCTTCCCCGAGGAGATGTCTGGGCTGCCACCCGATCGAGCTCTCGAGTTTTCGATTGATCTTATTCCGGGAGCGCAGCCGATTTCGAAGGCGCCATATCGTATGGCTCCAGCAGAGTTGGAGGAATTGCGGAAGCAGCTGGATGAGCTTTTACAGAAGGGTTATGTCAATCCTAGTGCCTCCGTGGGGAGCACCGGTGCTGCTGGTGAAGAAGAAGGATGGTTCGCGTAGTATGTGCGTGGACTATCGAGAGCTGAATGCGGTGACCATCAAGAATAAATACCCGTTGGCTCGCATCGTTGATATTTTTGATCAGCTTGGAGGTTCGAGGGTGTTTTCGAAGTTGGATCTGAGGAGTGGTTATCATCAGCTGAAGGTGAAGAAGGAAGATGTTCCGAAGACAGCATTCAGGACGAAGTATGGACACTATGAGTTTGTGGTTATGCCTTTCGGTGTAACCAATGCACCCGCTGTTTTCATGAATCTGATGAATCTGATCTTCTACGACTTTTTAGACAAGTTTGTCGTTATCTTTATTGACGACATTCTGATCTATTCTAAGTCGGAGGAGGAGCATGCATCGCACTTGAGGACGGTGTTGGAGATTTTGAGGAAGCATCGTTTGTATACTAAGTTTTCGAAGTGCGAGTTTTGGCTGGACAGAGTTGCTTTTCTCGGGCATGTGGTGACTGTAGATGGTATTTCAGTGGATCCCGAGAAGATCAGGGCCATCAGAGAGTGGCCTGTTCCGCAGTCAGCGTCTGAGATTCGGAGTTTCCTTGGGCTTGCCGGCGCTTCATTAAGGACTTTTCTCGTATTGCTGAGCCGATGACCAGATTGACGCGGAAGGATGTGCCTTTTGTTTGGTCGGGTGATTGTGAGAATGCCTTCGGTGTCTTGAGGGAGAGGTTGACGACTGCCCCTATTCTTGTCGTGCCTGATCGCAGTGGAGGATTTGAGATCTTTTGCGATGCTTCTGCCAAGTGTCTCGGTTGTGTGTTGCATCAGCACGGGCATGTTGTGGCGTATGCTTCGCGTCAGCTCAAGACTCATGAGAAGAATTACCTGACGCATGACTTGGAGTTGGCTGCCGTCGTGTTTGCGCTCAAGATTTGGAGGCACTTCTTGCTGAGTGAGAAAGTGAAGATCTTCACCGATCATAAAAGCTTGAAGTATATTTTTACTCAGAAGGAGCTCAACATGCGACATCGTCGATGGTTGGAGCTCATGGCGGATTATGAGATTGATTTGCAGTATCACCCTGGCAAGGTGAATGTGGTTCCTGATGCGCTGAGTAGGCTTCCAGCGGTGATGATTTTGACTTCGCAGTGGAGATTGCAGCAGGATTTTTGCGAGTCTGGATTTGAGATTGTTCTTCCTGGAGAGGCTTCTTTGTTGATGAGTATGCAGATTCAGTCGTCGATTGTGGATAGGATCAAGGCTGGCCAGGCTGGAGATCCGAAGCTGGTGAAGATTCGGGAGCAGGTAGAAGCTGGTCTGCGGACTGATTTTTTGATTCATGAGGATGGCTCGCTGAGGTTTGGAGCCAGGTTGTGTGTGCCAGCTGGGGATATCAGAGAGGAGTTGTTGGTGGAGGCACACAGTTCGCCGTATTCTGTGCATCCTGGTGGGACCAAGATATACAAGGATCTTCGTCTGAACTATTGGTGGCATGGTATGAAGAGGAGCCTGGCTCGGAGTGTAGCCAAGTGTCTGGTTTGCCAGCAAGTGAAGGCAGAGCATCAGCGTACGGCAGGGTTGCTACAACCGCTTCCGATTCCGGAGTGGAAGTGGCAACACATCACTATGGATTTCGTGACTGGACTACCTCGGAGTCCGAAGCAGAATGACGCGATTTGGGTGATCGTAGATCGATTGACCAAATCTGCGCACTTTATTCCATTCCGAGTAGGACAGTCCACTGAGGCGCTAGCGAGGAGATACATGGAGGTAAATTCTCTTACTCTCCGTTTCTATTTCCTTTTCCTAGTTTAGATAGTAATGTAATGTGAATCGTGCAGGAGATCGTACGACTTCACGGAGTCCCTGTGAGTATCGTGTCGGATAGAGACACGAGGTTCACATCTCAGTTCTGGCAGAGTTTGCAGAAGAGTTTGGGTACGCGTCTGAGTTTCAGCACGGCATACCATCCGCAGAAGGATGGCCAGTCCGAGAGGACAATTCAGATCTTGGAGGACATGCTGAGGGCGTGCATGTTGGATTTCAAGGGTTCGTGGGAGGACCATCTACATCTGGTAGAGTTTTTCTACAACAACAGCTTCCAGGCGAGTATTGGCATGGCGCCTTTCGCCGCGCTTTATGGGAGGAAATGTCGGTCGCCATTGAGTTGGGGTGACGTTGGTGATCGGGAGCTGTTGGGACCTGAGATGATTGTGGAGGCTGTGGATGTTGTCAGGAACATACGGGAGAGGCTGAGGATTGCTCAGGACCGTTTTAAGCATTGGGCGGATGCTAAACGGCGTCCTTTGGAGTTTCAGCTGGGCGACCATGTGTTCTTGAAGATTTCCCCGAATCGTGGCGTGATTCGCTTTGGGAAGTGAGGGAAGTTGAGCCCGCGATACATTGGACCGTTTGACATTCTGGAGAGAGTTGGCGAGGTAGCCTACCGCTTGGCCTTGCCACCATCTTTGGAAGGAGTTCACAATGTTTTCCATGTGTCGCAGCTTCGTCGATACATCGGTGATCCATCTCATGCTGTGGATTTCTCGGAGATTACCATTCGCCCTGATATGACGTATGACCAGCAGCCAGTGCAGATTCTGGACAGGCGTCAGAAGTCACTCCGGAACAAGGTTGTCAATCTTGTGAGGGTGATGTGGCGACACGGCTCGCCAGGAGAGTCTACTTGGGAGAATGAGGATGAGATGCGAGAGCGTTTCCCACTTTTGTTCCCGGACACGTGAGTGTTGGGAAATTCTGAGGACAGAATTTTTCTTAAGTTGGGGAGGATGTAACGACTGGTTTTTCATGTATTTGGATTATCTATATTATATATATGTTTTGGTGGATTTTCTCCTTATGTGTGGTTTCCGTCTCCGTAGCTTTTGTTTTCGATCGTTTCGTCGTGATTTTCTAGCTTCTTCCTTAGAATCGTTGATCTTGGAGTGAGTCACTCATGACGAACTTCAAATCGCTCATATTTTAGAGTTAGAGTGATCTTAGAAGCTATAAGAATCTTCCCGAAGCTTCGCGCTTCATTTCGGCACTTTTCGTGCACCTTAGTTGGTTCAAGAAGGGGGACCAACCGACTAGATTGAGATTTAGTCGGTCAGGAACTCTACTGGAACCGACTAGTTCATTGAATCAATTGTACATGAGTTACTGTTTACTCTTAGTCGGTCTAAGAACAACCACTGACCGACTAGATGTGAAACTAGTCGGTCAGAACTTGCTCTCAGACCGACTAGTTCATTTGATAAATTTCACCTAAGTTACTGTTTATCGTTAGTCGGTCCAAGAACAACCACCGACCGACTAGGTTGCAAACTAGTCGGTCAGCCATTGTTCTTTAACCGACTAATTCATTGACCATCTTGACGACCTGAGTTACTGTTTGATTTTAGTCGGTCACAGTTGGTCGACCGACCGACTAGTTCTCGAACTAGTCGGTCAACCACTCTTCTTTGACCGACTAACTGCTGTCGTAAACCTAGGGTTTGCCCAGCCGCCACACGATTTTCTATTTAAACCCCAAACGTTTTCTTTTCTTTCTTTTCTCTTCTCTTGGCCATTTCCTTTCCCCCTTGACCTCTGATCTTCCCCAAGCTTCCTCTAGCCATTCCTTCTTCCTCAAGAGCCTCTCCCCCTCTCCATTTAGGCCGGCCATCACCTCTAGGCCGCCGGAAAACCCCCCAAAACCCCCAAAATCTCATTTCTCCATATTTTCTCCCCATTTCCAGATCTGAGCCCTAGTTTTCCGGATCGTTCTTCCGTTGCCGTGCTTGCTCGGTATCGTTCTTCCGCTCCAATACGGTAGTGAATCAACCATTTAATGTTCTCATAACCCGTTTTGTGATTTTTGTTAAACCCTAATAAAACTAGGTTGGATGTTCTAATATTGATTTGCCATGGCAGCGATCTCATCCCCGTAGCTAACATTTTGTGACGAACCTTCGTGATCGTCGTCCTCGGTGCTAGGCAAGTGAAACTTGCCACTTAGGGTCTTGGGCCATGTCTTAGGCCATTTGCTTGTTGTAGGCGTAAAAGAGACTAGGCGACGAAATGATACTCGCCTATGCGCAATTTCAGGATCTTGCTTGACAACGAAGCTAGATCCGTCATTTATCATGTTGCATAACTACCATGTCATGTTTAATTTCAATTAACGGTACGCGAATTAATTGTCATGTCATTGCATTCTTTAAATGTTCCCGTGATTGTGTAGCTCCGCTACACCTAGTGAATTGATTGAGGCTAGGCACCTGGTTTTAGCGGGCACAACCCTACGCCAAATTGTGAACCTGAAAACAAGCTCTTGTGCGGGGCAACCCTGGCTCATTTACTGAGCATTGTGTGCAGGGACCCTGGCTTGTTTACGTGTGGGAGGGGTAAGGGTTAAGCGGCCAATCAACTGGGAGTCTGCCTGATCAGCAACTTCAGTTGTAAGGCGTAAACTCTGGGTTCTGGGGTAGTGTTAAGCGGCCAATCAGTGTGAATGTCCAACAATTCAGCTGTAAGGCGTAAACATCTACAAATAACTCGAAAACGTGACTAGTGAGAAGATTGAGATTGTTAGTAGCTTGGCTACTCCTGTCATGCCATGATAATTGTTCACTTGCACTTGATGTTATACCATGTCTTGCTTGCACACTCATACTAAAACTGCCATGTCATGCATACTTTCAGAACTGCTAGGTTGTTAGTTTACCTTTCTTTCAGTTTCCTTGCCTAAGTCTTTTAGACTTGCTGACATGTGCCCATTTACTCTTTTGGGTGACACATGTTAGATCCCGAGCCTGAGAGTGCTGCGGAGGACGTGGTGTTTGCTGACGCTGAGTCAGAATCCGCGTTCATCGAGGAGTACGAGGACACGGGCTATCAGTGCTTGTGTTCTTCGTTTTAGACTGTTTCTGTCGTCGGTGCGTAGCACCAATACTCTGTTTATGTTTGTCCTTGGCCTTGTTCTGGGCCTTTAGATTCTTTCTTTTTGCCTGGTGGCTTTTCTGGATGTTGAACTTAAGTTTAATGTTTGGACATTGCTGAGATTTGGGATTTTATTTCCGTATCTCCTTGCGTTATTATCTTGTTCTGTCGTGGTTACAGGGACCTGCATATGATTTATTGACGCTTATCAGGCGTGTAGCTTCACAGCTCCACGTCTGAGCGGACCTTCTCACGTCTCGCCTCCATTTTAGGGAAGCGGGGCGTGACAAGATTGATTAAGCCACTCTTAAACTCTCTCATTACCGTCTTAGAGCTCTTATTCTTCTTCATGCCTTGAAGTCAAGCTCAAGGGAAATCATCCAAGTGCAATTAAGCTAAACTCATCACTTGGAGATTCTCTTCCATGCATTCTTCTTCATATGAGTAAGTTCATCATCAAGGTAAGAGTATTTTTTACTTTGTTTTCTTTGAAACCCTAGTTTTTTGTGTGAGATCTAGTTACTCTCTGTGTGAGGTATAACCCTTGTGTAGGGTTGGTTGAGATCTCTCTTTGTGTGTGTTTGAGTCTCTCTTTGTGAGAGCAAGGATTTCTTTGTGTGAGAATCCAAAATCCTCTGTGTGAGGTATCTCTATGTGAGATTGTATTTACTATCTTGTGTAGGATTCATAGTGAATATTTGGTATGACTGGACGTACCTAATTTGGGGAACCAGGGTAAAATCTTGTGTTTGTGTTTGGATTGATTGTGTTGATTAATTTCTCTTGCACTTATTATTTTACATTTACAAGTTAAATTTTAATTGCACAATGTATTGCCATTACTCAATTCACCCTCCTCTAGAGTTTGTTGTTAGTATTGCAAGGTAGACGGTCCTTACAACTACTGACGAAAAGAAATGCATGGAGGTATGACTTGCCTTAAGGAACATTTGGCAGAAATTGTCAGGGATGTGATGACATGTACCGAAGCGGCTAAAGAAATGCAAGCAGGGATAAATTTACACCTATTTGCTAAGAGAAGAAAAGTAAATGTTAAAATTTGAGAAGAAGAGTATTAAGGAAAATTTAATAGTTAGGTCTAGAGGCGCAAACTCAGATGAGGATGAGGATGAGGATGAGAATGAGACCAAGGATGAGAGAGGGCTTAACAGAGCACTGAGAGCACGTAAGCAAGAATATGTTGAAGAAAAATAGGACTTGCTAGCAGAAGAATTTGAGCAGGATTGTCTGGTATGGACAGATGGGGTATGGGTTGTGTTGAACCTACTTGCAGATTGTTCGGTCTGCTAAAATGTGGTTCTGTTCGCTCTGAACCCACTGGCAGATTGTTTGGTAATCTCAAATCTGGTTTAGGTAGTGCCGACCCTTCTACTTTAACGAAAAAGGCAAAGCCTATGCAACTTTAAAGACCACATAACATATGGTATGAAAAATGCTAAGAGCTTTTTGATCGAAGTGTAGCCAATTTTTTGTAATTCAGTCACATTCCACACAATGTGGCCAATTATCCATACTACCAGCCCATAATAGATGCTTTTGCACGAGTAGGTTTTTGGTGTTCCTCCACCCAGTGCTTAGGAGTTTTTCCACACATATTTAGACATGGAGGTTGAGAAAACCAAAGCATATATTGAAACTTTTTATAACTATGTGGATGAGTAGGTTGCACACCAATGTGTGATGGTTAGACAACACAGAATAGAATGAAGATTATTAATCTTTTTGCGTATTCGACCTATGGAACAATGTTCCTTGACTCGATAGATACTACAAACAACTTTCAGAGTTGTTCATACATATTTGACCTGATGGATAAATATGTAGAAATAATTGAAGAGCATAGAGTCGTCTAAGTATTTATCGACAACAGAGCAAACTACAAATCAGCTAGGCATTTGCTGATGCAAAAAAGATGCTGGTTGGATTTAGACATGTCTGAGAGATTGGAACTAAACATCTCGAGTCAATTTGAAATAGACAAAGGTATATGGTTTTCAGATATTTTCATTTTTATATTTGATTTGGACGCTTCATTCAATTTCGAAAATATGTATGATAATTATAGGTGGAATTATACAGGATGAAAATTAGTGAATTTAGCTCCCAAATGCATGTATGTCGATAATGCAAGTCACTCCAGTATATATAAGAAAATTAGTTTCTTGTATGTTTCCTGTAAGCTTCTCTATATTTTCTGACCAAGTGGATTTTTGTTACTAAATGGTGGTCAATAATTTTTTTTGGGGGGGGGGCGAGTGTGAGAAAGCTTCAAATTTTACACGCTTAGCTGTGTGTGTTTTACGCCAAATGGTCTCTTCTTCAAACAGTAAACGAAACTTAACCGCAAAGACCAGGAATTTGTTAATGGAAAATCCTAAAAAAATAATTTATGTGCATTATAATATGAGGCTGAGAGAAAGACACTGCAAGAGGAGAACAATTGATGATCAACTGATTGACTTGGATCAAATTTTTTACGAGTACGATCCGTTGGAAGAATGGACCAAGGAGACAGACGATAGACTACTTAATGACAGATACAATCCTTGGTTGTCCGAAACGCTTGGGGAAGCAAAACAGACAAAAAGCAATCAGCCGCTACTAAGTTAGAGCCAAGTGAATCTCATGTATAATCGAAAGAAGACAGTAACTTGGCGAGAAAGCGATGATGATTTGTCTCCTACTAAGGTAGTCATGACAATTATTACACACAATATATATACTCTGACGTCTATGCAGATTATGATAGTCAATGCATGTACGGTTCAAATGTTACTAGGCAGTCTTATAGTCAAGGCAAAGCAGTTATGACATATTCTATTGAGCCAAGCCTGCCTTCTGCATATGATAAAATGATGATATCATTTTAGGGCCGGAATAAATGTAATATTTCTACCTACCTTACTATTCTACACCACAACCGAATGATATATTTTTGTATCTTTTGCTTTATTTTATTCATTTTTTGTATTATAAGGTTAGATTTATGCCTCATCATTTTTGAATTGTTTTTATTTTGTATTTATAAAATAATGAAGGGTTGGGGCGAGTTCTAAAGAAATTTCAGTTAAAAATTGTGTACAGCTATATATCTAATATAAATTATCGGTGCATTTATATGTATAAAATATAGTATAACTATATCTATTATACATTTGACAACGTTTTTTGAATTCTAGGACTGACTAGGATAAGATAAAGAGTGGCTGAGATTTGATCTTGATAAATCAATGGTTCAGATTGGATTTTGTGGGGAAAACTTAAATTTTGGTGGGAAAAGTGTCTTGGGAACCAAAACTTTGAAATTAAAAGTGTTCTGGGAAAGATTGTGGAGATTGAATTTGGTGGGAAAGTGCATTGGGAACCTAAACTTTGAAATTATTAGTGCATTGGGAAAGATTGTGGAGATTAAATTTGGGGGGAAAAGTGCCTTGGGAACCTAAACTTTGAAATTAAAAGTGCTTTGGGAGAGATTGTGGTGAATCATGATCCATCAAGCCGAAGGGGCCCGCGCCAAAGGGGCCCACGCCTAAGGCGCCCGCTAAATATTTTTACGCTAATTTATTGTTTCGCGCCAAAGGCAGGCACGTGCGCCAAATTTGTTGTTCGACACCGAATTTGTTCCGCGCCGAAGGCGCCTGCGCCGAATTTGTTGTTCCGCGCCGAAGACATCCGCGTCGAAGTTGCACGTGCCGCTAAATATTTTTACGCTAATTTATTGTTCTGTTAAATTTTGGACGTGGAAATAAATTTCGAGGAACAAAGATTTCACGGGGGAAATCTTAAATGAACCGTGCCACGGGCACGGGTTATGACTAGTATATATATGTGGGATTAATGTAGAGCAGGTGGCACCTGATCCAGTCGATCAGGTGCAAGACACAAAAAGGTGTGACCCAGCGAGTACAAGCCCATGTGGGGGCTTGTACTTACCACCTTTTCTGTGTCTTAGCACCTGATCTACTGGATTAGGTGCCACCTTTTCTACATTAAATCCTATATATATGTAATACGTTACAATATGTATATACATATTTAAAATATCTCTGAAACTGAAACCGATACCCAAAACGAAACTACCAATATAGACGAAACGAAAGGAAATTCTGAAACCACCGAAACAAGTGAAACTGATCGAAACCTAAAATTCATTGGAAGACCGAAACCGAAACCGAAATCGAAACTAAGACCTATAACCTTGGTTTGAAAATACGAATTCTATCTCCATGTTCTTAGAATGCTTTGACTCATATGGATGAGGCTAATTGAAAAATGACGTGCACATGTGTTGTTGCAGAAAAACTGGGTTGCGATCAAATATTGGAAATTGAATCTGATTTGGACTGAACATGGTACTAGAGATGTTGATTATCGTTATGGCACTGGTGTTGGGACATGTTTTGAAAGATGAATACCAATGAAGATGTGAGAAAAGAGATAGCAATTAAGGTACTAGGATGAAAACTAAAGAGATCAAAAGATGGTGAGAGAACCGGGATGGGATCTAATGAGATGGCTAGATCTAAAGATATCAGCAGGATGGAGGGGGGTTTTGGAGTTCCAGTTGGAGAACATTAGAATTTTAGATTGTGGAAGAGAAAAATATGAGTTGGTTGTTATATAGATAGGATCATGAAGAGATTAAATTGGATTGCGAGAGGAAAGAGAGTAGTCAGAGTCAATCAGATTTTGACTTTATGTTGAGAGAGAAAAGAAGGAACGGAGATGATGATGATGGTGAACTAGAACCCAAACTAGGGCTAAGGGCAGTGGTTGATGAAGATCAAGGTGAAAAACAAGTAGAGAGACATGAGCATGTGAAAGTGGTTCGGGGTGGTTGAAGATGATTCGGCAGTTGTACCTGTAATAGAAGAAGAAAAAAGAGACTAGGTTAAAGAGAGAGACCTGTGACAGTTAAGGAAACACTTGATGTTGGCCAAGCTCGAGGCATGTGCTAGAAAAGCACGAACCGGTCCAAACTCATGGCTGGAGGACAATGACAATATCAGGAAAAGGTTTCTATGGCCCTGATACCATATTCAAATTGGAGAAGAAACTCTTTCTTCTCAGTTATCTTGAGAGAGAGTGAGAGAGAGAGAGAGAGAGAGTGAGAGAGTGAGATATATATATATATATATATATATATATATATATATATATATATATATATATATATATATATGAGGCTTTTGACGAACAGAACGTTCGACGAACTACTCGTGAACAAGCTCGGTATATGTTCGTTTACGTTCGTCCTGGAAGCTTAATGGACAAGCTTGAACAGATTTTTAGAGCTAGGTTAGTTAACGAACAGAGCTTGAATATAACTGTGTTCGTTCATTTATGTTCATGAACAAGCTCGTTAAGTGTTCGTGAACAAACTCGTTAAGTGATGTTCATGAACAAGCTCGTTATGTGTTCGTGAACAAACTCGTTAAGTGATGTTCATGAACAAGATCGTTAAGTGTTCGTGAACGAACATGTACCAAAAATAGTAAATTTAGACAAATACTATATTTTTTACTATGCTTGGAATGGAAGCTTGTAATGGGATTTATGGAGCTATTATGCTGGATTTATTTGTTTTTGTCCTGCAAATATTTAATCCTTTTATTTAATCGATTTAGTCATTGGCAATTATGTTTAAATATTATTATTCCCGATTAAAAAATTGGCGTTCGTTTGATTGATTGAAAATCTGTTCATGAACAAGATTGATTGTATGTTCACGAAGAACAAGCTCGATAAGTCTTGTTAACGAACAAAACATTCGATTAACTACTCGTGAACAAGCTCAGTAAATGTTCGTTTACGTTCATTTATGTTCGTTCAGTAAGCTTAACGTACAAGCTTGAACATTTTTTTAGAGCTCGGTTAGTAAACGAACAGAGCTTGAACATGAATTTTGTTCATGAACAAAACCAAGCTACATGTTCAAGCTCGTTCGTCAACAACCCTATATTTATGCAAAAAATGTACTTGAGGTTGACCTCAGGTATTTCTACCTGCGCACAACCCCGCTGTTCGGGGTTTGTAAGTATTGTTTTTTGAAATTTTTTTGCAGTAGGTAGATATACTTGTTATGTAGCTCCCCACAAAATTTCAGGTCAATCCGATCTGGACAGATTTGCGCAACGTTTTTGAAATCGATGAACGGAGGCTCAAACGGTGTCGGATTGACCTGAAATTTTGTGGGGAGCTACATAACAAGTATATCTACCTATTGCAAAAAAATTCAAAAAAAATACTTACAAACCCCGAACAACGGGGTTGTGTAGGGAATTCTGCCTGAGGTCAGCCTCAGGCACATTTCCCTATATATATATATAATTTTTCCTGCGCTGTCAGCAATTCGTGGCCTTAAATATTTTTTAATTTTTTTGTAGTCCGTTCTACAACTTGTTAACTAGCTCCCCACCAATTTTCAAGCGGATCCAACACCGTTTGAGCCTCCGTTCATCCATTTCAAAAAACCGCTCCAGAATTCCGAACTTTCAGCGCAACGTTTTTGAAATGGATGAACAGAGGCTCAAACGGTGTTGGATCGGCTTGAAAATTGGTGGGGAGCTAGTTAACAAGTTGTAGCTTGGACTGCAAAAAAATTTAAATAAATATTTTAAGGCCCCGAATTGCTGACAGCGTAGGTCAAATTTCCTGCGCAGTCAGCTCAGGCCCATATTTCTCATATATATCTATATATTAAAACACAAGTGTTTTTGAATTCTAGGGCTGACTAGGACAAGCTGACTAGGACAAATAGGTTGATAGAAAGACGGCTTGGATTTAATCTTGAGGAATGAATGGTTGAGATGCGATTTTGTGGAAAGTTTTGGAGGGAAAAACTTTTCTGGGGAAATGAAAGTTTCTGGGGAAATGAAAGTTTATTGGGAATAGCAGAGTGCACACAATTAATGCCATTGGGAAAAAACATTAACTTGCATTTAATGTTGCTGCAGATCGAATCAAATGATCTCTCCTTTAATGCATGGCCGACTGTCTCTTTGACTCATGGGGAAAATGAGAATTATTTCCCGCGCCGAAGGCGCCCACTAAATTTTTTACGCTAATTTGTTGTTCCGCGTTAAAGACGTCCGCGCCGATTTTTTACGCTAATTTGTTGTTCCGTGCCAAAGACGCCCGCGCCGATTTTTGTTCCGCGCCAAAGACGTCCGCGCCGATTTTTTACGCTAATTTGTTCCGTGCCGAAGGCGCTTGCTAAATTTTTTTACGCTAATTCGTTGTTCCGCGCTAACGATGCCTGCGCCGATTTTTTACGCTAATTTGTTGTTTCGCGTCGAAGGCACCCGTGCCGATTTTGTTGTTCCGTGCCGAAGGCGCCCGTGTCGTTAAATATTTTTATGCTAATTTGTTATTTCGCGTAATTTTGGCTATGGAAATAATTTTTTGGAAACAAATATTTCGCGGGAGAAAATCTTAAATGAACCGTGCCCGCGGGCATATGTTATGACTAGTATATATATATGAGGAAACGGGAAATAGGATGTCACAGGAGAGAATCCTCTTCTGTGTCGGTCAAAAACTCCAAACTCCAAACTTTTTTGTAAGATCCGAGCCATTCATCTCGATCCCACCCTCTAAAACCCTTGCCCATCAATTTTCAGCCCGATCCGAAGTGTTTTGCCCGTTCATCCATCCGACCCAAATTTAACGGTTTCGCATGAACAGAACTTTTGCAAAGGTTGGATGAACGGGAAAAATACCTCGGATCGGGCTGAAAATTGGTGGGTAAGGGTTTTAGAGGGTGGAGATCGAGATGAACGGTTCGGATCATACACAAAACGTGTGGAGTTTGGAGTTTTTGACCGACACAGGAGAGGATTCTTTCCTCTGACACCCTATTTCCAGTTTCATATATATATATAGAAAATGGGATCTAGGGTGCCTCCTTAGATGAAATCTAAGGAGGCGCCCCCATTTTCCCCTATCTCCCATAAATTTTTTGGAATGTTTTTTGCATGGGATTGTTGTTCACTTCATGGATGATTAATGTACCAAATTTCAAGGGATTCATATACTTTTTGAGCCACCATGTACCTCTTACAACTTCAACGGTCTAAAAACGTGCTGAAAAACCCATGAAGTAAGGGGTAGATGGTGGCTCAAAAAGTATTGAAATCCCTTGAAATTTGGTATGTTGATCATCCATGAGGTGAACATTCCCTTTAAAAAAAATTCCAAAAAAATTGTGGGAAATGGGGGAAATGGGTGCGCCTCCTTAGATTGAATCTAAGGAGGCACCTTACGATCCATTTACCCATATATATATATATGAGAACCATGTAGATCAGGTGGCACCTGATCTAATTGATCAGGTGCAAGACACAAAAAGGCGGGCCACACAGAAAGTACAAGCCCATGTGGGCTTATACTTTCCACATTTTTGTGTCTTGGCACCTGATCTATTAGATCAGGTGCCACCTTTTCTACATTATATGTATGTATGTATGTATGTATATGTACGTATGTGTGCTGATAGCACATGTTCGTTTTACCTGTGCTGTTAGCAATTTGAGGGGAAAACATATTTTAATTTCTTTGCAATGTGTTCTACAACTTGTTAGCTACATCACCACCAATTTTCATGCCAATCCAACACTTTGAGCCTCAATCCATCCATTTCAAAAAGATTGTGTCGACAATTTCAGAACTTGAGCTATCCTTTTGAAATGCATCGACGGAGACTCAAAAAGTGTTGGATTGACTTGAAAATTGGCGGGGTTGTTGCTAATAAGGTGTAGAACACATTGCAATTTTTTGAAAAAGATACTTTTTGAACCGCTAAAATGCTGACAGCACAGGAAAATATACTAGTCATAACCCGTGTCCTCGACATCCATATTCCTCATGTATATATACTGTCATAACCCGTGTTCGTGGGCACGGTTCATTTAAGATTTTTTCCCCTGCGAAATCTTTGTTCCTAAAAAATTATTTCCACGGCCAAAATTGCGCGGAATAACAAAAAATATTTAATGGCAACAAATTCGGTGTAGAACAAAAAATTTGGTGAGGGCGCCTTCAGCGTAGAACAACAAATTAGCGTAAAAAATTTTGGCGGGAACGCCTTTGGCGTGGAACAACAAAATAGCGTAAAAAATTTGCAGGTGCCTTCGGCGCGGGAAAATATCCTTATCTTGTTGCCCCATGCGTCGAAAAGACGGTAGGCCCTGCGTTGAGTGAGAGATCATTTGATCTGCAGCAGCATTTGATCTGCAACATTACGTGCAAGTTAAAGTTTTTTTCCCCAAATGCATTAATTGTGTGCGCTCTGCTATTCCCCAGAAACTTTCATTCCTCAGAAATCTTCATTTCCACAGAAACTTTCATTTCCCCAGAAATGTTTTTCTCTCCAAAACTTTCTACAAAATCTCATCGCAACCATCCTTTCCTCAAGATTAAATCTCAGACGTTCTTTTATCAACACTTTTTACTAGTCAGCTTGTCCTAGTCAGCTCTAGAATTCAAAAATAGTCATCAAATGTAATATAGATATATAGGTAAATCTTCAAATGCAAACATCTCGCATGGTGCGAAATGTTTTTTATTTTTTATTTTTTGAAAAAAATTCCGCCTTCATTTGATGTTGTATACTCCACTCAAAAAATAATGGTTGAAAAATAATATAATTTGGCCGTCAGTCAAGGCATTGCAGAAAGTTCTTTTGTCATGAAATTGTTAAATTTGTAACGGATTGATCGGTGCTCAAATCCCCATAGGGTTCACTCATTATTTTCCCTAGGGTATATGATTGTATGGATTAAACATTAAAAAAAATTTCAAAAAAAATTGTTTTTGCACCCAAAAATCACTATATATCTAGAAAAAGGGATATATGAGCATTCGGTGAGGAAATTTCATATACTGTCATCATTAAACTTCAATTTCTGTTCTTTTTTCTAATAATCACCCCAGTTCATCTTGATGTACATATAATAGATGATGAATATACCAAAAATCAAGTGAATCCAACGCTATTTTACCCTCGATCCGATTGTTACAAATTCAACGTTTTAAGAACAATAGAACTTTTTGTCACGAGCTGATCGAAGGTCAAATCCCACTAGGGTTCACCCATATTTGGGATTTTGGGGTTTTAGAATGTGTACCACAATGCTAAGCAAATTTTTGTTGAAGAAATTAAGTGGAATGTGATGTTTTTGAAGGGCGGTGTAGGAAATTTCCTACACCGGATGCGCACCTCCCTCATCCCTATATCTATATATATTGAAGGGGCATATATATATATATATATATAATAAAGGATGACGATTTTGAATCTTATCCTAATCGGACAAAGATTTGTCCTACGTGGCAAGTTTGTCCTAGGTGGCAATGACAATTTTGGGGGACTTAAATTTTGGGGGGAACCATAAATTTTGGGGGGAACTTGAAATTTTGGGTGGAAACTTGAAATTTGGGAGAACGTGAAATTTGAAGGGGGAAAAACTCAGCCATTAAATAAAACGTGCCCATATGGGCACGTGTAATGACTAGTATAAATATGTATATAGGCTACCCTAGAAAGGTTAGAGAGAAAAAGGAAATTGCCGTTAAAAATGAAGAAAATGCAATAACCTTGGAGCCTAAAAATGAAAATACATAAGAAAGGAGATATATATATATATGTAAGAAAAGAAACACGCAAGGAAGAAAACGAATAACAAATATCACTGTAACCGGTGCATTTAAGTCTAATATTGAAGTTTGATTTAAAGCTTGATGATTGTGGTTTGTGATTTCATTTTATCAATGAAGCGCATTCATTATTATACAATTGACACTTATATACAACTAACAGCAGACTTAGTTGTGTATCTGTGTATGTGGTTTGATGTGTGTTCTGTAGACTTAGTTGCGTTTGCTTCTAAGAGTCCTTTGGAAACATGAATTATCCCTAAATGCTTTTTAGAATGGAGCTTTAGATATATAAGGTTTTAGTGATTTAAAGTTTTAAGTGCTTATCAGAAAATACTGATATTTGAAAAAATAATAATTGAAGGAATATGGATAAGAAAAAGATGTGCTAAAGCGAGCTTAGATAGAGTTAATAATAAAAATAAAGAGAATTTTCAATCATAAATTAGATTGCATTGACCTTATTGTTAGAGAAAAAAGAGGAGAAAAAAAAGAGGAGAGTATATTAACATGCTTTTGGCTTCTGCCATTGAAAAAATTGCAAATTTGGCTTCTCCAGACAGCTTTATGACTCTGTGATAATCAAACATCCAATTTTTTTTGGAAAAAAACACTTATTTTCTTTAAAAGAAACAGAAGCGATCATTAGAAGTAATGCTAAACACACCTACTGACATGTTTGGATAGCCCCCATCCAACTAATTTTTTCTATGAGAAGGATTAGCTTGTTTCTGTGCTGACCCCATCCAGTAGATTATAATTTTTGTTTGCCATTTTTCGTATGGGAATGATTTACTTGTTTGGGTGTTGATTTTTTTCTTACAAATTCAAAGGATTATAATTCAAAATGTGGGTCAGTCCTTTGCATTAAAAGGGAAGGTCTTGACATCCTTTTTAGTTCAAAGGAAATTAATGATATATGATGGAAGTAACATGTCATTGGACAAAGTTTTTGGACTGCAATACCAAGGAATTTTATCCCTTGGAATATTGTTGTGATCCAATGGATTCCCATCCAAGATGAAATCCTTGGATTTTGATCGCAACCATCCAGACAAACCCTAAATTGCTTTTATCACAGCCCTCTTTATTAGGCAGAAGAGTTGATTGATTGTTGTTAGGTTGTAGAGTTCATGGATTTTCTTTTTATATATGGGAGCTCACATCGCTGCTATTCAACTGTCAGGCAGCGTCACTAACATGTAATGGAAATGAGATCAGCCATGAAGACTCTCAATTAAGGATCAAACAATTAAAGGACGAAAATGATAAGCTAAAGGAAAGGTAATTATGCACATTATGCGAAGGCCACATTGTTATAGAAAACATACTGCTTGATTGTTAAACCTTAACTTTTGAAGGATAAAGGGCATTGAGGAGACGATGTCACGTGAACTGCAGCATGAGAGTGAGAAGAATAAATTGCTAACTGATCAAGTAAGTTTCATGCTATTCCAATTCAATTATTTTCCTTTACTGTACCATCTGGAAGTGTCTTGTAAGTAGGTAATGTCATGATTCTATGATCCCCCATGCATCAATTTCGTTCTGTTATAGGTGTGGTGATAGTTTATATTCAACTGCTGCATTATAATTGAAGAGAGACCCCAAGTGTTCATAGAAATCCCAGCTTAGGATATATAAGAATGATTCTTGATCGTCCTTCTTCCATTTGCAACATGACGGCTACAACTTTTTTTACTCTTCCTTTAGACATTCAATGCTGTATCAACTGCATGTCAATATTTAACAAGTCACCAGCATTTTATAATAGAAGTTGAACTCTTGGGCATGACCTTTAATGAAAATTTCTCATTATTTCACATTGTACTATATTTTTTGGAAAAAAATTCAATTGAAATCAAAACAGGCGGTTGATTGCACTAAAGTAATTTAACCTGGCCCTCAACCCTATTAATGTTCCGAATTTATCTCTTCAACCAACATATTTGTGTGGGCGTATGACGGGTGTCAACTGTCCAACTAGCCTCAAGACTCGATGTGGGTATCTTCCAAATCCAATAACTGGAAAACACACATTATAAATGTGCGTACTAATACGCATGTAATGGGAATGCCCTTAACCAGTTGTCAATAGTTCAAAAATAAACTTAGATTTCCGCCTAACATAATCTGAATTTCATGTGTTGCATATAAAGGTTCTGTCACACTCTGCATCCCGGGACACTGTTGTTTTTCACAATAATTGACATCTCCTACCGTTAACCAATGAAAATAATCTAGGCTACGAATAGATGTGAATCAGAATGCTTATATGGAAGTTCATTAATACTTGAGAGTTACAAAAGTCGGATACATCACTCTCACAAATACATTAAAGATACATCAAAGATATCACGCACTCACAAATCAGAAATCTACGCTCTCCATAATAAACTCAGTGTCCTCAAAAGTAGGGGCCTCCCCCAATTCCGTCTTAGCACCTGACGATGCACTAAAAATGGAGCCGTCAGTTTGTTATTGGTAATTCACAATAATTCTAGAATTTGAAGTTAAACAGTTATATATGCATGAAAATGAAAGACTAATCAGAACAATAAATAAAGCGGAAATTGGAAAGTGAGACAGTATGTAAAATAATATTCAGTTAATGTTTATGTTAACCGTCTTCTAGCAGTTAAACCAATCCTAGATTGTGAATCATATCGGAGTGTACAATAAGCAAATATGAGTCTACCTGAAGCCACATGTGCGCTCACCTGGGCCGAGCCCCTACGTAGAACCAAGGAGGGCTTTTGAGTCCAAAATAGAAGTAGAAGGAACTCAAAATTACGTCCGATAATACCCAGAAGATCACATTGGATGCATGATGTGACCTGGTCGGAGACTTGATGCAGTCAGAAATCCAGAAGTATGTCTCCAGTTGCTCATGCACTCTCTAATATGATTTACCTCAAAAATCTGGTGAGCCTGAAGTTCCAAGTGTGTCAAAGTGTACATCTCTCAGTATCACAATGGCAAAGTACACGTGTCGTTCTAAGTTGGTGGTATAGAGTTGGTTAAACATACATTATAAAGTAAGGTTTCTAAAACAAGTCTAAGAGTTACATCAAAACTAACTAGTGTGGCTGTTGTGTTATGTGGTTCAAGACCAATCTTGAATTATAAGTATATAAATTTACAGAAGTTCATGCCAACATGCCCAGCAACAAGACAATGCGACTTGTTAGGTGACATCATAGCGAGTCATGTACGGAAATAATAACAAGGCATTGCAAGATCATATTTCTTCCATAGCACAACCAACATACTATTAATTTTGGTGTGACGAGATAGCAGACAACATGTGACATAATAAACTATCAGGAATACCATGCATCAAAAGGAATAATGGTCTAAACATGTGACATAACATTCTAAGCACAACTACAAGTGATATAGTATTTAAACTTGGAAAGCAGACAATAAATATAAATGACATTCTAACCTGGATAGCACATTTGGAAAAGAGATGGCAACCTGAAACATGGGGGGATAACACTGGGGGATGGACAATTATGATGATCTTAGTGAGTTCTCATCCTTGATCGTTCTAAGGGTCATATTTATACATGCTCCTTAAATGTCAACCAACAGTAGTAGATCAAAACAATTTTAGTTTGAGCATGGGACTAAGCCGATGGTAAAACCGATATCCAACCATCATTACCAAGAGGGGCAAGGCCCAAGGGTCCAATAAGTGAGAAGGGCAAAAGCCACATGTCCAACATTAACCATACCAGCATCCACTAAACCAACCCACGGCCAAAACCAAGCAACAGAGCCAACCAAATCCAACAATAAATAGTAAGACAGAGAGTAAAAGTCCAGAGGGGTCACGAATAAGGCAGTGTGGACCTAAACATGTCATGGCTAAGTGCAGTGGACCTAAACAGGTCACGGCTAAGTGCATGGGAGCCAAACAGGTCACGGGTTAAGGGCTTAGGAGCCTCCAACAGTCACAACAGAGAGCATAGCCCGAGCCAAAGGTCACATCAACAGAACCACCACAGCCGTGGTGAGGGACGGCAGTGGGGGTCGTCGCCAAGCCCACAAGCTCAGAAAAATCATCATTGCAAGGAATTAAAAGAATTTAAAAGCAAAAGTCTAGAATTAAAGTAATTTATCGAAATTTGAAGATAAACTAATGGATCCGATTTTTGTCGCCTTGCCGTGGGGTGGCTGTAGCTGCTCGGGAGGGGAGGACATGAAATCCAAAAGCCAATAGCAACATCGAAAACAAAACTGAAGTCTTTTTGAAGAGAAAAATAATTTTTGCAAGTTCTCAAGAAACCAACAGCAAACCCTTAAGTAAAGGGGCTCGAGTCTTACCGTGAGAACGATGAGAGAAAGGCGGAGATTAATCATGACGTTTAGGGTGATGGGACAAGTAACGGCAAAGTTCAGAGGGGTTGTCAGTATTCGTGTTGATAGGCACCGACGAATCTTGGTGGGCAAAGCCCTCGTGGGCTGTCGGCTGAGGTGGAGAGAGAAGAGGATGTGCAAAGCTCGGGGATGAGGTGGAGAAAGAGGAAGATGCTCAGGCAGTCGAGGGTTTTGCTATGTCGATCGAATGAAGGAACGCATATGTTTCGAGATCTTTCGTCATTCGTGTGAACGAGTGAGGCTGAGGGTCAGGGATGCCTCGATGGGGGATAAAAAATCGTGTAGGAGAGAGTAATGGGATGGGGGATACTAATTAGGTGGATGATAGGCCGCTAGGGAAACATGCCAAGGAAAACAAAGAAAAAGAGAGAGAGAGAGAAAAAGAGAAAATAGGGGCCGGCTTCATTAAGAAAATGGGCCTTTACAAGTTCCATCATTGCAAATGGTGATGTTATAATATCTCCATATCTTAAAGAAGCATTGGGTTTCCAAAAGGGCATCATGTGAATTTCATGATGTGTCAAAAAACTTAAAAGCTGGGGTTGTCCAGGTCCTGTTGCTTATAATTACCATGGCTTAGATGGCCATTCACATAAAAGGATTTTTGGTTTGGCTATGTTACAATTTTGCATCCGCGTATCAGTGTTTTAAATATCGGATATTGGTTGTGTATCGACCTAGGAAATTTGATATCGGATTGCGGATATCGGGGATATATCAGGGATATTGACTAAATATTGGAGTGTCGTATCGGAGGCTTATATGTAAGTATAGATGTATCTAAGAAGATATAAACTATACTAACTCAAATAAAAGTATGTTTTGGTTATACTTATCTCGTTAAACATGAATATCGGGAATATTGACTAAGTATCGGAGTGTCATATCAGAGGCTAAAAATTGATGTCAAATAAAAGCATATGTGTCTAAGAAAATATAAACTATAGAAACACAAATAAAAGTATGTTTTGGGTATACTTACATCATTAAACGTGAATACTGGCAATCCACTTGGTGGAATATTTCTTTAAGTGATCACAAACCAAGCGAGTTAAATACCCACAAAATATGATTCACGTGGATTAATATTAACAGTGTGAAGATGAAAATCATAAATTGAAAAAATGTAAAAATGTAAAAAAGGGAAAGAATACTACCTTGATCGGAAAACCCTCTCTTGAGAAGAACAAACGCTGGAATGAAAAAACCGACAACTGAAAAAATTCAGAAAAAATGAAAAAAATGAAAAAAATTAAAAGGTAAAGAATACTAAGTACTAAATACTAAATTTGATTGGAAAATCCCTTGCGAAGTCGAATACCAGATGTCAAAGCTCGATCGACGAAAAAAAAAACCTAAAACTGGAAGGAAATAAAATCAAAAAAGAACAAACTGAAAAACTGAAACTTAAAAAAGGGCTCGACTACTCACCTTGATCAGAAAACACTCCATTGCAAAGATTGAATGCCGGACACCGAAGCTCAATCGATTGTCTTCGAAAATTTTCGCCGGACGGAGAGGAGCGGAGCGGCGTAAGGAGCAGAGTGTCGAGAGGAGCGGAGCGGCGTGTTTAGATTTAGAGAAAAGCAGCGATTATCTCTTAAAAATTCTGATGCCTCTTGTCATTTTAAGTAACGAATTTGATCAGGTGACTCAGATCGAATCCACTTTTAAGTGGACCGACCTGCTACCTTTTTTTTTAAAATATTTGAATTACGGTCTATATTTCATAGGGATATATCGGCCGTGATATCGGCCGCAACCCGATACTGCGGCGATATTTCCCAAAATATCGGAAAACTCAATATATAAGCACATATCATATCAGCCTAGTGATAAAATCGATATTGCGGCCGATATAACGGGTATCAGACCGATATTTAGAACACTGCCGCATATATACGAGTCCTCCATGTGCTTGGGCGAAATATTGGTATGTCTGTTTCTTGTTGCTGGGATTGTGGTGATGATTTAAATGTTTGTTCACTTCAAACAACTGAGCTCATTGATCACTAGTATGGGGAACTTGTCTGGCACCGTCTCCTTGTTCAACGCTCGGTAGTCCACGCAGAAACGCCAGCTCCTATCCTTCTTCACCAGTAGTACGAGACTGGAAAAAGGGCTCATACTGGGCTGTAGCATGCCGCCTGCACCATCTCTGCCACCATCCTCTCAATCTTGTTCTTCTGTGCCTGTGGGTAGCGGTAGGGCCTCACACTGATGTGGGGACACACCCTCCTGCAAAACTATGGCATGCTCGTGATCTCTCGGCGGTGGGAGTCCTCGTGGCTCCTGAAAGACATCGAACTGCTCCATCAACTGTTGTACCTCCCCTGGAATGTGATGCTCCCGCTGGCCTCATCGCCACCCTCGCCCGTCAACATATATAACTACATTAGGTATCCACCTCCCTCCGTCTGAATGATCCTCATCATGGTCTTCAACGAGACCAATACTTTGCGTAGGCTGTCCCCCTGTAAGACTACGACTCTCCCATCCTCCTGGAACTCCATTTTGAGCAGTTTCCAGTTCACGGTCATCTCCTCCAGCGTCTGTAACCAAGTCATGCCTAGGATGACATCGGTACTCCCCAAGTCTAGCGGCACGAAGTCAGCTATCACCTGCACCCATTATAGCACGAGCACCAGCCCTCTACAAACCCTATGGCTGCTCTCCTTCACTGTCCCCATCATGACACTGAAGCTGCCACAGTCTGTCAGCTGGAGCTCCTGTTGAGCCACGACCCTACTCGAAATGAAATTGTGGGCCGCCCCACTGTCAATGAGTACTGTCACCTTTTGGTCGCCGATATGTCCCCTCAACTTCATGGTACGGTTTGTTGTAAACCCTACCACGAAGTTAAGGGAAACCTTCGCCACGTCTAGCTGATTGCCCTCCGACTCCAACTCAGCGGTCTCGTCCTCCACATCAACCTCGTCATCATTATCCTCAAGTAGTAGCACCTGGAGCTTGCGCCCTGCACATCTATGGCCTGGTGTGAATCGCTCGTTCAATCTAAAACATAGGCTCTTCTGTTGCTTCTCCCTCATCTCCGCGTCAGTCATCTGCCTGAACTGCCCCCAGCCTACGGTGCACTACTCTTTTCCTTGGTAGCAGGATCCGCTCCCGTAGTGGTTCTCTGCTGCCCTCCTGTCACTGTCTGGCTACGAAAAACTGGGTCACTCCAACCACCCCTCGCCTTCCGCTCCTCCAACTGCCAGTCCTCTACCATCTGTGCGTACTCCATGGCCTCCATCAGACTTTGAGTCTTCTGCATGTGCACTGATGCTCGAATAGTGGCCCTCAATCCCTTCATGAAGGTGCTCTCCATCGTCTCATCAGTCACTCCGTGCACCTGTCCTGATAAGGCCTCGAACCTCTCAAGGTAATCTCCCACTATGCACTCCTGTCTAAGTGATAGCTGTTGCTCCCTTACATTTTCCACATGTGGATCTCTGAACCTCTCCACCATCTGGTCTCTGACTACCTCCCACGAGCGAAAAGGCCGTCTCGTGTCTTTTCACTGAAACCAAGCTAGGGCCTCCCCATCCAGACATATCGCCGCTGCCTCCAGCTTCTTCTTCTCGGTCATGCGAGAGACTCTAAAAAATCTCTCTGCTCCCTCGAATCTGGGTCCACCCCCTCGAAGACATGGATTTTCAGCTTCCGCAGCATGTCCATATTGAATCCCCCGGTCTCCCCTCGTCCTCCGCCATGTCTAGGCTGGTGGTAGGCCTCCTCGGTCCACATGTCCTCCCTCTCTATCACCTCCAAACCTGCCCTACTGCCCCTACTGGAAGTTTTTGTATCCTCTCCCAAGGTCTTCGGTATGTCCCTCATGGTGGTGGTGGTGGAGGTCGCCCATCTACCATCGTCATATCGAGGGTCGGGAGGGTCCCGAAACCCCTTGCCATCATCTTTGTACTACTCCTGAAAGTCTCACGGGTCAAAACCATCCTCAAAAACACGCGCCGGGTTCTCCAGATGAGGCGGACAGTCACTAAGGGGCTGAAAACCGTCGTCGCGTGCACTAAAACCCCCACGGGGTCCCTTCTGATCGGTAGGGCCGTGGCAGGCCTGGGGATGGCCCGCCGGCCCTCTCCGGTGACCGTCGGGGCCCCAGTGGCCCTGTCGCTGGTCGGCAGGGCCTGCAGGGCCCTGCTGCGGGTTTGCCGCAGCCAGGGGGCCCCGTGGGAGGGTCCCCTGGGTTCGCTGTTGCCCTAGGAGGGCCGGCGGTTGTTGGGAAGGACCCGCCGGCCCTCTGGGTTGTTGCGGCAGCCTCCGGGGCTCTTGGTTGGGCCGTCGACCTCCTGACGCGATTCCACCCTTCCGGATTGATGTCCTCTGGATCAGTGTACCTCCAATCCTCTAAATCCTTCATCTCTTGCTTCCCTTTGTCCAAAGATGACACTTTTTCGCTGTTTTAGGTTTCACGTCACCTTTTCCCTCTTTTCCCGTGAGAATCGATAGTTGGAAAATCAGTTGTGCGAGCGCCTCATCCTGTTTATCTTGCTTCGCGATCAATCGATCAACGGAAGCCGTCAACTTTACCAACGATTCATCGTTCACAGCTAGAGATTTCTTCACCACTTTGATCTCGCTATTGAACTTCGCCTCCAAAGTCTCGAACTTGTCCTGTGATCTTGTCGACGCCGCCATGGATCGTTACGTGCTCTGATACCAAATTGATAGAACTCATGTGAAATTAAATTGACGAAAATAGGAATAAAAGGATAACTTGGCTACAATTAAAGGGGCAATCACCCTCCCAAGACGCCAAAAGAGAGGACGTCTGTACTCTTCCTAAGAATTCTCTCTCACAATTCAATAATCAAGCATAAAGGAAGATGGCGGCTTAAGAATACCACCATCCTCTAATATAATTACAAGTTTGCCATTATAAATATAAAATAATTAGACAGAGTCGAAAATGCCCCTTTTGTCTCAAATCAGGTTCGGCCGGTCTCTTGCGCGCGCGGCTGCCTGGTCTGCCTCCTCTGGGACATGCGGATCCCTCCAATTTCCTTAGGAAGAATATCATTAGACCTCGATAATGTTGGACTAAACGGAAGTCGATATTTAAATAGTTTGATAATTCAACTTCCTTTCGTTAGTTAATCAAAATGCATATATTTGTTATGTGATCTACCATGGATCTCTTAGGTCTAAGGATAAAATACAAGATATATAGAAAACTATCTTTCCTTTGTCGTGCCTGTATTTCATGTGCATATGTTCGCATGCCAATGCATTCCTAATGCACCTAAGGTACCAGAAGATCTCATCTTGTATCGTGAGAACCACTATTATCATATAACCAATGCATGCATCCATCACCTATTATAATTATCATGCTAAATTTAGTTGTGATATGTTTAAGGTGCAAATTTTTTAAATATTTGATCTCTTGTAAATTCATCTTAATAATTGACCCATGCTTAGTATATAATGCATCCCATGTATCATAATATGTCATATCTTGTTGACCATCTCATAATCAATTCAAGGTTCAAACCCCATTGTGCACAGAATGTTTCTTTGATAATCATTTAAAAATAGAATGTATCACATGCAGTCTTATAATTATGTCTATAGTTTGACATAAAGCCAATGGGCATCCGGACCAGGATAGCGATTATTCATCGTAGTAGTGTCTGGTTGGATCCAGGTTTAGAAGCAAACTGGTGAGCTTTGGGTTTGCATCTTTGCGTCATTATGCAACATAAGCAACGCCTAAAGTAAGGAGACAAGAATTAATTGAAAAAGGAAGAAAAAGAAATTAAAAAAGAAAAAAGAAATCAAACTGAAGTTCGTGCACTGGTCAAAACTTTTATATTTTATAATGCATTTGATTTATTCGTGGACATTGGGTTTGTGTTCTTAATGCATCCGGTATGCATTTGGGCAGCTTGAAGCTACAAAAAAGAGGCTGGAAGAGGCAACTAAAGAACAGGAAGCCTTGGTTGACATTTTCGCAGAAGAAAGAAGCCTACGTGACAAAGAGGAAGATAATTTAAGGAAAAAGTTGAGGGTAAGGAAGCTTCTAGCCTACTCGTTTTGTTTTTAATGTTTGCCAGATCATATTGTATGAATTTGATGGGTTTGAATTTCTTACTTTAAGGATGCTTCTGTCACAATACAAGAGTTGCTTGAGAGGAATGCAAGCCTTGGCAACCAAAATCCAGGAGGAGGACAAGGGTATGATTAAATATGGATTTCCTCTTAGTAGTTTGCATGCGTTAAGGCATTTCTGTTGTCTTCGACTATCAGCATGTGCTCTTGGAACCGCAGGACATGATCACAGTTCGAGCTGTATAAAAGGCATAGTCAGGAACAAGAATACGCCAAGGAGACCGAAGCAAAATTGGGATGCAATAACATCAAATACGTAGGTAAATAGCTGTGTATTAGCCACAATTCGTCTCAAGCAATTTTGTCTCTTTCTCCAGCAACTAATCTCTCCTTTGCCCTTTCCCTCACTAACGTAACCCAATATGTACGTCGAAGCCTAAGCAAGCATGTGTATGCCCACCCGATGCAATGTACAGCATGTAGTTAGCTTCTGTGTAATATGATATGCCTTGATGTAACTTGGTTTGTGCTCTCCTTTAACTTGATATGTATGTCAAGTTTCTAAGGTTGTGCCTAATCGCAGTTTTAGTTTTGTTCCTTTGGGTGCACAACTTGATTGCACGAGTTTTTAGCTATCCGAGTCTCGTATGAGACCTATTATGTACGTAAAGCATGAGTTTTTAGCATGACTGGATAAAGACAAAACAGAAGGAAAGGAAAGATGGGTGAAGAAAATCAAATCCAAAAACCCCAACAAGGGATGACAAATGAAGTTGACATCACCTCCAAGAAGGTTCGACCACTTCTCATCGGAATGCCTTGAGGTCTGAAATACTTGGTCGAATTCAAAAGGACGGGTATCTAAACAAAGAAACTCCAAGAATAAGATTTTATCGTAAAGATCAAGGCCATGGCATTGATGATTGCAAACAGCTTGAGGAAGATATTGAATCCCTAATTTGGATGGGCCAACTTTGAAGATATGTTAGGGAAGGGTAAAGAAAATGAGCTTCAAGAAATGGAGGGCTGAGTACCAAGATCCAATCATATCAATGATATTTATGTGATCATTGGAGGAAGGGAAGTACTTGGCAAGAGGTTTTATGTGGGAAACATCAACTTGGCAAATACCTTGGAAAAATGCCTAAGAATAGCTGAAATCGTTAGCTTCTTTGAGGAAGAGGAAGTAGGCCTCAATGCATATTGCAACAACTAAATTACGGTAAAGCAAAGGCAATGAAGTATGAGGTGTGTTGAATTTTGTCCGACACTTTAAAAGATGAATCTAAATAATACCCCAATAAAACCATCCATGAGCCCACACTTTGGGTTTATGGGACACATGATGAAGGTTGAAGGAAAAGTTACCTTGCGTGTTTTTTTTGTTGTTGATGAAAATACCTTGCATGTTTTGATATGAGACTAAGTGTGCATTGAATTCTTGGTGGTAAAAATACCTTTTGCATGTAATGCAATTATTATACGTAAACCCTCTTTACCGGCGCTAGAGGCAATCGTGGCCCTTTCTATTAATGTGTTTAATTTTCGACTCAGAATGCTGAGCAAGGATTGATTCAGAAATTGCCGATGAATGTTATCTTTTGTCCACGAAGAAAAACTTTGGATGGGAGAGACTTTCATGTAGACTCTTTAGACAAAAGATTGTAGTTGAGAACAAGAAAGGGACCATTGTCGAAGATGTTGTAAAAATACTATTAGATGAAACAACGAAAAAGGACTAGTTGGGTTTTTTGTAACCTATTGACAACTGGGTTCCGGTCAACCGTAATCGGGGCTGACGTGGACTCCTTCGATGAGGTGTAGTCTCGCCAGCTATTGATGTGGGACCCTCAGTTGATGGTACTAGGGTCAAAGAAGGGTGTGTGTCGATCTTCGGGCAGGAGCTCGACCAATCACCAAGTCGAATGTAATGACCGTTCGACCTTTCTGCTGGGTCGTGCCTCGAACGACCTACACCACAAACAATCGTTAGGGAGGTCGGATCTGGGTTTCGAACCAAATCCCCTCCGATTCTTAAGTAAGTAATCACTTAAGAAAGGCTCAGGGCTGTCAAGATCGACTCAAAGGAGATCGTGTCGATTCAGTCACCACATGCTTTTGGGGGAAGGAATATAAGAGTGGAAGGAACGAGTTTATTAGAGTACCCAGTCTTCTGTTCCTCTGGAATCTGAACCCTTTTCATCTTCTCCTTTTATTGATGACGATTTCCTTCTCTGATGCATAACGGTCCATCATTGATGATGGCGGGATTTTCTCCGGTAATAATGATAATGTTTGTCATTTACCCATGTGTTTACTAACCAATCCCGTGGGGTTAGTGGGATCCAACTGGCATATGAGCCGGTGCATTGATTGGTATATGTTTATCTTCCTTGGCGGCCTTGGGACCATTGGACCGAGGCATACCAGTCTCAGTGGGCCTTTCCCTTCAGGTAGAATTTATCTACCTGCTTCGTGGGCCAGACCCATGTATCAACAATGGCCCCCATCACTTAGACTCAAAACTCGGCATTGATTGAAACTGAGTGATGTGAGATCTCATTAAATGGCCACGTCAGTCGAAGCGAGAATGTTTGATTTGAACCACCAAAACTTTGTTTCCTTGCTTCGGTCTTTGCCCTGGTTCGGGGTTCGGAACATCAACGACACCAGATATAGGCACATGTCTCCTCTTGAATGGCCAAGCTCGGTTCAGACCCTGCCCTTTTGACATAAAAGGGGGAGAGTAAAATGAAACGACAAATTCATCTCGTCTCCAAATTTCGGAAAGCTTACTTCCTCTTTCTCTTCATTTGACATTCGTCTGACCTAGCTAAGGTATCCTTCTTCTCCCCTCGTGTTTATTTAGTTCTTCCAATCATGTGGTCGCCTTTGAAAATCAGAGACCCATCTCCAACTGAAGTCTTGTGACTTCTTCGACCCTCTCAATATATCCTAGTCCCAGGGAAAGTAAAAGTACTTCTAATGGAACACAGATTTCCCATTCTTCGGGCCTGCGACTCTGCTACCGTGTCTCAAGGCTTAGATATGGTGCCGGAGTTATCTTTCGACCTGACCGCCAAGATTCAGTTAAATTATCTTTTCCCTCCTTATAAGCTTAGGATCCCAAAGTTGAATTAAAGCGTTTGTTTTCCTCGAAGACAATAAGTTGGGGTATATTTGAGATACTTCTTGTTTGGTCTTCTTTTTCCACTCCATCCCTTCATCCTAGAGAGTTTGAGTTTTCTAGAACTCCCCCTCTGCCAGCTAGCACCTTGCGCTATTACTCCAATGGTTGGGTTCACCACTCTTTGCTAGCTTTGAATGGTAAAACCCACCATTCTGCTTTTTAAGTACTTCTTTCAAGTGGATCTTGATTTTTGAGCGACATGGTATCATATCGTCCCTCGTAAGAACAAAAAATTCATTTGCGATCTTCCCGACTCCGATCATAATTGGAAAGACACTTTCGCATTCGTTTCTCTCCCAATTGTGGGTTCGCTTCTCTCTCATTGGAGTACCCCTAACCCTTATGCTTTCAAGGAGTTAAGATTATCTACCGACGAGTTCAAAGTAGCCAACATTTTGTCAGCCATCTGCCGAAAGAGAGGTTGATCACCTTTTTATTAGATAACAATCTGATGAAGATCTTCTTGGGGAACCCAGGTAACATACGTTATTTTGATGTCCCTCTTACGACCACTTACATTAATTGTTTTTCTCCTTTGCAAAGATGGTTGGCCAAGCGTTTGCGAGTTTACCTCTCGAAGTGCGGAGGCTTCGCCAGGAGCAGCGAGGAGAAGGAGGATTGAGGGTTCTTCCATTCAGCATCCACTCCCTACTAGCCAGAGTTCCTCCGAGGAAGGGGGAGAAGTCAGGGGGACTTCAGTGTCTTCGTCCCAAGCCTCATTGCCGGCAATTTCTATTTCGGTCATTCACCGCACAAGTCCACCTTCAGCTCTGACCCCTGCTTTAGACGCTCCCATCGCGAACATCCCTCAATCAGTCATGGACCCAAAGTATACAGAATCGTTGGTCAGGAAGAGAAGTCTCCCCTTAACTAAAAGGGAGGGCATTGAAAAGAAAAGCAAAGGAAAGGACACAGCTCTTCCGGCCGAGACCTTGACTAAGGGTAGTTCGTCCTCAACCCAAACCTTTAAGGATCAGGCGGTAATTCCCGATAAATCTCAGGAAATGACTATGCCACCTCCGAGCCATCCCAAGGATAAATACCACCTCCGAGTCATCCCAAGGATAAATGGATGTGGGTCGGTATCGACCCACCGACCCCCTGGTTGGTTCTATCCCTTCGGAGTACAAGAGGGGTTTAATGCTGATTCAGCATTCCCCTTCCTCTTCGGAGGCCATTCGAGGCGAATGTCATCGACCTCCCTTTGTTGTTTGGAAGGAAGAGTCGCCCTTCCTGGACTTCGGGACGACCGCTCGACTGGTGGAGAATTATATCCTTCCGTGCAACCGTGAAGTTCGTCAAGGGATTAACTTCGAGAGGATATTCGTCAAGGGATTAACTTCGAGAGGATAGCCAACTTCATAGTGGGTTGTGGCTATCAGGTTAGTCGTCCCTTCATCTCCATTTTACGTCATTTATATGCCTAATCTTTGCTTTGCACAGATGTCGGCTTTTGGCGCAGAGTTACGTCGTGGGTCGTTGACTTGGTTGATGTCAAGGCTCAACTCGAGTTTGAGCTTCAACGGGCAGATACTGCTGACCAAAGAGCTTCCGAACTCGAGGCTCAAGCAAAGAAAGTAAAGAAAGTAAAGAAGCTGGAACTGGACATGGGGAGAGGAGAGCACTCGAGGCCAAATCAATGCTGAATGGGCAATGTCAAAGACCAAGGACAACATCAACTCCTTATCCGGTGTTTAAAAAGCTGCTAAAGCTCTATGTGAGAAAGAAAAGTCCCAGCTTCAAATTATGAATTGTTGACTTGTAGCGTTCAGCAGTTTCAGTTAAGGCCTTAAGAACTGAACTTGCCGCTAATTTCTCCAAAGCAATGAATGAATTTCTCACGTCCGGGAATGGTGGTTCTTCCAAAGGACATTAGCCTTTTAGCACTATTTATCAAACTGTTTTGTTTTGAATAAAAATTGTGATTTTTACGAAAAATTGAAGCTTTGAGCTTATTTGAGCTTATTCCACACGTACATGGCCCCTCAACGTTTCAAGGTTTATCATGGAAAAAATGGCTGAACTTGACTCGTAGAATTAATAGTCACAATCATGTTGTCATAACAACCCTTAATTGCATTGCCTAATGAATGCGCTCAAGATAGGCTTAAAATGTTTGGTGGTGATGGGAGGCACCCCCTCGGCTTACTGCCGACGACGAGAGTCGATCGTTGCCGACGACGAGAGTCGATCGTTAGCGAGGGGTGTGGTCTCTTGACTTACGATCGACGACGGGGGTCATTCGGTGGGGAAGGGACGTGGCCCCTCGGCTTACGGCCGACGATGAGGGTTGTTCTGTGGCAAAAGGACGTGGTTCCTCGGCTTACGACCGATGAGGATGGTCTTTTGGTGGTAAAGGGACATGGCCTCTCGGTTTACGGCCGACGACAAGGGTCGTTTGATGGCGAAGGGCATGACCCCTTGGCTTACGGCCAACGACGAGGGTTGTCGTTGGCAAAGGGACGTGGCCCCTCGGCTTACGGCTTACGACTGACGACAAGGGTCGTTCGGTGGCGAAGGGCGTGGCCCCTCGGCTTACGGTCGACGATGAGGGTCGTTCGATGGCGAAGGGATGTAGCCTCTCGGCTTACTTACGACCGACGACGAGGGTACAAGTCGGGGAAAAGACGACCTTGTAAACTCAATCGACAGATGTATTTTGGAGGTCGTATAAGGCGGGGCAGAGACGACCTTGTACGTGTGGTGCATTCATTAACTCGAAAAAATACAAAAGTAAATAAGAACATCTTCAACTCATTTCCTTCACATGTATGCTTATTGATAGTACTTTCGTAAATGCTCCGCATTCCAGGGTCAAGTTAGCTCCTTATCTTCCATGGTTGAGAACCGATAAGTGGCTGTGCCTAGGACATCAATCACCTTGTAGGGGCCTATCCATTATTGCGGCGAGCTTTCCTTGTCGGGCGATCTCCAGTGAGAAAATTGCCTTTCGCAACATAAGATTGCCTATGTGGAAACTGCGCCCTCGAACTTTGGAATTGTAATAGCATGCTAAACATCCCTTCTTCCTGACGAGGACAGTATGGGCTCGATCTCTGACTTCGTTGATCAATTGCAAGTTGAGTTCGAGTCCTTCTGAGTTTCTTTCTTCATCGAAGTATTTAAGGCGAAGTGGTTCCTCGCTTACTTCAACAGACACGACCGCCTCACACCCAAAGGCAATCATGAAAGGGGTTTCTCTTGTCGAGCCTTTCCGGGTCGTCCTGTACGACCACAATATGCCACGGAGCTCCTCTGGCCATGCACCTTTGGCTTCTCCGACCTTCTTTTGTTGCGACTCCAGGATACAATTGTTAGCTGCATCGGCCAAACCATTGGACAGATGATGGGCCACAGAAGCAAAATATAGCTTGATTTTTAACTCAGAACAGAATTTCTTAAATCTGGAACTGTCGAATTGCGTTCTGTTGTCGGTTATGATGGAGTGAGGGATGTTGAATCGACAAACGATCGACTTCCACACACAACTTTTGACCTCTTTTCAGGTGATGCGAGCCAAAGGTTCTGCATCGATCCACTTGGTGAAGTAGCCCACTGTTATAATCAAGAATTTGCGGTGTCCGCTCGTCGGCGTGAATGGTCCAAGGATGTCTAATCCCCATTTTGCCAAGGGAATTGGACTGATAATGGGGATCAGATCCGTTGGAGGAGCCAAATTGTGTTTTGCAAACTTTTGGCATGCGGGGCACTTTTGCACGTACTTGGTTGCCTCCTCGAACATTGTTGGCCAATAATAGCCCTGTCTCGGGACTTTCAAGGCTATGACCTTCCCTCCACAATGATTTCCACAGATGCCTTCATGGATCTCTTGGATCACATAGTCTGTTTCCTATGGATTCAAGTATTTGAGATAGGGAAGTGCATCATACCTGGTCTGTCGTCTTTTAAACAATGCCCCCTCATGCAAGACAAACTAGAAAGCCATCTGTTCCAACTTTCGTGCTTCTGTTGGGTCGGTTGTCTTCTCCCCTGCCTGTAGGCACTTGATTATGGGATCCATCCAAGTAGGTCCTTGGTCGATGCACAACCATTCTTGCTTCGACACACTTGGGCATTGGAGATGTTGCACATACACGGCTCGGCCCAACCCTGCTGGTGAGGACGACACAAGTTTAGATAAGGCATCAGCTCGGAGATTCTTTGATCTTGGAACATGATGGACCTCCACTTGTTTGAACTTGGATAGAGTAGCTTTCGCAATCTGCAGGTAGTTTTGTATCGTCTCCTCTCGGGCCTCATAATCCACGTTCAATTGGTGGACGGCCAAATTGGAGTCGCTATGGAGGTGAACCACTTGTGCCCCCAACGCTTGAGCCAACCTCAGACCATTGATGGAGCTTCATATTCCGCCCTATTGTTCGTGGTTTGGAAGCCAAAGCGAAGAGCGTACTCGAGTATATTGCCCTCTGTTGTTTGGACGATTATGCCCGCTCCGCTTCCAGCCCTGGTAGATGACACATCTACTTGCACGATCCACGTTCCTCCCTCTCCATACGCAACTACTGATGAGCTGATACCTATCGATGAAGTAGAAGGAGGGTTGAGAATTAAATTAGTAACTTGTACCTTTGCTGGTGGGTCGTCATCGTAGGTGAGTTCGACAATGAAATTAGAATGCTTGTCCTTTGATTGCAGTCCTTGGTTTGTAGTGAATGTTAAATTCACTTAGTTTGACCCCCCCCCCCCACTTGGTCATTCTTCCTGACTGATCAAGCATCTTCAGGGTCTGATCCAAAGGGGTATCAGTGAGGACCACGATGGTATGGGCTTGAAAATAGGGTCGTAGACTCCTTGTTGATTGGACTAGAGTGAATGCCAGCTTCTTTATTCTAATGTAGTTAATCTCAGCACCTCGGAGAACCTGACTTATGTAACGACCACTGTCCTGTCGTGCGTATTTTAGTGCGTATCTTGTTATCGGTTGTGTATTTTTCTTTTCCGCGTTTGGTATTATTATTGTTTCGTAGCTCAGACGCGTGACCAAACCCCATATCCACGATCCTCTCGAAGGCGAGAACGCTCCGGTACCTTCGTCGTAATTTTTGGATGTTGAGGGACCAATCTACCAAAAATCCCATTAAATTATTAATTTGAATTTCAAATGTTTAAAACAAATCTTAAAACAAATCTGTACGTATTCTTTTTTAAACACAAAACTTTTATAATAATAATAACTAAAATATCATGTCTTAATACCCAATCATTACTTAGTCTAACTAATTAAATCTTTAAAATCTCATAATATCACAACCTCTCCCCGTAATATCCTAACTCAACCCCCATAACCAATCCCCACTTCCCCCTGACCCGTTCTCCTCGCCTTCCTTACAATTTCTCCCCACGTACAAGCCTACACATTTTAAAAATAAACCTATATGAAAGCAACCCTATGGTTAATCATATAAAGGACAACATCACCCTACTTTATTAAATAAAAACCTATGCAAACCTATCTCATTTCTAAAGCCGCAACCCAGGGCCTCATCGTGCAGCCTCTCCTCTCCTTAAAGCTCAACTACTCCTATAAAATAACCCTAAGCTCCCACCCTATAGTAGCTATGACCCTAACCAAGAGCTCACGTGTTGCTCTCAACCCTACTACTCTTTATAAAAACCAAACCTAAGGCAAATAACCCTAGGACTAAAACTCCACACAGTCGCCCCCTCCTGTCATTCCTTCCCCACGCAAAACACGTCGCACGCCACCCCTATCTTCTCATTATCCACGCAACACAAGACACAGTGCCCGACTTCTCCTCTTCCCAAGCCCACAGTTGTCATCTTCTCTCTGCCTACACCCACACAGCAGCCCACGCCGCCCAGTTCTTCCTGCACGCAACGCCGACGCTTCCTCCCTCGTAGCACGCGGCCTCCTCGCCATCACACAAGCCTCGGCCATCACCCAGGTCGCCTACACCGCGGCGTCCTCCATTCCCCCACATCTCTCCATTGCTCCTCCACGCGATGCCCCAACCCGCACAACCCCCGACCATCATCAAAAACCGCCCAGATCTCCTCCCGCAGGCCGCAACCCCTTGTCTCGCAACAAAACCCGACGGCAGCAACTTCCCTGCCTGCAGACAACCCAACAACCGCCTGCAGAGCCTCCGACAACCGCTGCCACCTTCCCGCACGTCGACGGGAGATCCCCGAGACTCAAACGTCGCAGTTTGGAACCGTACGCGTCGTCGCTACCCATCGCTGCGTTCCGATCCTTCGCTGCACTACCGGTTAGTAGATCTACCCTTAAACAACTTATAACCCATACCGTAATTTAGAGAACCTAATAAAACGGATTGGTTAGACATCGTAGGAGCTTTTTATAATGTCGTTATGATCAAAAACAACTTAATCTGAATTAGTGTTTTATCAAACCAGCGAACCGTCGTCACCGTAGCGTAGTACCCGTTGAGACGTTTCCGACGACACCAAGAACGCCAAAAACAGGCAAGTATGCAATTAGATATGAATTTTTGAAGTTTCAGGATTTTTGTGTCACTTTTACTTATTGCTGTATAACTTGAAAACCATACGTGAAATTGTAATTCCATGGTAGCTACTGCACAAGTACTAGAGGGGGGTGAATAGTACTTTAAAATAATCAAGAGTCTAATTCCTAATTATTGTGCAAACACAAACAACCAAGCGGAATAAGTAATAACAACAAGAACAATAGCAACGCAAACAATCGATGTAATGGGTTCGGATCCACCCAAGTCTCCTCGACTTGTTTCCGGTGATCCTACGTCACAGACAGCTGGATCCCTTCCGGCTACTTGAGTTAGAATCCACTAACTCAAGGTTCCACTAAATAACTTCTTGTAGAAACTACTACAAGATCAAACTCTACAACAATTTGAATCGTGACTCCCACAAACCGGGATCACAAAACTCTCTCACAAACCGAGAGAAAATCACCAACAATAGATTTAATGAAATAGAAATTGCTTACCACAAAATCCAATGCCTTGAGATACTTACGGATTAGGGCAAGGTAGGAAGATGAGTGGAGATCACGAAACCCTAGCACCACCAAGATGAACAGCGTGAGATAGCTAGGGCGAAGATGACGGTCGTGATTCAATTTCTCAGAGGAATGATTGCACACGATCTGAAAATCTCTTGAAGGGATTTAGGTCAAAAACGTGAGAGAGAGATTTTTCGAGATAGAGAGCTCTTAACAATTGATAATCGAATGATCGAAAAATTAGATCAGAAATCACTTTGATAATAGGCAAATTTCCATGTTTGAAACGAGTCAAACAAATATGGAAAGAATCAAAACAGATCAAGAAAAGTCGTGGAAATAAATTCTCCAACGGCTGGAAAATTAAAGCTGCTTAATCGGTCTAAGAAGGATCACTGACCGATTAGTTTGAGAACTAGTCGGTCGGTCAACCTTCTTGGACCGACTAGAAAGTTGACAGAGAATTTAGTGAAGTAAGGATGATAAACTAGTCGATCTAAGAAGAAACATCAACCGACTAGTTTGACAACAAGTCGGTCGGTGAACCTTCTTGGGCCGACTAATTGGTCAACAGTAACTCGGCTGAAAAACACAAGTAAGACTAGTCGGTTCAAGAAGGATTTCCAACCGATTAGATTGATATCTAGTCGGTTGGTCCTTCTACTTGAACCAACTAAGATGCACAGAAAGTCAAACTAAGAAGCGATAAGCTACAGAAAACTTCCTAATGGCTTCTAAGACAATCCTAGAGATAAGATACGATATATAAGATGATAATGAAGGCAAGTAATACTCAAGGCTTAACTTTCTAGAAGACAAAGAAAATAAACAATACACACCGTCTTCAAAAGCTTCAATATGAAGATTCTGACTCCCTCGACTTCAATAATACTCCTTGAGCTTCAATGAAGCTTCAGGCACATCGTTCACGCACTCTAAAGAAGTCTTGGGACGTCGCTTTAGATCTTATTACGCACTCTAATAATGTTGCGTTGGACATAAAGAAGTCTTGGGCAGCTGAGAATTTGAGGCTTAATAATGTTGCGTCCTGCAGGGCTGAACTTTATCTTTACGCAACATTATTAAGCCCTGCAGGACTTCTTTATCTTATGATGCTGATCTTCAGAATAAGGAAATTAATGCTACCCTCAATCTTCGTAAAGCGCTGGACATAGAGGAGGAAGACCTGAGGCAAAAAAGCCGTCAAAATTGGCTTTCGCTAGGAGATAGGAACTCTAAATTCTTCTACACTGCAATGAAGGCACATACCTCCTACAATAATCTACATCATCTTATAAACTCGGCTGGAAATATGAATAGTGATATGGATACTCTCCGCAAAGAAGCCCCCCTGTTCTATCAAAAATTATATCACCAGGATGATTATTGGAATGTGTTTCCTAATATTATCCCCAAGCGGAAAATCACAAATGATGCTGCAATTTGGATGGAACTGCCTGTCACCCCTCAGGAAATAAAGGATGCTTTGTTCCAGATTGGTAAGGATAAAGCCCCAGGACCGGATGGTTTAATGCATTCTTTTTTCAGAATAACTGGGATATTATTGGCCATGACGTCACTACTGGAGTTACTGCCTTTTTCAGATCAGGGAAGATGGCTCCTAATATTAACCATGCCTTTCTTACAATTGTTCCAAAGAGTATTAATGCCTCTGGTTTGGGAGACTACAGGCCTATTGCTTGCTGCAATGTCCTGTACAAAATAATTAGTAAGATTTTGTGCAACAGATTAAAACACGTTATTTCTGATCTTATCTCCCCAAACCAGGCAGCTTTCTTGGAAGGCAGGTTGATAGCTGATTGTACTCTCCTTGCCCACGAGCAGATAAGGGATTTTAGTAACCCAATGGGGGCCAGAGCTTGTCTCAAGTTGGATCTTCGGAAGGCATTTGACAGTGTGAACCGTGAATTTATATTATTTCTCCTCCATCAAATGGGATTTAAACACACTTTCATCAACTGGATTACCCAATGCATTTCAACTCCTATGTTCTCGGTGTTAGTAGACGGCTCTCCGGTTGGCTACTTTGATTCGAATAGAGGCTTGCGTCAAGGTGATCCACTTTCTCCATACTTATTTGTCCTTGTAATGGAATCTTTCTCCCTTTTAGCGGACATTGCAGAATCTTCGGGAGATATTCATCCTATGCGCAGAACAGGATCCATTTCTCATCTGCTTTTTGCGGATGATCTCTTAGTGTTCTGCCGAGCTAATCATCATTCTTTAAATGGTCTCAAATTATTGCTCAACACCTTCTATCTCTTCACTGGTCTTCAGATTAATTGGGAGAAAAGTTCGGCCATTTTCAGTAAGGGTGTCCACAACCCTCAGAGCTTATCTGAGATCCTTGGGATTAAGGTGGTAACCTCCTTCACCACCTACTTGGGTCTCCCGCTTTCCTCAAATTACCCCAGAGCTTCTTTATTTGGCCGTCTTGTGGATAAATGCAAAAAAAGATTGCTGGGTTGGTCCTCCAATATACTCTCCATATCTGGGAAAATTGAATTGGTCCGTTCAGTAATCTATGGTATGGTGGCTTTTTGGATGCAAGTTTATTGTTTCCCCCCGTCGGTTATTAGATCAATTAACTCTGCCTGCAGAAAATTCATATGGGGTAAACTTAATAATTGGTCATGGAGGGATATTTGCAAGCCCAAAAAGGAGGGAGGTGTGGGCCTCAGACATCTGGATGATTTGAACACAGCCTCTGGAATCAGACTTACTTGGAGAGCCCTGTATTTTAGGGGTTTGTGGGCGCAATATATGAGGAAGCACTATGTTGATTTGGACATCAAACTTTATACAACCAAAGCCAAACCAACCCAATCCGGAACTTGGAAATACATCCTCAAATGCCGACAATCATCACAAAAGCTCATCAAACATACGATAAAAGATGGTACGTCAACTTCTTTTTGGTTTGATAATTGGCACCCAATTGGACCACTCCATCATTTGCAGGACCCAATACCAGGAACTGAAGATGCTCTAGTCTGTGATTTTTGGACTGATTCTGGGTGGAGGGAAGTGCCGGCAACCATGTGGATACTTCCGAAACTGCAAAGCATCTCTCTTACTACAGGTTGCGATGAATGGAGGTGGGCTAAAGGAGCCGCCTGCTCTCTTAGAGGGTGCTGGGAAGCCGCTAGGACCCCAGGTCCGGTTTTTCCATACTACAGTCTGGTTTGGTTCCCCCAGCACATCCCTAAAATGTCCTTGGCCTTGCTACGTGCAATCCGAGGTAAAATCCCTACTAAAGACTATCTTGTTCGGCTCGGAATCATTAGCAACCCGTCTTGCTGCCTATGTTCGACTAATGAGATTGAGAGCGTTGGTCATATATTCTTCGAGTGTGAATTCACTCGGTACATTTTGAGTAGGAGCTTACTTAAATTGGGTTATACGGGAACAGTGCCATCCGCTATCATCGATGTTTGCGATCTATTTCTGGACCGATATGCTAAGAAGGACCCTTTGGGGGTGTTGGCAAAATTGGTGCTATCGGCTATAGTTTGGCACGTTTGGAAAGAGCGTAATAAACGTATTTTTGAGAAGAAATCAAGAATGAAAACTACAGTGTTTGATGAAATTTCCGCAGTGGTAAAGTTTGCTCTACTAAACATGGATTTATCTGAGGCTTCGGACGTCACCCCATTTGCCAATTGGGGACTCACTGAGAGCTAATATGTTTTTGTAGATTTTGTTTTGTAGTTTTGTATTATCTTTTCCCTTTCAAGTAGTATATGTAGATTGTGAGTGGTAGAGGGTGACGGCGCTTGTGCCCTATCCCCTCTCCACCTGCAACCTACGTATTACTATCTTGAATGCAATCTTGTACAGATCTTCTTTTGATTTTATAAAGACAAACTTTTACTCGTCAATATATATATATATATATATATATATATATATATATATATAGGAAAATTTTCAAATGAGAACATTTCGCACCGTGCGAAAATGTTTTTAGTTTTTTTTTGAAATTTTTTTTTCAAAAATTCTTTTTTCCACCCTCATTATATGTTGTTATACCCCCCTCAAAAAATAATCATTGAGAAATAATGTCATTTGGCCTTCGATCAAGGCATTTCATCAAATTCGCACGTTTTGAGACCGTTAAATTTGTAACGGGTGGATGGGTGCTCTAATGCCCAACGGGTTCACCCATTATTTTCCCTGGGGTATATATTTGTATGGATTAAACATCAAAAAAAGAATTTTTGAAAAAAAAAATTTCAAAAAAATCAAAAAAATGTTTTCGCACCGTGCGAAAACCCCTTTTTTCGCAACCGAAGATCACTATATATATATATATATATATATATATATATATATATATATATATATATATATATATATATATATATATATATATATATATATATAACCAGCAAAAAGAGATACACCTAACCAACACAAAAAAATCTAATAACAACCGGGAGTATCATAAGTGCATGATCATACAACAATGGCACGACATCGATCAAAAAGTATCACAAAACACACAAAACACCCACCCATCTATCCTAACCCCACTATCTCACAATTAGATATAACATCCAAATGCTCAGTGGAGAGTCCTCCAACGAAGGCTCAGGAGGCGGAGGCAGGATCGGCACCAGCAGCAGGCTGTGCAGACGGAGTGGTGGTCTCTGGAGCGACAGAAGTATCTACCGAAGGGATGGTGGCAGCAGGAGTGCTCTCAGGAGCACGAGCAGAAGAATAACCAACAGAAGTACCCTCGGGTGAACAAGCTCGAGAAGCAGCATCACGCTCCTCATCCTCAGCAGCATCCATGGCCTCCTCATCAGAGAGTGACGGAGGGATCGCAATGCCCAAATGCTCACAGATACTCACGAGCATCGCCTCACATCGCAAAAGACGAGCCTCCTGACGGCTCGTGGAAGTAGAAGAGGAAGAGCGAGACGACGGAGGAGGAACAGAAGGGGTGGTCCGCTGAATGTGACGCAAGGCGGCAAGAGACTTCTTAACCGCGGTCGCGTTCAAGGGAGGCCCCAAGGGACGCTGATCATCAGGAGGGAGAGGAACTCCGAAGTGACGAAAGACCAAAGTCAGGGGACACGGATAAGGAATATGAGCGGCCTTGGTCGACTTCCTGATGCACTCAAATGAGTCCATCTTGTCCAAGATGATGCGAGCCCAATTGATCTCACTCCCGTCAAAAAGGGCATAGATGAGCTTCAGGAAGGGCTGGGATGGCAAGCTAGAGGAGCCGTACTTTGGGAGAAGACACGACTTCAGAATCAAATTCGGGAGAAGACACGACTTCTGAAGGGAGCAGACCAGAGGAGGAGACCCCAATTAACTGTCCTAAGATCTCTGACGTGAGGACAATGGGTGTCCCCAAAACAGTGGTCTCGATACAGTGCTTATCATCATACTCACCCCGAACTCGATTGGCATAGAAGAGTTTGACGAGTCGAGGGTAAGGATGAGGATTCGCCTTGGGATCATGGCGAAGGTATTCTAGGAGCTTGCTATAGGATAAGAGATCGGCAAGCTTAGGAAAATCAGAGAACTGAACATAGTGCTCCAGGATCAATGGGCAATGCTCGATACGATTGTAGGCGGCTAGGCACATCGAGTCATTGCGACAAAGGGAGATATCCACCCCACCAGAGGGCATGGGATCCTTCCCCTTGGATTTACGAGAGGAGGGACTAGGAGGAGGGGTAGGTGCCTTCCCGGTAGCCTCTGTCTCCGAGATATAGTCATCGTTGGAGTCAGAGGGCGTATTGGGATGAGTGGGAGCACGATAAGGGCCTTCGGTCAAAATCTTTTTGGTCTTGGGCTTGGGTTTAGATTGGGGTTTCGGTTGAGAGGGAGCTGCCTTCTTCTTCTTGAGAGGAGGCGAGGAAGAGGATGGGGAAGTAGGTGAAGATGGAGGCGGACGAGCGGTTTTGGTGCGGCGTTTGGGTGGATTAGGGTTGGAGGGAGGTTCGACGGTCATGGGAGCGGGAGCGGAAGGACGGATTGGGATTCGAGTTCTCTCCATGAGCTTGAGTCGAGACAGCACAAAATCGCACGAAATTGAAGGAAATCGAACCCTAAAAACAGAGAGAAAGTAAGAGGAGATACCCTAGGGAGGAGGAGATCGACCCAGGAGGAAGAGGGGAGACCGGCGGCAATGGGATGCGGCTGGAGAAGGCGATGGACGGCAGAGGAGGTTAAGCAGCTCGACGGTTTAGGGGTTTTAGGAGAGAGGGCGCACCGATTAGAATGATTTCTAATCGGTGCGGAGTGAGGCTAATCGATTTAAGTAGGGCCAAAGACCAAAATGCCCTTGCACAGTTAGTCGGTCTGAGTTCAAGAGCTGACCGACTAAAACGAGTTCTAGTAGGTCGGCAAATGAACGTGGGCCGACTAAATGGTAAACAGCAAGTGGGTCAAGAAATAGGGCACGAACTAGTTGTTGAATATTGGACTCGCCGGATTTGGTTTTGATGATGAGCAAACATAAATAATCCATGAACTAACAATTTGTGAGCGCAGTTTTGGAGATCGTCGCCAAATTCACGAGAACATTCAAAGCGACATCTCAACACTTCCCAAAGCTCGTATTCATGTCCAAAGCTTCGTTGAAGCTCTTGCGCCGTTTTGGAAGTTATGAAGAATGAATCGAAGCTCTCGAAGACCGTTTAATAAGGTTTTATTTATAGTCTTTTAGCTTCGATATATAGAATGTTAAGCCTTGAGTATATCTTATGTTTCTATCTTCATTTCGCTCATTTCGTAGCTCTAGGATTCTTGCACAAGTTCATTCTAACTTCCTCGAAGCATCGCGCTTCGATTCGGACTTTATTGTGCATGTTAGTTGGTACAAGAAGGAGTACTGACCGACTAGATGGTGATCTAGTCGGTCGAAAACTGTTCTTGGACCGACTAGTTTGATTCCTTAATTTCTTGGACTTTACTGTTTACAGTTAGTCGGTCTACGCTGACTCACCGACCGACTAGTTTGTGAACTAGTCGGTCAGTGATGCTTCTTTTACCGACTAATTGTGACTTACTGTTCATGCTTAAATTCTCCTAAGCTACTGTTTATCGTTAGTCGGTCTAAGAACGTTTGGTGACCGACTAGTTGACAATCTAGTCGGTCAACTTTTGTTCTTGGACCGACTAAGTCACTTTGTCTTCAGACTAATTCTTTTTGCTTTTAGTCGGTCTACGTTCATTGACTGACCCACTAGTTGTGAAACTAGTCGGTCAGACAGTCTTCTTGGACCGACTAGATTTCTAGGTCTGAAATTCTATCTCTTCTCAGATCTACTCTTAGTCGGTCCATGCTGTGTGACTGACCGACTAGTTGATGAACTAGTCGGTCAGTGATTGTTCTTTGACCGACTAATTCTCACAGATTTCTTTCCGTTGGAGAATGACCTAACTTGTTTTTATGGGACCCTATAAATACGAACCTAGGTCATTTCTATCTAGGTAAGAGCTGCCATTAAGAGATCCATTGAGTTCTAAAGAGATAGCTATTCTCACTCAAATCTAAAGCTCTCTTCCTCACAAGAAACCCATTCTCTCTCATTTCTAGATCTAGAGAGAAGCTTGTTCTTGGTGAGCTCTTCAAGCTATTGCTTGATCCAAGTCTCCAACTCTTTCCTAGGCACCGATTGCTGGTCATTTCCTTGGTGCTAGGTCTTGGTGACTTCATCTTCCTCAAATCCTTCATTTCACCATTTGGGTAAGAAAAACTCAAGGTATAGGATTTTGTGGTAAGATTGTTTATTTCATATTAAACTCTTTAATATTGCTTTGTGATTCTCTCGGTTGTGAGAGAAGGTTGTGATCCCGGGTTGTGAGATTCACGTTTGCTATTGCATGTATGATTTGATCTTGTGAAGGTTTTTCACAAGATATTCATAGTGGAAATCTTGAGTTAGGGTTTCTAACTCAAGTATCCGGAGGGGATCCGGGTGGTTGGGACGTAGGATCACCGGGAACAAGTCGGGGAGACTTGGGTGGATCCGAACCCATTAACATCGTTTGTTTGCATTGTTAATTTAATTGTTGTCATTCAATTTAAGCTTCCGCAAATTGATTTGGTAGTTGTTTGCAATTTAATTTGGAATTATACTTCTTATTATTTTAAAGTACTATTCACCCCCCCTCTAGTACTTGTGCAGTAGCTGGTAGGGCATTACATTTGGTATCAGAGCCAGATACTCAGCTATGTCTGCCAACGACAACAAGACCGTGCCTCCACCTTCCAACTATGACACCTTCAGGAACCGTGAAGGAGCGTCATCGGTGATGGAAGGACATTCCTCTACGAGGCCTCCATTCTTCAACGGTACCAACTACGGGTACTGGAAGTGCCGGATGGAGACTTTCCTCCGGAGTGCATCCTTATGGAGGACTACAATGAAGGAATACATCGAACCCAAAGAAGAAGACTTTGAGAAATGGACTACCGCGGAGGTCGCCGTGGAGGTAAGCAATGCCAAGGCAATGAACGCCTTGCAATGCGCTTTGGAGCCCGAGGATTTCAATAAGATATGCACATGTAAGAGTGCATATCAAATTTGGAACTCCCTCCTCATTCTTCATGAAGGGATGAGTAGGGTAAGAGACTCTAAACTCGTAGTCGTAAACAAAGATTACGAAATGTTTCATATGCAACAGGGCGAGAAGATGAAAGAATATTACGCTCGCTTTGTTGACATAATAAACGAGTTAGAGGCCCTCGGCAAGTCCTACACTCAAAAGGAGAAGTGCTCAAAGATTATTGAAGGACTTCCCTCTTCTTGGGAAAAACGTACCTTCGCCATCGAGGAAGGTAATGACATGAATAAATATACCGTTGTTCAACTAATGGGTACTTTGATGTCATACGAGGTACGCAAAGATAGCAAGGTGAAGTTACAAGAAAAGATGAAGTCCTATTTGAACCTAGATGCGCCTAAGAAAAAGGCGATTGCATTCAAGGCGGCTTCATCCACCTCTACCGATGATGAGGACTCGGAAGAAGAAATGGACATGGAATCCATTGCACTCATGGCAAAGAAGTTCAATCGCTTCTTCCGAAAGGGTAACTTCAAACAAAAATCTAAGTTTACTTCTACTAATGCCTCTCCACCTTTGTGTTTTAAATGCAATAAGCCGGGACACATCAAAGCGGATTGTCCTCAAAACAAGCAAAATGAGAAGTGGAAGGCGCCGAAGTTAGACAAGTCAAAGAAGTACAAAAAGGGGTACAAAAAGGGACTTGTCGGAACAACATTCACCGACTCCGAGGATTCCTCAAGCGGAGAGTCGGACGATGAGCACGTGGAGCAAGCGCACATGTGTTTCATGGCAAGAGAGGAGCACGATCAAGGATCCTCCTCTTCCGATGATAGCGACGACGAAGGCGATGAGGTAACGATGGATGATCTTAGGGATGCTAACTCTCACTTATGGTCTAAATATACAAAATTAGTAAATCGATATACTAAAGTAAAAGATGACCTAGCTAGCATTCAAACCTCGCCTAAGACTATCATCACCAACAACGACACCGTTGTTGAAGAGTTAAGAAATGAGATTGTTAATCTCAAATCTAAACTTGAACATGTTAGCATAGATGATCCGGAAGAACATAGGATAGCGGATTTAACTTCTCAAAACTCGACTTTGAGTATTGAGAACGAGAATCTTAAATCTCGTGTTTTTGTGCTCACATCGCAAGTATCCAATTTGGATACTTCTATGCGTTCTCTCAAAGAGAAATATGAGAACACATTGGGCCGAATTAACAAATTCAACAAAGGTAAGGACCATTTGGATAAAATCCTAAGTGACTTACTTCCGGCCAATCACCACATTGGTTTGGGGTATACGATGGGATGTCCATTCAAAGCAGCCACTACCTTTGTTAGGCCAACTTCCGGTGACTCTACGAGTGGTAGCAAACACTCTATTGGTAGTTCATCTACCAATGGTGCTTCCACCTCGTCCACACCCTCTTTTGGAAAGAAACCCACTTCGGGTGGACCTCCAAAGAAGGGGCATGCTTATATGTACACCAATACCATGCCACGTAGGAACACACGTCCTACTCCACCATCTCACACATATGATGATTTTTATGCAACACATTCTCGGGCACGTGCACACCATGTGAGACATCCTCACGCACGTGTTCCCACACATGCATATGTTCACCCACCGCATCATATGAATAATTCTCGTCGTGCACCATTCCATCATGTCCCGTATGCCTATCCACAACATGCATCACGTAGAAATCAACGTCGCATGCATGCTCCCAATAGGATGATGGCTCCCAAAATATTCACTATTTGGAGCCCGAAGGACACAAGCATGGATGAAAAACAAGTATATATGAATGCTTATTTTTCGAATGTTGTGCATAGTAGGAATTATGTGGGGAAGTCAAAGTCCAATTGGACTTGGCTTCCAAAGGTCTAACCTTTGAGGACCCAATGACCTTGGGTACCATGATATGAAAGTCTCTATCTTTAGGTACTCAAGGAAAAGAAAAAGAAAAGGAGCAACAAATATAAATTTAGCTCCAAAGGGAATTGGATACTCGATAGCGGGTGTTCAAAACACATGACGGGTGACGCTAAATTGCTCTCCGGAATTGTTCCCATTGCAAATGGAAATCGCGTCGTGTTCGGAGGCAATGAGAGCGGAACCATCGTCGGTGTTGGTAAAGTGGGTAACCCTTCTAAACCCTTAATTAGCGATGTTTATCTAGTTGATGATTTAAATCATAATCTTATTTCAATAAGCCAACTTTGTGACAAAGGTTACAAAGTTAGTTTTGCGAAAGGATTGTGTCATATTTCAAATGATAATAATAAATTATTATTTTCCGGCACACGCCATAAAGATATTTATATTTTGGATCTTCCTAAGTCATATGAACAATGTCTCGTTGCCAACACAAGTGAACAACATTTATGGCATCGACGCTTTGGACATGTGAACTTTGGAACACTTTATAAGCTTTCGAAATTAAATTCCATTAAAGGTTTTCCGAAGCTCGTTTTTGAAAAGAAAAGTTTTTGTGATTCTTGTCAACGTGGCAAGCTTCCTAAATCTTCATTTAAACCTAAGAAAAGCATTTCTTCGAAACGGCCACTAGAGCTATTACATCTAGATTTATTTGGGCCAACTAGAGTTGCTTCCTTAGGAAATGCAAGGTATGGACTAGTCATCGTTGATGATTATTCAAGATTTACATGGGTATTTTTCTTATGTAATAAAAATGAAGCTTTTGAAAACTTCACAATATTTGTAAAGAAAGTACAAAATCTCATCGGAACCACCATTGTCACTATTCGTAGTGATCATGGGGGTGAATTTGAGAATGAGTCTTTCTCAAATTTTTGTGATGATCTTGGAATTACTCACACGTTTTCTTTCCCTCGCGCACCTCCTCAAAATGGTGTTGTTGCGAGGAAGAATAGAACGCTTGTGGAGTGTGCTCGCACTATGCTCGAAGATAGTCAACTTGGCTATCAATTTTGGGCGGAAGCGATACACACTGCTTGCTATGTGTTTAATAGAATACTTTTGAGGCCCGGCACCAAACAAACTTGCTATGAATTGTTGTTTGGTAGATTGCCTCAAGTTAAACATTTTCGTGTTTTCGGCGCAAAATGTTTTATTAAAAACACATATGATAATTTGGACAAGTTTGATCCGAGATCGGATGAGGGGATATTTGTTGGGTATTCCTCACGTAGCAAAGCCTACCGGATATACAACAAAAGATCCTCTACGATCGAGGAATCACTTCATGTCTCTTTTAATGAGAATTTTATTACTTCTAGAATTTCAAATGACAATGATTCTATGGATGTTTTATGTGATTCGTTTGAAAATTCTAAGTCCATTGATTCAATTGATTCTATTGAGACTAACCCGACTAATGAAGTTGTTGAGAATGTGCCTAGTGATCAAGGTATTCCCAAGCGGCTTCATACCGTTCGCGACCATCCCCATGAGCAAGTAATTGGCAATATTCATGATAGTGTCAAGACGAGATCGCAAGTCCACCACTTCGCCAATAGTGCCTTTGTCTCATCAATAGAGCCAAAGAATATAGTTGAAGCTTGCGAAGATAGTGCTTGGATCCTTGCCATGGAGGAGGAACTCATTCAATTCGAGAGGAATGAGGTATGGGAGCTTGTTCCTTTGCCATCGAAGAACCACACCGTCATAGGGACAAAGTGGATCTTCAAGAACAAATCCGACGAAAATCAAGTCGTCATCCGGAACAAAGCTCGGTTAGTTGCTCAAGGCTATCGCCAAGAGGAAGGTATCGATTTCGAAGAATCCTTCGCTCCGGTAGCTAGATTAGAATCAATTAGACTTTTATTGTCTTATGCATGCCATAAAAATTTTAAGTTATTTCAAATGGATGTTAAAAGTGCATTTTAAAACGGAGATGTAGTTGAGGAAGTTTACGTTTCTCAACCTCCGGGCTTCATAAATGAAAAATTTCCAAATCATGTTTTTAAACTAAAGAAAGCTCTTTATGGTTTGAGACAAGCTCCTCGAGCTTGGTATGATCGCCTAAAGAATTTTCTTTTGGATTTGAATTTTAAAATGGGCGAAGCCGATTCTACACTTTTTGTTAAGCATGCGAATAATGATATTTTATTAGTTCAAATTTATGTTGATGATATCATTTTCGGTGCTACTAACTTCACTCTTTGCGAAGATTTTTCTAATGTTATGAAGGAACAATTTGAGATGAGCCACATGGGCGAACTCAAATATTTCTTAGGTCTCCAAATTCGCCAAATGAACGATGCAATCTTCATCCACCAAACGAAGTATACGGTGGAGTTGCTTAAGCGATTTGGAAAGGAAAGTGCTTCCGGGAAAAAGACTCCAATGAGCACGACTACGCATCTCGACAAGGATACGGGTGATAAGGATGTAGACATTCGTCTATATCGAGGTATGATAGGTAGCTTACTTTATCTTACCGCAAGTAGGCCCGATATTATGTTTGTCGTATGCATTTGTGCTCGTTATCAGTCTCTACCTAAGGAGTCTCACTTAGTAGCGGTAAAGCGTATTTTCCGTTATCTAAGTTACACTTTAGATTTTGGATTACTTTATCCGAAATCTAGCACGTATGAGTTAGTCTCATACAGTGATGCCGATTATGCGGGATGCAAATCCGACAGGAAAAGTACTAGTGGCACTTGCCATTTTCTAGGAAATTCTCTTGTCTCTTGGTTTTCCAAGAAGCAAAATTCCGTATCACTTTCAACCACCGAGGCGGAATATATTGCCGCCGGTGCCGCTTGTGCCCAGGTTCTTTGGATGAGACACACTTTGAAGGATTTTGGTATTCACTGTGATACTAGCCCTATCATGGTGGATAACCAAAGTGCTATCTGTCTTTCAAAGAATCCGGTGCACCATTCCCGATCAAAACACATAGATGTCCGACACCATTTCTTAGATGATCATGTTGCTAAAAAGGACATCATATTAGTGTACGTTGAAACCCAAAAGCAAATCACCGATATTTTCACGAAACCCCTAAAGGAGGACTCCTTTGTGCGGTTGCGTCGAGAATTGGGGATTATGGGTGAATCCGAGATATAGGATTCATATTTCATTCAATTATCTTGCATGCTATTCGATTTCGCGATATTTTGTTCATGCTAGATTAATTGAATTTTTGGGAATTTTATGTGATATATTTGAATTTATGATCGAATTCGTATTTAAGATTTCGACGTTTTATGGGGTAATTTAGATGACTAATGAGTGAGTTATGATGTTTCATCCAAGTGGTTTGTGAAGAGAAATCAATTATCAATTTTTGGACTCCTCTAGTCGGTCTAAGTTCACTTGTCAACCGACTAGATGCTCATCTAGTCGGTCAGCAAATGAACTCAGACCGACTAGATCAAGCCTATATCTAACTCCTATCATTTTCTTTCGTTAGTCGGTCACAGTACACTTACCGACCGACTAGATTGAAAACTAGTCGGTCAGTGAATATACTGCGACCGACTAATTCTTGCCCTAGAAATTCTTCTGTGCCTCTGTTTCGACTTAGTCGGTTCAAGCTCATTGACCGACCGACTAGATCGTAATCTAGTCGGTCAGTACTTGAACTGTGACCGACTAAGTGGGGTAGGGCAATTGTGTCTTTTTGATTCCAGACCGACTTATACTCACTTTCTATTCGACTAAAACACTTTTTAGTCGGTCTTCTTCTCTTCTCCAGCCAAAAAACCCCCAACCCCGATCGAGCCCTTTCAAATTCCGTCGACTCCGGCCTGATCTCCGGCGATCCCCGCCGTCCGCCGCAGTCGACTCCACCTCCTAGGTATCTCCCTCCCTCTCCTAGGTCGATTCCTACTCTAGGGTTTGTTATTTATCTCATCTAGCTCCTAGGGTTTCGGAATTTTTCCTCTTAGGGTTTGTGCTTTTCGATTTCGTTTGATCTCTCTAGGGTTTATCTAGCTTGTAGTTTGTGTTGCTTGTGCTCGTCGTGCTATGGCAAAGACGAGGATTCCCATCGCCTCTTCTGGGGCTTCTCCTATGACCGTAGGGCCTTCCGACCCTAGGAATCCACCTAAGCCCAAGCGCCGTGCCAAATCTACCCAAGCTTCCCCCTCTTCGCCTCCTCTGAAGAAGCAGAGGTCGGCGACTCTTAAACCCAGAAAGAATTTGCCTAAAAAGCCCATTCTCCACACACCTGGTACTCCTCCTGATTCTGACCCTGAGTTTGTCCCTGAGGACGAGTCTGGCCCTAGGGAACCCACTCCTCCACTTCGTCCTAAGACTCGCCAGCCAAAGGGAAAGGGCCCAATGCCAGCGGGGGGTGTTGACATATCGTTGTGTCGCGACGACCCTTTGTGTCTCGCGGCCTACAACCGTATTGAACACTGCCCGATGCTATTGGAGCACTACGTCCAGTTTTCTGATTTCCTTGGCTTAGCTGACCTACTCTCCTATAGTGGTCTCCTTGATTATCTCCGATACGACCCCAAGGCCAATCCTAAACCATATCCTCGCCTTGTGAAATTGTTCTATGCCAATCATGTTCGGGGACAGTACGATGCCAGCCACTCCATTGAGACTACTGTCTTGGGAACTCCTATAGTTCTCACGGCAGAAATCTTGGGGGAGATTCTTAGTTGTTCGTCGTCCGGTCTCCTTCCTTCGGACATTTCCGTCGATGACATTTCCTCCTTGGATCAGTCAGTTCTTTCAGATATCTTCCAGGTTATCCCCTCCGCATTCATTGGTGTTCCTTCGAAATCTTTCAAGCCGAATGCGTGGGTCCTTAACCTGATCTTGAAGTCATGTCTCCTCCCCAAGTATGGATCATCTTCACTTCCATCCCAGCCGTTCTTGAAATTGATCTACGCTCTTTTCTTGGGATGCAAGATTAATTGGGCTCGCGTGATACTCGATAAGATGGACTCTTTCGAGTGTATACGCAAGACCAATAAGTCTGCGCATATTCCATATCCTTGTCTGTTGACCCTCGTGTTTCGTCATTTCCGAGTCCCTCTCCCTTCTGACGATGAGCGTCCCTTGGGTACTCCTCTGAACGCGACGGCCGTTAAGAAATCTCTAGCGGCGCTTCGTCACGTGCAGAGGTCTACCGCATTTGCTTCACAGGCTTCTCCGTCAGCTGCTGCAGCCCCCTCTCGTCCTGCTACATTAGATGATGTCGTACGCCTTCTTCGTCGGCACGAGTCGCGTTTGGCTCGTACCGAGGAGGTCGTCTGCTGTATGGCTCAGATGATGGGGATTGATCTTCCTCCTTCAGTTTCTGAGGCCGAGGAGATGGACAATGAGGAGATTGACGAGCTTGTCACTTCTTTGGCTCGTGACGATGTTGCCACGGCCACTGCTGCTGCTGCTGCTGCTACCACATCTTCTGCTCCTGGAGATGGCACCACTTCCGGTGCTCCAGAGCCTTCTGCTTCAGCTCTTCAGTCGTCTGTGCCTCCTGCTGACCCTGTTGCCTCTCCTGTTGACACTCCTGATGTTCCTGCTGATGTTGAGCCTGTTGCTGTTGCTTCCACACCTACCCCGACGATTCCGTCTGTTGAGACACCTCTTCTCCCTGCAGAGCCTGAGTCTACTCCGTCGACTGGACCCACGGACACTGCAGATCCAGCCTCCTCCTCGTGATCGCGTGTTTCGAGGACTCTCCACTACGCTTTGGATGATATTTTTTTAGTGAGAGTATTTTGGGTTTGGATGGGGTTTGAGAGTTGTTTTGATGTATTTTTGAGCTTTCAGGGTTTCGGTGTTGGTTGTTTTGATACACTTTGGATGATGTTGCTGATGGTTATTTTGATATACTTTGATGCTGTCGATGATGTATGATGTATCTCTTTTTGATGATATGTAGCACTTGATGTGTTGTACTTCTTATATTGGATATTTTTTTGGATGTACTCATGCTGCTTCTTTATATATATACATCGTCGTTCTCTTTATCTTTTATTCGTCGTGCACATTTTAATATTCGTTGAATGCATTTGAAATGTGATTTCGTCGCTCGACGATTAAAAACTTGGTTAAATGGATTATACTTCTATAATTGTATAGAATTGTTTTCCATGCACAAATTTAACCAAGAATATTGAATATTGAAGAGTATGTTTCTTTATTCAATTAATGAATAATTATTTGGTATTTTTGATAATTTTGATCTTCACTTTGTGATAATGGACAATTGGCACACTTTGATTTGATTTTATCGCTTTTCCTTTGGTGTCAATTAATTCCATCGTCATTGTCTACGACTCCCGATGTTGGATTTTCCATTTCCTACTTGTTGGCGTTGTATGCCCCCCATTTTGGGATAATGCCAAAGGGGGAGAGATAATGATAATAAATAGCGCAAATGAAAATTTAACTCATTTTCCAAGAATCTAGTTTGATATGTTAGATTCAGGGGGAGTTAAGATACATATAAGGATTTTCAAAATCCGATATTTCGAAAATTGATTCGCTTTATTTATCTTACTCATCTGATTGATGCAATTCATATATATTCATTTTGGAATTAACGTGTCATCAATGCAGGGGGAGTAAGTATTTTACATTTGAATCATTATTTTTGATTATTATTTATGTTGGTTTGTCATCACCAAAAAGGGGGAGAATGTTGAATATTGGACTCGCCGGATTTGGTTTTGATGATGAGCAAACATAAATAATCCATGAACTAACAATTTGTGAGCGCAGTTTTAGAGATCGTCGCCAAATTCACGAGAACATTCAAAGCGACATCTCAACACTTCCCAAAGCTCGTATTCATGTCCAAAGCTTCGTTGAAGCTCTTGCGCCGTTTTGGAAGTTATGAAGAATGAATCGAAGCTCTCGAAGACCGTTTAATAAGGTTTTATTTATAGTCTTTTAGCTTCGATATATAGAATGTTAAGCCTTGAGTATATCTTATGTTTCTATCTTCATTTCGCTCATTTCGTAGCTCTAGGATTCTTGCACAAGTTCATTCTAACTTCCTCGAAGCATCGCGCTTCGATTCGGACTTTATTGTGCATGTTAGTTGGTACAAGAAGGAGTACTGACCGACTAGATGGTGATCTAGTCGGTCGGAAACTGTTCTTGGACCGACTAGTTTGATTCCTTAATTTCTTGGACTTTACTGTTTACAGTTAGTCGGTCTACGCTGACTCACCGACCGACTAGTTTGTGAACTAGTCGGTCAGTGATGCTTCTTTGACCGACTAATTGTGACTTACTGTTCATGCTTAAATTCTCCTAAGCTACTGTTTATCGTTAGTCGGTCTAAGAACGTTTGGTGACCGACTAGTTGACAATCTAGTCGGTCAACTTTTGTTCTTGGACCGACTAAGTCACTTTGTCTTCAGACTAATTCTTTTTGCTTTTAGTCGGTCTACGTTCATTGACTGACCGACTACTTGTGAAACTAGTCGGTCAGACAGTCTTCTTGGACCGACTAGATTTCTAGGTCTGAAATTCTATCTCTTCTCAGATCTACTCTTAGTCGGTCCATGCTGTGTGACTGACCGACTAGTTGATGAACTAGTCGGTCAGTGATTGTTCTTTGACCGACTAATTCTCACAGATTTCTTTCCGTTGGAGAATGACCTAACTTGTTTTTATGGGACCCTATAAATACGAACCTAGGTCATTTCTATCTAGGTAAGAGCTGCCATTAAGAGATCCATTGAGTTCTAAAGAGATAGCTATTCTCACTCAAATCTAAAGCTCTCTTCCTCACAAGAAACTCATTCTCTCTCATTTCTAGATCTAGAGAGAAGCTTGTTCTTGGTGAGCTCTTCAAGCTATTGCTTGATCCAAGTCTCCAACTCTTTCCTAGGCACCGATTGCTGGTCATTTCCTTGGTGCTAGGTCTTGGTGACTTCATCTTCCTCAAATCCTTCATTTCACCATTTGGGTAAGAAAAACTCAAGGTATAGGATTTTGTGGTAAGATTGTTTATTTCATATTAAACTCTTTAATATTGCTTTGTGATTCTCTCGGTTGTGAGAGAAGGTTGTGATCCCGGGTTGTGGGATTCACGTTTGCTATTGCATGTATGATTTGATCTTGTGAAGGTTTTTCACAAGATATTCATAGTGGAAATCTTGAGTTAGGGTTTCTAACTCAAGTATCCGGAGGGGATCCGGGTGGTTGGGACGTAGGATCACCGGGAACAAGTCGGGGAGACTTGGGTGGATCCGAACCCATTAACATCGTTTGTTTGCATTGTTAATTTAATTGTTGTCATTCAATTTAAGCTTCCGCAAATTGATTTGGTAGTTGTTTGCAATTTAATTTGGAATTATACTCCTTATTATTTTAAAGTACTATTCACCCCCCTCTAGTACTTGTGCAGTAGCTGGTAGGGCATTACACTAGTCGGTCTGAGTTCAATGTCTAACCGAATGTCTAACCGACTAGAAGTGAAACTAGTCGGTCTGGATATGAACTGGGACCGACTAAGTGAGTCCAAAAATTTGAGAATGCAAAAATTTGAGTTCTCTCCAAAGAACACTTGGACACACCAACAAAACACTCTCATATGAACTTAGCATACACCATAAAACCAGAAAATCATAAATCCGTCGCGCAAATCGTAAAACAGAGCATAACTCCAGCATTAAAATGAGAAAATCACAGCCAATACAACAGGAGTAATGAATATCATTATGATGCAAGATCACATATAAAGGATGAGTCCTAAATCTCAGATTCACCCATAATCCCCAATTCTCGACGTAACCGCACAAAGGTATCTTCCTTGAGTGGTTTCGTGAAAATATCGGTGATTTGCTTCTGGTTTCAACGTACACTAAAATGATGTCCTTTTTAGCTACATGATCATCTAGAAAATGATGACGGACATCTATGTGTTTGGTACGTGAGTGGTGTACCGGATTCTTAGAGAGATATATTGCACTTAGGTTGTCCACCATGGTAGTGCAAGTATCACAGTTTATACCGAAGTCTTTAAGTGTGTGTCTCATCCAAAGAACCTGTGCACATGCAGCACCGGCGGCAATATATTCCGCCTCGGTGGTTGAAAGTGATACAGAATTCTGCTTCTTGGAAAACCAAGAGACAAGAGAATTTCCTATAAAATGGCAAGTGCCACTAGTACTTTTCCTGTCGGATTTGCATCCAGCATAGTCTGCATCACCATATGAGATTAACTCATATGTGCTTGACTTTGGATAGAATAATCCGTAGTCGAGTGTGTGACTTAAATAACGGAAAGTACGTTTAACCGCTATTAAGTATGATTCCTTAGGGTGTGATTGATATCTAGCACAAACACATACGGCAAACATTATATCTGGCCTACTAGCAGTAAGATATAATAAACTTCCTATCATACCTCGATATAGACGAATGTCTACATCTTTGGCACCCGTATCTTTATCAAGGTGTGTAGTAGTGCTCATAGGAGTCTTCTTGCTAGAAGCATTCTCCATTCCAAATCGCTTTAGCAGCTCCACCGTGTACTTGGTTTGGTGGATGAAGATTCCATCGTTCATTTGGCAGATTTAGAGTCCTAGGAAATATTTGAGCTCACCCATGTGGCTCATCTCAAATTGGTCCTTCATAACATTAGAAAACTCTTCGTAAAGAGTGTAGTTAGTAGCACCGAAAATGATATCATCTACGTAAATTTGAACTAAAATAATGTCATGATTTGCATACTTAACAAAAAGCGTTGAATCAACCTCACCCATTTTGAAACCCAATTCCAAAAGAAAGTTCTTTAGGCGGCCGTACTAAGCTATAGGAGCTTGTCTCAAATCATAAAGTGCTTTCTTAAGTTTGAAAACGTGATTTGGAAATTTTTCTTTTATAAAACCCGGAGGTTGAGAAACATAAACTTCCTCAACGACATCTCCGTTTAAAAATGCACTTTTTACGTCCATTTGAAAAAGTTTGAAATCTTTATAGCATGCAAATGACAATAACAACATAATAGATTCTAATCTAGCTACATGTGCAAAGGATTCCTCGAAATCTATACCTTCCTCTTGCCTATAGCCTTGAGCAACTAACCGGGCTTTGTTCCGGATGATATTTTGGTTCTCGTCTGTCTTGTTCTTGAAGATCCACTTCGTTCCTATAACGTTGTGGTTTTTCGAAGGCAACGGAACTAGCTCTCAGAACTCATTCCTCTCAAACTGAATGAGTTCCGCTTCCATGGCTAGGATCTAAGAACTATCTTCGCATGCCTCGTTGATATTCTTTGGCTCCACTGAAGAGACAAAGGCACAGTGAGCGAAGAAGTTGACTTGAGATCTTGTTTTGACACCATCTTGTATGTTGCCAATGATTTGCTCATGGGGATGGTCACGAACTGTTTGAAGCCGTCTGGAAACACCCTGGTCACTAGGAACATTCTCAAAAGAATCATTAGTAGGGTTAGTTTCAACAGAACCAATAGTATCAGATTTACCAATAGAGTCACTAACTACTTCCATAAAATCATCGCCATCGATAATTCTAGGAGGGACAAAATTTTCATTAAATGAAACATGAAGAGATTCCTCGATCGTTGAGATTCTTTTGTTGTATATCTGGTAGGCTTTGCTACTGGAGGAATATCCAACAAATATCCCCTCATCAGATCTTGGATCAAATTTGTCCAAACTACCATACGTGTTCTTGATAAAACATTTTGCACCAAAAACTCTAAAATGTTTAACTTGAGGCAACCTACCAAACAAAAATTCATAACACGTTTGTTTGGTGCCAGGCCTCCAGAGTATCCTATTAAACACATAGCAAGCGGTATGTATCGCTTCTGCCCAAAATTGATGGCCGAGTTGGCTATCATCAAGTATAGTGCGAGCACATTCCACTAGCGTCCTATTCTTTCTCTCAACAACACCATTTTGAGGGGGTGCGCGAGGGAAAGAAAAGGTGTGAGTAATACCAACTTCATCACAGAAATTTGAGAAAGACTCGTTCTCAAATTCCCCTCCATGATCACTACGAATAGTGACAATGGTGGTTCCAATGAGATTTTGTACTTTCTTAACAAATACTGTGAAGTTTTCAAAAACATCATTTTTATTGATTAAAGTAAATACCCAAGTAAATCTAGAAAAGTCATCAACGATGACAAGTCCATATCGGGCATTCTCTAATGAAGCAACTCTAGTTGGCCCAAAAAGATCTAGATGTAAAAGCTCTAGAGGTCGGTTAGAGTATATGCTTTTCTTAGGTTTGAATGACGATTTTGGAAGTTTGCCTCGTTGACATGAGTCACGGAAGCTTTTCTTTTGAAAAGAAAGCTTAGGGAATCCTTTTATAGAATTTAGCTTGGATAGTTTAAAAAGTGTTTCGAAATTCGAATGACCGAAACATCGATGCCATAAGTGTTGTTCACTTGTGTTGGCAATGCGACATTATTCACGGGAATTTGGAATATCTAGGATATATATGTCCTTATGGCGTGTACCAGAGAACAACACATTATTATTATCCTTTCTTAAAATATGGCACATTCCTTTTTCAAAGCTAACTTTGTAACCATTGTCACAAAGTTGGCTTATTGAGATTAGATTGTGATTTAAGCCTTTAACAAGGTAAACATCACGTATAAGGGGTTTAGAGGGGTTACCAACTTTTTCAACACCGATGATGGTTCCGCTCTCGTTGCCTCCAAAGACCACTCGGTTTCTATTTTCAATGGGCACCACTTCGGATAACAACTGCGCTTTACCAGTCATGTGTTTTGAGCACCCGCTATCAAGTATCCAACCATTCTTGGAGCCAAATTTTAATTTGTTGCTCCTTTTCTTTTTATTGAGTACCTGAAGATAAAAATATCGTATCATGGTACCCAAGGTCATTGGGTCCTAAGAGATTAGACCTTTGGAAGCCAAGTCTAATTGGACTTAGACTTCCTAACATAGTCATCATTGTGCACAACATTCAAGAAATAAGAATTAATATACGCTTGTTTCTCATGCATGCTTGTGTCCTTCGGGCCCCAAATAGTGAATGTCTTGGGAGCCCTTTTCCAATTGGGAACATGCATGTTTTGTTGATTTCTACATGGTGCATGTGTTCTACGAAGAAGTGGCCTAGTGTATGCATGAAGTGGATAAGCATAAGGCACATGATGAAGTGGTGGTGGTAACATATGATACGGTGCATGATGGTAATCATTCATATAGTAGTGATGTGGGTGAACATAAGCATGTGGGGGAACACGTGCGTGAGTGTGTCTCACTTGGTGTGCACATGCTCGTGGATGTGGAGCATAGAAATCATCATAAGTGTGAACTTGTGAAGTAGGAGGTGTGTTCCGACGTGGCATAGTATTTGTGTACATGAATGCATGACCCTTCTTTGGAGGTCCACCCGAAGTGGGTTTCTTTCCAAAGGGGGGTGTGTACTTAGTGGAAGTACCATTGGTAGATGAACTACCCATGGGGTATTTACTCCCACTAGTTGAGGGCTCGAAAGATGGCCTTACAAAGGTGGTGGAGGATTTGGATGAATCTTCCTTCTTATACCCCAAACCAATACGATGATTGGCCGGAAGTAAGTCATTCAGAATGTTATCCAAATTATCCTTGCCTTTGTTGAATTTCTCAATTTGGCATATTGTGGACTCATATTTCTCAGTGAGAGAAAGTATAGTAGCATCCAAAGTGGACACTTGTGTTGTGAGTTCACAAACATGAGACTTGAGATTCTCATTCTCAATACTCAAAGTTGAGTTTCGAGAAATCAAATCCGCTATCTCGTGTTCCTCCGAATCCTCAAGGTTAACATGTTCAAGTTGAGATTTGAGATTTACAATCTCAGTTCTCAAGGCTTCAACAACGGTGTCGTTGTTGGTGATGATAGGCTTAGGTGTGTTCTGCAGACTAGTTAACTCATCTTTGATCTTAGTATATCTATTTACCAACTTAGAGTACTTAGACCAAATTTGTTCATTAGCTAGTCTTAGATCATCCATAGTTACATCTTCACCTTCATCCTCGCTTTCATCTGAAGCGGTCTCTTGATCATGTTGCTCACTAGCCATGAAGCACATGTGTGCTTGCTCCACTTGTTCATCATCTGACTCTCCACTTGAAGAGTCCTCTTTCGAATCGGTGAATGTGCCGACAAGCCCTTTCTTGTACTCCTTGTACTTTCGTGACTTGTCGAACTTGGGTGCCTTCCACTTCTCCTTTTGTTTGTTGAGAGGACAATCTACCTTGATGTGTCCTGGCTTATTACATTTGAAACACAAAGGAGCAGATAGAACTAACTTTAGATTTATTCTTAAAGTTACCTTTTCGGAAGAACCGGTTGAACTTCTTTGCCATGAGGGCCAAAGATTCCAAGTCCAACTCGTCTTCCGATTCTTCACTATCGGTAGGTGTAGTAGGAGCGGCCTTGAAAGCAATTGCCTTTTTCTTTGGCTCTTCTTGCTTCAAGAACGCCTTCATCTTGTCCTGCATCTGATCTTACTGTCCTTCCGTACCTCGTAATACATTAGAGTACCCATTAGTTGAACAACAGTATATTTGGACATATCGTTACCTTCCTCGATAGCGTAGGTTCGCTTTTCCCAACTCGAAGGAAGTCCGTCAATGATCTTCGTGACTTTCTCTTCTTGGGTATAGGTCTTCCCAAGGGCTTCCAACTTATTGGTTATATCCACGAAGCGAGCATAGTACTCCTTGATTCTTTCACATTGTTCCATGTGAAACAACTCGAATTCTTTGTTAGCAGCAGTGAGTTTGGAGTGTTTTACCCTGCTCGTTCCTTCGTGCAAGATTAGGAGTTGGTTCCAGATCTGATATGCACTCTTACATGTGCATATCTTGTTGAAGTCTTCAGGCTCCAGTGCACATTGTAAGTCATTCATTGCCTTGGCATTGTTCACCTCCGCGGAGACCTCCGCGGCAGTCCACTTCGTGAAGTCTTCTTCAGTGGGCTCCACATACTCCATTAATGTGGCTCTCCAGAGTGATGCGCTCTGGAGGTACCCATAGTTGGTACCGTTGAAGTGAGGAGGCCTAGTTGAGGAGTGTCCTTCCATCACTGAAGAGGCTCCTTCACGATTCTTGAAGGTGTTGTAGTCGGAAGGTGGTCGAACGGCCTTGTTGTCATTGTTTGTCATAGCTATGAACTTGGCTTTGATACCAAATGTAATTCCCTGGTAGCTACTGCACAAGTACTAGAGGGGGGTGACTAGTACTTTAAAATAATCTAGAGTCTAATTCCTAATTATTGTGCAAACACAAACAACCAAGCGGAATAAGTAATAACAACAAGAACAATAGCAACGCAAACAAGCGATGTAATGGGTTCGGATCCACCCAAGTCTCCCCGACTTGTTCCCGGTGATCCTATGTCCCAGACACCCGGATCCCTTCCGGTTACTTGAGTTAGAATCCACTAACTCAAGGTTCCACTAAATAGCTTCTTGTAGAAACTACTACAAGATCAAACTCTACAACAATTTGAATCGTGACTCCCACAAACCGGGATCACGAAAATCTCTCACAAACCGAGAGAAAATCACCAACAATAGATTTAATGAAATAGAAATTGCTTACCACAAAATCCTATGCCTTGAGATACTTACGGATTAGGGCAAGGTAGGAAGATGAGTGGAGATCACGAAACCCTAGCACCACCAAGATGAACAGCGTGAGATAGCTAGGGCGAAGATGACGGTCGTGATTCAATTTCTCAGAGGAATGATCGCACACGATCTGAAAATCTCTTGAAGGGATTTAGGTCAAAAATGTGAGAGAGAGATTTTTCGAGATAGAGAGCTCTTAACAATTGAAATCCAATGATCGAAAAATTAGATCAGAAATCCCTCTAATAATAGGCAAATTTCCATGTTTGAAACGAGTCAAACAAATATGGAAAGAATCAAAACAGATCAAGAAAAGTCGTGGAAATAAATTCTCCAACAGTTGGAAAATTAAAGCTGCTTAATCGGTCTAAGAAGGATCACTGACTGATTAGTTTGAGAACTAGTCGGTCGGTGAACCTTCTTGGACCAACTAGAAGGTTGACAAAGAATTCAGTGAAGTAAGGATGATAAACTAGTCGGTCTAAGAAGAAACATCAACCGACTAGTTTGACAACTAGTCGGTCGGTGAACCTTCTTGGACCGACTAATTGGTCAACAGTAACTCGGCTGAAAAACACAAGTAAGACTAGTCGGTTCAAGAAGGATTTTCAACCGATTAGATTGATATCTAGTCGATTGGTCCTTCTACTTGAACTAACTAAGATGCATAGAAAGTCAAACTAAGAAGCGATAAGCTACGGAAAACTTCCTAATGGCTTCTAAGACAATCCTAGAGATAAGATACGATATATAAGATGATATTGAAGGCAAGTAATACTCAAGGCTTAACATTATAGAAGACAACGAAAATAAACAATACACACCATCTTCAAAAGCTTCAATATGAAGATTCTGAATCCCTCGACTTCAATAATACTCCTTGAGCTTCAATGAAGCTTCAGGCACCTCATTCACGCACTCTAAAGAAGTCTTGGGACGTCGTTTTAGATCTACACAGTAATTTGGCAACGATCTTCATAACTGCGCTCAAAGATAATTAGTACCCAATATTTATGTTTGTTCATCATCAAAACCAAATCAGGGGAATCAATACTCAACAGAAATGACGCATGAAAACGATGCCATGACATTCTGGACTAAATTTGTGACCCAACGGCATATCACACGATATACTTTAATTTTAAACAACAACAAGGAAAAATTAGTTTCTGTAGCATGTTCACCAAAAACTTATGTTTAAGGTGATGTTAAAATTGTTGCAAATGTTGTTTAACCCACTCTTACTGGTGAAAAATGTTGTATAAACAAATTAATATTGATAAGGTAAAAATGCTGCATGTCTTGGAATGTTTAACAAGTGTGACATCGTGAAATCGTGCGCCTCAAAGGCGGATTCGTGACTTTCGTGATGTCGTGTGAGTCGACTAGGCCGGCTCGTGTTCCGGCAAACTTTTGGGTGGGGTTAGGGTTGAACGGCCACTAAGCGTATGTAGGGGTCATGTCTTCAAGAACACCACCTATACGGTGGGTTAGTATCAATCACGATTATACCCCCATGAGGAGAATGACTTACTCATCACGTCTTAAAGGCGGGAACCCTAGGAGTGGATAGAAAACGCAGACATGAAATTACAACTTGCCATGCCAATAAAATAAATGTCATTACTTTGCTTCCACGTACCTGCTTAGAATTGCCATGCTAGGAATGTTTAATTTTACTTCGCTTTTAATTTGTCATCCCTTAAAATGTTGTTGTGGACACCTTATATGCAAATAACTGTCATTTCTAAATTCATATTATATGCACACCTTGCCTTGGTCTCTGACCTTTACTTGCAGACCTTGCTGACATACATTCATGTCTTTTTGAATGTATGTCAGATCTTGAGCCGGAGTCTCAGGAGGATCCTTTGGAGACGCCTGACTTAGCGAGCCTGGAGTTCTCCGTTGACGCCAAGTCCTTCCCTACGGAGGACTAGACATACCCGTTGTTGTTTGCATTAGTTACTTTCAGTACTTTGCTTGTGTACGTTACTTTCGTTGTATTTTGGCCCAGCTGTGGCTTGTTGTTTAATTTCGTGTACGAACATTATATATCTGGATGTGGCTTTTAACTTTTGGAACGTTTTTTGGTTGTTCTGAAATGCAAATGCAAGGACCTGTCCTGTGTTTTTATCACAGACGCTTATTGAACTCGAGCTTCACCGCTCCAGTTCAAGCGGACCGCGTAATGTTCTCGCTTCCGGTATCTTTTGGGAATCGGGACGTTACAGGTTTTAGTGATGGCCCATGTAGGTCCTATAACTGCGAAATTCAAAACAATGAGAACACTTTTCATTGGCCAAAACATCCAGAGTTAGTTTGTACGTGAAATTACTCGAATACCTTGTCTCAGCCTGATCGGAAACCCAATACCAGGATAATAGAAAGAGTTTGTTAAACGCTCATGCTCGTTAGTTAGACACCCTTGCCACGACTTAGTATTATAATCTTGGGAGTCACCTTATCGATTGATCATCCAGCTCTGACCATATTAGATTTTTGAGTTTCATTGGTCGTTCGCTTGATTCATCGAATCTAGGGCCCAACCGAACATAGCGATCGTCGCATCCGTGCAAGTCGAACCTGAGACGCCTACAACGAGTAGACTTTGAAGCGTAAGATACTCCAGATCTATAGATAAGATCTCGATCTCGATCTTCAACGGACCCTTACCTCGACTCTCCTATCACAGTCTAATTCGTTGAAGAACCCTAGTGCTAAACCTTAGTCGACCCAATGATTATTTTTTCCCTGATTTTTACTATTTTCATAATCATTACACTTCCAAGTTAATGATCGTAGAAAGCCATCGTAGCATATTCACAGAGTTACTTCTTAGTCGTCCTTACGTTTCGATCGTCAAACCTATTCCTTGTCCTCGATTCACATTAACTCTTCGGGTTCGCCATCTTTAACCTTGAACCTCCCCATTGTAGATCCAGCGTCTTTTAAAAAGTGTGTTCGATATTTCTTTTATTGAATTCTTTGCTAAGTTTAAAATCCTTTCGAAAACTTTTACTTATATTTTCTACACTTCAGTCGACTTAAACCCAACCTTGATTATGAAACTCTTCTGACGCGATCCTTAGTTACTATCTTGTAGCGATTTTCTAACATAAATCTTCCGCACTTCTATTTCACATAATCTCGTATAACTACCCGATTTTCCTCATGTAATGAACTTCTTTTCAAAACTTTATTTTTATTTCGCTAGTTCGAAATATCATCTCCTTTTCTTACTAACGCATTTCAAAACAGTCATTCTTACATACTTATAAAATACTTTCCTAAGTTAAATAGAACTTCAAAATCTCGTGTGCCAGTCTTACAATCATTGTCTTCATATATTTAAAAAAATTTCTTTTTACAACCTATTTCCATTTACAAAACAAGCACTACAATACTATGCCCATATTACTCTTCACCTATTATTTGACTAATCATGTTTTACATTTTAACTTCTACTGTATGCTCACTATTTTACGTAAGTTATAACGATGTTATTATTTTTACACATATCCTTATCTTCTTAATTATTAATTGTTTCATAAATTTTGTATGACACCCAACCCAACTAACCTCTTATCCATGCCACATCTGGAACCGTCCATCACAACATTAATTCGTTGCATCATTCAACTCTGAATCCTACACTGTTGCTTAGTTATCACATTAGTGCTTATCATTGCTTATGTCAGCTTTAGTATAAGTACAGTGGAACCATTTAGCTTTAATTGTGGTGGTGTTGTGGTGTAGGTAAATAGATAGTGAGTGTGGACCCGTGTGTGCGAATCTCTATATACCACCCATGTCTGAGTGTGCTTACCCTTAGTATATTAGTATAGTGTGATTATCTATTGTGTTGTATGTGCGTGTACGGTAATATGTGACATATATGTATATAGTCGAGTATAGAGTAGTAAGTGTTATACCTATACTTAGGCGAGTGATTAGCTATATCACTATAGGAATATCTGTGCGTATTAGATTTAGTATGGGCTAGTTACTAGGAGTATATGTAGCTTAGTCGTACTTGTTAATGGTTGTAATTAAATGCTAGTATAGTGATGTGCATGTTAGGTGTAATGATAATATGTGTACGTATAGTTGTGTGTGCAGGTTTATTATCTGATTTATATGTTAGTATGTATGGCGTGTGCTCGTGCGTATATATGTATGTGGTTAGTTATAGGTATGTATGTGTGTATATATACATATATATAGTATAAATAAGTGTGTTTTATGTATAGTAGGATTATAATATTACCCCTACGGGATGATGTATGCGCATGTGTATACCAGGAAGTATGCAGAGTCGTATGTTTGTGACTACGTATATACAGATGTATGTAATAGTATGCTAACCCTATGTAAATTACCATGGTTGTATATACCGGTGTGTGTGTATATATGTCCTATATAGATACGCGATAGGAGTGTGGTAGTGTAAGTTTGTATATGTATGTAAAATCAAAGTATGTATATGTATTTGAAAGTGTATGATATATGAGTAGATATAGGCATATGGATGTATATTATTTCATTACAATGTATGTATGACTGGGATAGAATGACCTTAGTGTCTAAGTCCGCTCACCCCTATGTTGGCCTAATTAAGGAAGTCTGAGGACGGACTTGATCCTAAGGTGGGTAGATTACGTTGACCCTAGTGCTATGAGTAAGGCTTATATAAATCTGTGTATGGTGTGAGGTATTACGTGCATGTATATACGTGTAGTGATATGTATTAGTATGTGTATATGGTATTATGTGGTATGTAAAAGTGATTGTACGATTGAAGTGTTAATTGACTAAAAATGATTGTATTTATGTGTTAGTGGTATGTTTAAACTACAAGCAGTACTATATCATTATAGATTGTGAGTGTATAAGATATATGTTAATACATTTTGTATTAGTAATATGTGAGTGTGCAAGGTGATGGCACACTTACAGCCAGTAAATTGATGTGGGTGTGTAGTAAAGTGTTACTATTTGCCCGAGTGTAATACTGGTTGGATTGTACTTGTAGAATGGTAGTATATTAAACTACTCTGTTAATACGTAACTAGTGAAGTGTGTATGTGTATTATTACGACTATTAGCATAGACGTTGATTAGTAATATCAGTGGTAATACTATTGGTGTTGATATTAGTATTAGAAATACTATTTGAAAATGGCATGATGTTTATTTATGGTATGTATGCATTAGAAAAGGAGATGTGAGCGTTACCCCCACATGTTTCCTGACCAGTAGGTGTTAGAAATTCCGAGAGCGGAATTTTATGTAAGGTGGGTAGGATGTAACGACCATTGTCCGGTCGTGCGTATTTTAGTGCGTATCTTGTTATCGGTTGTGTATTTTTCTTTTTCGCGTTTGGTATTATTATTGTTCCATAGCTCAGACGCGTGACCGGACCCCATATCCACGATCCTCTTGAAGGCGCGAATGCTCCGGTACCTTCGTCGTAATTTTTGGATGTCGAGGGACCAATCTACCAAAAATCCCATTAAATTATTAATTTGAATTTCAAATGTTTAAAACAAATCTTAAAACAAATCTGTACGTATTCTTTTTTAAACACAAAAATTTTATAATAATAATAACTAAAATATCATGTCTTAATACCCAATCATTACTTAGTCTAACTAATTAAATCTTTAAAATTTCATAATATCACAACCTCTCCCCGTAATATCCTAACTCAACCCCCATAACCAATCCCCACTTCCCTCTGACCCGTTCTCCCCGCCTTCCCTACAATTTCTCCCCACGTACAAGCCTACACATTTTAAAAATAAACCTATATGAAATCAACCCTATGGTTAATCATATAAAGGACAGCATCACCCTACTCTATTAAATAAAAACCTAAGCAAACCTATCTCATTTCTAAAGCCGCAACCCAGGGCCTCATCGTGCAGCCTATCCTCTCCTTAAAGCTCAACTACTCCTATATAATAACCCTAAGCTCCCACCCTATAGCAGCTATGACCCTAACCAAGAGCTCACGTGCTGCTCTCAACCCTACTACTCTTTATAAAAACCAAACCTAAGGCAAATAACCCTAGGACTAAAACTCCACACAGCCACCCCCTCCTGTCATTCCTTCCACACGCAAAACACGTCGCAGACCGCCCCTATCTTCTCATTCTCCGTGCAACACAAGAAACAGCGCCCGACTTCTCCTCTTCCCAAGCCTGCGGTTGCCATCTTCTCTTCGCCTACACCCACACAGCAGCCCACACCGCCCATTTCTTCCCGCACGCAATGCCGGCGCTTCCTCCCTCGCAGCATGCGGCCTCCTCGCCATCACACAAGCCGTGGCCATCACCCAGGTCGCCTGCACCACGGCCTCCTCCACTCCCCCACCTCTCTCCATTGCTCCTCCACGCGGAACCCCAACCCGCACAGCCCCCGACCATCATCAAAAACCGCCCAGATCTCCTCCCGCAAGCCGCAACCCCTTGTCTCACGACAAAACCGGATGGCTAGCGACTTCCCCGCCTGCAGACAGCCCAGCAACCGCCTGCAGAGCCTCTGACAGCCGCTGCCACCTTCCTGCACGTCGACGGGAGATCCCCGAGACTCAAACGTCGCTGTTTGGAACCGTACGCGCCACCGCTACCCATCGCTGTGTTCCGATCCTTCGCTGCACTACCGGTTAGTAGATCTACCCTTAAACAACTTATAACCCACACCGTAATTTAGAGAACTTAATAAAACGGATCGGTTAGACATCGTAGGAGCTTTTTATAACATCGTTATGAAAAAAACTGCTTAATCTGAATTTGTGTTTTATCAAACCATTGAACCGTCATCACCGTAGCGTAGTACCCGTTGAGACGTTTCTGATGACACCAAGAACGCCAAAAACAGGCAAGTGTGCAATTAGATATGAATTTTTGAAGTTTCAGGATTTTTGTGTCTCTTTTACTTATTGCTGTATAACTTGAAAACGATACGTGAAATATGCATGAAAACAATGCCATGATATTCTGGACTAAATTTGTGACCCAACGGCATATCACACGATATACTTTAATTTTAAACAACAACAAGGAAAAATTAGTTTCTGTAGCATGTTCACCAAAAACTTATGTTTAACGCGATGTTAAAATTGTTGCAAATGTTGTTTAACCCACTCCTACTTGTGAAAAATGTATAAACAAATTAATATTGATAACATAAAAATGCTGCATGTCTTGGAATGTTTAACAAGTGTGACATCGTGAAATCGTTCGCCTCGAAGGTGGATTCGTGACTATCGTGATGTCGTATGAGTCGACTAGGCCGGCTCGTGTTCTGGCAAACTTTTAGGTGGGGTTAGGGTTGAACGGCCACTAAGCGTATGTAGGGGTCATGTCTTCAAGAACACCACCTATACGGTGGGTTAGTATCAATCACGATTATACCTCCGTGAGGAGAATGACTTACTCATCACGTCTTAAAAGCGGGAACCCTAAGAGTGGATAGAAAACACGGACATGAAATTGCAACTTGTCATGCCAATAAAATAAATGTCATTACTTTACTTCCATGTACCTGCTTAGAACTGCCATGCTAGAAATGTTTAATTTTATTTCGCTTTTAATTTGTCATCCCTTAAAATGTTATTGTGGACACCTTATATGCAAATAACTGTCATTTCTAAATTCATATTATATGCACACATTGCCTTGGTTTCTGACCTTTAATTGCAGACCTTGCTGACATACATTCATGTCTTTTTGAATGTATGTCAGATCTTGAGCCGGAGTCTCAGGAGGATCCTTTGGAGATGCCTGACTTAGCGAGCCTGGAGTTCTTCGTTGACGCCGAGTCCTTCCCTACGGAGGACTAGACATACCCGTTGCTGTTTTCATTAGTTACTTTCAGTACTTTGCTTGTGTACGTTCCTTTCGTTGTACTTTGGCCCAGCTGTGGCTTATTGTTTAATTTCGTGTACGAACATTATATATCTGGATGTGGCTTTTATCTTTTGGAACATTTTCTGGTTGTTCTGAAATGCAAATGCAAGGACCTGCCCTGTGTTTTTATCACAGACACTTATTGAACTCGAGCTTCACCGCTCCAGTTCAAGCGAACCGCGTAACGTTCTTGCTTCCGGTATCTTTTGGGAAGCGGGGCGTTACAACTTACATCGTAGATTGGCCAGTAAACTCCTAATTCTTCCTTGACGAGGGCTGAGCTTATAGCCTCCATGGTGGAGGCTAAGTAGATGATTAACTGGTCACTTTCATCGGTTTTAGTCAGAAGCGGTGGGCTACAAAGATACTCCTTTAGCTCTGAGAAGCCCTTTTTGCAATCCACATCCCAGTCGATGACCATTTTTCCACATGCAGAAGATGTTATGATTTTTACAAAACTTTGAAGAAAGGAAGCGACTGCTCCATCGATTTTGACAAAAAATGACCGAGGGCTGCTATCATTCCATTCAATCTCTGGTGCTCTCTGATGGTAGTGGGCTTCTTTCTTGCTTACAATCACCGTGACCTTGTCAGGGTTGGCTTCAATTTCTCGGTTCGTTGGTATGAACCCGAGGATTTTTCCAGATCGAACTCTGAAAGTACACTTGGCGATGTTTAGTCGGAGTTTATACCGGTGAATCTCTGCAAAAAATTTCCCAAAGGTCCATGATATGATCTGCAGGGCTTCTCAATTTGACTAACATATTGTCAACGTAGGCCTCCAAGTTTCTCCCAATCTGAGCCTTGAAGACCTTGTTCATCATCCGTTGATAAGTTGCCTCGGCATTCTTCAAACCGAATGACATCTTCCTATAACAGAACATCCCTCTATCTATAATGAAAGAAGTCTTTTCCTCATCATCGGGTGCCATTTGGATATGATTGTAACGGAGAAAGCATCCATGAAACTCAGGAGCTCATAACTGAAGGCATTATCAACGAGATGGTTGATTCGAGGTAAAAGGTAGCTATCCTTCGGTGTCACGCCCCGCTGCCCAAAATAGGGAGGGTCGACGTGACAAGCCGCGGTATTAGAGTACCAAGCGCTAAAGTACACACCAAAGTCACGCAGGACACTGGAAACGCTGAGGAAACACAGGCAGTAAAGTACAGACTGAACGATTAACAGAACAGTACAGCTCCAACACAGAAGGATAGTACAAGACACTACAACACATGCAGTAAGGTAAAATACGACGAACAGAACATCCAAGAGTCACAGAGCACCGCTACTACATGGCCAGTAGTGCACAAGTCCACTGTACAACCCCAACAGCAAAAGCTCCCACAAAAGTACAACGCAACCCTACGGGGTTGGTGGGCTCCGAAAGGTGCTTCTCTCAAGCGCAAGGGTCCGTTCAAGTAGTAAAATCTGGGAGTCCAGATGTCGAATCCTCGGGAGAATCTGTTGAAACCACAAGTCCAAATCAAATAGAGTAACTACGAATAAAATCTAAGCACTTTAATAGTGATGGTGAAGGTGGTATGAAAAGTGTGTGGTGATGGGATTGTTACGTGCGATTAATGCAAACAACGAACTCTAGTTTGTGAAAAATAGATATAAAAGGCATGTACATGGCATGGGTTCATTAGGATCAGCGAATCGTAAGCTTTGGTTGATCAAGTATAACACAACGAAACCTCCTTTTGGGAGCGAATCGTCGGAAGATGTCCTTTTGGGAGTTAACGCATCAATTCTAATAGTATATCGCTAAAGTTGTAAACGTACATATGAAGTATGAAACTCTCTTTTGGAGAGATCAAATCTCACCCTTGTGGGGTGATCATCAACTAGATCAATTCTTTTGGAATATGAAAAAGTAGATTTAAGAGCGACGATTAAACTTTAGCAAATATAGCGATTAAGCGCAATAATACAACCAATGAATACGATTCACATCACCTAATTACTCCATACCATGCACATAACATATTTAGCTACTCATGGTGCAGAAATACACAAATTTCAGATCAGAATTCATAAGTTTATTAGCAAAATACGGAGATTTAAGGGCAAAATACAAGCTAAAACACCCAAATACGAGCTAGAGTTGAAGAAAATATCACCAATTCTCCTTGAAAAGACTTCAAAACTCTCTGGAAATAAGAAAATAGGCTCTGGAATTTTACAGAATTTTTGCAGAAGAAAATACGGCTCCTAGATGCTCCAATACGCCCATTATACGCCCAAAAACCCTAGAATACGCTTAAATAAAGAGATTGCGGGTTTATTGGGCTTAACGGGTTCAAACCCGCTCTAACATCGCGCCCGAATCAATCCACGCCGCAGATCTGGATCGGATCAACCCGTGGCCGTCCGATCAACTTTCAAAAATGCGGGATTCGACCAGGGCACGCCACATGGCACTTTAATCTTCGTGCGATACCCGCTCCGCTCTTCGACTCTCGCTCGGATCGATCCCGTCCATCCGATCGGCATCCGACGGATCAAAGAGAGCCACGTCGCTCGTTTCGATTTGCTTCAGCGGGCGTCGCGTGCTCCGTCCGATCGACATCGGACGATTATAAAATGGCCACGTAGCCCCGTATATGCCGCTTCTTCGTATCTCGCTCGGAGTCGCTCGCGCTCGTCGGATCTAGGATCGTGCGGTCGGCAGCACGCCACGTCGCCATATACGAGCTGCGCTCGTGAACCGTCAGATGAAGGCGGGAATGGGTGGATCGTTGACACGTGTCAGCGAGTGATTGGTCGACGGCCGTATAATCGTATTTCTTTGCGTATTTCTCCAATTAATTGGTATTCTGCATTCAAAAATTCACAGTAATTAGCACAGGTCTCAGAAAAATACAAATAAATAGTCGTTGGAATCGTGAGATCGAGACGGTGCTAGGAAAAATATAAAAAGTGCAGAAATACTTCGTTAATTGCTGTTTTGTGCTCAAATAGTGTGTTTTCTCTAATAAATAAATGTGTAGAAAATACGTATGAATTAGAGAACAATGTAGGATCACATGAGCACAAAATAGGGCTAAATGGGGGGTTAAATATGTAATATTGAACCCGAATCACACCCCCCAACTAGCGATTTGCTAGTCTCTAGCAAAAAGAGCGATAAATACGGATGAGTAATAAAACAATAAGTTCTTTCAAATTGCTCATAGCGTGGCTCAATAATACGTATTCCAACATGGTCTTGGCCATCAATATACACATCCATGAACAAAATCAATCACATGAAATTTTCTCTAATTTAGTATGAATAAATAACATGCAAGCATCGTTTTGCGCAAGCGAAAGTATAACACGTCGTTATATCCTAGTTTTCTTGTTTCCAAGGAATTGGCCTATCAAAATAATCTTTCACGACATGGGTATTGAAGTTGCTTAGTATATTCACCATCTCTTTTCTTTTATTAGTTCCGCGTAACGCGCATCAAGCAACATTCGCGGAAAAAAAGTATAACTTGGATCGCTCCATCAAATGAGTGAGTTTCCGGTCAATGGCTCCCAAATCAGACGATCATAGGGCATTAGGCCAAGAAGGACCCCTCGGACTGTACTACTCGAGCCAACCAAGTTATTTATTAGTGACATACTTATTCATTCATTTGTCATCATTCATTTGTCATTCATTTAAAATTTTTTTCTTTTCTTTTCTTTTCTTCATCTTTTTGTAAGCAACTCAAAACCCATCAACATGAATATAAACATTAATAATAAAGGCCAAATTCCTCTTCAACTTGAAAACTTTTCTAATAAATCGTGTATACTTAAGCTTTTTCATCACATTAGCATGCATGAGATAAATTAAAACTATTTCGAGATATTAATCATGGAAATTGAAAATTTTCTTGAATAGTATATTAAAAGTAATTCCATGAAGGAAAAATAATCAACTCAAGCCATAAAAACTTTTAGAACTCAATTAATGCGTAATCATCCGTATTTGAGGCATATGAATGAGTTTTAAAATGATGAGATTTGGTGATTTATTCTTCTCAAAATAAAATCCTAAGGTCTCATACACACCCCCCCAACTAAAGATGGACATTGTCCTCAATGTCGGAAGGGGTACGAGTTTATTCAAGCAAGCAACCTAGAAAGCATATAAAGACTACACTACTGGAAAGAACACACCGTGATCAAATGGCGGATCCCGAATCTTTGATGGTGGAGGAAGTTGTTCAATTTGCTCCTTGCGCTCCTCGACGATTATTCTTCCTCCAAAAACTAATTTGGACCCCAGCAACACAACTCCAAGCATCTCTATAAGCTGTTTGCCAATGTCCTGCGAGAGATGAGTTATGTCAGTCCAAATTAATTTAAGATTCTTCGCAATAAAAATATTCCAAATATAGTCATCAAAATAAGTGAAAGAAATTAAAGCAAGTTGACGACTACTCCCTGAAAGATTTGCGCTACTCTCTATACGATGCTCGATCAATGGAGAGAGGGATAAATGATTTTGGGATAAAACTGGAGGAGGGCATGGTTCTGATTCCATGCCGATAATCTCAAAACCCTTGTCCCTAGCTGTCTCCTCCTCTCGTTCATCCAAAATTACCAGCTCGTCCTCTCTTTTGCACACACTTTCTGCCATGTAGATTTTTTTATTCTCGTCCTCAACGTGACATGGCTTGCTCGATTTTCCTGCAATAGAAGATAAACTCGTATTAGTTTCTTCAAATTGAGTTTCAAAATAAATATTTTCTTCTAAGCAAGCAGCAATCAAATTAAGATCTTCAATAGAATTTTGAATCTGCCGACTCCGAGCAAGGAAATTCTCCTGGAATTGATGGGATGTGGCCTCCTGTGTCTGAATAGTCAAGTAAACTTCCTCTTTCAAGGATTGCAAAGGTACGTCTACGCATTGCTCTTCTTGATCAAGGCTCGAAGGCTCCGTTGAATCGCTCTCTGAAGTCTCTTCCATGGTTTCTTCGTTTTCTTGCAGAGACTCCATGTATTCCCACGCCACTGTCGGCGTCATGCCTCCCAATAATTCCTGCAGCTGAGGTTGTAGTCCTTCTAGGAAGAACTCTATAAGCTCTTCATTTGTGAAACCATGCTGCGGATAGCTCGATACGATATTTGTGAACCTCCTCCAGGCCTGAAAGAAAGTTTCACAATCAGTTTGATTAAAATTTACAATCTTGAGCTTTTCTATTCTATGTTTTTGTGCATTTGCATACCGTGCATCATACAGGTTGTTCGTGCAATAGAAGTTCATGTATTACATTTTTTAAAAATTAAAATAAAATAATAAAAAAAGTTTATGTACAGTAAAGTGGAAAGATCTCACCGAAGGTCCTCTAAATGAAATAAACTGTAGTCACAAACCATTCCTCCCCGGCATCGGCGCTAAAAACTTGGTGGGCTCCGAAAGGTGCTTCTCTCAAGCGCAAGGGTCCGTTCAAGTAGTAAAATCTGGGAGTCCAGATGTCGAATCCTCGGTAGAATCTGTTGAAACCACAAGTCCAAATCAAATAGAGTAACTACGAATAAAATCTAAGCACTTTAATAGTGATGGTGAAGGTGGTATGAAAAGTGTGTGGTGATGGGATTGTTACGTGCGATTAATGCAAACAACGAACTCTAGTTTGTGAAAAATAGATATAAAAGGCATGTACATGGCATGTGTTCATTAGGATCAGCGAATCGTAAGCTTTGGTTGATCAAGTATAACACAACGAAACCTCCTTTTGGGAGCGAATCGTCGGAAGATGTCCTTTTGGGAGTTAACGCATCAATTCTAATAGTATATCGCTAAAGTTGTAAACGTACATATGAAGTATGAAACTCTCTTTTGGAGAGATCAAATCTCACCCTTGTGGGGTGATCATCAACTAGATCAATTCTTTTGGAATATGAAAAAGTAGATTTAAGAGCGACGATTAAACTTTAGCAAATATAGCGATTAAGCGCAATAATACAACCAATGAATACGATTCACATCACCTAATTACTCCATACCATGCACATAACATATTTAGCTACTCATGGTGCAGAAATACACAAATTTCAGATCAGAATTCATAAGTTTATTAGCAAAATACGGAGATTTAAGGGCAAAATACAAGCTAAAACACCCAAATACGAGCTAGAGTTGAAGAAAATATCACCAATTCTCCTTGAAAAGACTTCAAAACTCCCTGGAAATAAGAAAATAGGCTCTGGAATTTTACAGAATTTTTGCAGAAGAAAATACGGCTCCTAGATGCTCCAATACGCCCATTATACGCCCAAAAACCCTAGAATACGCTTAAATAAAGAGATTGCGGGTTTATTGGGCTTAACGGGTTCAAACCCGCTCTAACATCGCGCCCGAATCAATCCACGCCGCAGATCTGGATCGGATCAACCCGTGGCCGTCCGATCAACTTTCAAAAATGCGGGATTCGACCAGGGCACGCCACGTGGCGCTTTAATCTTCGTGCGATACCCGCTCCGCTCTTCGACTCTCGCTCGGATCGATCCCATCCATCCGATCGGCATCCGACGGATCAAAGAGAGCCACGTCGCTCGTTTCGATTTGCTTCAATGGGCGTCGCGTGCTCCGTCCGATCGACATCGGAAGATTATAAAATGGCCACGTAGCCCCGTATATGCCGCTTCTTCGTATCTCGCTCGAAGTCGCTCGCGCTCGTCGGATCTAGGATCGTGCGGTCGGCAGCACGCCACGTCGCCATATACGAGCTGCGCTCGTGAACCGTCAGATGAAGGCGGGAATGGTGGATCGTTGACACGTGTCAGTGAGTGATTGGTCGGCGGCCGTATAATCATATTTCTTTGCGTATTTTTCCAATTAATTGGTATTCTGCATTCAAAAATTCACAGTAATTAGCACAGGTCTCAGAAAAATACAAATAAATAGTCGTTGGAATCGTGAGATCGAGACGGTGCTAGGAAAAATATAAAAAGTGCAGAAATACTTCGTTAATTGCTGTTTTGTGCTCAAATAGTGTGTTTTCTCTAATAAATAAATGTGTAGAAAATATGTATGAATTAGAGAACAATGTAGGATCACATGAGCACAAAATAGGGCTAAATGGGGGGTTAAATATGTAATATTGAACCCGAATTAGGGGTACAAAGGGAACAGGGATACAACACTGCGTTCATCACACACACACAACCCAAAACTACACCACGCGACCCACACTAACCACAACACTACGGACCCTGCTGAGACGAGCTGCCCTCCGGGGTCTCCACTTCCGGGCCCGCCGCCAGAGAACCAGTGCCTGGACCTGTAGGGGGAGGACACGTCACAGCGTGCCCAGTAGGAACTCCACAACTCTACTACTCTAATCATAGTGCACAACAAGGAATCACAACAAACGAAAATGCATCACATTCCAGAGTTACTGTTTTTTTTTCTTTATAGGTTAGTTTTCATGCATGAATTCGAAACCTCAGTAACGGGTCAGACATCGGGGACTGAACCTCACCTGGTAAAGTGGGTGGAATGCTACGACTTCCCGAGACAAGCTCTTACGAAAGAAGCCGCTCACCAACACAACCAATCTCAACCACAACCGCACCAACTCCCCGCCGCTGAGGGCTCGTCGGGAGTGGCCCACAACTCAGCAGTCCATCCCCCGCATGCTCACTCGTTACCTTGGTTTCCCCAACCCCTCCTAGGGCACTCACCCACTTCGAGTGGAACGAGAACACCCTAGGTTGTCTTTTAACTAATCATTAAACCTAGAGTATGGAGCATGTAAAATGAGATCCAATGCATTCTTTTCATCGGGATGTTCACAACAACTTGCGAGCTTCATAAGCCATGAACATAAACATCCATTTCCAAACTTGCAACATAAAGTAGCATACCCATAGACAGCACTTAATCACTGATGAATCCACATTAGCGATATGTTCCGAAGTAAACCAAAACAATAATCTAGTCATTAGCAAACAATGCAATTTGCTGAAATTTCGTCAACAGTCACATCATCAATGATTAACAGCCATTTCCAGTGAGAATTTAACAAAACTTACTGAATTAAAGTTGTAGATATGGCAGTTTTGAGTTCACATATAAAATTTCATGCAAAACTATGCAGTATGTGATATATGGTGAATTATTTTGTGAAGACTGTCAGTTCTGTTTTTCAGGCAGCTTTCTGGGTCTGTCTTGATGGCCAATTTTAGCACCTTTTCAGTCAGAATTTCGAATGGTAAGCACTCTGGTGAAGTTTTAGAAATATTCGTTAGCTTTCCAACGAGACTAAAATCATAGAATTTTGATGTGTGTGCAGATCGTGAGATCCATTTTTCTAAACAGTGCACAGGTTGACAGAATTACAGGCATGCTGTGAAGAATGAATTTTTACTCTAACTTACAGTTCGAATTTGGAGAAGTTTTTAACATGAAAGTTGTTCATAACTATGGATTAAACAACATATAAAAATTTTGGAGCATTCCTTATAGCCATTTAATCCCAGCACTTATCTAAAGTTTCAGCAAATTGTCAAGCATGCAACAAGAATCCTAGCTCTACAACATTCTTCCCAAATTTCGAAGAAAACCCAAACATACAAGCTTCTTTCCATCACCTATAACTAGAGGGAGAGGTGAGAAGTTCCTACCTCTTTTGGAGCTTCAAGAGATGCCTAGAATCGGAAATGGTGTCTCCTTAAGCTTGGCTTCTCCCTCCTCCTCTTCTCTTCTTCTTCTTCTTCTTCCTCTCTTCTTTCTTCTCTCCCTTCTTTTTTTTTCTTTTTCTAGGGAATTTCGGCCATGAACTGAAAATGGGGAGAGAGGGGAGAGGAAATGGGTTTAAGTATTATGGAGAGAAGTGTGAGGTATGGCATAGGATGAGGGGGAGAGGTGGGGAGAGTATGGTGTACTTTAGTATGGTGTACTAAGCCATACTCAATTCTTTTCTTTTCTTTTCTTTTTTTTGCTTTCTTTAATTTTTTTTTCAAAATTAGCCATCCAAATGCTTGATTTTATTACAAGTTTGCCATTGCAAATATCTCATTTCCCTTTTTCACAATAACCATTCACTTAAAGAAATTTGCATTAAACCCAATCTTACAATGATACCCTCATTTGGGTATAAATGAAAAATCGAGGGGCAATTTGCAAATCTCTCCATTCCCCGGGATTGGTGTGCACATGTACGAGAAACTTGGATGAATTTAACGATTACTTAGTATTTGCACACTAGGGTTGTTACACCCTACCCTCCTTAGAAAAATTTTCGTCCTCGGAAATTTAGCAAAATCAGGAGAGCAGTCATTTATATACAATACCCAACAACTGCAGAAAATATAAGATACAACAGTCATTGCTCAAATAGGTACGGGTATTTCTCTTCCATCTCATCTACTCGCTCCCAAGTTGACTCTCCCGGAGACTCTTGCTGCCACATGACCCGCTCCAAGTCAATGGTCTTCTTCTTCAACGTCTTCTGCCTCCGGTCCAAGATAGCCACTGGTTGCTGCTCATATGTGAGATCCGACCGTACTTATATCTCTGAAAAATCTACAACATGTTTGGGATCTCGCACATATCTTCTGAGTTGAGACACATGGAAGACATTATGCACACCTTCGAGTGCCGGTGGCAATGTTAGCCGATACGCAACTTCACCGACCTTAGCGGAAATCTCGAACGGACCAATGTACCTAGGATTCAGCTTCCCACGTTTGCCAAATCGGATGGTCCCACGAACCGGTGAAATCCTTAGGAACACGTAATCCCCTGGCTGAAATTCCAAGGGTCTCCGCTTTGTATCAGCCCAGTGCTTATAACGGTCCTGCGCGATGCGCAGATTCTCTCTGACTGTCCGCACCATATCTGTTGTTGCCGCCACCAAGTCTGGTCCTAAAAACTCCCGGTCTCCAACGTCATCCCAACTTAAAGGAGACTTACACTGCCTTCCATACAGAGCTACGAAGGGAGCCATGCCAATACTTGCTTGATAACTGTTATTGTATGCGAACTCGACTAGATGCAGATGGTCCTCCCACGAACCCTTGAAATCAAGCATACACGCTCGCAGCATATCTTCAAGAATCTGAATGGTTCTTTCCGACTGTCCATCAGTCTGAGGATGATATGAAGTACTGAAATTCAAACGCGTCCCCAGATTAGCCTGTAAAATTTTCCAGAAATGTGAGGTGAATCTGCTATCCCTATCGGATACTATACTCATTGGGACTCCATGCAGTTTCACGATCTCCTCCATGTACCTCTTAGCCAGATTCTTTGTTGACTGTCCAACTCGGAACGGAATAAAATGTGCCGACTTGGTCAATCGATCTATGATGACCCAAATCGCATCATTGCCCCTAGGCGTCCGAGGTAAACCAATCACAAAGTCCATGGTCACATGCTCCCACTTCCATTCTGGAATAAGGAGAGGCTGCAACAATCCTGCAGTTCTCTGGTGCTCAGCCTTCACCTGCTGGCAAACCAAGCAGGACGCCACACTCTTGGCTACACTCTTCTTCATTCCTGACCACCAATAATACTGCTTCAAATCTCGGTACATTTTGGTCCCTCCAGGATGGATAGAATATGGGGAACTATGTGCCTCCTTCAATAGTTCTTCCCGAATCTCGCCACTTGGCACACAAACCCGGTTCCCAAATCTCAACGACCCATCTTCATGAATACGAAAATCGGTACGAAGTTCAGCTTCCACTTGCTCTCGGATCCTCTTCAACTTGGCATCCCCTGATTGAGCTGCCTTAATCCTGTTCACCAAATCAGACTGGATCTGCAGCCCCATCATAACAGTTTTCTCTCCTGGGAGTACAACTTCTATTCTCATCTGTCGAATTGCCCACCGAAGTTGTGGTTGAGAGGTTAGCTTCATTACGGCGGGTAATCTACTAAGAGCATCTGGCACCACATTCACCTTCTCAGGATGGTATAGCAGATCAACGTCATACTCAGCCATTAATTCCAACCATCGTCGTTGTCTCATATTAAGCTCCTTCTAAGTGAACACATACTTTAGACTCTTATGGTCAGTGTATATCTTCACGTGTTCACCTAGCAAGAAATGTCTCCATAATTTCAAAGCCAGGATCACTGCTGCCAATTCCAGGTCATGAGTGGGATAGTTCAGTTCATGCTCCTTCAACAATCTGGAAGCATATGCCACCACTCGCTCGTGCTGATGAAGGACACAGCCTAGTCCTCTGCCAGACGCGTCACAGAAAACTTCAAATCCACCCGAACGGTCAGGGATAGCTAAGATAGGAGCAGTGGTCAACCGATGCTTCAGCTCATCGAACGCACGCTGGCATTCCTTTGACCAGACATACGCAACATCCTTCTTCGTCAAATGAGTCAAAGGCGAGGCAATCTTCGAGAAATCCTTAATGAACTTCCGATAGTACCCAGCCAACCCCAAAAAGCTTCGAATCTCTGTGACTGTCCGAGGTATAGGCCAACCTTCTACTGCGGCAACCTTCTCAGGATCAACAGACACTCCGTCTCCAGAGACTATGTATCCAAGAAACGCAACCTTGGTCAACCAAAATTGGCACTTGCTGAACTTAACGTACAATCGGTGCTGCCTGAGTGTATTCAAAACCATCCGCAGATGCTCAGCATGTTCATCCTCATTCTTCGAGTAAACCAGGATGTCATCGATAAATACCACCACAAACTTATCTAAATACTCAAAGAAGATCTGATTCATCAGCCTCATGAAAGTAGCTGGGGCATTCGTCACTCCAAAAGGCATCACCAGAAATTCATATTGACCGTATCGAGTACGGAATGCGGTCTTTGGGACATCAGATTCTCTCACCTTCACTTGGTGATACCCACTTCGCAAATCTATCTTCGAATACACCCGGGATCCACCAAGCTGATCAAAAATATCATCGATCCGGGGAAGAGGGTACTTATCCCTCACCGTCACCTTATTCAATTCCCGATAATCAATGCACATCCTCCTAGATCCATCCTTCTTGTTCACAAGCAACACTGGCGCTCCCCACAGTGACACACTTTGGCGAATCAATCCCCTATCTGATAAATCGGTCAACTGATTGCGGAGCTCAGCTAACTCCGATGGGGCCATACGGTATGGAACCTTCGCTATCGGTTGAGCGCCTGGAATCAGATCAATAGTAAACTCCAGGGACCTATCTGGGGGTAATCCAAAGATGTCATCTGGAAAGATGTCAGGAAATTCTTCAACAACCCTTGGTAACACGGGCTCTGCTTCCATGTCCAAATACTCCACGACCGTAGCTCGAAACTTCAAGGGCTCAAGCTCGCTACTACCATCCCAAAACTCAAACTCTGGATGGTCAGGGATCCGAAAAACTACCCTCCTTAGTCTACAGTCTATGTTAGCATAGAACATCCCCAACCAATCCATTCCAAACACTGCCTCATAGTCGGGTAACTCAATCACCAAAAAGTCTGCATACAACTCTCGTCCCCCGATCTCAACAGGACAGTTCCGTATCCCAGAGACATTACAAATAACCCCATTTCCGGTGTGAACATTCCAACTAGCAGCAAAGGTGTCAACTACTATGGAGTGTTGTGTCACAAACTTCTTCGACAGAAAACAATGTGACGCTCCAGTGTCAAATAAGGATATAGCAGGGTAGGAGGCTACTCTAACAATACCTAAGTATCACAACAATAAAACTCAGCCAACTAGCTAAATAGAATAACTGGGGCTCAAATCTAATAGACTGCATAGGGGAAAGATTCATACCGGTGATCACTTGACTAGCACCCTCCGAAGTCTCTACTGGGGTCATGGTGTACTGTTGCCGCCTCGATGGAGGAACTTCCCCCTGGTTCCCTCGTCGCTGCTGGGGAGGTGGAGGGGGTCCTCTCGATGCAGATGGTCTCGATCCTGACGGTGCCGGAAGGGCAAGCCGCTGTGGCGGTGGTGGAAGAGGTCTCTGCTGTGTAGGCCGGATAGCTGCTGACGCCGGCGGCACCGGGGCATGACCCGACTGTGGGCAAAATCTGCTGATGTGTCCCGGCTCTCCACATGTATAGCACCTGGCACTCGTAACTCGGCAGTCTCTCTGCACATGCCCTGACTTCCTGCATCTGTAGCATGAAGGTCCCTTCTGTGCCGGAGGTGGAGCCCCCGGTCGCTTGAATGTCACCCGCTGAACTGGGCCAGGCGCAGTCCTCTGCTGAGCAGCCGGTCGCCTGTCACTGGCTGGTGGCCTCCCCACACTCCAGAGGTGGGTCTCATGCTGTCTGGCAGCCCGCAGCACGGCCTCCTGAGTCAATAACTCCTGAGTAGACATGGCCGCCCGAAACTCTACGTCTAGTCCCTTGGGGAATCGCCTGGCTCTGATGGCATCTGTCGCTACAAGCTCTGGCGCGTACTTGCTCAGCAACGAGAACTCTGCATCATACTCATCCACCGTCCTCCCATCCTGAGTCAAATGCTCAAATCTCTGCCTCAACTCATCATTCGCTGCCTCTGGAAGGAACTTGGCCTCAAACAACTCCCAAAAGGTCTCCCAAGCAATGTTCCCCTTCAGTCGCTTCTCCTGAGCCTCCCACCAGTCTCTAGCTTGATGGGTCAACTGGAACCTCACCAACTCTACCCAACCGTCTCGGGGATACCGACACATCGTCAGATCATCCTCAGTGTGCCACAGCCACTCATCTACCTCGAGGCTACTCTCCCTGCCCGAGAAGTATCGCGGACGCAGCGTACTGAACTCCTTGTAGCTTGGCGGCTTCGGCGCCACTTCCCTCTTCTCCATCTGACCCATGTGCTCTAAAATGCCCATCAGGACCTTAGCCATCAGGGCAGACTCTGAGGTCCTGTCACCCGAAGACTGCACATCACCAGCAGGGCCAATCCCTTCATCAGATGTTCCGGTCCCTCCGGAACTCCCGTTCCCACCTTCCATCTGCAGGCGAGAAACAGAACAAATGCATTAGTGTCGTGTACTGAAATTTTGAAGCCTTACCGGTGTTCCATTTACGCGTATCACAGTGGGCGCGGACCTGCATGGGCCACCACAAAACCTGTCACGCCCCGCTGCCCAAAATAGGGAGGGTCGACGTGACAAGCCACGGTATTAGAGTACCAAGCGCTAAAGTACACACCAAAGTCACGCAGGCCACTGGAAACGCTGAGGAAACACAGGCAGTAAAGTACAGACTGAAAGTTTTTACTCTAACTTACAGTTCGAATTTGGAGAAGTTTTGAACATGAAAGTTGTTCATAACTATGGATTAAACAACATATAAAAATTTTGGAGCATTCCTTATAGCCATTTAATCCCAGCACTTATCTAAAGTTTCAGCAAATTGTCAAGCATGCAACAAGAATCCTAGCTCTACAACATTCTTCCCAAATTTCGAAGAAAACCCAAACATACAAGCTTCTTTCCATCACCTATAACTAGAGGGAGAGGTGAGAAGTTCCTACCTCTTTTGGAGCTTCAAGAGATGCCTAGAATCGGAAATGGTGTCTCCTTAAGCTTGGCTTCTCCCTCCTCCTCTTCTCTTCTTCTTCTTCTTCTTCTTCCTCTCTTCTTTATTCTCTCCCTTCTTTTTTTTTCTTTTTCTAGGGAATTTCGGCCATGAACTGAAAATGGGGAGAGAGGGGAGAGGAAATGGGTTTAAGGATTATGGAGAGAAGTGTGAGGTATGGCATAGGATGAGGGGGAGAGGTGGGGAGAGTATGGTGTACTTTAGTATGGTGTACTAAGACATACTCAATTCTTTTCTTTTCTTTTCTTTTTTTTTGCTTTCTTTATTTTTTTTCAAAATTAGCCATCCAAATGCTTGATTTTATTACAAGTTTGTCATTACAAATATCTCATTTCCCTTTTTCACAATAACCATTCACTTAAAGAAATTTGCCTTAAACCCAATCTTACAATGATACCCTCATTTGGGTATAAATGAAAAATCGAGGGGCAATTTGCAAATCTCTCCATTCCCCGGGATTGGTGTGCACATGTACGAGAAACTTGGATGAATTTAACGATTACTTAGTATTTGCGCACTAGGGTTGTTACATTCGGGCATGCCTTATTGAGATTAGTGAAGTCAAGACACATCCTCCACTTGCCATTGGCCTTCTTCACCAGTACCACGTTAGACAAACACTCATGGTAGTGAACTTCCCGAATGAAACCGGCTTCTAGGAATCGATCTACTACTTTAACAGCTACTTTCATCTTATTACACCCAATATTCTTCTTCTTTTGTTTCACTGGTTTAAAAGTCGGGCTGACATTCAACTCGTGAGAGATTACCCGAGGGCCAATACCAAGCATGTCATCTGAGGACTGATCGGTTTCAGATTCACATCCGAAACGATGTCATTTTACCGCAAGCGCACGGTATAGTGGTAAGCTGGTATCGAACACAGGGAGGTGGGTTCTGAGTACCGGTCGATTTCTAGACTGGTTTGACTATGGGTTTTATTAGTGGAGATGGATTATGGAGGGTCGTAATGGCAATGAATGTGAAAGTTGTGTCATGACGTTATCACAAATATCAATTCCACAAAGAAAGCTATGGATGAAGATGAAGACATCCTCTAGCTTGGCTCTTAGCAAATTCCTAGGGTTTGGCCTCCAAGTTGCCTTCTCCTCCTCCTCCTTAATCACATCTTGGACTAGCACCACCTCTCCTCTCCTCCTTCACTCTCTAGACCTCTCCCATCTCTCTGGCATGAAGAGCCACGAAAATGGCAGTAAATGGGAGAGATAAGTGTGAGAGAACTTGAATTTTTTTGAAGAAAATAGGTGTGTAGAGAGTTCTAAGGGCAAAACGGTCAATTCACCCCTCTCCACTACCGTCCTAGCCAATGCATGGCATCCACACCTTATACTTATCCCCACTAACCCTTAGAAAATATCCCATAAGCCCTCACTAGGTAATTTCACACAAAACCCCCTCCATCTTGCCTTTTTGCAAATATACCTAAAATTGGGTACAAATGAAAATGTGAGGGGTATTTTGCAAAACTCTCCAACCCCCAATGGCCACCTTGCATAGCCGTCACGAGGGTCCTATTTACATCTCAAGATGATCACGATAGCCACGGACACATTTCCAAGCACGCATCCCAATGCGCAGGGGTCAATCTCGATATTCGCGTGCACGATTTGAAGGACGAGTGTGTTCAAGGCTAAACTCCATCTTCTAAATATTCATGGTGAGTCCACTCATTATGCTCGTGGTGGTGATGTATGCATGTGTGCATGCACGAAGTGTGCACGTGACTGAGCACAAGTGTGCAGGAAAATGACTAGTCGGTCAATCAACGTACTCGATCCGACTAGTTTACACCATTTTCCCATACTTCACCCAATTCTTTACACCACCTCTCGTGCTACCACCCAAGCATCACTATACACACTACGGCCATTCTAAACACACTACAACCCTCCAACATGCTTCCCAACGCATGGGAGCCTTAATAGGCAAGAAGGTCCTCCAACTGGGTCACACTCTCTAGGGATCCTACACCATTACCTCTAATACGTCGTACATGGCCACAACACGGAACCCTATCCCGTAGACTGGACTACGAAGGGTTACATCATACCCTTTTAGAATAAATCCTGTCATCAGAATTACAAAAATATCAATAAGAAGAGTAGAAACAATCTCTTATATAAATATATACATGTCTACGATGATACATTGATACGAGAGTATTACATAAACAAATATGTGTATTTCTCCCGCATCTCATCCTCACGTTCCCACGTGGACTCTCCAGGTGACTCATGGTGCCACATAACTCTTACAAGATCTACTGTCTTGTTTTGCAGCATCTTCTGCCTCCAATTCAGAATCACCACGGACTGCTGCTCATATGTCAAGTCTGGATGCACTGCAATTTCTGTGTGGTCCACGATCTGACTGGGGTCGCCTACAAATCCTCGGAGTTGAGATACATGAAACACTTCGTGGACTCCTTCGAGAGATGGTGGAAGCACCAATCTCTAAGCCACCTCGCCAACTCGAGCTGAAATCTCAAACAGACCGACATACCTGGGACTCAACTTCCATTGTCATCCAAAACATACGGTCCCTCGAGTAGGCGAGATTTTCAAAAACACATAGTCACCTGGTTGGAACTCAAGTGGTATTCTCTTGGTATCAGCCCAATGCTTATACTGATCCTGAGCAATCCGAAGATTCTCACAAACTGTTCGCACAACATTAACTGCCTCAACAACCATATCTGGTCCCAATAACTCACGATCCCCGATGTCGTCCCAACTGAGCGGTGACCGACACTTACGTCCATATAAAGTTGCAAATGGAGCCATACCAATACTTGCTTGATAACTGTTGTGTAACGGTCCGTATTTTTCAATGCAACTATTCACGTATTTTCAATTTTTTCAAAACTATTTTATAATGGTTTGTCAGGAGTTTTACGATTTCAAAAATTTCTTATAAAAATACTTTGAGATATCAGACTAGTTATGAAGTATTTTGGTAAATTCAGATTTCATCAAATACCTCTAAAAGATCTGGTAAAAATTCAATTTCAATTATTACCGTTTTGGCTTAATGAATTTCTTTTCTATTCAAACATCTTAAAAACTTTTTCAAACTTTTACAGTATCATTCTATGATCGTTTAGGGCTTCCCACATTAATTTCGTAATTTTCTGAAGACAAATCGATAGAGAACCCGCAAACCCGCTTCCTAAACATTTTGGCCTAAAACTCGTATCCCCGTAGCTCAAACCCTGAAACGGACTTCGTATTCGCGATCCTCGTGACAATACGATCCGGTGGGTATGTTTTCGTAATTTTTCGGACACATTTACTAGTAGGGGCAAAATCGTAATTTTGTATTTTTGACTTTATCTACTAATTACGTTTTAACCTTTTTACTTAATTACTAATTACCCTATTAACTATTAAATTACCCTAACTACCTACCCTAACCATGTCTAAAACGTGGAGAGATACGTTAAAGATTTTTCCACACTTAGTCTAAAGCTCTCACCAACCTAATTAATTTCGTTTTGACTAAAAATTAAATACTAACCTAATTTTTTAATAAATTTAATTACCTATTTAAACTCTACCTTAATCCCTCTTCCCCGTTCAAAAACCCAACGGCTCACTCTCTCATTCTCTCTCGTTCCCGAACCCACCCACAACACTAACCCAACTCTCTTCTCCAAACTCTCTCTCTCTCTTCCGTTCTCTCTTTCCCATGCCCTCGCACTCAGTCGACCCACGCTCGCCGCCAGCGAGCCCATCACCGGAGCGATCTCCTCCGACTCGAAGCACAGACCCTCTCCCCCTCTCTGTCCGTACACAGGCGACCCCCGCTCTCCGACAACCCACGCCGTCGGACCCATGCCCACGCCTCCGCCCCTCCCTCTCGCTGCAGTCGCCATCTCCGAAGCTCGCCCATCGCTCCTCCGGAGACCCGAGTCGCCGCCGCTGTGATCAGCTCGACCACCGCCAGCTTCTTCGAGCACCACCCTCCGCCTACCGACGAGGCCCCCTCCGAGAGCTCACAGACCCCCTCCACCGCCCGTACGCCTTGCACGACCAAGCCTCACCCTACAGTCCGGAGCTCCACCCTGCGACCAAGCCCGCTCGCCCTTCTACTCACCGGAACTCGCTGCCACGAGCACAACGATGACGTCGCCACCCACGCCCTCGACGAGGCCGTGCGAAGCCCGCAGCAACCGCCGAACGCTGCCTCTCCGCTTCCCCGAGCTGCAGTCGCCTCCTCCGACCGCCGCACAGACCCGCTGTTGCAAACGGCCCCCGCTCCGACCACCGGTGACGCCCAGCGCCTCATTCCCTCTCGCCATCGCCTCGCACAGACCCGCTACCGCAGCTGTACCGCGCCGCCGTCCCGCCCTCGTTGTGCACCGTCGCCCGCTCCTCCGCCACCGCATCTGCCCTGTCGTCGCCGTCCTCCGCCCTCGTCGACGACGAAACCCCCACACCCCGCAGCGGACGTGAACAACGAAGCAACGATATAATATTCTCGATGGCAAACTTGTACATACAAATATTCATTCGTATTTCGTACTTTTAATTATTTATAAATAGAGTTTTATGGTATTAAATCCATAACTAAATATATAGGGCCCAGAAAAATGTGAGACTAGTCCCAGAAAATCAGAAATGACATTCTGGACCCAATTTCATCTCAATCTGACGCCTAGTTTTTCCAGAATTAATTTTTAAGCCTAAAAGTTAAATACATTATTTTCGATTAAAAATCCATAACTTGTTATTTTCACGTACAATTATATGTGAGAAAAATATATGTTAAAGTACTCTCCGAGACGGCCATTTTGACAGTTCATTTGCAACTTTCCGATACCGATTGCACCCAGAAGAAATGTTTGAATAATTACGTCACAAATTGAAAAATAGTTTTTAAATTATTTTTGAGCTCTTAAAAATTATAAAAATTAATGTAAGCTTCAGAAAATTATTTCCTCCTATGATAAAATTATTTTCATTATATATAGCTTATAGAAAAATTTAGAACACTTTTCGACTACGTTTCAATCCGTTCAAAAATCAAAACGACCAAATTATTTAAATAGAAATGTCGCGTTCTTTAACCAAGTGTTCTTGTGATTGCAGGTACCAATTCTTGTGCACCAACGTCCGTAGAAGCCTTAGAACCAGTTCCGGCTTGCTACGTCGATCTCGAAATCAGTAAGTCACGACTAATTCTAAAATTAGAAAATTAGTTAGTGTCCCCGTATGTACTTAGGAACACTATCTATAGCCTCCGAACGGCTATTTGACTTGAACTGAACTAGAGACCTAATCTAATATGGAAGTAATCAACTACAGATTACTTCGCCAACTTTCAACTTTGGTGGTTATAGCACACAACCATCAACTGGAGTAAATTGTGTGCTAAACAGTACTTCTACATGCTCGAAGCATAGAATCAGTATTACCGTCGTTGGACTTGTCTTTATCCTCAGTTCGTTTTGGCACAGTCAGCTTTGGAATGAGTTACCACCCTCTGGTTTTCAATGAAAAAGTCAACCAGTGGACTTGGGTTGACTAACATGTGATACACCGTATGGAACATCTTGTGAAACTTGTTGTGGAATATCTTGTGGAATATCTGGTGGAACATCTCATGAAACATCTTGTGGAACATCCCGTATAAACATGAACATAGAACACTTGACACATCACTGGGGTTTTTGGGGTAACTCATATTTTGAGAGAGTATGGGAGTGACTGGAGTTCAATCTTCCCGTCCTGCTGCCTGTGTTTCGGCATACCGTCCTGCTGCCTGGGTTTTGCCAAAATACATGTCCTGCTGCCTGTGTTTTTGGCATTCGTCTGGGTCGCGCCCAGGCAAGAGATGGACTTGATGGTCACATATTGTACTCTCCGACTTGAGTCACGTAGTGTAGTTACTTTGGCACAGTCACTTTTACTTTACGCACCACAGTCACCTTTACTTTACACGTTCCATGCACGTTACTTACTACACTTGTACAGTCACCAGTACTTTACCTGTCATACTTTTAGCTACAGCAGTAGTATGTCTTACTTGCCTAGCCTGCTTTACACTTGCACTACCACCGTACAGTTGTTCTCTCCTTTCAGTTCAGTTTGCCTTTACTTTTCAGTTGTGCTCAGTACTCTACTTTTCACTCTGATCTGCTTGTACGTAGTTATTTTTTTCATACTTGTACACTGCTTCTTTTCTATATTTAGAATTGTTGTGACTTACCTATGGTTTCATCTCCGTGGCACCGCGGACGACGTACATATGGAGGTAGATGCTCCTGAGCTAATAGCGCCAGAATTCGACCGCAGCTTCCAGAGTTATTTTCAGTTGTGTACTTTCTTCTTTGGGACATCTTGTACAGTATGGAATGTAATAATTGGACACTATTTGAGTATTTTTGTACATCTCTGCATCGTGGCTATTTTGTTTTCACTGGTAACCTGCAGGACCTGCGCAAATATCAAAAAAGTAACGGCCCCCGGGAGCGGGTCGTTACAAGTTTGGTGGCCCACGCAGGTCCGCGCTAACTACCTCGTGAACAATATAGCAAGATCAGGGTGTATAGTATAAAATACTCAAATAAACTCTCGAGTACGGGATGTCTCGAGTGTTCAGCTGTATTGGATATACGGGTGAAGCGTCCTTATTACCATCTTCATTAGGTTTTTCCTTGATCCTCATCACTTCCCTTGAACTCTTTACCTTGTCTAGAAATTCGTGTTCCATTCTTTGGATATACCTTCCCTAATAACCTCCTTTGCTAGCAGTTAGAGTGATTCTTCATAGGTTGAACTGAGTGATTTTTCATAGGTTGAACTATCTACCCACTTCATCACCTGTCCTTCAGTTGATGATGTCATGCATATAAATGATAAGCTTCCTTCAATGGACCATGATCCGGTCAATGTGCTTTGCTAAGTTTGTTGGATCACCCTTGCTAGACTTGGGGTAAGTGATCTTGGCTTAATCACTTCCCTGGCCGTGTTCCGCTGGACCGCAGGGACGTGAATCATGATTATGTAACGCCATCGATCTTCATCACTATCACTCTTCCTTTAGCTTGATGGCCTTTTAATCATTCTACTGATTCGTATAAATCTTCCTAATCGCGTTTAGTTCGCCTGAACTCTAGCTACGTCTATTTTAAGGAGGGTAGCATTTGGTTTTCGATCACCAGAATTCGAGTTCGACAACGGAAGCGAATTGAAGGACGCTTAGAAGTATTGGAGGATGGTGCTAGAGAATTTGAGACGAGCCAAACCCGACTGCAAGTGTAGGCTGTTACGTCTTCTTGAGATCGTATTTCAATTCTAACCCCTACGTTCATCTTGTACCTGATTTTCCATGGGTTTGAATTCCTTTCCCACCTACCACCTTCCCCCCTCTTTATTTCCTTTGTCTGCTTCCTCTCCTTGAGCCCCGGTCCTGCCAAACCTAGCCTACACTACCAACAACTTCGGTGCCCCCCTTCTTTTTTAAACCCCTCTCCTTCCTCCCTAAGCCACCCTGTGGTTTTCCCTACGCCGTATCGACTATCACTCCTCTTCCCGGCCTCTTTCCCAAGCGAACTCGATCCATCTCACCTCAAGCTCCATCACTCTCCGCCCGAAGCTCCACCACTTCACCCCACTCCGGTGACACCCGACATGTCAAGCAGACGCAGCCACCGTAGATCGACAACCACCGATGGCCCTCCGACGTTATGTTTTGGGATTGTTGGGCTTAGCAACAACCCTCGCCGCCACCCTCGCTGTTGCCGTGTGGCTGAGATCTTGGGAAGCCGTGATTCTTGGGCTTCTCTTGAGCTCTCTGCCCTGGGTCTTCCCCAGGTTGAGATCCCGTTTAGGCTTCCTCTTGCGTATACTCCTTTTGGTATGCGGGAAAGTGTGTTTTTGGTTGTTTATTTGTTGGGTGATGTTGGGTGTTGCGAATGTCAAGTACTGGTCTACGGAAGGAGTGATGGCGATGATTATTGGCAGGATATTGGCCTTGGGTGTTGAAGTTGGATGTAGATCTTATGCTTGGCTCTGGATGAGAGCTTGGATCTTGCCTTATTGTGGGATATTATGGAGATTGATGGAAGGAATACTGGCAGAGAGTACTGACTTTGGGTGTTGGCCTTGTACTTACCTTTGGGCGTTGATTTGGACGTTAGCATGTGGTTGGGTATTATGGAGATTGATGTTGTTGGTACCCGTGGATTAGTCGATACATACTAGACCCAGTTAGTTACCAGTAGCATGAATAAACTTTATGATCTTCCGTGGTTTAAATAGCTTGCTACTGGCTTATCACCTCAGGTTCCAAGTTCGAGCAGATGTTGTCATCATAATAGCCCTCATTTTCATGTGATGATATTATCTCATGTTAATTTTGGGCCACCTGAGAAGTCAGAGTAACTATTGTGATGATACTGGTCTCAGGAAGAGTTACGGAAGCTATGGTGATGTCAATAGTATGTATTCATATATAACATCTCTTGTTTTCTTGATGTTGTGATATCGCATTATATTTCATGTTATTTACAACCTAATTTACTATATTACTATCTTTTCTATCATTTATTTGCTTGAGCTTCTTCATAACATCAATTAGTTTCAAAAGAGATTTTTAAACAAAAGAGATTTTTAAATTCCGAGGACGGAATTATTTTTAAGGAGGGTAGAATGTAACGGTCCGTATTTTTCAATGCAACTATTCACGTATTTTCAATTTTTTTAAAACTATTTTATAATGGTTTGTCAGGAGTTTTACGATTTCAAAAATTTCTTATAAAAATATTTTGAGATATCAGACTAGTTATGAAGTATTTTGGTAAATTCAGATTTCATCAAATACCTCTAAAAGATCTGGTAAAAATTCAATTTCAATTATTACCGTTTTGGCTTAATGAATTTCTTTTCTATTCAAACATCTTCAAAACTTTTTCAAACTTTTACAGTATCATTCTATGATCGTTTAGGGCTTCCCACATTAATTTCGTAATTTTCTGAAGACAAATCGATAGAGAACCCGCAAACCCGCTTCCTAAACGTTTTGGCCTAAAACTCGTATCCCCGTAGCTCAAAACCTGAAACGGACTTCGTATTCGCGATCCTCGTGACAATACGATCCGGTGGGTATGTTTTCGTAATTTTTCGGACACATTTACTAGTAGGGGCAAAATCGTAATTTTGTATTTTTGACTTTATCTACTAATTACGTTTTAACCTTTTTACTTAATTACTAATTACCCTATTAACTATTAAATTACCCTAACTACCTACCCTAACCATGTCTAAAACGTGGAGAGATACGTTAAAGATTTTTCCACACTTAGTCTAAAGCTCTCACCAACCTAATTAATTTCGTTTTGACTAAAAATTAAATACTAACCTAATTTTTTAATAAATTTAATTACCTATTTAAACTCTACCTTAATCCCTCTTCCCCGTTCAAAAACCCAACGGCTCACTCTCTCATTCTCTCTCGTTCCCGAACCCACCCACAACACTACCCAACTCTCTTCTCTAAACACACACTCTCTCTTCCGTTCTCTCTTTCCCAAGCCCTCGCACTCAGTCGACCCACGCTCGCCGCCAGCGAGCCCATCACCGGAGCGATCTCCTCCGACTCGAAGCACAGACCCTCTCCCCCTCTCTGTCCGTACACAGGCGACCCCCGCTCTCCGACAACCCACGCCGTCGGACCCATGCCCACGCCTCCGCCCCTCCCTCTCGCTGCAGTCGCCATCTCCAAAGCTCGCCCATCGCTCCTTCGGAGACCCGAGTCGCCGCCGCCGTGATCAGCTCGACCACTGTCGGCTTCTTCGAGCACCACCCTCCGCCTACCGACGAGGCCCCCTCCGAGAGCTCGCAGACCCCCTCCACCGCCCGTACGCCTCGCACGACTAAGCCTCACCCTACAGTCCGGAGCTCCACCCTGCGACCAAGCTCGCTCGCCCTTCTACTCACCGAAACTCGTTGCCACGAGCACAACGACGACGTCGCCACCCACACCCTCGACGAGGCTGTGCGAAGCCCGCAGCAACCGCCGAACGTCGCCACCCACGCCCTCGACGAGGCCGTGCGAAGCCCGCAGCAACCGCCGAACGTCGCCTCTCCGCTTCCCCGAGCTGCAGTCGCCTCCTCCGACCGCCGCACAGACCCGCTGCTGCAAACGACCCCCTCTCCGACCACCGGTGACGCCCAGCGCCTCATCCCCTCTCGCCATCGCCTCGCACAGACCCGCCGCCGCTGCTGTGCCGCGCCGCCGTCCCGCCCTCGCCGTGCACCGTCGCCCGCTCCTCCGCCACCGCATCCGCCCTGTCGTTGCCGTCCTCCGCCCTCGTCGACGACGAAACCCCCACGCCCCGTAGCGGACCTGAACAACGAAGCAACGGTATAATATTCTCGATGGCAAACTTGTAAATACGAATATTCATTCGTATTTCGTATTTTTAATTATTTATAAATATGGTATTTGTTATGAATCAACTACTGGGGGGAGCCCCCGGCTCTTTATTTATATGCAATTGGGGGAATACAAAATATGGGCTTACAATGATATGGGCCTATCTCTAGGATAGCCCAGAATCTCACCCAACTACGGTTAATTAACCGTTCACAACACTCCCCATTATCCAGCCATAGGTGTGGACTCTGCTCGTGAATGATTCAGGATTCTGAGCGTAGAGGAGTCTCACATGGGGTGGATACTTCAGGATCCTGAGTTGGTGAGATTTGTCTCATTAAAACCTTTAGCTATGGAAAACCCAGTGGGAAAAACCATAGTTAAGAAAAAAGAGTGCAAATGCTCTTTAACTCCCCCTGATTTGTACAAGTGAATCTGCTCATGAATACTTCTGGATTCTGAGCGTCACAGAGGGGTGGATACTTCAGGGTCCAGAGTTGATGTGATTTGCCTCGTTAAAACCTTTGGCTATGGAAAACCCAGTGGGAAAAACCATAGCTAAGGGAAAAGAGTACAAATTTTGTCAACTCCCCCTGATCTGTAAAAGCTCTTAGGCTTTCAGATCTCGTAGGCTTATCTCATCACTCCTATTTACAATATTCCGAAAATGTACATAGATTACAAATTTTATCACCATCAAGCAGCTGCTGAATCCAGAAACTCTGGAGAGGTGTGCTAAGTTTCGTCGCCTCTGATGTGGTCTTCAGACTATATGGTCAGCTCCACAGAACCAGCCTCTATCCCAGTCGTCACTGGGATGTGATGTACCACCAGGCGCCCTTAAATACACCATTGGTGTGATTCTGGAATGGTGAGGATCTCGGAATTGATAGGATGATGTTGCCTTCATAAGTTGCTTTGCATATCTGCAGTAGATGGCCATCCCACTGTGGGTACCCGTTCTGTGATTTATCAGTATAGGGACCTGACCTGTAACCTGCATTTGCATAAACATTGGAGGATGCTACTATAATTTGTAAGTCCAAATCTTTCGACCCTTGGAGGAAGCGCAGAAGGCTTGACTCCGGTCTAATGGCCCTTGTTAGGTGCCAACTATCTCTGGCTAATGAGTTTACTACAATTGCTATACCGGGACACATGCAGTTAGCCAGGAGTGCATGATTGCACTTAGATAAGGGACTTTAGGACCAGTTATATCCTCCCCCTCTTCCAGCGATCGGAAGGGTTCTTTTTGTACATCCAGTAAGTGTACCACCTTAGGTGTACTTTGGATGACAATGGTCCTTTTAATTTCTCCAACGCACTTCTGGGCGTTTGTAACAGGATTCTATGAGCCATGACTTTATATTTTCCTAGGTCTTTTTATTTCATGTTTAAAAGTCAGGCTTGTTCATGTAGTTCGGTTTTCTCTTCAGGAGATCCGGTGAGATTTTAGTTGTCTCCAACTATGATCTCTAATCCTGTTCTTTGCACAGATGCAAAGACAACCTTCAGTAGGAATCATTGACTTGTCAAATGATTCTTTTGGTTGTACATTTATTTATTATACTTATTGTTTTTCTTCATTTGAATAGATGTCCCGAAGTCTACTCAGGCATTTTTAAGGAAATGTGGAAATTATCTTTACCAGATATCCACGAAGGTATGCTGTCAAAACATCCAATAACAGCATATACATTATTTTCCTTCGCCAAATCGTAAGGTATTCGCTTTTGATAATATAGGTAGACTGATGCATCATTAATGAGACATGCTCATTTGAGTTTGTTTGATCCCTAGTTTCAGCGAAATTTCCTTGGGCTATAGGTTGTACCTTATAGCATACGATTTTGTATTTATTTTTCTTATGTGTGCAATACTTTGTTTTATTCACAGGTTTGACGCCTTTTTGGTGTCAGGACTTCAGGTCCGAACATGTCACGTTTCATAAGTGAGTCCAGCTCATCTTTTATTGCCATGTTCCACATTTTGGTCAATCTCTACGTTTGCCTTCTAGCAACGGAGTATGGAACGATAATTTACAAACATCATCGCTTTTGCGATGTATATGGCAATATGGTACATGAATACATTTGTCGATAATTTATGTTCTATCTGTCCAACACCTCCCCAGTACGTACAACATTTACTTAATTTCACTTTTTTCCCGGCAATTCCTCTGCAGTGGATTCCGGGAAGGGTGATGGTGTGGACAGGAGCTCATTGTCCTGTGGTAGTATTGTCTTAAGGTCTCCAAGAGTTTCTGTCCTTGGAGCCTGGTGGTCTGCCTCTTTTCTGTTAAGGATCAGCCACTTCTGCTGCTGGTGGGTTGCATCCATTCTCGGGGATGTCAATCCTAGCTGGAGTTTTTGCAGCAGGGATGTGTGATCTGACAATCTTCCGGTTGTCAATAAATGATTCCGGTAATTGGTGAACAGTGTTCTGTATGTGGAGGATCTTCGGGATCTCTTCTACACATTGTATTGTTACCGGATCATAGTGGGTCAAACTTTTTGTATCCCACGTTATAATTTGCTTCGCGCCAGATTTTCCAGTATTTGGGCCTATTTTTGGGAAACTCGTCTCATCGAGATCACATCCTTCAAGATGTGCCTTAAATACGTCCCCCGTTTGGGGTTCTAGGTGTCTTTTCATTGAGGGTGAGTCAAACCCTTCATATATACCTAGGCGACGTTGAGGACCCATATTTGTCCTCTGTGTTGGTGCGATGTGGATTTAAACTGCGGACCGAAGATTCTCCGAAGAGAAATGTTCGGTGGCATTCCATATGCAAGTTGCATTGGAGACTCTGACCTCCAGAGGGTCTTATTTTTATTTACGATGCAGCATGCAGAATTTGCATGTCCCCATGCATCCATATGCAATCGGGATTTAATGGACGTTCAATCCATTGGAGTCTACTTTTCAGTAACTCTGCCGACCCATTTTGGGTATGAACATGTGGCACTTGTATGTTCATTTTCTATTCCCGTTGCTTGGCAGTACTCTTGAAATGACTGGGAGGTATATTTCCTAACATTAACCAGACTTATTTTCTGTATTTTATTGTCTGGGAAATGTGTCACGACCCGCTTCCCGAAAATGGAGGCGAGGCGTGAGAAGGTCCGCTCGAGCGTGGAGCTGTGAAGCTACACGCCCGATAAGCGTAATTAGTATAAGCAGGTCCCTGTAATTGCAATCGAAACAACAACAATAATAATAATAGCATGAGACGGATATGAAATACCAATCCCAAAGTTTGTCCACAAAATATTCAACATCACAGAAAAGCCACCAGGCTAAAAGAAAGAGTCTAAAGGCCCAGAACAAGGCCAAACAAAAGAACTACGACATAACGAAGTATGGGTGCTACGCACCGATAACAAAACAACTATCTAACAAAAGTAAAACACTCGAAGGCACTAGGGCTGGTCCCCGGTGTCCACAAAGTCCTCGCCCAACACGGGCGCAAGCTCGGCGTCCGCAAACAACTCACCCTCAGCAAGCAACTCAGGCTCAGGGTCTAACATGCGTCACCCAAAGGAGAAAGGGGCACATGTCAGCAAGTCAAAAAGACTTGAGCAAGGAAACTGAAAGTGACTAACAGCCTAGCATGTGTAACATTAAGCGATGACATGGCAGTTAAGTATGATGCAGCAGTTTAAAAGAGACAAGCATGCACAATGTAGCAAAAGCTACCAAATCACTAATCACTTATCATTTAACACTTATCACTTATCACTTATCACTTATCACTTAGTGCATAGAGGGTCCACCTGCTGGCCAACTCGGGGCTCAGTCCGCTTATCTCTATCACTATTAATCACTTGTGCACTAAAGAGAGTCCACCTGCTGGCCGGAGTGGCGGATCAGGCCAACTCGGGGCTCAGTCCGCTTATCTCTTACCCCACCCATATGTGTCGAGCAGTTGGGGTTACCAACTCACTAAGCTCGCTTCTGGAACACGAGCCAGGAAGTGTATTTGGCATAGGGGTGCACCTAGCCGGTATCCGAGCGTTGGGGTTTCCAACTACATGGCTCGCTTCTGGAACACGAGCCAGGAATATAACATTGTAGCGTGTGCTACACAATCACAATAATTAATCACTATGCAATGACATGAACAAATGATTGCGTACCGTTAATTGAAATTAAACGTGACATACTAGCATGATGAGGGTGACGGACCAAGCTTCGTTGTCAAGCTAGGTCAAATGCGTCTAAACGGCTATCCTTTCACCGTTTAGTCTCTTTTACGCTAAAGCAAGGTAAATGGCCTAAGACACGGCCTAAATTAAGAGATGCAAGTTTCACTTGCCTATCACCGGGGTTGACGGTTTCGAAAGTTCGTTTCCGCGGATGCTAGCCTACGGGGAATCGCTGTTATGGGGAACAATCATCAAAACACAAATATTTTATTAGGGTTTCATAAAAATTACAATAGGTTAGGAAAACATCGGTGAATCGATTTCTTACCGAGAGGAGGCGGAAGAAACACTTCGGGGAACCCTAGGATCAGATCTGGAAAAGATTGGAGAAGTTTGGGGAAACTAGGGTTTTGGGGGATTTTGGGGATTTGATGGGTTTTGGTGAGATTTTGGGGAAGATGAGAGGTAGATAGGGTAGATGGATGGTTTGGATGATGGATTTAGGACTTGGAATGAAGCAATGGAGCTTGGAGGAAGGTGGTGGATCAATGGGGGCGATTTTAGGGTTTAGGGTCGAGTTGGAGGGGAAGAAAACGTTTGGGTTGGGTATTTATAGGCTAGGCTGGCGGCTAGGGCAAAACTAGGGTTTACAGCACTAGTTAGTCGGTCAAAGAACAACCACTGACCGACTAGTTTGACAACTAGTCGGTCGGTCGACCAACGCAGACCGACTAAGTGTAAACAGTAGCTACAGGTGAAATTAGGATTCTAGAGTTAGTCGGTCCATGACAAATACTGACCGACTAGTTTGGCAACTAGTCGGTCGATGAACGTTCTTAGACCGACTAAGAGTAAACAGTAACTGATACAAAAATAATTTGATGAGTTAGTCGGTTCAAGAAGCATTGCTGACCGACTAGTTTGCAACCTAGTCGGTCAACCAACGTTCTTAGACCGACTAACGATAAACAGTAACTCCTGAGAAATTTAGAAAGCTAACTAGTCGGTCCAAGAAGGATTACCGACCGACTGGATCGTCATCTAGTCGGTCGGTGGCCCTTCTTACACCGGCTAATGAGCACAGAAAGTACCGATACGGAGCGCGGGGCCCCGGGATCGATTCCTAAGACTCCTAGGCTTGATCTAATAGTTAGATACGACCGTTATGAAGCCCGTCACGAGTGACAAACTTCGAAATCGACAATCCTAAGAAAGAAGCGAGAAAATACGACGAATCGATCGAAAATGAAAACTACGGAGGCGAAAACCACACAAGAGGAGAAAATCCACCAAAACATATATTATAATACATAAAATCCAGATACATGAAAAGCAGTCGTTACATCCTCCCCAACTTAAGAAAAATTCCGTCCTCGGAATTTCCAAAACTCACGAGTCCGGAAACAAAAGTGGAAAATGCTCTCGCATCTCATCCTCATTCTCCCAAGTAGACTCTCCAGGTGAACCGTGTCGCCACATCACCCTCACAAGATTAACAATCTTGTTCCGAAGCGATTTCTGACGCCTGTCCAGAATCTGCACTGGATGCTGGTCATACGTCATATCGGGGCGAACGGTAATCTCCGAAAAATCCACCGCATGAGACGGATCGCTAATGTATCGACGAAGCTGCGACACATGGAAAACATTGTGAACTCCTTCCAAAGACGGCGGCAAGGCCAAGCGATAAGCTACCTCGCCAACCCTCTCCAAAACGTCAAACGGTCCAATGTATCGCGGGCTCAACTTTCCACGCTTCCCAAAACGAATCACACCACGATTCGGGGAAATCTTCAAAAACACATGGTCACCCGGCTGAAACTCCAAAGGACGACGTTTAGCATCCGCCCAATGCTTAAAACGGTCCTGAGCAATTCTCAACCTCTCCCGAATATTCCTGACGATATCCACGGCCTCCACGATCATCTCAGGTCCCAACAACTCCCGATCACCAACGTCATCCCAACTCAATGGCGATCGACATTTTCTCCCATAAAGAGCGGCGAAAGGCGCCATGCCAATACTCGCCTGGAAACTGTTGTTGTAAGAGAACTCCACCAAGTGTAGATGGTCCTCCCACGAACCCTTGAAATCCAACATGCACGCCCTCAGCATGTCTTCCAAAATCTGGATCGTCCTCTCGGACTGGCCATCCGTCTGCGGATGGTACGCCGTGCTGAAACTCAGACGCGTACCCAAACTCTTCTGCAAACTCTGCCAAAACTGAGATGTGAACCTCGTGTCTCTGTCCGACACGATACTCACGGGGACTCCATGAAGTCGCACGACTTCCTCCATATATCTCCTCGCTAGCACCTCCGTGGACTGTCCCACTCGGAACGGAATGAAGTGCGCAGATTTGGTCAACCGATCCACGATCACCCAAATCGCGTCATTCTGCTTCGGACTCCGAGGTAGTCCAGTCACGAAATCCATAGTGATGTGCTGCCACTTCCACTCCGGAATCGGAAGCGGTTGTAGCAACCCGGCCGTACGCTGATGCTCCGCCTTCACTTGCTGGCAAACCAAACACTTGGCTACACTCCGAGCCACACTCCTCTTCATGCCATGCCACCAATAATTCAGACGAAGATCCTGGTACATCTTGGTGCCACCAGGATGCACAGAATACGGCGAACTGTGTGCCTCCACCATCAACTCCTCTCTAAAATCCCCAGCCGGCACACACAACCTGGCTCCAAACCTCAGCGAGCCGTCCGCATGAATCAAAAAGTCAGTCCGTAGACCGGCTTCCACCATCTCCCGAATCCTCACCAGCTTCGGATCCTCTGCCTGGCCAGCCTTAATCCGATCCACGATCGTCGACTGTACCTGCATGTACATCAACGAAGAAGCCTCCCCAGGAAGGACAATTTCCACTCCAGACTCGCAAAAATCCTGCTGCAATCTCCACTGCGAGGTCAAAATCATCACCGCTGGCAGCCTACTCAAAGCATCTGGAACCACATTCACCTTGCCAGGGTGATACTGCAAATCAATATCATAATCCGCCATAAGCTCCAACCATCGACGCTGTCGCATGTTGAGCTCCTTCTGAGTGAAAATATACTTCAAGCTTTTGTGATCGGTGAAAATCTTCACTTTCTCACTCAGCAAGAAGTGCCTCCAAATCTTAAGAGCAAACACAACGGCAGCCAACTCCAAATCATGCGTCGGATAATTCTTCTCATGAACCTTAAGCTGACGAGACGCATACGCCACAACATGCCCATGCTGATGCAACACACAACCGAGACCCTTGCCGGAAGCATCGCAAAAGATCTCAAATCCACCGCTGCGATCAGGCACAACCAAAATAGGGGCAGTCGTCAACCTCTCCTTCAGAACACCAAAAGCACTCTCACAATCACCCGACCAAACATAAGCAACATCCTTCCGCGTCAACCTGGTCATCGGCTCAGCAATACGAGAAAAGTCCTTAATGAATCGCCGATAATAACCAGCAAGTCCGAGAAAACTCCGAATCTCAGACGCAGACGACGGAACAGGCCACTCCCTGATGGCCCTAATCTTCTCGGGATCCACTGAAATACCACCTCCAGACACCACATGCCCCAGAAAAGCAACTCTATCCAGCCAAAACTCGCACTTCGAAAACTTAGCATACAAACGATGCTTCCTCAAAATCTCCAACACCGTCCTCAAGTGCGAGGCATGCTCTTCCTCCGACTTTGAATATATCAGAATGTCGTCAATAAAGATAACGACAAACTTATCCAAAAAGTCGTAGAAAATCAGGTTCATCAGATTCATGAAAACTGCGGGCGCGTTAGTTACGCCGAAAGGCATAACCACAAACTCATAGTGTCCATACTTCGTCCTGAAAGCCGTCTTTGGAACATCTCCCTTCTTTACCTTCAACTGATGATAACCACTCCTCAAATCCAACTTAGAAAACACCCTCGAACCTCCAAGCTGATCAAAAATATCATCAATGCGAGGCAACGGGTATTTATTCTTAATGGTCACCGCATTCAACTCCCGATAGTCCACGCACATGCGACGCGTACCATCCTTCTTCTTTACCAGCAACACCGGTGCTCCCCACGGAGACACACTAGGATTAATATAACCCTTCTGCAACAGCTCATCCAACTTCTTCCGCAACTCTTCCAATTCTGCAGGTGCCATACGATAAGGCGCCTTCGAAATCGGCTGCGCACCTGGAACAAGATCGATAGAAAATTCCAAAGCTCGATCAGGCGGCAAACCAGACATCTCCTCGGGGAAGACGTCGCCAAAATCTCGCACCACAGCTGGCCACTCCAGCTCCATCTGCATAGCCACCGCCTCCACCGGCCTGGCTCGAAATCTGACAGGACCAAGCGAACTGCTACCACGACTGAACTCAAACACTGGATGTCCGGGAATCTCGAACACCACCTTCTTCCTTCGACAGTCAATCGTAGCATAGAAGCTCGCAAGCCAATCCATCCCAAAGACCGCATCGTAGTTGGTGATGTTGTGGACAATAAAATCAGCATAAAGCTCATGTCCACAAACCACCACAGAGCAAGGACTGCACCCACGATGCACCGTGACTATTCCATTCCCTGTAACGATATTCCAACTCTTGGAGAGAGGGGATGTCGACAAGGAATGCTTCTCCACGAAGCTCTGGGCCAAAATGCACATCGATGCACCAGAGTCAAAGAGGACTCGGGCGGGGAACGTGCAAACCAAAACCACACCTAACAAACAGTCTAATCAATCAAATCTTACTCTAGCAACATTCATACACAAGCAACCAACATAATTTAACAATCAATTAATTAAGGAAGGAACAATCTAAATCGAAAGTTACCTGCAATGACCTCATCCATGGTCGAGATCTCCTCCTCGGTCATCAGAAATGTCTGCCTCCTCGGCGGAACAGCCCGCTCAAAAGCCTGCCTCTGCGGGACGAGGGGCACCCCACGACCAGCGGGCACCGGAGCTCTCTGCTGCAACGGCGGGGCAGCAATAGGTGTCCCCCAAGGTCGCTTCAACCTCGGGCACTCCCTGATAGCATGGGCGGGATCTCCACAGGCGATACATTGCCCCAAGAACTTCCTACATGATTCCTTGATATGACCTTCCCTGCCACAGAAATGGCAAACCTTCCGAACAGGCCCTCCTGGCCTCTTGAACTGAACAGGCTGGTTCGGCCTGAATCCAGGTCGAACCACAGTTCTCGCCTGCTCCATAGGCCTCTTCCCAGCGCCAACGATAGACCCCCTCCTCTGGTTCACGAGCAGCTCCTGCCTCTTAGCTGCTACTAGAACCTTCTGATATGACTCCCGGTCATAGGAGGTCACAAAACTCTGGAGCTCCGAGGCAAGTCCCTGAAGGAACCTCTGAGCTCGCTCCTCAGCGTCCTGCACCATCTTTGGTGCAAACCGACTAAGCCTCATGAAGTCCTGGTGGTACTGATCCACCGACGAGTTTCCCTGCTTCAAATCGATAAAACGCTGCAGCATCTCTTCCCTGGCAGCCTTCGGGAAGAACTCACCATTAAATCTGGCCTTGAAGGTAGCCCAGACGATCGGCTCCTCCAACATCTTTTCCTCAGCATCCCACCAATTTCTGGCGTTATCCTTCAGCTGGCGCTTCGCCAAGTCAACCCAACTAACTTCGTTGACCTTGGACATCTTCAGGTTGTCCTCGATATTTCTCATCCATTCATCAGCAGCTAGAGGACCTTCGGTTCCATCAAAATACGCAGGACCCAGCTCTCTGAACTGCTTCGCCCCGGGCTCAGGGCGAGGGGCTTCCACCACCCGAGCAGCTCGAGCCACCGGAGCATTCTGCACCTGCAGCAGCACGCCCTGCTGAACCTGCATCATCTGCAACATCATCCTCATCATCTCCCCATTAGTGGGCTCCCGCTCAGGCTCCTCGTCATGAGGGAGCGCACCACTACCACCCCCACGGGTGATTCGCCTTCCTGCCATCTAATGACGCAGAAAACAAAACAATTAGACTCATAGCTTAGGGCTCAGATGTCGAAATTATTTGTTGGACAATCTTGCATTATTATCGTTATCCCGATATTTACAGTTACAGATGGACCTGCATGGGCCACCACTAAAACCTGTCACGACCCGCTTCCCGAAAATGGAGGCAAGGCGTGAGAAGGTCCGCTCGAGCGTGGAGCTGTGAAGCTACACGCCCGATAAGCGTAATTAGTATAAGCAGGTCCCTGTAATTGCAATCGAAACAACAACAATAATAATAATAGCATGAGACGGATATGAAATACCAATCCCAAAGTTTGTCCACAAAATATTCAACATCACAGAAAAGCCACCAGGCTAAAAGAAAGAGTCTAAAGGCCCAGAACAAGGCCAAACAAAAGAACTACGACATAACGAAGTATGGGTGCTACGCACCGATAACAAAACAACTATCTAACAAAAGTAAAACACTCGAAGGCACTAGGGCTGGTCCCCGGTGTCCACAAAGTCCTCGCCCAACACGGGCGCAAGCTCGGCGTCCGCAAACAACTCACCCTCAGCAAGCAACTCAGGCTCAGGGTCTAACATGCGTCACCCAAAGGAGAAAGGGGCACATGTCAGCAAGTCAAAAAGACTTGAGCAAGGAAACTGAAAGTGACTAACAGCCTAGCATGTGTAACATTAAGCGATGACATGGCAGTTAAGTATGATGCAGCAGTTTAAAAGAGACAAGCATGCACAATGTAGCAAAAGCTACCAAATCACTAATCACTTATCATTTAACACTTATCACTTATCACTTATCACTTATCACTTAGTGCATAGAGGGTCCACCTGCTGGCCAACTCGGGGCTCAGTCCGCTTATCTCTATCACTATTAATCACTTGTGCACTAAAGAGAGTCCACCTGCTGGCCGGAGTGGCGGATCAGGCCAACTCGGGGCTCAGTCCGCTTATCTCTTACCCCACCCATATGTGTCGAGCAGTTGGGGTTACCAACTCACTAAGCTCGCTTCTGGAACACGAGCCAGGAAGTGTATTTGGCATAGGGGTGCACCTAGCCGGTATCCGAGCGTTGGGGTTTCCAACTACATGGCTCGCTTCTGGAACACGAGCCAGGAATATAACATTGTAGCGTGTGCTACACAATCACAATAATTAATCACTATGCAATGACATGAACAAATGATTGCGTACCGTTAATTGAAATTAAACGTGACATACTAGCATGATGAGGGTGACGGACCAAGCTTCGTTGTCAAGCTAGGTCAAATGCGTCTAAACGGCTATCCTTTCACCGTTTAGTCTCTTTTACGCTAAAGCAAGGTAAATGGCCTAAGACACGGCCTAAATTAAGAGATGCAAGTTTCACTTGCCTATCACCGGGGTTGACGGTTTCGAAAGTTCGTTTCCGCGGATGCTAGCCTACGGGGAATCGCTGTTATGGGGAACAATCATCAAAACACAAATATTTTATTAGGGTTTCATAAAAATTACAATAGGTTAGGAAAACATCGGTGAATCGATTTCTTACCGAGAGGAGGCGGAAGAAACACTTCGGGGAACCCTAGGATCAGATCTGGAAAAGATTGGAGAAGTTTGGGGAAACTAGGGTTTTGGGGGATTTTGGGGATTTGATGGGTTTTGGTGAGATTTTGGGGAAGATGAGAGGTAGATAGGGTAGATGGATGGTTTGGATGATGGATTTAGGACTTGGAATGAAGCAATGGAGCTTGGAGGAAGGTGGTGGATCAATGGGGGCGATTTTAGGGTTTAGGGTCGAGTTGGAGGGGAAGAAAACGTTTGGGTTGGGTATTTATAGGCTAGGCTGGCGGCTAGGGCAAAACTAGGGTTTACAGCACTAGTTAGTCGGTCAAAGAACAACCACTGACCGACTAGTTTGACAACTAGTCGGTCGGTCGACCAACGCAGACCGACTAAGTGTAAACAGTAGCTACAGGTGAAATTAGGATTCTAGAGTTAGTCGGTCCATGACAAATACTGACCGACTAGTTTGGCAACTAGTCGGTCGATGAACGTTCTTAGACCGACTAAGAGTAAACAGTAACTGATACAAAAATAATTTGATGAGTTAGTCGGTTCAAGAAGCATTGCTGACCGACTAGTTTGCAACCTAGTCGGTCAACCAACGTTCTTAGACCGACTAACGATAAACAGTAACTCCTGAGAAATTTAGAAAGCTAACTAGTCGGTCCAAGAAGGATTACCGACCGACTGGATCGTCATCTAGTCGGTCGGTGGCCCTTCTTACACCGGCTAATGAGCACAGAAAGTACCGATACGGAGCGCGGGGCCCCGGGATCGATTCCTAAGACTCCTAGGCTTGATCTAATAGTTAGATACGACCGTTATGAAGCCCGTCACGAGTGACAAACTTCGAAATCGACAATCCTAAGAAAGAAGCGAGAAAATACGACGAATCGATCGAAAATGAAAACTACGGAGGCGAAAACCACACAAGAGGAGAAAATCCACCAAAACATATATTATAATACATAAAATCCAGATACATGAAAAGCAGTCGTTACAAAATGTGCCCGCAACATTTTTATTTTTGTGCCAATAGCTTTGGAAAAGCTAAGTTGCGGGTCTGTAGTAGGCACATGTACGAATATACTGAGGATGCATTTATCGGTACGATAAAGTACCGAAATAGCCCACTAGGGGTGGTGGATTTTATCCACATCTATCTCCTTGTATTCTTTTTGAGGAAGCGTGGAGATTCTTTTTCAACTTTTTGTGGAGATGGCCTTGCAATTAATATTTCCCTTATAGCAAGGGATGCGAGGGAATTCTCCCTTCTGAAGAATCTTCTGGTTCTTCAAGTCATACCCATGGGATGAGATGCAGTGCATCATTACAAATCCAGGGTGGCCAAGTCCATCATGCCAGAGTAAAAACTAGGCTGATGTCGGGCACTTCAGGTGCTCCGTTTAATTCCGCTTCCTTTCTCCGAATCTTCGTATGGTAGAGGCCTCTAAGGCTCTCAAAACGTTCAAGTATGGATTTTACTCCTTTATCTTGAGACGTTGCATACGGTAATTTTTTTTTCTTTTTTCATTTACATTTGCTGTTTCCAAATGGAATCCGTTGAAACGGATGTCCTTGAAACTTAGAAAGTTTCTTTTGGAATTCGGAGGGGTTAGTGCATCCTCTATTTTTGTGACGTTTGGGGACAACTGTGTTGCATTCCCTGGATCTTCAATATGGCCCTGATATTGGGCTTTGTATTGAAAAAATCGTACGTGTTTATTGTCTACTAATCATTTATGAGAGCAGTTTCAAAAGATGAAACATATAGGCACATGTATATTCAGATAGACATATTCATTTATTGTCTAAAATTTTTCATTCAAAACAGATTGCGTAATATAAAAGCTCTCATAACATGAAATGTTCTAAACAATTTGCTAAGATAAAAGTAAAGGCTAATCAAGCATGTCATCATTTTCGAAGTTGTCAGTTGAAAACTTGACTGGAGCATCAGAGGTTATCAGGTTTGTTTCAGCTTTATTTTTCTTGTTCTTTTTATACAAATCCTGGAGATGCTGCGGAGTTCGGCATACTCTGGACCAGTGGCCTTTTATGCCACAATTATGGCACTGGTCTTCCCATTCCCTCTTGGGTGGGGGTGCATAATTTTTGTCATTTCTGTGCCACGTGAACTTCCGCTTACTTTCATTATTTCACTGCTGCTGTACATGGCCCTTGGCATTTTTCTGTTGACCCCCCTTTGTGGTCTTTCTTTTCTTTTATTATCTCTCTTCTTTTTGAAGGAAGAGGAATAGTGAGCTTCTGGTAGGGGGCAGTGCCTGGAGGGCGCATATTATGAGTGGCGAGAAGAAGCTCTCTGTTTTACTCGGCCATGAGTAAACATGACAGCATCTCAGAATACTTGGTGAACTTGCGTTCACGGTATTGCTGCATGAGTGTCGCATCTTTTTCATGGAAGGACGTATACGTCTTTTCCAGCATGCAATTTTCTGAGACTTTCTCACCACACAACTTCAGGCGTGAGGTGATGCTAAAAAGTGTTGAGTTGTACTCAGAAATGGACTTAATGTCCTGCAGTCTCAGGTTCTCCCACTCGTATCGTGTCCTTGGGAGTATAACATCTTTCTGATGTTTATGCATGTCCTCAAGGGCAGTCCATAGCTCAAGCGGAGCTTCGACCGTAAGGTATTCAGCCTTTAAGGTCTTGTCCACATGGTGGTGAATATAGATGATGGCTTGCGCCTTCTCTATATTGCTAGCATTTTCTTTTTCAGTCACAGCAGCGATGAGTGACTTTGCCCGCAGGTGAAACTTTACATCTAGCTGCCAGCTTAGATAGTTTCTACCTGATGCTTCCAGTACTTCGAAATCTATGCTGGCAATATTAGCCACTTATCTAGCAGAGCCCAAACATGCATGAATTAATCAGAGAAAACATTTTCATGCGGAGGCAATATTTAACAAAAAGCTAAATGTGTGGATCGGCCAGTCCCACAAGAAAGAGTCCAAAAGTCCACAGTCCAAATTATACAAATTTGCAGCTTAAAGAGAATGAAAATACAACTTTGGAAACCCCGTGGGTCCCATATGATATCTCCATCTTCAAGCGTGGCCTCCGTCTCCATGGAAGTTGGTCTTCTTTCTTTGACATTTACATAGATTCCTCACTACAATTTCTCTCAAAAATAAAAGAAAAGTGCGGGAAATAAACTGTGGGACTAAACGGCCGATCCAAAAACCACATTTAGCAATTCATGCAGAAAAATTGTGCTCATCATCATTTTCATCAGACATTTTCATCACAGGCATCACAGGCATTTAATATTCGCAGAGATGGATAAATAATTTAATCACTTAATAATTATTGGACCACTGGGCAACGTCATGCACCGTTAGGTTAGGTTACTAACGGCAGAGCGGTCGCAGGATCTTCCTAATTATTAAGTTTTAAATACAATGCACAACCACGCATATAATATCCACAGAATAAGCCTAGTGATGTAAAGCATCTAAAGATGATTTTTACAGAAAAATCATTACGATGCAAGGGTTGAGATAAATGGGTTTAATAAATAAAATTGAATAAGAGCCCAAAATTGACATTTTCTTTTGTATGAGGAAAGCAGGTTCCCTCATCATCCCAAAAGCCCCCCAAGAATCCCCAAAAAGTCCTCGCCTGCCCAATATTTGTCCCGTAATTTACCGTGATTTTTCACGAATATTTTGCCTTTGAATCCCCATTTTTAAATTAATTTTTAGGCTAATAAGTTGCCTTTTGAGGCGAGTTTATAGCCCTTTGCCTCCCCCAAATTTTTTTTAGATAAACCAGCCTGAGGGCCTGAAGCCCGCAGTCGACCTATGGGCTTCAGGCCCATAGGCCTTTTTTTTGGAAATCTGTGGGCCTGAAGCCCACAGATCTGCTGTGGGCTTCAGGCCCACAGATCTGTGTTTTTTTTTCTGTTAGGGTTTTGCAGGGGGGCGCCGCCGCCGCCGCCCCCCAGCAGGGGGGCACGGCGGGGGGGGGGGGGGGGGGGGGGGGGGCGATGCCCCCCTGCAGGGGGGGGCGCGGCCACGGGGCCGCCGCCCCCCTGCAGGGGGGAGCGGCAGGGGCCGCTGCCCCCCTACAGGGGTGCGCGGCATCGGGGGCCACCGCCCCCCCTGCAGGGGGGGCGGCGGGGCCGCTGCCCCCCTGTAGGGGGGGCGCGGCCTCGGGAGGCCACCGCCCCCTGCAGGTGGGAGCGGCAGCGGCCACCGCCCCCCTGCAGGGGGGCGCAGCCTCGCGGGGGCCGCCGCCCCCTGCAGGGGGGAGCGGCGGCGGCCGCCCCCCTGCAGGGGAGGGTGGCGGCAGAGAGGGCCGCCGCCGCCCCCCCTGCAGGGAGGCGCGGCGGCTGCCGCCCCCCCTGTGAGGGGACGACGTGGCGGCGAGGGGGGGCCGGCGACGAGGCCACCGGCGGGGTTGATTTAGGGTTTTGGCAAAAAGAAATCCAAAAACCCTAAAAAATTGATTTTTGGGATGAAAAATCCGTCGTTTTCAAGGCGACGATGAATTCCCATGACGATCTTGCGAGATCTAGGGGAGGGGCAATCATACGTATGATTAAAAACATTGTTTTTAGAGTTTTTACCTCTATATCCGTCCTCCGGATATAGCGACGTTTGCTCGAAGCCCTACGCGGATGACGACACTCGATTGAGGAAGCCTTGCACCGCGCTCGTGGATCTCCCGCCTTCGCCTTCGCAATGAACGGAAAAAATTTTGTGGAGAAAAGAAAATTTAGAGGCTCGTGCTGATAACATGTTATGAATCAACTACTGGGGGAGGAGCCCACAGCTCTTTATTTATATGCAATTGGGGGAATACAAAATATGGGCTTACAATGATATGGGTCTAGAAAACCCTTTAAGGAAAATTGGGCAGAGTCTCCCCTGTTTGGAGTGACTTTTTCCCTTTATACAATATCAAAAATAAACATTTTTTGGCATATGAACATTCTGAAAATTTGTACATAGTCTCCACAGGTGGTAGAGATTCTCTACCTGAGCTATGGATGAAGATGAAGACCTCCCCTAGCTTGGCTCTTAGCAAACTCCTAGGGTTTGACCTCCAAGCTTGCCTTCTCCTCCTCCTCCTTGATCACCTCTTGGACTAGCACCACCTCTCCTCGCCTCCTTCACTCTCTAGACCTCTCCCCCCCCCCCCTCTCTGGTGTGAAGAACCACGAAAATTGCAGCAAATGGGAGAGATAAGTGTGAGAGAACTTGAATTTTTGAAGAAAATAGGTGTGTAGAGAGTTCTAATGGCAAAAAGATCAATTCACCCCTCTCCACTACCTTCCTAGCCAATGCATGGCATCCACACCTTATACTTATTCCCACTAACCCTTAGAAAATGTCCCATAAGCCCTCACTAGGCAATTTCACACAAAACCCCCTCCATCTTGCCTTTTTGCAAATATACCCAAAATTGGGTACAAATGAAAATGTGAGGGGTATTTTTGCAAAACTCTCCAACCCCCAATGGCCACCTTGCATAGCCGTCACGAGAGTCCTATTTACATCTCAAGACGATCATGATAGCCACGGGACACCTTTCCAAGCACTCATCCCAATGCGTGGGGGTCAATCTCGATATCCGCGTGCACGATTTGAAGGACGAGTGTGTTCAAGGCTAAACTCCATCTTCTAAATATTCATGGTGATTCCACTCATTATGCTCTTGGTGGTGAAGTATGCGTGTATCCATGCACGAAGTGTGCACGTGACTGAGCACAAGTGTGCAGGAAAATGACTAGTCGGTCAATCAACGTACTCGGTCCGACTATTTTACACCATTTTTCCATACTTCACCCTATTCTTTACACCACCTTTTGTGCTACCACCCAAACATCACTATACACACTACGGCCATTCTAAACACAATATAACCCTCCAACACGCTTCCCAACGCATGGGAGCCTTAATAGGCAAGAAGGTCCTCCAAATGGGTCCCACTCTCTAGGGATCCTACACCATTACCTCCAATAAGCTGTACATGGCCACAACACGTAACCATATCCCGTAGACTGGACTACGGAGGGTTACACCTTATCCGGGCTTCATAGAAGGATCTTTATCGTGTGGTCATCCAACAAATAATGAATCGACCTGTCTTGTCCCGGTTGACTCAATAGAGTCTTCACTACCTCGGCCTCGCCTGGCGACAACCTGGCTCTGACCTGCTCCAAAGACAGATGAGACTCCATCGCAATCTCGGGGTTTGGAGAACTCCAGCCATTGAGCAACAGTCCTAGGTCAGGTAGAACGACAAACACGAAGGTATCCGTCCACCCAGGGTCGGAAAATGTAAGGTCATATATGAGCCTCGTACCCGGTCGAGCGACGATATGGTGCCCCACTCGGCAAGGGTCGGCTATTATCCTAAAGAACTACCTGAACAGCCAGAGGGTCAGACAGACTCCACAAAGCTCGCACAATTCAATGAAGCAAACTAAGGGAGGGAAAGCGTGAAGAGCAAGTCTACAGATGGAAAGCTCCAAGAAGCACAGAACCTCCATGATGAAGGGGTGAAGGGGGAATCGGAGTCCTAGGTGAAAAGAATTGAGATACACCCAACGTCCTTCTTTCGCAGGAAACACACTCACTTATCCGAATTGGGAACCCTAACCATAAAGGAATCACAGAAACAACTCCACCAACCCTCGGCAGTCAGATCAAGGGAAAACCTAGGGGCCATGTCTAAGATGACTCCAGGGACCTTCGACCTCGGATCCCTTCGACGAATGGGAAGGTTAGGCTCAACCCAAATTCCTTTCCCTTTCCCAGGAACTTCCACACATCGAGGGGGCCGGAGGCGCTTCGCTTGTTCCTAAGGTGTCGGCACCTTGAACACAACCGGAGCAAACATGCCTGATGAACCTACAAGAGAATCAGAATCGAAGAGGGGAGATACCTTGAGAAGGAACAGACGATCTATGAGAGATGCAACGCTGGAAGCGAGCTGGTGAAGCAAGGAAGAGGATGAAGCAAAAAATCACAACCTTTTCTTTTGATTTTCCTCTTATATGTGAAGAAACCCAACTGACTGACATCTGATGTGCACCACGTGTTCAAGGCCAACCACCAGGAACGACGGAGATCGCTCCAAAGGCGAAAGGGTTTTGGCGGCACATATCAAATCAAATGTTTCGAAAACCGTGCACATTTAAGGAGGTTACTCATCATTCGGTCCCAGTAAGCGTGACTCCTGAGGTGCAAATGATGGGGGGCCATTGTTAATGCACAGGTACGAAACCAATTTGGGTATCCAATTACCCAGCCCGTTTAGCATCCATGACCCAATACCCCCGTGCTCTAAGCGGGTTACATCCGAGTCAGACGAACGGGTCGTGCGACCGTTGGGCTAGTGCCGACATTCAAGAGAGAGTTAATGGGTAGTCGTTAACTCAAATCCTGGAGAAGATCATGCCCTAATCAATGAGGAACGGTTACACATCATCAAGAAGGAGCAACCTATAAATAGGCCGAAAAACAAAGGTAAAGGGGTTCCATCTTCAAGGTACGAGATCTAAAACATAGAACTCTATCTTCTCACTTTTACCATTCTTATATTCGAGCTTGAGTCGTCAGTCTAGAGACGAACCTCTGCGGATCGATCTCAGCTACACCAAGCTCCCTCTCTTCCTTAAGTTCCATACTAACTTAAGCATCGGAGGAGATTTGGGTCAAAACCCAGATCCGACCACCCTAACGAGTCCCTATGGTGCAGATCGATGATTGTAATCCAGCATCGAAAATCGACGTCGAGTTCTCCAACCTCGAACGATCGATGCAACGGTCGCCCGAAGGTCGGTCGAAGATCGCAACACTTCCAACTACCATCATTCGACCCTAGTTCCCCCAACCGAGGGCCCCACTCCAGCTGCTGACGAGGCTCCAACTCAGCGCTTTGATTCTATGTCAGCCTGACAATTGTATCGGTCAATTTTGGCCTTAACATATTCTCAACTAGATTAGCTTTGGAGACTATTTCTTTAGCAGAGTTGGTTTTTTTTCTCTCTATATTATTTTCATCAATCCTAATATGAATGATAACATCTTCAAGAAACATTTGTTTTCTTTTGTGTTTGAGGTTGTTTTTATATTCTTTCCAAGACTCAAGAAGTTTTTCAATAAGGGATCCAACAACAAAAGGTTCGGGAAGAGTACTTTTTCATTTTTCAGATCATCTACAAGAACATGAAAGTTATGGATTTGGGAGGAAACAGTTTTATCTTCGGACATAAAGAAATGAAGGAAGTTGCCAAGAGCAAATTTTTGGATACCAACATCTTCTAGGATATATTTCTTTGTAAGGCTAGCCCAAATTTCAGAGGCTATCTTGGTAGGACAGTAGATATCAAACGGTTCATTAGAAAGAGTGTGAAGGAGGGTATATGTCACGCCCCGCTTCCCATTATACTTGGGAGCGAGGACGCGAGCGGGTCCGCTTGGGTTGGAGCGGTGAAGCTCGAACCCAATATGTGTCTGTGAAAACACCTTTCGCAGGAACTTGCATGCAACTCAGAACAACAGAAATATTAAAACCAACATCCAGATAAAGTACACAATAATAAAAGGGCCCCAAGCATGGCCTACAACGATAGCGATACAGATAAAGTGGGTACACACCCTACAAATAACAGCGATGAAAATAAATAAATACAGCGGTGATAATCAGCAACTAGTCTACGGTAGGGTGGACTTCATGATCAGCAAAATCCTGGTCAATTGGATCACTCTGATCCAGCAGCTCGTCCTCCTGGTTACCCGTCTCGTAACCTGACATACATTCAAACAACATGAATGTATGTCAGCAAGGGTCTGCAAGCAAAAGTTAGAACCCTTGGCAAGATATATAACAAGTTATATATGGCAGTTTAATGCAGTTAAAAGAATTTACACAAGCATGGTAATTAAAGCAATTATGAAAAGTTACACTAGCATGGTAGTTCTGTTATAAGAATTAACATGGCAGTTAAATAATGTAACAGCAGTCTATAATGTAACTTTCTTTTTCAATTGTTTAATTGTGTGTGCAAGTCCGTGACTAAGGCTCCCTCCATAGACGAATAGTAAATGAATACACCTTCAAGTGCCCCCCGAAGGCGACCCATTTACTACCGGCTAGTGCCCGGGAACCCAACCCCACCCACGTGTACTTCCTGGATCACGAGCCAGGATGCTAAACCGTCATATACTGGAACACGAGTCTAGACTAGTCACATATGACATTACTGGAACACGAGCCAGGCTAGTCACATGTGACCGACGAGAATAGTCAACTAATAGCCAACGGCATGTAACATCTGGTACGGCAACTGGTAGCCAAGAACATGAAACAACTGGTAGCCAACGGCAACTGGTAGCCAACGGCAACTGGTAGCCAATGGCATGTAACAACTGGTAGCCAACGACAACTGGTAGCCAACGACATGTAACAACGAGAGTCAACGGCATGTAACAGTTTATGAGTTTTAACAGTTCCAAATTATCCATACAAGTCCAGAAATGTTGCAATTCACAAAATATGCTCATTTTGATAATTAAGGGGTCCACACACGCACACGAGTTTAAGTCTAGCATTTCTAAAAAGTGTGTTTGTGTCAGTAATTCAGCGTACAACATCAGATAGCACAAAAACATAAATTTAAACTGCACGCTTGCCTGACTGGGATAGTTTGGGTTGTCCGAGTAAAGGTAGAAAAGTATGCGACGTATCTGCGTCATTAAATAATAACATTCATTATAATTAACAAAAGTGCTGAAAGTAAGAATTAACGAATAAGTCGCGAAAGCTAATTTTCTTGTTATTGTTTTAAATTAAGGTATATCAAATTATATGTCGTTGGATTACATTTTTAGTCAAGAATGTCGTGGTGGTAGTTTCACACGTCATTTCACGTGTAGACTTTTAGTTATACAACTTTACGTGAAAAAGGCTAAATACGCACTATAAATCGTACACTAGCCCGATTTTAGTGATTTTGGTGTCATTAGGTTCGTTTTGATGGTTACTACGGTGATGTCGGTTCTCTATTTTGGTTAAACATATTAATGAATTAGGTTAATTGTGAGTTAAGCAAAATATTAAGTTAACCCCTGAATTGGGGTTGTCTAATTTTATTAGGTTCTCTGGCTAGGGTAGCATTTATATTGTGTTATAACAACATGATACGGCTTATTAATTTAATATTTATTAACTTAACATTATTTAAAAATTACTAACATTCTGAAATTATCACTAACAAGTTAACATCAATTTTAATACTAAAAATAACTTAACTTTGCTTATTATTAGATAATGACATGTTTAATGACATGGTAAATATTTCATTTAACAGTACTACCAACCCACCTACACAATAATAACATACCTATCTTTTAACATGGGTTAATATATACTAACTTTCTCTCTCCCTCTTTATAACTCTTACCCTTTAGTCTCTCTCTATCTCCCTGTCATTCTCTCTTCTCACTGTCTTCCTCTTTCTCAGTTTCCTTTTTTTCTTTTCGTTTTAATTACAATGGCAGCAATCAACCACGCAAAGGCTTACCCATGCACGCGGGCACGAGGGAGGGCGACCGGCGGCGGACGGGCGGCTCCAGGCGGCGGTGGCGGCGGTGGCTGACTGGGCGGGCGGCGGCTGAGGGACTCCGGCGGCGGCGGCTGACCTCGGGCGGTGGTGTGCGCGCAGGTGAGTGGGGAGGAAGAAGAGGATGTGAAGATGAAGTTTGGGTTTGATCTTGTAAGAATCTGAAATGATTTTCAGATCTCAGTGTATCTAGATTTCTAATTTGGGTTTTGGGTTGATTTTCGAATCTGGATTTGTTTGGTTTGGATCTGAAATGTATCTGAAATATTTTCAGATTTCTCCCCTCTTTGTTTTGAGTTTGGGATTTGATTGAATTTTTTGGAGGGCTGAAATTGGTTTAGAGAATTTGTTTGCAGAAAGATTGGGATTGGAATTGTGGGTTGATTTGGGTTTGGAACGATAAGCTGATTTGTTTGGGGAAATTATTTGCTGGTTGAGATTTTCTTGCAGGTGAAGACGCTGCTGCTGTTGATAAAATACAACGGTGAAGGGGACAACCTGATGGGGGAGAGAGCTGGATGTGGGGGTGGTCTTCAATTCAATGTTGGATCTGAACCACCCCAAACGGTGGAATCAATAGGTTAGGTTAATTAGTAACTTGATTAAGGTTAAAGTTTAATCAATATTTGATTAGGGTTAATCTAATTAGGGTAAATAATTAGTGTTAAAAATTTATTAACCGCCATGGAAAAATATAAGGAGAAAGATGCGCTCGCGTCGACGCATAAAAGAACTCGCGCACAAAATATCCGGACGATCAAAACAAAAAAAATACGGGCACACACAATATTCAATACGCCTAGAAATACTGGCCGTTACAATCTACCCACCTTAGAAAAATTCCGCCCTCGGAATTCTTATCAACTAAAGAGCAGGGAACAAATATGGATAACGCTCTCGCATCTCATCTTCCCGCTCCCAGGTGGACTCTCCTGGCGAGTCACGACGCCACATCACTCTCATGAGATTGACAACCTTGTTCCTGAGCGCCTTCTGACATCGGTCTAAGATCTATACCGGCTGCTGCTCATAAGTCAGGTCCGGTCGAACCGTGATCTCTGAGTAGTTCACAGCGTGAGAAGGGTCACTGATGTAACGATGCAGCTGGGACACATGGAAGACGTCATGCACTCCCTCCAAGGACGGTGGTAGTGCTAAGCGATAAGGTACCTCTCCCACTCACTCTAGCACGTCGAAAGGTCCAATAAATCTCGGACTGAGGTCGCTTCGCTTCCCGAAGCGGATCATTCCTCAATTCGGAGAGATCTTCAGGAACACATGATCTCCAGGCTGAAACTCTAGAGGACGCCGTTTAGCATCTGCCCAATGCTTATAACGGTCTTGAGCGATCCGAAGCTTGTCTCTGATAATACGCACAACATCCACAGCCTCAACTATCATCTCTGGTCCCAACAGCTCTCTATCACCAATGTCATCCCAACTCAGCGGGGATCGACATTTCCTTCCATAGAGAGCAGCAAATGGCGTCATGCCAATGCTTGCCTGGTAGCTGTTGTTGTAGGAGAACTCCACCAGATGCAGATGATCATCCCACGAACCCTTGAGGTCCAACATGCAAGCTTTCAACATATCCTCCAATATCTGGATAGTGCGCTCCGACTGTCCATCAGTCTACGGGTGATACGCAGTGCTGAAACTCAGACTGGTACCCAGATTCGTCTGCAAACTCTTCCAGAATTGGGACGTGAATCTCATGTCCCAGTCGGAGATGATACTCACGGGAACTCCATGTAATCGTACAATCTCCTGCACGATTATCGATCACATACGACGTATACTAGAAAGAAGTTACAAAGGTATAAGAAAGGTATTTACCTCCATATACTTCTTTGCAAGTATCTCCGTAGCTTGTCCTACTCGAAAAGGTATGAAATGCGCAGACTTGGTTAATCGGTCAAAGATAACCCAAATCGCGTCATTTTGCTTGGTGCTCTGAGGTATTCCAGTCACGAAGTCCATGGTGATGTGCTGCCACTTCCACTCCGGAATCGGCAGTGGTTGAAGTAATCCGGCAATGCGATGGTGTTCAGCCTTCACTTGATGACACACAAGACATTTGGCGACGCTAAGAGCTACGCTCCTCTTCATACAGTGCCACCAAAAATTCAGACTGAGATCCTTGTACATCTTGGTACCGCCAGGATGAATGGAATAGGGAGAGCTGTGAGCTTCATTCATCAGCTCATCTCTGATATCACCAGAAGGTACGCAGATCCTACTGCAGTATCTCAAGGAACCATCCTCATGAATGATAAAGTCCATCCGAAGTCCAGCTTCAACTTGCTCTCGGATCCTCTGCAGTTTAGCATCTCCAGACTGTGCAGCTTTGATCCGATCCACTATCGTCGACTGAATCTGTATATCCATCAACGTCGATGTGACTCCAGGTAACACAATCTCTGTGCACATCTCACGCAGATCCTGTTGCAACATCCACTGAACTGTGAGAGTCATAACCATTGGAAGTCTGCTCAAAGCATCAGGTACAACATTAGCCTTCCCTGGATGATACTGAAGGTCGATGTCGTAATCAGCCATCGGTTCTAACCACCTGCGCTGTCTCATTTTCAACTCCTTCTGAGTGAAAATATATTTCAAACTTTTGTGATCAGTGAAAATCTTCACTTTCTCACTCAGTAAGAAATGTCTCCAAATCTTCAAAGCGAAGATGACAGTGACTAACTCCAAGTCGTGAGTCGGGTAATTCTTCTCGTGAATCTTCAACTGTCGAGAAGCATAAGCAACTACATGACCGTGCTGATGCAGAACACATCCAAGACCTTTGCCCGAGGCATCACAAAAGATCTCGAATCCTTCAGTTCTATCTGGAATAGCCAGAACTGGTGCAGATGTCAGCTTTGCTTTCAAAATCCCAAATGCTTGCTCACAAGTGTCTGACCAAACATACTTGACGTCGTTCCTCGTCAGTCGAGTCATGGGCTTTGTTATCCTCGAGAAATCCTGAATGAATCGACGGTAGTAGCCCGCCAATCCTAGGAAACTCCGGATGTCTGATGCTGACCGAGGGGTAGGCCAATTCATTACTGATGTAATCTTCTCTGGATCAACTGAGATACCTTCACCTGATACCACATGTCCAAGAAATGCAATCCGGTACAACCAGAACTCGCACTTGCTGTACTTGGCATACAACTGATGACGGTGAAACGTCTCCAAAACCATCTGCAGATGCTCAGCATGCTCCTCCTCGCTCTTCGAATAGACCAATATGTCATCAATGAAAATCACTGCAAATTTATCCAGAAAATCATAGAATATGAGATTCATGAGATTCATGAAAACCGCAGGAGCATTGGTCACACCGAGTGGCATGACAACGAACTCGTAGTGTCCATACTTGGTCCGAAAAGCTGTCTTGTAGACATCCTCATTCTTGACCTTCACCTGATGATATCCACTCCTGAGGTTCAGCTTCGAGAAAACTCGCGATCCACCGAGTTGATCGAAGATATCATCTATGCGAGGTAACGAGTACCTATTCTTCACAGTGACATTGTTCAGTTCCCGATAATCCACACACATTCTTCTCGATCCATCTTTCTTCTTGACCAGCAGTACAGGTGCACCCTAGGGAGACACGCTGGGATGAATGAATCCTTTCTGCAACAGATCATCCAACTGATTTCGTAGCTCTTCTAGTTCTGCTGGAGCCATACGGTAAGGTGCCTTCGAGATTGGTTGAGTATTTGGCATCAGATCAATACTGAACTCCAAAGCTCGATTAGGCGGCAATCCAGAAATGTCCTCCGTAATTACATCTTCGGAGTCTCGAACCACTGCAAGCTTCTCCGGTTTGACTTGCATAGATCCGAGGATCGCTTCGTTCGGCTGAGCCCGAAACCTGATAGGCTCGAGCAAACGACTACCACTGATGAATTCGAACACCGGGTGGTCGGGAATTTTGAACATTACTTTCTTCTTGTGACAGTCGATAGTAGCATAGAAAGTCCCTAACCATTCCATGCCGAGAATAGCATCAAAGTTAGGTGTGTCCAAGACCATAAAGTCTGCATAAAGTTCATGTCCGCAAATCACTAAGGGACATGATTTGCATCCCAAGGTAACACTCACTACGCCACCTCCGGTTGCGATATTACATCTCTTGGGAAGTGGGTAGGTAGGGATCGAGTACTTAACTACAAACTTCTGGGATATAACACACAGGGAAGCTCCGGAATCAAATACGGTCAGAGCCGGGTGGGAGGCCACTAAGATAACACCTAAGATACAAATAATAAACTTGGCAAGGAAACCTAACTAACAAGCATGAATAAATGAGAAATGATAAATGATAAATGCTAAATATAAATGTTAGATGTGATTACGTCATCCTCAGTCTCAGCTTCTGCAGCCGTCATCGTGAACACATGGTGCCTCGGCTGATGGGCCTGCTGATAGGCCCGGTCCTAAGCGATCAGAGGTGGTCCATGCTGAGCAGGTCCAGGGGCACCCCGCTGAACAGGTGCAGGCACTGCTCGCTGAACATGTGCAGGTACTCCAATAGGTGCTCGGTGGTCATTGCCGTGAGGGCAGTCTCTCGCAGCGTGTGCAGGTGATCCGCAAATCAGACACTGGTTCAGCATCCTCCTGTAATCTTTCTTCTGGTGTCCAGTCCTGCCACAGAAGTAGCAAGTCAAATGCGATCGATCGACAAGAGCAAAGGACCTCTTGAAATGTGCGATCTGTAGAGGTCGGAAGTTTCCTCTGGGCACCATCCTAGTGATTCAGGTTCAATATTACATATTTAACCCCCCATTTAGCCCTATTTTGTGCTCATGTGATGCTATATTATTCTCTAATACATTCGTATTTTCTACACCATCATTTATTAGAGAAAACAACTTATCTGAGCACAAAACAGCAATTAACAAAGTATTTCTGCACTTTTTATATTTTTCCTAGCTTGGTCTCGATCTCACGATTCCAACGAATATTTATTTGTATTTTTCTGAGATCTGTGCTAATTACTGTGTATTTTTGAATGCAGAATACTATTTAAATGGGGAAATACGCAAATAAATACGTATATACGGTCGGCGCACGAATCTTGGCGGCCACGTGGCAGCATCCGAGCGATTCCCGCTCAGATCTGATGGGCAGAAGAAGCGGGCGACGCGGCATTTTATTGACCGTTCGATTTCGATCGAACGGCGCACATCCTCTCACTCGAACGCAGATTCAATCCCAAGGCGGGACACGTGGCACCATCCGGTCTGTTGCACATCGATCGAACGGCTCACACTTCTCCCGCTCGAACTCGAAGAGCAGCTCTGCTTCGTGCCACGTGGCCATTTCCTGAGCGTAGGATGCCGATCGAACGGACCGCGATCACCCCGCAATTTCGAAGGAGCGTTCGTTACAAGCGGCGACGTGGCTCCATCTGAAGCGTCAAGCTCAGATCCAACGGTTCAAAAGCACCCCGACGCGAACTCGCAGCGGAGATTCGAAATCAAACCAAGCGGTCGACGTGGCGCAGCGACAACCCTCCGATTGAGATCCAACGGATGAAACGTTCCCCGCTAATTGAGAACGAAGAAGCGTCGATGGGCGACGTGGCGAGATTACGGCCACACGATCATCCATCCGACGGCTGTGGGAGAATCTGGGTAGCGTTCGGATACTTAACGGGCGCAGATCCGCTTCGTAGGACACGTGGCGCTCCCAGATTCAATCCCGCATCCATCCAACGGCCCACAGTTTCGCCGACCGCGATCTGCGGCTCAGATGCATTCGGGCGCGATAATAGAGCGGGTTCCGACCCGTTAAGCCTATTTAAACCCGCAATGAGCGTATATAAGGTATTTTAGGGTTTTTTGGGCGTATTGAAGCAGATTGGGGCGTATTTTGGGCGTATTGGAGGCTCTAGGAGCCGTATTTTCCCCTGAAAAATTTTGTAAAATTCCAGAGGCTTGTATTATTATTTCCAGAGAGTTTGAAGTCTTTTCAAGGATAATTGGTGATATTTCCTTTAACTTAAACTCCTTATTTGATGCTTTTCTCTTGTATTTTGCTATAATCTTGACGTATTTTGCTATGAAAGTTGTTTATTATTGCATGATGAGTAGCTAAATCTCTGTTGTGCATGGTATGGAGTAGTTAGGTGATATGATTTGTGTTAGTTTGGTTGTATTCCTTGTGCTAAATCGTTAAACGTCGTTAAAATTGTAATCTTTGTTCGTAAATCGACTTTTTCATATTCCAAAAGAATTGATTTAGTTGATGATCGCCCCAAAAGGGTGAGCTTTGATCTCTCCAAAAGGGAGTTTCATACCGTAGTTTTGATCTCTCCAAAAGAGAGTTTCATATCGTATTAACTTTAGCGACGATCTCATTGAATTTTGTGTTTGAACCCCCAAAAGGGCATCTTCCGATGAGTTGCTCCCAAAAGGAGAATTCATTGAGTTACATTGGATATTTTCCGGTGAATTGCTCCCAAAAGGAGAATTCATTGCGTTATACCTATCAACCAAATTAGTACGAATCATCGATCCTAACGAACCCATACCATGTGCATACTTTTTATAGATATTTTCATACACGAATTTCTATGTTCGCACATCACCATCACGCACTTTCACACCATCGCCATCATTAGTGGAGTGGTTAGTTTCTCTTTGTTGGATTTCTATTTGATTTGAATTGTGGTTGCAACAGATTTCTTCCCGTGGATTCGACGTCTGGACTCCCAGATTTTACTACTTGTACGGACTCTTGCACTTGAGAGAGAGCACCTTTCCGGAGCCCACCAAGTTTTTAGCGCCGTTGCCGGGGAGGAATGGTTTGTTACCACGGTTTATTTCATTCAGAGGACCTTCGGTGAGATCTTTCCACTTTACTGTACATAAACTTATTATTATTATTATTATTTTATTTTAATTTTTAAAATGGAGTATATGAATTTTTATTGCACAAACAATCTGTATGATGCAAAGTATGCTAATGCACACAAACATAGAATGGAGAAGCTCAAAATCGTTAATTTTAATCAAACTGACTGTGAAACTTTCTTTCAGTCCTGGAGGAGGTTCACAGACCTAATATCGAGCTATCCGCAGCATGGGTACACACATGAAGAGCTTATGGCGTCCTTCCTAGATGGACTACGACCACAGCTGCAGGAATTCTTGGGAGGCATGACGCCGACAGAGGCGTGGGAATACATGGAGTCTCTGCAAGAAAATGAAGAAACCATGGAAGAGACTTCAGCGAGCGATTCAACGGAGCCTTCGTGCCTTGATCAAGAAGAGCAAAGCGTAGACGTACCGTTGCAATACTTGAAAGAGGAAGCTTACCTGATTATTCAGACACAGGAGGCCACATCCCATCAATTCCAAGAGAATTTCCTTGCTCGGAGTCGGCAGACTCAGAAATCCATTGAAAATCTTACTCTGATTGCCACTTGCTTAGAAGAAGGTAATGCTTTTGAAACTCAATTTAAAGAATCTCATACGAGTTTATCTTCTATTGCAGGAAAATCGAGCAAGCCATGTCACGTTGAGGACACGAATATAAATATACACATGGCAGAAAGTGTGTGCGAAAGAGAGGACGAACTAGCAATTTTGGATGAACGAGAGGAGGAGACAGCTAGGGACAAGGGTTTTGAGATTATCGCCATGGAGTCAGAACCATGCCCTCCTCCAGTTTTGTCCCAAAATCATTTACCCCTCTCCCCATTGAACGAGCATCATACAGAGAGTAGTGCAAATCTTTCAGAGAGTAGTGCAAATCTTTCAGGAAGTAGTCGTCAACTTGCTTTAATTCATTTCACTTATTTTGATGACTACGTTTGGAATAATTTTATTGAAAGGAATCTTAAATTAATTTGGACTGACATAACTCATCTCTCGCAGGACATTGGCAAACAGCTTATAGAGATGCTTGGAGTTGTGTTGCTGGGGTCCAAATTAGTTTTTGGAGGAAACATAATTGCTGAGGAGCGCAAGGAGCAAATTGAACAACTTCCTCCACAATTAAAGATTCGGGATCCGCCATTTGATCACGGTGTGTTCTTTCCAGTAGTGTAGATTTTTATATGCTTTCTAGGTTGCTGGCTTGAATAAACTCGTGCACCTTTCGACATTGAGGACAATATCCATCTTTAGTTGGGGGGTGTGTATGAGACCTTAGGATTTTTTTAGAATAAATCACCAAATCTCATCATTTTAAAACTCCTTCACATGCCTCAAATACGGATGATTACGCATTAATTGAGTCCTAGAAATTGTTCATGGCTTGATTAAGTTATTTTTTTCTTTCATGGAATTACCGTGAATATGCTACTCATGAAAACTTTCAATTTCCATGATTAATAACTCGAAATAGTTGAATTTATTTCTTGCATGCTAATGTGATGAAAAAGCTTTAGTTTACACGATTTATTATAAAAGTCTTCAAGTTGAAGAGGAATTTGGCCTTTGATACTAATGTTTATATTCAAAGAATGGGTGTTGAGTTGCTTACAAAGAAAGAGAGAAAAAGATGAAGAAAAGAAAGAAATAAATGAAATGAAAAATGAATGATGAAAAATGAATGAATAAGTATGTCACTAATAAATAACTTGGTTGGCTCGAGTAGTACAGTCCGAGTGGTCCTTTTTGGCCTAATGCCCTATTATCGTCTGATTTGGGAGCCATTGACAGGAAACTCACTCATTTGATGGAGCGATCCAAGTTATACATTTTTCTGCGAATGTTGCTTGATGCGCGTTACGCGGAACGAATAAAAGAAAAGAAATGGTGAATATACTAAGCAACTTCAATACCCATGTCTTGAATGATTATTTTGATAGGCCAATTCCTTGGAAACACGAAAACTAGAACAAACCGACGTGTTATACTTTTGCTTGCGCAAAACGATGCTTGCATGTTATTTATTCATACTAAATTAGAGAAAATATCATGTGATTGATTTTATTCATAGATGTGTATATTGATGGTCAGGATCATGTTGGAATGTGTATTATTGGGCCATGCCATGAGCAATTGATAGAATTTATTGTTTAATTAATCATCCGTATTAATCGCTCTTTTTGCTAGAGACTAGCAAATCGCTAGTTGGGGGGTGTGATTCGGGTTCAATATTACATATTTAACCCCCCATTTAGCCCTATTTTGTGCTCATGTGATGCTATATTATTCTCTAATACATTCGTATTTTCTACCCCATCATTTATTAGAGAAAACAACTTATCTGAGCACAAAACAGCAATTAACGAAGTATTTCTGCACTTTTTATATTTTTCCTAGCTTGGTCTCGATCTCACGATTCCAACGAATATTTATTTGTATTTTTCTGAGATCTGTGCTAATTACTGTGTATTTTTGAATGCAGAATACTATTTAAATGGGGAAATACGCAAATAAATACGTATATACGGTCGGCGCACGAATCTTGGCGGCCACGTGGCAGCATCCGAGCGATTCCCGCTCAAATCTGATGGGCAGAAGAAGCGGGCGACGCGGCATTTTATTGACCGTTCGATTTCGATCGAACGGCGCACATCCGCTCACTCGAACGCAGATTCAATCCCAAGGCGGGACACGTGGCACCATCCGGTCCGTTGTGCATCGATCGAACGGCTCGCACTTCTCCCGCTCGAACTCGAAGAGCAACTCCGCTTCGCGCCACGTGGCCATTTCCTGAGCGTAGGATGCCGATCGAACGGACCGCGATCACCCCGCAATTTCGAAGGAGCGTTCGTTACAAGCGGCGACGTGGCTCCATCTGAAGCGTCGAGCTCAGATCCAACGGTTCAAAAGCACCCCGACGCGAACTCGCAGCGGAGATTCGAAATCAAACCAAGCGGTCGACGTGGCGCAGCGACAACCCTCCGATTGAGATCCAACGGATGAAACGTTCCCCGCTAATTGAGAACGAAGAAGCGTCGATGGGCGACGTGGCGAGATTACGGCCACACGATCATCCATCTGACGGCTGTGGAAGAATCTGGGTAGCGTTCGGATACTTAACGGGCGCAGATCCGCTTCGTAGGACACATGGCGCTCCCAGATTCAATCCCGCATCCATCCAACGGCCCACAGTTTCACCGACCGCGATCTGCGGCTCAGATGCATTCGGGCGCGATAATAGAGCGGGTTTCGACCCGTTAAGCCTATTTAAACCCGCAATGAGCGTATATAAGGTATTTTAGGGTTTTTTGGGCGTATTGAAGCAGATTGGGGCGTATTTTGGGCGTATTGGAGGCTCTAGGAGCCGTATTTTCCCCTGAAAAATTTTGTAAAATTCCAGAGGCTTGTATTATTATTTCCAGAGAGTTTGAAGTCTTTTCAAGGATAATTGGTGATATTTCCTTTAACTTAAACTCCTTATTTGATGCTTTTCTCTTGTATTTTGCTATAATCTTGACGTATTTTGCTATGAAAGTTGTTTATTATTGCATGATGAGTAGCTAAATCTCTGTTGTGCATGGTATGGAGTAGTTAGGTGATATGATTTGTGTTAGTTTGGTTGTATTCCTTGTGCTAAATCGTTAAACGTCGTTAAAATTGTAATCTTTGTTCGTAAATCGACTTTTTCATATTCCAAAAGAATTGATTTAGTTGATGATCGCCCCAAAAGGGTGAGCTTTGATCTCTCCAAAAGGGAGTTTCATACCGTAGTTTTGATCTCTCCAAAAGAGAGTTTCATATCGTATTAACTTTAGCGACGATCTCATTGAATTTTGTGTTTGAACCCCCAAAAGGGCATCTTCCGATGAGTTGCTCCCAAAAGGAGAATTCATTGAGTTATATTGGATATTTTCCGGTGAATTGCTCCCAAAAGGAGAATTCATTGTGTTATACCTATCAACCAAATTAATACGAATCATCGATCCTAACGAACCCATACCATGTGCATACTTTTTATAGATATTTTCATACACGAATTTCTATGTTCGCACATCACCATCACGCACTTTCACACCATCGCCATCATTAGTGGAGTGGTTAGTTTCTCTTTGTTGGATTTCTATTTGATTTGAATTGTGGTTGCAACAGATTTCTTCCCGTGGATTCGACATCTGGACTCCCAGATTTTACTACTTGTACGGACTCTTGCACTTGAGAGAGAGCACCTTTCCGGATCCCACCACCTAGGTGGCTACATGGGACGCTTGCCTCCTCCAGCTGAAGGTCCCTCGGGGAGTTTCGCTACAATCTCATTCTCACGTGCATAATCCAGAACGTCCTGAAGTGTCGTCGGTCTCGCCGAGGTCATCGAGGCTTGGACATTACGATTCAGGCCCTTGCGAAACTGAAACGCACAATCTTCAGGGTCTTCAACCATGTGAGGTGCAAAACGGCTAAGCATGGCAAACTCAGCCTCATACTCGTCCCCGATCCTATCTCCTTGGACCAGATTAGAGAAACACTGCTGAAGCTCTCTCTTGGCTGCCTTGGGAAAGTATTTAGTATCGAACCTTTCCCTAAACATGCCCCAAGAGATCGGTCTGACCAGACGTTTCTCCTCCAGTTGCCACCATCTCCTAGCATTGTCGGTCAGCTGTAGTTTTGCCACGTCAACCCATCCAACCTATGGGATACGTGCCGCACTCAGCTTATCTTCAGTCGCTTGGACCCATTCATCAGCTCCTAGAGGCCCTTCTTTTCCAGAGAAGCTCTTGGGTTGCAACTCATGGAACTGTCTAACTCCTGGTTCAGCCTTAGGGGCGGCGGTGGTGCAATCTGAGCAGGTTGATGTCCCTGCTGGATCAGCTGCTGCTGGACCTCCAGCATCCCCCTTATGACTCCGAGAAGTTCATTAACATCGGCACCTCTGTTAGCTGCATTACCATCCCCATTCCTGGTGTTGTGTCCTCCTGCCATGCTGAAACAAGAAACTTGGTTAAATTTGTGTACAAGATAAATCTAAATGTTTTTTGCCATTGATAGTATTTCCATTGTCCTGAAGTTTTGCTAAATGCAAGACCTGCATGGGCCACCACAAAAACCTGTCACGCCCTGCTTCCCATTATATTTGGGAGCGAGGACGCGAGCGGGTCCGCTTGGGTTGGAGCGGTGAAGCTCGAACCCAATACGCGTCTGTGAAAACACCTTCGCAGGAACTTGCATGCAACTCAGAACAACAGAAATATTAAAGCCAACATCCAGATAAAGTACACAATAATAAAAGGGCCCCAAGCATGGCCTACAACGATAGCGATACAGATAAAGTGGGTACACACCCTACAAATAACAGCGGTGAAAATAAATAACAGCAGCGGTGATAATCAGCAACTAGTCCACAGTAGGGTGGACTTCAGGATCAGCAAAAACCTGGTCAATTGGATCACTCTGATCCAGCAGCTCGTCCTCCTGGTTACTCGTCTTGTAACGTGACATACATTCAAACAACATGAATGTATGTCAGCAAGGGTCTGCAAGCAAAAGTTAGAACCCTTGGCAAGATATATAACAAGTTATATATGGCAGTTTAAAGCAGTTAAAAGAATTTACACAAGCATGGTAATTAAAGCAATTATGAAAAGTTACACTAGCATGATAGTTCTGTTATAAGAATTAACATGACAGTTAAATAATGTAACATCAGTCTATAATTTAACTTTCTATTTCAATTGTTTAACTGTGTGTGCAAGTCCGTGACTAAGGCTCCCGCCATTAGACGAATAGTAAATGAATACACCTTCAGGTGCCCCCCGAAGGCGACCCGTTTACTATCGGCTAGTGCCCGGGAACCCAACCCCACCCATGTGTACTTCCTGGATCACGAGCCAGGATGCTAAACCGTCATATAATGGAACACGAGTCCAGACTAGTCACATGTGACATTCCTGGAACACGAGCCAGGCTAGTCACATGTGACCGACGAGAATAGTCAACTAATAGCCAATGGCATGTAACATCTGGTAGCCAACGGCAACTGGTAGCCAATGACATGAAACAACTGGTAGCCAACTGCATGTAACAACTGGTAGCCAACGACAACTGGTAGCCAACGGTATGTAACAATAAGAGCCAACGGCAAGTTACATTTTATGAGTTTTAACAGTTCCAAATTATCCATACATGTCCAGAAATGTTGCAATTCACAAAATATGCTCATTTTAATAATTAAGGGGTCAACACACACGCACACGAGTTTAAGTCTAGCATTTCTAAAAAGTGTGTTTGTGTCAGCAATTCAGCGTACAACATCATATTGCACAAAAACATAAATTTAAACTGCACGCTTGCCTGACTTGGATAGTTTAGGTTGTCCGAGTAAAGCTAGGAAAGTACGTGACGTATCTGTGCCATTAAATAATAACATTCATTATAATTAACAAAAGTGCTGAAAGTAAGAATTAACGAATAAGTCGCGAAAGCTAATTTTCTTGTTATTGTTTTAAATTAAGGTATATCAAATTATATGTCGTTGGATTACATTTTTAGTCAAGAATGTCGTGGTGGTAGTTTCACACGTCATTTCACGTGTAGACTTTTAGTTATACAACTTTACGTGAAAAAGGCTAAATGAACACCTAACTTCAAATACGCACTATAAATCGTACACTAGCCCGATTTTAGTGATTTTGGTGTCGTTAGGTTCGTTTTGATGGTTACTACATTACGGTGATGTCGGTTCTCTGTTTTGGTTAAACATATTAATGAATTTGTTGTGAAGGGAAAAGTAGGAAAATAGGTGTAGAGGGTTAAGAGCCCCCTACCCTCATATTTATAGCTTTCAATAGTGGGCTGGATACCCAATGAGCCTCATGGGCCTATTCATAACACTTCCCCTTATCCAACCAACATTGAATAAGAGGTGGATTCTTCAGGATCCGAGTTAGGATAACTGCCTTGTTAAATAAAGAACAGTTAATCCATAACTTTCCCTGTTTTAGGGATGTGTCTAGGGGTGGATACTTCGGGATCCAGAGTCAACGAGGTTGCCTCGTCAAAACCTTGACTACGGAAAACCCTGTGGGAAAAAACTAGTAGCCAAGGGAAAAGAGTACAACTCTGCGGTTGACTCCCCCTCATCTGACCAAGCTTCAGGCTTGTAGATTTCCTATGAATCTATACATCAGTCTCCTATGTATCTATGAGTTCATAGTCCTCTCATCCTGACCCAGTTTACATTTTTTCACTCTCCTCATCCCAATCCAATATACAAGTTTCACAAAGATACTAGTATGCAGGGATTTGGTAAGCAAATCCGCCAAGTTATTACATGATTGGATCTTCTGTACCTCAATCTGCTTCTGCTTCTGAAGGTCGTACATCCAGAAGAACTTGGAGGAGATATGCTTCGTCTTGTCGCCTTTGATGTAGCCGTCCTGTAGCTGGGCTATACATGCTGCATTGTCTTCATGAAGTGGAGTAGGCGCAAGAACGCCGGTCATCAGGCCGGTGAAGGTGAGGATGTGCTGGATCACAGAGCGTAGCCAGAAACTCTCCTTGCTTGCTTCGTGGATCGCTAGGAGCTCTGAGTGAGTGGATGAGACGGTCGTCATGGTCTGCTTTACAGATCTCCAGGATATAGTTGTGCCACCATAAGTAAACATGTATCCTGTCTAAGACTTCTCTGTATGAGGATCAGACATGTATCATGCATCAGCATAACCAACTAAACCAGTTGATGCCCATTTCCTGTAGAATAGACCTAAGTCTATTGACCCTTGGAGGTAGCGCAGAAGATGCTTAACTCCGGCCCAGTGCCGCTGTGTAGGTGCAGCACTATATCTGGCTAGTAAGTTGACTGCAAATGCTATGTCAGGGCGAGTGCAATTAGCCAGGTAAAGGAGTGCACCGATAGCACTTTGATAAGGCACTTCGGGGCCTAGTACTTCCACCCCCTCTTCCAGCGGCCGGAAGGGGTCTTTATGTACATCCAATGATCTGACGACCATTGGAGTGCTGAGGGGGGTGGCACTTATCCATCTGAAACTTTTTCAATAAGTTTGATGTGTAAGTTGACTGATGTAACAGGATTCCATCGTTAAGATGCTCTATTTGAAGACCTAAACAGAATTTTGACTTTCCGAGGTCTTTCATCTCGAAGGTTTCTGTCAAGCTTCTAGAAATCTCTGCGATCTCTTCAGAAGATCCGATGAGGTTCAAGTCGTCCACATAGACGGCTATGATTACAAATCATGTTGCCTTTGCTCTTATAAAGATGCAAGGACAGACTGTGTCGTTTGTAAATCCTTGTTTTGCAAGGGAATCGCTCAGTCTGTTATACCACATCCTTCCAGATTGTTTTAGACAATATAATGATCTTTGCAGTTTCACTGAGTAGATGTCACGTTCTCTCTCTTTTAGTGCTGCATGCAAAGAATAACCGTCAGGCAATCTCATATAGATGTCTCGGTCTAGGTTGCCATATAGGTATGCAGTAACCACGTCCATAAGTTGCATATCTAAACACTCTTGCGCTGTTAAGCCAATGAGGAATCGGAAGGTGATCGCGTCCATGACCGGGGAGTATGTGGCTTCAAAATCCACCCCTGGACGTTGGGTAAAACCCTGCACTACAAGTCTTGCTTTATAGCGAACGATCTCATTCTGTTCATTTCTTTTTCTAACAAATACCCATTTATAACCCACAGGTTTTACACCTTTTGGTGTCTGGACTATGGGTCCGAAGACCTTGCGTTTGGTGAGTGAATCCAACTCCACTCCTATTGCCGCTTTCCACTTTGGCCAATCATTTCTGCTTTGACATTCTATCAGAGAGCGTGGTTCAATATCATCGTCGCAGTACGCGACATTGATGGCAATATTACACGCAAATGTGGCATCTATGGTTGTGCTATTTCTGTCCCAATACTCCCCAGTTCGTACATAGTGTATCGAGACTTCATTTTCTCCCGGTTTTTTCTCTTCATGAGAGTTTGGGAGAGATGGGGTAGCAGGGCTTATAGTAGCATCATGTGGTGGTATTTTTTTACCATTGCCAAGGGTCCTACTCTTTCGAGGGACTTGGTCCTTGGATCCCGGTGGTCGCCCTCTCTTTTTGAGAGGTCCAACCATTTCTGCTGCAGGCGGATTGCATCTATTTTGCGGTATGTCAATCCTAGCTGGAGTGGTAGCAGCAGGGGCGTGTGATTTGACAATCTTCTGGTTGTCAGTAAATTTTTCCGGCAAGAGATGGACAGTGTTTTGGATATGGAGAATCTTCAGGACCTCCTCCTCACACTGGCTTGTGGGCGGATCAAAGTGACATAATGTCTTTGTATCCTAAGTGATACATTCTGAAGCTTCAGGCTTCTTTGTCTGTGAGCCTAGTCATGGGAACGATGTTTCATCGAATTCACAGTCTTCTAGACGTGCCTTGAAAACGTCTCCCGTAAGGGGTTCTAGGAATTTAATTATGGAGGGGGTGTCAAACCCAACGTAAATGCCTAGACGACGTTGTGGACCCATCTTTTTCCTTTGTGGTGGTGCTATAGGGACGTATACTGCACAACCAAATATTCTCAAGTGTGAGACAATTGGTGGGGCTCCAAGTGCTAGTTGCATTGGAGAAGATGACTGACATGCAGAAGGTCGTAATTTTATTAAAGATGCAGCATACAAAATTGCATGACCCCACGCATTCACTGGCATCTGGGATTGAAGTAATAATAGACGAGCAATCCATTGCAGTCTCTTAATTAGAGATTCTGCTAACCCATTTTGGGTGTGAACATGTGCTACAGGATGTTCGACTTCAATTCCATGTGCTTGGCAATAGTCTAGAAAGACTTGTGATGTAAACTCCCCCACATTGTCCAGACGGAGTTTCTTTATCTGGTAGTTGGGGGAGTGGGCCCGCAACCTGATTATCTGAGCTAAAAGCTTAGACAATGCGAGGTTGCGGGTGGACAGTAGACACACATGTGACCACTTAGTAGATGCGTCTATCAGGATCATAAAGTACCTGAATGGACCACTTGATGTGTGTATCGGCCCACAAATGTCTCCGTGGATTCTTTCCAGAAAGCTTGGAGACTCTACGTCCACTTTCAGTGGAGAGGGTCTCGTAATCAGTTTACCCTTGTAACAGGGTGGACATTGTAATTTACCTTTTTGAAGAATCTTCAGGTTCTTCAAGTCTATACCCCCTGGAGCTTTTTATGATGCGGTACATCATAACAGATCCAGGGTGTCCCAGTCTACTGTGCCAGAATTGGAATTCTGGTGTTTGGGGGCACTGCAGGTGCTCCGCCATGGATGTTTCTGGAGTTTGTATACTTGTTTGGTAGAGTCCCGAGGGGAGTCCCTTGAAACGTTCCACAATGGTTTTGAACCATTTTTAAGAGACATTACAAGCAAGTATTCCCTTTTATCTTTCTCGACCGTCTCTAAGTGATATCCGTTTAAACAGATATCTTTAAAGCTTAGGAGGTTTCGGATAGATTTAGGGGAGTATAACGCATTTTTAAGTGTGATTTGTGTGTTACCGGGAAGTAATATGATTGCTTCCCCTGATCTTTCGATTATGTTAGCTGGTCCTGAGATTATTCTCAGTGGACCAGAGTGGCTACTTATGCTCGTGAAGTAGTCTATGTTTTGAAGGATCGAGTGCGTCGATGCACTGTCCACTAGGCAATTTGATTACATATCTATATAAAAGAAAGACGTTCAAGCAGTAAATAATATGAAAAAGAAAAGATCTACTTTCATTTAAAATGCTCAAAAGAAATGTTTTGACATGGAATAAAAACTAGGTACTATGCATAAAAGGAAGATACATTGCTAGCATAAAAAAATGGTCCATAACTAGAGAGTGTCATCTCCCATGAAATCTTCAGGAGTCCATGAGGTCTCTGGTAAAGATGCGCTCTCAATCAGGTTTGTCTCAGCTCGAGGCTTGAGGCTTGCCTGGTAAAGGTCCTGGAGGTGTTTCTGGGCGCGGCAGATTCTGGACTAGTGGCCCGTCATTCCGCATTGGAGCACTTATCCTCCCAGTCTTTCTTGGGAGTGCCACCTTTGTTGGACATCCTCTCTTGCTTCTTTTCCACGAACTTCTGGTTCTGAGGAGGAGCTGGGGGAGTGGCCTTCTTCCACTGCTTTTGTTCTTTCAATTTCTGGAATTTTGCCTTTGTCCGTCTTCTTCTTCTGGGAAGACTGGAAGTGTGCCTTTGCAGGAGGTGGCAGTGGAGCGGAGTTAGGAGGGCACAGGTTGTGAGTGGCAACCAACAGGTCTCTGTTCTGTTCAGCCATAAGCAGGCATGAAAGCAGATCAGAGTACTTCGTGAACTTCCTCTCACGGTATTGTTGCATAAGGATCATGTCCTTCTCGTGGAAAGACGTGAACGTCTTTTCCAGCAACATTTTCTCTGTCACCGTTTCACCACACAACTTCAGGCGTGAGGTGATACGGAAGAGTGCTGAGTTGTACTCCGCTACGGATTTGTAATCTTGTATGCGGAGGTGAGTCCACTCGTACTGCGCACGGGGGAGTATGACATCTCTCTGATGCATGTACCTCTCCTCGAGTGCGTCCACAGCTCGTAAGGATCCTCTACAGTAAGGTACTCGTCCTTCAGGGTCGAGTCTAAATGTTTCCTGATATAGATAATGGCTTTCACCTTTATTATATCGGAAACTTCCTCTGTATGAGGTGCTTCTTTTGAAGCATCCTTGTCGGTTGAGGCAGTACTTGTTGTTGCCTTCTCAGTCGGTGTGAGACTAAAACCATGAGAGCACAGCTGGAACTTCAGGTCCAACTGCCAACTCAGGTAGTTTGACCCATCAGCCTTCAGGACCGAAAAGTCGACATTCGCAAGTCTGGCCATTGAATGATATAGCAATATAAAAACAGCATGGATCATTAAACTGAGTAAAGATAGACATCCACGCATGTATTTTAAGCATTTATCATAACATGAATTTATTAAAGGAAATTTAACATCCATGCATGCTTTTTGACGGTTTCGTAACGTGAATAATTAAAAAGATTAACATCCACGCCTGCTTTTGACAGTTTCATAACGTGAATAATTAACAGAGATTAACATCCACGCATGCTTTTTAACAGTTTCATTGTAACATTAACATGGCATGAAAATAGTTAACATCCACGCAATTAATGTATAAGCAATGGAAAAAAATAACTTAGGACTATGGGGATCAGCCAGCCGACACCGAAAAGAAAAAGACAGTCCGAAATTACATCAAAAGTTGCATGAAAGAATAAGTACAACTCGGGAACTTCAAAGAGAAGCCCCTTTCATCTTTGTGCATACGCCTTCAGCTCCTTTTTGGTGTCCGCCGGTCTTCTTTTTACATTTATATCCTCACTTACAAATTTCTCTCAAAAAAAGAAAAAATTGCAGGAATTTAAAAGTGTCGGAAACCTGGCTGATCCCTAAAAACATAGCCTAATCGCACATCCACGCAGATAATATATGGAAAATATACAACCACGCAGATAATCATATCACATGCATGTAAAGATTAATTAAATAATCTAAATAGTGTGTGACGTGCTAAAAAATTATTTTTGAAAATGTTTTACCTTTGATCCATATTTTTAATGTTTTGTTTACCGCTTTAAACCCTTTTTATAAAGTTTCTTTAATTATTTTGGTCTTTTAGGGCCAAAAATAAAAAAAGAAAAATTATTTGTGTAAATGGGCTAATTTTCAGGCTTTTGGGCCATGAAAACAACCCATTATGGTTAATTTGGGCCTCCCCCGAAAAATCGGCCCGTTTAGGGTTAGGGTTTCCGAAAAAGCCCTAAGGGGGGCCGCGGCGCGCCGCCGCGACGGCTGGCCGCGGCTTGCAGGCCGCGGCACAGGGGCCGCGGCCTATGGCCGCGGCATTTTTGCCGCCGCCGGCGCTTGTGAAGCGCCGCCGTTTCGCCCTTCGGGCGTGCCGAGTATGGATCAAGGTCGTGAGGTAAAAAACGGATTTTTCAAACATTTAGATCTCTAAAAAACTGGTTTTTATTGTTTTTAGACATGCGGATCTAAATAAAAATGTGATTTTACCGTGTTTTTAAACTTTTTGATCCTAAAACATGCAGATCTAACGTGAAACGCAAGTTTAGATCTAAAAAGTTTTGATTTTTACCTCTAGATTCGACAAGGGAATCTAGTCGACGGTTGGTGAAGGATGCCCTTTTCACTCCCTGTTGAGAAGATTACGATCTTCTTGAATCTGAGCGATTGATGGATCTCCTTCCTCGCGAGCAGCCGTCTCCTCCAACGAGCATGATCGTGCTAATAACGTGTTGTGAAGGGAAAAGTAGGGAAATAGGTGTAGAGGGTTAAGAGCCCCCTACCCTCATATTTATAGCTTTCAATAGTGGGCTGGATACCCAATGGGCCTCATGGGCCTATTCATAACAGAATTAGGTTAATTGCGAGTTAAGCAAAATATTAAGTTAACACCTGAATTGGGTTTGTCTAATTTTATTATGTTCTCTGGCTAGGGTAGCGTTTATATTGTGTTATAACAACATGATACGGCTTATTAATTTAATATTTATTAACTTAACATTATTTAAAAATTACTAACATGCTGAAATTATCACTAACAAGTTAACATCAATTTTAATACTAAAAATAACTTAACTTTGCTTATTATTAGATAATGACATGTTTAATGACATGGTAAATATTTCATTTAACAGTACTACCAACCTACCTACACAATAATAACATACCTATCTTTTAACATGGGTTAATATATACTAAGTTTCTATCTCCCTCTTTATAACTCTTACCCGTTGGTCTCTCTCTCTCTCTCTCTCTCTCTCTCTCTCTCTCTCTCTCTCATTCTCTCTCCTCACCGTCTTCCTCTTTCTCAGCTTCCTTTTTTTTCTTTTCGTTTTCATTACAATGGCAGCAATCAACCACGCAAAGGGGCGAGGCTTACCCACACACGCGGGCACGTGGGAGGGCAACCGGCGGCGGATGGGCGGCTCCAGGCGGTGGCGGCGGTTGACTGGGCGAGCGGCGGCTGAGGGACTCCGACGGCGGCTGCTGACCTCGGGCGGCGGTGTGTGCGCAGGTGAGTGGGGAGGAAGAAGAGGATGTGGAGATGAAGTTTGGGTTTGATCTTGTAAGAATCTGAAATGATTTTCAGATCTCCTTGTATCTAGATTTCTAATTTGGGTTTTGGGTTGATTTTCGAATCTGGATTTGTTTGGTTTGGATCTGAAATGTATCTGAAATATTTTCAGATTTCTCCCCTCTTTGTTTTAAGTTTGGGATTTGATTGAATTTATTGGAGGGCTGAAATTGGTTTGGAGAATTTGTTTGCAGAAAGATTGGGATTGGAATTGTGGGTTGATTTGGGTTTGGAACGATGAACATATTTGTTTGGGGAAATTGATTGCTGGTTGAGATTTTCTTGCAGGTGAAGACGCTGCTGCTGCTGATCATGAAATACAACGGTGAAGGGGACAACCTGATGGGGGAGAGAGCTGGAGGTGGGGGTGGTCTTCAATTCAATGTTAGATCTGAACCACCCCAAACGGTGGAATGAATAGGTTAGGTTAATTAGTAACTTGATTAAGGTTAAAGTTTAATCAATATTTGATTAGGGTTAATCTAACTAGGGTAAATAATTAGTGTAATTAATTAGTGTTAAAAATTTATTAACCGCCATGGAAAAATATAAGGAGAAAGACGTGCTCGCGTCGACGCACAAAAGAACTCGCGCACAAAATATCCGGATGATCAAAACAAAAAAAAATACGGGCACACACAATATTCAATACGCCTAGAAATACTGGCTGTTACAGGATGTCTACAGATTTTATTGGCTCGGTCCCAGGTAGGAATATATTTTCTTCTGTAGGTTTAGGATCAGTAAGGGCAAAGGCATACCCTGTGACATCAAGCGTGCTGAAGACTTTTTCTTGCCATCTCTTAAAGAAACTACCAGAAAACAATTTGATTTTAGAGAGATCGGGCAGGTGTTTAGCAGTAATAATAGCATCATCCATGAAACTACCTTTAAGGTTATTGTATAAAATAAAGATATGATAGGATGTTGCTATAATAAAACAGAGGAATAAAAAGGACTTATCATCTGAGGCATGCTAGGCACTGTCCTTAAAAATAGATTTCCGTCACTTGGAGTCAAAACTCGGTGCAGAGAAGATCTGACGGCTACCCTCTAGGATTCAACGGTGACGACCTTGCAAGCGTGCACTCGCAGTGCAAGGTTCCAGCAAGCAGCAACCAAACTTCGTTCTCACAGGAAGAAACTGATGGGAGCGAACACAAACAGAGTTGCAACAAGAGAAATTTTATTTCAAGAAGAAGAGTATAGAAAGTATTGATTCATCTCGCTTATTTCCCATACGGAAAGGAATATATATAGTATGTGAAGATATATATCCTAATTCTGCCATTCAAAACCATTTAGGGAAATTAAAATTAGAGATGTGCGGGTCGGGGTACCCTATTTTTTTTGTTACCGGGCCCTACCCGATAAGAGACATGTTCCTAAAATTTGGATCCGGAACCTATCCAGTTGAACCTTATACCCGGAACCTACCCAAAACCCAGGATAGGTTCTGGATACCCAATAAAAATTGGACCCAACTAGTTCCGCTTGCCTCCTCTTCTGGCTCTTCGCTCCATTTGCAGCGTCGCAATGCTGAAATAGACTGCCAGAGTTGCAAAAAAAGCATGACACCATTATCTTGTTTGCTACAGATTGTATTAGTAGATGAGATCACCACAGAGATTATTTTTTCAGATAAAACCGATAACAAGAAGCCTTTACGTTAAAATTTGACTGATTTGGATCGCATTAATATAGAAAGCTAAGCAAATTGGTTTTTTCCTGGCTTATTAGAGCAGCACTTGGTAATTTGTTAAAAAATTTGCCCAGTTTGCTCTTAATTACATAGGGACCCATACGAAAAACTTAGTATTTATTTATAAACTCTAATGAATTTCTCTACCTGACATATCGAAGATTAATGGTGTCCTTCCTCTCCCTAACGTGAAGGCTACTTGATTTCAAAATTTATGACTCTAATATGTTTTGGGTTCATCTACATGGGTGGTACACTTGGGTCCAATGTTTACAAAAGTTCTTCATACAGACAGTTGAATATTGGTCTAATATAACATGGTGAATTGCAATCAACAAAGAAAGACGGAGTTGATAAATTCCTGTCAATTCGTTGAATATGCAAAAATATCACTTTCGAGTCCGGGTATCCATTCCTTAAAGATGGGAACCGGAACCGGACCCGAACCCGGTTCACATCGGTTCCTAACTTTCATACCTGTAACCTACCCAAAACTAATGGGTATCTATCCGAAACCTTATATGGGTATAATATACCCGTGCACACCCTTAGATTGAATGTCAACCATAACCATAAAAAGGTGATTTAATAGTAGCCCTAAAAGTGTGAATAAATGGCAGTCATTGCAAGACAATTTGAATTTCAAATGAGGAATAAATCTGAATATTAGCTTTAATAGGCATGTTGAATAAGAAATCAAATGGCAATAAACCTGAATTTTAATTCAAATTTAATAGACAGATTGAATTTGAAATCAAATGGTAATAAATCTGAATTTTAATTCAAATATAATAGACAACCAATTTGAATATTGAAATACAATTAACTCCAACACTAATTAATTGTATGTATTAGTGCCAATTACTTCATGCGAGAATGTGCCACAGGTGTGAAAATTACAGCATTCGTCAATAAAATAGATCATCTATAATTGCGCCACAATGAAATGCTCGAAACGGAATTGGAAATAAAAGTCAAATTAACAAATAAATACAAATACCATCCCGAATAGGTACTGCTGACGTTCGTACAAAATCGACGGCTGCGACGCCGCACGTGTTTCCCCACCAATAGTGCGTACGGACAACGACGTCGTCCCTTTGATTAACTGACGCACGCCCATAGCCTACGCCCCCGTTGATGGCATTTTTGGACTAGTATAAACAACAGCGCCAATTAAGAGAGCGTTTAAACCCCGAGAAAGACCGAATGACTTATAATCCTATAAATGTCCGATTCTCATCGTACAATTCTTACAAAAACCCTGGACGAGACAGAGAAACCCTAGACCTGTAATTGATTCTTTTTTTCCTCGCGGTGATCGATGAGGTCCCAGTAAAACCCTAGCCGGGGTCGGTTTGTATGATTGATTAACGGTACTGTTTGTTGCATTCGTTGCAGGTTCTGAGCTTGAGGGAATTGCGTTAGGGATTGAAAGGGGGAGCATTTGTGAGCAGTGGCCTACGATGGTAGCCTTGTCGAGTAGGAGGCAGCTGTGTCTGATCGCTGCGTCCTTTTCGGTCGTGCTCCTCTTCGTCATTGCCTCTTCTTCTCCTGGTACGTCTCTTCCGTTGTTTTCTTTTTTATTTTATATTTTCGGTGGTTTTCCGTTGTTGAGTAGGAGGCAGCAGGCGCGGCGTAGTACACATCCCACTACACGCTGTGCCTGCAGCACAAACGACCCTGATCCGATCGCAGAGAAAAGAGGAACAGCCCTGCTTCATGTCCCCTTGTGACTCTTCTACTCCTTCATTTATGTTACGATGCCCTTTTTTCTTTTTACGACTACTTTGCAACAGAAAGCTTTATGTTGCTGTGAACTATGCAGCAGTAAAGTGGGAGTGATCAAAATACTGTAACGTTGATTTATCTGCTGTCTCTAACGTTTATGGGCTTTTTTGGGTGTAAAAATGCAGGTGCAAGTGGAACCGAAACAGTGAACGGCACGTCGTCCACGAAGCCGAACAGGATCGGAGATGGGTGTTCGCCGGATGACATCGTGCTGAACCAGGCGGCGACGACCCCGCTGCCCAACGGCATCCCCACCTACACGGTCAACATCGTAAACGAGTGCCTGGCCGGCCCCAGCTGCCGCATCGGCAACATCCACCTCTCATGCGGCTTGTTCAGCTCAGCCCGTCTCGTCAACCCCCGCATCTTCCGCCGCCTCAGCCCCGGCGACTGCCTCGTCAACGACGGCCGCCCCATCGCCGGCGGCCAGTCCGTTTCCTTCCAGTACGCGAACACCTTCTCATACCGTCTCTCTGTCTCATCTGCCGACTGCATCCCCTAAACCAGATCCCTATCCCAATGCAATGCCAGCGCTTTTGATCGCTTGCTTTCCTATTTTTGCCCGCATAATGAAGAAGGGCTTTACCGCGTTTTCCCCCCTTTAGAAAACAAACCGTAGCTATGGTAATAAATTGGCATCGACGGTGACGAGATCACGTGCTTAGTACCTAAATTTTGGCTGAATACTTTCCATGTAGGCTATGTTAATAATTTCTCCAATTCCCCATCTCTTCCCAGTATTTAATGATGATGCAATTAATTATGGAGAAGTACCTTTTTGTCGAGTAGATGTTTGTTTGGTTATAATCCACTCTCTCAATGGATGATTATATTAGGCAACGACTTATTAAAGAAGGGCTTGAGATAATGATTTGATTTCCAACCCATTTTTGGAGAACCGTCACCTCCAAGCACCGAGTTTTCGGTTCAAATAGCAATTCTCTTATATTATTATTAAAGAAGGGCTTCAACTTTCGATGCATCTGTCTAATTTGGTGACAGTGACGTAGCCGTCATTGGGAAGCACCATATCACAGCCAAGTGATTACAAGAGTTACAAGAGTAGAGTATTTATGCAGCCGCTGTTGACGCTGTCTTCGCTGCTGATTTTTGGTCCACGTGGTACACTCTTTTTGTTGTTGATTTGATTTGCTGCAAATCAAAGCGAAAGGTTTTATGTGTATACTTGCTGCTGTTTCGTATTAAATGCCCTTTGTGCTCTCTGGGGCCTTTTCCCGGCGTTAGTCCGTTCTGCTGCATTGAATCCTGTAGCACTTTCGTTTGTTGACGACGATGATCTCGGTTCCAATCCTGCTGTTCGTTGTTTTGGCGACGTGTCAAGTCGTGGGGCCAGCTGATCAAAGTTTGGTGTAGGGCCCACGTCAAGAAAACTAATTGACATCCGCGATACGCTGTGTTTGACTGGGGGTGCACCGTGCACGTGACCAGATGATGATGCGCCACTTCGTTGCTGTGGGCATTTCCCCGTGAGATAGTATTGGGGATATGATTGATCTTTTGATGGTACTATTCAAAACTACGATTGCGAAGATCCATATACAATCGCACCCATACCCACTTGATTGTATAACTTGGGTTAACAAGGCCCGCTCTCTCCACGTGTATTTTAAGCATATGTCCAAATACCCGGGCTTATATGTATAAATCCATTTTCTCTGGTGGGACCCCTGAGTTGTATTGTCCCTAATTAATTGGGGGTGGATGTTCCCAAATTGCTAGTGGTACCGTGAAGGGGACAAATATCATTGCTGTGGTCAGGTAAAGATGGGATACTATGTGTGGCCCATTAGCAGTCTCTTTGGTATACATAACAAGCCATGGCCCTCATTCTCTATATTTGTTTCACTAAACCTTTTGCCAACAAAGGACAAAAAAATCGTCCTCCGACACTTCTTCTCTTTATTCTGCGCATGGGGCCATCTGAGTCTTCGTTTTGTTATCTGAATGTGTTTTGATATTCCAAGATTTTTATTTATTTAGTGGGTCGGAATTGGATGCAAAAGAAGCGATGATTGGCCAAATTCTCTCTGACCTGAGTGCATTGCATCAATGACTCCATGTTTGAAAGAATAACTTAGTGTTGGTGTCACGTTTCGGAAAGGAATATCAACGGTGCTTAGAACAAATCATAATTACTATAACTTCTCCATCATGCATGCATTTTTTTCCGATGAATTTGGATATTTGTACTTACGGGTGGTCCCTCGGATATTTGTACTTGTGGTTTTGGATTGAGCCGAGCAGGCAAGCCCCAAAATCGACGAAAACCCTGTGGCCGAATTGGGCCGTTTTTATTTAAAATCGGCAAACCCCCTAGGGCCTAAGTACTCTCCAATTTCATACTACAAGTTAGCTACGCAATTCTAGGTGAGCGATGTGAGTTTAATTAGAAGAATATCGATAAGAGAAAGTGCCAGGGCTAAGTGTCCACACGATCATGAATTCATTATAAGATTGATATCAACAGTCAAATCATTGAACTAATGCCTTGGGTGAGATTATTGTTCCTTATATAGCTATTTAGAACCTTCTCTTGAAGCGTAAAAGGAGCTATCACGAGATGACACCAACTCTCGTGGTTCCCAACCCATGATAAATGCATTAATAATCGACAACAAATAATTGGGAGAACTCTGATCAATGTCAAGGATATCTAATTTAAGATCCAACTCTTGTTGATAATCTTAAATGAGTAGAAATTAACTTAACCCTCCAAGTACATCAATTCAAAACCCCATCTCTCGTTGGTGATTTATGAATTGAAAGCAAATCAAAAGAAAAACTAATAATAAGAATGTCCAAGACAAAACCATAATCAATTAGTTCAATAATTTGATAATGAAGAGATCAATCCATATAATTATCCATGATAGGGTTCAACTCAACCCTAGACAAGAGGACAACTCACAAATCATAGCAAAAGTAACCAAGCAATTCATACGAGACATCATTAAATAAAAGTGGGATGGAAGAAAAATATTTACAAATTGATGAAAGCAATAGAATCCCAAGATCTCCCCACTTGATCACCAATAAAATTTAGTAAAAGTCTCCAAAAAGTCAGAAAAGAAGTCGTGAAATTACAATGAATATAACCTAGGAAAAATGTCCCTAATCCTCTCTACAAAACTTGTATTTATATTTCCCCCAAATCCCAAACAACTCGGGTTCAGAAAATTAAGTCGAAACCCTATCTACGAGTTGGCACAGTTGTGCAGGATTCCTGCGCAAGTCTCCGTCGATTTGGCACAGCCGTGCCAAATATTGCACTTGTTAATACACGGGTACGGATCATGGTGAAGTATCCGCGCACCCGACCAATTTGGCGACCACAACCCGATACATGTCGCTCAAAGCGGAGTATTACCGAGTCAAGCGAACGTGCTCGTTTGACCGTTAAGCTTCTGCTGATATTCAGGAGGAAGTTAATGGGGCCGAATAAATGGGCCACCGTTGTCTCGAATCCCGAGAAGATCGCGTCCAAATCTATGAGGGACGGTTACACACAATCAATAAGGAGCTGCTAATAAATACCCCAAAGGACAAAGGTAACGTGGTTCCAAATCCGAAGGTACGAGATCTAATACATAGACTCTACTCTTTCAGCTGATATTTCTTACAATATAGAGCTTGCGACGTCAGATCTGAGACGAACCTCTGTGGGTCAATCTCAGCTGCTCCAAGCTCCCACTCTTCCTTAAGTTCCAGTACTTGTAATGCCCTGCTAAGCTACTGCACAAGTACTAGAGGGGGGTGAATAGTACTTTAAAATAACTAAGAGGATAATTCCTAATTATCTTGCAAACTCTACCAAACAATGCAGAAATGCGGAAATGTAAATGTTAGACAACAAAGAAACAATCGCAAACAAGCAATATTACTGGGTTCGGATCCACCCAAGTCTCTCCGACTTGTTTCCGGTGAGCCTACCTCCCAACCACCTGGATCACTTCCGGATACTTGAGTTAGAAACCCTAACTCAAGATTTCCACTATGAAATACTTGTGAAAAAACCTTCACAAGTCAAATCATACACAAATGAAAATTGTGACTCCCACAACCCGGGATCACAAACAAAACTCTCACAACCGAGAGTTAATCACTTACAATAACAATGTAAAATGAAATGAAAGATCTTACCACAAAATACCTATGCCTTGAGTAAACTTACGATTCAGGGCAAAACGGATTTTGGGGAAGATGAAGAGGCACAAAACCCTAGCTCCAAGTAGATGACCAGCAATGGAGAGCTATGAGGTTGTTGATGACCTAGGATCAAGCACTTGGCTTGGAAGGCTCACAATCAATGAATCTCTCTTTTGAAATAAGAGTGAGAAGAGATTCAAGATTGGAATGAAAGAGCTTTGAATGAGGAATGAATGCTTTCTCTTTGATCTCTAAACTTCTCTTAATATCAGCCTTGAGTGCAATGAATGCAGCTCATCAAGTATATATAGGTTATAGGAAAGAGAGAGAGAAAAACGTTTCAATTAATGCTCCAACGGCTCTATTCTGAAGCAAACTAGTCGGTCAAAGAACAACCACTGACTGACTAGTTTATCAACTAGTCGGTCGGTCAAACAGCATGAACCGACTAAGTGGTGAACAGGGAATAGGTCGAAGTTCAGACTTAAGGAACTAGTCGGTCAAAGAAGACTTGCCAACCGACTAGTTTCACAACTAGTCGATCGGTGAGTGAACTTAGACCGACTAAGAGATAAAACACAAAGTCTGAGAACAAATAGAATTAGTCGGTCCAAGAACAAAAGTTGACCGACTAGTTCATCAACTAGTCGGTCGCCAAATGTACATAGACCGACTAACGACAAACAGTAACTTGGCATGTACAGTAGAAGCTCAACTAGTCGGTCTAAGAAGGATCACTGACTGACTAGTTCACCAACTAGTCGGTTGGTGAGTCAACGTAGACCGACTAACTGTAAACAGTAAAGAGCTTAGAATTGAGAAGGCAAACTAGTCGGTCCAAGAAGCTTTGCCGACCGACTAGATCACCATCTAGTCGGTTGGTTCTTCTTCTTGAACCAACTAACATGCACAAGAAGTCGCGAATCGAAGCGCGATGCTTCGGGAAAGTTAGTATGGACTTCTTACAAGTTCCTAGCTCTAAGATAGGACCGTTATGAAGATTAAAACGTAAGACCTACTCAGGGCTTAACATTCTACGGAACGAAGCTAAAAAGACTATACATAAAACTTGACGAACCGTCTTCGAAAGCTTCGATCCGAATCTTCATGACTTCTAAAATGGTCCAAAAGCTTCAACGAAGCTTTAGGCATACGATCACGTGCTTTGAGAAGTCTTGAGATGTCGCTTTTGATGTTCATATGAATTTGACGACGATCTCCATAACTGCGCTCACTAAGAGTTAGTTCACGATATATTTATGTTTGTTCATCATCCAAAACCAAATCCGGGGAGTCCAATATCCAACATTCTCCCCCTTTTTGGTGATGAAAAACCAACATAAATAATAATAAAAAATAATGATTCAAATGTAATTTACTTACTCCCCCTGCATTGATAACACGTTAATTCCAAAATGAATAAAAATAATACGCATCAAGCAGACGAGTAAAGTATAAAAAATGAGAATCCATTATTGAAATATCGGATTTGAAATCCAATTTTTATATCTTAACTCCCCCCTGAATCTAACATATCAAATTAGATTCTTGGAAAAATGCTTAAATTATCATTTAGCACATGTCATTATTATATCTCTCCCCCTTTGGCATTAGCAAAAAGAGCGGGAGGAGATCAACGACAACAACAATGGCTTCAAATAAAAGCACGGGAGTCGTAGAATACAACCACAGTCCAAATGACACCAAAGAAAAATACGAATTAAATCAAAGCGTGTCAATGAGACCAAAGTCGAAAATCGATAAATAAAATCATCAAAACTCAAATTAATTTTACGAATTGAGTTATGGAATATACTCTCCAATATCAACATTCTTGGTTAATTTAGTGCATGGAAAACAGTTCTATGTTTTCATAAAATGAATTCTATTTAACCAAGTATTTTCGTCGAGCGACGAAATCAAACATCAGAGACATATAAAATATTAAATGTGCACAACATAATGAGATGTCAACATCGATGTATATATATAAATGAAGCATGAGTACAACAAAATGATACACCCGTCAACATACATATACGCGATCCAACGATCGAAGCACAAAAATACATCAAAAAACACAACATATAACATATGTCACACCGGACATCAGAGTATCACACTACATCAAAATACATGAAGATACATCAAAATGTCAAAAATATCCAGAACCATCCTCTATCCTACCCAACACTCTCTCAACTAGATCTATCATCCAAAGTGCATCGGGAGAGTCCTCAAAGAAGCTCAGGAGGAAGCTGGAGGATCTGCAGCAACAGCAGGCTCTGCAGAAGTGGAGGTGGTCATCGGATCAGCTGAAGTGTCCACGGGAGCGACGGTAGTGGCCTCGGGAGCACCAGTCGTAGTATCCACCGCAGGAACGGTGGCAACAGGAGTACTCTCGGGGTCACCAGCAGAAGAGGTAGCAGCTCCAGAAGTGCCCTCGGGGGCACGAGTAGAAACACGAACAAGCTCCTCAATCTCCTCCTCATCCAACTCCTCCTCGTCAGAAACTGACGGAGGGATCTCAATACCCAAACGTGAGGCGATACGAGCAAGTATCTCCTCAGTACGAGCATAACGAGACTCCATACGTCTCACTGAACATACGAGCTCGTCAAGAGTGGAAGAGGGAGCAGGAGCAGCTGAGGCAGAAGCTGACGCTGAAGCAGAGGGGGTCGTCCTCTGAATGTGACGAAGCACCGCAAGAGACTTCTTGACGGCCGTCGCATTCAGAGGGTGACCGAGGGGACGCTCATCGTCAGGTGGAAGTGTGACACGAAAATGTCGAAAAACAAGAGTCAACAAGCATGGATATGGGATATGCGCAGACTTCGTGGACTTCCGGATACACTCGAAAGAATCCATCTTATCGAGTATGATCCGAGCCCAGTTAATCTCGCTCCCCATAAAGATGGCATAGATCAACTTCAGGAATGGCTGGGTTGGCAAAGAAGATGAGCCGTACTTAGGAAGTAAGCACGACTTTAGAATCAGGTTAAGGACCCAGCCATTGGGCTTGAAAGACTTCGATGGCACACCAATCATGGCAGGAGGAATCTCATAGAAGATCTCAGAAAGAATAACCTGATCGAGAGAAGAGATGTCATCTACAGAGATATCGGAAGGGAGGAGGCCAGACGACGAGCAACCGATCAACTCTCCTAAGATTTCTGCCGTGAGGACAATCGGTGTCCCCAAGACAGTCGTCTCAATCGAGTGGGTCTCGTCGTACTGACCCCGGACACGGTTGGCATAGAAAAGTTTGACCAGGCAGGGGTATGGGTGTGGATTCGCCTTAGGGTCATATCGAATGTAATCGATAAGACCGGAAGAGGACAGAAGGTCAGCTAGGCCTGGGAAGTCAGAAAACTGTATGAAATGCTCCAGAAGCAGCGGACAGTGTTCGATACGGTTGTAAGCCGCGAGACACAACGGGTCGTCGCGACACAATGAAATATCGACACCGCCCACCGACATCGGACCCTTTCCCTTAAGCTGACGCGTGGAAGTACGGGGTCGAGAGCTAGACTCAGGTTGCCTAGGAGGAGGTGAGGGATCACTATGGGTCTCTGTCTCGGGAATGTACTCTGTGTCGGAATCTGAAGCACCGGGTGGAGTGGGGGCACGGAAAGACACTGGCTTGGGCTTGGGCTGAGATTGGGCTCGGGGCTTCGCTGTCGTCGACCTCTTACGCTTAAGAGGAGGCGAAGATGAAGAAGGTTGGGTGGTCTTCGATCGGTGTTTAGGAGAGTTTCACGTAGGTTGATTGGGATCCGTAGGAGTTGGTTCAACGGTTATAGGCGAGGGGCTCAAAGGACGGATCGGGATACGGGTTCTTGCCATAAGCGCGACACGACACGTACGAAATCAAACGAGGAATTGAGTTCTAGAACCCTAAAGATCAAGCCCTAGCCGAAATGAAACCCTAGCCGAGATTCTAACCCTAAGAGCGAGAAAAAATGAACCCTAGAGAGCTAGGAGAGGGAGGACCTAGGTCGGAAGGAGGAGGGGGTTGAACGGCGGCCGGAGTTGGTCGGAGAGATGGCCGGAAACGGCGACGGGAGAGGGGAAGTCGAACGGGCACGAGGGGGTTTTTGAGCTGGAGAGAGATTTTGAACCGACTAGAGTGAAAAGAAGTCGGTCAGATTGAGTTAAAAATCGATTGGAAGTCGAAAAGACGCAACTGTCCCCGTTACAATTAGTCGGTCACAGTTCAAGCACTGACCGACTAGATCACGATCTAGTCGGTCGGTCAATGAGCTTGAACCGACTAATTGTAAACAGTAACTGAAGCCAAAAATCCTGACAAGAATTAGTCGGTCTAAGCTCATTCACTGACTGACTAGAACTGAATCTAGTCGGTCGGCCATTGAACTTGGACCGACTAAGAGAGTCCAAAAATTGAAAATTTGAAATTTTGATTTCTCTCCTAATCGCACTTGGACGAAACATCGAAATACTCTCATTAATCATTATACTACCCCATTAAACATCGAAAATCTAAAATTTGACGTTTACGAACAAATCGAGCGAAAATTCCGAAAATCCAACAAAAATCCAGAAAATTTCAATTAATCTAGCATGAGCAAATATAAAGAATTGAATGGCATGCAAGATTATTGAATAAAAATGAATCCTAAATCTCGGATTCACCCATAATCCCCAATTCTCGACGTAACCGCACAAAGGAGTCTTCCTTTAGGGGTTTCGTGAAAATATCGGCGATTTACTTCTGGGTTTCAACATACACTAAAATGATGTCCTTTTTAGCAACATGATCATCTAAGAAATGGTGTCGGACATCTATGTGTTTAGAACGAGAATGGTGTACCGGGTTCTTAGAGAGACAAATTGCACTTTGGTTGTCCACCATGATAGGGCAAGTATCACAGTTTATACCAAAGTATTTAAGTGTGTGTCTCATCCAAAGAACTTGAGCACACGCGGCACCTGCGGAAATATATTCTGCCTCGGTGGTTGAAAGTGATACGGAATTCTGCTTCTTGGAAAACCAAGAGACAAGAGAATTTCCTATAAAATGGCAAGTGCCACTAGTACTTTTCCTGTCGGATTTGCATCCCATATAATCTGCGTCACTATATGAGATTAACTCATACGTGCTAGATTTTGGATAAAGTAATCCAAAATCAAGTGTGTAACTTAAATAACGGAAAATACGCTTTACCGCTACTAAGTGAGATTCCTTAGGTTGAGAATGATAACGAGCACATACACATACGACAAACATAATATCGGGCCTACTTGCGGTAAGATATAGTAAACTACCTATCATACCTCGATATAGACGAATGTCTACATCTTTTCCGCCCGTATCTTTATCAAGATGTGTAGTAGTGCTCATTGGAGTCTTTTTCCCGGAGGCATTCTCCATTCCAAATCGCTTTAGCAACTCCACCGTGTACTTAGTTTGGTGGATGAAGATTGCATCGTTCATTTGGCGAATTTGGAGACCTAAGAAATATTTGAGCTCACCCATGTGGCTCATCTCAAATTGATCCTTCATCACATTAGAAAACTCGTCGCAAAGAGCAAAGTTAGTAGCACCGAAAATGATATCATCAACATAAATTTGAACTACAATTATATCATTATTCGAATACTTAACAAATAATGTGGAATCAACTTCTCCCATTTTAAAACCTAAATCCAAATGAAAATTCTTTAAACGGTCATACCAAGCTCGAGGAGCTTGTCTCAAACCGTAAAGTGCTTTCTTAAGTTTAAAAACATGATTTGGAAAATTTTCATTTATAAAACCCGGAGGTTGAGAAACATAAAATTCCTCAACAACATCTCCGTTTAAATACGCACTTTTTACATCCATTTGAAATAATTTAAAATCCTTATGGCATGCAAAAGATAACAATAATCTAATTGATTCTAATCTAGCTACCGGAGGAAAGGATTCTTTGAAATCGATACCTTCCTCTTGCCGATAGCCTTGAGCTACTAACCGAGCTTTGTTCAGGACGACGACTTGGTTTTCGTCGGTCTTGTTCTTGAAGATCCACTTTGTCCCTATGACGGTGTGGTTCTTCGATGGCAATGGAACAAGCTCCCAAACCTCATTCCTCTCGAATTGAATGAGTTCCTCTTCCATGGCAAGGATCCAAGCGCTATCTTTGCATGCTTCATTAACATTCTTTGGCTCTATCGAGGAGGCAAAGGCACAATGAGCGAAGTGGTTGACTTGAGATCTCGTCTTGACACTATCATGGATATTGCCAATGACTTGCTCATGAGGATGGTCACGAATGGTATGAAGCCGTTTGGGAATTCCCTGATCACTAGGAACATTCTCAACAACTTCATTAGTCGGGTTAGTATCAATAGAATCAATAGAATCATTAGAATTAGAATTACCAATTGAATCACATAAAACATCCATGGAGTCATCATCATTAGTAATTCTAGTTGGAACAAATCCTTCATTAAATGAAACATGAAGAGATTCCTCGATCGTTGAGGTTCGTTTGTTGTATATCCGGTAGGCTTTGCTACGTGAGGAATATCCAACAAAAATCCACTCATCAGATCTTGGATCGAATTTGTCCAAACTACCATATGTGTTTTTAATAAAACATTTCGAACCGAAAACACAAAAATGTTTAACTTGAGGCAACCTACCAAACAAAAATTCATAACAAGTTTGTTTAGTGCCGTGCCTCTAAAGTATTCTATTAAACACATAGCAAGCGGTATGTACCGCTTCCGCCCAAAATTGATGGCCAAGTTGGCTATCATCAAGCATAGTGTGAGCACACTCCACTAGCGTCCTATTCATTCTCTCAACTACACCATTTTGAGGAGGTGCACGAGGGAAGGAGAAGGTGTGTGTAATACCAACTTCATCACAAAATGTCTCAAAAGATTCATTCTCAAATTCTCCTCCATGATCACTACGAATAGTGACAATGGTGGTTCCAATGAGATTTTGTACTTTCTTAACAAAAATTGTGAAGTTTTCGAAAGCATCATTTTTATTACACAATGAAAATACCCAAGTAAACCTAGAAAAGTCATCAACGATGACAAGTCCATATCGTACATTTCCTAATAAAGCAACTTTAGTTGGCCCAAATAAATCTAGATGTAATAGCTCTAGTGGCCTCTTAGATGAAATGCTTTTCTTATGTTTAAACGACGATTTTGGAAGCTTGCCTCGTTGACACAAGTCACAAAAGCTTTTCTTTTGAAAGACAAGCTTAGGGAAGCCTCTAATAGAATTTAACTTGGAAAGCTTAAATAGTGTTCCAAAGTTCACATGACCAAAACGTCGATGCCATAAGTGTTGTTCACTTGTGTTGGCAATGCGACATTGTTCATGTGATCTTGAAAGATCTAGGATGTATATATCCTTATGGCATGTGCTGCAAAACAATAATTCATTATTATCTTTTCTTAAAATATGACACATTCCTTTCGCAAAGCTAACTTTGTAACCTTTGTCACAAAGTTGGCTTATTGAAATGAGATTGTGGTTTAATCCTTTAACAAGGTAAACATCATTTATAAGAGGTTTAGAAGGATTACCCACTTTACCAACACCTATGATGGTTCTGCTCTCGTTGCCTCTAAAGACTACCCGGTTTCCATTTGCAATGGGAACCACTCCGGAGAGCAATTGAGCGTCACCCGTCATGTGTTTTGAACACCCGCTATCGAGTATCCAATTCCTCTTGGAGCTAAATTTAAATTTGTTCCTCCGATTCTTTTTCTTGAGTACCTAAAGATAGAAAATATCGTATCATGGTACCCAAGGTCATTGGGTCCAAAAGATTAGACCTTTGGAAGCCAAGTCCAATTGGACTTAGACTTCCCCACATAATTACTACTATGCACAACATTCATGAAGTAAGAATTCATGTAAATTTGTTTTTCATCCATAGTTGTGTCCTTTGGGCTCCAAATTGTGAATATTTTGGGAGCCCTCATCCTATTGGGTGCATGCATGCGTTGTTGATTTCTACGTGATGCATGACGTGGATAGGCATAAGGAACATGATGAAATGGTGCATTATGAGAATTATTCATACGATGATGTAGGTGAACATATGCATGTGGAGGAACACGTGCATGAGGGTGTCTCACATGGTGTGCACGTGCCCGTGAACGTGTAGCATAGAAATCATCATATGTGTGAGCCGGTGGAGTAGGACGTGTGTTCCTACGTGGCATGGTATTTGTGTACATATAAGCATGACCCTTCTTTGTAGGTCCACCCAAAGTGGGTTTCTTTCCTAATGAAGGTGTGTACGAGGTGGAAGCACCATTGGTAGATGAACTACCAATAGAGTGTTTGCTACCACTCGTTGAGTCACCGGAAGTTGGCCTAACAAAAGTAGTGGCCGATTTGGATGAACTTCCCATCGTATACCCCAAGCCAATGTGGTGATTGGCCGGAAGTAAGTCACTTAGGATTTTATCCAAATGGTCCTTACCCTTATTGAATTTATTAATTCGGCCTAATGTGCTCTCATATTTCTCGGTGAGAGAATGCAAAGAAGCATCCAAAGTGGATACTTGCGATGTGAGCACATAAACACGAGATTTGAGATTTTCATTCTCAATACTCAAAGTCGAGTTTTGAGAAGTCAAATCCGCTATCTTGTGTTCTTCCGGATCCTCAATGCTAACATGTTCAAGTTGAGTCTTGAGATTAACAATCTCATTCTTCAACTCTTCAATAACGGTGTCGTTGTTGGTGATGATAGTTTTAGGCGAGGTTTGGATGCTAGCTAAATCATCTTTTACTTTAGTATACCTATTTACTAATTTAGTGTATTTAGACCATAATTGCTCATTAGCATTTCTAAGGTCATCCATTGTTACCTCATCGCCTTCATTGTCGCTATCATCGGAGGAGGCATCTTTATCTTGCTCCTCTCTAGCCATGAAGCACATGTGTGCTTGCTCCACTTGCTCATCGTCCAACTCTCCGCTTGAGGAATCCTCGGAGTCGGTGAATGTCTCGACAAGCCCCTTTTTGTACCCTTTCTTATACTTCTTGGACTTGTCGAACTTCGGCACCTTCCACTTCTCCTTGTGCTTGTTTTGAGGACAATCCGCTTTCATGTGTCCTGTCTTGTTGCATTTGAAACACAAAGGAGAGGAGGCGTTAAAAGAATTAAACTTCGATTTGTTTTTGAAGTTACCTTTCCGGAAGAACCGATTGAACTTCTGGCCATGAGAGCCATGGACTCCAAGTCCAACTCGTCTTCCGAGTTTTCATCATCGGTCGATGTGGAAGTTGATGGAGCGGCCTTGAAAGCAATAGCCTTCTTCTTTGGCTCATCTTGCTTTAGGTAGGACTTCATCTTTTCCTGCAACTTCAACTTGCTATCCTTGCGTACCTCATAAGACATCAAGGTACTGATTCGGGTTCAATATTACATATTTAACCCCCCATTTAGCCCTATTTTGTGCTCATGTGATGCTACATTGTTCTCTAATTCATACGTATTTTCTACACATTTATTTATGAGAGAAAACACTCTATTTGAGCACAAAACAGTAATTAACTGAGTATTTCTGCACTTTTTATATTTTTTCTAGCTTGGTCTCGATCTCACGATTCCAACGACTATTTATTTGTATTTTTCTGAGATCTGTGCTAATTACTGTGAATTTTTGAATGCAGAATACCAATTTAATGGAGAAATACGGCCTAAATACGACGCAAATACGTAAATACGCGGGCCGTATACACTCCGCACTAATCTTGAGGACACGTGGCCGCGATCTGTTCTTCCGCGATCGAATCCAACGATTTCCAAAAATGCGGCGACGCGGCAAGCTTTCGACCGTTCGATTTCGATCGAACGGTCAAGATCGGCTCAAAATCAGCGGGCGACGCGGCGATCGGATACCCATCGGATCGAGATCCAACGGCCAGCGGAATCTCAAATGAAGCTGAGCAGATGGAGAAATGGCGGCCACGTGTCGCAATCGCGTGTGCTCCCGCGTGCATCTGACGGCCAACGAAGCGGGCGACGCGGCCGATCGATATCCATTCGATCACGATCCTACGGACGAGATCGAAGCCATTGCGATTTTGAGGAGCAGGCGACGTGGATCGTATTCGAGCGTCGATCGAAGATCCGATGGCCAGGAAACCATCCGCATCTGAGCGGCGACGTGGCTTATTGATGAGCGTGGATTCTTGATCGAACGGACGTGGATAAGCCCGACGCGTACTCGGAAGCTGCAGAGCGCGCGAGTTTTCTTGGGGCGACGTGGTGCACAGCGGGCCGTTCGATCAAGATTTGACGGCTGGTATTCTCCCCGAATCGAATCCGGAGATGCGAGAGCGGATCGGGCTTTGCACGAATATTAAAGGCCACGTGGCGCGTCCACAGTTAATCCCGCCTCCATCCAACGGCTGATAATTGAGGCGGCTGCGGATCGGGTTCGGGCGTGATTTGAAGCGGGTTTAGACCCATTAAGCTCACTTAAACCCGCAATCTCTCTATTTAAGGTATTCCTAGGGGTTTTGGGCGTATACAAGCAGATTGGGGCGTATTTTGGGCGTATTGGAGGCTCTAGGAGCCGTATTTCCCCTCTGAAAAATACTGTAAAATTCCAGAGGCTATTTTTATTATTTCCAGAGAGTTTTGGTGTATATTTTGGAGATTTGGTGATATTTTCTTTAACTCAAACCCCGTATTTTGGTGTTTTCTAGCGTATTTTGCTATAAAGTTGATGTATTTTGCTATGGGAGTTGTTTATTATTGCATGATGAGTAGCTAAATCCTATTTGTGCATGATATGGAGTAGTTAGGGGATGTGATTCATGTTATTTTGGTTGAATATTGTTGTTCTTCATCGTAAAAGTCGCTAAAATTGTATGTTTTTGCTATTTAATCCTCTTTTCGTCTTCCAAAAGAAGCGAATACGTTGATGATCACCCCACAAGGGTGAGATTTGATCTCTCCAAAAGAGAGCTTCATATCATATTCGTAGAGCTATAGTTTTAGCGACGTTTTTATTCATATTTTGCTTGAACCCCCCCAAAAGGGCATCTTCCGATGAATTGCTCCCAAAAGGAGAATTCATTGAGTTATATTGGGTATTTTCCGGTGAATTGCTCCCAAAAGGAGAATTCATTGCGTTATACTTGTCAACCAAATTAATACGAATCATTGATCCTAACGAACCCATACCATGTGCATACTTTTTATAGGTATTTTCAGACACGAATTTTCTTTGTTTATATTGTTCATATTGTTCACGTGTTCACATCACCATCATCGCCATCATCATTGAAGTGGTCAGTTTCTTTTCGTAGGCTTTCTATTCGATTTGAATTGTGGTTGCAACAGATTTCCTTCTGAGGATTTGACATCTGGACTCCCAGATTATACTACTTGTACGGACTCTTGCGCTTGAGAGAGAGCACCTTTTGAGATAGAGGTACCTATTAGTTGAACAACGGTATAAGTTTTTCATATTATTACCTTCCTCGATGGCGAAGGTACGTTTCTCCCAACTAGAAGGAAGTCCATCGATGATCTTCGAGACTTTCTTCTTTTGGGTGTAGGTCTTACAGAGAGCCTCCAACTCGTTTGTGATGTCGACGAAGCGAGCATAGTACTCCTTCATCTTCTCACCCTGTAGCATATGAAATAACTCGTAATCTTTATTAACTACAACGAGTTTAGAGTCTCTTACCCTACTTGTTCCTTCATGCAAGATGAGGAGGGAATTCCATATTTGATATGCACTCTTACATGTGCATATCTTATTGAAATCCTCGGGCTCCAAAGCGCATTGCAAGGCGTTCATTGCCTTGGCATTGCTTACCTCCGCGGCGATCTCCGCGGGAGTCCACTTCTCGAAATCTTCTTCGGCGGGCTCGACATACTCCTTCATCGTGGCCCTCCATAGTGAAGCACTCCGGAGGAAAGTTTCCATCCGGCATTTTCAGTACCCGTAATTGGTACCGTTGAAGAAGTGAGGCCTCGTCGAGGAGTGTCCTTCCATTACCGAAGACGCTCCTTCACGATTCTTAAAGGTGCTATAGTCGGAAGGTGGACGAACGGTCTTGTTGTCGTTGGCAGACATAGCTATAGACTTGGCTCTGATACCAAATGTAATGCCCTGCTAAGCTACTGCACAAGTACTAGAGGGGGGGGGGGGGGGTGAATGGTACTTTAAAAAAACTAAGAGGATAATTCCTAATTATCTTGCAAACTCTACCAAACAATGCGGAAATGCGGAAATGTAAATGTTAGACAACAAAGAAACAACCGCAAACAAGCAATATTACTGGGTTCGGATCCACCCAAGTCTCCCCGACTTGTTCCCGGTGATCCTACGTCCCAACCACCCGGATCACTTCCGGATACTTGAGTTAGAAACCCTAACTCAAGATTTCCACTATGAAATACTTGTGAAAAAACCTTCACAAGTCAAATCATACACAAATGAAAATTGTGAATCCCACAACCCGGGATCATAAACAAAACTCTCACAACCGAGAGTTAATCACTTACAATAACAATGTAAAATGAAATGAAAGATCTTACCACAAAATACCTATGCCTTGAGTAAACTTACGATTTAAGGCAAAACGGATTTTGGGGAAGATGAAGAGGCACCAAACCCTAGCTCCAAGTAGATGACCAGCAATGGAGAGCTATGAGGTTGTTGGTGACCTAGGATCAAGCACTTGGCTTGGAAGGCTCACAATCAATGAATCTCTCTTTTGAAATAAGAGTGAGAAGAGATTCAAGATTGGAATGAAAGAGCTTTGAATGAGGAATGAATGCTTTCTCTTTGATCTCTAAACTTCTCTTAATATCAGCCTTGAGTGCAATGAATGCAGCTCATCAAGTATATATAGGTTAGAGGAAAGAGAGAGAGAAAAACGTTTCAATTAATGCTCCAATGGCTCTATTCTGAACCAAACTAGTCGGTCAAAAACAACCCTGACCGACTAGTTCATCAACTAGTCGGTCGGTCAAACAACATGAACCGACTAAGTGGTGAACAGGGAATAGGTCGAAGTTCAGACTTAAGGAACTAGTCGGTCAAAGAAGACTTGCCAACCGACTAGTTTCACAACTAGTCGGTCGGTGAGTGAACTTAGACCGACTAAGAGATAAAACACAAAGTCTGAGAACAAATAGAATTAGTCGGTCCAAGAACAAAAGTTGACCGACTAGTTCATCAACTAGTCGGTCGCCAAATATACATAGACCGACTAACAACAAACAGTAACTTGGCATGTACAGTAGAAGCTCAACTAGTCGGTCTAAGAAGGATCACTTACCGACTAGTTCACTAACTAGTCGGTCGGTGAGTCAACGTAGACCGACTAACTGTAAACAGTAAAGAGCTTAGAATTGAGAAGGTAAACTAGTCGGTCCAAGAAGCTTTGCCGACCGACTAGATCACCATCTAGTCGGTTGGTTCTTCTTCTTGAACCAACTAACATGCACAAGAAGTCGCGAATCGAAGCGCGATGATTCAGGAAAGTTAGTATGGACTTCTTACAAGTTCCTAGCGCTAAGATAGGAGCGTTATGAAGATTAAAACGTAAGACCTACTCAAGGCTTAACATTCTATAGAACGAAGCTAAAAAGACTATAAATAAAACTTGACGAACCGTCTTCGAAAGCTTCGATCCGAATCTTCATGACTTCTAAAATGGTCCAAAAGCTTCAACGAAGCTTTAGGCATACAATCACGTGCTTTAAGAAGTCTTGAGACGTCGCTTTGGATGTTCATATGAATTTGGCGACGATCTCCATAACTGCGCTCACAAAGAGTTAGTTCACGATATATTTATGTTTGTTCATCATCCAAAACCAAATCCGGGGAGTCCAATATCCAACAGTACTAACTTAAGCATCGGAGGGGATTTGGTTCGAGACCCAGATCTGACCCCCCTAACATTCCTTTGTGGTGTAGATCTTCTAGCCTCAATCTCCTACGAAGGTCTTTTTCGAGCTTCCCAGCCTCGATCCGTCGACGTACAAGTTGCTCGAGGGTCGATCGAGCACCAATCTCAATCAATATCCATCATCAGACCCTGGTTTTATCAACCTAGGGTCCCACCTCACTCGCTGACGATGCTCCGACTCAGCACAAAGGGTTCACGTCCATGTCAACTCGCCCACCAAGATCCTCCGATGATGCATTGGCGCCTCCCAGTGTCGGCATCCTCAGCATGATAATATGGGGTCCTTCACACCCGGATCTGTCAACCTCGCTTCAAAGCTCCTACGCCGGATGGTTGATGACAATTTTCGTGGGGCGAAAGCGGCCCAGAGATTCTACTCCTCATATATCCTTCTCAAATGAGGATCTAGAGGGTGTAGAATTGCTGCATGATGATACCGTCGTCATCACGGCTACCATCAACGAGACCAGTGTGAAGAGATTACTTGTCGACACTGGAAGCTCATGCAGCGTGCTTTTCTTCACCACGTTAGAAAGAATGAGGCACTCCTATGCGGAGTTCAGACCTTGTTCGGGGCTTCTAGTGGGGTTCACCGGACATTCCGCCCCAGTAGCAGGCATCATCACCCTGTCGGTGACCTTAGGAATGCAACCAAGACAAGTTACCCGCCTGAACGATTTCATGGTGGTAAACATCAACTCGGTGTACAACGGAATCATCGGCAGACCACTACTAAATGCTATATAGGGTGTGGTCTCCCCTTTCCATCAAATGAACAAGTTCCAGACTCCTAAAGGGGTTGGAAAAGAGAGAGGGAATCAGAAGCAAGCACGATCGTGCTATACTCTGTCCACCGATTTGAGAAGGGTTGGGCAGGCAGACCCAATCGATCCCAAAGGTGAGGGTCGATGACCCGCGGCCATCGAGGAGACATATAACATCTGAATCTCCGAAGAAGAAGTGAAGACCGTCTCTATTGGGTCAACGCTCCCTCTCGACCTAAGGGAGCAGTTGATAGCTCTTTGAGAGAGCATGTTGACGTTTTAGCCTGGTCTCCGAAGGATATGTCTGGCATCGACCCCAAGGTAATATCCCACAAGCGGGAAGTCGACCCGACATCCAAACCTATGAAGCAAAAGAAGAGGAACATGGGGGCCAAGAAGATGACGGCCGCAATCGAGGAAGTGGATCGACTTCTAGAAGCATGCTTTATTCGAAAATTCAAGTATCCTGACTGGCTCTCGAATGTCGTGATGGTGAAGAAGGCGACGGGAAATGGATAATACACGTCGACGTCACCGATCTCAACAAAGCATGTCCGAAGGATATTTACCTCCTGCCTCGGATCGATCATTTGGTCGATAGTGCTTCGGGTTACGAACTCCTCAGCTTCATGTACGCATTCTCAGGGTATAAACAGATCCAGATGGCACCGAAATATGAATAGAAGACATCCTTCATCACCGATCGATATATTTTCTGTTATACCAAAATGCCATTTGGTTTAAAGAATGCAGGGGCCACTACCAATGCATGATGAATGAGGTCTTTGAGGCTCAAATCAGACGGAACCTTGAGGTCTAGGTTGACGATATACTGGTCAAATAGAGGAAACCAACTGATCACATCGTAGATCTCCGAGAGATATTCGTACAGATCCGACGATACAACCTTCGGCTCAATCCAGCTATATGTACCTTCGAGGTTCGGTCGGGAAAGTTCCTCCGTTTCATGTTAACGAACCGAGGGATCGAGGCTAACCCCAACAAGTTCGCGGTGATCGTAACAATGAAGGAGTCTTCGACCATCAGAGAGCTCCAAAGACCGAATGGGAGGATAGCTGCTTTGGGCTGGTTCTTGTCTAAGTCAGCCGAGAGATCGTTACCTTTCTTCAAAGTACTAATGAATGCGATAGCATCCGCCTCAAAGGAAAGAGGGCCATCGAGTAGGACACAAACTGCAAGAAAGCCTTCTCCGAGTTAAAGGAGTATCTTCACATCCCCTACTCCTGACCAAGCTAGACAGAGATGACCAACTCATCATTTATCTGGCTGCTACAATGGAAGCAGTAAGCTCGGCGCTCGTCAAAGAAAACTCGGGAGTGCAGCAGCCCATCTACTACGTCAGCCAAGTCCTCAGATGTGCAGAGATAAACTACACAAGGATAGAGAAGATGGCTTTTGGGCTGATCCAATCCGCGAGGAGGTTGCGACCGTACTTTCAAGTGCACACCATCTTGGTCCTCACCGACACTCCCTTGGAACAGACCCTAAAGATGCTGGATCGTTTAAGAAGAATGAAGAAGTGGGGAGTCAGGCTGAGCGAATTCGACATTCAGTTCAAGCCGAGGACCTCCATCAAAGGGTAGGCCCTCATCGACTTCATTGTCGAACTCACTTACGACGACAGTCCAAATGAAGAGGTATATGTTCCTAACATGCAACTCGATGCTATCTCTTCACCTTTGACATGTCTCAATTCGTCAACCGACGCAATTGAAGACGAGGGAACATGGATCGTACAAGTTGACAGTTCATCCACTCAAGCCGAGAGCGGGGCCAAAACAATTGTCAAAACATCAGCGGGCAATATATACGAATACGCTCTCAGCTTCGATTTCGAAATCACAAATAATGGTGCTGAGTACGAAGCGGCCATCAACGGACTCCGATTGGCTCGAGTCCAAGGAGCAAAAGTGGTCCAACTACTTAGCGATTCCTACCTCGTCGTCCACCAACTAAACGGAAGCTTCAAGGCACACGAAGACACAATGCAGAGTTACATGCAAATTGCTAAAGCGGAGCTCGCCAAATTCAGATGAGTAGAAATCCATCATGTACCAGGGTCGAAGAACCATCGAGCCGACGCCTTTTTGAAGCTCGCATCATCCTCTCCCGCAGGACTCGGTCGAACGGTGTACGTACAACGTATACCACACCCCAGCGTGCTGGAGCAGGAATTGCTAAGCATCGACCGAGGAATCACTTGGATAGATCCCATAATCTGTTACCTGAGCACGGGGAAAAAGCCAATCGACCCGGTGGAGGCACGAAAGCTAGAACGGAAGGCATACTAATTCGTTCTGTTAAATGGTTCCTTGTACAAAAGGCAATGGACCGGGTATGACATTTTCCCCGATCTCAAATGTTTAGCCCTGCAGGAAGCACTCTATCTGATCCAAGAAATCCATGAGGGCGATTGCGGGAATCATTGCAGGAAAAAGAGATAGCTTTGAAGGCCGTAAGACAAGTCGACTTCTGGCCAACGATGTTCAAAGACACCGTGGAATACGTGCGAAAGTGACAGATTTGCCAAAAATTCTCAAGGATCAGCTCGGCCCCTCCAACTGATCTGATCCTTATCGTCAGTCCAGTGCCATTTGCGAAGTGGGGATTGGACCTCCTCGGTCCGTTCAAACAAGCAAGCGAGCAACGAAGATTTCTAATAGTGGCGATCGACTACTTCACGAAGTGGAGCGAGGCAGAGTCCATGTCCCGAATCACCTGGAAGGAAGCTCGAAGCTTCATCTGGAAATCCATTGTCTATCGGTTTGGCATTCCACAAACCATTGTGACGAACAATGGGACGTAATTCGACAGTGCCGGCTTCAAAGATTTCTGCTCTGAGCTGAAGATCAAGCTGCATTTCGCCTCGGTCACCCATCCCCAGTCTAATGGATTGGCAGAGGCTGCTAACAAATGCATCTTTGGACCCCTTCGGAAGAGAATAACCGGGCTCGAGGGAACCTGGCCATAATAAAATATTAAGTAGGTGATTTATGGTGAATTAATTGGTGAAGTCTGTCAAATCTGTTTTTCAGACAAATTTCAGAGTCTGTAAAGATTGCTGTTTTTGAGCATGTTATAGCCAGAATGTCGAAAAATATTCACTCTGATGAAATTGTAGGAAAACTTGTTAACTTTTCAACAAGACCAAGAACGTAAAATTCCATTGTGTGGGCAGATACTGAGGTCAATTTTACTAAACTGTGTACAGACTGAAGATCAAACAGACATGTTATAAAGGTGGAATTTTTACTCCTAATATCTGAATTGAACATATATCAAAATTTATATGATTTTGGGGTAAAACTTCAAGATCTACAAGTATATAATTTTTTCGAAACATAATTCAAGCTACAGTAACCGTAATTGAAGTAACAACAGACATCAGAAATTCAGAATTTCTAAAGGGATGGTTTTGCTAAGAATTTCAAGAGGAAATTTGTGAAATTAATCATGGCACACAAATTTGATTATCCCCACTACATATTGAGTAAATCATACTATAAAATCATGATAGCAAGAACAAATTATGGGAATTCCAAATCCAAGAAGATCCCTACCTAAAAAAATTGTTTTCCTTCTCTCCTTCTCTTCCTTTCTTCTCCAACTTCTTCTCACATGCAACCAACTTGAGATTCTTAAATTTTGTGAGGGAGAATTAGGGTTTCAATTTGAAGGAGGAGGAGCAATTGGGAGAGGGGTGGCCGGCCCTATTGGAATGGAGAGGAAGAAAAGAAAAATGAAAAGAGAATGGAAAAGAAAAGTAAAGAAAAAGAGAGAAGTTTCTCTCTAAAATATCTATCACTAGAAGCTCCTTAGGATAATCATGAAACATGTTAAATGACCAAAATACCCTCCCAAAAATGCCTCGAAACTTTTAGGTATTTACAATTTTGCCATTACTTTATGCACACACAACTTTAGTATGTACACAGAGCACCTTGGTCCAAATGACAATTTTGCCCCTCACCTTCTAAAAATTTACATGGGTTGCGATTGACACCTAACCCCTTTCACACTAGTATGGCTCTCCCTACACACATCCACGCACATCCATGCATGCATACATGCATGTAACGACCCGCTCTCGGGGGGCCAGTTACTTATTTGATTTATTTGCGGGTCTTGCAGTTTACCAGTGAAATCAGCATAGCCACAACTCAGAGATGTACCAAACACTCAACCAGCGTACAGACATTATTACAGTCCAGATTAAAATACAAACAAGTAGCAGCACTCTCTCACACAAATACATAAAAGGAAAAGTACTGAAAGGAAATGCAGAAATGAAAATACAAAGAACAACACATACACAAACACAGACTGCTAAAACTCTGCGGCCTCTGGGTCAAATGCAGGCTCCTCGAACTTTGGGGCAATCTCCTCAATCAGGTCGTCGTCTGCCGGTGCCATAAATGAAACCGAAGGTAAATCACAACAATTCTAAATAAAGAAAAGAAGTATTGTACAAGTATGACAAAGGTAACTACGTACAAGCAGACCAAAGTGAAAGTAAGATACGGTGTCTGTACAAGTGTAGAAAGTAAAGTGCAGTGTCTGTACAGGTGTAGAAAGTAAAGTGCATGTACCGTAAAGAAGGTGACCGTGCAGGCTAACACTAGAACTACGTGACTTAAGTAGGAGAGTACAATATGTAACCATCGAGTTCATCTCTTGCCCGGGTGCGCTTACCCAGACGAATGCCGAAACCCAGGCAGCAGTACATGTATTTTGCCAAAACTCAGGCAGCAGGACAGGATGCCGAAACTCAGGCGACATGACAGGAAGATGGAACTCCAGTCACTCCCGTACTCTCTCAAACTATGAGTTACCCCAATACCCCAGTGATGTGTCAAGTGCAAGTTCGTTACAGGATGTTCCACAGGATATTCCACATGTTGCTAGTCGAACCAAGACAACTGGTTGACTTTCTTATTAAAAACCAGAAAGTAGGAAAGAGGATAAAGACAAGTCCAACACAAAAGATGTTACTTCCGTGCTTTGAGCACGTGGTAGTGTGTTTTAGAACACAATTCACCCAAGTTGGTAGTTGCGTGCTACAACCACCAAACTTGAAAGTTGGCAAAGTAATCTTTAGTTGATTACTTTCCTATTAGGTTAGGTCTCTAGTTCGGTACAAGTCAATAGCCGTTCGGAGGCTATAAGTGGTGAAGTGTTACGAGTTTGTACAAGCACAGTAGACTAGTTTTCTAAGTTTAGAACATGTCGTGACTTACAATATTCGAGGCCACCGTAGTAGGCCGAGAATGGATCTAAGGCTTCCTCTGAAGTTGGTGCACAAGAGTTTGAACCTGCAACACTCAGTTAGAGATCACAACTTTTCCTATTTAAATTATTAGATCGCTTTGATTTTTAAAACCAGTTGAAACGGTGTTGGAAATTGTTCAAAATTTTTATATAAGCTAAAAATAAATATTATAATTTTTCTGCAAAAGAAAAATATTTTCAAAAGCTTCTGCTATTTTTTATAATTTTCAGAAGCTCAAAAATAACTTTAAAAACTCAAATTACTTAAGTAACGTATAACTTCCGTAATTTATTTCGAAAGCAATACTAGTCGAAAATGTTCAAGTGAGTAGTCAAAACGATCGTCTCGAAGATTACTATTACATATACTTTTATCACATATCAGTGTAAGTGAAAACAGAGAGCTACAGATTTTAGAATGAATTTTACGTATTAAATTTTTAGGCTTAAAAATTTATTCTGAAAAAAGTAAGCTTCTGATCGAGATGAGACTAGTACCATTGGATCCAGAATATTATTTTCGATTTTCTGGAGCTAGTCTCACATTTATCTGAGGCCTATATTTTAAGTTATGCATTTAAAACCATAAATACCCATTTAATAATTAATTAAATAAGGAAAATACGAAAATACTTTCGAAATTACGAAAGTGCCATCGTGAACTCACGCATCCGACGCTTACAATCGCCGACGGTGGGGGGTGTTCGACGTCGGACAGCGGCGGCGGCGGGGCTCAGGTGACGGCGAAGCGGCGGAGCAACGGCGACATGCGGCGGTGGGGCGGTTGCGATGCCGACGGGTCGAAGAGAGAGAGAGAGAGGGTAAGGCAGCGAGCTCTCGGAGGACGGTAGGGTGACGGGGGAGGGCTACGGCGGCGGTGAACGGCGGCGGTGTTGCTGCGAAGGCGGGGAGCTCCGGAGCAGACGGCGATGGCGTTCGAGGCGACGGCGAGAGGGGGTGGGGCGCTGTGGGGGTGCTCCGGGCGTAGACGGCGAAGATGGAGGCTGGAAGCGGTGGCGTGAGGCGCTTAGAAGCTTCGAAGGGCGACGGTCGGCACCGCAGGACGGCCAGCGCTCGGCGGGCACGGTGGGGCTGACGGCGATGCGTCGAGGCCGGAGTGAGAGGGAGGGAGAGAGGAAATAGAGGAGGGAGAGAGAGAGAGAGAGAGAGATGGAGAGAGGAAGTGCGCAGGGTGTGTTGGGTTCCTAGGTTTCGAAACACAAAGAGAGAGAGAGGGAGAGTGATAATAATATTGTGGGTTATAATGTGAAAGGGGAGAGGGTTTATATAGGGATAGAAATTAATAAATAAACAATAAAAATGGTAGTTGGGATTGTTAGCTGAGGAGATACTTGTGGGGTAGTCACGGGTTAGATTTGGTAGGAAAAGATAATTAGAAGTTATAAAAATGGTTATTAGCGATTGTAATTAGCAAAGCGGAGGAATACAAACTTTTCGCATACGACTCCGAAAAATTACGAAAACATATCCACGGGATCGTATCGTCACGAGGATCGCGAATACAAAAACCATTTTGGGATTTGAGCTTCGGAGACGCTAGTTTTAGGCCAAAACGTTTAGAAAGCAGGTTTGCGGGTTCTAGTTTGATTTGATATCAGAAAATTATGAAATTAATGTGAGGAGCCCTAAATGATCATAGGATACTACTGTAGAAGTTTGAAAACGTTTTGAAGACGTTTGTATAGAAAATTAATTCTTTGAGTCAAAATGGTAATAATTAAAAATGAATTCTTATCAGAATTGTTTTGAGGATTTGAGGAAATATGAACTTACTGAAATATATTATAATTTGTTTAGTGCTTGAAAATATTTTTATAAGAATTTTTGAAATCATTTTTGTTATAAAACTCTTGACTAACATTATAAAGAATTTTTTTAAATGTTGAAATTACGTAATTGCGTAAATTGATGTATTGAAAAATACTGGTCGTTACATCCTACCCTCCTTAAAATTAATTCCATCCTCGGAATTTCTTAAACTTATTAAAACACATAATTAGTGTTATGAAGAAGCTCAAGCAAATAAATGATAGAAAAATTATTATGTGATATCACAGCATCTAGAAAACAAGAGATGATGTGCTCAAGCAAATAAATGATAGAAAAATTATTATGTGATATCACGGCATCTAGAAAACAAGAGATGATGTCATGTATGAATACATACTATTGACATCACCATTGCTTCCGTAACTAGTTTCGAAACCTAGTATCATCACCATAGTTACTTCAGATTTATCAAGTAGCCAAAATATGATATAATGGCACTACATGAAAATGATAGTTATGATGATGATGACATCTGTTCGAACTTGGAACCTGAGGTGATAAGTCAGTAGTAAGTCATTTAAATCACATATAATGAAGATCATATAGTTTAAAATTTTCAACTCATGCCAATGATGACTACTGGGTCTTAACCAAGTAAATCAACGATATAGCATACATAAACGTAAAGACTAATCCATATGTATTCGTGCTGTTACAACTTAACCAGCAGAACACAAAAGACCTCATCTGCCATGATACCAAATTACAACCCAATATCTAGATCGACACCAAAAGGTAAATATAAGGCTAACTTTCAAGGGTCAAGATCATCATTACCACTTCTTCCAGCAATCTCCATTACATCCAACAAGAAGCAACATTAAATCTGTCTCCCAAATCCGAGCACAAGACTGACATCCAACTTCAACACCTAAGGCCAAAAGCAAGCCAATACTCATCTCCAATGATACTCCATGTCAACACCATTGGTCGACATCTACGGTTATCACCATCAACCCTAAACAATTCAACGACCAATAACTCACGGTCCAACAAACACGAAGGAGTGGACCCAAGAAGGAGACGAAGCGGAGCACCTTAAGGGGTAAGACCCAAGACAAAGAGCTCGAAAGAACACCAAGAACAGCGACTTCCCAAGATCTCAACCACATGGCAATAGCGAGGGTGGCGACGAGGGTTGTCGCTAAGCCCAACAATCCCCAAGGTCGTTGGTGGGCCATCGGTGGCTGTCGATCCATAGGGGCTCTGACTGCTCGGCGTGGCGAGTGTCACCAGAGTGGGGTGAAGTGGTGGAGCTTCGGGTGAGACTGAAGGAGCTTGAGGTAAGATGGGTCGGGCTCGCTTGGGGGAGAGGCCGGGAGGAGGAGCGGAAGTCGATACGGCATAGGGGAAGCCACATGATGACTTGGTAAGGAAGCGAGGGGGTTTTTTTTTAAAAAGGGGGGCATCGAAAGTCGTCGGCAGGGTAGACTAGGTTAGGTGGGACCGGGGCTCGAGGTGAGAATGAGGACAAAAAGAAATAAAGAGGGGTAAGACGGTAGGTGGAAAAGAGGTTTAACTCATGGAGAATCGGGCACAGGATGAAAGTAGGGGTTAGAATACGTAACAACCTAAACTTGCACGTCAGATTGGCTTATCTCAAACTCTATAGTACCATCCTCAAATACGTCCGAGCTCCTTCGATTTGCTTCCGTTGTCGAACTAGAACTTCTGGTGATCAAAAATCGAATGCTACCCTCCTTAAAATAGACGTAGCAAGAGTTCAGGCGAACTACAAGTAGAAAGATTCTAAGGAGGTCAATCGAAATGTCATCAAGCTAAAGGAAGAGTGATAGTGATGAAGATCGATGGCGTTACATAATTATGATTCACGTCCTTGCGGTCCAGCAGGCACGGTCAGGGAAGTGGTTAAGCCATGATCACTTATCCCCAATCTAGCTAGGGTGATCCAACAAACTTAGCCAAGCACATTGACCGGATCATGGTCCATTGAAGGAAGCTTATCATTTATATGTGTGCCATCATCAACTGAAGGAAGGGTGATGATGATGAAGTGGTTAGATAGTTCAACCTATGAAAAATCACTCTAACTGCCAGCAAAGGAGGTTACTAGGGAAGGTATACCCAACAAATGGAATACAAATTTTTAGACAAGGGTTAAGAGTTCAAAGAAGATGATGAGAATCAAGGAAGACCTAATGAAGATGGTAATAATGACGCTTCTCCTGTATATCCAATACAGGTGAACACTCGAGACATCCCGTACTCGAGGTTAATTTGAGTATTTTATATTGTACATCCTGATCTTGCTATATTGTTCACGAGGTAGTTAGCGCGGACCTGTGTGGGCCACCAAAATTGTAACGACCCGCTCTCGGGGACCAGTTACTTATTTGATTTATTTACATGTCTTGCAGTTTACCAGTGAAAGCAGCATAGCCACAACTCAGAGATGTACAAATACATAAAAAGAAAAGTACTGAAAGAAAATGCAGAAATGGAAATACAAAGTACAACACATACACAAACCCAGACAGCTAAAACTCTGTGGCCTCTGGGTCAAATGCAGGCTCCTCGAACTCTGGGGCAATCTCCTCAATCAGGTCGTCGTCTGCCGGTGCCATAAATGGAACCGAAGGTAAGTCACAACCATTCTAAATAAAGAAAAGAAGTACTGTACAAGTATGACAAAGGTAACTACGTACAATCAGACAAAAGTGAAAGTAAAGTACGGTGTCTGTACAAGTGTAGAAAGTAAAGTGCATTGTCTGTACAGGTGTAGAAAGTAAAGTGCATGTACCATAAAGAAGGTGACCATGCAGGCTAACACTAGAACTACGTGACTCAAGTAGGAGAGTACAATATGTAACCATCGAGTTCATCTCTTGCCCTGGTGCGCTGACCCAGACGAATGCTGAAACCCAGGCAATAGTGCAGGTATTTTGCCGAAACTCAGGCAGCAGGACAAGATGCCGAAACTCAGGCGATAGGACAGGAAGATGGAACTCCAGTCACTCCCGTACTCTCTCAAACTATGAGTTACCCCAATACCCCAGTGATGTGTCAGGTGCAAGTTCGTTACAGGATGTTCCACATGATATTCCACATGTTGCTAGTCGAATCAAGACAACTGGTTGACTTTCTTATTGAAAACCAGAAAGTAGGAAAGAGGATAAAAACAAGTCCAACACAAAAGATGTTACTTCCGTGCTTTGATCACGTGGTAGTGTGTTTTAGCACACAATTTACCCAAGTTGGTAGTTGCATGCTACAACCACCAAACTTGAAAGTTGGCAAAGTAATCTTTAGTTGATTACTTTCCTATTAGGTTAGGTCTCTAGTTCGGTACAAGTCAATAGCCGTTCGGAGGCTATAAGTGGTGAAGTGTTACGAGTTCGTACAAGCACAGTAGACTAGTTTTCTAAGTTTAGAACATGTCGTGACTTACAATATTCGAGGCCGTCGTAGCAGGCCGGGAATGGATCTAAGGCTTCCTCTGAAGTTGGTGCACAAGAGTTTGAACCTGCAACACAAAATAATCAGTTAGAGATCACGACTTTTCCTATTTAAATTATTAGATCGCTTTGATTTTTAAAAACCAGTTGAAACGGTGTCGAAAATTGTTCAAAATTTTTATATAAACTGAAAATAAATATTATAATTTTTTTACAAAAGAAAAATATTTTCAGTAGCTCCTGCTAATTTTTATAATTTACAGAAGATCAAAAAGAACTTTAAAAACTCAAATTACTTAAGTAATGTATAACTTCAGTAATTTATTCCGGGAGCAATACTTGTCGGAAATGTTCGAGTGAGTTGTCAAAATGACCGTCTCGAAGATTACTATTACATATATTTTTATCACGTATCAATGTACGTGAAAACAGAGAGCTACAGATTTTAGAATGAATTTTACGTATTTAATTTTTAGGCTTAAAAATTTATTCTGGAAAAAGTAAGCATCTGATCAAGATGAGACCAGTGTCATTGGATCCAGAATATTATTTTCGATTTTCTGGAGCTAGTCTCACATTTATCTGAGGCCTATATTTTATGTTATGCATTTAAAACCATAAATACCCATTTAATAATTAATTAATTAAGGAAAATAGGAAAATACTTTCGAAATTACGAAAGTGCTATCGTGAACTCATGCATCCGACGCTTACGTAGCCGGCGGTGGGGGTGTTCGACGTCGGACAGTGGCGGCGGCGGCGGGGCTCAGGTGACGGCGAGGCGGCGGTGGGGCGGTTGCGACGCCGACGGGTCGAAAAGAGAGAGGGTGACGCAGCGAGCTCTCGGAGGACGACGGGGCGACTGGGGGAGGGCCACGGTGGCGGTGAACGGTGGCGATGCTGCTACGAAGGCGGGGAGCTTCGAGAGTGGACGACGACTGCGTTCGAGGCGACGGCGAGAGGGGGTGGGGCGCTGTGGGCTGCTCCGGGCGTCGACGGTGAAGTTGGAGGCTAGCAGTGACGGCGTGAGGCGCTTCGGAGCTTCGGAGGGCGGCGGTCGGTGATGCGGGGTGGCGAGCGCTTGGCGGGCACGGCGGGGCTGACGGCGGCACGTCGAGATCGGAGGGAGAGGGAGGGAGGGAGGAAACAAAGGAGGAAGGGGGAGAGATAGAGAGAGGAAGCGCGCAGGGTGTGTTGGGTTTCTGGGTTTCGATACGCAAAGAAAGAGAGGGAGAGTGATAATAATACTGTTGGTTATAATGTGAAAGGGCAGAGGGTTTATATAGGGATAGAAATTAATAAATAAACAATAAAAATGGTAGTTGGGATTGTTTGCTGAGGAGATACTTGTGGGGTAGTCACGGGTTAGATTTGATAGGAAAAGTTAATTAGAAGTTATAAAAATGGTTATTAGCGATTGTAATTAGCAAAGCGGAGGAATACAAACTTGTTTTAGCATACGACTCCGAAAAATTACGAAAACATGCCCACAGGATCGTATCGTCGCGAGGATCGCGAATACAAAAACTATTTTGGGACTTGAGCTACAGAGATGCTAGTTTTAGGCCAAAACATTTAGAAAGCGGGTTTGTGGGTTCTAGTTTGATTTGATATCAGAAAATTATGAAATTAATGTGAGGAGCCCTAAATGATCATAGGATGCTACTGTAGAAGTTTGAAGACGTTTTGAAGACGTTTGTATAGAAGATTAATTCATTGAGTCAAAATGGTAATAATTGAAAATGAATTCTTATCACAATTGTTTTGAGTATTTGAGGAAATCTGAACTTACTGAAATATATTATAATTTGTCTAGTGCTTGAAAATATATTATAATTTGAGAATATATTATAATCTGAACGTTTTTCCACAGATGGCGTCAAACTGTTAAGGCCAAAATTGACCGAGACAGTTGTCAAGCTAACGTAGACTCGAGATGCTGAGTCGGAGCCTCGTCAGTAGTTTGAGTGGGGCCCTCGGTTGGAAGAACTAGGGTGATGGTAGTTGGAGATGATGCAACGTTCGATCGACCTTCGAGCGGTAGTTGTGTCGATCATTTAAGGCTAGGAAGCTCGATGTCGACCTTCGACGTTGGATGATGACAGTTGATCTGCACCACATGGACTCGTTAGGGGGGTCGGATCTGGGTTCCGACCCAAATCCCCTCCGATGCTTAAGCTAGTATGGAACTTAAGGGAAAGAGGAAGCTTGGTGCAGCTGAGATCGACCCACAGAGGTTCGTCTCAAGACTGGCGGCGCAAGTTCGAATGTATAAGAAGTGTAAGCTGAGAAAGTAGAGTTCTATGTCTTAGACCTCGTATCTTAGAAATGGGACCCTTTCTATTTATAGACGTTCAGGGTTCCTTTGGAGACGTTGGGTGATAACGACCGCCCATAATGGGGCTACGATCTTCCCCGATTTAATAGGAATAAATGTTGTGCACGTCCCCGAGATTCATGAGCCCGCCTTTAATCCCATGTTGGAGTGAAGCGGACTCAACGGTCGACTGACCCATGAGCTTTGACTGAGTCGGTATTGGGCTTCTGAGGTGGGCCTTGCGGGCCATAATCATTTGTCGACCGAGTTATCTTGAATACCGGCCCAACGACTCAACAAAAACCATTTAGGGAGATTAAAATAGTGGTGTGCAGGTTCAGGTTTCCGGTTTTTTCTGTTACCCGGACCATACCCGATAAGGGACCGGTTCCAAAAATTTGGACCAGGAACATACCCAGTTGGACCCTATACCCGGAACCTACCCGGACCCTATGGTTCCGGGTAGGTTCCTGGTACCCAATAAAAATTGGACCCAACTAGTTCTGCTTGCCTCCTCTTCTGGATCTTCGCTCCATTTGCAGCGTCGCTGTGCTGAAATAGACTGCCAAAGTTGCAAAAAAAGCATGACACCAATATCTTGTTTGCTACATATTGTATTAGCAGATGAGACCATAGAGATTATTTTTTCAGATAAAACCTATAACAAGAAGCCTTTACGTTAATATTTGACTGATTTGGATCGCATTAATATAGAAACCTAACAAAATTGGTTTTTTCTGGCTTACGTCAGTTTAGAGCAGCACCTGGTAATTTTGTTAAAAACTTTGTCCAGTTTGCTCTTAATTACATATGGACCCATACGAAAACTTAGTATTTTTTATTTATAAACTCTAATGAATTTCTTTACCAGACAAGTCGAAGATTAATGGTGTCCTTGCTCTCCCTAATGTTGAAGGCTACTTGATTTCAAAATTTATGACTCTAATATATTTTGGGTTCATCTCCATGAGTGGTACACTTGGGTCCAATGTTTACAAAAACTTCTTCATACAGTAAGTTGAATATTGGTCTAGTATAACATGGTGAATTGCAATCAACAAAGAAAGACGAAGTTGGTAAATTCCTGTCAATCGGTTGAATATGCAAAAATATCGGTTCCGGGTCCGGGTTCCCATTTCTTAAAGATGGGAACCGGAATCGGACCCGGTTCACACCGGTTCCTAATTTTCTTACCCGGAACCTATCCAAAACTTATGGGTATCTAGCCGGAACCTACCCGTTCGGGTAGGTTCCGATCGGATATCTGTGTACCATGTACCCGTGAACATCCTTTGATTAAATGGCAACCATACAAAGGTGAGTTAATAGTAGCCCTAAAAGTGTGAATAAATGACCGTTATTGCAAGAAAATTTGAATTTCAAATGAGCAATAAATCTGGATTTTAATTCAGCTTTAATATGTATGTTGAATAAGAAATCAAATGTTGTTGTAAATTTAGTGACTACGGAATCCATAGCCCTGTATTTATAGCAATAGTGTTACATAATGGGTGGATACCTAATAACAAGTTGGGCTTCCAAAAGCCCATTTATAACACTTCCCCTTGTCCATCCATTGTTGTAAGCCGTAATGAACGCTTCAAGGTTCATAGAGCTTATCTGATCATGGGTCTATGAATATTTCTGGATTCCAAGTTTAAGAGCTCTTGGAAAACCCAGTAGGAAAAACCAATGGCTAAGGAAAAATTGTACAAGTCTCTGTAAGTTCCCCTGATCGATGGATATCATCAGAGGTGGATACTTCTGGATCCAGAGTTGATGTGGTTGCCTCGTTAAAACCTTTGGCTATGGAAAACCAAGTGGGAAAAACTAATAGCCAAGGAAAAAGAGTACAGTCCGACATTAACTCCCCCTGAAATGTACAAGCTTCAGGCTTATAAATCTCTCAACTGTCTCATCCCAATTCCTAGTACAAGTTTTCTAAAGGTACTGTGAGGTAAAGCTTTAGTAAATAGATCTGCCAGGTTGTTGCAAGACTGGATCTGCTGGATGTCAATCTGGTTGTCTACTTGTTGTTCATGCGTCCAGAAAGCTTGGAGGAAATGTGCTTCGTGTCACCTTTGATGTAGCCACCTCGTAGTTGAGCGATGCAGGCAGCATTGTCTTCATACATGGTGGTTGGTCCAAGATCTCCCGTCTTCAGGCCGGTGGTCTTGAGGATGTGGTGGATGACTGATCGAAGCTAGAAACATTCTATGATAGCTTCGTGGATCGCTATGAGCTCAGAGTGGTTGGATGAGGTCGCTGTCGAAGTCTGCGTCACAGATCTCCATGAGATGGCCGTCCCACCGTTTGTGAACACAAAACCGGTCTAGGACTTTGCGGTGTGTGGGTCAGACCTGTATCCTGCATCTGCATAACCGACTAAGTCGAAGGATACACCTTTCTTGAAGTATAGTCCCAGGTCCACAGATCCTTGGAGGTAGCGCAGAAGGTGCTTCAGTCCGTTCCAGTGGCGCTTTGAGGGCACTGAACTGTATCTGGCTAGTAGGTTAACTGTGAATGCTATATCGGGACACGTGCAGTTTGGCAGGTATCGGAGTGCTCCAATTGCACTTAGGTAGGGTACTTCAGGACCCAGTGCTTTCTCCCCCTCTTCCAGCGGTCGGAATGGGTCTGTATTAACATCCAATGATCTGACGACCATTGGTGTGCTGAGCGGATGACATTTGTCCATAAGGAAGTTTTTCAGCAATTTTTTTGTGTATGTCGATTGGTGTAACAGGATTCCTCCGCTCAAGTGTTCAATTTGTAAGCCTAGGCCGAACTTCGTTTTGCCATGGTCTTTCATCTCAAAAGTCTGTGTGAGACTCTTGGATATTTCACCTATCTCTTCAGGAGATCCGATGATGTTTAGGTCGTCTACGTAGACGGCATTGATTACGAATCATGCTCCCGTTGTTCTTATAAAGATGCAAGGGCAGACTTCATTTGTTGTGAATCCTTGTTGCACTAGGAATTCACTGAGTCTATTATACCACATTCTACCCGACTGTTTTAGACCATACAGTGATCTTTGGAGTTTGACAGAATAGACGTCCCGAGGTCTTTCTGTCATTTTTGTCGGTAGTTTATATCCGTCTGGGATTTTCATATAGATATCCTTATCTATATTTCCATATAGGTATGCAGTCACAACGTCCATGAGCTACATATCCAGGCCTTTCTTTGTAGATAGGCCAATAATGAAACGAAAAGTGATCGCATCCATGACCGGGGAATAGGTATCGTCATAGTCTATTCCTGGTCGTTGGTAAAAACCTTGTACAACAAGGCGCGCTTTGTAGCGCACGATCTCATTATTATCGTTTATTTTTCTCACGAATACCCATTTATATCCCACAGGTTTAACACCTTTTGGTGTTAGGACTACAGGACTAAAAACTTTGCGATTCGAGAGTGAGTCCAGCTCTACTCCTATTGCCTCGTTCCACTTTGGCCAATCCTCTCTGTGTTTACATTCTGCTAGAGAGTGTGGATCGGTCTCATCGTCGTATTCAGTGACGTGAGTGGCAATAACGAGCGCGAAGTTATCATCGATGATTGTGTTTTTTCTGTCCAGTACCTCCCCAGTACGTACATAGTTTAATGAAATTTCCACTACATTTTCCTCTTCAGGGGTTTTTAGGAGGGGAGAGCTATCTGGGCTGAGCTCAGCATCCTGTGGTGGTATCGTTATTATTGCTCCAGGATTTTTCCTCTTTCGAGGGTTTTTATCTTTGGAGCCTGGGGGTCGTCCTCTCTTTTGTTGAGGTACGGCCGCTTCTGCTGCAGGTGGATTGCATCCATCTTTGGGTATGTCAATCCTAGCTGGCGTATTTACAGCAGGGATGTGTGATCTGACAATCTTCTGGTTGTCAGTGAATTTGTCCGGTAAAATGTGAACTGTATTTTGTATTTGAAGGATCTTCAGGATCTCGTCTTCACATTGGTTTGTACGCGGATCAAAATGGGATAAAGTTTTGGTATCCCATGAAATGGTCTTTGAAGCTTCTGGCTTCTCTGTGTTAATGCCTAGTTTGGGAAAAGTGTTTTCGTCAACTCATAATCTGCTAGATGTGCTTTAAAGGCGTCCCCCGTTAGGGGTTCCAGGTATCTAATGATCGAAGGTGAGTCGAATCCTATATAGATACCCAGTCACCGTTGAGGACCCATCTTGGTCCTCTGCGGTGGTGCTATGGGGTCATAGACAGTGCATCCGAATATCCTCAGGTGAGAGATATCCGGTGGGTTTCCATTTGCAAGTTGTATCGGAGAATAAGATTGACTCCCTGGCAGTCGTAATCTTATTAGTAATGCAGTGTGCAAGATGGCATGTCCCCATGCATTTACCGGCAACTGGCATTGCATCAATAATGGACAAGCAATCCATTGTAGTCTCTTTATAAGAGATTCGGCTAACTCGTTCTGGGTGTGAACATGAGCTACATGATGTTCAACTTCTATGCCGGTGCTTGGCAGTAGTCTAGGAAGACTTGTGATGTGAATTCCCCAACGTTGTCCAGACACAATTTCTTGATCTGGTTATCTGGAAATTGTGCCCGCAACTTTATGATTTGTGCCAGTAGCTTTGTAAAGGCTACGTTGCGGGTGGACAAGAGGCACACATACGACCATTTGGAAGATGCGTCAATCAGTACCATATAGTACCGAAATGGTCCACTTGCGGGGTGAATAGGCCCACAAATGTCTCCATATATTCTCTCTAGGAAGCTCGGAGACTCTGAGTCCACCTTCAGGGGGTTGGTCTCGTAATCAATTTCCCTTTGTGACAAGGGGGACAAGGAGATGCACCTTTTCGAAGTAGATTCCGGCTTTTCGAGTTAATTCAATGGGATTGGGATATGATGCGACGCATCATATTCCTTCCAGGTGTCCTATTCTATTGTGCCAGAGTTGAAATTCTGGTTGATTGTCGCACTTCTGGTGCTCGAGTGTGTTTGCCTCCATTGCTCTTATCCTTGTATGGTAGAGACCCGACGGGAGTCCCTCAAAACGTTCGACGGTGGTTTTAGCACCGTTTTTATGAGACGTTACATACAAGAATTCTCTATTTTGTTTACTCAACGTCTCAAGGTGGTATCCGTTTAAATGGATATCTTTAAAGCTTAACAGATTCCTATGAGAGCTAGGGGAGAAAAGCGCATCTTTTATTAGTAGTTGTGTTTTGTTGGGGAGCATACAATGTGCTTCCCCTGATCCTTCAATAATTCATGATGGACCGGATATTGTATTCACGGTTCCATCGTATTTATCACTGCTTTGGAAAAAGCAGATGTCTTGGAGGATCGTGTGCGTAGAAGCACTACCCACTAGGCATTTATAATCCATCTAATTTTAAGAGAAAAATATCGCAGTATAAGGCACAAGAAAAGATATACTACTAATAATTATTCAGTGTCTGAAAATTCATCCAACATGCTAGAAATCAAACAAGTAGATAGTAAATTGTTTTTGAAAAATTACAATGCATAGAAAGTAGATAATGCTTCAATCGAGCAGGTCATCGTTTGAGAAGTCCTCAGCGATAAACCTGATTGGTGCCAGGTCTTCATGATCCACCAGGTTTGTCTCAGCTTGCTTCTGGCTCTCTTTGTACAAGTCCTGTAGGTGGCGTGGAGTCCGACAATTCCTAGACCAGTGTCCAGTCACACCACACCTGTGGCACTTATCTTCACAGTCCTTTCTGGGGGCAGAAGTCTGGCCGTCGTCCTTTCTCTTCCACACATTTTTCTTCTTTTCCGCATTGTTGGTTCTTGGAGGGGGTCCTCTAGCATGCTTCTTCATTGCCTTACCCTTCTAGGGTTTGCCTTTGAAGTTGCTCCTCTTCTTCTGGGAGGAGCTGTGATGCGCTTCAGGCACATGAGCAGTGCCGGTAGGGTGTGAGTTATGGGTGGCCAGAAGGAGGTCTCTATTCTGTTCTACCATCAGAAGGCATGAGAGAAGCTTTGAGTATTTCGTGAACTTTCGTTCACGATACTGCTGCATTAGTATAACATCCTTCTCGTGGAAGGATGCATACGTCTTCTCTAATATGCGCTCCTCCGTCACTTTTTCACCACACAACTTCAGGCGTGAGGTGACACTGAAAAGTGTCGAGTTGTACTCGACGATGGACTTAAAGTCTTGGAGACGGAGGTTCTCCCATTCATATCGCGCTCGGGGAAGTATAACATCTCTTTGATGTTTAAACCTATCCTCGAGGGCGGTCCATAACTCAAAAGAGTCTTCCACCATGAGGTACTCGGCCTTCAGGGTCCAATCGATATGGCGTCTGATATAGATAATTGCTTTCGCTTTTTCTATATCAGAAACCTTATCGCCTACAGCAATGGCATGGCTCAGTCCCTGTGCTCACAGATGGAATTTTATGTCCAACTGCCAGCTTAAATAATTTTTGCATGTAGCATCCAATACGTCGAAGTCGACGCTCGCAATCTTAGCCATTATCTCTCTAGCATGTTTAAAATAAGCAATAATTGTAATGCCCTACGTAGCTACTGCACAAGTACTTGAGGGGGGGGGGGGGGTGAATAGTACTTTAAAATAATCAAGAGTATAATTCCTAATTATTATGCAAACACAAACAACAATGCGGAATAACTACGAACAACAAGAATAAGACAATGCAAACATGCGATATAACGGGTTCGGATCCACCCAAGTCTCCCCGACTTGTTCCCGGTGATCCTACGTCCCAAACACCCGGATCCCCTCCGGCTACTTGAGTTAGAATCCTCTAACCCAAGTTTTGCACTATGAAATTCTTGTAGAAAAACCTCTACAAGACCAAATCATACACAAATGAAAATGTGACTCCCACAACCCGGGATCACAAACTTCTCTCACAACCGAGAGATAAACTCAAATATCAAATGAGATGAAATAGTAAAACACTTACCAACAAAATCCTATGCCTTGAGTAAAACTTACAATAATAGGGCAAGGATGATTTTGAGGAAGAAGATGACACCAAACCCTAGCTCCACCAAGATAACCAGCAATAGGTGGCTAGGGAGAGATTGGTGACTTCGAATATAGCTCTTGGCTTGAGTGGCTCACAATGAAGAGAATCTATCTTGAGGAATTAGGGCTCAAGAAGTTGAGGGAGAGATTCTTGTGAGAAGAGAGAGCTCAGAAATGAGAATGAATGGCTCCTCTCTTGGGTGTGAAAATGTCTCTAATATCAGCCTTGAATCCTTGGTTGGAAGCACACAACCTTATATAGGGAAGAGACAAAACGGTCACAAAATTCGTGGCAATAAATGCCCCAACGGCTCTATTCTGAAGCAGTTTAATCGGTCTAAGAAGGATCACTGACCGATTAGTTTCTCAACTAGTCGGTCGGTGATTCTTCTTGGACCGACTAAGAGGTTGACAGCCAAGAAAGATAGTTCAGTGATTATAGAACTAGTCGGTCTAAGAAGACTTGCCAACCGACTAGTTTGTCAACTAGTCAGTCGGTGAGTGTTCTTTGACCGACTAAGTAGATGACATCTAATAAGCTGAACACAAGAGAACTAGTCAGTCTAAGAACAAATTCCAACCGACTAGTTTCACAACTAGTCGGTCGACTGTTGTTCTTTGACCGACTAACAATAAACAGTAGCTCAGGCTATGAAGAAGAAGATATAACTAGTCGGTCTAAGAAAGATTCCAAACCGACTAGTTTGACAACTAGTCAGTCGGTGAACCTTCTTGGACCGACTAATTGGTCAACAGGGAATGAGCAGAATTGTAGTAGGATATCTAGTCGGTTCAAGAAGGATTGCCGACCGACTAGATTGCCATCTAGTCGGTTGGTTCTTCTTCTTGAACCAACTAAGATGCATAGGAAGCCGAGGAAGGAAGCGATAAGCTTCGGGAAAGATTCTAATGGCTTCTATGACAATCCTAGCTCTAATAATGTAAGACCTACTTAAGGCTTAACATTCTATACGATGAAGCTAGAAGACAATAAATTAAACAAGACGAACCGTCTTCAAAGCTTCAATCCGAATCCCTTGACTTCAATTCTGCTCCTAGAGCTTCAACGAAGCTTCAGGCACACGATCACACGCTTTGAGAAGTCTTGAGACGTCGCTTTAGATGTTCGTAGTAATTTGGCGACGATCTCCATAACTGCGCTCATAAAGAGTTAGTTCACGATATTTATGTTTGCTCATCATCAAAACCAAATCCGGGGAATCAATACTCAACATTCTCCTCCTTTTTGGTGATGACAAACCAACATAAATAATAATCAATAATAATAATTCAAATGAAATTTACTTACTCCCCCTGCATTGATGACACGTTAGTTCCGTATTCAATAAAAATCATACGCATCAAGCAGACGAGGAAAGTATAAAACATGAACTCAAGTATTGCAAATTAGGATCTAAATCCATTTTTATATCTTAACTCCCCCTGAATCTAACATATCAATTTAGATTCATGGTAAATTGATTTAAGTTATCATTTAGCACATCGTCATTATTAGTTCTCTCCCCCTTTGGCATTAGCAAAAAGAGCTGGAGGAGATCAACGACAACAACAATGGCTAAAAATAAAAGCATGAGAGTCGAAGAATACGACCATGGTCCAAATGACACCAACGTAAAATCACGAAGAAAATCAAAGCGTGCCAACGAGACCATAATCGAAAATCGAAAAATGAAATCATCAAATCTCAAATCAATTTCACATATTGAGTTATGGAACATACTCTCCAATATCAACATTCTTACTAAATTAAGTGCATGGAAAACAATTCTATGTTTTCATAAAAGTAAATCTATTTAACCAATATAATCGTCGAGCGACGAAGTCAATATCAAAGACAGAAATACAATGTGCACAAGAAACGAATGGCACACACATCATACAACACCAAATGTCACAACATCGATCGAAAGAGGATCACAAAGAATAAGCATTCCAAATCTAAGTGAAGTGTGCGATGTGAGGTGATAAGGTGATTCAAACAATATGAATATTAACTATCAATATCATGCAAAAGTGTTATGCCAAAAAATAGAGATAAAGACTTCGTAAAATTTATGGCATACACAAATCCAGTACTAGCATGCATTCCAAAGGTGATACTCACTAAATAAGTCAATAATAAGCATGGAATGCCATGAGCATGAGAAAGATAAGTACATAATCATAAGCTCAAAACTAGCATCAAGATATGCATGAGATAGTCTAAAACATAAAGAGACATCTACATGCATTCAACACACATGTATACCGTATGTAAGAATATACTTACAACATTAAGTGATCGTCACCCGGCGTGCACACGCAACCGGGACGAGCGACTCGTAGTCTTACCGCAAGCGCACGGCGTAGTGTCGAGCGGGTATCGAACTCAGGGAGGGACAGTGACAGTGTCTCATTCTAATCACCTAGCTATCGGAATGGTCAAGAATAATACGGGGTAAAATTGTCACAATCATTCGTATATCGATGGAAATATCAATGAAATAAAACGCCTAGGGATAGGGAATCCCCGCTATAAACCGTATCTCGTCGTTGTGATTCGTAGGTTACACCATTGCTAGACTTGAATTTTAGGTGAACTAGTTGCAACTAAATGTGGAACCAAGCTCACGCTCTCGCGCTATTACCGGTCTATAGCAAACCTAGGTTAGGGACCAATCTCTTGTAAACTCTAACCTAAGCCGCTAGCATTAGGATCGACATCATCGTTCAATCGTATCTCGAGCCCACTCTCGTGCAAACTCAAGCTACGATCTAGGTTGAGATAGTTCATACCCGTCCAATCTCTTGCAAACGGGTATTTGTATAGAAATACGATTAAAAACCCTAGCCTTGGTCCAATCTCTTGCAAACCAATTCTAGAAAATTCCAATCGTAAATCTAAATCTAATTTCTAGGGCTTCCTATCAATTGGGACCCAATCTCTTGCAAATCTCAATCGATATGAATCCCTAGCTATCCGTAATAAATCGATCCCAACCTAACCCTAATCAATTCTAGCAATAATTTCACTAATTCATCACAATTCGGAAATAGGGTTCATAGGGTTCATCCCCATACCCTAAGACGATAAAACTACTCACTAATCATTATGCAATTCATAAGAAATTCAATAGAAAATTCAGCACAAATCATTGCAATAGAGAGATTATCAATAAAAATGGAGTTTTTGACAAGAAAAGAGACAAACCAATGAGAATCCAATAGCATCCAACAAAAATCTCCTTTTCAATCTCTCAAAAAGCCTAAATCTAATTAACTAAAAAGCTCTCTAAAAAGTATCAAAAAGTTCTTCTAAACTAGGGCAAAAACTGGGTTTAAATACCCCTCAAAATCGCCCAGAAATTCGTGACAAAAATGCCCCTGGCAGCTCAAAAATCGCAGTTTACGCTACAGGCAGGGCGGCTCACTCGGCCGAGTGACAAATGTCACTCGGCCGAGTGACAAACCCTGTACAATTACAGTAAGTTCGGGATTTTGGGGGTCTGTCTTCGGAAGGTGACTCGGCCGAGTGGATTTACTCACTCGGCCGAGGGGCAATTCTTGCTCGGCCGAGTGGAAGCTCTGAAAAGCCTGTAAAATAACAGTAAGTCGGCCGTTTTCGAAGTGGCTGTTCTCATGCCACTTGGGCGAGGGGGTTTCCATGCTCGGCCGAGTGGACTATCGTCACTCGGCCGAGTGCACGCCTATTTTCTTCTGTTGATGTGTGTCCGGTCTGGTCAGCCGAGTGGTCTTCTTGCTCGGCCGAGTGGGTGGTTCACTCGGCAGAGTGAGATGCTGCAAAGGCCCAATCTTCGTCTTTTCGCTTCCTCGTCGCTCCTACGACGTTCTTTCTTCTCCCACTGGTCTCCCATCGCCGAATAACCCTCAAAAGAGCCTCAGGTGACACTCCGGAGTGGGTGCAAATCCTCTTGATCTCAAAATCACTCCGAATCGCTTCATATCTCCTGAAATACGACAAAAACAAGAAATCGTGAAAAACATCGCAATATTGTCGAATAATCGTGAAAAACACGATATGAGCGATCAAAGTGGCATGCAAACATGCAGAAAAAGGGTGTAAAATACGGAGCGATCAAAATCCCCCAAGCTTACCTCTTACTCGTCCTCAAGGAAGATGAGTAAAAAGCGAGCCAGACGAGCAAAATGATGGAAAAGATGGAAAAATAAAAGAAATAAAAAAAACAAAAATAAAAATAGAATAGAGAGCGAAGAAGGGGGGTGCTAGATCATTTTTCTCAGGACGTGGGTTTTGCTTACTCATATAGCATACATCGAATATAAAACACACGTCAAAGACTTTCATTTCGATATCATAGTATAATTGATGCATTCGAAATAGAAAACCCCAAAATATCAATATAGCATGAAATATGGATTCATTCTAGGATTAGCACCGTCTGAAGCATCTAAAGGGGTATGCATAACCATAGATCACACACTTTTCAATTGAATGCTTTCTATAAGGAGTATAAGAGATATCACACGATATAGAATAGTAAGAATAGAAAAGCATGGTTTTCATGAAATGAATGCTAAGTGTCGATTTCTGGATTTCGTGAAACTTTAGCAATCTCACCGAGTATAGAAAATTACTTAGCCTAGGTTGTCATGCACCGTCAAGTAGTTACTCTCTCACACATCATTGGATCCTCTCCCCCAAGCTTATCCATAAGCGTGGTGGCATAAACAAATCAATATGTACATTCCCCATTTCTTTTGAAGCTCCAAAAAAAGTAAAAATAAAACAAAAGATGGAAGAATGAGAGAAAGAGTATGAGATGGGATCGTTATGAACTTCTTTTCTCTTTTCTTTTCTTTTTCTCAATTTTTCTCTCTCTCCTTTTTTTGCAATAACATATATACATAAGCGATCCCAAATCAAAAGAGAGAAGGATATACAGGTATATATTTTTCTTTTTGATTTTAGGGATTTGGAGCATGAAAATAAATAGCGGGGGAAATGCCGATAATAGATTTGCTAGGGGGGATTCACCAATGAATTTCAAGTAGAGAAATAATGCTCAAGATATGTGGAGAAAGAAATCAATGTATCACTCAGTTCACTCTATAGGACGTGCATGACAACTATCAGCAGAGTAATATAATCTACTCAGTTTAATCCCAAAAAGAAAACTATTCCAGATATATCGTCCTAGCAAACATTCAATCAACCTGAAGGTGAAGCGTACAATTCATGCAATAAGAAGTGATATGAGAGAGGAAAGCAATACTCCAAATATAAGCAGACAATGCGTGAAGCTTGGTGTGTTTTCTATGATAAGCATACATATGAATCATCAGACATCAGCTAATAATAGACTTTCATCCATATTCATACAGGAAAAGAGTGGGTTACTATTTCAAAATGCAAAGCAGGACATAGCATATGATATCTGAAACAAAAGCTATGACGTGACAAAATAGCATGCATATGTGGATAAGCTAACACCACGGCATCATCATCACAGAAAAATCATCTCTAGCAAAAGATGAAAGAAAACAAAGATAAAAGAAAATAGAACTATATACAATGTGGCATACTCAAAAGAGGAAAGGAAAACGTGATGCATGATAAAAAACGAAAAAGTGGTGAAAATAAGTGCAAAAGTGGAAAGAAAACGTGAGAAATCAAAAATAAAGGGTGGCAAAAATGAAAAAGTGTGAGAACTCACTCCCCTAAGTTGAAGTGCACAATGTCCTCAATGTGCAAAGTGTGACACACCGAGAGACGTGAAGTGGGAGGGGTGGGTGAGGATGCATGCATGATGGAAAAGAAAGAAAATGAAAAAGAAAATGAAATGCGAATGAATATGATGCATGCAAAGATCAGGATGATGCGGATATGAGTGTCCCCAAAAAGTCTTTCCCTCACTCCCAAAAAGATCTAAAAAGGGATATGATCAGGAAGGTACCAAGATAATAATACGTGGAGGAGGGGGGGCAAAAATCAAACACCAGGCCCAGGAACAAACGGGCAGCAAAACGACAAAAAATATCAGAGGCATCAAGAGTGTGCCTAAGCTGGTGGTGGCGCTGCACCATCACCGTCCTGTGGCAGAGGTGGTGGCGGAGGTGGAAGTCGTGGTATCTGCTGGGTGGGTGGGTGTAGTGGAGGTAGGCGCGCCAGAGTCTGATTCAGGCAAGCCTGAATATCAGGAAGCAGGGCAATGCGGGACTGCACAGAACTGACCATGGCAGAGAGAGCCCTGAAGTCTCCTCGAAGTCCACTAACAGCCCCCTCAAAAGCACGAAGGCTCTAAACTAGAGTGTCAGGGGGTGGTGGAGCCGAGGGACGCACATGTCGAACAGGTGAGGTACAGGGTTGTCTCTGGCGGGAAGCGTATAGGATGGGGCCAGCAGGGTAGTGTGGAAGGGGTGCTGTGCTCGGTAAGTGATGCCCAGCCTCGGTGCGAGGCTGGGACACAGGCTGGGTCGAAGCGGCAGTAGCAGCAGCAGAAGTGGAAGGCAAAACAGAAGTGGAAGGCAGACCATGGGGACGAAGCATCTTCATCTGGGCTATAACATCTATCGAAAGTGTAGTGGGGCCCGGGGCTCGACGCAAGTCGTCAGGTAGGTCCACGCCGGTCATAAGGGCTAGAAGCGTGATCAGACCGCCGCAACAAATAGGTGAGCGAGCGCTCACCGAAATGATGATGCGGTCTAAGAACCAACTAGCGATATCAATCTCAACGGCGGGGACCAGGTCGTCGCTACCTCTATCCAGAACCCTAGGGCGAGTCATCGCGTAGAGCATGTAGAGCTTTGGTGTAGACATCGTCCCGGGCTCATACCTCGCTAGGAAAGTGGTCGCCATGAGGCGCTGTGCAATGCGGAGGCAGGGGTGCAGGATGGCTGAGGCCTTGGCCCTACTAGGGTCAAAGCCAAGTGGGGATCCCGTGATCCGTGTCCAAAATGTGGAGGTGTCGAACGACGGTGGTGGGATGTGCGTAGGAGCGTAGGCACGGTCAGGGACAGGGAAAGTGGGCCACTGGAAGAATGCACGAAGCATGTCGAGAGTGATCTCGCACTCTCGATCCATCAAGCGGAATGTGCATCCTCCAGGGGTCCGGTCAATAGAGCTCAGGACCTTTAGTGTCGGACGGATATAAGTATCCACCGACACCGCAAGAAAATCACGCCATCCCACGTTGTCGTACAATGTGAGAAGCCCCTCGAGTACCCCTAGACGGTCAAGGTCAGCTAAGTGCACGAACCTAGAAGGTACTATCGAGCAATGGCAGATACGTTTGAACCTGGCGCGGTGTGCGTCATTTCGAAACGTGATCCCCATCGGCCCGACGGCGGGAGCGGGTAGAGGGACATGATCGGCTGGGATCGATTGTGTAGGTGGTGGCGGCGGTGGCAGGCTAGGTGGAGGGGAGTCCTCCCTAGCGTGAGAGGGACCGGGGTCATCGGTCCACCTCCGCTTGGGGGTGGATCCCCGTGTACGCGGCCTAGTGCGTGGCGGTATGTCTGCTGCGAGATGTGTCCCAACTCAAAAAAATACTGTGGCGTGCTAAATCGAATGTACCTGAACATGCCGTGAGAGTAATAAGTGGTGCGTGCAAAGAGACGCCTTCGCCGCGAAGCTAAATGCGCGTCCAAAATCTTCCCACAGCTCCCCTAAGATAGCCTACAAATCAAATGATCAAATCAGCAAATGATATTCAATATATATGGGGGAGATGTGGGATAATGGATAGATATAGAAATTAAGTTGGGTTAGGGGCTCAACGGGCTTACGGATCAAGAGAAACGGGGAGAAAAGGGGGTTTTTGGGCGAAATGGGGTGATCGGGGGCGGTGGAGGCCGGCGCTGACGAGGTGGAGCGGCGGCCGACCGGCGGCGAGGCGAGAGGGAGCGGTCGCCAGCGAGGGTAGGTCGATTCGGGCACGGGGGTGCGAAACAGCGGGCGAGGGAGGCGAAGAGTCTGAGGGCTTGGGCGAAAATGGGGCGATTTGGGTTTTTAGAAATTCGCGCTCGCCTCTTAACTAATATAGAAATTGTTACGACTCGGCCGAGTGACAATGTCACTCGGTCGAGTGCGTAAACGAAATAAATTTCGAAAATCTCGTTCCCACTTACGACTCGGCCGAGTGGCTTTGGTTCACTCGGCCGAAGGGAAAATTTCATTCGGTCGAGTGGCTTTGCCACTCGGCAATTTTTAGGCTAGGAGCGTATCTGTTTCACTCGGCCGAGTGGCGATTAAAACTAAAATTTACAGAAATTAATAGAGAGTTGGTCTGCAAAAACTTCCATGTTTTGCGTTCCACTCGGCCGAGTGGAGTCTATGCTCGGCCGAGTGGCATATGCTACTCGACCGAGTGACGTGCTGTTTTCTGCATCGGCTCTCTGTTTTTGCTCTGGTTTCTGTTTTTCTTCCTCCAGTCTGTTTCTTCCTCCTCCTAAGGCCTGAACGCGTTCCTGGAGTGCTCTTCCTTGCCTCGATCATCCTCCATATGATGGATCTCCCTTTGTCCTTCTCCTGTCATGAAAAATAGTACCAGTTGTCACGATTTTCATGGACAAAAGACTCTAAAAACTAACAAAATGCTAAATCAAAAATGAAAATCAAATAAAAATAATGCAAAAACCGTCAGGTTGCCTCCCGACAAGCGCTCGTTTAAGGTCGTGAGCTCGACCCCTTAAGATATTCGTTTAGCTTGCGATATTGGGCGCATATGAGATGCACCCGTCAAACTTGTCGGGAAGGCCGCTTGGGTTCGGGTCATGTTGTTCATCGGTCTTCCTCGACGCCTCCTCATCGTGGGCCATGTTGGGGGATAAGTCCCCCAAGCTAGAGCTTGATCCTATCTTCTTCTTGGCCGGTGACACCGATCTTCCTATCGGTGGAGCTTTCTTCGGATTCTTGGCCTTTGAGAGCTTGCAAAGCTCTCGTATTCTTGCGACATCAGTGTCGCCTTCTTCACCATCCGTGGAGCTATCTGGAGGATCCTCCAACTTCTCTTCTTCGTCCGAAGCTTGGCCTTCTTCGAAGCCATCGTCATGGAGAGCACCAATAGAGTGGGGGATTGCTTCTTCAATCACTTCATCGAGGAGATACGAAAGATCTTGGGGGCGTCCCTTGAGTAGATATATGCAATTTACCTCACCGGAGTGGACTCCTTCGGAATAATGCTTGAGCTGTTGTCCATTCACCTTGAATGTGGCTCCGTCTTTCCCTTCCAATTCAAAATCTCCTCACGTATGTATGTGCTTAATGGTGAAAGGTCCGGACCATCGCGATCTCAATTTTCCGGAAAAGCGTCGGAGCCGAGAATTGAATAGGAGGACTTTATCTCCAACCTTGTAGTCCGTGACCGTGATGCGTGCGTCGTGGAGGATTTTAGTCCTTTCCTTATAAATCCTTGAGCTCTCGTAAGCGTCACGTCTTATCTCTTCAAGCTCATTAATGTCTAAGAGTCGCCTCACCGCCGCACTTTTGTAGTCATAGTTGAATGTCTTAATAGCCCAATATGCACGGTACTCCAACTCTACCGGCAAGTGACAAGCTTTCCCATAAACAAGTCGGTACGGTGTGGTGCCAATAGGAGTGCGAAAGGCCGTACGATAAGCCCATAGTGCATCGTCCAATTTCATCGACCAATCTTTTCTAGATCTATCTACGGACTTTTCTAGAATTTGCTTGATTTCTCGGTTCGACACCTCCACTTGTCCACTCGTTTGGGGATGGTATACCATGCCAACCCTATGATTCACCCCATATCTTTTCAACATGGCTTCAAATTTGTTCTCTATAAAGTGGCTTCCCCCGTCGCTTATCAAAGTACGAGTCACTCTAAAGCGTGGAAAGATGTTGTGCTTGAAAAACTTGGATACCACCCTGGCATCATTAGTAGGGGTCGCAATGGTGATCACTCCTTATTTTACACTTTTTTCCCGCATGTTTGCATGCCATTTTGATCGCTCAAATCATGTTTTTCACGATATATCGACGATATTGCGATGCTTTTCACGATTTGTTGTTTTTGTCGCATTTCAGGTGATTTTGAGCGATTTGGAGTGATCTCGAGATACGCCTACTCCAGAGTGTCACCGATGACCTCCCCGAAGGGTATTTTGCCATTGGAGAGGAGCTGAAGAAGAAAGAACGTCGCAGGAGCGACGAGGAGGCCAAAACAAGCTGTTTGGGCATTTTTGGTGTCTCACTCGGCCGAGTGAAGGAGTCACTCGGCCGACCAGCGAGACACCACTCGGCCGACCTGATCGGACACGCTTTATGTGTGCACTCGGCCGAGCAACGGAAGTCACATCGGCCGAGTGACGAGACCCCGTCCGCCCGAGTGGCGCTCAGACGAAGCCATTCAAAAATCGCCAACTTACTGTTTTTCGTCTGCCTGAGCTTCAGAAGACCCACTCGGCCGAGTGGCAAATGCCGACCGCCCGAGTACTAAGAAGCCATCGGTCGAGTGACGACATCTCACTCGGCCGATCGACTCCCGAAGTGAAGACCCCCGAAGACCAAGACTTACTGGAAATTTACAGGATTAACTTTTTAGCTTTTATTCCTGTGATTGGAGAGGAGACAAAAGGTTGATTTTTGTTGGATTATTGGAAGAAATCCATTGGTTTGCCTCTCTCTCCTCTAAAAATACTATTTTTATTGCTTATCTCAATATTGTGATGAATTCTCTTGTCAATTCCATTGATTATTTTTGTACTTGTGCTATGAATTGTGAGTAGTCTCCATGTCTTGGGGCGTGGGGATGAACCCTACGAGCCCAATTTCAGATTTGTGATGAATTGGTAGAAATTTTGCTAGAATTGCTATTAGGGTTGGATTGGGATCGATTTATTACGGATGGCTAGGAGTTTATACCGATTGGGGTTTGCAAGAGATTGGATCCCAATTCGATAGGAAACCCTAAAAATCCGAATTGGGTTGGAATCGAATTTCTGTAGTATCGGTTTGCAAGAGATTGGACCGATACTAGGGTTTCCGGTTGCAATTCCGTGCCGATACCCGTTTGCAAGAGATTGGATGGGTAGGAACTATCCCAACCTAGGTCGTGGCCCGAGTTTGCACGAGAGTGGGCTCGGGGCGCGATTGAACGATGATGTTGATCCTAATGCTAGCTTGCCTAGGCTAGGGTTTGCAAGAGATTGGAACCAAACCTAGGATAGCTATAGACCTGCAACAGCGCGAGAGTGTGAGCTAGGTTTTAAATTCAATTGCAACTAGTTCATCCAAAATTTTATTCTAGCAATTTTGATACCAATGAATCACATTTACGAGATACGGTGAGTAGCGGGAATTCCCCATTCCCTAGGCGTCTTTATTTGATTTGATATCTTCGTACTTTGTCTGACGATTGTGACAGGATCGCCAAAGGCAAATTTCTCTCTTTTCTGTTCTTAATAGCCAGGTTGATTGGAGCAAGCACTTTCATTCGTCCTCCCTGTGTTCGATAACCCGCTCGCCGCTACACCGTGCGCTTGCGGTAAAACTACAACCGTTCTTCGTGTTACATTTCGGAGCGATCAAGTTTTTGGCGCCGTTGCCGGGGAGGCGATTGCGTTTGATCTTACCACCCTAGCTATTTCTTTCTTTTTATTTTATTTCTTTATTTTTGTCTAATCCTTCCATTGTGCTAATCACTTCTTTGAAACTTTGTTTTCCCGTGCATGAACACGAGATCAACGGCGGACCATGAAGCTATATTATTTGATCCCGAGATTGAGCGTACTGCGCGGAGAATCAGAGCGGAGAGAAGACAAGATCCGGAAGGGAGGTTTATGACCAACCTGGAAACTGCAGAACAATTAGCGGCAAGAATGGCGAGGATTATTTCTATTCGAGATAGGCTCCGGCCTAAGGCCTCTTCTACAACCTCATCCATTGCCATGCCGGAGTTGGCGGCTGACAAGAACTTTGAGCTGAAGACTGGACTAGTGGTTCTGATGCAGCAGGATCCATTTCATGGGAATGCCCATGAAAATCCCCACTACCACATCCAGTTATTTTTGTCAAAGTGCGCCACATTTCAGATGACGGGGGTCTCCATCGATGCCATCAGACTGCGACTCTTCCCCTTCACACTAAAGGACAAGGCACTTTATTGGTTGAGAACGCAAGCTGAGGGAGTCTTTACCACATGGGACGAGTTGGCGAGTGCATTCATTGACAAGTTCTATCCGCCCTCCAAGACGGTAAAGATTCGGAGTGCTCTTATGTCCTTCAATCAAGGACCCCAAGAGACACTCTATGAGGCTTGGGAGCGTTTTAAAGATCTGCAGCATCAGTGCCCGCACCATAGCATTGAAGATTGGGAGCTAGTTCATAGCTTCTACAATGGTCTCCAACCGGGGACCAAGCAAATTATTGATGCCGCGGCGAATGGTGCTATCTTATCAAAGACTCCCGAAGAAGCTACGGCCCTAATTGAGGAGATGGCCTCAAACAATCAACAATGGGGCGACGAGCGAGGACACTCTACGTCCTCCTTGAAGCCGTCTAGCATCTATGAAGCGAAGGCCGTAGCGGAGCTGACAAGCAAGTTTGATTCTCTCCACAAAGTAGTGGAGAGACTGGAGAAGTTTATCACGGAGCCCCAAGGAACCCCTTCCACCTCCGCGCCAACGAATCAAATGTGTGATTGGCAAGACCAATCTCAAGCTATGTATTTGGGAGGAGAGCAAGGAGAGGGATCCTTGGAGCAAGTTCAATATGTCGCGGGGAACCAAGGATATTGGGCCAATCCGGCCACTAGAAACCATCCCGGTTTCTCTTATGCCAACAATGAAGGAGCTTTGAACCCGCCGCAACAACCACCTCAACAAGCTCGACCACCACCACCACCCCAACAACAACACTATCCGCCGAGGGGGCCTCCACAACAAAATTTCCAACCAAAGCAACAAGTTCCACCCTATAGGCCGCCCAGATACAATCACGGGTGGAGAAATCAAAACCCTCCACAAGCTCAACAACGATCCGACTTCGAAGCTAGAGTGGAGGAGTTTATGGTCGAGCAAAAGAAAGTCAACGCTTCCTTGAAGGCGGGCCAAGACTCCCTTATAACCGTTGTAGCTCAAATCTCGGAGCAATTGGCGTTGCTCAATCGGAATGCTCAACAATTGCCGGCTCAACCCGAGCAAAACCCACGGGGCAACACCGGCCACATCAATGCCGTGGTTGCCGTTGCAACTAGAGGCGGGAAGGACACCACCCCCGCCATGATTCCTACCGAGGAGCCCGTGGAAGAGAATGTAGAGCCAATTGAGCCGGTATTTGAAGTTGAGAGGGAGAAAGAGCCGCAAGAAAAGGAGAAATCTAGGGCGGAGCAATTGATTGAGGAGAGGTGCTTTATGCCACCGGTCCCATTCCCCCAAAGGCTTGCTAGAGCAAAAATGGAGAAAAGGCTAGCAAAGTTTCTCGAGTATCTGAGAGGGGTTAGCCTCAACATTCCCTTCCTCGACGCCATCGTGGAAATCCCCACATATGCTAAATTTTTAAAGGATTTGATTTCGGGGAGAAAGAGGAAGGAGAAAATTATGCTCGCCGAGGAGGGCTCTTGGTTCACCAAGAGAGAGAAGGAGCCGGCCAAATTCAAAGATCCGGGGAGTTTTCGAATTCCTTGCACCTTGGGCGGCGTCCCTCTACAAAAGGCGTTGGTGGATTTAGGGGCTAGTGTTAGCCTCATGCCTCTCTCCATGTTCCTAAGGCTAAACACCGGGACGAAGTTGAAGCCTACCGACATGCGGATACAATTAGCCGATGGAAGGATCACAAGGCCGGTAGGAATCTCCGAGGACATCCTGCTACAAGTCCCGGGGGGCATATGCTTGCCATGCGACTTCGTGATCATGGACGTTAAGGAGGAGGGAGATACGTCATTGATACTTGGGCACCCGTTCCTCGCCACTGCCGGTGTCATTGTCGACGTGTGAGAAGGTACCCTAACATTGAACGTCGGCAACATCGAGGTGGAGCTTTATATTCCTAAGGCAATGAAACATATGCCTTACCATGAGGAGCTTGACTACATGGACCTCCTTGACGAGGTAATTGAGGAGGCGATCCCCCATTCGATCGGCGCTCTATTTAACGAGGATTTCGAGGAAGGCCCGGATTTAGGCCAAGATGAGAAGATAAATGATTCCCCTGACTTCTCTGCTGAAATTGATGAAGGCGACGCTGATGTCGCAAGGATTCGAGAGCTCTGCAAGCTCTCGAAATTGAAGTCTCCGAAGAAAGCTCCGCCGATACGGAAATCGGCGTCACCGGTGAAACCGAGGAACGGAGCAAACGCAAGCTTGTGGGAGCCTCCCCCCAACACTATTCGAGACTAGAGACCACCGAGGGAGAACACGCCGCCGCAACTTTCGAATCCAAGCGTTCTCCCCGGAAAGTTTGACGGGTGCATCTCATATGCACCAAACATCCCGCATTAATTGAAAATCATAGGGGGTCGAGCTCACGACCTTAAACGAGCGCTTGTCGGGAGGCAACCCGACGGTTATTGCTTTATTTTCACTTTTCTTTTACTTTTGTTTTAGAAATTTTTAGTGTTTTGAGTCGTTCGCCCAAAAATTTTGTGATAACGGGTCCTATTTTTCTTGACAGGAGAGGTGAACGAGGTACCCATCATTAGGAGGATGAACGATGCGACGAGGAGCGCCCCAGGAAGGCGCTCGATGCTTAGGAGGAAGATGAAATCGACTGGAGGAAGAAAAACGGAGTTTAAAGCCCAAACGAAGACAAACAGCAGAAAACAAGGCTCACTCGGCCGAGTATACTAGTCACTCGGCCGAGCACACAAGTTCGTCCGGCCGAGCCGCTCACGAACGAGGGAAGTCTGCTGTACCCAACTCTCTGTTTATTTTCCTGATTTCAGTATAACTGCTACTCGGCCGAGTATATATATTCACTCGGCCGAGTAAAACTGATACGCTCCTAGGGCGAGTCTTGCCGAGTAGCTTGAGCCACTCGACCGAATGGACTTCCTCCACTTTGCCGAGGGTGGCAAGGCCACTCGGCCGAAGCATAAGCGGGGAGGAATTTTTCCGTTGAGCTACTCGGCCGAGCGACCTAGTCACTCGGCCGATTCGTAACTTTTGCTATAAAAGGGGTCGCTGGGGGCTCGTTTTTCGAAACGAGTTAAAATCGATCGCCCCCGACTTTTCGCATCCCCCAGCGCCCGAACCCTCCCCACTCGCCCGACCTCGCATCCGACGTCGGCGCTCGGCCACCCACTGCCGGCCAAGCCGTCGCCGCTCCTCGCCCGAGTCGCCGCCGGCGGCCACGCCTCCGGCCACCTCCAGTATCGCCGATTTTCACCTATTTCTCCTCTTTTGTGTATTTTTTGACGATCCATGTGCTTAACGAACCCCAACCCCAAATTAATTTCTATTTCTATCTATTATACCCCTAATGCTGCATACGTTTTGAATATTACTCGCTGATATCTCTGTTTCATGCGCAGGTTATTTTTGGGAGCTTAGGGGAGCCCAGGGGAGCTTCCAGGGACTGATTTGGGTTACGTGGAGGCGTCATCTTCGCACGCTTCCATAGCTTTGCACTCGCGGCGTGTCGTGATATATTCTTTCCTTTATTTTACACACGCCGCATTTTTATTGGTTTTGGTGAGCGCTCGGGGCCCATATGCCGCCCCGGACACGGCTGCGGTTGAGGAGAGCTTCCGCCAAGCGGAAGCGGTCGGATGATGCCGGCCCCTCCCACGAGGTGGAGGACTCTCCTCCGCCTTCTCCACCACACCCCGTTCACCACGCACGGCCTGCAGGCCCCACACACCCCGCACAGCCTGCAGAGCCCGCATAGCCCATACACCCCGCACAGCCACTCCCTACCTTTCCACAGCCACCACCTCCGGCTCCACTTATCGGGCCACTGGGGATCACGTTCCGGAACGACGCACACCGCGTCGCTTTCGAGCGTATCTCCCAGCGCTCGATCGTAACCTCCAGGTTTGCGCACCTTACAGACCTAGGACGCCTGGGGGTACTCGAGGGGATGCTCACGTTGTACGACAACGTGGGCTGGCGAGATTTCTTCCAGGTGTCGGCGGACACGTTTATCCGTCCGACACTTGAGGTTCTTAGTTCGATCGCCCGGACCGACGAGGGATGCTCGTTTCGGTTCATGGACCGAGAGGGCCAGGTCACTCTCGGTATGATGAGAGCTTTCTTCTCGTGGCCCGATGTCCCCGGGGCCGACCGAGGTTACGCCCCCACCCAGATCCCCCCACCTTCCTTCGATGCCGGCGCCTTCTGGGCCCGGATTACGGGTCTTCACGCTGCCTTTGACCCTAGTAGGGCCAAGGCCTCGGCCATTGTCCATCCCTGCCTCCGTATAGCTCAGCGCCTTATGGCGACGACCTTTTTGGCGAGATATGAGCCGGGTACGATGTCTACGCCGGAGCTCTATATGCTCTACGCGATGACACGGCCCAGAGCTCTATCTAGGGATGGCGATGAGTTGGTCCCCGCCGTCGTGATTGATGTCGCAGCTTGGTTTTTGGACCGCATCATCGTATCGGTGGGCGATCGCTCACCGATATGCTGCGGCGGCCTGATCACCTTTCTCGCCCTTATGACCGGTGAGGATTTTCCAGATGACCTGCGACGAGCACCGGGCCCCACTTCACTGTCCATTGATGTTATGGCCCGGATGAAGATGCTTCGTCCGCACGGTGAGCGACACTGGGTCTGGCTGCACGGCCCCTTCGGTGCCGATTACATGATTCTTCCGAGCCCAGCTCGGACTCAGATTGCACCGGCCCAGGTGGACTGGCTCCATGCGATGGATGTTCTGATCCCGACCGCATACGTGCTCGAGGCTGAGGAGGCCGAGCAGGCTCACACTGCCCACGCTGCCCCCGCAGACCCTGTTGCACCTGCCGAGCCCGCTGCCCCTGTTGACCCCGTGGCCCCTCAGCCTATCCCTGATACTTCCGCTGCTCCCGACACCTCTGTCCACACCTCTGTCGGTGTCGGGAGTACCCTCGCTGAGCCCACTGCCACTGCTTCCACGCCTGTCACCTCCACCACTGGCCCTCTGTCTGCCGAGCCCGTATCCTCTGCCCCACCCGAGCGCCCGCCGACTATAGTTGAGTGCGGAGAGCTCTCTTTTGCCACCGTCGTTGAGACCGTGGTCTCCGCCTCTGTCTCCACTGCTGCTGTATTCTCTGAGAGTGTCGTGGTGTCTGTCCACACTTCTGTGTCACCGACCTCTCTGGCCACCTCGTTGCCACTTTTGTATTCTTCTTTCGTTGCTGCTGCCTCCACTTCTCACCAGCCGGTGCCCCGGCCTCACACTAAGGCTAGGCCCACACTTGCGAGCGTAGCACCTTTCGTTCCCCTACCTGCTGAGCCCGTCACCTACGCCACCAAAGTACGCCAGCCCCGACCTGCACAGCCCAGACCGGTGCGTCCCTCTGCACCACCTCCCCCCGAAACTGTACTTCAGAGCATTCGTGCTCTCGAGGGGGCGGTGAGTGGCCTCAGAGGCGACCTTAGGACCCTGTCCGCCACCGTCACTGCGATGGCTGGCCGCTTCGACCTGCTTCCACACATTCACTACTGCCTTACCCAGGTCCTGGAGCGACTCCCCCGTACCCGTACCCACCCCGCAGGTTCCCACCCCCACTCCTACCCACACCCAGCCTGCTTCCACTTCCACACCCACACGCGCTCAGCAGCCTGTACCACCACCTCCTCCTCCTCCTCCGCCTCAGGACGGAGACGGCGCAGCCCCACCTTCTTAGGCACCCTTGATGCCATCGATTCTTTTTACCGTTGTGCTGCCCGTCTCTGCTGGGTCCTGTTGCATTTTGCACACCCCCCCTCCCCTCACTGTTTTTGGGTACACATCTTCTTTACATATCTTTATATATCTTTTTTGGGAGAGAGGGAGAGTTTTTGGTGTCACACCTTTATATCTGTATCACTCCTATATCTGCATGCATCATGTCCACATCATATTTTTCGTTTCATTATTTTTTTTATTTTTCCTCATGCATGCATCCTCACTTACCCCTCACATTACTTGTCTCTCGGTGTGAAACACTTTGCACATTGAGGACACTGTGCCATTTAGCTTGGGGGAGTGAGTTCTCACGTTCTTTTCGATTTACCACCTTTATTTTTAGTTTTTTCACGCCATTTTCCGCTTTTACACTTATTTTCATCATTTTTTCTTTTATTTTACCATGCATCACGTTTTTCTTATTTTTCTGTGTGCCGCATTGTAAATAGTTTTATTTTCCCCTTTATCTTTATTTCTTTTTCATCTCATGCTAGAGATGACTTTTCTGTGATGATGATGACGTGGAGTTAGCTTCTTCTATATGCATGCTATATTTGTCATGTCTTAGACGTTATTTCTGATATCATATGCTGTGATTTGCCTTGCATTTAGAGATAATAACCCACACTTTTTCCACATGAAAATGGATGAAATTTTATTATTAGCTGAGTCTGAATATTCATATGTATGCTATCGCAGAAAACACACCAAGATTCACGCATTGAATGCTTATATCTGGAGTACCGTTTTCTTTTCCTATATCACTTCTATATGCATGATTTGTACATTTCACTTCAGGATGATTGAATGATGTTAGCTATGATAAATCTGGATTAGTTTAGCTTTTTGTGATTGAAACTGAGTAGATTAGATTACCCTGCTGAAGTTGTCGTGCACGTCTTATAGAGTGAACTGAGAGATATATTTATTTCTTTCTCCACAAATCTTGAACATCATTTCTCTATTTTAAAATCATTGGTGAATCTCCCCTTAGCGATTCTATTATATGGCATTTCCCCCGCTATTAATTCCTAGCTCCAAATTTCCCAAAACCGCAGGCGCAACCCGTGTATTGAGTCAAGTAGTCAATCCGAAGCAATTACTTACGAAACCAAGTTGGCAACCTACTCATTCTCTCAAAGAAAGAAAATTTTTTTTGTATGTTCTTACTTCTCTTTGAGTTGGGATCATTGTGTATATATGTTATTTGAAAAAAAAAACAAAAAACAAAAAAAAGAGAAAAAGAAAAAAGAAAAGAGGAAAGAACCTCAATAAAAGATCTCATCTCATGTTCTCTCTTTCTTCTCTCTTTTTGTATTTATTTTCATTATTTTTGGAGCTTTATAAAAATGGGGATGTAAATATTTTTTATGCCACCACGCTTATAGATAAGCTTGGGGGAGGGAATCCAATGATGTGTGAGAGAGTGACTACTTGACGTTGCACGACAACCTAGGCTAAGTAATATTCTATACTCGGTGAGATTATTTTTAGCTTTACGAAGTCCAGAAATCCATGCCTAGCACTCATTTCAGGAAATCCATGCTTATCTATTCTTTCTACTCTACGGTGTGATATTCTTATACTCCTCATAGAAAGCGTTCAATTGAAAAGTGTGTGATCCGCGATTTGTATACCGCTTTAAATGATTCAGACGATGTTAATTCTAAAATTATTCCGTTTTTCATGATTATATCGTTGTTCGTGGGTTTTCTATTTCTATTTGCACTATTATGCTATGATATCGAAATAAAAATTCTTTGACATGTGTTTTTCATTCGGTGCATGCTATATGAGTAAGCAAAACCCACGTCCTAAGAAAATGATCTAGCAGCTTCCCTCTTCGCTTCTTTCTTTCTTCCTTGTTTTTATTTCGTTTTTCGTTTTTCTTCGTTTTTCATTTTTCGTTTTTCGCCGTTTTCGTTTTCCGAATCCACCGGGTTCGCCTTTTACTTACCTTCCTCGAGGACGAGTAAGAGGTAAGCTTGGGGGATTTTGATCACTCCTTATTTTACACTTTTTTCCCGCATGTTTGCATGCCATTTTGATCGCTCAAATCATGTTTTTCACGATATATCGACGATATTGCGATGCTTTTCACGATTTGTTGTTTTTGTCGCATTTCAGGTGATTTGGAGCGATTTGGAGTGATCTCGAGATACGCCTACTCCAGAGTGTCACCGATAACCTCCCCGAGGGGTATTTTGCCATTGGAGAGGAGCGGAAGAAGAAAGAACGTCGCAGGAGCGACGAGGAGGCCAAAACAAGCTGTTTGGGCATTTTTGGTGTCTCACTCGGCCGAGTGAAGGAGTCACTCGGCCGACCAGCGAGACACCGCTCGGCCGACCTGATCGGACACGCTTTATGTGTGCACTCAGCCGAGCAACGGAAGCCACATCGGCCGAGTGACGAGACCCCGTCCGCCTGAGTGGCGCTCAGACGAAGCCATTCAAAAATCGCCAACTTACTGTTTTTCGTCTGCCTGAGCTTCAGAAGACCCACTCGGCCGAGTGGCAAATGCCGACCGCCCGAGTACTAAGAAGCCATCGGCCGAGTGACGACATCTCACTCGGCCGAGCGACTCCCGAAGTGAAGACCCCCGAAGACCCAGACTTACTGGAAATATACAGGGTTTCTCACTCGGCCGAGCGACTTTTGTCACTAGGCCGAGTGCGACGCGCTGCCTGTAGCGAAAATTGCGGATTTCAGGCTGCGCAGGGGCATTTTGGTCACAGTTTTTTGGACGATTTTGGGGGGTATTTAACCCCTGTTTTTACCCTAGTTTTAGAGAGCTTTTCTCTTTAATTTTTGCAGCTTTTTAGATTAACTTTTTAGCTTTTATTCCTGTGATTGGAGAGGAGACCAAAGGTTGATTTTTGTTGGATTATTGGAAGAACTCCATTGGTTTGCCTCTCTCTCCTCTAAAAATACTATTTTTATTGCTTATCTCAATATTGTGATGAATTCTCTTGTCAATTCCATTGATTATTTTTGTACTTGTGCTATGAATTGTGAGTAGTCTCCATGTCTTGGGGCGTGGGGATGAACCCTACGAGCCCAATTTCAGATTTGTGATGAATTGGTAGAAATTTTGCTAGAATTGCTATTAGGGTTAGATTGGGATCGATTTATTACGGATGGCTAGGAGTTCATACCGATTGGGGTTTGCAAGAGATTGGATCCCAATTCGATAGGAAACCCTAGAAATCCGAATTGGGTTGGAATCGAATTTCCGTAGTATCGGTTTGCAAGAGATTGGACCGATACTAGGGTTTCCGGTTGCAATTCCGTGCCGATACCCGTTTGCAAGAGATTGGATGGGTAGGAACTATCCCAACCTAGGTCGTGGCCCGAGTTTGCACGAGAGTGGGCTCGGGGCGCGATTGAACGATGATGTTGATCCTAATGCTAGCTTGCCTAGGCTAGGGTTTGCAAGAGATTGGACCCAAACCTAGGATAGCTATAGACCTGCAACAGCGCAAGAGCGTGAGCTAGGTTTTACATTCAGTTGCAACTAGTTCATCCAAAATTTTATTCTAGCAATTTTGATACCAATGAATCACATTTACGAGATACTGTGAGTAGCGAGAATTCCCCATCCCCTAGGCGTCTTTATTTGATTTGATATCTTCGTACTTTGTCTGACGATTGTGACAGGATCGCCAAAGGCAAATTTCTCTCTTTTCTGTTCTTAATAGCCAGGTTGATTGGAGCAAGCACTTTCATTCGTCCTCCCTGTGTTCGATAACCCGCTCGCCGCTACACCGTGCGCTTGCGGTAAAACTACAACTGTTCTTCGGGTTACATTCCGGAGCGATCAAATGGCTTCCACCCATTTAGAGACGTAGTCCACGGCTAGTAAGATATACTTGTTTCCTTTGCTTGACGGAAATGGTCCCATGAAGTCCACTCCCCAACAATCAAATAGCTCAACTTCTAGAATGGGCCTCATCGGCATCTCGTTTCGCCTTGATATATTTTCGGTCCTTTGGCATCGATCGCATCCCTTGACGAAGTCATGCGTATCCTTGAACATGGTCGGTCAAAAGAATCTGCATTGCAATATCTTAGCGGTGGTCTTAGATGAGACGTGGTGTCCCCCGCATGGCATACCATGGCAATGCAAGATGATAGACGTGGCCTCCTCCTTGGAAACACATCTCCGAATAAAACCATCCTTGCAAATCTTGAAGAGATACGGATCTTCCCAAAAATAATTTCGTACTTCATGCATAAACCTCCTCTTTTGTTGCGTGGGCATTCCGTATGGTTTTATCCCACAAGCCAAATAATTGACGAAATCCGCGTACCAAGGCACTTCTCCGGGTCTTATGGCATATAGCCTCTCATCAACAAAGGTGTCATCGATAGGTGGGCTCTCGTCCTCCTCGCCGCGAACAAGCCTAGATAAGTGGTCTGCCACTACATTGTCCGTCCCTTTCTTGTCCCAAATCTCCAAGTCAAATTCTTACAACAAAAGTATCCACCTTATCAATCTTGGTTTTGCCTCTTTCTTACTTAGAAGATACTTCAATGCCGCATGGTCGGTGTGGACAATAATCTTGGATCCAAGGAGGTATGAACGGAACTTCTCGATGGAGTAGACAACCGATAAAAGCTCTTTCTCGGTGGTAGTATAATTTTTCTGCGCGTCGTCCAATGTCTTGCTAGCATAGAATATAGCATGAAGCTTCTTGTCTTTCCTTTGTCCTAGCACCGCTCCGATGGCGTGGTCACTTGCATCACACATGAGCTCGAAAGGAAGGCTCCAATCCGGCTGTTGTATGAAGGGGGCGGAGATGAGTGCTTCCTTCAACGTATTAAATACTTGCAAGTACTCTCTTGAAAAGACAAAGGGGGCATATTTAGCAAGTAAGGAAGTAAGTGGTCGGGCAATTAGGGCAAAGTCCTTGATAAAGCGACGGTAAAACCCCGCATGACCAAGGAAGCCTCTAATGCCTTTACATTAATAGGAAGAGGGAGTTTTTCGATTACCTCGACTTTAGCCTTATCAACCTCAATCCTTCGAGAGGACACAAGATGCCCAAGCACTATCCCCTCGATGACCATAAAATGACATTTTTCCCAATTAAGGGTGAGATTGTTTTGTTGGCATCGTTTGAGGACTTTTGTAAGATTAGCCAAACAAGAATCAAACTCACTCCCATACACAGAAAAGTCATCCATGAAGACTTCCATAATATTTTCAATGTAATCAGAAAAGATTGATGTCATGCACCTTTGAAAAGTAGCGGGAGCATTGCAAAGTCCAAAGGGCATCCTATGATAGGCATATGTACCATAAGGACATGTGAAAGTGGTCTTTTCTTGGTCGTCTTCATGCAAGGGAATTTGAAAGAACCCCGAATACCCATCCAAATAACAAAAGTATTTATGTTTAGCAAGTCGTTGAAGCATTTGATCAATGAAGGGTAATGGGTAATGGTATTTCCTCGTGGCTTTATTTAACTTTCTATAGTCAATGCACATTCGCCATCCCGTGACGGTGCGTGTAGAAATGGGTTCTCCCTTATCGTTTTTTACAACGGTCATTCCCCCTTTTTTAGGAACGACGTGAATGGGGCTAACCCACCGGCTATCAGAGATAGGGTAAATAATGCCGGCTTCAAGTAATTTGAGAATTTCTTTCTTAACCACCTCCTTCATATTAGGGTTCAACCGCCTTTGAGGCTCTATTGAGGTGGCTTCAATGTTTTCCAAGTGGATTCTATGCGTGCAAAGCCTAGGGCTTATTCCTTTAAGGTCAGAGATGGTGTAGCCAAGCACATCTTTGTGACTCCTAAGTACATCTAAGAGTCTTTCTAGTTGATCATGGTTGAGGTGGGCGTTAACAATAACCGGGTAGGTCAATTTATTACACAAGAAAGCATACCTTAGATTTGGTGGTAATTGTTTAAGCTCTACCTCAGGCGGCGTTGTATCCTCTACTTCCTCTGCTTGTGAGAGTTCGGCTTCCTCATCAATATCTGAGTCTAGTTCTTGCTCATGCGGGGCGCTCTTGTGTGGAGGCTCAGATTCACTTATTAGCGAGAACGGTGCATCGGAATAGACACTGCACACCCCCGTGTGGGCATGGATGGGATCGCCATTGTGCTCCGGTCCAAGCTTTTCAATGCATGTTCCGTCCTTTTCAAAATATAACTTGCCGTCCCTCACATCAACTCTGATGTTGCCCTCTATAGTCCCTTCCGGGGAGATTTGATCCATCACAAAAATGGCAAATTGTTGTTCAATGGGGTCCTCATATCAACGGCGAATGCCCCTGTGGCATGGACCTCATCAACAAGTTCTTTAAGAAGGCTTGCAAAGGAGTCATCATCTCCCTGGCTTGACTCAGTCATTAACATTGCCTCCCCCATGTTCCTGTTAAGATCTTATGGAGAAATCTGGGAAAGCAAGTAAATTGGGCAGCAAACAGAGTCAAAAAGGAAAAATAAAGAAAGAAAGATGGATAGATGATGAGAGATAACCGGGTGATCAAAATCAAAAACCGTCAATAGCACCTCCCCGGCAACGGCGCCAAAAACTTGATCGTCGCCCGGTGTGCACACGCAACCGGGACGAGCGACTCGTAGTCTTACCGCAAGCGCACGGCATAGTGGCGAGCGGGTATCGAACTCAGGGAGGGACAGTGACAGTGTCTCGTTCTAATCACCTAGCTATCGAAATGGTTAAGAATAATACGGGGTAAAATTGTCACAATCGTTCGTATATCGATGGAAATATCAATGAAATAAAATGCCTAGGGATAGGGAATCCCCGCTACAAACCGTATCTCGTCGTTGTGATTCGTAGGTTACACCATTTCTAGACTTGAATTTTAGGTGAACTAGTTGCAACTAAATGTGAAACCAAGCTCACGCTCTCGCGCTATTGCCGGTCTATAGCAAACCTAGGTTAGGGCCCAATCTCTTGCAAACCCTAACCTAAGCCGCTAGCATTAGGATCGACATCATCGTTCAATCGTATCTCGAGCCCACTCTCGTGCAAACTCAAGCTACGATCTAGGTTGAGATAGTTCCTACCCGTCCAATCTCTTGCAAACGGGTATTTGTATAGAAATACGATTAAAAACCCTAGCCTTGGTCCAATCTCTTGCAAACCAATTCTAGAAAATTCCAATCGTAAATCTAAATCGAATTTCTAGGGCTTCCTATCAATTGGGACCCAATCTCTTGCAAATCCCAATCGATATGAATCCCTAGCTATCCGTAATAAATCGATCCCAACCTAACCCTAATCAATTCTAGCAATAATTTCACCAATTCATCACAATTCGGAAATAGGGTTCATAGGGTTCATCCCCATGCCCTAAGACGATAAAACTACGTACTAATCATTATGCAATTCATAAGAAATTCAATAAAAAATTCAGCACAAATCATTGCAATAGAGTGATTATCAATAAAAATGGAGTTTTTGACAAGAAAAGAGACAAACCAATGAGAATCCAATAGCATCCAACAAAAATCTCCTTTCTAATCTCTCAAAAAGCCTAAATCTAATTAACTAAAAAGCTCTCTAAAAGGCTGTAAAAAGTATCAAAAAGTTCTTCTAAACTAGGGCAAAAACTGGGTTTAAATACCCCTCAAAATCACCCAGAAATTCGTGACAAAAATGCCCCTGCGCAGCTCAAAAATCACAGTTTACGCTACAGACGGGGCGGCTCACTCGGCCGAGTGACAAACCCTGTACAATTACAGTAAGTTTGGGATTTTGGGGGTCTGTCTTCGGAAGGTGACTCGGCCGAGTGGTTTTACTCACTCGGCCGAGGGGCAATTCTTGCTCGGCCGAGTGGAAGCTCTAAAAGCCTGTAAAATAACAGTAAGTCGGCCGTTTTCGAAGCGTCTGTTCTCATGCCAATTGGGCCAGGGGGTTTCCATGCTCGGCCGAGTGGACTATCGTCACTCGGCCGAGTGCACGCCTATTTTCTTCTGTTGATGCGTGTCCGGTCTGGTCGGCCGAGTGGTCTTCTTGCTCGGTCGAGTGGGTAGTTCACTCGGCAGAGTGAGATGCTGCAAAGGCCCAATCTTCGTCTTTTCGCTTCCTCGTCGCTCCTACGACGTTCTTTCTTCTCCCACTGGTCTCCCATCACCGAATAACCCTCAAAAGAGCCTCGGGTGACACTCCGGAGTGGGTGCAAATCCTCTTGATCTCAAAATCACTCCGAATCGCTCCATATCTCCTGAAATACGATAAAAACAAGAAATCGTGAAAAGCATCGCAATATTGTCGAATAATCGTGAAAAACGCGATATGAGCGATCAAAGTGGCATGCAAACATGCAGAAAAAGGGTATAAAATACGGAGCGATCATTAATCTCCCCCTAATTTGGTGCATCACTTAAGCACCATCAACTCTATTTGAATGAACATCTTTGCAAATCAAGGAGTTGGTTGGGTTGGTATCCCATTATTCTTGGAGCTAAATTTTGATTTGTTGTTCCTTCTCTTATTCTTGAGTACCTGAAGATAAAAATATCCTTCCATGGTACCCAAGATCATTGGGTCCTAAGAGATTAGACCTTTGGAAGCCAAGTCCAATTGGACTTAGACTTCCCAACAAAATCATCATTGTGCACAACATTCATGAAATACGAATTAATATACGCTTGTTTTTCATGCATGCTTGTGTCCTTCGGCCCCAAATAGTGAATTTCTTGGGAGCCCTAGTCCTATTGGGAGCATGTGCATGTTGTTGATTTCTATGTGATGCATGTGGCCTACGAGGAAGTGGCCTAGGATATGCAAGACGTGGATAAGCATATGGCACATGATGAAATGGTGCACGATGATAATTGTTCATATGACAGTAATGTGGATGAACATATGCATGTGGAGGAACACGTGCGTGAGTATGTCCCACATGGTGTGCACGTGCTCGTGGACGTGGAGCATAGAAACCATCATACGTGTGAACATATGGAGTAGGAGGTGTGTTCCTACGTGGCATAGCATTGGTGTACATAAATGCATGACCCTTCTTTGGAGGTCCACCCAAAGTGGGTTTCTTTCCAAACTGGGGTGTGTACCTAATGGAAGCACCATTGGTAGATGAACTACCCATGGAGTGTTTACTCTCACTAGTTGAGGCATCGGAAGTTGGCCTTACAAAGGTAGTGGACGATTTGGATGAGTCTCCCATCTTATACCCCAAGCCAATGTGATGATTGGCCGGAAGTAAGTCATTTAGGATATTATCCAAATGTCCCTTACCTTTATTGAATTTATTAATTCGGCCTAATGTGCACCTATACTTCTCGGTGAGAGAATGCATAGAAGCATCCAAGGTGGACATTTGCGATGTGAGTGCATAAACACGAGACTTGAGATTCTCGTTCTCAATATTAAAAATTGAGTTTTGAGAGATCAAATCCGCTATTTCGTGTTCATCCGAATTCTCAATATGAACATGCTCAAGTTGAGATTTGAGATTTACAATCTCATTTCTCAACCCTTCAACAACGGTGTCGTTGATGATGATGATAGGCTTAGGTGACGTTTGGAGACTAGTTACCTCATCGTTAATCTTAATATATCTAGTAGCCAATTTAGAAAACTTAGACCAAAGTTGTTCGTTAGCTAATCTAAGTTCATCCATAGTTACCTCATCGCCTTCATCCTCGCTTTCATCGGAAGAGGTCTCTTGATCATATTCCTCTCTTTCCATGAAGCACATGCGTGCTTTCTCCACTCGTTCATCATCCGACTCTCCACTTGAGGAATCATCTTCAGAGTCGGTAAATGAGCCGACAAGCCCTTTCTTGTACCCCTTCTTGTACTTTCTCGACTTGTCGTACTTGGATGCCTTCCACTTTTCCTTGTGTTTGTTTAGAGAACAATCCGGCTTGATGTGTCCTGGCTTGTTGCATTTATAACACAAAGGAGTGGAGGCATTAGTCGAAATAAATTTTGATTTATTCTTGAACTTACCTTTTCGGAAGAATCGGTTGAACTTCTTTGCCAAATCGGCCAAAGCTTCTATGTCCAACTCGTCTTCCGATTCTTCATCATCGGTAGATGTAGATGGAGCGGCCTTGAACACAATTGTCTTTTTCTTTGGTTCTTCTTGCTTCAAGTATGCCTTCATCTTGTCATGCATCTTGATCTTGCTATCCTTGCATACCTGATGAGACATCAAGGTACTCATTAGTTGAACGGCGGTATATTTATTCATATCGTTACCTTCCTCGATGGCGTAGGTGCGCTTTTCCCAACTCGAAGGAAGTCTGTCAATAATCTTCGCGACTTTCTCCTTTTGGGTATAGATCTTCCCAAGGGCTTCCAACTCATTGGATATGTCCACGAAGAGAGCATAGTACTCCTTTATACTTTCACCCTATTCCATATGAAATAACTCGAATTCTTTGTTAGCAACAACGAGTTTAGAGTCTCTTACCCTACTCGTTCCTTCATGCAAGATGCGGAGTGAGTTCTAGATTTGATATGCACTCTTACATGTGCATATCTTGTTGAAGTCTTCGGGCTCCAACGCACATTGCAAGGCATTCATTGCCTTGGCATTGGTTACCTCCGCGGCGACCTCCGCGGTAGTCCACTTCGCGAAATCTTCTTCGGCGGGCTCGATATACTCCGTCATCGTGGCTCTCCATAGTGAAGTGCTCCGGAGGAACGTTTCTATCCGGCATTTCCAGTACCTATAATTGGTACCGTTGATGAAAGGAGGCCTAGTTGAGGAGTGTCCTTCCATCACCGAAGAAGCTCCTTCACGATTCTTGAAGACGCTGTAATCGATTGTCATAGCTATGAACTTGGCTTTGATATCAAATGTAATGCCCTACGTAGCTACTGCACAAGTACTAGAGGGGGGGGGTTGAATAGTACTTTAGAATAATCAAGAGTATAATTCCTAATTATTGTGCAAACACAAACAACAATGCGGAATAACTACGAACAACAAGAATAAGACAATGCAAACATGCGATATAACTGGTTCGGATCCACCCAAGTCTCCCCGACTTGTTCCGGGTGATCCTACGTCCCAAACACCTGGATCCCCTCTGGCTACTTGAGTTAGAATCCTCTAACCCAAGTTGTGCACTATGAAATTCTTGTAGAAAAACCTCTACAAGACCAAATCATACACAAATAAAAATGTGACTCCCACAACCCGGAATCACAAACTTCTCTCACAACCGAGAGATAAACTCAAATATCAAATGAGATGAAATAGTAAAACACTTACCAACAAAATCCTATGCCTTGAGTAAAACTTACAATAATAGGGCAAGGAGGATGTTGAGAAAGAAGATGACACCAAACCCTAGCTCCACCAAGATAACCAGCAATAGGTGGCTAGGGAGAGACTGGTGACTTCGAATCAAGCTCTTGGCTTGAGTGGCTCACAATGAAGAGAATCTATCTTAAGGAATTAGGGCTCAAGAAGTTGAGGGAGAGATTCTTGTGAGAAGAGAGAGCTCAGAAATGAGATTGAATGGCTCCTCTCTTGGGTGTGAAAATGTCTCTAATATCAGCCTTGAATCCTTGGTTGGAAGCACACAACCTTATATAGGGAAGAGACAAAACGGTCACAAAATTCGTGGCAATAAATGCCCCAACGGCTCTATTCTGAAGCAGTTTAATCGGTCTAAGAAGGATCACTGACCGATTAGTTTCTCAACTAGTCGGTCAGTGATTCTTCTTGGTCCGACTAAGAGGTTGACAGCCAAGAAAGATAGTTCAGGGATTATAGAACTAGTCGGTCTAAGAAGACTTGCCAACCGACTAGTTTGTCAACTAGTCGGTCGGTGAGTGTTCTTTGACCGACTAAGCAGATGAAATCCAATAAGCTGAACACAAGAGAACTAGTCGGTCTAAGAACAAATTCCAACTGGCTAGTTTCACAACTAGTCGGTCGACTGTTGTTCTTTGACCGACTAACGATAAACAGTAGCTCAGGCTGTGAAGAAGAAGATATAACTAGTCGGTCTAAGAAGGATTCCAAACCGACTAGTTTGAGAACTAGTCGGTCGATGAACCTTCTTGGACCGACTAATTGGTCAACATGGAATGAGCAGAATTGGAGTAGGATATCTAGTCGGTTCAAGAAGGATTGCCGACCGACTAGATTGCCATCTAGTTGGTTGGTTCTTCTTCTTGAACCAACTAAGATGCATAAGAAGCCGAGGAAGGAAGCGATAAGCTTCGGGAAAGATTCTAATGGCTTCTATGACAATCCTAGCTCTAATAATGTAAGACCTACTCAAGGCTTAACATTCTATACGATGAAGCTAGAAGACAATAAATTAAACAAGACGAACCGTCTTCAAAGCTTCAATCCGAATCCCTTGACTTCAATACTGCTCCTAGAGCTTCAACGAAGCTTCAGGCACACGATCACGCGCTTTGAGAAGTCTTGAGACGTCGCTTTAGATGTTCGTAGTAATTTGGCAACGATCTCCATAACTGCGCTCACAAAGAGTTAGTTCACGATATTTATGTTTGCTCATCATCAAAACCAAATTCGGGGAACCAATACTCAACAATAATTAGATATTTTTAAAGAAAAATAAATAATTACGCATTTCAGACACAGATATTTGTTGCATTGATCGGCTAATCACCATATTAATTACAGTCCACACAGTCCCATAAAAAATAAAAATACAACTCGGAAACCCCTCGTGGGGCCCATATTCATCTGGAATGGATCTTCATCTTCGTGAGAAGTCTGCCGGTCTTGTAATTTTACAAAAATATCATCACTACATTTTTCTCTCAAAAAAAGAAAAGAATGCAAGGGAAATAATGGTGATAGCTAGCCGATCCAAAACCACAGCAAATATAAACATTCGTCGCATGCAGAAAAAATGCAGCAGGCATTTAATCATCATAGGCAGTTTAGTCATTATAGGCAATTAATCATCACAGGCAGCTTATAATGGAAATGAAAATTTTTCGTTTAATAATTATTGGACCACTGGGCAACGTCATACACCGTTAGGTTAGTTGACTAACGGCAGAGCGGTCGCAGGATCTTTCTAATTATTAAACGTATAATAATCAGAGAATCCGAATAAAATGCGAAGAGTTAGAAGCGTGTAATTTGTCCAGATTTTAACGAAAAAGAAATCGTAATTAAATCTGAAAATAATTCGAAAAATAAAAATTTTTGTGGTCAAACCCTAGTTAGGGTTTTTGGTCGCGTGAGTTGCCGCTTCTGGCGGTTAGGGTTTCCAGACACGCGCGCGCAAGGGGCCGCCGCTGCAGGCGACGGGGCCCATCCGTCACTGCGGGCGGCGGCGGGCGGGTGGGGGGGCCGCCGCTGCAGGCGACGGGATCGGCCCGCCGTCGCAGGCGGCGGGGGTCGCCCGCCGATTCCAGCGGCGGGATCGCTCGCCGTTGCGAGCGGCGGGGGTCCCCCGCCACTTCCAGCGGCTGGATCGCCCGCCGCTGCAGGCGGCGGCGGTCGCCGTACGCCGCTGCGAGCGGTTGCGGCGGTTGTGCGAGGTTGGGGGGTCGCGTGGTGGCTTCCAGCCGCGTGGCGAAGAAGAATCCCCTTAGGTTTTAATGGTTTTTGGGGAAGAAGATGATAAAAATCCGATTTATATTGGAAAAAATCCATTTTTAATCTTCAAAAAAGCGTTTTTATTGTAAAAAGTTGATTTTTAGCAATAAAAACGATGATTTTTCATTAAACAATCGATCCAAGTATTTGGATCTAAACATATGCGCATACGAATTTAGATCTAGGGAAAAGAGTTATCTCTAGATCCTACCCGCCGGATCTAGCGACGTTCGGTGAAGGAAGCCCGTTCGCGTCGCGTTCGTCCGTCGGCAAAGGTTCGGCTCAGCCTCGAGCGTGCTGATAACGTATTGTAAACTTAGTGGCTACGGAATCCGTAGCCCTGTATTTGTAGCAATAGAGTTACATAATGGGTGGATACCCAATAACAAGTTGGGCCTCCAAAAGCCCGTTTATAACAAATGTCAATAAATCTGAATATTAAGTCAGTTTTAATAGGCATGTTGAATTAGAAATCAAATGACAAAAAATCTAAATATTAATTCATGTTGTGAGTGGGGGGAGGCTTGTGGCATCCCCACCACTTATCCACCCATTACTCCACCACTCTTAATGTGGTGGAGACCTTTGGTATCCAAGGGCTCTTGGAATACCTATGTGATTTTATAAATAAATCACCATGGCTAGTTGCCATGGTTAATTCTCTCCAACAATCCTCCAATACGTTATCAGCACTTACGCTCTTCTATTTTGAGCTTTTTCTTCATGTCTCCCCTAAAAATTCCATCCCCTAATTTGTTACGCTCTTCTAATTTCTTACGCGCCAAGGAATCTCTGGTTGCGGCTGTACGTTTCGGCGTTCTTCTTGGGCGTATTCGGAGCGTGGAATTTTCTCTCTACGGATCTTCTAATTTTTCGATCGTCCCTAGATTTTTAATCTAGAGGTAATGATTTTTGATCCCGTAGATATTTACAAACAATTTTAGCTATGATTTTACATTCCTTAATCAATAGGCATGTTTAAATATAAAATAAAAATAAAAAAAATAAAAAACCAACAAACTTTTCCCCAAACCCTCGGCTTACCAGCCCTTTGTACTCCCACCGTCGTTTGCGGTTAGGGTTTTGCCCCTTAAACACCCCCGGAAGGGGGGTCTTCTGACCTGCGCCCCCCAGACGGGGGAGCCATTCCCCGGTGCCTCCCCCCTTACTGGGGGAGGTTCCTGACCTGCGCCCCCCGACCGGGGGCCTTTTGCTGTCTGGCGCCGACCCCCCCCCCCCCACGCGCGGGGGGGGGGGGGGGGTTCCCGTCGCCGCCCCCAGGCGGGGGGGGGGGGGGGGGGGGGGGGTTGGGGTGGGGGGGGGTGGGGTGGTTTCCCGTCGCCGACCCCCCAGGCGGGGGGGGGGGGATTTCCTTCTACTGCCCCCCAGTCGGGGGCCCTCCTCCGGCGCCGACCCCCCCAGGCGGGGGGGATTTCTGTCCGCCGCCCCCCCCAAGTCGGGGGCCATCTTCTGGCTCTGACCCCCTAGTCGGGGGGGATTTCTGTCCACCTGCACCGTTCACAGTAACAGAGGGGAGGGGGTGGGGCTTTGACGGGGGCTGGGGTATTTTTTTTGAAGTTGAAGGGTCATCCTCTGGTTTGGGGGTTTTTGGCTTTCCACAGCTCAAATATGGGCTTAAGGGCTCTATTCTGTTTATTTTAAATTATTTAGATAGCATGGTTGTTGGGCCTGCAGTCCATTTGTACCATGTTAATAGATTCTATGGGCCTGCAGCCCCATTTAACTTAATCATTATTTTTGCCTACCAAAATCAGGCCTGAAGCCCATTAATTCCAATTGCAATCTTCAATATGTTAAATTAAAATTTTGAAACTGGGCCTGAAGCCCAAGTATTACCAATATTTTAATTTGACTTATTTGGCCTAAAGCCAAGTTATTTCAATTGCTGTAATTATTTTGTTAATTTTTGGCAAATGGGCCTGTAGCCCAAATGTTTATAATATATTAATATGATTAATATTTATGGGCCTGCAGCCCCATTCATACTATTAATTTATTTTAATTCATTATTATGGGCATGTCGCCAAGTCTTTCATATTGCTAAAATTATAACACTATTGCATTATTATTAAATTATGGAATATTAGGATTTTTTTCAAAATATAATTATCTTTAGGATCCTGCGACCGCTCTGCCGTTAGTAAACTAACCTAACGGTGTATGACGTATCCCCGTGGTCCAAGAGATTATTATATTTTGTAGTCTATTTTTCCATGTTATATATGCATGTGTTATATACATGCGTGGTTGTATCTTTTGTGCCTGTGGCATTAATAAACTGCGTGGATGTTTATATAAGCTAAAATGTGATTTTTGGGATCGGCCAATTTGATACCATTTATATTCCTTGCAATTTTATTTTCTTTTTGAGAGAATTTGTAAGTGAGGATTATATGTATTTATGCCAAAGACCGGTGTACCAACAAATGAAGATGGAGGCGAAAATTGGAAAATATAGGGACCCATTCTAGGCTTCCAAATTGTATTTTTCTTATCTTTATGGACTGTATATTTGGACTTTAGACTTTATATTTCTTTGGGTATCTGGCCGATCCCCACATTTTACTTATTTTAATTTTTATGCGTGAATTTCAATTTTAATTAATTCATGCTTATTTTAAATTGCGTAGATAAATGGCAAAATTAGCAAGCGTCGATTTCGAGGTCCTTGATTCTGCAGTGAAAAAATTACCTGAGTTGGCGAGTGGACCTGAAGTTCCACTTGCGTTCGATGGCCCTCCTTGGCTCCATTTTGGCTCCTTCATCGGCCCCAGCAGCGACCGATGCTTCTGCTACTTCTACCAGTAGCACTCCTACCACTGTCTCCGATGTGGATAAGGCGAAAGCCATAATCTACATTAGTAAACATATAGATCGGACCTTAAAGGCCGAATACTTAACGGTAGATGACCCTAAGGAACCGTGGACAGTGCTGGAGGCACGGTATAAACATCAAATTGATGTTATATTACCGCGTGCCAGTTATGAGTAGGAAAACCTCAGACTTCAGGACTATAAGTCCGTCGCTGAGTATAATTCTGCACTTCATAATATCACCTCACGCTCGAAGTTGTGCGATGAAGAAGTGACAGAACAACGCATGTTGGAAAAGACATTTACCTCGTTTCACGAGAAAGATGCAATCCTCATGCAGCAGTATCGTGAACGCAACTTCACGAAATACTCTGATCTGATCTCATGCCTACTTAGGGCAGAGCAGAATCAAGATTTACTGCTAGCCACTCATAATTTACGTCCAGCTGGCACTGCACCTATCCCTGAAGCCCACCACGTTTCTCCCCAGAAGTGGAAAAACAAGAAGAATGCTAAAAATACCAAAGGGAAAGCTGTGATGAAGAATGGATGAGGTGCAGCACCCCAGACAAACAAAAACAATAAGGGAAAGAGAAATTTCACATGGAAGCGAAAGAACACCGACCAAGTGTCACTTCCTAAGAAGAACTAGGAGGATAAATTCCATAGATGCGGCATGACTGTCCATTGGTCCAGAAACTACCGCACTCCTCGCCACCTCCAGGATCTATATCAGGCGAGCCAGAAGTCTCTACCTGAAACAAACTTGGCAGTTGTTCAGCCGCCAACGATGTTTACTGTAAAAGACTTCGAGAACGACGACCTGCTCGATTAAGCATCATCCTTTATCTATGCATTTAAAATTCCATGTATCTTCATCTTTTGTTTGCTTTAGTACGAACTTTTATTTTTGAATGTCATTTACATTTACTCAAATAAAATTTTGTTTTTGCTTATATAGATGAAGTATGAATCTTGCATCATTAATGCGACATAGTGGGCTTCTCAATGACACTATACATGTCTCCGTAGAGGAGCAGGTGGCCATGTTCCTTCACATTGTAGGGCACAAATCAAAGAATAGAGTAATGCAAGTGGATTTTATCAGGGGAGGGGGGACAGTTAGCCGATACTTTAACAAAGTTATGGCTGGAGTGTGTTCACTACGGGATATGTACATGAAGCAAGCTCCTAATGAGACGCCACCAGAGATAGTCAATAATCAGAATTGGTTTCCTTATTTTAAGGTATGTGTGAAATTAGTTATATGTGGCAGTATATTAATTATTTTTGGTTCTTGTGATATAAAAATGCTCATTATTGATTACATTATAGGATTGCATTGGTATCATTGATGGGACGCATATAGATGCCATGCTCCCAGTGAAGCTTGTACCCCACTTTAGAGGGCGTAAAGGGGTGACGCAAAATGTGCTAGCAGCAGTTACACCAAATAAAAGATTCACATACGTACTGGCCGGGTGGGAAGGATCAGCAAACGATTTTACGGTCCTGAAGGATGCCTTGTCTATTCCTCCCCCTTGGGGCTTCGAGTTTATGAAGGTATTAGGCATACTATTACATATTTAATATATATACTGCCATACGATAACGTTGGATCATAAAATGGTTGTTTAATTTCGAATGTATGTAAATATTACCTTTGCGGTCCTGGGTATACGACTATGCCAGGTTTCATATCACCTTATAGGGGAGTTAGATACCATCTCAAGGACCATACTGATCGCGTCCCTCGTAATCACAGAGAGCTCTTCAACCTGCGCCATTCTTCATTAAGAACAAAGACCGAGTCGACATTTGGGATACTCAAGAACAAGTTTAAAATTTTGACTTCCAAGCCGCACTACCCCTTCAGAAGTCAGGTTGATACCGTCCTAGCTTGCAATGTACTGCATAACTACGTCCAAATAACAGATCCTCATGACCCGCAGCTTAATGAAGAAGATGTTGCTTAGGATGAAGACGATGGGGATGACATTGATGACCATGGTGACGCCGTTATGGATCTTTCCCAGTAGTTGCCTGTTCGTGAACAAACCGAACAAAGGGATGAATGGAAAATGCGGAGGGATCATATAGCTTGGGAAATGTGGGTGGACTACTATAACATACATAATAATGGGAACACGGAAGAGCAGGGGCTATGAGCTTCTCTTTTATATATCATTTATGTTGAACCTATGTCGTATGCCTAGAGTGTGTTTCATTGTATGACATTGATGATTATGACAGTTGATGCATAATGTGTTGGTTGGTTGAAGATAATTTACCTACTATATCAGGGTTATTAACTTATAATACATGTTGCAGGTATGGAAGGGTCATCAAATTCTGGGCAAGGCAGTGACCCAATGCAGGAGGGCAGTGCTCCATTGCCTACTTACCATGACCCTGCCTATATTCCTCAGTGGGGAGAGTTGTTGGTAGCAACGATCTATGAACTTCGTGTTTGATGATAACAAACGTGTGTGAACGTTTTTAATGTGTGTGTGTTAAGTGTTTCAGGAAAGGCAAAGCTTGAAGAGACTCATTGTGAGACGTGACCAATATGATGGGAAGAAGGCGATACTCTACTTGGTATGGTGCATATCTACTAGAGCCCATTCTTTGACTCTACCAAACCAAGTCCAAATTGTCAACCCCATTCATCCCCTCGTTATAGCCAAAATAGGTGAGAGCCGCAACTTTGTCTTATGGACATCTCTTGATCAAAACCTAAATAGGGCAGCAGCACAGTTTTTTTGTGCATATATGTTTTTGTTTTTTAGTGGGCCAAAAAATTAAGTTAAGAAGAGCAGGCCGTTTTTTTGGGGCTTCTACCAACAAAAAACCTAGTGCTTAATATTTTTTGGAAGTGGGGGGGGGGTGCTTACAGCCGTATAAGGTGAGCTCTCAAAAAGAAAAAAAACCTAATTTTTGAAGAGAAGAGAGGCTGCCGAATTTCTCAGAAGGTCTTCTTCCATTCTTTTTAAAATAGGAGCACTTTCATCTTTAATTGGTGTTGGGATCATCTCTCGATTTTTGAAAAAAAACAAGCTCATCTTTTTTTAAGGAGTTGCAAAAATTTTCCTAGGCCGAAACATTGTGTTCTCCCCCTTGAAATTCTTGTAGCACAGGGCCGCACGATCTGGTGTTCTCAAAAATCCCTTTTACAAAACTTCCAAGAACTGAGCTTTTGAAAACTTCTCTTTGAAAGTTCTCTCTTTTAAAAGAAATTTTATGCAGGCCGAATTTGTTTTTTGTTCCTTCTTTTTGTTTGTGTTTTTGCAGAGATCCGTATTATTGTTTCCCAGTGACCCGGGAAAAAAAAGGACCCAGAGTTGCACGCTAATTCTTGTGACTTGAAAAATCTCTTCATGGCCGAAAATTCCTGAGATTCTCAAGTAGTTGCAACCACAGAGAGGTCATCAACATCAGAGGCCAACGTATTCAAATCTTCATCCAAGAAGTTGGGACTAGAGGCGAGGGATTACTACTTGTCAGATTGATCTGACCACGTGCTGAACGACAGAGACATCGACACCATCACAACTGAGCAATTCTAAACTCATACTCTGTTATATTTTGTGATATTGGTGTTGTGAACTTTGTAGAACAATTTTTATCCTTTTTGGGGACTTGGCTAGTTGGGACTAGCCAAGAGAGAGCTTTACTAGTATTGTTATTGTTTGGGCACTTTGGTGAGGGCAGGTACTGAGGGCCAGGTGAGCGTAGAGTTGGTACTCTAGCTACAGGTTGTACCAGTGAACTTTAATAATCTAGTATTGCTTTTGGGGCTGGATGTAGGTCGTGGGTGCGACCGAACCAGGGTATATCGCCTGTGCATGCTGTGACTGCTTTTCTATACTCTGCATCTGGTTGTTTGTGCTATAACTGCGTGTGATTTCTCGTGGGTTGCACGAGAATTTTTATAAGCCTATTCACCCCCTAGGCTTAGATCCAGATCCAACAAGTGGTATCAGAGCCAGTTTAGCGGATCTAGCCTAGTTGATCATGTCTATGAATATGTCTGATTCTGCTTTTGCTGAGGGTCAGTCTATTTCTCGTCCCCCCAAGTTTAATGGTGTTGACTTTGCTTATTGGAAAACTAGGATGAGGATTTATTTAGCTGTTGTTGATTATAATGTATGGAGCATTGTAGAAAAAGGTTATAAACCTCCCACTATTAATGTTGCTAATAATGAAATGATAAAACCAGAAGATAAGTGGGATGACTTTGATAAGAAGCGCTTTTCATTGAATAACAAATCTATGAATGCATTGATCTGTGCTTTAGATAAAGCTGAGTTTAACCGTATATCTCAATGTCAAACTGCGCAGGAAATTTGGCATACTCTGGAGGTGACTCATGAAGGTACATCGCAGGTTAAGGAGTCCAGACTTGCGCTACTTAGCACTGAATATGAAAGCTTCCGCATGCTTCCATCAGAGTCAATTAAAGAGATGTTTGCGAGGTTCACAGACATCGTCTACAAATCTACCTCTCTTGGAAAGCCGTACTCGAGTCTGGAGCAGATCAGAAAAATCTTAAGAGCATTGCCTAGTACCTTCCGTCCTAAAATCACAGCTATTCAGGAAGCAAGGGATTTATCGCAGATGAAAGTGGAGGATCTGATAGGGAACCTGATGTCCCACGAGCTGGAGCTGCAGAGCATTGAACTGAGAGAGAAAGATGAAATGAAGACTTCAAAGGCAATAGCCCTTCAGGCTAAAGAGGATGAAGATGGAGATGAAGAGGAGGCCTTTTGGGTGAGGAGCTTCAAGAAATATATCAGAACTGGCAACGGGAGATCAGAGATACTGAAAAGGTTTAATCGCTCTAAATTTAATTCTAATAATAAATCTTTTGAGCAGAATACTACTGATCCGGTTACATGTTTTAAATGTAAAAAGCAGGGACATTTTATGAAGCAATGTCCTCAAGGAAAGAATAACGCTGCGGAACAAAAGGGAAAATCTTTGGTGCTCACATGGGATATGGACAGCGAGGATGAATCTCAAGAGGAAGTTGCACATTCCTCTCTTTGTCTGATGGGAGAACTAGATCAGGTAAAATCTTTAAGTAAAGCTCAACTTATGACTACCTTTAAAGAAAAGCAAGATGAAATTGAAAGGTTGGAATTAACCGTTGAGTTACTTGAATCCCATGTAGAGAAGTTTAAAAATGCTAATTTTGAATTGCAACAAGATAATTATAATATGTCATTAGAAGTTGATGAAATTAAAGAAAAGCTTGTTGCATGTGATTCTACTATTAGTACTTTGAAAAGGGGAAAATCGTGTATGCCTACTGAAATTGAGTGTCTGAACTGCTCTACTTTGCTTAAAGACATTAGCATGTTTAAACTAAATATGACTAAGCTAGAAGTAGAAAATGAATCGCTAAATGAGAAGATTTGCATACTAATAAATGAAAACAAAGAGCTAGAAAAGAAGATGGCTAATCTGAAAAAGAATGAGGAAGAGAACAAAAAGGCCTTCATTAGTAAATGCACCATGCTTGTTAATGAGAACATGTTTTTAAAGTCTAAAATATCTGATATTGAACTGTCTATTAAAAAATTTGGTGTTAGAAAGCATTCATTAGACATTATTCTAGGTAATCAGATACAAGGAAATAACAGGCGTGGTTTGGGCTATGGAAATAAAATTGATGAGAGGCCTAGAATTAATAGAAAGCATAAAAAAGAAACTGGTATAGGAAGAAGTGTGTTTGCTAAATGTTATACATGTGGTGGTGTTGGTCATGCTTATTATAATTGCAAATATAGGAATACCAACATCAAATTTAAGCAAGCAAATTTGGGTTCCAAAAAATAAAGTGACTAACACTAGTGGACCTATTTGGATTCCTAGGTCACACATATCATGCTCTTCTTATGTGTATGTACATGGCACAGCTAAGGGACAAAAGTGTGAGTGGTACTTAGACTCTGGCTGCTCAAGACACATGACAGGTGAAAGAGAAAAGTTCCTTAGCCTTGCAAGGCATGAAGGAGGAAGTGTTACTTTAGGGGACAATGGAAAATGCAAGGTAATTGGTAAAGGTGTTGTAGGTAACGACACCTTTCAGCTTACAGATGTTCTATTGGTTGAAAAGTTGAAACATAACCTCATTTCTATCAGTCAGCTGTGCGACAAAGGTATGAAAGTTGAATTTGATGCAAAACTTTGTAGAATCATTGATATCTCCACAGGTGACATTATTATTACTGCAAATAGAAAGAATAATGTTTATACTCTTATGATTGAAGAACTAACTGTTTCTAAATGCTTGCTTGTAGGTGAAGAAGAGGCCACGCTATGGCATAGACGATTAGCACATGCAAGCATGGGACTGATAAAGAAGCTGGAAAACAAAAATTTGGTAAGAGGACTACCGCATCAGACATATGAGAATGGTAAGTTGTGCGTGGCATGCACCAAAGGTAAGCAAACTAGATCTACTTTCTCTAGCATTAATGAAGTTGCCACCACACAGATATTGGAATTAGTGCACATGGATTTATTTGGTCCAACAGACATTGCTAGCCTAGGAGGTAAAAAGTATTGTTTAGTATTGGTGGATAATTTCTCTAGATATACATTGGTATACTTCCTAGCCAAAAAATCAGACTCATTTGACCATTTTCAAAACTTTTGCATACAAGTTTCTAATGAGAAAAATTCTTCCATTGTAAAAATTAGAAGCGATCATGGAGGTGAGTTTGAAAATGCTATTTTTGAAAAATTTTGTTTTGAAAAAGGAATTTTACATGAATTCTCTTCTCCTAGAACACCTCAACAAAATGGGGTGGTCGAGAGAAAGAATCGCACATTAAAAGAGATGGCTAGGAGTATGTTAAATGAATATAGCTTGCCTATGTCTTTTTAGACTGAGGCCATTAATACAACATGCCATGTATGCAACAGAGTTATGCTTAGACCTATACTAAATAAAACATCTTATGAACTATGGCATGGCAACACCCCGAAAGTTTCTTACTTTAGAGTTTTTGGATGCAGGTGCTTTATATTAAATACTGCAGATCAGCTTGGCACCTTTGAATCAAAATCAGATGAGGGAGTGTTCGTAGGATATTCAGCAAGGAGCAGAGCATACAGGATTTATAATAGACGCACACTTGCAATTGTTGAATCTATAAATGTAAAGTTTGATGAATCTGATATAAATTCTTTGGATTGCAGGCAGAACATTGAAGAGGAAAATGTAGAACAACGAGGCATTCCAAACGTTAATGAGGAGCAACCTGAAATACAGAAAGAAGCTGAAACTGACACGACAGAAATACAAGATGAAGAAGTTACCAGAGGAGAGCTAAGATTCAATCTAAACCACCCACCAGACTTAATTCTAGGTGAGCCTACGGCAGGTATTCGCACACGTTCCTCTTTTAGAGATCTTTGTGCTCTATGTATTTATGGTGACTTTATTTCTGTAATAGAGCCTAAGACTATAGATATTGCTTTAGAAGAGGAAAGTTGGGTTTTGGCCATGCAAGAGGAATTAAATCAATTTGTCAGGAATAATGTCTGGAAACTAGTACCTAGACCCACTGATTATCCTGTAGTTGGTACTAAATGGGTGTTTAAGAATAAGCATGATGAATCTGGTAATGTTATTAGAAACAAGGCTAGGTTGGTAGCTAAAGGGTATAATCAAATTGAAGGGATTGATGTGGATGAGACTTTTGCACCAGTTGCTAGGCTTGAGTCCATTAGAATCTTGCTAGCTTTTGCAAGTATAAAGGGCTCAAACTAAAGCAAATGGATGTAAAAAGCGCTTTTCTTAATGGCTACCTAAAAGAAGAGGTATTTGTTGAGCAACCCCCAGGTTTTGAAAGACATAATTTTCCAAACCATGTTTATAAATTAGAAAAGGCTTTGTATGGTCTTAAGCAAGCTCCACGAGCTTGGTATGACCGTCTAAGCACATATCTGTTGGAAAATAATTTTAAAAAGGGGAGTGCTGACAATACACTATTCTTGATGCATGAATCTGAAGATTTTCTCATTGTGCAAATTTATATTGATGACATTATTTATGGTGCTACTAACGATCTTCTATGTCAAAAGTTTGAGAAAGTCATGCAGGATCAGTTTGAGATGAGCCTTGTGGGAGAGCTGAAATATTTTCTAGGGTTCCAAGTAAAGCAAGGAAAGGAAGGCATTTTTCTATCTCAAACCAAATACATCAAGGAGCTTCTGAAAAAGTTTGGGATGGAGAAGTCTAAAGGAATTGGAACGCCGATGTGCCCCAACACGAAAATGGATAGGGATGAACAAGGAGTTGCAGTGGACCAAAAGCTATATCGAGGTATGATTGGTTCTTTGTTGTACTTGACTGCATCTAGGCCTGATATAATGTTTGCTGTATGTTTGTATGCATGCTTTCAATCAAACCCAAAAGAATCTCATTTGAAAGCCATTAAAAGGATCTTTAGGTACCTCATTAGTACACCTACTTTAGGCCTTTGGTATCCTTCTAGTGGTAACTTTGATTTAGTGGGTTATTCTGATGCTGATTATGCGGGTAGTTTAACTGATAGAAAGAGCACTAGTGGCACTTGTTTTATGCTAGGACACTCTTTAGTTTCATGGTCTAGCCGTAAGCAAAATAGTGTTGCACTATCCACTACTGAAGCAGAGTATATTGCCCTCGGCAGTTGCTGTGCTCAAGTACTCTGGATGATGCAAACATTATCTGACTACGGACTAGCTCTTAAAAGAGTTCCTCTTCGATGTGATAGCAAGAGTGCCATAGATCTTTCTAATAATCCCGTACACCACTCTCGTACTAAACATATTGACGTAAGACACCATTTTCTTAGAGATCACCTCACTAAAGAGGATGTGTCTGTGGAGTTCGTTCCTACGGAATCACAACTTGCAGACATATTCACTAAACCTTTGGTTGAGGCTCTCTTTTTTCGTCTTCGTCTTGAGCTTGGTATTATTGATAAAACTTAGTACGAGACTCCATGCTTTCTTGTGTGCTTGAACTTTTTTCTTGTTTGTGTGCTAGTAGTTGCATTGTTATGTGTGCATGAGTTATTTTTTATTTGTGTGATTGCATCTCATGTTTGCTTTAGTATCTCATGCATTCAAAAAAAACATAAAAAACAAAAAAAAATTTGAAAAACAAAAACGAAAAAAAATGGTGCTTCAATGTGTATCTTTCTCTTTGATTCATTAAAAGAAGTAGTCATGAATGATCTTCATATCTGTGTAGAAATTGTTGTATTATTTCTTTTGCTACATGCGCATGTCCATCTTTCTAAATATTCATGGCAAGGTCAATGACTGAAAGTAACTTGATTTCTACACCACCTACTTCACTTCCACATATATTATTATTGTTGCACATTTGGAGATATCGTTTTTGAAATTGGAAATGTGAATGTAGGAGGAAATCTTAACTGAAAATCTAAGGGATATGATATACATTGCCATGGATAAAAATTGAGCATTAAAAACATGTTACTACAAGTATAAAAAATTGAAAAAGAAAATACATGCTCTGTATGAAAAATGGATACAATCCTTGGCAACGGTATTACCCACGAGTATCCAACATAAGCTTTATTGGTAAACTGTAGCGTTGGTGTATTTACTCGTCAAGCAATGCCACCCCCACATCTAAGAGTCCTTATAGGCTATGTTTTTGGGGTGCGGTACCTTGAACTCATTTTTCATGAGGTGGGAAAAATCAATCCTAGGTGATAGAATGTTATATGGAAAATGTGGTTTGGTTTTGGTTGACTTTCTTAAATGATTCTCCCTATGTGCTTCAATTTTAATCATCGCACGTACACGTTGGTGTTGAAGTCGTAGTTGTTTAATTTCCTTGGATTTTGACTTGATTATTCTATGATAAGTTTGCATGCAATTGTTGGTAATGGTTAATAATACTCTCTTTTTGCATGATACATGATTTTGACTTCGTGGTATGACTTTTGATGATAACAAAGGGGGAGAAAAACTTGGTGAAGATTTGGTATTTACTTGGTGTGCTTGGTATTTGGCATTTGATACTATCTTTGTAATGCTCGCAAATATATGGTTGTCTGACTAAGGGGGAGCATTAATGAATATTGGGGAAGCACAAAAGTATGGGGATCATGCTTATTGATATACATTATTGTTCGAACATCATGCTTATTGATATACCTTCGCACATCATTTCGTCTCATTGCATGTCACCCACTATTGCCACACTATCACACACATCATTTGGAATTTCATTGCTCAAATCTTATACTTAGTTTGTCATCATCAAAAGGGGGAGATTGTTGGTAGCAACGATATATGAACTTCGTGTTTGATGATAACAAACGTGTGTGAACGTTTTTAATGTGTGTGTTAAGTGTTTCAGGAAAGGCAAAGCTTGAAGAGACTCATTGTGAGACGTGACCAATATGATGGGAAGAAGGTGATACTCTACTTGGTATGGTGCATATCTACTAGAGCCCATTCTTTGACTCTACCAAACCAAGTCCAAATTGTCAACCCCATTCATCCCCTCGTTATAGCCAAAATAGGTGAGAGCCGCAACTTTGTCTTATGGACATCTCTTGATCAAAACCCAAATAGGGCAGCAGCACAGTTTTTTTGTGCATATATGTTTTTGTTTTTTAGTGGGACAAAAAAATTAAGTTAAGAAGAGCAGGCCGTTTTTTTGGGGCTTCTACCAACAAAAAACCTAGTGCTTAATATTTTTTGGAAGTGGGGGGTGCTTACAGCCGTATAAGGTGAGCTCTCAAAAAGAAAAAAACCTAATTTTTGAAGAGAAGAGAGGCTGCCGAATTTCTCAGAAGGTCTTCTTCCATTCTTTTTAAAATAGGAGCACTTTCATCTTTAATTGGTGTTGGGATCATCTCTCGATTTTTGAAAAAAAACAAGCTCATCTTTTTTTAAGGAGTTGCAAAAAATTTCCCAGGCCGAAACATTGTGTTCTCCCCCTTGAAATTCTTGTAGCACAGGGCCGCACGATCTGGTGTTCTCAAAAATCCCTTTTACAAAACTTCCAAGAACTGAGCTTTTGAAAACTTCTCTTTGAAAGTTCTCTCTTTTAAAAGAAATTTTATGCAGGCCGAATTTGTTTTTTGTTCCTTCTTTTTGTTTGTGTTTTTGCAGAGAGCCGTATTATTGTTTCCCAGCGACCCGGGAAAAAAAAGGACCCAGAGTTGCACACTAATTCTTGTGACTTGAAAAATCTCTTCATGGCTGAAAATTCCTGAGATTCTCAAGTAGTTGCAACCACAGAGAGGTCATCAACATCAGAGGTCAACGTATTCAAATCTTCATCCAAGAAGTTGGGACTAGAGGCGAGGGATTACTACTTGTCAGATTGATCTGACCACGTGCTGAACGACAGAGACATCGACACCATCACAACTGAGCAATTCTAAACTAATACTCTGTTATATTTTGTGATATTGGTGTTGTGAACTTTGTAGAACAATTTTTATCCTTTTTGGGGACTTGGCTAGTTGGGACTAGCCAAGAGAGAGCTTTACTAGTATTGTTATTGTTTGGGCACTTTGGTGAGGGCAGGTACTGAGGGCCAGGTGAGCGTAGAGTTGGTACTCTAGCTACAGATTGTACCAGTGAACTTTAATAATCTAGTATTGCTTTTGGGGCTGGATGTAGGTCGTGGGTGCGACCGAACCAGGGTATATCGCATGTGCATGCTGTGACTGCTTTTCTATACTCTGCATCTGGTTGTTTGTGCTATAACTGCATGTGATTTCTCGTGGGTTGCACGAGAATTTTATAAGCCTATTCACCCCCCTCTAGGCTTAGATCCAGATCCAACAAGAGGTTAATCCTCGTCTAGATCCACGTCTGGGCCGACCTATTCTGAGGAGGATGAATCCTGCACAATTTCCAGCTCAGAGCTACCCAGGAGTTCCCCAACCTGTCCCATATCCTCAATATCACCCGTTTGGCATGCCAATGTCCATGCCAATGTTCATGTCCCCTCATGCTGACTCAGGATACATGCAACTTCTACAAGCGGGGGAAATGAAATCATTTAGAAGCCATGTAGCACAAACTAATCCGGCACGTCCTTTGACCCAAAGTGGGTTGATGCAGTCGCCCCAAAGTGGGAATGAACTTACGGCCGGCAGCGACTAATCTAGAAAGTCAAGTCTTCGAAGCGAAGAGGCGGATGTATCAGTGGATAGCCCACGGAAAAAAGGCAAGACTCCTGCCTCTTCTAACCGCCAGAACGTAGTGTGGACGGCTGAGCATGATGCTTCCCTTATTCCGTTCCTAGCAGAACAGGCTCTGAATGGCAATAAGGTCGATAAGACCTTCAAAGGGACTGCTTTCAGTCTTGCTGCTGCGCATATCAATTCCTTGTATGGTACAACGTTTACAAGTGGGAATGTCCGCAATCACATGAAAGCACTACGGACCCGTCTTAAAGATGTCCATGAGTGCATGGGCATGAGTGGGGCTGGTTGGTGTGAAGAGAAGAAGATGATAACACTGGATCCAGTTACATATGCGACATGGGCAGCGGTATTTACTTCTACATACAGTATAGGTTACCTGAGTATAAAATAAATTGATAAAATATTAAACATGATCATAATTGATCTGATATTTGTGCAGGCAAACTATCGTAAGCGAGACTATGTCAACAAACCTTTACCTTGGTATGATGCACTGGTGGTAATCATAGGGGATGACGCTGTGAAGGGGGATTTCAAGAAGTCGGTGTACGATAACTTTGGCGGCCCTTTTGATGAAGGCGATGGAGAGGACTCCACTCATATTCCATCGCCTACCGATGATGCACCGCATGACATCCCCCCAGTGCTTCCACAAATGATTGTAGATCTGCTGGGTCAGGACATGCTACCCCACCATCTGTGGGGAAAAAGAAAATTTGAAGGCGGCCTGTGAGGGATGTGACTGAAGTCTTTCAGAACATATCAGACAATGTTGCCTTGGTCGCGGAAGCGATAAGGCTCACACAACATAACTGGATGAAGGAGCTTTCAGATAGTGTATATGCGTTTCAGGAGTATCCTAGAGACGTACTACTTATGTTGTATACCCACTTCAGCAAGGATGAATTGGCAGCGAAGAGATTTTTGGCAGTGCCTGCAGATGCCAAGAAGATGATGATGGAGGCCAAAATTGCTGAGATTAAAAGTGATTTAAGGGATGCTGGATATGACTCCAGTGTAGGGCCATGAACCCGTAGGTTGGGGTTTGATAGGTGACATGGATGGAAGTTGGATGGTAGTGGTTGTATTTTGGGTGTACAGTGGGTCAGGACTATGCTTAGTTTGTTTGTAACAATGATGGAAGTGTAAGGGGATTATGTTGGATGTATTTTGGGTGTAACTTGGGTAGGATGGAGTATGGTGGGTCGATGATGTATTTTGGGTGAATATTGGGTAAGCCGTAGACTGAAGTATTATGTACCGTTTATGCTAGGTTTAGTTTATTGTGGTATCTGTATGGTTTCTGTTGGCTCCATGGTATATATATGCCTTGCAGTTTGCATGTTGGGTTCTCTCTTCTCACCCTGTGTTTTCAAATGGTTGCTATGCCTTGCCTAATTGATTTATATATATGCCTTGCTGTGGCTCAATGGTTTATCTCTTTGAATCTGGAATTTATATGCCTTGCAGTTGGCATGTTGGGTTCTCTCTTCTCACCATGTGTTTTCAAATGGTTGCTATGCCTTGCCTACTTGATTTATATATATGCCTTGCAGTTGCTCAATGGTGTATCTCTTGAATCTGGAATTTATATGCCTTGCAGTTGGCATGTTGGTTTCTCTCTTCTCACCATGTGTTTTCAAGTGGTTTTCTATTCATTGCCTACTTTATGTATATATATGCCTTGCAGTGACTCATTGGGTCATCTCTTGAATCTGGATTTTATATGCCTTGCAGTTTGCATGTTGGGTTCTCTCTTCTCACCCTGTGTTTTCAAATGGTTGCTATGCCTTGCCTACTTGATTTATATATATGCCTTGAAGTGGCTCAATGGTTTATCTCTTGAATCTGGAATTTATATGCCTTGCAGTTGGCATGTTGGTTTCTCTCTTCTTACCCAGTGTTATCAAGTGGTTTATTTGCATTGCCTACTTGATGTATATATATGCCTTGAAGTGGCTCATGGGTTTATCTCTTGAATTTGGAATGTATATGCCAAGCAGTTGGCTCCTTGTGTTTTCTCTTCTCACCCAGTGTTATCAAGTGGTTATTATGCAATGCCTACTTGATGTATATATATGCCTTGAAGTGGCTCATTGGTTTATCTCTTGAATCTGGAATGTATATGCCTTGCAGTTGGCTCCTTGGGATATCTCTTCTCACCCAGTGTTATCAAGTGGTTTATTTGCATTGCCTACTTGATGTATATATATGCCTTGAAGTGGCTCATTGGGTTATCTCTTGAATCTGGAATGTATATGCCAAGCAGTTGTGTAACGACTGGTTTCCTTGTATCTGAATTTATTATAATATAATATATGTTTTGGTGGATTTTCTCCTCTTGTGTGGTTTTCGTCTCCGTAGCTTTCAATTTCGATCGATTCGTCGTTGTTACGACCTAAAGATCGTAGCTGCCCGATTCCCGTCCAGACCCGCTAACATACCCCATTGACTCACCCTTTTCACAAAAGGTCCGCCGCCCCGAAAATGCCGGGCGACCAGCCAAGCGGGTGCACCTTGCAGCGCTCCATGAACCGACCGAGGTGAACCACCACAGCCGCCCGACTCTTAGTCCGCCGCTAACGACAAAACAGCTTAGGATAAGGACATGACTGACACGTACGTCACCTGACATCCCGACAAAAGCACCCCCAGGCGGCTAGCCTATCGGACGGTTAGTGCTTTCGGCCCTGACATCCCGACAAAAGCACCCCTGGGCCGTTGCGCCGCCTGACAGAGGCAGGCCGAGAACTCCTGTTCCCGGCGTCCTTGTCCGAAACCTCCGCTGACACCCGGGCCAGCTCAGCACGCCTAGTCATCACCCGTCAGGTATAAATACCCCCCCTCCTCTTACGGAAAAAAGGTTGGCTGCTGAATTCTTCCTCATTCTATTATTCACACACGAGTGCAAAGGTCTTCCATATCTTTGCTCTCCCACCTATAGCTCGCCACGCTCGGTCGACACACCGTTGGTCCGACCGGCGTGACCAGCCCCCCATTTCAAGCCCTATCACTGACTTAGGCATCGGAGGGGCAAAGGGTTGAACCCCCAACCCAGCCCTTCTGACGAGTTGTTCGTGTTGCAGGAGAGCTCGCCCATCAACACAGGTCGGTGTCACCCCCTGCCCTTCAACCTGGTTCAGCTGCATCCGGCGAGATCCACCCCGTGACCATCACAGGCGTCGGGATCGACTTCTTCACCCCACTAATCACTTGTCAAATAGCCTACCTAAACCCCCTTCTCCATATAACCACCGTGCCCTTGGTTCCCATTAATACAAATTCATTGTACGCGAGTTCCACCTCGTAACAATTGGCGCCGTCTGTGGGAACGAAGGGTCACACCCATGTTAGATTCCATACCAATCCCGCGGAACCCGGACCACGGCAAAGATCCCGTGGGGCAGGAACCGCTCTCCCTACAAATCACCCCGGCGTCCGACCCCCTTTTAGGGATGATCTCCGAGATTGAACACACTTCAGTCCCCGCCGTTCTGAAGAGCTTCGAGGCTGTCGCTCAGGCCAGGGGAGGCTTTCAGACGACTGGAACGGAGCCTCTGCCCGGCCCCTCGGAGCCCCTGAACGTGAGGCGAAACCTCCACCCTCAGTTCGAGGAGGAGGGGGGGCATAGGGGGCTCGCTGAGGAGATCGCGGCCCAGCAAAGGCTCCTGGAGGAGGAGGTAGAAGTTGCGCAGCAGTGGAGGCGCCTGGGGGAGGCGGCCGCCGCGCAAAGGCGTCTGGACGAGGCGGCCGAGACCACCCGGAAGGCTTTCCAGGAGGAGGAGGCCGCCCGCCGCCAGCTTCGCTTCATCCTCTCGGAGCGCGAGAGGCTGAGGATGGAGAACAGGAGCAACCGAGAAATCCTGGACGAGGCGGCGACGACCCGACGGCCTGGGAACGGGCGGGACCCGTTGCTGAACAGGTCCCCGCCTGGAGGAGGCGGCCCTTACCACCAGCATCATCCCTCCGATACCCTGCGCGAGGAAGCCGTTTGTCGGCAACTACGCTTCCTCACCGCCGAGCGCGAAAGACTCCTTCGGGAGAATCAAGAACGAACGGAGGCCCGAAGAGAGCTGGCCGGGAGGCGCTGGCGCGGGGAGGACCGTAGCCCACAACCCGTCGAATCCTCGGCCCAAGGAAGGAGCCCCGCCTGGAGACCGTCGGGCTACTCCCCGGGGACGGAGGACCATCGGAGGCCGAGGCGCGACCGAAGCCCGACCCCCGAGTGGCGGAGGGGGGATGCGCTGGATCGCCCAACCTACCCGGAGGAGGCCACGCCACTCGCCCGGTGGATCACTTCCGCCCCCAGGCCCGTGAGGTTCAAACCCCCTCACTTGGCCACGTACAATGGGAGGGGCGACCCCCTCATGCATGTGCAACAATACCGGGGGGCGATGGAAGCCCAGGACGTGGATGAGGCGTTCCTTTGCCGACATTTCTCCCAAACCCTGAGGGACACCGCGCTGGACTGGTACTTTGGCTTGCCCGCGAGGTCCGTAGGGAGCTTCGGCGAACTATCCCATAAGTTCTGCCAAGAGTTCCGGGCCAGGCGAACAAAAAAGAAGCCCTTAGACTATCTCAGCACGATAGTCCAAAGGGAGGGGGAAGGAACGGGAAGATACCTCCGCCGCTTTCAGGAGGAGAGACGGGCGGTGGTGACATGCGGCGACGAGGTGCTTATGCTGGCCTTCAAGACGGGGCTGCGGACGCAAAGCCTCCACAAATCCCTGCTCCGAGATCCGCCTACCGACTATGAAGAGTTGGTAGCAATGGCGGAGAGGCACGCGTTGGCGGAGGAGACTTTGGGTGCAAAGGTTGTGTTCCCCCAGGCGAAACCACCCGCAGATGGGTCCCGGCCACACCCTCGGCCGAGGCAGGAGGAGAGGGGGCGAGGCCGCGATCGGATGGCCCTACCGCGGCGGGAGCCACACGAGCCCCGCCCGCTAGATCGCCTTGGCCCGGCTCGCGAGTTCGCTCCGGCACGGAGGCCCCCCGGAGTCATCCCAAGACCAGAAGACCTCCCGCCGGTGCATTACACGCGACTCAATGCCCCCATGATGGAGGTGCTGGCCGCGGCGACGAGGGCCGGGTTATTGCCGGAGCCTCCCAGGGAGATGAGGACGGACCCGGCGAGGCGGGACCCCCGGAGATACTGCCGATATCACCGGGACCACGGCCACGACACCGACCATTGTTACTCCCTTAAGAGAGAGATCGAACGACTGATCCAAGCGGGTCACCTGGGAAACTTTGTCGCGGGAAGGCGGGAGATGGCGGAAGAGAGAGCCCCCCCGGAGGGAGGGGGACGGGAACCACTGGCGGACCGCGATAAGGAGGAGCCACGCCCCCCAAGGGCGGTCATGTGAATTGAGATGATAACTGGAGGGCCCTCCTCGGCGGGGCGGGCGCCCGCCATCCCGAAGGCCGGGGCCCGACGGGCGATGACGGCGGCCGCCGACCACCGGCCGAAGCGAAGAAGGACACACCGACCCCCGATCACCTTTACCGAGGAAGACTGGCGAGAAGCGCAGAGCCAGAACAACGACGCCCTCGTCGTCGAGGCTCGGATCGGGGCGGTGGACGTCGGCCGGCTCCTGATTGACACCGGAAGCTCCTGCGACATCCTTTTCCTGTCAACAGTCGAGAGGATGGGATGGGGGCGCGCAGACCTAGAGCCCTGCGGGGGCCCTGTGGCCAGCTTCACCGGCCATGAGATCCCTACCGAAGGAACGATCACCTTGCCCATGACTCTGGGGGAGGAGCCGAGGATCGTCACCAAGGAAACGCTTTTCGTCATCGTCGACATCGCATCGGTGTATAACAGAATCATAGGGCGCCCATATATGACGGCCATCGAGGCGCTCCCCAGCCTGCAACATCAGACGATGAAGTTCCGGACCCCGCGGGGGGTGGGACAGGTGCAGGGAGGTCGAGGGGGGCCCAGAAACCACAACCGTGTGCCGTCCCCGCCTGGGGGCCCCGAGCAGACCCCGACGCCTCTCGTCCCCGACGAAAGGGAGGACTTCTGCGACCAGCGGCCGACCCCGGCCGAGGAAGTAGAGGAGGTCCCGATAGCCTCGGACGAGGGAAAAGCCGTCTCCATCGGGACAAAACTCCCCTCCGCCTTGAGGACAGCCCTCGTCGCCTTGCTCCGGGAGAACACGGACATATTCGCATGGTCACCGGCCGACATGCCCGGGGTGGACCCGGCGGTAATCTCCCACAGGTTGAATGCGGACCCAGAGGCCCGGCCTGTTCGACAGAAGAAGAGGAGTGCGGGGGGCGAAAAGAAGAGGGCGGCCGAGGAAGAAGTAGAACGGCTCCTCGAAGCCAAGTTTGTTCGGCCGGTGGACTACCCCGACTGGCTTGCCAACGTCGTTCTAGTGAAGAAGCCCAGCGGGAAGTGGCGCATGTGCGTTGACTTCACCGACCTCAACAAGGCTTGCCCGAAGGACAGCTTCCCTCTGCCCAGGATCGACCACTTGGTGGACCACGCGTCCGATTATGAATTGTTGAGCTTTATGGACGCCTTTTCGGGATACAACCAAATACCGATGGCGGAGGAGGATGAGGAGAAGACGTCCTTCGTCACCGATAAAGGCACCTTCTGCTACACCAAGATGCCCTTTGGGCTGAAGAACGTCGGGGCGACTTATCAACGGATGGTTGACCGAATTTTCGGCCCTCAGGTGGGGCGAAATTTGGAGGTCTACATCGACGACATGCTGGTGAAGAGTGGAAGGGCCCTCGACCACCTCGCCGACTTGCAGGAGACCTTCCAGAGGGTCCGCCGATACAACCTGAGACTAAACCCCGCAAAATGCATCTTTGGCGTGCAGTCGGGAAAGTTCCTGGGCTTCATGATAACGAGGCGGGGGATCGAGGCGAACCCCGACAAGGTGGCGGCCCTCACCGATATGACGGAGCCCCGGACAATCCGGGACTTGCAGCGACTGAACGGCCGGATTGCTGCTCTAGGACGATTCCTGTCGAAATCGGCGGAGAAGTTGCTCCCCTTCTTCAGGGTCTTACGCACGGCCTTTGGCGAGGCTAAAGACAAGAGGAAGGTGATCCAGTGGGACAACGACTGCACGCGGGCGTTCGCGGAGCTGAAAGCCTACCTACAAGGCCCACCGCTCCTCGCACGACCGGAGGAAGGTGAACCCCTGGGGTTGTACCTGGCGACCACCGAGGAGGCTGTTAGCTCCGTCCTGATCAAGGAGGAAGGAGGGGTGCAACGCCCTATTTACTATGCCAGTCGGATCCTCCGGGATGCGGAGACTCGTTACAGCCCCATCGAAAAAGCCGCATACTGCCTAATCACCACCGCTCGGAAGCTCCGACCCTATTTCCAGGCCCACCCCATAACCGTCCACACCAACATGCCCCTCGAATAGAACCTGAAAAGACTGGAGCGGTCAGGGAGGATGCTCAACTGGAGCGTCGAGCTCAGCGAGTTTGACATAACGTACAAAGCCCGGACGGCGATCAAGGGTCAGGCGCTGGCCGACTTCATGGTGGAATGCACCACGGAAACCCCACCGGGGAACCGGATAGAGCAACCGTCGGCGCCCACGTCCCCCCGGAGGATCGAGGCGGGCGAACCCTCAACGCCCTCCCCGACAACAGCGGGTGGATTATGGACCATCCACGTCAACGGCTCCGCGACGGGCTCCGGAATAAGAGCGGGAATCGTCATTCAGACTCCAGACGGATGCTCGTTGGAGTACGCCCTACGCTTCGACATCCCGGCCACCAACAACGTCGCGGAGTACGAAGCCGCGGTTAACGGGTTAAAACTCGCTAGGGCGGTCGGTGCGACGAACGTGTTGCTCCTAAGTGACTCCTGTCTCGTCATCCAACAGATCCTAGGGGGCTTTGAGGCCCGAGAAGAAACCATGAAGCAGTACCTGAATCGCATCCAGATCGAACTCCGCAAGTTCAAGAAAGCGGACGTGCAACACCTGCCTCGCTCCAGCAACCTCCGGGCAGACGCCCTGTCTAAGCTGGCTTCCTCCTCAGCGGCCGAGATCGGGAAGGCAATCTACGTCGAAAGCCTGTCGACACCCTCCATCAACGAAGGGGAACTGATGTGCACGGGCACGATGACGTCCTGGATGACCCCCATTATGAAGTATTTAGAGACGGGTGAACTACCCGAGGAGCGGTTGCTGGCTAAACAGGTGGAGAGACGGGCCCTGACATTCGTGCTCCTTGATGGAGTGCTGTACCGCCGCCGCCGCGCCAATTTCGACGTCCTGCCCTACCTAAAGTGCTTGGGACCGGAGCAGGCCGAGCAAGTCATCCGTGAGGTACACGAAGGCTTCTGCGGAAACCACCATGGCGGACGCACCATCGCCCACAAGGTAATGCGCCAAGGATACTACTGGCCGACGATGATCCGAGACGCGGTACAATACGTCAAGAAGTGCGAAGCGTGCCAGAAGTTCTGCCGACGGACGACTGCGCCACCGGCCAACCTGATGCCCATCTTGAGCCCGGTCCCCTTCGCCAAGTGGGGACTCGACATCCTGGGGCCCTTCCCAAAGGCCTCCGGGGGAAGGAAGTATCTAGTCGTCACCGTGGACTATTTCACAAAATGGGTCGAAGCGGAGCCGCTGGCGCGAATCACGTGGACGGACATGAAGGGCTTCATCTGGCAATCCGTCATATGCCGCTTCGGGAACCCCCGTTCCATAGTCACGGATAACGGAAAGCAGTTCGATTGCGAGGGCTTCCGCGACTTCTGCTCGGGCTGGGGGATCAAACTCCAGTTCGCGTCGGTCGCCCACCCACAGTGCAACGGAATGGCAGAGGCCGCGAATAAGTGTATCCTGAACCCGATGAAGAAGAAGGTGGACGCCGCCCTGGGGGCATGGGTCGATGAGCTGCCATGGATCCTATGGTCCTATCGCACCACCCATAAGGCCTCGACTAGAGAAAGTCCCTTCATGCTAGCATACGGATCGGAGGCGGTTGTACCTGTGGAAATCGGCGAAGAGACGCTCCGGTTAAAACTCTTCGATGAAGAAATCAACGGAGAAGGGCTCGGCCTCAGTCTTGAGTAGATAGACGAGGTCCGGGACAGGGCCCTAACCAGCCTCGTCAAACATAGCCAGAGGATGGCCCGATACTACGACTCCCGGGTGAAACCGCGGACTTTCAGGATCGGCGATTTGGTCCTTCGGGACGCCACCTTCCGCCCCGAGACTGCGCAGCGGGGAAAGCTGGCCGCCAAATGGGAAGGGCCCTACACGGTCGTTGACATTGTCGGACCGGCCACCTACATCCTTGCTACCCCCGAAGGGAGCGAGCTGGCCCACCCTTGGAACGCGAAACATCTGCTGAAATTCTACCAATAGTTGTGAGTTTCTCTTTTTTTCGCGCAATATACACATCTACACGTTTTTCCCAACCTTGTTGTTCCTACACAAGCTTTGCAGCTCGCTAAAACTCCGAACCTCTGGGGCAGGGCCAACCCTAGCCACCCAAACCAGAGCAGGGCACGGGCCGGGCCACGCGCCCGCTCCCCCCCTCAAGACCTCTGGGGCAGGGCCAACCCTAGCCACCCAAACCAGAGCTGGGCACGGGCCGGGCCACGCGCCCGCTCCCCCCCTCAAGACCTCTGGGGCAGGGCCAACCCTAGCCACCCAAACCAGAGCTGGGCACGGGCCGGGCCACGCGCCCGCTCCCCCCCTCAAGACCTCTGGGGCAGGGCCAACCCTAGCCACCCAAACCAGAGGTGGGCACGGGCCGGGCTACGCGCCCGCTCCCCCCCTCCAGACCTCTGGGGCAGGGCCAACCCTAGCCACCCAAACCAGAGAAGGGCACGGGCCGGGCTACGCGCCCGCTCCCCCCTCCAGACCTCTGGGGCAGGGCCAACCCTAGCCACCCAAACCAGAGAAGGGCACGGGCCGGGCTACGCGCCCGCTCCCCCCCTCCAGACCTCTGGGGCAGGGCCAACCCTAGCCACCCAAACCAGAGAAGGGCACGGGCTGGGCCACGTGCCCGCTCCCCCCCTCCAGACCTCTGGGGCAGGGCCAACCCTAGCCACCCAAACCAGAGCTGGGCACGGGCCGGGCCACGCGCCCGCTCCCCCCCTCAAGACCTCTGGGGCAGGGCCAACCCTAGCCACCCAAACCAGAGGTGGGCACGGGCCGGGCTACGTGCCCGCTCCCCCCCTCCAGACCTCTGGGGCAGGGCCAACCCTAGCCACCCAAACCAGAGAAGGGCACGGGCCGGGCTACGCGCCCGCTCCCCCCCCTCCAGACCTCTGGGGCAGGGCCAACCCTAGCCACCCAAACCAGAGAAGGGCACGGGCCGGGCCACGCGCCCGCTCCCCCCCTCCAGACCTCTGGGGCAGGGCCAACCCTAGCCACCCAAACCAGAGAAGGGCACGGGCCGGGCCACGCGCCCGCTCCCCCCTCCAGACCTCTGGGGCAGGGCCAACCCTAGCCACCCAAACCAGAGAAGGGCACGGGCCGGGCCACGCGCCCGCTCCCCCCCTCCAGACCTCTGGGGCAGGGCCAACCCTAGCCACCCAAACCAGAGAAGGGCACGGGCCGGGCCACGCGCCCGCTCCCCCCCCTCCAGACCTCTGGGGCAGGGCCAACCCTAGCCACCCAAACCAGAGAAGGGCACGGGCCGGGCCACGCGCCCGCTCCCCCCCTCCAGACCTCTGGGGCAGGGCCAACCCTAGCCACCCAAACCAGAGAAGGGCACGGGCCGGGCTACGCGCCCGCTCCCCCCCTCCAGACCTCTGGGGCAGGGCCAACCCTAGCCACCCAAACCAGAGCTGGGCACGGGCCGGGCCACGCGCCCGCTCCCCCCCTCCAGACCTCTGGTGCAGGGCCAACCCTAGCCACCCAAACCAGAGAAGGGCACGGGCCGGGCCACGCGCCCGCTCCCCCCTCTAGACCTCTGGGGCATGGCCAACCCTAGCCACCCAAACCAGAGAAGGGCACGGGCCGGGCCACGCGCCCGCTCCCCCCCTCCAGACCTCTGGGGCAGGGCCAACCCTAGCCACCCAAACCAGTGAAGGGCACGGGCCGGGCCACGCGCCCGCTCCCCCCCTCCAGACCTCTGGGGCAGGGCCAACCCTAGCCACCCAAACCAGAGAAGGGCACGAGCCGGGCTACGCGCCCGCTCCCCCCCTCCAGACCTCTGGGGCAGGGCCAACCCTAGCCACCCAAACCAGAGCTGGGCACGGGCCGGGCCACGCGCCCGCTCCCCCCCTCTAGACCTCTGGGGCAGGGCCAACCCTAGCCACCCAAACCAGAGAAGGGCACGGGCCGGGCCACGCGCCCGCTCCCCCCTCCAGACCTCTGGGGCAGGGCCAACCCTAGCCACCCAAACCAGAGAAGGGCACGGGCCAGGCCACGCGCCCGCTCCCCCCCTCCAGACCTCTGGGGCAGGGCCAACCCTAGCCACCCAAACCAGTGAAGGGCACGGGCCGGGCCACGCGCCCGCTCCCCCCCTCCAGACCTCTTGGGCAGGGCCAACCCTAGCCACCCAAACCAGAGAAGGGCACGGGCCGGGCTACGCGCCCGCTCCCCCCTCCAGACCTCTGGGGCAGGGCCAACCCGATGGGGGCCACGTACCCTTGACAAAAAATAATATATGATAAAAATGATTTATATATAAAAGGGGGGGAGGGGGGCACACGAACCGGGACAAAACGACATCAATTCCCAAGTCGACGGCCCCGATGTGACTCGACGAAACGAAATGACGCTCGAGAAACACGCCACCATTAATAATGCACACCAACAGAGGACACGCAAGAGCCACCTGACATAGGCGGTTTCCCACAGGCGCGAATTCGAGGAGCCCATTAATAATGCCAGCTCAGCGCAATAAATAAGGGAGAAACGGTCAACAAGATCTGCCTATAAAGAGGCCATCTCCACCGCGGAGAGAAGCAATCGACAGACATGAAAAACCACCCCATGATCCCCCCACCCTCCGGGAAAAGGGCCGAGATACACCGCCCTAACAAAAGAGAGGTCACCGGCCATCAATGGTTCCCGCCGCCCGGAACGGCGGTGCCTAGACCCCCAGCACCACTACCTGGATATTCCGCTTACAAACGGATCGCTATCCGGATATTCCGCTTACACACGGGAAATCCACCTTTCTTACCTCCGTCCCATAAACGGGGACGAGGCGGAGAAAGAATGGCATCCGTTCAAAGTAATCTGGGCAGGCGAGAGCCCCCAGCGCTGGCCGGCCAGTACCTCCTCGCCCTCGACCTCCATCCGAGGACCTCGGCAGGGCTGCATCCCCGACAAGCCCAAACGGCGAGTCCTGGCATGTCAGCTCGCCGATGCACCATCGGGCTCAGAACCCCACCCTCAAACCGAAGCAGCGAGACGTGGGGCAACGGGGGGCGGCCCTATGCTCAAGAACCTCCCCAGGGGGCAAGACGGGGCACGCCAGCTTTCCTTCTCAAAGCCTATACCGGACCGAGGAAAACCCTGTCCGCAGAAAGAGACAAGATAGCGGAGGGAAGGCGGCCTAGTCGGCAAAGTACCCCCTAAAGAGACCTTGCAACACTTCAGCCCAGATGGCGGCCACACTCCTCCGCGCCAAGATCGGCTCAAGACATAACCGGCCCACACGGCCCGCGGAAGCCCCAAGACCCGGCGGTCATTAGGCCCGTGCGACCGGGCAAGGACAGCTCTAAAGCCCCTCCCCGAATAGGCTCTGACCCGACAACGGGCGATGAGCTAAAACCTGATGTACAAGCTGTGGCCCAGCGCTCATGAATTTAAACGAAAACATTGTTCTTTAAATATCATGGCATGTGTCTATCCCCCTCCGCCAGGCACCGGGCGAGCAACGCGCCGTCCCGCCTAGCTGACCTAGGACGCCCACGAAACCTAGAACGCACGGCCCCGCTCCCCCTGCTCCCTGAAACCCGCCAACAACTCTCCCCATAGCGAGAGGGGGTGCACGGGGGCTCGCCCCGCGTAACCGGTTTGGCCAGACACCAAATCGGGAGACCAATGCGTCCCATCCCGAACCCGTTTGAGGCCGCCCCAAACGCAACACGGGAAGACAACATCCCCCTCCCCAGACGGGGCACGGGAATGTTGGGGGCATAATGGGTAATTGCGTAGCTCCCGCAAGAAGCCAATACATGTGACCCGGATCGGACCGGTCGCAAGACAGAAACCCCGAAATATACGCCCCGTCCTGAAAGGACAGCGGCTTTGTCCCGTCAGAACAGCGCCACGATGCGACTCAACGTAACGAAAGGACGCTTGTTCAACACGCCATCAGCAACAACACGCCCCCCAAGAGGCCAGAGGGCCGGATACCGTCAGGAAAAAGTGATTCCCGAAGCGCGTGATTCCGCAGAGCCCATTAGCGACGTTAATCCACGGCGTTACCCAAGAGAAACCCGTCCGCAACACCTCGCTACAAATACCCCCCTCCAGAGGTCAGGGTAAAGAAGGAAGAGAGACGGGGATTCCCCCCCTCACTCCGGGCATAAAGCGGCCCTAAACGCCCCAACGAGCTACGAAAAAAGCCGATAGTCACCGACGGACCTCACTTCCCCCGACGATGGGTGCCACAGCCCCGCCACCCCCAACCGGATATTCCCCTTACACGCGGAAGGCCCCGCCCGCCAGCTTGCCTCCTGCTTGTTACTGTATCAAAAGGCGGGTTCAGAAGGCCGTCCGCGTGCCGCAACGCCCCAATTAACGCCGTCCCCCTCGGCACCGCCACCGCCACCTCGCCCTCAGCCTCCCTGGGGTTCCCCCTCGGTGCGCGGGATTCCTAGCGAGGAACTCTCCAGCGCGGCGGCGGCAAGGCAGATCGCGAGGAAGCAAGGAAAGGGAAAGGAAGAAGCTCCACCCGACAAACGAGGGTCAGCCCCTCGGAAGGGGGAACCACCCCGGGACTTCGTCCCCGATCAAACCAAATGGTGGTTCGCGGCGCGTTGGCTCCCCCCCCGGACAACGAAGCAGAAGGAATTAAGCGGTCAGTAAAAGGGAAAACCGCCCGGCAACAAGGATCTACCCACCCCGATATAGCAGGCGACGAGTATAAACCACCGCCCGTCCCAACCATAGGTTGGGTCACACCTGCTCTCTCACTGTAAATATCATCTAAATCTCCGATAAAGGTTGGTGAATAATATTCCTCCCTATGAACTCCTTCCCTGAGCCCAAGAGTACAACAGCTGGGAGGTCCACCGGGCACAGTGCGGCGGAAGTCCCGCGAAAATCACAAACATGTCCGATAAACACATCTCGGCAAAAACCACAACCTTCTCAAAAAGTCGGGCTTCCCCAAAATCCGACCCAGCCGCCACATAAAGCGGCGCGCCGTTACGAGGCAACGCCCCACTCGGTTCCCACTCGGGATGAGACCTCGCGATCCCGCAACAGCGGGCAATACCCCGCGGGAGCAGCGTCGCCAACCCTGAGCGTGGACCCAAGCCCGAGTCAGGTTAAAGGGTAATGTCACGCCATCCGAGCCGAGTCGGGCTACCGCCTCAGACTCGAATGCCGGGGGCAATTGTTACGACCTAAAGATCGTAGCTGCCCGATTCCCGTCCAGACCCGCTAACATACCCCATTGACTCACCCTTTTCACAAAAGGTCCGCCGCCCCGAAAATGCCGGGCGACCAGCCAAGCGGGCGCACCTTGCAGCGCTCCATGAACCGGCCGAGGTGAACCACCGCAGCCGCCCGACTCTTAGTCCGCCGCTAACGACAAAACAGCTTAGGATAAGGACATGACTGACACATACGTCACCTGACATCCCGACAAAAGCACCCCCAGGCGGCTAGCCTATCGGACGGTTAGTGCTTTCGGCCCTGACATCCCGACAAAAGCACCCCTGGGCCGTTGCGCCGCCTGACAGAGGCAGGCCGAGAACTCATGTTCCCGGCGTCCTTGTCCGAAACCTCCGCTGACACCCGGGCCAGCTCAGCACGCCTAGTCATCACCCGTCAGGTATAAATACCCCCCCTCCTCTTACGGAAAAAAGGTTGGCTGCTGAATTCTTCCTCATTCTATTATTCACACACGAGTGCAAAGGTCTTCCATATCTTTGCTCTCCCACCTATAGCTCGCCACGCTCGGTCGACACACCGTTGGTCCAACCGGCGTGACCAGCCCCCCATTTCAAGCCCTATCACTGACTTAGGCATCGGAGGGGCAAAGGGTTGAACCCCCAACCCAGCCCTTCTGACGAGTTGTTCGTGTTGCAGGAGAGCTCGCCCATCAACACAGGTCGGTGTCACCCCCCTGCCCTTCAACCTGGTTCAGCTGCATCCGGCGAGATCCACCCCGTGACCATCACAGGCGTCGGGATCGACTTCTTCACCCCACTAATCGCTTGTCAAATAGCCTACCTAAACCCCCTTCTCCATATAACCACCGTGCCCTTGGTTCCCATTAATACAAATTCATTGTACGCGAGTTCCACCTCGTAACAGTCGTATTTTCTCGTTTCTTCCTTAGGATCGTCGATTTCGAAGTACGTCGTTTGTGACGGGCTTCATAACGGTCATATCTAACTATTAGATCAAGCCTAGGAGTCTTAGGGTTCGATCACGGGGCCTCGCGCTCCGTATCGGAGCTTTTGGTGCTCATTAGCCGGTGTAAGAAGGGGCACCGACCGACTAGATGACGATCCAGTCGGTCGGCAATCTTTCTTGGACCGACTAGTGAGCTTTCTAAATTTTCTCAGGAGTTACTGTTTATCGTTAGTCGGTCTAAGAAGAGTTGTTGACCGACTAGGTTGCAAACTAGTCGGTCGGCAATGCTTCTTGAACCGACTAACACATCATCTTAATTTTAGTTGAGTTACTGTTTACCCTTAGTCGGTCTAAGAACGTTCATCGACCGACTAGTTGCTAAACTAGTCGGTCAGTACTTGTTCATGGACCGACTAACTCTAAATCCTATTTTCGTTCAGGAGTTACTGTTTACACTTAGTCGGTCTGCGTTGGTCGACCGACTGACTAGTTGCCAAACTAGTCGGTCAGTGGTTGTTCTTTGACCGACTAGTCTGTGTTAAAACCCTAATTTCTGGGCAGCCGCCAGCTCAACCTATAAAAACCCAACCCAATCGTTTTCTTCTTCTCCAACACGACCCTAAGCCCTAGTTTCTTCCCCTCTAAGCCCCCATCTTCCTCCAAGCTTCAATCCCTCATTCCAAGCCCTAAATCCATCATCCAATCCATCCATTCACCCTATCTACTTCTCATCTTCCCCAAATCTCCATTGAAATCCATCAAAACCCCCAAAATCCCCCAAAACCCTAGTTTCTCCAAACTTCCCCAATCATTTCCAGATCTGGTCCTAGGGTTCCCCGGAGTGTTTCTTCCGCCTCCTCTCGGTAAGAAATCGATCTACCGTTGTTTTCATGTCTTATTGTAATTTTTATGAAACCCTAATAAAATACTTATGTTTTGATGATTGTTCCCCATAACAGCGATTCCCCGTAGGCTAGCATCCGCGGAAACGAACTTTCGTAACCGTCATCCCCGGTGATAGGCAAGTGAAACTTGCATCTCTTGATTTGGGCCATGTCTTAGGCCATTTACCATGCTTTAGCGTAAAAGAGACTAAACGGTGAAAGGATAGCCGTTTAGACGCCATTGACCTAGCTTGACAACGAAGCTTGGTCCGTCACCCTCATCATGCTTGTATGTCACGTTTAATTTCAATTAACGGTACGCAAATATCTGTTCATGGCATTGCATATTGATTGTTCATCGTGATTGCGTAGCACACGCTACAATATTATATTCCTGGCTCGTGTTCCAGAAGCGAGCCCTGTAGTTGGAAATCCCAACGCTCGGATACCGGCTAGGCACCTGCGTTGCGGGCACAACCCTATGCCAATTACACTTCCTGGCCCGTGATCCAGAAGCGAGCAAATGCTCGATACACGTAGGGGTGGGGTAAGAGATATGCGTCACCAGAGCACGAGATGGCCTGATCCGCCACTCCAGCCTGCAGGCGAAATCTCTAGTGTTTAAGTGAGTAAGAGATATGCGTCACCAGAGCACGAGATGGCCTGATCCGCCACTCCAGCCTGCAGGCGAAATCTCTAGTGTTTAAGTGATTAACAGTGATAAGTGAAAACAGTGATAAGTGATTCGTGAACTAGTGAGTGGTAGCTTTGGCTACATTGTGCATGCTTGTCTCTCTTTTAAACTGTTGCATCATATTCAACTGCCATGCCATTGTTTAACATTTAAATGCTAGGTTGTTAGTCACTTTCAGTTTCCTTGCTCAAGTCTTTTAGACTTGCTGACATGTGCCCCTTTCTCTTTTGGGTGACGCATGTTAGACCTTGAGCCTGAGTTGCCCGCTGATGGTGAGGTGTTTGCGGACGCCGAGCTTGAGCCCGTGTTGGACGGGGAGTACACGGACACTGGGGACCAGTCCTAGTGTCTCTGTTGTGTTTTAAATTTTGTTAAACAGTTGTTTTGTTATCGGTGCGTGGCACCTATACTTATTTATGTCGTTGCTTTTGTTTGGCCTTGTTCTGGGCCTTAGACTCTTTCTTTTTAGCCTGGTGGCTTTTCTGTGATGTTGAATATTTTGTGGACAACCCTTGGGATTGGTGTTTCTTTTCCGTCTCATATTATTATTATTGTTGTTTCGATTGCAATTACAGGGACCTGCTTATACTAAATTGACGCTTATCGGGTTTGGGGCTTCACCGATCCACTCCCGTGCGGACCTTTTCACGTCTCGCCTCCATTTTAGGGAAGCGGGTCGTGACAAGTTGGCTCCTTGTGTTTTCTCTTCTCACCCAGTGTTATCAAGTGGTTTATTTGCATTGCCTACTTGATGTATATATATGCCTTGAAGTGGCTCATTGGTTTATCTCTTGAATCTGGAATGTATATGCCAAGCAGTTGGCTCCTTGTGTTATCTCTTCTCACCCTGTGTTATCAAGTGGTTTCTATGCAATGCCTACTTGATTTATACATATGCCTTGCTGTGGCTCCTTGGTTTATCTCTTGAATCAGGAATTTATGTGCATTGCAGTTGTCTCCATGGTTTCTCTCTTCTCACCATGTGTATTCAAGTGGTTTCTATTCATTGCCTACGTGATGTATATATATGCCTTGCTGTGGCTCAATGGTTTATCTCTTTGAATCTGGAATGTATATGCCTTGCAGTTGGCATGTTGGTTTCTCTCTTCTCACCATGTGTTTTCAAGTGGTTTATTTGCATTGCCTACTTGATGTATATATATGCCTTGCAGTGGCTCATTGGTTTATCTCTTGAATCTGGATTTTATATGCCTTGCAAATGAAATGTTGGTTTCTCTCTTCTCACCCTGTGTTATCAAGTGGTTTCTTTGCATTGCCTTCTTGATGTATATATATGCCTTGCAGTGGCTCATTGGTTTATCTCTTGAATCTGGATTTTATATGCAGTTGGCTCCTTGGGTTATCTCTTCTCACCCTCTGTTATCAACTGGTTTCTTTGTCTTGCCTACTTGATTTATCCTAGGTGGGGGTAATCTCACCTAGTTTATCTTCACCCCAATCCCAACTAACTTCTTCCAACATTCCCACTCACACTTTCAACCAAAGAAACACAAGATTCTTGTGTGGGACCCTCGTACAAATCCTAATCCCACTTTCCAATCCCACTTCCAACAAAAGAAACACAAAACTCTTCTTTTCTCTCTCCGAAGATTCCACACCCCTCCAAGATTCTCAAAACCCACGTTCAACCAAAGAAACGGGCCCAAAAAGAGGCCCTAACTGACGCACGCCCCTTGCCTACGCCCCCTTTGATGGCAGTTTTGTAATAGTATAAAAAACAGCACCAATTAATAGAGCGCTTAAAACCCGAGAAAGATCAAAAAAATTACAAAACAACCATATCATATACCTATAAATGTCCAATTCTCATCGTACAATTCTTTCAAAAACCCTGGACGAGAGGCAGAGAAACCCTAGACCTGCTCGAATACGAAAGCGAGGGGGTTCTTCGCCTTCCGATAGGCTCAAGGTGAGAGATCGCCATCTCCGGAATCCCCTGTTCTCAGTATTTTCTGCTGTCTCTTCGATCCATCGAGCGATCCTCTTTCTTTCTTTTGTGGGGATTCATCGATCCATCATATTTTCCTTCGCTTTTCTCTTTCCGTGATTGCAAATTTGCAATCTATTTTTTTTCCCAGTATTGGCTCTCTCTAAACTTTTTCCGCCAACTGGAAACCGCATTGGTTCTTAATTCTCGACGTTTGAGAGTCCAAGCGATAGAGAGCTGCTGACTATTTATTGTATTTTGCCATCCGCTTTGATCTATGTCGTATGTCGAAATCGGCATCGCTTCGATCGACAGAGAATCAGATCCCCTCATTGCTTGTAATTGATTCTTTTTTTCCTCGCGGTGATCGATGAGGTCCGAGTCAAACCCTAGCCGGGGTCTGTTTGTATGTTTGATTAACGTTGTTTGTTGCATTTGTTGCAGGTTCTGAGCCTAAGGGAATTGCGTTAGGGATTGAAAGGGGGAGCATTTCTGAGCAGTGGTCTACGATGGTAGCCTTGTTGAGTAGGAGGCAGCTGTTTCTGATCGCTGCGTCCTTTTCGATCGTGCTCCTCTTCGTTATTGCCTCTTCTTCTTATGGTACGTCTCTTTCGTTGTTTTCAATTTTCTCCTTTTAAACCTTTTTAGAAAAGGAAAATCTCATTTTAAGGAAACTCTTAGGGCAATGACATTTCTTTTATTCCGTTAGGGTTGTCGTTACAGAAGTTTAGATCGTTTGGACGCCGCACGGATCAGCGGGGAGATATTCGTTACCGTTTCGTCAACGGCCGCAAGCTTCTCGAGCAAGGTAAAAAAAACTGATCAAACGGTCGTAGTTTCTCCAACTGGATTTAAATGTTATGTTGAAGCGCCGGCCTCGGTTAGGGGTTCTTTGGTCACTTCCAATGGGGGACCACGTGCGCAGCAGAAGCGGCGTAGTACACCTCCCACTGCACGCTGTGCCTGCAGCACAAGCGACCCTGATCCGAACGTTGATTTATCTGCTGTCTCAAACGTTTATGGGCATTTTTGGTGTAAAAATGCAGGTGGAAGTGGAACCGAAACGGTAAACGGAGAGGAGTGTTCGCGGGACGACATCGTGCTGAACCAGGCGGCGACGACCCCGATGCCCAACGGCATCCCCACCTACACGGTCAACATCGTAAACGAGTGCATGGCCGGCGCCAGCTGCCGCATCGGCAACATCCACCTATCATGCGGCTTGTTCAGCTCTGCCCGCCTCGTCGACCCCCCCGTCTTCCGCCGCCTCAGCCCCGACGACTGCCTCGTCAACGACGGCCGCCCCATCGAGGCCGGCCAGTCCGTTTCCTTCCAGTACGCCAACACCTTCTCATACCGTCTCTCTGTCTCATCTGCCGACTGCATCCCCTAAACCAAATCCCAATCCCAATGCAATGCCAGCGCTTTTGATCGCTTTCTTTGCTATTTTTGCCTGCATAATGAAGAAGGGTGACGAGATCACGTGCTTAGTACCTAAATTTTGGCTGAATACTTTCCATGTAAGGCTTCCCAGTATCTAATGATGATGCAATTAATTATGGAGAAGTACCTTTTTGTCGAGTAGATGTTTGTTTGGTTATAATCCACTCTCTCAAGAGTAGAGTATTATGCCGCCGCTGTTGACGCTGTCTTCGCTGCTGATTTTTGGTCCACGTGGTACACTCTTTTTGTTGTTGTTTGTGATACATGTGCTGCTGTTTTTTGGTCCACGTGGTCTACGGGCTGCTGTTTGTGATGTCTTTCGTATTAAATGGCCTTTGTGGTCTGTGCTGCATTGAATCCTGTAGCACTTTCGTTTGTTGACTACGATGATCTCGGTTCCAATCCTGCTGTTTGTTGTTTAGGAGACGTGTCAAGTCGTCGAGGCAGCTGATCAAAGTTTGGTGTAGGGCCCACGTGACATTAGCCCTGGGTTTGATTGGGATGCACGTGGCCAGACGATGATGCGCCACTTCCTTGCCGTTGGCATTCCCCGTGGGATATTGGGGGATATGATATGACCTTTGATGGTACTATTCAAAACTAAGGTTGCGAAGATCCATTTCCAAACGTACCCATACCCACTTGCTTGTATAACTTGGGTTAACAAGGCCAGCTCTCTCCACGTGTATTTTAAATGTGTCCAAATACCTGGGCTTATATGCATAAATGCATTTTACCTGGTGGGACTCCTGAGTCGTTTTGTCCCTAATTAATTGGGGTGGATGTTTCCAAATTGCTTGGGGAGAAGGGGACAATTATGATTGCTGTGGTCAGGTAAAGATGGGATCATATCCGGCCCATTAGCATTCCCTTTGGTATTCATAACTAGCCATGGCCCTCATTCTCTATTTTTGTTTCACCAAACCTTTTCCCAACAAAGGACAAAAACAATCGTCTTCCAACGCTTCTTCTCTTTATTCTGTGCATGGGGCCATCAGAGTCTTTGTTTTGTTATCCGAAGATGTTTCGCCAAGAGGGTCGTTGATATTCCAAGATTTTAATTTAATTAGTGGGTTGGAATTGGATGCAAAAGAAGCGCTGATTTGCCAAATTCTTTGACCGTCGTGTGTTTAGGATGAGTGCAATGCATCAATGAATCTGATACGACCCTCTTAGGGTGGGCTAAGACTAGGGGTGTGCACGGGTACTGGGTACCCAGATATCCGATCGGAACCTACCTGAACGGGTAGGTTCCAGGTAAATACACATTAGTTCTCGGTAGGTTCCGGATAGGAAGATTAGGAATCGGTGTGAATCGGCTCCGGTTTCAGTTCCCCTCTAGATGGAATGGGTACCCGGACCCGGAACCGATATTCGGACCCAGCTCCATGCCGCGGTTAAAAAAACAGAGTACCCGTGGCATAATCAAAAAATTATTGGCAGAGTGTTAGGATTTGAACCCGACTTGAATCGAACACGCAACGTTCTGATCTGGAGTCAGACGCGCTAGCATTGCGCCACAGATCCGTTTGAAAAAGTTTATTAAATTAAGTTGTTAATGACAGTTATTCTCTGTAATGCATAAACATTAACCTGAAACAAGTCTTGGTTTCAAATCATCATGTCACAACTCGAGTTCGGGCCAAGGTTCCAGCCCTGTGACGTGTTGGGTTCACGATAGTTCGCATATGTTTGTTGTGATTCAGACACATAGACTGTTACAAACAGTTTGTATACGGATCGGATATATGTTTAGACTATTCATATTCACCTTCTTCACATCCAAAATCTTTCACCGAGTATCGACGTGGATATGGATAAAGTTTATCTTCATAAGGTAATGTGGTGTATCTGCCAATGTTTGTGCTCCATCCCACTCCGAATATTTCACAAATGACCAACTCCAAGAACTCATTGCACCGATGAGCACCATGCAAAACCTTTTAAATCAACTACTGCTACATTGAACAATGCTAGAAAAACACCTCACTCCCACCAACATCAACCCCAACCTCTTTCTCATTAACTGCAAAATCATCACTGTTAAAAAATTATTGGCAACATAGGATGTGTAATAATCTTTATTTCATTAGTGTTTTTATAGGGTACCCGGAACCTAACCGGAACAATATGGTCCGGGTAGGTTCCGGGTATATGGTCCAACCGGGTAGGTTCCGGATCCAAATTTTAGGAACATGTCCCTTACCGGATGGACCTTCTCAACCCAGGCCGCACCTTCTCCAAGATACGGCCTAGGTTCGCGGATAACTTGTCTGGATACCAAAAACTTCGAGGTATTCTTCTTGAACAACCTTATCTCCCACTTCACAATTCTCCTCCACAGCTCGGCCCGAGTACTATCGTATCGGCCTCTCTGTAAGCCATACCGATCCCACCGAGCATCATTCAGATCCGTTCTGACTTAGGCATCGGATGTGACTTGGTCAGAAGCAAGGTCCGACCCCCTAACGAGCTTTCTCGTATGTTCAGGTCAAGGAGATCCAGCGGTGCCGAGGTTACCATTCGACGCCCAATTAGCCCGGAGCCGAATGTGCTCGCCCCCGAGCCCGTTCATCCCCACTCACGCGGAGAACGTTGCTTTGCCGAGGGCTCCCTTCGGTACACCGACACTCGGACCCGCGTGCTCTTCGTCAAGCAGAACGAGCTGCATCCCGTTCCCGAAGGTCGCACGTGACCCGCGTGATCGCGTTGACCTCCAGCCCTCCAGTCAACCAACTTGTGGTGAGAAAACACCCCAAAACATTTGGCGTCGTCAACCAAATTCGTATTGAAAAGATTAGAGTCGACCCGGCGAATCCTAAGATCTGCTACCAGCTGATCGACGCAGAGCACGATGTGAAGCACTGCAACCCGATGGACCTTCTCAACCAGAGATACGGCCTGGGTGACTCAAGACCCGCTCCCATGGAAGAGCCAGAACTCATTCCCGTTACGGACATAGGTGGTAGGTTCATCTCCATCGGATCAGAACTCGACCCGATCGTAAAGGGCGAGTTGATCGGATGCTTGGATGACAACATGGACATCTTCGCCTGGTTGCCTGACGACATGTCGGACGTAGACCCCAAGTAATCACCCACCAGTTACACGCCGACCCCAATTTTAAGCCGGTCAGGCAGAAGAAGAGAAACTTGGGTGGTAAGAAGATGAGGGCCGCATCCGAGGAAGTGGAGCGCCTGCTCGAAGCAGGCTTCATCCGAAAAGTCTGGTACCTGAAATGGCTGGCCAACATTATGATGGTGAAAAAATCTAGCGACAAGTGAAGAATGTGCGTTGACTACACCGATCTCAACAAGGCTTGTCCTAAAGACAGCTACTTGCTGCCCTGCATTGACCATCTCATAGACAACGCCTCAGGCTACGAGATGCTCAGTTACATGGACGCTTATTCTGGGTACAACCAGGTTCAAATGGACCTAGAGGACGAGGAGAAGACGTCATTTATCACCGACCGAGGGACATTCTGCTACAAGAAGATGCCTTTCGGACTGAAGAATGCGGGGGTGACCTACCAAAGGATGGTTGATCACTCCTTATTTTACACCTTTTTCCCGCATGTTTGCATGCCATTTAGATCGCCCAAATCATGTTTTTCACGATATATCGATGATATTGCGATGCTTTTCACGATTTGTTGTTTTTGTCGCATTTCAGGAGATTTGGCGCGATTTGGAGTGATCTCGAGATGCGCTTACTCTAGACGGTCACCGACGACCTCCCCGAGGGGTATTTTGCTGTTGGAGAGGAGCGGAAGAAGAATGGACGTTGCAGGAGCGACGAGGAGGCCAAAATAAGCAATCTGGGCATTTTTTGTGTCTCACTCGGCCGAGTGGAGGAGCCACTCGGCCGACCAGCGAGACACCGCTCGGCCGACCAGATCAGACACGATTTACCTGTGTACTCGGCCGAGCGACGGAGACCACATCGGCCGAGTGACGACATCACGTCCGCCCGAGTGGCGCCCAGACGAAGCCCTTCAAAAATCTCCAAGTTTCTGTTTTTCGGCTGCCTGAGCTTCAGAAGACCCACTCGGCCGAGTGGCTTATCCCGTCTGCCCGAGTACAATGAAGCCATCGGCCGAGTGACGACAATTCACTCGGCCGAGCCGCCCCCGAAGTAGAGACCCCTGAAGGCCCCGACTTACTGGAAAATTACAGGGTTTCTCACTCGGCCGAGCGACATTTGTCACTCGGCCGAGTGCGATGCGCTGCCTGTAGCGAAAACTGCGGAAAACAGGCTGTGCAGGGGTATTTTGGTCAGAGTTTTTGGACGATTTTGGGGGCTATTTAACCCCTGTTTGTACCCTAGTTTTGGGAGCTTCTTCTTAGATTTTTTGCAGCTTTTTAGATCTACTTTTTAGCTTTATTTTAAGAGATTAGAGAGAAGACAATTATTGATTTTTGTTGGATTAATTGAAGAACTCCATTGGTTTGTCTATCTCTACTCTAAAAATTCTATTTTTATTGCATATCTCAATATTGTGATGAATTCTATTGCTTATTTCATTGATTATTTTTGTGATCTTGCTATGAATTGTGAGTAGTCACCACGTCTTGGGGCGTGGGGATGAACCCTACAAACCCAACTTCATATTTGTGATGAATTAGTAGAAATTTTGCTAGAATTGATATTTAGAGATTAGGTTGGGATCGATTTACTACGGATAGCTAGGAGTTCATACCGATTGGGATTTGCAAGAGATTGGATCCCAATTCGATAGGAAACCCTAGAAATCCGAATTGGGTTGGAATCGAATTTCCGTAGTATCGGTTTGCAAGAGATTGGACCGATACTAGGGTTTTCCGGTTGCAATTCCGTGCCAATACCCGTTTGCAAGAGATTGGACGGGTAGGAACTATCCCAATCTAGATCGCGAGCCGAGTTTGCAAGAGATTGGACTCGGTGAGCGATTGGACGATGATGTTGATCCTAATGCTAGCTTTCATAGGCTAGGTTTTGCAAGAGATTGGACCCAAACCTAGGATAGCTATAGACCGGCAACAGCGCGAGAGCGTGAGCTTGGTTCTACATTCAGTTGCAACTAGTTCATCCAAAATCCTAATCTAGCAATTTTGATACCGATGAACCACATTTATGAGATACGGCGAGTAGCGGGGATTCCCCATTCCCTAGACGTTCTTTATTTGATTTGATATTTCTGCACTTTGTCTGACGATTGTGACAGGATCTCCAAAGGCAAATCTCTCTTCTTAGATAGCCAGGTTGATTGGAACAAGCACGGTCATTCGTCCTCCCTGTGTTCGATATCCCGCTCGCCGCTACACCGTGCGCTTGCGGTAAAACTACAACCGTCGCCTCGGGCGTGTATCCGGGGTGCGATCAATGGTCAACAAGGTTTTCGGTTCCCTGATAGGAAGGAACCTCGAGGTCTACGTGGACGACATGCTGGTCAAGTCCAAGGACCCCGTCGACCATATTACCGACCTTCGAGAGACTTTCAAGCAGCTGCAAAGGCACACCATCAGACTCAATACCTCGAAATGTACGATGGGCGTGAGGTCCGGAAAATTCCTAGGCTTTATGATCACCAACCGTGGCATTGAAACCAACCCCCGACAAGATCATGGCTCTGGTCAACATGAGGGAGCCGATGACGATCAATGAGCTGCAGAGGCTGAATGGGCGGATCGCCGCCCTAGGGCGCTTCTTGTCCAAATCCGCGGAGCGATACCTCCCCTTCTTCAGGACCCTGAGAAAGGCTCTCGCCGAGCCCGCCGAGAGGAGGAAGGCCGTGGAATGTGACGAGAGCTGTGCCCGAGTGTTCGTCGAGCTGAAGGAATACCTCTGTAGTCCTCCACTCCTCTCCAAACCCAGGGAAGGGGAACCGCTGAGCCTTTACTTAGCCAGTACCGGAGAAGTGGTGAGCTCGGTGCTAATCCAGGAAGACGACGGGGTGCAAAAATCGGAATACTATACTAGCCAAATCTTGAGGGATGGGGAGGGGTGATACAGTCCCATGGATAAATTGGCCTACGCCCTTGTGCTCTCGGTGCGATGACTCCGCCCATACTTCCAAGCCCACACGATCCTGGTCCTAACCGACTTTAGCTCGAGCAAAACCTTAAGAGGTTCGATCGGATGGAGAGGACGTTGAATTGGGGAGTAGAGCTGAGCGAATTCGACCTCTGATATAAGCCACAGATAGCCATCAAGGGGCTGGCACTGGTGGACTTCATCGTCGAATGTACCGTTAATTGAGGAACGCCCCCCGAGGAGACGAGCCCGAATATGATAACGCCTCAACCTTTGTCTTTCCTTTTGGCTAATGTTGTTCTTGCTGACCAATCAGGGGACAAAGATGCATGGGTGGTCCACGTTGATGGTTTCGCGATCCAAGCAGGGAGCGGGGCCAACATCGTCATCCGGTCCCCCGACGGAAACACCATCGAGTATGCACTACGATTCGAATTCCCGGCCATCAACTGTAGGGAATTCGCGGTACCCTTAGGGCATAAAAACTCTAGTCCCGTCCTAAGTCGGACGGAACATAGACAGAAAAACAATTGCAGCGGAAGAAAAAACTTGTTAATCTAATTAACATGCAGTTAAAACAATTTTAACTTAGCCCTAAGGTCCAAGACCCTTAGCCAAGATCTATGCCAACTTGGGATGGATCTGACCATCCCAAGAAGGATCTAACCTACTGCAATTAAATTAAACTAATGCTTAATTAAACACATACCCGGAATCTCAGCCTGGAGCAGGCGAGATGTTCTGCACCGTCTTCCGAGCCGCTCCCGTCCCACGCCAAGCTGCTCCTCGAACCGCTCCCCGAACCGCTCCTCGAACCGCTCCGCATCCCGAGGCGATCAATCCCGTGTCACCGAGCCAACCAACCGCCGAAGAAAGTTTCACGCGAGTGAAACCTCCGCCTAGATTTCGGATCCGAATCCGAACTCCTTTGCGGCTTTGCTAGAGCCCTCAAGAGTAAGGCAGAAATATTAGGGAGATAGAAGAAATATTAATTTAAGCTTAGATCCGAGCGTGCTCCAACATTTACGAGAGCCGCTCAGATCTAGAGCTTGGGACGAGTATTGAGGAAGGGGGGAGACCCCTATTTATATAGGCGGCGGACTCTCCCCTTTTCTCAAAATCCGATGTGGGACTAATTATTTGGGTTAGTTAAAATCAAGTTAGTTTGCACTTCACAAAGTGCAAACTTCCGTGAATTTTAACTCACTCACCGTTGAGCTTCATGATTGATACAAGCTATCAATTCGAAGGGTGTTCAACGATGAACGCATAGGAAAAAAGCGTTTGTCAATCGGAGTTCGTTTGACCCTCCAATTGAGTGTCCAAAGATCAGCCCACGGCTAGTTTTTCGCAAAAACTGAGCCGTCAAAATTCTGCACCTATCAAGGGTTCAAAACCCTAAAACTGGGGCCCACAGGTGGGCCCCACGCGTCCAGCGGACGCAGGCCACGCCTGGGCAGAGCCCAGGCCACGCCTGGGTTCACCCAGGCCCACGCCTGGGCTTGCCCATGCCGCCTGGGCTTTTGCCCAGGCCCTGGGCAAGTTCAGGCCAGTGCTTGGGCTTGCCCAGGCCTTGTCTTATCTGGTCTTGACCAGCAGACCAGAACAGACCTGGTCTAGTCTGGGTCTGCCTGGTCTGACCCGTTGGGCTGTTTTGGGCGTAACTTGGGCATCTGGTGTCCGAATTGGACGCCGTTCGAACCTGGGTCTAGACCGGGACATTCCCGTCTTACCCGTGAACTTTTTCTTGCGTTTATATTATTAAATATTGTTTTAAACAATTTAAAACACATTTAATCTCTTTTGCATCAAATGCAAAATAGTCCCTATCTAGGCTTAAATTACCATATTGCATCAAATGCAATTATTTCATCCCTTGCATCAAAAATGCAAAATATTCTCCCTAACTAATTTCTACCTACTACTAGACGAAGAATCGCACTCTGTGTGAGACCCTACAGCCTGACCCTTACAACAGGTTGGGCTCGAAGCCCTATACGACAGTGACCACGAGCAGTGGTTGCCGTCCTTGCTTCAGGAATCATCATTATGTGGTTAACTCATTGACATGAGTATTGTCGGGACCACCTTGACTGTGTCCGTGATGAATTCCGCAGTTATAGTCTTTTCGTCTTAACTATGTCGTGTAGATCAAGTCTAGGGTACGGTCAAACTGTCAACCACAATAACTTGACTTCGGTTAGTTTCGATCAATCTTTAGTCAATTAATGTTGGACTTCTTCCAACATACTCTGTGTAGAGTTTTTACTAAAGACCGAACTAACTCTACGACACAAACTCCCATTGACCGGGAGAGACGAATCCTCTATTGATCATTACTCGCCTCGTACGTTTCAGGTGACACCCAATCAAAAGACCTTTCGACAGGCCTTGCCTCGAAGCTAGGTTAGTTGATCTAAGTGTCACCATTCACGCACATGTTCGTCAAATGACCTCAAGTCAAAAGACCAACTTGCCTATCATCACTAAGAGTTATCATTGACAGATTGGTCAACGTAACCATATGATAACTCTTGTGGATCGTTCAGTGAACTCATTCTCAAATGAGCACCTGTGTCTCGTCTCCGACTTCGCCAAGTCGAACGATCATGAGATCATCGCCACCGCTTAACGGTGAAGACTAAGACACAATGGTCTATCCGATGTTTCGATATCATTGTCTCGAAACATCTACGACCACGAACCCTTTTAGACTTATGCTACAGACGGTCAAACATTTCTCCATGATCGAGATACTCATCTCGATATCTGTTTGACCTTGCATAAAGTCTCAGGACTTTACCTAAGTTAATATCTAATGTTATCTACATTATAAAATAACTTAGATAAATCATTACCAAACAGCTTACTGTTATTTCGAACAAGATGTTTGTGCTATTCACACAGAGATAAATAGCCTGGAGGGCATTATTCTCCTACACCAACAATGCGGGCGAGTACGAGGCCGCCATCAATGGCCTGAAGCTAGCCCAGATGATGGAGGCGGACTCCGTATGCCTCCTTAGTGATTCCAAACTCATCATCAACCAGCTGCAAGGAGATTATATGGATCGAGAAGAGGCGATGCAACGTTACCTAGCCTCGGCCAAGACCGAGCTGTTCAGGTTCAAACACGTCGAGACCCTCCACCTGCAGCAGTCGGAGAACGCCCGTGTAGATGCCCTGTCGAAGCTGGCTTCCTCTTCTCCTAAGGAGTTAGGTCGCGCCATCTACGTTGAGAGCCTCCGAACCCCCAGTACGGATGTCACGTCCCGCTTCCCAAGTATGGAAGGCGAGACGTGAAGAGGTCCGCTCAGACTTGGAGCTGTAAAGCTGCAGTCTGATAAGCGTCTGCGTATGATACCAATAGCAGATTCTTGCAATGCGATGAAACAACAACAATAATAAATGAAAAGCAGACATAAGAATATTAACCACAACATCCAACAATTATTCCAAACATCACAAAGAAAGTCACAAAGAAGTACATAGTCTGAACAAAGGCCTAAAGCATGGTCGAAACATAAAACAGAGAGATATGTGCTACGCACCGAAACCTAACAGCAACTACTAAAAGCAACAACAACTAAAGAAGTCTTCAAGTGAGACTAGGACTGGTCACCAGTGTCCTCAAACTCAGCCTCAGCAGGAACCTCGAATTCAACGTCTGTGAACTGCTCGTTCTCTGCAACTAACTCTTGTAAGGATTGCCTTACCCTTGCAATACTGACAACAACACACTAGAGGGGGGTGAATAGTGTAATGGTAATAAAATTGTCCAATTAAAATTAAACTTGCAAATGCGGAATAATAAATGCAAGAGGAAATAATTGACACAATCAATCTAAACGCAAACACAAGATTTTACCATGGTTCCCCAAACTTGGGTACGTCCAGCCACACCAATATTCACTATATTCTCACAAAGAGAAGTGAATACAAATCCCACAAAGAGATACCTCACCAAGAGGATTTTGCCCTACAGAAGGACCCAACCAACCCTACACAAGAGTCAAACTCCCACCTAGAGAATTACTAACTCACACTCAGAGAATTAGGGTTAGCTCTACACTAGGACACCAAACTCCCACTAAGAGAGTTACTCTCACAAAGAGAGTTATTCCCACTAAGAGAATATCCTAATCCCACAAGAGAGAAAGACTAATTCCCACAAAGAGAATTAGTGTTACAAGAATCACCAAGTAAAGTAAATACTCTTACCTATTCCTTGAGATGCTTACTCATAGATGAATGCAAGGCATGGAAGAGGATCTCCAAGTGTTGAGATTGGCTTGAAAGCACTTGGATGATTTCCCTTGAGCTGGACTTCAAGGCATGAAGAGGAATGAGAGCTCAAAGAGGGAAATGAGAGCGTTTGAGAGTGGCTTATAGATCTCTTATGATTTTCAATAGCATCAAGAAGTTCCAATGAACTCAGCACACCGATATATATAGGAACCCCATATCAACACTCAAAACCCAAGAAAACAGCCAAAAGCACAAGGCTGCAAATGCTAGAAACTGGGCGAAAATGACACCGACATTCGACTGATGATCAAGAGATAGTCGACTGATCAACGGATAGAAAATATCCAACGGCTATAATCTGAGCCAGGACAGTCGACTGATGAAGTCGATACAGTCGACTGTAAACAGGATAGGCGCCTGTAAAACCTTCAGCAGGCGACTGCTGCATGGGATGTAATAAAATAGAGTGCTGCACTCTTTCTCTAGATAAGCATACATGCGACTGATGTCAATAATACAGTCGACTGTAAAATAGTCAGGCGACTGTAAAACCTTCATCAGTCGACTGCTGCATGAGATGGAGAAAAACAGAGAGAAGCAGTATATGCACTTACGCTACTCAGACGACTGTTGACCAATCTACAGGCGACTGTAAATATACAGGCGACTGTAAACTGAGCATCAGTCGACTATTACGTACAGCTCAAGTAGAGTCAATAGAAATGTTGATTTGAGTAGTGCATATCAGTCGAGTTAGAAGGATCGACAGGCGACTGGAAATCACACAGTCGACTGTAAATCCTTCAGCAGGCGACTGATGGAAAGCCAGAGACTTCAAATGAGTCTTTGGTCAAGATGAACCTATTAGGTTGGATTCTATGATAATCCTAAGGCTCACTAAGATGGCTAAATACATATGCATGAAAGAGTAGACCATCTATCAAGGCATTACATTAACCAAGACTCAAATGAGAGAGAAAGTAATAAATGAAATATTACATGATTTACATTGCTTTCCTTAGAGTCTAAGTCTTCCATCTTGATGCCTTGATGCTCTCCATCATCTCCAAGCTTTGACACCCCTTCTCCACTTGATATCCATCCTTGCACCAAGTGTTTACTCTCCAAGAAAGATATTCTTGAAATGAAAAACTATGAGACTAAAACAAGAGAGTCATTAGCAACAACATAATGTCGTGATCATCATCAAAATAAGATTGGTATGAAACACCAATACTCAACAATCTCCCCCTTTTAGATGATGACACACATTATGTAAAACACAAAGAAATAAAGCACAATGCTAATGAGCTCCCCCTGCTTATATGCACCAATTATACAATGAGATATACAATAGTAAAAACTCATTATACCAAAAAAATTCATGGTGACAATATAATAGGCATGGATTACATAAATCAATTGCAATATACAATATCATGCAAACATGAGTGGTTTATACAATCCCATGTATCTCTCCCCATAGATATATCTCTCCCCAAATGCATATGTATGAAATACAAGAGTTACATTTACATAATGCATATATCTCTCTCCTTTGACATCGTCAAAAAGGTGGACATCAAAAACATCCACCTTTGTCATCTTAACCAAAAGATGTGACAATATGCAATATATAAAGACATGTATGATGCCAAATTGAAAATTTTAGTGGGTATCAATCACTGTCCCATGCTCCCTCTAGATCATAGAAATGGTCAAATGTTGACTTCTAGGATCTAATACCAATTGTAAAGTAGAAGATAAACAATCTCTAACAATTGATGTAATACCAATTGTAGACAAAGAATCTTGGAAAATAATCCCCTTTACCAATTGATATACAAATATTGGAGCCATGGGCCTAAAGTGTATTAAAGCTATAGATATGAAAAAATCAAGCTTCAATGATACACAATGATATTGCCAAAAGGAATATAACATGAAACAACTTGGCAATATCTAAGGGGTTTGGTTTGAGACCACAAATAACCAATTGTACATAATGATCTCAAACATACCCCTAAATGAGAGTCAAAAATATGTTTTAAAATATTTTAAACATACACATATTAACTCCCCCATTGACATACATATGGATCAATAAATGCATGCATGTCAATGTATTCCCCAAGGTCCCCATTTTCATGAAAAGAATATATTTGAAAACATGTTCAAAATCATGAAACACACACACACACACAATGGGTATGCTAAAAAATATATTTAAGCACAATACCCATGCAATATGCAAATGTGTGAGGAACCTAAACATTAGGGAACCAAACCCAAGAGGAGTTTGATTTCCTAATGTAATCACATGAGGTGATCACATCACTAACTAGAGAGTTGATGTAACTATCCCTCTCTTGCACACTAACCTTAGTGGGAAACCATAAACTCAAGGATTTCCTAGGCAAGGGTTTTGCCTTTGCAAGAGGGTGGATGTGGCATGCTTAGGTGTAGAAACGAATTTATTGGCATGCAAAGAATGAGGATTTTGCTTCTTAGCAAAAAATGATGAGTCTTCATTCTTCCTCATCACCTTGTGATCTACATGCTTCTTGTTGATGTTATTGTTGTACAAGAAAGCATGGTGATTCTTTTTAGGTGCTTTATCAATATTTCTTGTATTTGCACCGTAAGAGGAATTAGAGATGGGTTTGGGTACCACATTTTGAATATACACCAAACTTCCTCTATGATTTGCCGGATGTTGTTTTTTCAAGCAAATCGTGGAGTGAATCCCTAGAATACACAAAGATTTTGAGCTTACGGGATTCCTATTCACATTTCAACGTAAGTTGTTGACTGCGAGTTCCTAAGTTAAGGTTTTGAGCAACAAGATTATCATTAGTCAAGCTCAATTCCTTAAATTGAGAGAGAAGTGTGTCTCTCTCACTAGTGTCATAATCATGCATTTCATCATGGATTACACTAGCAATTTCTAGTTCATGCAACCTACTCGTAGCAATCTTATATTTTGCTTTTAATTTATTGTAAGAGTTGATGCACTTACTAGCGTTTTCGGAAACCATACCGAAACAATATTCAAGCTCCTCGTATGAGATCTTCTCCTCAATCTCATCATTGACTTCTTCCTCACTAGAGCTTGACGAAGACTTCTCCCCGATAGCCATGAGGCACGATTCCTCATAGGAATTGAGCCATGCTTCCAACTCATCTTCATTTGAGCCAGAGGGGATTGGTGTAGGAACATTAATTGCTACAAATCACGCATGAGCATCGTCCTTGCCATCCTCTTATTCATTACTAGATGTATTCTCACTTGAATAATCAAAAGTCCCGACAAGTCCCTTCTTGTGATTTTTGGACTTGGACTTCCCTTTCCAATGCTTCTTTCCTTTACCCTTGTAAGTTTCTTTGTTGGGTTTGGAAGGGCATTCGGTGGACAAGTGACCTTTTCCACTGCAAGTGTAACAAGTAGGAACCTTGTTAGAATTGGAGGCAAACTTTGACAAAGACTTACCTTACTTGCACTTGAGGAATGCCTTGAATTGCTCGGCAAGATCCTCAATTTCTTCTCCACTCGCCTCTTCTAGCTCATCTTCTTCACTAGGAGCTTCTCGCTGGAATTTCTTCTTTTATTTGATTGGCTCTTCCTTGGCATGGAATGCAACCCCCTTGTGCTTCTCCGGCTTCTCGGGCTTTGATGGTTGAATCTCCTTCTTGTGTTGAAGCTTCACTTCATATGCCATGAGATTACCAATGCACTCCTCAACGGTGTATTTGGACGTGTCATATGACTCCAAAATTCCGTTGGCCTTTGACTCCCAATGAGGTGTGAGAGAGTCAAGGATCTTCTCTACATGATCCTCTTGGGAAATCATCTTCCCGAGTCCCTCCAAAGTGTTCACGATATCAGTGAACCTTATGAAAATCTCTGAAATGCTTTCTCCTTCCTGCATCTTAAACATTTCATATTTAGATCTAAACACAGTTTGTTTAGATTTCTTTACCTTTGTAGTCCCTTCATGACATATCTCCAAAGTACGCCAAATTTCGTTGGCCGTTTTACACATGGAGATGCGGTTGAACTCATTTGCTGAGAGGGCGCAATGGAATGCATTCATAGCCCTCGCATTAAACTTGATCGAGTCCTTCCCCGCCTTTGTCCTTGAAGCTGCAGGTGTAGTGGGCTTCTCAAATGGCACTTCCGTGATGTCCCATAGGTCTTGACCCTCCATGTAGATCATCATCCTGATCTTCCAACTTGGGTAGTTGGTTCCATTGAAGAGCGAAGGTCGAACAGTTGAATGACCTTCTTCATGAGACGCGGATGAAGCGTTGAATGCCATCGTTGCAGTATGCTATAACCTCGCTTTGATACCAATTGTAAGGATCGCCTTACCCTTGCAATACTAATAACAACACACTAAAGGGGCGTGAATAGTGTAATGGCAATAAAATTGTCAAAATAAAATTAAACTTGCAAATGCGGAATAATAAATGCAAGAGGAAATAATTGACACAATCAATCCAAACGCAAACACAAGATTTTACCCTGGTTCCCCAAACTTGAATACGTCCAACCACACCAATATTCACTATATTCCCACAAAGAGAAGTGAATACAAATCCCACAAAGAGAAACCTCACCAAGAGGATTTTGCCCTACACAAGGACCCAACCAACCCTACAAAGAGATCAAACTCCCACCTAGAGAATTACTAACTCACACTCAGAGAATTAGGTTTAGCCCTACACTAGGACACCAAACTCCCACTAAGAGAGTTACTCTCACAAAGAGAGTTATTCCCACTAAGAGAATATTCTAATCCCACAAAGAGAGAAAGACTAATTCCCACAAAGAGAATTAGTGTTACAAGAATCACCAAGTAAAATAAATACTCTTACCTATGCCTTGAGATGATTACTCATAGATGAATGCAAGGCATGGAAGAGGATCTCCAAGTGTTGAGATTGGCTTGAAAGCACTTGGATGATTTCCCTTGAGCTGGACTTCAATGCATGAAGAGGAATGAGAGCTCAAAGAGGGAAATGAGAGCGTTTGAGAGTGGCTTATAGATCTCTTATGATTTTCAATAAATCAAGAAGTTCCAATGAACTCAGCACAGAGATATATATAGGAACCCTATATCAACCCTCAAAACCCAAGAAAACAGCCAAAAGCACAAGAGTGCAACGGCTAGAAACTGGGCGAAAACGACACCGATAGTCGACTGATGATCAAGAGACAGTCAACTGATCAACGGCTAGAAAATATCCAACGGCTATAATCTGAGCCAGGACAGTCGACTGATGAAGTCGATACAGTCGACTGTAAACAGGAAATGCGCATGTAAAACCTTCAGCAGGCGACTGATGCATGGGATGGAATAAAACAGAGAGCTGCACTCTTTCTCCAGATAAGCATACATGCGACTGATGTCAATAATACAGTCGACTGTAAAATAGCCAGGCGACTGTAAAACCTTCATCAGTCGATTGCTGCATGAGATGGAGAAAAACAGAGAGAAGTAGTATATGCACTTATGCTACTCAGACAACTGTTGACCAATCTACAAGCGATTGTAAATATACAGACGACTGTAAACTGAGCATCAGTCGACTGTTGCGTAAAGCTCAAGTAGAGTCAATAAAAATGTTGACTTGATCAGTGCATATCAGTCGACTGTAGAAGGATAAACAGGAGACTGGAAATCATCCAGTCGACTGTAAATCCTTCAGCAGGCGACTGATGGAAAGCCAGAGACTCCAAATGAGTCTTTGGTCAAGATGAACCTATTAAGTTGGATTCTATGATAATCCTAAGGCTCACTAAGATGGCTAAATGCATATGCATGAAAGAGTAGACCATCTATCAAGACATTACATTAACCTAGACTCAAATGAGAGAGAAAGCAATAAAGGAAATATTACATGGATTACATTGCTTTCCTTAGAGTCTAAGTCTTCCATCTTGATGCCTTGATGCTCTCCATCATCTCCAAGCTTTGGCACCACTTCTCCACTTGATGTCCATCCTTGCACCAAGTGTTTAGTCTCCAAGAAAGATATTCTTGAAATGAAAAACTATGAGACTAAAACAAGAGAGTCATTAGCAACAACATAATGTTGTGATCATCATCAAAATAAGATTGGTATGAAACACAATTACTCAATAACTCTGTCTCTAAACCTGACATGTGACACCCAAAGAGAAGAGAGCACATGTAAGTAAAAGTCTCCCAAAGGAATACAAAGAACTTTTGTGGAAGGATCATATAAAAATAATGCGACTAGCAGTTTTAACATGATGATATGGCATGACATTTAAAGAGTGCAACAATTAAATGAACATGATGATAACAAGCAAGCACGTCGTAGCAGAAAACTACGAATCACTATTTCACGATTTCATGAACACTGATTTATCACTTTGTGCACTGGGTTTCTGTCTTTTGGCTGAAGTTGCTGTACGGGCTCACTTCTACCCTCACGCGATCATTTAACCCTACCCGTCCACGTATATATAGACTGGCACCCATCTTCTGGATCACGAGCCAGGAAGTGTTGTTGGTATATGGACTGGCGCCCATCTTCTGGATCACGAGCCATGAAGTGTTTTTGGTATATGGACTGGCGTCCATCTTCTGGATCACGAGCCAGGAAGTGTTTTTGGTATATGGACTGGCGCCCATCTTATAGATCACGAGCCAGGAAGTGTTTTTGGTATATGGACTGGCGCCCATCTTCTGGATCACGAGCCAGGAAGTGTTTTTGGCATTGGGTTGTGCCCGCAAAGCAGGTGCCTAACCTCAATAGTTAACAATTTATTGTAGCATGTGATACACAATCATGATGACATGGCAAGATGCATGAGCATGACAATAAGCAATTAAAAGTGCGTACAGATAATTTGAAGTAAACATGACATGCGGCATGAAATGATAGCAAAGTAAAGGTGTCGGATCTAGCTTCGTTGTCAAGCTAGATCTAGTAAGGGCATCTAGGCGACTATCATTTCATCGCCTAGTCTCTTTTACGCATTTACACAAATTGGCCTAAACCATGGCCTAAACAAACACTGGCAAGTATCACTTGCCTGAAGACAATCACGTTGCGATCTCCATTCAATCAAGTCCAAGATTTACCTATGTGTTCAGATCGCGATCCAGCCTACAGTCCCAGTTTTTAGATCTTGATTAGTGAGTTATCCAAAGCAATAACGTTACAGATTTTAGTCTTGATTAGGATGCGATGTTGGGGTTCCTACGGAGCGGGGTTTACCTCAACACGATGCACGAGCTACTCTGACATTGGGTAGCGACATTAGGGGTTGGATTCCGGTAGCGCGAAGGCACGGTGGGACAACGACGATGAACGACGATCAACCGGGTAGCGGTACGATCATCGAACAGCGACACGAAGGGGATGGACAGTGGCACAACATCCTACAGCGTCGGGAGGATGCAGTCAGTAGCACGGGGAGGCACGAGAGGCGGTGGACAGCGACTCGTGGCCTGTGGTGCGCAGGTCTGAGGTTGCGCACAGCTAGGGTTGCGGCCTAGAGTTTGCAAGCACATGGGGAGATGCTCCAGGGGTGCTGCGGCTAGGGGAGCTGCTGCACGGTCAGAGGGGGACCTGAGGGGGCGGTCGGCGGCAGGTGGGATGGCCGACGGTGGCAGAAAACACCCCGGCCGTGAGTTATAGGGGCAAAAGGACAGTTTTAGGGCGTATTTTGGTGTTTGCACGCTGATTACGGAAGGAGGAGGAAGAGCTGACGCAGGGGAGGCTGGTAGTGGATAGGAGATGTCGAGGGGAGGCTAGGCCGGCGATGGGGGTCGCCGGCGGCGGCGGCCTGGCCGTGAGTTATAAAAGGGAGGGGCTGTGACAGTTTTTCAGGGTGTTTGGGTGTTTGTATGGGGTTTTGAAGGGAGGAGGAGGAGGTGGTTGACGAGGGGAAGGTTGCCGGAGGTGGAGGACGTCGGGAAGAAGCTTGGCCGTGGGTTTCAGGCGAGGGCGTGGGGTCTTGGAGGCTGGGTGTGAAGTTTGCGTGAGTTTCTCAACCCTAGCTTGCGTTTGTTAAGATGGTGAAATTTTGCTATATAGGGTTGATAATGAGTGAACTTAAGGGAAATGAAGGAGAGAGGAAAGAAGAGAAGAGTTTAGTTAGTTTGGTGAATAGCCCAAATGGTGAAACATAAGAAAGTTGTTTTGATATTTGGTTTTAAATGTGGGGTACACTTAAGTGATTGGAGAGAGAAGATGTGAGAGGGAGGGGTAGACTTAGGTTAATATGGGATGGCGAATAGCTAGGAATTATTTCATGAAACGTATTAGGCCTATATTTTTAATTAGGTTAGTTAAATTATCAAATTAATTAGGCTAAGTGTATTAGAAGGGGATTAGTGGAAAAAGTGGGTCTAGCGGTGTCCGATAATTATAAGAAAAATACCAGGACGACCATGTCGACGAGAGGGTCGAGACTAAGAAGGTCGGTCATGGCTAGGGCAACAGAGAACGGAATTAAAAATAAAAAGGTCTAACGACGAAGGTGAAAGCTACGACACCTCTTCAAACAAAGTTATTTTGTGGGAGAACGACCTGTAAAATGACGTTCAAAAATAAAACTACAAATAAGTACTCTTCCAGTGGATCATAACGACATATCACATCGTACGGTTCGGATACAAGAAAAGGTCAAAATAAATACGCGTACGAACAAAAGTACGCATACGAAAAACGTACGATCGAAAAGCAACCGTGACAACGGAGGTAAAAGAGCTGATGGTCATCGATGCAGAACTCACCTGGATGGATCCAATCGTGCAGTACCTATCAGCTGGAGAAGTCCCAACGGACCAAGATGAACGTCAGACGCTGGAACAAAAAGCTCTCCAGTACGTGCTCCACGAGAGAGTACTATACAAAAGGCACTGGATGAAAACCGATGTCCTCCCCTACCTCAAGTGCCTCAGGCCGTAGGAAGCCGACTACGTCATCTAGGAGGTCCACGAAGGGATCTGCAAAAACCACCACATGGACAAGATGGTCGCCATGAAGATCTTAAGGCAGGATACTACTGGCCGACCTTGGTCAACGACTCGATCGAGTACGTTCAGAAGTGTCCGGAATCCAATGGTTCACTAAGCTCGGCTCGTCTCCCCCAGCGGAACTCGTCCCGATAATCAGCCCCATCCCCTTTGCCAAGTGGGGTATGGGCATCCTCGGCCCCTTCGCATCCTGATTCGGGATATAAATTGCATATTCCCCCCCCCCATTTTTGGGCATTTTATCTGTATATCATGTTGATTTTGGCTTTGATACGTGTGTATTCGAGATATTGTGTAATATTAAACCCTGCCCTCTTTTTATACATAAAATATGATTTATATGGACTAATATTTACTTTTCTTATTTTTCAGGTACTCCTGGTATTTTTCTAGATTTTCTAGAATTTTTCCAGAATTTTCTGGAGCTCGGAGCTATTTTTGGGAATTTATTTGGAGCAAGGAAGCAATTCTGTGAATTTTAAAAAAGAAAAAGTAAAAAAATATAAAAACCCCATGTTTGTGGGCCGGCCCGCTGGCCGGCCCACTCCCGCAGCCCGCACTCGCTGCGGGCCGCTGTGTTGTTTTATATAAAAAAAGAACGCAGCTAATTCACGAGCCGGCCCAGCGGCCGGTCCGCTCATGTGCGCGCAGAAGCTGGGGGCACGCGCTCAACGTGTGCCCCCTTGAGGTGTGTAGCGCACCCTCCTTTGGAGCGGGCGGGCGTTATTTCGGCCCGGGTTTCGACCCGGCCCCGTGCATTTTGTAGCAAGTGCGTGCAAGTCAGCTAGCGGGCGCGCTGCCTGCCCAAGATCCGACCCGCGTGACTTTAAATGTGGCCTGATGCGTTTCCAGCGCCAGTTCTGTTTTTTGACAATTTTTGGGGGTTTAGGAGCCCTCTTCTTCCCAAAGAGGTTAGGGTTAGGGTTGGAAGCCATGGGGGAAAGGTTGATGAAGCTTGGAGCTTGGATTGTCATTTGAAAGTGGAAGAACTCATCTTGGAGTGACACTTGGGTGAAATCTCTCTATTCTTTTGTGTATTTTGATTTAGATTTTTGTGTTGTAATTGGATGATAGTTTTGTGTAAAAACTTCTCCTTTCTCATTATGAATTTCTGAATCTTCATTGTGTGGTTGTGTTGTGCTCGTTGTTGTTGATTGGGTTGTGAGTTCACCTCTAGCATGATCTTAATATCTCATTTGTGGATGAAATTTGAGTTTGGTTTGTTTATTGGAACCCGAACGGGAAATCCAAAGAGAGGCTCATCCTAGTGGACCCTCTCTACTGTGCTCATTGTTTATTACTCGCATGAGTTTCATTCATTACTTATTGCACTCCACATGTTTGATGAAATGTCGAATCCTACGAGTGATCGTCCCTTAGCTGGGAGATCAATTGAGTTATATTTGGGATGAATCCCCACGCCCACGACCTCACTCACATACACACCACATGAATCCTCCTCGTTGCTTGCCGATTCAGCTCTCCACCCTTAGTGCGTAGGCTAGGAGTGTAGTTTTACCACAAATTTTTTCCCACTTCCATCCACTTAGCGAGTAGGTTGTAACACGCTTTATCTTTCTTTACCGATCAAATTTACGAAGGTAGAATGACTTGTCCCTGTGATCTGACCCGGTACTCACCGGTTATATATTTATATTGTATTGACGCTCCTACGCTTGGGAGTGGAAGGCTTGCCTTTGCGCGTCCTCCGGTTCAATCAATTGGCGTCGTTGCCGGGGACAACGGTTTCTATTATTTGCATTTTTTGATTGATTTTGAATGTTTTAGTGTGATACTTCTATCTCTTAGTGTTATGTCTTTACATTTTATTTATTTTCCACTTATTGAGTCGTTTGGTTGTTTATTTTCATTTTCTTGAGAAAATATTTTTTACAACAAAATGACATCATCTTCAGATTTTTCCGACGTTGATTTGGAGGATATCCCACTTCTGCCATACTTTCATGGCTCGGAGTGGTAGAACCCTCATTTACATATAAAAAAAATTTAAAGAGTGGATGCATTCTTATCTTGGTGGGAACATTTGCGATGATTAACTATACTTTAGATTTTTTCCCTCTTCTTTACAAGATGATGCTAGATTGTGGTTTGATCCATTGTCTCTCGACTTACATTTTATTTGGTTGTCATTTCAGGCTGAATTTCTCCGAGTGTTTTTGCATATTTTCTTGGAGCAGGTACAGGGGCGGCAGGCCATGGAGTAGCATATAGCGAGCTTTATCCAAGCTTAATGGGAGGCCTACCATCAGGCTTGGCGAAGGTTCAATGATTTGGTGCTTGCGTGCCCACACCATTGTTTCCATGAGGATCATCTCCTGCAGATATTTTATATGGGATTATCTCCATCTGGGCGTGACTTCGTGCAGATGAGCTGCGGTAGGGAGTTCTTTGATTATTCGACCGAGGATTCATGGTGTTACCTGAGGGACCTCGCAGAGTATGAGTAGACAGTCCAACAGGTCCAGAACCAGCCTGAGGAGGCAGCTGAGGGCTCATTCCATTACGGCCCTACGGAGGAACAAGCAGAACATGATGATGAGGCGCATTGGAGCCAAGACATGATGATGGGGCGCATTGGAGCCAAGTAGAGGAAGCTGAATGTCCATATTTTGAGGAGTCAGAGGAGATTGATGATGTAGTGTGTGTCGACCACGACAGTGACACGATGCATTTTCACTATGAGGTTGAGGATGAAGCGGATGCGCATGATGGCCAAGAGTAGATTGAGGACACCATGGATCCTGAGCCACAATCCACTTCAGAGTTAGCTTCACAGGTCGAGGCGGTTGAGTACTTAGGGAGGACGACTGAGATGAACTATTTTTGGGATGACGAGGATGATGCGTGCTTGGATTTGCCCGAGACAAGTCCACCTCCAGTCCTGTCACAGATGTCACTTCCCTCGCCTCAGGATGTACACTTGCCAGTCATCGAGGAGATTCGTTGTAACGGTCTGTTTTCGCTTGTACGTCTTGTCGTGCACGTAGTCTTGTTCGTGCACGTATTTATTTTAGACGTTGTCTGTATCCGAACCCTATGGTGTGATATGTCGTTGTTATCGTCTCTGAGAGTATTAAATTGTGGTGCTAATTTGGAACGTCATTTCACGGGTCGTTCCCCCACGATTTGATCTTATTTGACGAGACGTCACGATTTTCACTTTTGTCGCGAGTCCTTTTTATTTTTAATTTCGTTTCTCGTCGTCGAAATTGTGATCCGTATTCTCTGTCTTCTTTCTCTCGTCGTCCCGGTCACTCCGGTATTTATTTCACAATTTTTGGGCTTCGTTTGACCCACTTTCACTTTTTCGCCAACCGATTAATTGTTTAACCCTAAGTTTCATGTGATACATATTTTCCTAGTATTTTATTATAATCCTTATAACAACCTTTGACTCAGCCCACATTCTTTTAACCGAACACAAACCCACGCGAGGGTGAGAGAGAGGTAGAGTTGGTTTTTTTAATAGTTTAAAACAAAAAAAATTCCTTTTAACAAATTAACACTAACCCTATACCTAACAGCCTACGCCACGTTGATAGCCTCTACCCTTTATATATGCAGCCTAGGGCTTCTAAAGTTTTCACAGCACACAAAGAAACGCGTCGCCTCCCTATATTTTCACGCAAATAACCCCGCAACGCCGCTTCTTCGCGTTCTCTGGCCAAGTCACGTCGTCGACGACCCCTTATCACCCCCGACCTTCCTCTCCTCCCTCCCACGTCGTCGTAACCTCGCCGTAACCCCGTCGGAATCCGCCCCGTAAGGCAACAGCGCCCGCACGCTCCTTTTCCGGTGTTTTTCGGCCAAGTTACCGTCGCCCGATCATCCTACACCCTCCCCCGACCTTCCCCTCTCCCCTGGCCATCGTAGCCTCGCCGTAGTCTGTCGTTTGTCGCCGGAAACCGCCACAAAACGCCCAGCCTCGCTGTAAATTGCTGCAGCAGCTGCAGCAGCCCGCCGCCGCCGTCGCGGCCCCCTGTCGCCGCCGTGGGTCCCCTCTGACCCCCTACGCCATTGCTTCACCTTCCACGGCCGTTCCTCAGCCGCTTTGCCTCGAAACAGCGAAGGAGCTCGCTGTTTTGTGTTTTATCGACGTGTCGTCGCGTCGTTTCGTCGCTTCGCCTTCTACTCGCTGTTGGAGACTTCCAGCAGCCCCCTACTGCTCCTAGGGGTGTTTTCCGACGTCACGAACGTCTCCTATGACACTCAACGTCGTTGGCCTTGCGTGCGACAACCCGTTCGTTCAGGTTAGTCGATACGGCTTCCCGGAAGCTGTAGAAACGCCTACTGGCACCCTACTTGCTGTTGGAATCTTGATTCACTGTTTTGGTCGCTGCCCGAGAATTGGTGAGCGTGGAATCTTGTTTGGAATCTGGACTAGAAGCGCGATCTTTTATTCCAACCCCTGGCGTCGCTACCCGACGCCAGTGTAGCTTTCGCGTCGTGTTGAGGTAATGTTCTGCACTCTTAGGACCCCCAACCCAACCCTGTTAAACAAGATAAAAATCGGAATTTTGGTTGTCTGATAATTCACTCTTGAAGATAACTTAAATTGGGACTGTAGGCTGGTGGATCCGAGAACATAGGTAGACTGGACTGGTTGGACGATATTTGCTGGACGTTTGAATTCAGGGAAGTGAAACTTGCCAATTAGTGCTTTAGGCCATGTCTTAGGCCATTTTCTTGCTTTAGGCGTAAAAGAGACTAGGCGACGAAATGATACTCGCCTAGACGCAATTTTAAGATCTAGCTTGACAACGAAGCTAGATCTGTTACCCTGCCATGCCATTCATGCATATCTGCCTGCCACGTTTAATTTTCGTAACTGCATGCTTTTTACTTGTACTCTGCCTGTCACGTTTAAATTCCTTAACTGTACGCATTTAAATTACAACTTGCCATGTCATGTCATCCACGTTTGAGTGTTGCATTCGTAGCACACGCTACTATACTTGTACATCCTTGTTCAGGCTAGGCACCTGCGTTGCAGGCATAACCCTATGCCAAATACACTTCCTGGCTCGTGTTCCAGAAGAGGGCTACATGTGTTGGTCAAAAGCCAATGCCCGATACACGTGGAGGGGTTGGGATAAGCGATCACTTGAGCTTAGGAGTTGGCCCATACAGCCACTCTAGCCAAAAGGCGTAATCTCTGAGCACGACGTGTTTACTTGACTTGTTAAATCCATGTGATTGTTTAGTAGCTCTGCTACCCATGCCATGTTGTACTTGTGCCTTGTTAAACTTGCTGCCATGTCATACTTGTCGCATTTATTTAATTACTGCATCCATACTTTAAAATGCCATGTCATCTTACATTTTTAGAACTGCTAGGTTGCTTTACTTTTCTTTTAGTTTCCTTGCACAAAGTCTTTGTAGACTTTGTTGACATGCGACCTCGTCTCTTTGGTTGTCGCATGTTAGTTGCTGAGCCAGAGTCCGTTGCTGAGGACGAGGAGTACGTGGACATTGAGCCTGGGTCCACAGCTGACGTGGAGTACGAGGACACCGGCGACCAGTCGTTGAGTTTTCATTCATCGTTACTTTGCTTAGTCTGTTGTTAGGTTGTTAGTGGGTAGCACCTTTCTTTCTGTACGTTGTTTACTTTTGTTGGCCATGCTGGGGCCTTTTAGACTCTTTTCTTTTAGACTGGTGGCTTTTCTGGGATGTTGAAATTTGTTATGTACATTCTGAGATTGGTTATTTTATGGCTCTTTCTTTATTATTATTTTTGTTCCGTATCGCACTTGCAGGGGCCTCTACTCGGTTTAAATCCAGACGCTTTACAGATTGGAGCCTCACAGCCCCAAGTCTGAGTGGACATCATAATGCCTCGCCTCCATTTTAGGGAAGCGGGTCGGGACAGGTTTTGTTGGTGGCCCATGCAGGTCCTCTTGCAACTGCGAATTATCGGAACAACGATAATAATTATAGAATGTCTATTGAATAAATTAAAACATCCAAGTCTCAAGCTTTGAGTCTAATTTAATTCGTTTTCTATGTCATTAGATGGCTTGAAGATGACAGACCCCGAGCTGGTGGTGGGCCCGCCCATGATGTGGTGTCGGATAGAGAGCCCACAAATGCTGAGATCATGAAGATGATGCATCAGATGATGCAGGTGCAGTAGGGTATGCTCCAGAATACCCAGAATGCCCCTCGCTTCGAGCCGGGAGCGAAGCAGTTTCGGGAGCTGGGCCCGACTTACTTTGATGGATCTGAAGGACAGTTGGCTGCTGAGGTGTGGATCCGGAATACTGCGGATAATCTGAAGATGTCGAAGAACAACCCGGCTGGATGGGTTGAATTGGTGAAGAAGCAGCTCAAGGATAATGCCCGCAACTGGTGGGATGTAGAAGATGAGCTGTTGGTGAAGCCGATACCTTGGGCTACTTTCAAGTCCAGGTTCGATGAGGAGTACTTTTTGAAGGCTGCCAGGAGGGAGATGTTGCAGCGATTCATTGATCTGAAGCAGGAAGATCTCTCAGTGGACCAGTATCATCGGGAGTTCACCAAGCTGAGTCGCTTCGCACCGAAGATGGTGGAGGATGCTGAGGAGAAAGCTCAGAGGTTTCTGCAGGGTCTTTCCTTAGACTTACAGAGCCTGATGTCTTCGTCAGATTTAGAGTCGTATCACAAGTTGCTGGTAGCTGCTAGGAGGCAGGAGCTGATTGCGAGGCAGAAGAGAGGACAGACTTCTGGAGCTGGGAAGAGGCCTATGGAGCATGCCAGAGCTGTGGTTAGGCCTGGGTTCAAGCCTAATCAGTCGGTGCAGTTTAAGAGGCCAGGTGGGCCTACTCTGAAGACTTTCCATTTCTGCGGCAAGACTGGGCATGTCAAGGAGCAGTGCAGGAAGATGTTGGGACAATGCCTTGTTTGTGGAGATCCTTCTCATGTCATGAAGGATTGCCCGAAGTCTAAACAGCCTTGGAGAGGACCAGTTGCAGCTCAGCCGTTGCAGCAGAGAGCACATGTACCTGCTGGACGTGGAGCGCCTCTCATTCCCCAGAAGCAGGCGTTTCATCAGGCTGTGTAGCCAAGGAGGCAGGCTTTCCTAATGACTGCAGTTGAGGCTGAGACCGAGGATGAGGTTATTGCAGGTAACCCTCAGTCTAGTTGCTTCTTTTCCTTAGTTTATCTTATTCGTTAGTATTTGTTTGTTGTTTGAATATGATTGTTTGCTAGAATAGGATTTGATTGTAGACTGTTTGTTAGGTGTGATTTTGGTTTGCACATTTTCTGCATGAGTCCTCTTCGACTCTGGTGCATCGATGTGCATTATATCTCGGAGCTTCGTGGACAAGCATGTAATGCCCTACAAGCTACTGCACAAGTACTATAGGGGGGGTGAATAGTACTTTAAAATAATAAGGAGTATAATTCCAAATTAAATTGCAAACAACTACCAAATCAATTTGCGGAAGCTTAAATTGAATGACAACAACGAAATTAACAATGCAAACAAATGATGTTAATGGGTTCGGATCCACCCAAGTCTCCCCGACTTGTTCCCGGTGATCCTACGTCCCAACCACCCGGATCCCCTCCGGATACTTGAGTTAGAAACCCTAACCCAAGATTTCCACTATGAATATCTTGTGAAAAACCTTCACAAGATCAAATCATACATGCAAAAGCACAAGTGAATCCCACAACTCGGGATCACAACCTTTCTCTCACAACCGAGAGAATCAACAAGCAATATAAATGAGTTATATTGAAATAAGCAAACTTACCACAAAATCATATACCTTGAGTTTTTCTTACCCAATAGGTGAAATGAAGGATTTGAGGAAGATGAAGTCACCAAGACCTAGCACCAAGGAAATGACCAGCAATCGGTGCCTAGGGATGATTTGGAGACTTGGATCAAGCTATAGCTTGAAGAGCTCACCAAGAACAAGCTTCTCTCAAGATGGATTCTAGATCTAGAATAGTGAGAGAATGGGTTTCTTGTGAGGAAGAGAGCTTTAGATTTGAGTGAGAAAGGCTATCTCTTTTGATCTCAATGAATCTCTGAATGGAAGCTCTAACCTAGATAGAAATGACCTAGGTTCGTATTTATAGGGTCCCATAAAAACAACTTAGGTCATTCTCCAACGGATAGAAATCTGGGAGAATTAGTCGGTCAAAGAACAATCACTGACCGACTAGTTCATCAACTAGTCGGTCAGTCAAACAGCATGGACAGACTAAGAGAGGAACTGAGAAGAAAGAGAATTTCAGACCTAGAAATCTAGTCGGTCCAAGAAGAATGGCTGACCGACTAGTTTCACAACTAGTCGGTCAGTCAATGAACGTAGACCGACTAAGAGGCAAAATGAAATAGTCTGAATGCAAGTTGACTTAGTCGGTCCAAGAACAAAAGTTGACCGACTATATTGTCAACTAGTCGGTCACCAAACGTTCTTAGACCGACTAACGGTAAACAGTAGCTTAGGAGAAATTTAGAGTGAACAGAAAGTCACAACTAGTCGGTCAAAGAAGCATCACTGACCGACTAGTTCACAAACTAGTCGGTCGGTGAGTCAACGTAGACCGACTAACTGTAAACAGTAAAGTCCAAGAAATTAAGGAATCAAACTAGTCGGTCCAAGAAGAGTTGCTGACCGACTAGATCACAATCTAGTCGGTCAGTACTCCTTCTTGTACCAACTAATATGCACATACAAGTCCGAATTGAAGCGCGATGCTTCGAGGAAGTTAGAATGAACTTGTACTAAGATCCTAGAGCTACGATATGAGCGTTATGAAGTTAGAATGGTAAGATATACTCAAGGCTTAACATTCTATATATCGAAGCTAAAAAGACTATAAATAAAACCTTAATAAACGGTCTTCGAGAGCTTCGATTCATTCTTCATAACTTCCAAAACGGCGCAAGAGCTTCAACGAAGCTTTAGGCATGAATACGAGTTTTGTGAAGTGTTGAGATGTCGCTTTGAATGTTCTCGTGAATTTGGCGACGATCTCCAAAACTGCGCTCACAAATTGTTAGTTCATGGATTATTTATGTTTGCTCATCATCAAAACCAAATCCGGGGAGTCCAATATTCAACAAAGCATTCATTGTCGACTTCCCCTCTTCCCAAGAGTTGGGATATCGTTACAGGGAATGGCGTGATCTCGGTGCATCGTGGTTGCAATTCTTGTCCTTTGGTGGTCTGTGGACATGAGCTCTACGCTGACTTTATTGTCCACGACATCATCAACTATGATGCCGTCATTAGGATGGACTGGCTTGGGAGCTTCTACACCACGATCGATTGCCGAAGGAAGAAGGTGGTGTTTTAGATTCTAGGACATCCATTGTTTGAGTTCAGCCGAGGCAGCAGTTTGCTTGGTCCGGTCAGGTTTCGAGCCAAGCCGGTGGAGATCGTTGCTATGTAGATGGAGCAGAGTAGACCAGCTGTGGTGCGAGAATTCGACGACGTCTTCCCTGAGGAGATGTCTGGACTGCCGCCCGATCGAGCTCTCGAGTTTTCGATCGATCTTATTCCGGGAGCGCAGCCTATTTCGAAGGCACCGTATCGTATGGCTTCAGCTGAGTTGGAGGAGTTGTGTAGGCAGCTGGATGAGCTTTTGCAGAAGGGTTACATTAATCCCAGTGTGTCTCCGTGGGGAGCACCGGTGCTGCTGGTGAAGAAGAAGGATGGTTCGCGTCGCATGTGCGTGGACTACAGGGAGCTGAATGCCGTCACCATCAAGAATCGATATCCATTGCCTCGTATAGATGAAATCTTTGATCAGCTTGGAGGATCGAGAGTGTTATCTAAGTTGGACCTGAGGAGTGGCTATCACCAGCTGAAGGTGAGGAAGGAAGATATTCAGAAGACAGCGTTCAGGACGAAGTATGGTCACTACGAGTTCGTGGTTATGCCCTTCGGTGTAACCAATGCGCCAATAGTTTTTATGAACTTGATGAATCTGATCTTCTATGACTTTTTAGATAAGTTTGTCGTTATCTTTATTGACGACATCTTGATCTATTCAAAGTCGGAGGAAGAGCATGCAACGCACTTGAGGACAGTATTGGAAATTTTGAGGAAGCATCGCTTGTATGCTAAGTATTCCAAGTGCGAGTTTTGGCTTGATAGGGTTGCTTTTCTTGGACACGTGGTGTCAGGGGATGGAATTTCGATGGATCCTGAGAAGATTAAGTCTATCAGAGAGTGGCATGTTCCGCAGTCAGCGTCTGAGATCAGGATTTTCCTTAGGCTTGCAGGTTATTATAGGCGTTTCATTAAGGACTTCTCCCGTATTGCTGAGCCGATGACCAGACTGACGCGGAAGGATGTACCATTTGTTTGGTCTGAAGATTGTGAGAAGGCCTTTGATGTTCTGAAGGAGAGATTGACGACTGCCCCTGTTCTTGCTGTGCCTGATCGGAATGGAGGATTTGTGATCTTTTGCGATGCATCTGGCAAAGGTCTCGGTTGTGTTTTGCATCAGTATGGCCACGTGATTGCGTATGCTTCTCGTGAGCTTAAGACCCATGAGAAGAATTACCCGACACACGACTTGGAGTTGGCTGTAGTCGTGTTTGAGCTGAAGATTTGGAGGCACTTCTTGCTGAGTGAGAAGGTGAAGATCTTCATCGATCACAAAGCTTGAAGTATATCTTTACGCAGAAGGAGCTTAACATGCGACAACGTCGATGGTTGGAGCTCATGGCTGACTATGAGATTGACTCGCAGTATCACCATGGCAAGGTGAATGTGGTTCCGGATGCGCTGAGCAGGCTTCCAGCGGTGATGATGTTGACTTCGCAGTGGAGATTGCAGCATGATTTTTGCGAGTCTGGTATTGAGATTGTGCTTCCTGGAGAGGCTTCGTCGTTGATGTTTATGCAGATACAGTCGACGATCCGGAGATCTGAAGCTGGTGATGATATGGGAGCAGGTGGAAGCCGGTCTGCGGACTGACTTCTTGATTCATGAGGATGGTTCGTTGAGATTTGGAGCCAGGTTGTGTGTGCTAGTTGGGGATATCAGAGAGGAGTTATTGGTTGAGGCACACAGTTCGCCGTATTCTGTACATCCTGGTGGTACCAAGATGTATAAGGATCTCCGTTTGAACTATTGGTGGCATGGTATGAAGAGGAGTGTGGCTTGGAGCATAGCCAAGTGTTTGGTATGCCAGCAGGTAAAGGCGGAGCATCAGCATACGGCAGGGTTGCTACAACCGCTTTCGATTCCGGAGTGGAAGTGGCAACACATCACTATGGATTTCGTGACTGGACTACCTCAGAGTCCGAAGTAGAATGACGTGATTTGGGTGATCGTAGACCGATTGACCAAATCCGCGCACTTTATTCCTTGCCGGTAGAATTGGAACACCGCGCTTATTGGGCCATCAAGACCTTCAACTACGATTACAAGAGTGCGGCGGTGAGGCGACTCTTGGACATCAACGAGCTCGATGAAATAAGGAGAGACGCCTACGAGAGCTCGAGAATTTACAAAGAAAGGACCAAGATTCTCCACGATGCCCGCATAACCATCACAGACTTCAAGATAGGAGACAAGGTCTTACTCTATAATTTCCGGCTCCGACTATTTCCCGGAAAGTTGAGGTCACGTTGGTCCGGGCCTTTCACCATTAAGAACATACAACCGGGAGGAGCTTTTGAGTTGGAAAGCAAAGACGGGGCCTCGTTCAAGGTAAATGGTCAGAGACTCAAGCATTACTCCGAAGGAGTCCCGACGGGAGAAATCAATAGAATATATCTACTTAAGGGACGGCCGGATGACCTTTCATACCTCCTTGACAAGGTAATAGAGGAGGCGATCCCCCACTCAATTGGCGCTCTTTTTGATGAAGATTTAGAGGAAGGCCCGGATTTAGGCCACGATGAGAAGATAGATGATTCCCCCCGACCTCTCCACTGAAAATGATGAAGGCGACGCTGATGTCGCAAGGATTCGAGAGCTCTGCAAGCTCTCGAAATCGAAGTCTCCGAAGAAAGTTCCGCCGACACGAAAATTGGCATCACCGGTAAAGCCGTTGGCCGGAGCAAATGCTAGCTTGGGGGAGCCTCCCCCCAACACTATTCGAGATGGGAGACCACCGAGGGAGAACATGCCGCAACTTCCAAATCCAAGCGTTCTCCCCGGAAAGTTTGATGGGTGCATCTCATATGCACCAAACATCCCACATTAATTGAAAATCATAGGGGGTCGAGCTCACGACCTTAAACGAGCGCTTGTCGGGAGGCAACCCGACGGTTTTTAGTTTATTTTCACTTTTTCTTTATTTTCGTTTTAGAAATTTTTAGTGTTTTGAGTCGTTCGCCCAAAAATTTTGTGATAACGGGTCCTATTTTTCTTGACAGGAGAGGAGATATGTACATCCATCATGAGGAGGATGAACGGGACAACGAGGAGCGCCCCAAGAAGGCGCTCGACGCTTAGGAGGAAGATGGAATCGACTGGAGGAAGAAAGACGGAGTTTAGAGCCCAAACGAAGACAAGCAGCAGAACACAAGGCTCACTCGGCCGAGCATACTAGTCACTCGGCCGAGTACAAAAGTTCGTCCGGCCGAGCCGCTCACGAACGAGGGAAGTCTGCTGCACCTAACTCTCTGTTTATTTTCCTGATTTCAATATAACTGCTACTCGGCCGAGTATATATTTGCACTCGGCCGAGTAAAACGGACACCCTCCTAGGGCGAGTCATGCCGAGTAGCTTGAGCCACTCGGCAGAATGGACTTACTCCACTCGGCCGAGGCTGGTAAGGCCACTCGGCCGAAGCGTAGGCGAGGAGGAAATTTCCATTGACCTCGCTCGGCCGAGTGACCCAGTCACTCGGCCGAGTCGTAACTTTTATTATATAAGGGCCGAGGGGGGGGGGGGGGGCGCGATTTTCGAAACGCAAAACCCAATCGCGCCCCGACTCTTCAGCTCCCCTCGCCCGATTCCCCTCGCTCGCGCCCCCACTCGCCCGACCAGCCTCCTCGCGCCACCGCTCGGCCCGCCACCGCCGGCCGAGCACACGCCGGCGCCTCGCCCGAGTCGCCGCCGGCGGCCACCGCTCCGATCGCCTCCGGTACCCCCTATTTCGCCTTTTTCTCCTCTTTTTGAGTATTTTTTGAGGATCCATGTGTTAAACGACCCCCAAACCCAAATCAATTTCTATATCTATCTGTTATACCCCTAATGCTCCATAAGTTTTGAATATTACCCGCTGATATCTCAATTTCATGCGCAGGTTGTTTTTGGGAGCTTAGGGGAGCCCAGGGGAGCTTCTCGGGACTGATTTGAGCTTCGTGGAGGCGCTGACTTCGCACGCTTCCATTTCTTAGCACTCGCGGCGTGTCGGGGTACACTCTTTCCATTATTTTGCACATGCCACACTTTTCACGTTTTTCGGCGCGCTCGGGGCCGATATGCCGCCCCGGACACGACCGCGGACGAGGAGACCTTCCGCCAAGCGGAAGCGGTCGGATGATGCCGGCCCCTCCCACGAGTTGGAAGAGTCTCCTCCTCCTTCCCCCACACACGTCGTCCACCCCGCACAGCCTGCAGGCCCTGCACACCCCGCACAGCCTGCAGCGCCCGCACAGCCCGCACAGCCTCTCCCTGCCGCTCCACAGCCACCACCACCGGCTCCACTGGTCGGGCCGCTCGGGATTACGTTCCGGAACGACGCACACCGCGTCGCTTTCGAGCGTATCTCCCAGCGCTCGATCGTACCCTCCAGGTTTGCACACCTTACCGACCTAGGACGCCTGGGGGTACTAGAGGGGATGCTCACGTTGTACGACAACGTGGGCTGGCGAGATTTCTTTCAGGTGTCGGCGGATACGTTCATCCGCCCGACACTTGAGGTTCTGAGTTCGATCGCCCGGACCGACGAGGGATGCTCGTTTCGGTTCATGGATCGGGAGTGCCAGGTCACTCTCGATATGATGAGAGTGTTTTTCTCGTGGCCCGCTGTCCCCGGGGCCGATCGCGGTTACGGCCCCACCCATATCCCCCCACCTTCCTTCGACGCCGGTGCCTTCTGGGCCCGGATTACGGGTCTCCACGCTGCCTTTGACCCTAGTAGGGCCAAGGCCTCGGCCATTGTCCATCCCTGCCTCCGTATTGCTCAGCGCCTTATGGCGACGACCTTTTTGGCCAGATATGAGCCGGGCACGATGTCTACACCAGAGCTTTACATGCTCTACGCGATGACACGTCCCAGAGCTCTATCTAGGGATGGAGATGAGCTTGTCCCCGCCGTCGTGATCGATATCGTGGCATGGTTTTTAGACCGCATCATTGTATCGGTGGGCGCTCGCACACCGATATGCTGCGGCGGCCTGATCACCTTGCTTGCTCTTATGACCGGCGAGGATTTCCCAGACGACCTGCGACGAGTATCGGGCCCCACTTCTTTGTCGATCGATGTTATGGCCCGGATGAAGATGCTTCGTCCGCATGGTGAGCGTCACTGGGTCTGGTTGCACGGCCCTTACGGTGCCGATTACATGATTCTCCTGAGCCCTGCTCAGACTCAGATTGCACCAGCCCACGTTGACTGGCTCCCTGCGATGGATGTCCTCATCCCCGCTGCTTACGTGCTCGAGGCCGAGGAGGCCGAGCAGGCCCACGCTGCCCCTGTAGACCCTGTAACCCCTGCCGAGCCTGCTGCCGTGCCTGTTGACCCTGTGGCCCCTCAGCCTGCCCCCGATGTTTCCGCAGCTCCTGACACCGCTGTCGGTGTCGGGAGTACCTTAGCTGAGACCACCCTCACTGCTTCCGAGGCTGTCACCACCACTCCCACCGCCACCACCGGCCCTCTGTCCGTCGAGCCTCTTTGCTCTGCGCTCCCCGAGCGCCCGCCGACCATAGTTGAGTGCGGCGAGCCCTCGTTTACCGCGGTCGTAGAGACCATGGCTAGCATGATCTCTGCTGGGATTGCACCTTTTGGACCACACACTTCCACCCCAGCGGTAGTCACCTCTGTCTCCACCTCTGCTGTATTTTCCGAGAGTGTCGTGGCGTCTGTCCACACTTCTGTGCCACTGACCTCTCTGGCCGCCTCGCTGCCACTTTTGCATTCTTCTTTCGCTGCTGCTGCCTCCACTTCTCACCGCCCGCCCCGGCCTCACACTGAGGCCAGGCCCACATTTGCTGGCGCAGCACCTTTTGTACCCTTCCCCGCTGAGCCCGTCACATACGCGACCTGAGTACGCCAGCCCAGACCTGCCCAGCCCCGCCAGGCGCGTCCCTCTGCACCACCTCCCCCTGACACAGTACTTCAGAGCATTCGTGCTCTAGAGGGGGCGGTGAGTGGTCTCAGAGGGGACCTTAGGACCCTGTCTGCCACCGTCTCTGCGATGGCTGGCCACTTCGACCTGCTCCCGCAGATCCACTACTGTCTTACCCAGGTTCTGGAGCGTCTCCCACGCGTACCCCCACCCACCCAGCAGGTTCCCACCCACACTTCCACACCCACTCAGCCTGCTGCCACTCCCACACCCACCCCCGCTCAGCAGCCTGTCCAGCCAGCACCACCCACACGACCTCCGCCTCAGGACGGAGACGGCGCAGCACCACCTTCTTAGGCACCCTTGATGCCATCGATTTTCCTTGCCGTTGTGCTGCCCGTTTCTGCTGGGTCCTGATGCAATTTTGTCCACCCCTCCCCTCACCTATTTTGGGATTCTCTTTTTGCTCATATCTTTATATATCTTTTTTGGTAGAGAGGGAGAGTTTTTGGTGCCACTTATATATCCGTATCACTCCTATCTGTGCATGCATCATGTCCGCATCATATTTTCATTTCTTTAATTTTCTTTTTATTTTCATTTTCCCATGCAGGCATCCTCACTTGCCCCTCCGACTTCTTGTCTCTCGGTGTGCCACACTTTGCACATTGAGGACACTGTGCCATTTAGCTTGGGGGAGTGAGTTCTCACGATCTTTTTCGGTTTGCCACCTTTATTTTTAGTTTTTTTATTTCACACCACTTTTTTCGCTTTTGCACTTATTTTCACCATTTTTCTTTTATTTTACCATGCATCACGTTTTTCTTATTTTTTCTGTGTGCCGCATTGTAAATAGTTCTATTTTCCCTTTATCTTTATTTCTTTTTTATTTTTTTCATCTCATGCTAGAGATGACTTTTCTGTGATGATGATGACGTTGGATTTAGCTTACTCTATATGCATGCTATATTTGTCGTGTCTTAGATTTTATTTCTGATATCATATGCTATGACTTGCCTTGCATCTAGAGATAGTAACCCACACTTTTTCCACATGAAAATGGATGAAATTTTATTATTTAGCTGAGTCTGAATATTCATATGTATGCTATCACAGAAAACACACCAAGATTCATGCATTGAATGCTTATATCTGGAGTACTGATTTCTTTTTCCTATATCACTTATATATGCATGAATTGTACACTTCACTTCAGGATGATTGAATGATGTTAGCTATGATAAATCTGGATTAGTTAGCTTTTTTGTGATCGAAACTGAGTAGATTAGATTACCCTGCTGAAGTTGTCGTGCATGTCTTATAGAGTGAACTGAGAGATATATCTATTTCTTTCTCCACAAATCTTGAACATTATTTCTCTACTTTTAAAATCATTGGTGAATCTCCCCTTAGTGATTCTATTATATGGCATTTCCCCCCACTATTCATGCCTAGCTCCAAATCTCTATTGTCTAAAAAAAAGAGAAAAGAGAGGAAAATATTCTTGTATATCATTATCTCTCTCTTTGAGTTGGGATCACCATGTATATATGCTATATCGAAGAAAAAAAAAGAGAAAAAAAAAGAAAAAGAAAAAAAAAGAGAAAAGAGGAAAAATCCTCAATAAAAGATCCCATCTCACTTTCTTTCTTTCTTCTTTCTTTTTATCACTTTTTGGAGCTATATAAAAATGGGGATGTGAATATTTTTTATGCCACCATGCTTATAGATAAGCTTGGGGGAGGGGATCCATTGATGTGTGAGAGAGTGACTACTTGATGTTGCACGACAACCTAGGCTAAGTAATATTCTATACTCAATGAGATTGTTTTTAGCTTTACGAAATCCAGAAATCTAAGCCTAGCGTTCATTTCATGAAATCCATACTTTTCTATTCTCTCTATTCTATTGTGTGATACTCCTATAATCCTGATAGAAAGCGTTCAATTGAAAAGTGTGTGATCTGTGATTTGTATACCGCTTTAAATGTTTCAGACGATGCTAATTCTAAAATTATTCCGTTTTCCATGATTATATCGTTGTTCGTGGGTTTTCCATTTCTATTTGCACTATTATACTATGATATCAAAATAAAATTCTTTGACATGTATTTTTCATTCAGTGCATGCTATATGAGTAAGTGGAACCCACGTCCTGAGAAAATAATCTAGCAACCTACCTCTTCGCTTCTTTCTTTCTACTTTATTTCATTTCGTTTTCATTCTTCTTCGATTTTCATTTTTTTTTCTTTCTTTTCGCCGTTTTCGTTTTCCGAATCCACCGGGTTCGCCTTTTACTTATCTTCCTCGAGGACGAGTAAAAGGCAAGCTTGGGGGATTTTGATCACTCCTTATTTTACACCTTTTTCCCGCATGCTTGCATGCCATTTAGATCGCCCAAATCATGTTTTTCACGATATATCGATGATATTGCGATGCTTTTCACGATTTGTTGTTTTTGTTGCATTTCAGGAGATTTGGCGCGATTTGGAGTGATCTCGAGATGCGCTTACTCTAGACGGTCACCGACGACCTCCCCGAGGGGTATTTTGCTGTTGGAGAGGAGCGGAAGAAGAATGGACGTTGCAGGAGCGACGAGGAGGCCAAAATAAGCAATCTGGGCATTTTTTGTGTCTCACTCGGCCGAGTTGAGGAGCCACTCGGCCGACCAGCGAGACACCGCTCGGCCGACCAGATCAGACACGATTTACCTGTGTACTCGGCCGAGCGACGGAGACCACATCGGTCGAGTGACGACATCACGTCCGCCCGAGTGGTGCCCAGCCGAAGCCCTTCAAAAATCTCCAAGTTTCTGTTTTTCGGCTACCTGAGCTTCAGAAGACCCACTCGGCCGAGTGGCTTATCCCGTCTGCCCGAGTACAATGAAGCCATCGGCCGAGTGACGACAATTCACTCGGCCGAGCCGCCCCCGAAGTAGAGACCCTTGAAGGCCCCGACTTACTGGAAAATTACAGTGTTTCTCACTCGGTCGAGCGACATTTGTCACTCGGCCGAGTGCGATGCGCTGCCTGTAGCGAAAACTGCGGAAAACAGGCTGTGCAGGGGTATTTTGGTCAGAGTTTTTGGACGATTTTGGGGGCTATTTAACCCCTGTTTTTACCCTAGTTTTGGGAGCTTCTTCTTAGATTTTTTGTAGCTTTTTAGATCTACTTTTTAGCTTTATTTTAAGAGATTGGAGAGAAGACAATTATTGATTTTTGTTGGATTAATTGAAGAACTCCATTGGTTTGTCTATCTCTACTCTAAAAATTCTATTTTTATTGCATATCTCAATATTGTGATGAATTCTATTGCTTATTTCATTGATTATTTTTGTGATCTTGCTATGAATTGTGAGTAGTCACCACGTCTTGGGGCGTGGGGATGAACCCTACAAACCCAACTTCATATTTGTGATGAATTAGTAGAAATTTTGCTAGAATTGATATTTAGAGATTAGGTTGGGATCGATTTACTACGGATAGCTAGGAGTTCATACCGATTGGGATTTGCAAGAGATTGGATCCCAATTCGATAGGAAACCCTAGAAATACGAATTGGGTTGGAATCGAATTTCCGTAGTATCGGTTTGCAAGAGATTGGACCGATACTAGGGTTTTCCGGTTGCAATTCCGTGCCAATACCCGTTTGCAAGAGATTGGACGGGTAGGAACTATCCCAATCTAGATCGCGAGCCGAGTTTGCAAGAGATTGGACTCGGTGAGCGATTGGACGATGATGTTGATCCTAATGCTAGCTTTCATAGGCTAGGGTTTGCAAGAGATTGGACCCAAACCTAGGATAGCTATAGACCGGCAACAGCGCGAGAGCGTGAGCTTGGTTCTACATTCAGTTGCAACTAGTTCATCCAAAATCCTAATCTAGCAATTTTGATACCGATGAACCACATTTATGAGATACGGCGAGTAGCGGGGATTCCCCATTCCCTAGACGTTCTTTATTTGATTTGATATTTCTGCACTTTGTCTGACGATTGTGACAGGATCGCCAAAGGCAAATCTCTCTTCTTAGATAGCCAGGTTGATTGGAACAAGCACGGTCATTCGTCCTCCCTGTGTTCGATATCCCGCTCGCCGCTACACCGTGCGCTTGCGGTAAAACTACAACCGTCGCCTCGGGCGTGTATCCGGGGTGCGATCAATGGTCAACAAGGTTTTCGGTTCCCTGATAGGAAGGAACCTCGAGGTCTACATGGACGACATGCTGGTCAAGTCCAAGGACCCCGTCGACCATATTACCGACCTTCGAGAGACTTTCAAGCAGCAGCAAAGGCACAACATCTGACTCAATACCTCGAAATGTACGATGGGGGTGAGGTCCGGAAAATTCCTAGGCTTTATGATCACCAACCGTGGCATTGAAACCAACCCCCGACAAGATCATGGCTCTGGTCAACATGAGGGAGCCGATGACGATCAATGAGCTGAAGAGGCTGAATGGGCGGATCACCGCCCTAGGGCGCTTCTTGTCCAAATCCGCGGAGCGATACCTCCCCTTCTTCAGGACCCTGAGAAAGGCTCTCGCCGAGCCCGCCAAGAGGAGGAAGGCCGTGGAATGTGACGAGAGCTGTGCCCGAGCGTTCGTCGAGCTGAAGGAATACCTCTGTAGTCCTCCACTCCTCTCCAAACCCAGGGAAGGGGAACCGCTGAGCCTTTACTTAGCCAGTACCGGAGAAGTGGTGAGCTCGGTGCTAATCCAGGAAGACGACGGGGTGCAAAAATCGGAATACTATACTAGCCAAATCTTGAGGGATGGGGAGGGGTGATACAGTCCCATGGATAAACTGGCCTACGCCCTTGTGCTCTCGGTGCGATGACTCCGCCCATACTTCCAAGCCCACACGATCCTGGTCCTAACCGACTTTAGCTCGAGCAAAACCTTAAGAGGTTCGATCGGATGGAGAGGACGTTGAATTGGGGAGTAGAGCTGAGCGAATTCGACCTCTGATATAAGCCACAGATAGCCATCAAGGGGCAGGCACTGGTGGACTTCATCGTCGAATGTACCGTTAATGGAGGAACGCCCCCCGAGGAGACGAGCCCGAATATGATAACGCCTCAACCTTTGTCTTTCCTTTTGGCTAATGTTGTTCTTGCTGACCAATCAGGGGACAAAGATGCATGGGTGGTCCACGTTGATGGTTCCGCGATCCAAGCAGGGAGCAGGGCCAACATCGTCATCCGGTCCCCCGACGGAAACACCATCGAGTATGCACTCCGATTCGAATTCCCGGCCACCAACTGTAGGGAATTCGAGGTACCCTTAGGGCATAAAAACTCTAGTCCCGTCCTAAGTCGGACGGAACATAGACAGAAAAACAATTGCAGCGGAAGAAAAAACTTGTTAATCTAATTAACATGCAGTTAAAACAATTTTAACTTAGCCCTTAGGTCCAAGACCCTTAGCCAAGATCTATGCCAACTTGGGATGGATCTGACCATCCCAAGAAGGATCTAACCTACTGCAATTAAATTAAACTAATGCTTAATTAAACACATACCCGGAATCTCAGCCTGGAGCAGGCGAGATGTTCTGCACCGTCTTCCGAGCCGCTCCCGTCCCACGCCAAGCTGCTCCTCGAACCGCTCCCCGAACCGCTCCTCGAACCGCTCCGCATCCCGAGGCGATCAATCCCGTGTCACCGAGCCAACCAACCGCCGAAGAAAGTTTCACGCGAGTGAAACCTCTGCCTAGATTTCGGATCCGAATCCGAACTCCTTTGCGGCTTTGCTAGAGCCCTCAAGAGTAAGGCAGAAATATTAGGGAGATAGAAGAAATATTAATTTAAGCTTAGATCTGAGCGTGCTCCAACATTTACGAGAGCCGCTCAGATCTAGAGCTTGGGACGAGTATTGAGGAAGGGGGGAGACCCCTATTTATATAGGCGGCGGACTCTCCCCTTTTCTCAAAATCCGATGTGGGACTAATTATTTGGGTTAGTTAAAATCAAGTTAGTTTGCACTTCACAAAGTGCAAACTTCCGTGAATTTTAACTCACTCACCGTTGAGCTTCATGATTGATCCAAGCTATCAATTCGAAGGGTGTTCAACGGTGAACGCATAGGAAAAAAGCGTTTGTCAATCGGAGTTCGTTTGACCCTCCAATTGAGTGTCCAAAGATCAGCCCACGGCTAGTTTTTCGCAAAAACTGAGCCGTCAAAATTCTGCACCTATCAAGGGTTCAAAACCCTAAAACTGGGGCCCACAGGTGGGCCCCACGCGTCCAGCGCACACAGGCCACGCCTGGGCAGAGCCCAGGCCACGCCTGGGTTCGCCCAGGCCCACGCCTGGGCTTGCCCAGGCCGCCTGGGCTTTTGCCCAGGCCCTGGGCAAGTTCAGGCCAGTGCTTGGGCTTGCCCAGGCCTTGTCTTATCTGGTCTTGACCAGCAGACCAGAACAGACCTGGTCTGGTCTGGGTCTGCCTGGTCTGACCCGTTGGGCTGTTTTGGGTGTAACTTGGGCATCTGGTGTCCGAATTGGACGCCGTTCGAACCTGGGTCTAGACCAGGACATTCCCGTCTTACCCGTGAACTTTTCCTTGCGTTTATATTATTAAATATTGTTTTAAACAATTTAAAACACATTTAATCTCTTTTGCATCAAATGCAAAATAGTCCCTATCTAGGCTTAAATTATCATATTGCATCAAATGCAATTATTTCATCCCTTGCATCAAAAATGCAAAATATTCTCCCTAACTAATTTCTACCTACTACTAGACGAAGAATCGCACTCTGTGTGAGACCCTACAGCCTGACCCTTACAACAGGTTGGGCTCGAAGCCCTATACGGCAGTGACCATGAGCAGTGGTTGCCGTCCCTGCTTCAGGAATCATCATTATGTGGTTAACTCATTGACATGAGTATTGTCGGGACCACCTTGACTGTGTCCGTGATGAATTCCGCAGTTATAATCTTCTCGTCTTTACTATGTCGTGTAGATCAAGTCTAGGGTACGGTCAAACTGTCAACCACAATAACTTGACTTCGGTTAGTTTCGATCAATCTTTAGTCAATTAATGTTGGACTTCTTCCAACATACTCTGCGTAGAGTTTTTACTAAAGACCGAACTAACTCTACGATACAAACTCCCATTGACCGGGAGAGACGAATCCTCTATTGATCATTACTCGCCTCGTACGTTTCAGGTGACACCCAATCAAAAGACCTTTCGACAGGCCTTGCCTCGAAGCTAGGTTAGTTGATCTAAGTGTCACCATTCACGCACAGGTTCGTCAAATGACCTCAAGTCAAAAGACCAACTTGCCTATCATCGCTAAGAGTTATCATTGACAGATTGGTCAACGTAACCATATGATAACTCTTGTGGATCGTTCAGTGAACTCATTCTCAAATGAGCACCTGTGTCTCGTCTCCGACTTCGCCAAGTCGAACGATCAAGAGATCATCGCCACCGCTTAACGGTGAAGACTAAGAGACAATGGTCTATCCGATGTTTCGATATCCTTGTCTCGAAACATCTACGACCACGAACCCTTTTAGACTTATGCTACAGACGGTCAAACATTTCTCCATGATCGAGATACTCATCTCGATATCTGTTTGACCTTGCATAAAGTCTCAGGACTTTACCTAAGTTAATATCTAATGTTATCTACATTATAAAATAACTTAGATAAATCATTACCAAACAGCTTACTGTTATTTCGAACAAGATGTTTGTGCTATTCACACAGAGATAAATAGCCTGGAGGGCATTATTCTCCTACACCAACAATGCGGGTGAGTACGAGGCCGCCATCAATGGCCTGAAGCTAGCCCAGATGCTGGAGGCGGACTCCGTATGCCTCCTTAGCGATTCTAAACGCATCATCAACCAGCTACAAGGAGATTATGTGGATCGAGAAGAGGCGATGCAACGTTACCTAGCCTCGGCCAAGACCGAGCTGTTCAGGTTCAAACACGTCGAGACCCTCCACCTGCAGCAGTCGGAGAACGCCCGTGTAGATTCCCTGTTGAAGCTGGCTTCCTCTTCTCCTAAGGAGTTAGGTCGCGCCATCTACGTTGAGAGCCTCCGAACCCCCAGTACGGATGTCACGTCCCGCTTCCCAAGTATGGAAGGCGAGACGTGAAGAGGTCCGCTCAGACTTGGAGCTGTAAAGCTGCAGTCTGATAAGCGTCTGCGTTTGATACCAATAGCAGATTCTTGCAATGCGATGAAACAACAACAATAATAAATGAAAAGCAGACAGAAGAATATCAACCACAACATCCAACAATTATTCCAAACATCACAAAGAAAGTCACAAAGAAGTACATAGTCTGAACAAAGGCCTAAAGCATGGTCGAAACATAAAACAGAGAGATATGTGCTACGCACCGAAACCTAACAACAACTACTAAAAGCAACAACAACTAAAGAAGTCTTCAAGTGAGACTAGGACTGGTCACCAGTGTCCTCAAACTCAGCCTCAGTAGGAACCTCGAATTCAACGTCTGCGAACTGGTCGTTCTCTGCAACTAACTCTTGTAAGGATTGCCTTACCCTTGCAATACTGACAACAACACACTAGAGGGGGGTGAATAGTGTAATGGTAATAAAATTGTCCAATTAAAATTAAACTTGCAAATGCGAAATAATAAATGCAAGAGGAAATAATTGACACAATCAATCTAAACGCAAACACAAGATTTTACCATGGTTCCCCAAACTTGGGTACGTCCAGCCACACCAATATTCACTATATTCTCACAAAGAGAAGTGAATACAAATCCCACAAAGAGATACCTCACCAAGAGGATTTTGCCCTACACAAGGACCCAACCAACCCTACACAAGAGTCAAACTCCCACCTAGAGAATTACTAACTCACACTCAGAGAATTAGGGTTAGCTCTACACTAGGACACCAAACTCCCACTAAGAGAGTTACTCTCACAAAGAGAGTTATTCCCACTAAGAGAATATCCTAATCCCACAAGAGAGAAAGACTAATTCCCACAAAGAGAATTAGTGTTACAAGAATCACCAAGTAAAGTAAATACTCTTACCTATTCCTTGAGATGCTTACTCATAGATGAATGCAAGGCATGGAAGAGGATCTCCAAGTGTTGAGATTGGCTTGAAAGCACTTGGATGATTTCCCTTGAGCTGGACTTCAAGGCATGAAGAGGAATGAGAGCTCAAAGAGGGAAATGAGAGCGTTTGAGAGTGGCTTATAGATCTCTTATGATTTTCAATAGCATCAAGAAGTTCCAATGAACTCAGCACACCGATATATATAGGAACCCCATATCAACCCTCAAAACCCAAGAAAAGAGCCAAAAGCACAAGACTGCAAATGCTAGAAACTGGGCGAAGATGACACCGACATTCGACTGATGATCAAGAGATAGTCGACTGATCAACGGCTAGAAAATATCCAACGACTATAATCTGAGCCAGGACAGTCGACTGATGAAGTCGATACAGTCGACTGTAAACAGGATAGGCGCCTGTAAAACCTTCAGCAGGCGACTGCTGCAGGGGATGTAATAAAACAGAGTGCTGCACTCTTTCTCCAGATAAGCATACATGCGACTGATGTCAATAATACAGTCGACTGTAAAATAGTCAGGCGACTGTAAAACCTTCATCAGTCGACTGCTGCATGAGATGGAGAAAAACAGAGAGAAGCAGTATATGCACTTACGCTACTCAGACGACTGTTGACCAATCTACAGGCGACTATAAATATACAGGCGACTGTAAACTGAGCATCAGTCGACTATTACGTACAGCTCAAGTAGAGTCAATATAAATGTTGACTTGAGTAGTGCATATCAGTCGAGTTAGAAGGATCGACAGGCGACTGGAAATCACACAGTCGACTGTAAATCCTTCAGCAGGCGACTGATGGAAAGCCAGAGACTTCAAATGAGTCTTTGGTCAAGATGAACCTATTAGGTTGGATTCTATGATAATCCTAAGGCTCACTAAGATGGCTAAATACATATGCATGAAAGAGTAGACCATCTATCAAGGCATTACATTAACCAAGACTCAAATGAGAGAGAAAGTAATAAATGAAATATTACATGATTTACATTGCTTTCCTTAGAGTCTAAGTCTTCCATCTTGATGCCTTGATGCTCTCCATCATCTCCAAGCTTTGACACCCCTTCTCCACTTGATATCCATCCTTGCACCAAGTGTTTACTCTCCAAGAAAGATATTCTTGAAATGAAAAACTATGAGACTAAAACAAGAGAGTCATTAGCAACAACATAATGTCGTGATCATCATCAAAATAAGATTGGTATGAAACACCAATACTCAACAATCTCCCCCTTTTAGATGATGACACACATTATGTAAAACACAAAGAAATAAAGCACAATGCTAATGAGCTCCCCCTACTTATATGCACCAATTATACAATGAGATATACAATAGTAAAAACTCATTATACCAAAAAAATTCATGGTGACAATATAATAGGCATGGATTACATAAATCAATTGCAATATACAATATCATGCAAACATGAGTGGTTTATACAATCCCATGTATCTCTCCCCATAGATATATCTCTCCCCAAATGCATATGTATGAAATACAAGAGTTACATTTACATAATGCATATATCTCTCCCCTTTGACATCGTCAAAAAGGTGGACATCAAAAACATCCACCTTTGTCATCTTAACCAAAAGATGTGACAATATGCAAGATATAAAGACATGTATGATGCCAAATTGAAAATTTTAGTGGGTATCAATCACTATCCCATGCTCCCCCTAGATCATAGAAATGGTCAAATGTTGACTTCTAGGATCTAATACCAATTGTAAAGTAGAAGATAAACAATCTCTAACAATTGATGTAATACCAATTGTAGACAAAGAATCTTGGAAAATAATCCCCTTTACCAATTGATATACAAATATTGGAGCCATGGGCCTAAAGTGTATTAAAGATATAGATATGAAAAAATCAAGCTTCAATGATACACAATGATATTGCCAAAAGGAATATAACATGAAACAACTTGGCAATATCTAAGGGGATTGGTTTGAGACCACAAATAACCAATTGTACATAATGATCTCAAACATACCCCTAAATGAGAGTCAAAAATATGTTTTAAAATATTTTAAACATACACATATTAACTCCCACATTGACATACATATGGATCAATAAATGCATGCATGTCAATGTATTCCCCAAGGTCCCCATTTTCATGAAAAGAATATATTTGAAAACATGTTCAAAATCATGAAACACACACACACACACACACACACAATGGGTATGCTAAAAAATATATTTAAGCACAATACCCATGCAATATGCAAATGTGTGAGGAACCTAAACATTAGGGAACCAAACCCAAGAGGAGTTTGATTTCCTAATGTAATCACATGAGGTGATCACATCACTAACTAGAGAGTTGATGTAACTATCCCTCTCTTGCACACTAACCTTAGTGGGAAACCATAAACTCAAGGATTTCCTAGGCAAGGGTTTTTCCTTTGCAAGAGGGTGGATGTGGCATGCTTAGGTGTAGAAACGAATTTATTGGCATGCAAAGAATGAGGATTTTGCTTCTTAGCAAAAAATGATGAGTCTTCATTCTTCCTCATCACCTTGTGATCTACATGCTTCTTGTTGATGTTATTGTTGTACAAGAAAGCATGGTGATTCTTTTTAGGTGCTTTATCAATATTTCTTGTATTTGCACCGTAAGAGGAATTAGAGATGGGTTTGGGTACCACATTTTGAATATACACCAAACTTCCTCTATGATTTGCCGGATGTTGTTTTTTCAAGCAAATCGTGGAGTGAATCCCTAGAATACACAAAGCTTTTGAGCTTACGCGATTCCTATTCACATTTCAACGTAAGTTGTTGACTGCGAGTCCTAAGTTAAGGTTTTGAGCAACAAGATTATCATTAGTCAAGCTCAATTCCTTAAATTGAGAGAGAAGTGTGTCTCTCTCACTAGTGTCATAATCATGCATTTCATCATGGATTACACTAGCAATTTTTAGTTCATGCAACCTACTCTTAGCAATCTTATATTTTGCTTTTAATTTATTGTAAGAGTTGATGCACTTACTAGCGTTTTCGGAAACCATACCGAAACAATATTCAAGCTCCTCGTATGAGATCTTCTCCTCAATCTCATCATTGACTTCTTCCTCACTAGAGCTTGACGAAGACTTCTCCCCGATAGCCATGAGGCACGATTCCTCATAGGAATTGAGCCATGCTTCCAACTCATCTTCATTTGAGCCAGAGGGGATTGGTGTAGGAACATTAATTGCTACAAAGCACGCATGAGCATCGTCCTTGCCATCCTCTTATTCATTACTAGATGTATTCTCACTCGAATCATCAAAAGTCCCGACAAGTCCCTTCTTGTGATTTTTGGACTTGGACTTCCCTTTCCAATGCTTCTTTCCTTTACCCTTGTAAGTTTCTTTGTTGGGTTTGGAAGGGCATTCGGTGGACAAGTGACCTTTTCCACTGCAAGTGTAACAAGTAGGAACCTTGTTAGAATTGGAAGCAAACTTTGACAAAGACTTACCATACTTGCACTTGAGGAATGCCTTGAATTGCTCGGCAAGATCCTCAATTTCTTCTCCACTCGCCTCTTCTAGCTCATCTTCTTCACTAGGAGCTTCTCGCTGGAATTTCTTCCTCCATTTGATTGGCTCTTCCTTGGCATGGAATGCAACCCCCTTGTGCTTCTCCGGCTTCTCGGGCTTTGATGGTTGAATCTCCTTCTTGTGTTGAAGCTTCACTTCATATGCCATGAGATTACCAATGCACTCCTCAACGGTGTATTTGGACGTGTCATATGACTCCAAAATTCCGTTGGCCTTTGACTCCCAATGAGGTGTGAGAGAGTCAAGGATCTTCTCTACATGATCCTCTTGGGAAATCATCTTCCCGAGTCCCTCCAAAGTGTTCACGATATCAGTGAACCTTATGAAAATCTCTGAAATGCTTTCTCCTTCCTGCATCTTAAACATTTCATATTTAGATCTAAACACAGTTTGTTTAGATTTCTTTACCTTTGTAGTCCCTTCATGACATATCTCCAAAGTACGCCAAATTTCGTTGGCCGTTTTACACATGGAGATGCGGTTGAACTCATTTGCTGAGAGGGCGCAATGGAATGCATTCATAGCCCTCGCATTAAACTTGATCGAGTCCTTCCCCGCCTTTGTCCTTGAAGCTGCAGGTGTAGTGGGCTTCTCAAATGGCACTTCCGTGATGTCCCATAGGTCTTGACCCTCCATGTAGATCATCATCCTGATCTTCCAACTTGGGTAGTTGGTTCCATTGAAGAGCGGAGGTCGAACAGTTGAATGACCTTCTTCATGAGACGCGGATGAAGCGTTGAATGCCATCGTTGCAGTATGCTATAACCTCGCTTTGATACCAATTGTAAGGATCGCCTTACCCTTGCAATACTAATAATAACACACTAAAGGGGCGTGAATAGTGTAATGGCAATAAAATTGTCAAAATAAAATTAAACTTGCAAATGCGGAATAATAAATGCAAGAGGAAATAATTGACACAATCAATCCAAACGCAAACACAAGATTTTACCCTGGTTCCCCAAACTTGAATACGTCCAGCCACACCAATATTCACTATATTCCCACAAAGAGAAGTGAATACAAATCCCACAAAGAGAAACCTCACCAAGAGGATTTTGCCCTACACAAGGACCCAACCAACCCTACAAAGAGATCAAACTCCCACCTAGAGAATTACTAACTCACACTCAGAGAATTAGGGTTAGCCCTACACTAGGACACCAAACTCCCACTAAGAGAGTTACTCTCACAAAGAGAGTTATTCCCACTAAGAGAATATCCTAATCCCACAAAGAGAGAAAGACTAATTCCCACAAAGAGAATTAGTGTTACAAGAATCACCAAGTAAAATAAATACTCTTACCTATGCCTTGAGATGATTACTCATAGATGAATGCAAGGCATGGAAGAGGATCTCCAAGTGTTGAGATTGGCTTGAAAGCACTTGGATGATTTCCCTTGAGCTGGACTTCAATGCATGAAGAGGAATGAGAGCTCAAAGAGGGAAATGAGAGCGTTTGAGAGTGGCTTATAGATCTCTTATGATTTTCAATAAATCAAGAAGTTCCAATGAACTCAGCACACCGATATATATAGGAACACTATATCAACCCTCAAAACCCAAGAAAACAGCCAAAAGCACAAGAGTGCAACGGCTAGAAACTGGGCGAAAACGACACCGACAGTCGACTGATGATCAAGAGACAGTCAACTGATCAATGGCTAGAAAATATCCAACGGCTATAATCTGAGCCAGGACAGTCGACTGATGAAGTCGATACAGTCGACTGTAAACAGGAAATGAGCATGTAAAACCTTCAGCAGGCGACTGATGCAGGGGATGGAATAAAACAGAGAGCTGCACTCTTTCTCCAGATAAGCATACATGCGACTGATGTCAATAATACAGTCGACTGTAAAATAGCCAGGCGAATGTAAAACCTTCATCAGTAGATTGCTGCATGAGATGGAGAAAAACAGAGAGAAGCAGTATATGCACTTATGCTACTTAGACGACTGTTGACCAATCTACAAGCGATTGTAAATATACAGACGACTGTAAACTGAGCATCAGTCGACTGTTGCGTAAAGCTCAAGTAGAGTCAATAAAAATGTTGACTTGATCAGGGCATATCAGTCGACTGTAGAAGGATCAACAGGAGACTGGAAATCATCCAGTCGACTGTAAATCCTTCAGCAGGCGACTGATGGAAAGCCAGAGACTCCAAATGAGTCTTTGGTCAAGATGAACCTATTAAGTTGGATTCTATGATAATCCTAAGGCTCACTAAGATGGATAAATGCATATGCATGAAAGAGTAGACCATCTATCAAGGCATTACATTAACCTAGACTCAAATGAGAGAGAAAGCAATAAAGGAAATATTACATGGATTACATTGCTTTCCCTAGAGTCTAAGTCTTCCATCTTGATGCCTTGATGCTCTCCATCATCTCCAAGCTTTGGCACCACTTCTCCACTTGATGTCCATCCTTGCACCAAGTGTTTAGTCTCCAAGAAAGATATTCTTGAAATGAAAAACTATGAGACTAAAATAAGAAAGTCATTAGCAACAACATAATGTTGTGATCATCATCAAAATAAGATTGGTATGAAACAAAATTACTCAATAACTCTGTCTCTAAACCTGACATGTGACACCCAAAGAGAAGAGAGCACATGTCAGTAAAAGTCTCCCAAAGGAATACAAAGAACTTTTGTGGAAGGATCATATAAAAATAATGCGACTATCAGTTTTAACATGATGATATGGCATGACATTTAAAGAGTGCAACAATTAAATGAACATGATGATAACAAGCAAGCATGTCGTAGCAGAAAACTACGAATCACTATTTCATGATTTCATGAACACTGATTTATCACTTTGTGCACTGGGTTTCCGTCTTTTGGCTGAAGTTGCTGTACGGGCTCACTTCTACCCTCAAGCGATCATTTAATCCTACCCGTCCACGTATATATAGACTGGCACCCATCTTCTGGATCACGAGCCAGGAAGTGTTGTTGGTATATGGACTGGCGCCCATCTTCTGGATCACGAGCCAGGAAGTGTTTTTGGTACATGGACTGGCGTCCATCTTCTGGATCACGAGCCAGGAAGTGTTTTTGGTATATGGACTGGCGCCCATCTTATAGATCACGAGCCAGGAAGTGTTTTTGGTATATGGACTGGCGCCCATCTTCTGGATCACGAGCCAGGAAGTGTTTTTGGCATTGGGTTGTGCCCGTAAAGCAGGTGCCTAGCCTCAATAGTTAACAATTTATTGTAGCATGTGCTACACAATCATGATGACATGGCAAGATGCATGAGAATGACAATAAGCAATTAAAAGTGCGTACAGATAATTTGAAATAAACATGACATGCGGCATGAAATGATAGCAAACTAAAGGTGTCGGATCTAGCTTCGTTGTCAAGCTAGATCTAGTAAGGGCATCTAGGCGACTATCATTTCATCGCCTAGTCTCTTTTACGTATTTACACAAATTGGCCTAAAACATGGCCTAAACAAACACTGGCAAGTATCACTTGCCTGAAGACAATCACGTTGCGATCTCCATTCAATCAAGTCCAAGATTTACCTATGTGTTCAGATCGCGATCCAGCCTACAGTCCCAGTTTTTAGATCTTGATTAGTGAGTTATCCAAAGCAATAACGTTACAGATTTTAGTCTTGATTAGGATGCGATGTTGGGGTTCCTACGGAGCGGGGTTTACCTCAACACGATGCACGAGCTACTCTGACATTGGGTAGCGACATTAGGGGTTGGATTCCGGTAGCGCGAAGGCACGGTGGGACAACGACGATGAACGACGATCAACCGGGTAGCGGTACGATCATCGAACAGCGACACGAAGGGGATGGACAGTGGCACAACATCCTACAGCGTCGGGAGGATGCAGTCAGTAGCACGGGGAGGCACGAGAGGCGGTGGACAGCGACTCGTGGCCTGTGGTGCGCAGGTCTGAGGTTGCGCACGGCTAGGGTTACGGCCTAGAGTTTGCAAGCATAAGGGGAGATGCTCCAGGGTGCTGCGGCTAGGGGAGCTGCTGCACGGCCAGAGGGGGACCTGAGGGGGCGGCCGGCGGCAGGTGGGATGGCCGACGGTGGCAGAAAACACCCCGGCCGTGAGTTATAGGGGCAAAATGACAGTTTTAGGGCGTATTTTGGTGTTTGCACGCTGATTACGGAAGGAGGAGGAAGAGCTGACGCAGGGGAGGCTGGTAGTGGATAGGAGATGTCGAGGGGAGGCTAGGCCGGCGATGGGGGTCGCCGGCGGCGGCGGCCTGGCCGTGAGTTATAAAAGGGAGGGGCTGTGACAGTTTTTCAGGGTGTTTGGGTGTTTGTATGGGGTTTTGAAGGGAGGAGGTGGTGGTGGTTGACGAGGGGAAGGTTGCCGGAGGTGGAGGACGTCGGGAAGAAGCTTGGCCGTGGGTTTCAGGCGAGGGCGTGGGGTCTTGGCGGCTGGGTGTGAAGTTTGCGTGAGTTTCTCAACCCTAGCTTGCGTTTGTTAAGATGGTGAAATTTTGCTATATAGGGTTGATAATGAGTGAACTTAAGGGAAATGAAGGAGAGAGGAAAGAAGAGAAGAGTTTAGTTAGTTTGGTGAATAGCCCAAATGGTGAAACATAAGAAAGTTGTTTTGATATTTGGTTTTAAATGTGGGGTACACTTAGGTGATTGGAGAGAGAAGATGTGAGAGGGAGGGGTAGACTTAGGTTAATATGGGATGGCGAATAGCTAGGAATTATTTCAGAAACGTATTAGGCCTATATTTTTAATTAGGTTAGTTAAATTATCAAATTAATTAGGCTAAGTGTATTAGAAGGGGATTAGTGGAAAAAGTGGGTCTAGCGGTGTCCGATAATTATAAGAAAAATACCAGGACGACCATGTCGACGAGAGGGTCGAGACTAAGAAGGTCGGTCATGGCTAGGGCAACAGAGAACGGAACTAAAAATAAAAAGGTCTAACGACGAAGGTGAAAGCTACGACACCTCTTCAAACAAAGTTATTTTGTGGGAGAACGACCTGTAAAATGACGTTCAAAAATAAAACCACAAATAAGTACTCTTCCAGTGGATCACAACGACATATCACATCGTACGGTTCGGATACAAGAAAAGGTCAAAATAAATACGCGTACGAACAAAAGTACGCATACGAAAAACGTACGATCGAAAAGCAACCGTGACAACGGAGGTAAAAGAGCTGATGGTCATCGATGCAGAACTCACCTGGATGGATCCAATCGTGCAGTACCTATCAGCTGGAGAAGTCCCAACGGACCAAGATGAACGTCAGACGCTGGAACGAAAAGCTCTCCAGTACGTGCTCCACGAGAGAGTACTATACAAAAGGCACTGGACAAAAACCGATGTCCTCCCCTACCTTAAGTGCCTCAGGCCGTAGGAAGCCGACTACGTCATCTAGGAGGTCCACGAAGGGATCTGCAAAAACCACCACATGGACAAGATGGTCGCCATGAAGATCTTAAGGCAGGATACTACTGGCCGACCTTGGTCAACGACTCGATCGAGTACGTTCAGAAGTGTCCGGAATCCAATGGTTCACTAAGCTCGGCTCGTCTCCCCCAGCAGAACTCGTCCCGATAATCAGCCCCATCCCCTTTGCCAAGTGGGGTATGGGCATCCTCGGCCCCTTCGCATCCTGATTCGGGATATAAATTGCATATTTCCCCCCCCCCCATTTTTGGGCATTTTATCTGTATATCATGTTGATTTTGGCTTTGATACGTGTGTATTCGAGATATTGTGTAATATTAAACCCTGCCCTCTTTTTATACATAAAATATGATTTATATGGACTAATATTTACTTTTCTTATTTTTCAGGTACTCCTGGTATTTTTCTAGATTTTCTAGAATTTTTCCAGAATTTTCTGGAGCTCGGAGCTATTTTTGGGAATTTATTTGGAGCAAGGAAGCAATTCTGTGAATTTTAAAAAAGAAAAAGTAAAAAAATATAAAAACCCCATGTTTGTGGGCCGGCCCGCTGGCCGGCCCACTCCCGCAGCCCGCACTCGCTGCGGGCCGCTGTGTTGTTTTATATAAAAAAAGAACGCAGCTAATTCGCGAGCCGGCCCAGCGGCCGGTCCGCTCATGTGCGCGCAGAAGCTGGGGGCACGTGCTCAACGTGTGCCCCCTTGAGGTGTGTAGCGCACGCTCCTTTGGAGCGGGCGGGCGTTATTTCGGCCCGGGTTTCGACCCGGCCCCGGGCATTTTGTAGCAAGTGCGTGCAAGTCAGCTAGCGGGCGCGCTGCCTGCCCAAGATCCGACCCGCGTGACTTTAAATGTGGCCTGATGCGTTTCCAGCGCCAGTTCTGTTTTTTGACAATTTTTGGGGGTTTAGGAGCCCTCTTCTTCCCCAAGAGGTTAGGGTTAGGGTTGGAAGCCATGGGGGAAAGGTTGATGAAGCTTGGAGCTTGGATTGTCATTTGAAAGTGGAAGAACTCATCTTGGAGTGACACTTGGGTGAAATCTCTCTATTCTTTTGTGTATTTTGATTTAGATTTTTGTGTTGTAATTGGATGATAGTTTTGTGTAAAAACTTCTCCTTTCTCATTATGAATTTCTGAATCTTCATTGTGTGGTTGTGTTGTGCTCGTTGTTGTTGATTGGGTTGTGAGTTCACCTCTAGCATGATCTTAATATCTCATTTGTGGATGAAATTTGAGTTTGGTTTGTTTATTGGAACCCGAACGGGAAATCCAAAGAGAGGCTCATCCTAGTGGACCCTCTCTACTGTGCTCATTGTTTATTACTCGCATGAGTTTCATTCATTACTTATTGCACTCCACATGTTTGATGAAATGTCGAATCCTACGATTGATCGTCCCTTAGCTGGGAGATCAATTGAGTTATATTTGGGATGAATCCCCACGCCCACGACCTCACTCACATACACACCACATGAATCCTCCTCGTTGCTTGCCGATTCAGCTCTCCACCCTTAGTGCGTAGGCTAGGAGTGTAGTTTTACCATAATTTTTTTCCCACTTCCATCCACTTAGCGAGTAGGTTGTAACACGCTTTATCTTTCTTTACCGATCAAATTTACGAAGGTAGAATGACTTGTCCCTGTGATCTGACCCGGTACTCACCGGTTATATATTTATATTGTATTGACGCTCCTACGCTTGGGAGTGGAAGGCGTGCCTTTGCGCGTCCTCCGGTTCAATCAATTGGCGTCATTGCCGGGGACAACGGTTTCTATTATTTGCATTTTTTGATTGATTTTGAATGTTTTAGTGTGATACTTCTATCTCTTAGTGTTATGTCTTTACATTTTATTTATTTTCCACTTATTGAGTCGTTTGGTTGTTTATTTTCATTTACTTGAGAAAATATTTTTTACAACAAAATGACATCATCTTCAGATTTTTCCGACGTTGATTTGGAGGATATCCCACTTCTGCCATACTTTCATGGCTCGGAGTGGTAGAACCCTCATTTACATATAAAAAAAATTTAAAGAGTGGATGCATTCTTATCTTGGTGGGAACATTTGCGATGATTAACTATACTTTAGATTTTTTTCCCTCTTCTTTACAAGATGATGCTAGATTGTGGTTTGATCCATTGTCTCTCGACTTACATTTTATTTGGTTGTCATTTCAGGCTGAATTTCTCCGAGTGTTTTTGCATATTTTCTTGGAGCAGGTACAGGGGCGGCAGGCCATGGAGCAGCATATAGCGAGCTTTATCCAAGCTTAATGGGAGGCCTACCATCAGGCTTGGCGAAGGTTCAATGATTTGGTGCTTGCGTGCCCACACCATTGTTTCCATGAGGATCATCTCCTGCAGATATTTTATATGGGATTATCTCCATCTGGGTGTGACTTCGTGTTGATGAGCTGCGGTAGGGAGTTCTTTGATTATTCGACCGAGGATTCATGGTGTTACATGAGGGACCTCGCAGAGTATGAGTAGACAGTCCAACAGGTCCAGAACCAGCCTGAGGAGGCAGCTGAGGGCTCATTCCATTGCGGCCCTACGTAGGAACAAGCAGAACATGATGATGAGGCGCATTGGAGCCAAGACATGATGATGGGGCGCATTGGAGCCAAGTAGAGGAAGCTGAATGTCCATATTTTGAGGAGTCAGAGGAGATGGATGATGTAGTGTGTGTCGACCACGACAGTGACACGATGCATTTTCACTATGAGGTTGAGGATGAAGCGGATGCGCATGATGGCCAAGAGTAGATTGAGGACACCATGGATCCTGAGCCACAATCCACTTCAGAGTTAGCTTCACAGGTCGAGGCGGTTGAGTACTTAGGGAGGACGACTGAGATGAACTATTTTTGGGATGACGAGGATGATGCATGCTTGGATTTGCCCGAGACAAGTCCACCTCCAGTCCTATCACAGATGTCACTTCCCTCGCCTCAGGATGTACACTTGCCAGTCATCGAGGAGATTTGTTGTAACGGTCTGTTTTCGCTTGTACGCCTTGTCGTGCACGTAGTCTTGTTCGTGCACGTATTTATTTTAGACGTTGTCTGTATCCGAACCCTATGGTGTGATATGTCGTTGTGATCGTCTCTGAGAGTATTAAATTGTGGTGCTAATTTGGAACGTCATTTCACGGGTCGTTCCCCCACGATTTGATCTTATTTGACGAGACGTCTCGATTTTCACTTTTGTCGCGAGTCCTTTTTATTTTTAATTTCGTTTCTCGTCGTCGAAATTGTGATCCGTATTCTCTGTCTTCTTTATCTCGTCGTCCCGGTCACTCCGGTATTTATTTCACAATTTTTGGGCTTCGTTTGACCCACATTCACTTTTTCGCCAACCGATTAATTGTTTAACCCTAAGTTTCATGTGATACATATTTTCCTAGTATTTTATTATAATCCTTATAACATCCTTTGACTCAGCCCACATTCTTTTAACCGCACACAAACCCACGCGAGGGTGAGAGAGAGGTAGAGTTGGTTTTTTTTAATAGTTTAAAACAAAAAAAAATTCCTTTTAACAAATTAACATTAACTCTATACCTAACAGCCTATGCCACGTTGATAGCCTCTACCCTTTCTATATGCAGCCTAGGGCTTCTAAAGTTTTCACAGCACACAAAGAAACGCGCCGCCTCCCTATATTTTCACGCAAATAACCCCGCAACGCCGCTTCTTCACGTTCTCTGGCCAAGTCACGTCGTCGACGACCCCTTATCACCCCCGACCTTCCTCTCCTCCCTCCCACGTCGTCGTAACCTCGCCGTAACCCCGTCGGAATCCGCCCCGTAAGGCAACAGCGCCCGCACGCTCCTTTTCCGGTGTTTTTCGGCCAAGTTACCATCGCCCGATCATCCTACACCCTCCCCCGACCTTCCTCTCTCCCCTGGCCATCGTAGCCTCGCCGTAGTCTGTCGTTTGTCGCCGGAAACCGCCACAAAACGCCCAACCTCGCTGTAAATTGCTGCAGCAGCTGCAGCAGCCCGCCGCCGCCGTCGCGGCCCCCTGTCGCCGCCGTGGGTCCCTTCTGACCCCCTACGCCATTGCTTCACCTTCCACGGCCGTTCCTCAGCCGCTTTGCCTCGAAACAACGAAGGAGCTCGCTGTTTTGTGTTTTATCGACGTGTCGTCGCGTGGTTTCGTCGCTTCACCTTCTACTCGCTGTTGGAGACTTCCGGCATCCCCCTACTGCTCCTAGGGGTGTTTTCCGACGTCACGAACGTCTCCTATGACGCTCAATGTCGTAGGCCTTGCGTGCGACAACCCGTTCGTTCAGGTTAGTCGATACGGCTTTCCGGAAGCTGTAGAAACGCCTACTGGCACCCTACTTGCTGTTGGAATCTTGATTCGCTGTTTTGGTCGCTGCCCGAGAATTGGTGAGCGTGGAATCTTGTTTGGAATCTGGACTAGAAGCGCGATCTTTTATTCCAACCCCTGGCGTCGCTACCCGACGCCAGTGTAGCTTTCGCGTCGTGTTGAGGTAATGTTCTGCACTCTTAGGACCCCCAACCCAACCCTGTTAAACAAGATAAAAATCGGAATTTTGGTTGTCTGATAATTCACTCTTGAAGATAACTTAAATTGGGACTGTAGGCTGGTGGATCCGAGAACATAGGTAGACTGGACTGGTTGGACGATATTTGCTGGACGTTTGAATTCAGGGAAGTGAAACTTGCCAATTAGTGCTTTAGGCCATGTCTTAGGCCATTTTCTTACTTTAGGCGTAAAAGAGACTAGGCGACGAAATGATACTCGCCTAGACGCAATTTTAAGATCTAGCTTGACAACGAAGCTAGATCTGTCACCCTGCCATGCCATTCATGCATATCTGCCTGTCACGTTTAATTTTCGTAACTGCATGCTTTTTACTTGTACTCTGCCTGTCACGTTTAAATTCCTTAACTGTACGCATTTAAATTACAACTTGCCATGTCATGTCATCCATTTTTGAGTGTTGCATTCGTAGCACACGCTACTATACTTGTACATCCTTGTTCAGGCTAGGCACCTGCGTTGCAGGCATAACCCTATGCCAAATACACTTCCTGGCTCGTGTTCCAGAAGCGGGCTACATGTGTTGGTCAAAAGCCAATGCCCGATACACGTGGAGGGGTAGGGATAAGCGATCACTTGAGCTTAGGAGTTGGCCCGTACAGCCACTCTAGCCAAAAGGCGTAATCTCTGAGCACGACGTGTTTACTTGACTTGTTAAATCCATGTGATTGTTTAGTAGCTCTGCTACCCATGCCATGTTGTACTTGTGCCTTGTTAAACTTGCTGCCATGTCATACTTGTCGCATTTATTTAATTGCTGCATCCATACTTTAAAATGCCATGTCATCTTACATTTTTAGAACTGCTAGGTTGCTTTACTTTTCTTTTAGTTTCCTTGCACAAAGTCTTTGTAGACTTTGTTGACATGCGACCTCGTCTCTTTGGTTGTCGCATGTTAGTTGCTGAGCCAGAGTCCGTTGCTGAGGACGAGGAGTACGTGGACATTGAGCCTGGGTCCACAGCTGACGTGGAGTACGAGGACACCGGTGACCAGTCGTTGAGTTTTCATTCTTCGTTACTTTGCTTAGTCTGTTGTTAGGTTGTTAGTGGGTAGCACCTTTCTTTCTGTACGTTGTTTACTTTTGTTGGCCATGCTGGGGCCTTTTAGACTCTTTTCTTTTAGACTGGTGGCTTTTCTGGGATGTTGAAATTTGTTATGTACATTCTGAGATTGGTTATTTTATGGCTCTTTCTTTATTATTATTTTTGTTCCGTATCGCACTTGCAGGGGCCTCTACTCGGTTTAAATCCAGACGCTTTACAGATTGGAGCCTCACAGCCCCAAGTCTGAGTGGACATCATCATGCCTCGCCTCCATTTTAGGGAAGCGGGTCGGGATAGGTTTTGTTGGTGGCCCATGCAGGTCCTCTTGCAACTGTGAATTATCGGAACAACGATAATAATTATAGAATGTCTATTGAATAAATTAAAACATCCAAGTCTCAAGCTTTGAGTCTAATTTAATTCGTTTTCTATGTCATTAGATGGCTTGAAGATGACAGACCCCGAGCTGGTGGTGGGCCCGCCCTTGATGTGGTGTCGGATAGAGAGCCCACAAATGCTGAGATCATGAAGATGATGCATCAGATGATGCAGGTGCAGTAGGGTATGCTCCAGAATACCCAGAATGCCCCTCGCTTCGAGCCGGGAGCGAAGCAGTTTCGGGAGCTGGGTCCGACTTACTTTGATGGATCTGAAGGACCGTTGGTTGCTGAGGTGTGGATCCGGAATACTGAGGATAATCTGAAGATGTCGAAGAACAACCCGGCTGGATGGGTTGAATTGGTGAAGAAGCAGCTCAAGGATAATGCCCGCAACTGGTGGGATGCAGAAGATGAGCTGTTGGTGAAGCCGATACCTTGGGCTACTTTCAAGTCCAGGTTCGATGAGGAGTACTTTTTGAAGGCTGCCAGGAGGGAGATGTTGCAGCGATTCATTGATCTGAAGCAGGAAGATCTCTCGGTGGACCAGTATCATCGGGAGTTCACCAAGCTGAGTCGCTTCGCACCGAAGATGGTGGAGGATGCTGAGGAGAAAGCTCAGAGGTTTCTGCAGGGTCTTTCCTTAGACTTACAGAGCCTGATGTCTTCGTCAGATCTAGAGTCGTATCACAAGTTGCTGGTAGCTGCTAGGAGGCAGGAGCTGATTGCGAGGCAGAAGAGAGGACAGGCTTCTGGAGCTGGGAAGAGGCCTATGGAGCATGCCAGAGCTGTGGTTAGGCCTGGGTTCAAGCCTAATCAGTCGGTGCAGTTCAAGAGGCCAGGTGGGCCTACTCTGAAGACTTTCCATTTCTGCGGCAAGACTGGGCATGTCAAGGAGCAGTGCAGGAAGATGTTGGGACAGTGCCTTGTTTGTGGAGATCCTTCTCATGTCATGAAGGATTGCCCGAAGTCTAAACAGCCTTGGAGAGGACCAGTTGCAGCTCAGCCGTTGCAGCAGAGAGCACATGTACCTACTGGACGTGGAGCGCCTCTCATTCCCCAGAAGCAGGCGTTTCATCAGGCTGTGTAGCCAAGGAGGCAGGCTTTCCTAATGACTGCAGTTGAGGCTGAGACCGAGGATGAGGTTATTGCAGGTAACCCTCAGTCTAGTTGCTTCTTTTCCTTAGTTTATCTTATTCGTTAGTATTTGTTTGTTGTTTGAATATGATTGTTTGCTAGAATAGGATTTGATTGTAGACTGTTTGTTAGGTGTGATTTTGGTTTGCACATTTTCTGCATGAGTCCTCTTCGACTCTGGTGCATCGATGTGCATTATATCTCGGAGCTTCGTGGACAAGCATGTAATGCCCTACAAGCTACTGCACAAGTACTAGAGGGGGTGAATAGTACTTTAAAATAATAAGGAGTATAATTCCAAATTAAATTGCAAACAACTACCAAATCAATTTGCGGAAGCTTAAATTGAATGACAACAACGAAATTAACAATGCAAACAAATGATGTTAATGGGTTCGGATCCACCCAAGTCTCCCCGACTTGTTCCCGGTGATCCTACGTCCCAACCACCCGGATCCCCTCCGGATACTTGAGTTAGAAACCCTAACCCAAGATTTCCACTATGAATATCTTGTGAAAAACCTTCACAAGATCAAATCATACATGCAAAAGCACAAGTGAATCCCATAACTCGGGATCACAACCTTTCTCTCACAACCGAGAGAATCAACAAGCAATATAAATGAGTTATATTGAAATAAGCAAACTTACCACAAAATCCTATACCTTGAGTTTTTCTTACCCAATAGGTGAAATGAAGGATTTGAGGAAGATGAAGTCACCAAGACCTAGCACCAAGGAAATGACCAGCAATCAGTGCCTAGGGATGATTTGGAGACTTGGATCAAGCTATAGCTTGAAGAGCTCACCAAGAACAAGCTTCTCTCAAGATGGATTCTAGATCTAGAATAGTGAGAGAATGGGTTTCTTGTGAGGAAGAGAGCTTTAGATTTGAGTGAGAAAGGCTATCTCTTTTGATCTCAATGAATCTCTGAATGGAAGCTCTAACCTAGATAGAAATGACCTAGGTTCGGATTTATAGGGTCCCATAAAAACGACTTAGGTCATTCTCCAACAGATAGAAATCTGGGAGAATTAGTCGGTCAAAGAACAATCACTGACCGACTAGTTCATCAACTAGTCGGTCAGTCAAACAGCATGGACCGACTAAGAGAGGAACTGAGAAGAAAGAGAATTTCAGACCTAGAAATCTAGTCGGTCCAAGAAGAATGGCTGACCGACTAGTTTCACAACTAGTCGGTCAGTCAATGAACGTAGACCGACTAAGAGGCAAAATGAAATAGTCTGAATGCAAGTTGACTTAGTCGGTCCAAGAACAAAAGTTGACCGACTATATTGTCAACTAGTCGGTCACCAAACGTTCTTAGACCGACTAACGGTAAACAGTAGCTTAGGAGAAATTTAGAGTGAACAGAAAGTCACAACTAGTCGGTCAAAGAAGCATCACTGACCGACTAGTTCACAAACTAGTCGGTCGGTGAGTCAACGTAGACCGACTAACTATAAACAGTAAAGTCCAAGAAATTAAGGAATCAAACTAGTCGGTCCAAGAAGAGTTGCTGACCGACTAGATCACAATCTAGTCGGTCAGTACTCCTTCTTGTACCAACTAATATGCACATACAAGTCCGAATTGAAGCGCGATGCTTCGAGGAAGTTAGAATGAACTTGTACTAAGATCCTAGAGCTACGATATGAGCGTTATGAAGTTAGAATGGTAAGATATACTCAAGGCTTAACATTCTATATATCGAAGCTAAAAAGACTATAAATAAAACCTTAATAAACGGTCTTCGAGAGCTTCGATTCATTTTTCATAACTTCCAAAACGGCGCAAGAGCTTCAACGAAGCTTTAGGCATGAATACGAGTTTTGTGAAGTGTTGAGATGTCGCTTTGAATGTTCTCGTGAATTTGGCGACGATCTCCAAAACTGCGCTCACAAATTGTTAGTTCATGGATTATTTATGTTTGCTCATCCTCAAAACCAAATCCGGGGAGTCCAATATTCAACATTATCCCCCTTTTTGGTGATGACAAACCAACATAAATAATAATAAAAAAATAATGATTCAAATGCAAAATACTTACTCCCCCTGCATTGATGACACGTTAATTCCAAAATGAATATATATGAATTGCATCAAGCAGATGAGTAAGATTAATAAAGAGAATCGATTTTCGAAATATCGGATTTTGAAAATCCTTATATATATCTTAACTCCACCTGAATCTAACATATCAAATTAGACTCTTGGAAATTGAGTTAAATTTTCATTTGCGCTATTTATTATCATTATCTCTCCCCCTTTGGCATTATCCCAAAAATGGGGGGCATACAACGACAACAAATAGGAAATGGAAAATCCAACATCGGGAGTCGTAGACAATGACGATGGAACTAATTGACACCAAGTGAAAAATGATGAAATCAAATGAAGGTGTGCCAAATTGTCCATTATCAAAAAAAAACGATAATCAAAATCATCAAAAATATTTGGTAATTTTTCATTTAATGAATAATGAAACATACTCTCCAATATTCAATATTCTTGGTTAAATATGTGCATGGAAAACAATTCTATACAAATATAGAAATATAATCTATTTAACCAAGTTTTTCAATCGTCGAGTGACGATTTTACATAGCATGGACATTGAATGAGAATTAATGTGCACGAGGAAGTAAATATCACAACATGAACAACGATGTATATAAAGATAGAAACATCATGAGTACATCCAAAAAGATACCGATACATCAAGTGCAACATACCCATCAAAAAGAAATACATCATATATCATTGATACAACATCATCATGAGAACATCATCATCAACATCATCAACATCCAACAAAAAAAATACAACACATCAAAATATCCAACACCGACATCCAGAAAACTCAAAAATACATCAAATCAACCCTCAAACTCTATCCTAACCCAAAATACTCTCAACAAGATATATCATCCAAAGAGCAGTGGAGAGTCCTCGAAACTGACGATCACGAGGAAGTGGCTGGATCTGCAGTCTCCATGGGTCCAGTCGACGGAGTGGACTCAGGCTCTGCAGTGAGTAGAGGCGTCTCAACAGACGGGATCGATGGGGCAGGTGTGGAAACAACTGGATCAACAGCAGGGGTCGCAACAGCAGGGGTCTCAACAGCAGCAGGTGATAGATGTGCAGGCTCGACAGCAGGGTCAGCAGCAGGCTCTGAAGTTTGAAGTGCTGAAGCAGAAGTCTCTGGAGCACCGGAAGTGGTGCCATCTCCAGGAGCTGAAGTGGTAGCAGCAGCAGCAGCCTCATCGGCACGAGCCAAGGAAGTGACAAGCTCGTCAAACTCCTCATCTCCCATCTCCTCATCCTCAGAAACGGACGGAGGAAGATCAATCCCCATCATACGTGCCATACGGCAGACGACCTCCTCGGTACGAGCCAAACGTGACTCGTGCCAACGAAGAAGGCGTACGACATCGTCTAATGTGGCAGGAGGAGTGGGGGCTGCAGCAGCTGAGGGAGTAGACTGGGAAGCAGATGCGGTAGACCTCTGCACGTGACAAAGCGCTGCTAGAGATTTCTTAACGGCCGTCGCGTTCAGAGGAGTACCCAAGGGGAGCTCATCGTCAGGAGGGAGAGGGACTCGGAAATGACGAAAGACAAGGGTCAGCAGACACGGATATGGAATATGCGCAGATTTATTGGTCTTGCGTATACACTCGAAAGAGTCCATCTTATCGAGTATAACGCGAGCCCAATTAATCTCGCAACCCAAGAAAAGAGCGTAGATAAGCTTCAAGAATGGCTGGGATGGGAGTGAAGATGAGCCGTAATTGGGAAGCAAGCACGACTTCAGAATGAGATTCAGAACCCAGGCATTTGGCTTAAACGACTTTGAAGGAACTCCAATAAAGGCAGGAGGGATCACATGGAAGATGTCAGACAGAACGGACTGATCCAAGGAAGATATATCGTCGACGGAAATGTCAGAAGGAAGGAGACCAGACGACGAGCAGCCAAGAATCTCCCCCAAGATTTCTGCCGTGAGAACTATAGAAGTTCCCAAGACAGTAGTCTCGATGGAGTGACTCGCGTCGTACTGGCCTCGGACACGATTGGCATAGAACAATTTCACAAGGCGAGGATATGGTTTAGGGTTGGCCTTAAGATCATAGCGGAGATAATCAAGGAGACCACTATAGGAGAGAAGATCAGCAAGGCCGAGAAAATCAGAAAACTGAACGTAATGCTCTAACAACAGTGGACAGTGCTCTATACGGTTGTACACTGCGAGACACTGAGGGTCATCGCGGCACAACGATATGTCTACACCGCCGACTGGCATAGGATCTTTACCCTTAGCCTTACGGGTCTTCGGAGGAGGAGTAGGTTCCCTAGGGCCAGACTCGTCCTCAGGGACAAACTCAGAGTCGGAATCTGGAGGAGTGGCAGGAGTGTGGAGAATGGGCTTTTTGGTCTTAGATTTTCTGGGTTTGAATGTTGCCGTCCTCGGCTTCTTTAGAGGAGGCGAAGATGGAGAAGCTTGGGTTGATTTGGCACGACGTTTAGGCTTAGGCGGATTCCTAGGGTCGGAAGGCCCTATAGACATAGGAGAAGCCCCAGAAGAGGCGATAGGAATCCTCGTCTTTGCCATGGTCGTGGCACGACGAGTACAAGCTAATGATGACGGAAGATCAAATACCCTAGCACACAGCCCTAAGAAAAGAGAATCCGAAATACACAAGCCCTAGGTTAAATTTGAAACCCTAGCAACTAGAAGTTGAAATCAAGGAGAGCAAACCCTAGAATAGGAAATGAGACCTAGGAGGATGGGGTTTTACCTAGGAGGAGGAGTCGACGGCGGCGGACGGCGGCGATGGCCGGAGATCTGGCCGGAGTCGACGGGAAGTTGAAAAGGCTCGGAGGGGTTTTGGGATTTTGCGGGCTGGAGCTTAAAAGAGACCGACTAGAAAGAGCTTTAGTCGAATGAAAAGAGATATAAGTCGGTCGAGATCTGGAAAAGACACATTTGCCCTAACCCACTTAGTCGGTCACAGTTCAAGCACTGACCGACTAGATGACGATCTAGTCGGTCGGTCAATGAGCTTGAACCGACTAAGTCGAAACAGAGGCAAACAGGGATTTTTAGGGCTAGAATTAGTCGGTCGCAGTATACTCACTGACCGACTAGTTTTCAATCTAGTTGGTCGGTAAGTGTACTGAGACCGACTAAAGAAAGAAAACGATAAGAGTAAGATAAAAGCTTGATCTAGTCGGTCTGAGTTCACTTGCTGACCGACAAGATGAGCATCTAGTCGGTTGACAAATGAACTGAAACTGACTAGAAGAGTCCAAAAATTGATAATTGATTTCTCTTCAAAAACCACTTGGATGAAACATCTTAACACTCTCATTAGTCATCTAAATTACCCCATAAAACGTCGAAATCTTAAATACGACATTGAAATACGAATTCGATCATAAATTCAAACATATCACATAAAATTCCCAAAAATTCAATAAATCTAGCATGAACGAAATATTGCAAAATATAATAGCATGCAAGATAATTGAATGAAATATGAATCCTATATCTCGGATTCACCCATAATCCCCAATTCTCGACGCAACCGCACAAAGGAGTCCTCCTTTAGGGGTTTCGTGAAAATATCGGCGATTTGCTTTTGGGTTTCAACGTACACTAAAATGATGTCCTTTTTAGCAACATGATCATCTAAAAAATGGTGTCGGACATCTATGTGTTTTGATCGGGAATGGTGCACCGGATTCTTTGAAAGACAGATAGCACTTTGGTTATCCACCATGATAGGGCTAGTATCACAGTGAATACCAAAATCCTTCAATGTGTGTCTCATCCAAAGAACCTGGGCACAAGCGGCACCGGCGGCAATATATTCCGCCTCGGTGGTTGAAAGTGATACGGAATTTTGCTTCTTGGAAAACCAAGAGACAAGAGAATTTCCTAGAAAATGGCAAGTGCCACTAGTACTTTTCCTGTCGGATTTGCATCCCACATAATCGGCATCACTGTATGAGACTAACTCATACGTGCTAGATTTCGGATAAAGTAATCCAAAATCAAGTGTATAACTTAGATAACGGAAAATACGCTTTACCGCTACTAAGTGAGACTCCTTAGGTTGAGACTGATAACGAGCACATATGCATACGGCAAACATAATATCGGGCCTACTTGCGGTAAGATAAAGTAAGCTACCTATCATACCTCGATATAGACGAATGTCTACATCCTTACCGCCCGTATCCTTGTCAAGATGCGTAGTCGTGCTCATTGGAGTCTTTTTCCCGGAAGCACTTTCCATTCCAAATCGCTTAAGCAACTCCACCGTATACTTCGTTTGGTGGATGAAGATTGCATCGTTCATTTGGCGAATTTGGAGACCTAAGAAATATTTGAGTTCGCCCATGTGGCTCATCTCAAATTGTTCCTTCATAACATTAGAAAACTCTTCGCAAAGAGTGAAGTTAGTAGCACCGAAAATGATATCATCAACATAAATTTGAACTAATAAAATATCATTATTCGCATGCTTAACAAAAAGTGTAGAATCGGCTTCGCCCATTTTAAAATTCAAATCCAAAAGAAAATTCTTTTGGCGATCATACCAAGCTCGAGGAGCTTGTCTCAAACCATAAAGAGCTTTCTTTAGTTTAAAAACATGATTTGGAAATTTTTCATTTATGAAGCCCGGAGGTTGAGAAACGTAAACTTCCTCAACGACATCTCCGTTTAAAAATGCACTTTTAACATCCATTTGAAATAACTTAAAATTTTTATGGCATGCATACGACAATAAGAGTCTAATTGATTCTAATCTAGCTACCGGAGCGAAGGATTCTTCGAAATCGATACCTTCCTCTTGGCGATAGCCTTGAGCAACTAACCGAGCTTTGTTCCGGATGACGACTTGATTTTCGTCGGATTTGTTCTTGAAGATCCACTTTGTCCCTATGACGGTGTGGTTCTTCGATGGCAAAGGAACAAGCTCCCATACCTCATTCCTCTCGAATTGAATGAGTTCCTCCTCCATGGCAAGGATCCAAGCACTATCTTCGCACGCTTCAACTATATTCTTTGGCTATATTGATGAGACAAAGGCACTATTGGCGAAGTGGTGGACTTGCGATCTCGTCTTGACACTATCATGAATATTGCCAATGACTTGCTCATGGGGATGGTCGCGGACGGTATGAAGCCGCTTGGGAATACCTTGATCACTAGGCACATTCTCAACAACTTCATTAGTCGGGTTAGTCTCAATAGAATCAATTGAATCAATAGACTTAGAATTTTCAAACGAATCACATAAAACATCCATAGAATCATTATCATTTGAAATTCTAGAAGTAGTAAAATTCTCATTAAAAGAGACATGAAGTGATTCCTCGATCGTAGAGGATCTTTTGTTGTATATCCGGTAGGCTTTGCTACGTGAGGAATACCCAACAAATATCCCCTCATCCGATCTCGGATCAAACTTGTCCAAATTATCATATGTGTTTTTAATAAAACATTTTGCGCCGAAAACACGAAAATGTTTAACTTGAGGCAATCTACCAAACAACAATTCATAGCAAGTTTGTTTGGTGCCGGGCCTCAAAAGTATTCTATTAAACACATAGCAAGCGGTGTGTACCGCTTCCGCCCAAAATTGATAATCAAGTTGACTATCTTCGAGCATAGTGCGAGCACACTCCACAAGCGTTCTATTCTTCCTCTTAACAACACCATTTTGAGGAGGTGCGCGAGGGAAAGAAAACGTGTGAGTAATTCCAAGATCATCACAAAAATTTGAGAAAGACTCATTCTCAAATTCACCCCCATGATCACTACGAATAGTGACAATGGTGGTTCCGATGAGATTTTGTACTTTCTTCACAAATATTGTGAAGTTTTCAAAAGCTTCATTTTTATTACATAAGAAAAATACCCATGTAAATCTTGAATAATCATCAACGATGACTAGTCCATATCTTGCATTTCCTAAGGAAGCAACTCTAGTTGGCCCGAATAAATCTAGATGTAATAGCTCTAGTGGCCGTTTCGTAGAAAAGCTTTTCTTAGGTTTAAATGAAGATTTAGGAAGCTTGCCACGTTGACAAGAATCACAAAAACTTTTCTTTTCAAAAACGAGCTTCGGAAAACCTTTAATGGAATTCAATTTCGAAAGCTTATAAAGTGTTCCAAAGTTCACATGTCCAAAGCGTCGATGCCATAAGTGTTGTTCACTTGTGTTGGCAACGAGACATTGTTCATATGACTTAGGAAGATCCAAAATATAAATATCTTTATGGCGTGTGCCGGAAAATAATAATTTATTATTATCATTTGAAATATGACACAATCCTTTCGCAAAGCTAACTTTGTAACCTTTGTCACAAAGTTGGCTTATTGAAATAAGATTATGATTTAAACCATCAACTAAATAAACATCACTAATTAAGGGTTTAGAAGGGTTACCCACTTTACCAACACCGACGATGGTTCCACTCTCATTGCCTCCGAATACGACGCGATTTCCATTTGCAATGGGAACCACTCCGGAGAGCAATTGAGCGTCACCCGTCATGTGTTTTGAACACCCGCTATCGAGTATCCAATTTCCTTTGGAGCTAAATTTAAATTTGTTGCTCCTCTTCTTTTTCTTTTCCTTGAGTACCTAAAGATAGAAACTTTCATATCATGGTACCCAAGGTCATTGGGTCCTCAAAGGTTAGACCTTTGGAAGCCAAGTCCAATTAGACTTAGACTTCCCCACATAATTTCTACTATGCACAACATTCGAAAAATAAGCATTCATATACATTTGTTTTTCATCCATGCTTGTGTCCTTTGGGCTCCAAATAGTGAAAATTTTGGGAGCCCTCATCCTATTGGGTGCATGCATGCTACGTTGATTTCTACGTGATGCATGTTGTGGATAAGCATAAGGAACATGATGGAATGGTGCACGACGAGAATTATTCATATGATGAGGTGGGTGAACATATGCATGTGTGGGAACACGTGCGTGAGGGTGTCTCACATGGTGTGCACGTGCCCGAGAATGTGTTGCATAAAAATCATCATATGTGTGTGATGGTGGAGTAGGACGTGTGTTCCTACGTGGCATCATATTTGTGTACATATAAGCATGCCCCTTCTTTGGAGGTCCACCCAAAGTGGGTTTCTTTCCAAAAGAGGGTGTGGACGAGGTGGAAGCACCATTGGTAGATGAACTATCAATAGAGTGTTTGCTACCACTTGTAGAGTCACCGGAAGTTGGCCTAACAAAAGTAGTGGCCGCTTTGGACGGACATCCCATCGTATACCCCAAACCAATGTGGTGATTGGCCGGAAGTAAGTCACTTAGGATCTTATCCAAATGGTCCTTACCCTTATTGAATCTATTGATTCGGCCTAATGTGTTCTCATATTTCTCTTTGAGAGAACACATAGAAGTATCTAATGTGGATACTTGCGATGTGAGCACATAAACACGAGATTTAAGATTCTCGTTCTCAATACTCAAAGTCGAGTTTTGAGAAGTTAAATCCGCTATCCTATGTTCTTCCGGATCATCAATGCTAATATGTTCAAGTTTAGATTTGAGATTAACAATCTCATTTCTTAACTCTTCAACAACGGTGTCGTTGTTGGTGATGATAGTCTTAGGCGAGGTTTGAATGCTAGCTAGGTCATCTTTTACTTTAGTATATCTATTTACTAATTTAGTGTATTTAGACCATAAATGAGAGTTAGCATCCCTAAGATCATCCATAGTTACCTCATCGCCTTCGTCGTCGCTATCATCGGAAGAGGAAGATCCTTGATCATGCTCCTCTCTTGCCATGAAGCACATGTGCGCTTGCTCCACTTTCTCATCGTCCGACTCTCCGCTTGAGGAATCCTCGGAGTCGGTGAATGTTGTTCCGACAAGTCCCTTTTTATACCCCTTTTTGTACTTCTTCGACTTGTCGAACTTCGACGCCTTCCACTTCTCCTTTTGCTTGTTTTGAGGACAATCTGCTTTGATGTGTCCTGGCTTATTGCATTTAAAGCACAAAGGTGGAGAGGCGTTAGTAGAAGTAAACTTAGATTTTTGTTTGAAGTTACCCTTTCGGAAGAAGCGATTGAACTTCTTTGCCATGAGAGCTACGGATTCTATGTCCATTTCTTCTTCCAAGTCCTCATCATCGGTAGAGGTGGATGAAGCCGCCTTGAATGCAATCGCCTTTTTCTTAGGCACGTCTTGGTTCAAATAGGACTTCATCTTTTCTTGTAACTTCACCTTGCTATCTTTGCGTACCTCCTATGACATCAAAGTACCCATTAGTTGAACTACGGTATATTTGTTCATGTCATTACCTTCCTCGATGGCGAAGGTACGTTTCTCCCAAGAAGAGGGAAGTCCTTCAATAAGTTTTGAGCACTTCTCCTTTTGAGTGTAGGACTTGCCGAGGGCCTCTAACTCGTTTATTATGTCAACAAAGCGAGCGTAATATTCTTTCATCTTCTCGCCCTGTTGCATATGAAACATTTAGTAATCTTTGTTTACGACTACGAGTTTAGAGTCCCTTACCCTACTCGTCCCTTCATGAAGAATGAGGAGAGAGTTCCAAATTTGATATGCACTCTTACGTGTGCATATCTTATTGAAGTCCTCGGGCTCCAATGCGCATTGCAAGGCGTTCATTGCCTTGGCATTGCTTACATCCGCGGCGACCTCCGCGGTAGTCCATTTCTCAAAGTCTTCTTCTTCGGGCTCGATGTTTTCCTTCATTGTAGTCCTCCATAAGGATGCCCTCTGGAGGAAGGTTTCCATCCGGCATTTCCAGTACCCGTAGTTGGTACCGTTAAAGAATGGAGGCCTCGTAGAGGAATGTCCTTCCATCACCGAAGATGCTCCTTCACGGTTCCTGAAGATGTCATAGTTGGAAGGTGGACGCACAGTCTTGTTGTCGTTGGCAGACATAGCTAAGTATCTGGCTCTGATACCAAATGTAATGCCCTACAAGCTACTGCACAAGTACTAGAGGGGGGGTGAATAGTACTTTAAAATAATAAGGAGTATAATTCCAAATTAAATTGCAAACAACTACCAAATCAATTTGCGGAAGCTTAAATTGAATGACAACAACGAAATTAACAATGCAAACAAATGATGTTAATGGGTTCGGATCCACCCAAGTCTCCCCGACTTGTTCCCGGTGATCCTACGTCCCAACCACCCGGATCCCCTCCGGATACTTGAGTTAGAAACCCTAACCCAAGATTTCCTCTATGAATATCTTGTGAAAAACCTTCACAAGATCAAATCATACATGCAAAAGCACAAGTGAATCCCACAACTCGGGATCACAACCTTTCTCTCACAACCGATAGAATCAACAAGCAATATAAATGAGTTATATTGAAATAAGCAAACTTACCACAAAATCCTATACCTTGAGTTTTTCTTACCCAATAGGTGAAATGAAGGATTTGAGGAAGATGAAGTCACCAAGACCTAGCACCAAGGAAATGACCAGCAATCGGTGCCTAGGGATGATTTGGAGACTTGGATCAAGCTATAGCTTGAAGAGCTCACCAAGAACAAGCTTCTCTCAAGATGGATTCTAGATCTAGAATAGTGAGAGAATGGGTTTCTTGTGAGGAAGAGAGCTTTAGATTTGAGTGAGAAAGGCTATCTCTTTTGATCTCAATGAATCTCTGAATGGAAGCTCTAACCTAGATAGAAATGACCTAGGTTCGGATTTATAGGGTCCCATAAAAACGACTTAGGTCATTCTCCAACAGATAGAAATCTGGGAGAATTAGTCGGTCAAAGAACAATCACTGACCGACTAGTTCATCAACTAGTCGGTCAGTCAAACAGCATGGACCGACTAAGAGAGGAACTGAGAAGAAAGAGAATTTCAGACCTAGAAATCTAGTCGGTCCAAGAAGAATGGCTGACCGACTAGTTTCACAACTAGTCGGTCAGTCAATGAACGTAGACCGACTAAGAGGCAAAATGAAATAGTCTGAATGCAAGTTGACTTAGTCGGTCCAAGAACAAAAGTTGACCGACTATATTGTCAACTAGTCGGTCACCAAACGTTCTTAGACCGACTAACGGTAAACAGTAGCTTAGGAGAAATTTAGAGTGAACAGAAAGTCACAACTAGTCGGTCAAAGAAGCATCACTGACCGACTAGTTCACAAACTAGTCGGTCGGTGAGTCAACGTAGACCGACTAACTGTAAACAGTAAAGTCCAAGAAATTAAGGAATCAAACTAGTCGGTCCAAGAAGAGTTGCTGACCGACTAGATCACAATCTAGTCGGTCAGTACTCCTTCTTGTACCAACTAATATGCACATACAAGTCCGAATTGAAGCGCGATGCTTCGAGGAAGTTAGAATGAACTTGTACTAAGATTCTAGAGCTACGATATGAGCGTTATGAAGTTAGAATGGTAAGATATACTCAAGGCTTAACATTCTATATATCGAAGCTAAAAAGACTATAAATAAAACCTTAATAACGGTCTTCGAGAGCTTTGATTCATTCTTCATAACTTCCAAAACGGCGCAAGAGCTTCAACGAAGCTTTAGGCATGAACACGAGTTTTGTGAAGTGTTGAGATGTCGCTTTGAATGTTCTCGTGAATTTGGCGACGATCTCCAAAACTGCGCTCACAAATTGTTAGTTCATGGATTATTTATGTTTGCTCATCATCAAAACCAAATCCGAGGAGTCCAATATTCAACAAAGCATTCATTGTCGACTTCCCCTCTTCCCAAGAGTTGGGATATCGTTACAGGGAATGGCGTGATCTCGGTGCATCGTGGTTGCAATTCTTGTCCTTTGGTGGTCTGTGGACATGAGCTCTACGCTGACTTTATTGTCCACGACATCATCAACTATGATGCCGTCATTGGGATGGACTGGCTTGGGAGCTTCTACACCACGATCGATTGCCGAAGGAAGAAGGTGGTGTTTTAGATTCTAGGACATCCAGTGTTTGAGTTCAGCCGAGGCAGCAGTTCGCTTGGTCCGGTCAGGTTTCGAGCCAAGCCGGTGGAGATCGTTGCTATGTAGATGGAGCAAAGTAGACCAGCTGTGGTGCGAGAATTCGACGACGTCTTCCCTGAGGAGATGTCTGGACTGCCGCCCGATCGAGCTCTCGAGTTTTCGATCGATCTTATTCCGGGAGCGCAGCCTATTTCGAAGGCACCGTATCGTATGGCTCCAGCTGAGTTGGAGGAGTTGTGTAGGCAGCTGGATGAGCTTTTGCAGAAGGGTTACATTAATCCCAGTGTGTCTCCGTGGGGAGCACCGGTGCTGCTGGTGAAGAAGAAGGATGGTTCGCGTCGCATGTGCGTGGACTACAGGGAGCTGAATGCCGTCACCATCAAGAATCGATATCCATTGCCTCGTATAGATGACATCTTTGATCAGCTTGGAGGATCGAGAGTGTTCTCTAAGTTGGACCTGAGGAGTGTCTATCACCAGCTGAAGGTGAGGAAGGAAGATATTCAGAAGACAGCGTTCAGGACGAAGTATGGTCACTACGAGTTCGTGGTTATGCCCTTCGGTGTAACCAATGCGCCAATAGTTTTTATGAACTTGATGAATCTGATCTTCTATGACTTTTTAGATAAGTTTGTCGTTATCTTTATTGACGACATCTTGATCTATTCAAAGTCGGAGGAAGAGCATGCAACGCACTTGAGGACAGTATTGGAAATTTTGAGGAAGCATCGCTTGTATGCTAAGTATTCCAAGTGCGAGTTTTGGCTTGATAGGGTTGCTTTTCTTGGACACGTGGTGTCAGGGGATGGAATTTCGATGGATCCTGAGAAGATTAAGTCTATCAGAGAGTGGCATGTTCCGCAGTCAGCGTCTGAGATCAGGATTTTCCTTGGGCTTGCAGGTTATTATAGGCGTTTCATTAAGGACTTCTCCCGTATTGCTGAGCCGATGACCAGACTGACGCGGAAGGATGTACCATTTGTTTGGTCTGAAGATTGTGAGAAGGCCTTTGATGTTCTGAAGGAGAGATTGACGACTGCCCCTGTTCTTGCTGTGCCTGATCGGAATGGAGGATTTGTGATCTTTTGCGATGCATCTGGCAAAGGTCTCGGTTGTGTTTTGCATCAGTATGGCCACGTGGTTGTGTATGCTTCTCGTGAGCTTAAGACCCATGAGAAGAATTACCCGACACACGACTTGGAGTTGGCTGCAGTCGTGTTTGAGCTGAAGATTTGGAGGCACTTCTTGCTGAGTGAGAAGGTGAAGATCTTCATCGATCACAAAGCTTGAAGTATATCTTTACGCAGAAGGAGCTCAACATGTGACAGCGTCGATGGTTGGAGCTCATGGCTGACTATGAGATTGACTCGCAGTATCCCATGGCAAGGTGAATGTGGTTCCGGATGCGCTGAGCAGGCTTTCAGCGGTGATGATGTTGACTTCGCAGTGGAGATTGCAGCATGATTTTTGCGAGTCTGGTATTGAGATTGTGCTTCCTGGAGAGGCTTCGTCGTTGATGTTTATGCAGATACAGTCGACGATCTGGAGATCTGAAGCTGGTGATGATATGGGAGCAGGTGGAAGCCAGTCTGCGGACTGACTTCTTGATTCATGAGGATGGTTCGTTGAGATTTGGAGCCAGGTTGTGTGTGCTAGTTGGGGATATCAGAGAGGAGTTATTGGTTGAGGCACACAGTTCGCCGTATTCTGTACATCCTGGTGGTACCAAGATGTATAAGGATCTCCGTTTGAACTATTGGTGGCATGGTATGAAGAGGAGTGTGGCTTGGAGCGTAGCCAAGTGTTTGGTATGGCAGCAGGTAAAGGCGGAGCATCAGCATACGGCAGGGTTGCTACAACCGCTTTCGATTCCGGAGTGGAAGTGGCAACACATCACTATGGATTTCGTGACTGGACTACCTCAGAGTCCGAAGCAGAATGACGTGATTTGGGTGATCGTAGACCGATTGACCAAATCCGCGCACTTTATTCCTTTCCGAGTAGGACAGTCCACTGAGACGCTAGCGAGGAGATATATGGAGGTAAGATTCTTTTTACTCTCCGTTTTTATCTCTTTTCCCTAGTTTAGATAGTGATGTAACGTGAATCGTGCAGGAGATCATACGAATTCATGGCGTCCCCGTGAGTATCGTTTCGGACAGAGACACAAGGTTCACATCTCAGTTTTGGCAGAGTCTGCAGAAGAGCTTGGGTACGAGTCTGAGTTTCAGCACGACGTACCACCCGCAGACGGATGGCCAGTCTGAGAGGACGATCCAGATTTTGGAGGACATGCTGAGGGTGTGCATGTTGGACTTCAAGGGATCTTGGGAGGATCATCTCCATCATGTTGAGTTTGCCTACAATAACAGCTACCAGGCGAGTATTGGCATGGCGCCATTCGCGGCGCTATACGGGAAGAAATGTCGATCGCCACTGAGCTGGGATGACATTGGTGATCGGGATCTGTTAGGACCGGAGATGATCGTGGAGGCCATGGATGTTGTGAGAAACATCCGGGAGAAGCTGAGGATCACGCAGGACCGTTTCAAGCATTGGGCCGATGCTAAACGGAGGCCTTTGGAGTTTCAGCCTGGAGACCACGTCTTTCTGAAGATTTCTTCGAACTGCGGAGTTATCCGATTTGGGAAGAGAGGCAAGCGGAGTCCGAGGTACATTGGACCGTTTGACGTCCTGGAGAGAGTTGGAGCCGTGGCTTATCACTTGGCGTTGCCGCCGTCACTGGAGGGTGTTCACGACGTATTTCACATATCTCAGTTACGTCGAAATGTCAGTGATCCGTCCCATGCTGTGGATTTCTCGGAGATCACGGTTCATCCGGATCTGTCTTATGATCAGCAGCCAGTTGAGATTCTGGATCGACGGCAGAAGCAGCTGGGGAATAAGACCGTCGACTTGGTTCGAGTGCAGTGGCGTCACGGTTCCCCTGGGGAGTCCACCTGGGAGCGTGAGGATGACATGAGAGAGCGCTTCCCGCACTTTTTTCCGAGTAGTGATTGATGCTGATTCCGAGGACGGAATCATTCATAAGGTGGGGAGGATGTAACGGTCTGTTTTCGCTTGTATGCCTTATCGTGCACGTAGTCTTGTTCGTGCATGCATTTATTTTAGACGTTGTCTGCATCCGAACCCTATGGTGTGATATGTCGTTGTGATCGTCTCTGAGAGTATTAAATTGTGGTGCTAATTTGGAATGTCATTTCACGGGTCGTTCCCCCACGATTTGATCTTATTTGACGAGACGTCGCGATTTTCACTTTTGTCGCGAGTCCTTTTTATTTTTAATTTCGTTTTTCGTCGTCGAAATTGTGATCCGGCTTCTTTGTCTTCTTTCTCTCGTCGTCCCGGTCACTCCGGTATTTATTTCACAATTTTTGGGCTTTGTTTGACCCACTTTCACTTTTTCGCCAACCTATTAATTGTTTAACCCTAAGTTTCATGTGATACATATTTTCCTAGTATTTTATTATAATCCTTATAACATCCTTTGACTCAGCCCACATTCTTTTGACCGCACACAAACCCACGCGAGGGTGAGAGAGAGGTAGAGTTGGTTTTTTAATAGTTTAAAACAAAAAAAAATTCCTTTTAACAAATTAAAACTAACCCTATACCTAACAGCCTACGCCACGTTGATAGCCTCTACCCTTTATATATGCAGCCTAGGGCTTCTAAAGTTTTCACAGCACACAAAGAAACGCGCCGCCTCCCTATATTTTCACGCAAATAACCCCGCAACGCTGCTTCTTCGCGTTCTCCGGCCAAGTCACGTCGCCGACGACCCCTTATCACCCCCGACCTTCCTCTCCTCCCTCCCACGTCGTCGTAACCTCGCCGTAACCCTGTCAGAATCTGCCCTGTAAGGCAACAGCGCCGGCACACTCCTTTTCCGGTGTTTTCTGGCCAAGTTGCCGTCGCCCGATCATCCTACACCCTCCCCCGACCTTCCTCTCTCCCCTGGCCGTCGTAGCCTCGCCGTAGTCCGCCGTTTATCACCGAAAACCACCGCAAAACGCCCAGCCTCGCTGTAAATTGCTGCAGCAGCTGCAACAGCCCGCCGCCGCTGTCGCGGCCCCCTATCGTCGTCGTGGTTCCCCTCTGACCCTCTACGCCATTGCTTCACCTCCCACGGCCGTTCCTCAGCTTTTTTGCCTCGAAACAGCGAAGGAGCTCGCTGTTTTGTGTTTTATCGACGTTTCATCGCGTCGTTTCGTCGCTTCGCCTTCTACTCGCTATTGGAGACTTCCGGCAGCCCCCTTACTGCTCCTAGGGGTGTTTTCCAACGTCACGAACGTCTCCTACGATGCTCAACATCGTAGGCCTTGCGTGCGACAAACCGTTCGTTCTGGTTAGTCGATACGGCTTCCCGGAAGCCGTAGAAACGCCTACCGGCACCCTACTCGCTGTTGGAATCTTGATTCGCTGTTTTGGTCGCTGCCCGAGAATTGGCGAGCGTGGAATCTTGTTTGGAATCTGGAGATCTTTTATTCCAACCCCTGGCGTCGCTACCCGACGCCAGTGTAGCTTTCGCGTCGTGTTGAGGTAATGTTCTGCACTCTTAGGACCCCCAACCCAACTCTGTTAAACAAGATAAAAATCGGAATTTTGGTTGTCTGATAATTCACTACTGAAGATAACTTAAATTGGGACTGTAGGCTGGTGGATCCGAGAACATAGGTAGACTGGACTGGTTGGACGATATTTGCTGGACGTTTGAATTCAGGGAAGTGAAACTTGCCAATTAGTCCTTTAGGCCATGTCTTAGGCCATTATCTTGCTTTAGGCATAAAAGAGACTAGGCAACGAAATGATACTCGCCTAAACGCAATTTTAAGATCTAGCTTGACAACGAAGCTAGATCTGTCACCCTGCCATGCCATTCATGCATATCTGCCTGTCACGTTTAATTTTCGTAACTGCATGCTTTTTACTTGTACTCTGCCTATCACATTTAAATTCCTTAACTGTACGCATTTAAATTACAACTTGCCATGCCATGTCATCCATGTTTAAGTGTCGCATTCGTCGCATACGCTACTATACTTGTACATCCTTGTTCAGGCTAGGCACCTGCATTGCAGGCACAACCCTATGCCAAATACACTTCCTGGCTCGTGTTCCAGAAGCGGGCTACATGTGTTGGTCAAAAGCCAATGCCCGATACATGTGGAGGGGTAGGGATAAGCGATCACTTGAGCTTAGGAGTTGGCCCGTACATCCACTCTAGCCAAAAGGCGTAATCTCTGAGCACGACGTATTTACTTGACTTGTTAAATCCATGTGATTGTTCAGTAGCTCTGCTACCCATGCCATGTTGTACTTGTGCCTTGTTAAACTTGCTGCCATGTCATACTTGTCGCATTTATTTAATTGCTGCATCCATACTTTAAAATGCCATGTCATCTTACATTTTAGAACTGCTAGGTTGCTTTACTTTCCTTTTAGTTTCCTTGCACAAAGTCTTAGACTTTGCTGACATGCACCCTCGTCTCTTTGGGTGTCGCATGTTAGTTGCTGAGCCAGAGTCCGTTGCTGAGGACGAGGAGTACGTGGACATTAAGCCTGGGTCCACAGCTGGCGCGGAGTACGAGGACACCGGCGACCAGTCGTTGAGTTTTCCTTCGTCGTTACTTTGCTTAGTCTGTTGTTAGGTTGTTAGTGGGTAGCACCTTTCTTTCTGTACGTTGTTTACTTTTGTTGGCCATGCTGGGGCCTTTTAGACTCTTTTCTTTTAGCATGGTGGCTTTTCTGGGATGTTGAAATTTGTTATGGACATTCTGAGATTTGTTATTTTATGGCTCTTTCTTTATTATTATTTTTGTTCCGTATCGCACTTACAGGGACCTCTACTCGGTTTAAATCCAGACGCTTTACAGATTGGAGCCTCACAGCCCCAAGTCTGAGCGGACCTCATCACGCCTCGCCTCCATTTTAGGGAAGCGGGTCGTGACATGTTTTGTCAGGAGCAGTTACCAATTGTGGGGAATGCTGCAGAGATTGTTGATGTTGACGTCGAGGAAGAGGATAGTGACGGGGATTGCGACATGGTATATATTGAGCCCGACCTCCCTCCTACTCCAGTTTTCTCTCTGCAGCCACTTCCACCTCCTCTTGAGGCCTGCATCATCCCGAGCCTAGCATCACATTTCATGGAAGTTCCCATCTTTTTTCCCTCCACATCCGAATCAAATTATTTAATTCCATGTCATAATGATTTGGATTGTCGTCATTTGATCGTAAATTCATTTATTCATTTCGACGACCCATTTTGGCAAGCTTTTCACTTGGACGGGCGCTCTCGCCCAATTAGTTTTGACACGACCTATCTCTCCCATTTGGCAGGAACCATCATAAGGAGATGCTCGGGATTGTGTCGCTTGCCACTAATGCTCGCAATGGAGGTAGGGCATTGCATATGGTGACGCTCGCGGAGGTGCGAAAGGATATGATCGAGCAGTTACCACCACCGTTATACATTCGAGATCCGTCTTTTGCCACAGTGTGTTCTTTTCAGTAGTGTTCATAAATAAATGTTTTATTTTTGTGCTTTCCTATGCTTTTATTTTTTTCTAGGATCTTTTGCCGAGATCTAATACTCTCCAACATTGAGGACAATGTTCATTTTAAGTTGGGGAGAGAGTGTTAGAATCTTTAGGATTGTTAGGATTTTGATGTTAGCTTAATTTTTTTGAGATACCTCCATTTCGCCATTACCCATTGCTCTTTATTGCATATCATATTTGTCCTCCTTATCCCTATGCTGCTAGCTTTATGCGTAGTCCCTACATGCTTAATGCCATGCAATTTTTCCGGATTATTATTTTGGTATCAACTTCTTCGATGTTTGATTGGCACGTTTTAATGTCTTTTCCAATTTGGAGTCAAATGTGAATATGCCATGTATGAAACTATTTTAGATGTTGTGATACTCTCTTTGAGATAATTTGGGAAAAGTTTGGTATAAGTGATTGCATGAGTTGGGATGAATGATGTAGTTTTTGATTGGATAGGGTGTGGCCAATTATGTATGCTTTGTTTTCTTCTTAGGAGTGGGTGGATGAATTGATAACTTGTGTTGAGAATGAAAACGAGAGCTAATATAAGTGAACGATTTTTCTAATCAAATTGAGTAGCCGGTGCCCCACGAAACATTGGGAAGGACGCCAGAGATGAGATTTAGAGAGTCATTCCATCCCTTTACCTATATAGCGTTATCGCGGGTATGCAAAAGGGGGCAGTGTTTGCATTTCATAGCGTTATCGCGTGAATGCAAAACATAAACATAAAAAAAGAATACAAAAAAAAAGAAGAAAAGAAAAGAAAAAGAAAAAGAGAATGAACAAATGAGTGAATAAACAACATGAATGATGCAATCTCATCTCCCACAACTTAGGGGAAATTTCTTTTGTTTTTGACCACTTCCTTGAAAATTGGAAACTTTGACATCGTGATATTTCCCAACGAATGTGATACGGTGCTTGCTACTTCACTTTTCTTTGAATTAGATTGAAAAGAATGTCATTTGTTGTTTACCTTCATACATTGTGTATATTGGCTTTGGAATCAATTGGAAACACCATTTTGTGTATGCCATGATGATATCTTAAAGTTGGTGCATGTTTTCAATTTAATTCGAATTTATCGAATATTTTGCTAGGGACTAGCAAAAATCTAGTTGGGGCTGTGTGATTCGGGATATAAATTGCATATTTTCGACCATTTCTGGGCATTTTATGTGTATATCATATTGATTTTGGTTTTGATACGTGCGTAATCGATATATTGTGTAATATTAAAGGCTACCCTCATTTTATACATAAAATGCAATTTATATAGACTAATATTTACTTCCCTTATTTTTCAGATACTCCTGGTATTTTTAAAGATTTTCTGGAATTTTTCCAGAATTTTCTGGAGCTCGGAACTATTTTTGGGAATTTATTCGGAGCAAGGAAGCAATTCTGTGAATTTTAAAAAAGAAAACATAAAAAAATAAAAAACCCATGTTTGTGGGCCGGCCCGCTGGCCGGCCCACTCCCGCGGCCCGCACTCGCTGCGGGCCGCTGTGTTGTTTTATATAAAAAAAAGAACGCAGTTAATTCGCGGGCCGGCCCAGCGGCCGGCCCGCACATGCGCGCGCGGAAGCTGGGGGCACCGCATGTGCCCCCTTGAGGCGTGCAGTGCCCGCTCCTTTGGAGCGGGCGGGCGTTATTTCGGGCCGGGTTTCGATCCGGCCGCACGCATTTTGTAGCAGGCGCGCGGAAGTCAGCTAGCGGGCGCGCTGCCCGCCCAAGATCCGACCCGCGTGACTTTAAATGTGGCCTGATGCATTTCCAGCGCCAGTTCTGTTGTTTTTTGACAGTTTTTGGGGGTTTTGGAGCCCTCGTCTTCCCCAAGAGGTTAGGGTTAGGGTTGGAAGCCATGTGGGGAAGGTTGATGAAGCTTGGAGCTTGGAGGGTCATTTGAAAGTGGAAGAACTCATCTTGGAGTGACACTTGGGTGAAATCTCTCTATTCTCTTGTGTATTTTGATTTAGATTTTTGTGTTGTAATTGGATGATAGTTTTGAGTAAAAACTTCTCATTTCTCATTATGAATGTCTGAATCTTCATTGTATGATTGTGTTGTGCTCGTTGTTGTTGATTGGGTTGTGAGTTCACCTCTAGCATGATCTTAATATCTCATTTGTGGATGAAATTTGAGTTTGGTTTGTTTATTGGAACCCTAACGGGAAATCCAAAGAGAGGCTCATCCTAGTGGACCCTCTCTATTGTGCTCATTGTTTATTACTCGCATGAGTTTCATTCATTACTTATTGTACCCCACATGTTTGATGAAATGTCGAATCCTTCGATTGATCGTCCCTTAGCCGGGAGATCAATTGAGTTATATTTGGGATGAATCTCCATGCCCACGACCTCACTCACATACACACCACATGAATCCTCCTCGTTGCTTGCCGATTCGGCTCTCCACCCTTAGTGCGTAGGCTAGGAGTGTAGTTTCACCACACATTTTCTCCCACCTCCATCCACTTAGCAAGTTGGTTGTAACACGCTTTATCTTTCTTTACTGATCAAATTTGCGAAGGTAGAACAACTTGTCCCTATAATCTGACCCGGTACCCACCGGTTATATATTTATATTGCATTGACGCTCCTACGCTTGGGAGTGGAAGGCGTGCCTTTGCGCGTCCTCCGGTTCAATCACATCCGGGAGAGGACAGAGGAAATTTCGGATTGTGGCGGTGGACTACTTCACCAAATGGATCGAGGCCGAGCCGCTGGCCACCATCACCAGGAAGAAGGCGAAGAGCTTCGTATGTAACTCCATCGTCTCCAAATTCAGGATACCTCGATCCATCATCACTAACAACGGGAAGCAGTTCGATTCCGCAGGGTTCAAAGATTTCTGCTCACAGTGGAAGATCAAGCTTTTGTTTGCCTCTGTCGCACACCTCTAGACTAATGGGATGGCCGAAGCCGCTAACAAATGCATCATCGAACCACTTTGCAAGAAAGTGACGGAAGCACAGGAAAAATGGCCAAAGGAGCTTCCCGGGATACTCTGGTCATACCAGACGACCCATAAGGAGGCCACGTGAGAGACCCCCTTCATGCTCACCTACGGCGCCGAAGCAGTTGTGCCCGTTGAGGTAGGCGAGGAGTCCCTCCGCCTCAGACATTTTGACGAAGAGAGAAACACAGAAGGCTTGGAGCTCAACCTAGAGCTCGTGGAAGAATGGCGAGGCCAAGCCCCGGCCTCGATCATCCAACAAAAACAGCGGGTGGCCCGCTACTACAACTCTCGAGTCAAAGGAAGAAGTTTCCACCATGGAGATCTGGTCCTTAGGAAGGCAATCTTTAACCCAGAGATCGCTCGCAGAGGGAAGCTCGTTGCTAAATGGGAAGGGCCCTATAAGGTCACCGAGTTCCTCGGCCCTGCCACATACCAGCTCTCTACTATAGGAGGGAAGGTGCTGACTCACACCTGGAACGCAGAGCACCTATGTAAGTACTACCAGTGAATGTGTACAATGCTTCCCCCACAATCTAGGTGAATGTACTTAAAGGAGAAAACGATCGTGAATGAAGAGCTCTCTCTGCATCTAGTCGTTCCTTGGACCATTGGTCAATCTGGGGGCAACTCCCCTGGCTGGCCAATCATCCGACCGACCATAAGGCTGGGGACAACCCCAGCTGGCCAACCACTTGTTCGACCCTAAGGCTGGGGGAAACTCCCGCAGCGGACTGATCACCTGATAGACCGTAAGGCTGGGGGCAACTCCTCCAGCAGGCCGATCACCCGATCGACCGTAAGGCTGGGGGCAACTCCCCCAGTAGGCCGATCACCAGCTCGACCATAAGGCTGGTGCAAATCCCCCAGTAGGACGATCACCTAATCTAACGTAAGGCTGTGGCAACTCCTCCAGCAGGCTGATCACCGGCTCGATCGTAAGGCTGGGGGCAACTCCCCCAGCAGGTCGATCCGTCGATCGACCGTAAGCCTGGGGGTAGCTCCCCTAGCTGGCCGATCGATCCATTTTACCATAAGGCGGGGCAACTCTCCCAATGGGCTGATCTCCCAATCGACCGTAAGGCTGGGGGCAACTCCTCCAGTGGGCCGATCACCCGATCGATCGTAAGGCTGTGGACAACTCCCCCAGCAGGCCGACCATCGGTTCGGCCGTAAGGCTGGGGCAACTCCTCCAATAGGTCGATCCGTCGATCGACCGTAAGCCTAGGGGCAGCTCCGTTGCCCCCAGCTGGCCGACCGACCCGTTCGACTGTAAGACTGGGGGCAACTCCCCCCAGCAGGCCGACATCGGGAACCCCCCGCCAGGAGTCTCGAGACAAGAGGCCCAGTGAAAGGAGCCCTCGAAGCAAGGAGTGCCCTACCTACACTAAGCCGATTACTCCTAAGGCGAAAGTCCTCATCTGCGCCCCACATGAGGAACTGATCCAAGGAACATCTAACAAGGGCAAATATGAGAAGAGGAAAGACCTCAAATTCTGCAAATATCACAACGACTATGGGCACGATACCTTTGCTACGAAACGACTTGCTTAAAACGAGCATCAACCGTAAGTCGAAGGGGCCACCCTTCGCTACTGAACGACTCGCATAAAATGGGCATCAGCCGTAAGTCGAAGGGGTCATCACTTCGCTACTGAACGACTCTCTTAAAACGAGCGTCAGCCGTAAGTCGAAGGGGCCACCCCTTCGCTAATGAACGACTCTCTTAAAACGAGCATCAGCTGTAAGTCGAACATGCCACCCCTTCACTACTGAACGACTCGCTTAAAACGAGCGGCAACCGTAAGTCAAAAGGGCAACCCCTTCGCTACTGAACGACTCTCTTGAAACGAGCGTCAGTCGTAAGTCAAATGGGCTATCCCTCTACTACTGAACGACTCTCTTAAAACGAGCATCAGCCGTAAGTCGAAAGGGCTACCCCTTCGCTACTGAACGAATCGATTAAAACGAGTGTCAATCGTAAGTCGAAAGAGCCACCCATTTACTACTGAACGACTCTCTTAAAACGAGCGTCAGCCATAAGTCAAAAGGGCCACCCCTTCGCTACTGAACGACTCGCTTAAAACGAGCGTCAGCTATAAGTGGAAAGGGCCACTCCTTCGCTACTAAATGACTCTCTTGAAATGAGTGTCAGCCGTAAGTCGAAGGGGCCACACCTCTGCTATTGAACGACTCTCTTAAAACGAGCGTAAGTCATAAGTCAAAAGGGCCGCCATTTCGCTATTGAACGACTAGCTTAAAACGAGTGTTAGCCATAAGTCTAAAGGGCTATCCCTTTGCTCCTGAACGACTCTCATAAAACGAGCGTCAGCCATAAGTCGAAGGGATCACCCCTTCACTGTTGAACGGCTCCCCTAAGACATCGTCAGCCGTAAATCGAGGGGCTGCCCCTTTGTCACTAAACGACTCTCATTCCGTCAACCGTGAGTCGAGTAAATCTCTCCCCTCACCTTGGGATGTAGTGATTAACTTCTAAGCATGGTTCGATGGTTTATCCTCGATCATCTTAAAGCAGCGCCTAACCCATTGAAAGGGGCCATCAGGCGTTACGACCACCGCATGATGCAAAGCTGCAAACGAAGAGATGCAATGAAAAACAAGGATATACAGGCCAATTCTCCTGTCATTTATATTGCAAAACATTGTTTCCGTTTACATCACCCCCTATACGTTCAAAAAATTCTTAAAACATGCACAAACAAGAGCGCCGAGATCCTACAGCGACCGGGTAGGCCCTTGGTCTCCACCCAGCATGACCGTGGACTCTGGGTCCCCCGTAGCATCCGCTCCTGCTTCGTCACCAGCCATGGCGGCATCCTCATCAATGGGAGCAGACTCCTCCATGCCTCGGCTCGCTCGTCATCTCCTTGGCTCGATTCGTCCTCACCGAGGCCTGGAAATACCACCGGGATCTTGTCGATCTCAACAGAGAGATCAGGGAATCGTTTCTTCATCTACAGTCGACATAGCTTGTAGCCTTCTTTGTATAGCTCGTCGAAGTCAGGAAATGTGGCCTTAAACTCCTGAACCGCCCTCTCTGCTATGACCTCGGCTTCGACCCTATCCTCCAGTAGAGCATCCTCTGCTCCTTTCTCAAGGCGATTTGTTCAGCCTCCCTCCTATGAGGCTCGTGTAACTCATCCTCGAGTTTCTGAAGACGATTCAATCTCGTCTCATAGAAAAGGATGAGTTTAGTCAGCTTAACTTGAAATCCCTCCACGCCCGACCTAACGGCCTCCAGGGTGACCCCATTATTGGCCACCTCCGGAGCACGACGACACAACACCGCGGTGGCCACGAGAGCCTACACACAACACTCGATGGTCAGCTTACGTGCTGATAGCAGTATCGATAAAGGCTAGAGCAATAGTTACCTGGACGCTGGCGTGAACGGCTATTGACAAAAGCTGCTCATAATCGACCCTCTCCACGACAGCCCTGTCCTGTGGAAGGGTCGCATTCTCAGCGATGCGAGAGGTGGTCCCACAGTCAAGAAGAACGGAATCTCCACGCCTTAACAGAAATCCCGCTCAGACGAGCTCCTCCTCAAAACAGTCGAATGTGGACTGAGGAGATCGGCTCTCCAGCAAAATCGACCTATACTCATCGGGGATGTACTCAGGCAACTCTACAGGGGGGGAACAAACCCCCAAGGCCAGGAGTCCTCATGCACGAGAAGCTCCGATGGGATCGGACTCCTCCCCGAATCTTCCTCATGAACAGTGTCCCTCCCCGGCCAAGAGACCTGCTTGGTGGCTGCATTCGACCCAGACAACTCCGAGTTGCTAAGAACGAGTCGCTGCCTCTTTTTAGCCCCTTCCAGAGCTACAACTTCAAATTCAGATGCAAGTTTTACCTTCTTCTTCTTCTGAGGGCTGGCCGCCTGAGCTTCCGTCTCAACGACGGGTCGACCCTCCGACTGTGGGGCCATCCTTTCCACCCAGTCGGTGCCCGGGGAGACATCATGCTCACCTCTACCTCTTGGATGGAAGCCTCGACTGCTTCTCTCAGTGCAGGATCCACCTGGTAGTCCACACTAGCCATACCTGTGAGAGTAATGAACAAGTTAGGTCAAAGAACGAAGGTCGAATAGTTAGCATGCACGATCGAATCAACCTTTCGTCTACATGGTCCGACACAGCACGTCGTCAGACCACATCCACTTGATCGACCTCATCTCCTATGGCAAGATCGTCAGAATATCGACAAATTTCTTCTCCTCGCTAGTCAACGGCTTATCCCCGACAAGTCCCAAATCAAGGGCACCCTAACTGGTGCAAAAGCTTGCATCCATTGGAAAACCACAAACAAAAACTCGTCTTTTCACTTAGGATTGGAGGTGGAAAGATCTTTCGGTAGCTTCCTACCTCGACGGGCAATTATCGTATACCACCCTGGGGTCTTAAGGGGAGGGTTTGAGAAGAAGGGATTGAACAGACTCGGGGATGGTTCGATTCCCTTCGTCACACACAGAACTATGAAGCCCATCAGCATGCCGATGGCGTTCGGCATCAACTGGCAGAGGAAAAATGTTCAGGGTATATAGGAAGTACAACATGAAGGGGTACATGGGAAATCGAAGGCCCCGTTCGAAAGCTTTAACGTAAACCCCCGCTTCCCAATCTCCAGGACGATAAGCCCACTCGTCTTTCCTAGGTAGCATGATTTGGTAATCGAGGCGGATATAATTTATCTGAAGCTCGGCGATCTGACCAGCCTTGACGTTGGACCTCACATTCGCCAGCAAGCCCGGCTCCATGACCTCCTCCTGATTCTTCTGTATGGCTATGCGCAGGCTCCTTCCAGAGGCCGAGATAGATGATGAAGCCATTACATTCGAGAGAAAGAAATTCTGAATCAAGAAAATTAAGAAGATACCTCCACATTCTATTGTTGGAACCATCCTATATGGGCGAGGCGACAACCGCGTGATGGAACACGTGTCAAAGATCCAAGGGCTCAGAATGTCTTGGATTTTGAACCGACAAATCATCTGAATCGACGAGGTGTGCGTTTTGGTGCCTGGAACTTGAGTGCTATTTTCTCGACTGTCGAGCCCCATTAATGCGATGTAACGTCGCTTGACTTCAGTGGATAGACCCTTCAAGGTCGTGCGATGGGGCCATTGTTGAATCATTGGGCTGGTATTTGAGACAACTTTATCGACAGATGACTAAGGCCCACAAGGCCCACCAAAGAAACCCGATATCGACTCGGTCAAAGCCCCACGGCCAGTCGACCGTTGGATCCACCTCACCCAAACGTGGGATTAAAGTCGGGCTCGTAAATCGCGAGGACATGCACAACATTTATTCTTATTAAAGGGGGTAGATCGTGGACCCATTGTGGGTGGCTGTTATTACCCCAACGTCACCAAAGGGATCCTTAACGCCTATAAATAGAGGAACTGGTTCCAATTCCAAGGTACGAGGTCTAAGACATAGAGCTCTACTTTCTAAGCTGATATTTCTTATATATTTGAGCTTGCACCGCCAGCCCTGGGACGAACCTCTGTGGGTCGATCTCAGCTGCACCAAGCTCCCTCTCTTTCTTAAGTTTCCACACTAACTTAAGCATCGGAGGGGATTGGGGTCGAAACCCAGATCCGACCCCCATACCATGTTCCTGTGGTGCAAATTGACGGTCATCATCCAGCATCAAGGGTCGTTATCAGGCTCCCCAGCCTTGAACGATCGACGCATCCATTGCTCAAAGGTTGATCGAGCTACGCACCATCATCAACGACCATCACCTAACCCTGGTTCTTCTAACCAGGGTCCCACTCCAACCGCTGACGAGGCTCCGACTCAGCGTAAAGAGTCTACGTCAGCTTGACAACTGTCTCGGTCAATTTTGACCTTCACATCACCCTAACCCTAAAAGGATGGCAAAGACAGCCTAGCCAGACCTTCGTAGTCAGATCAAGAGAAAACCCAGAGGCCATCTCTAAGATAACTCTGGGAACCTTCAAGCTCGGATCCCTACGACGAATGGGAAGGTCTGGTTCGACATGAACCCCTTTCTCCTTTCCAGGCACTTCCTCGTATTGAGGGGGTCGAAGGCATGCCATGAGCTCCTCGTAGGTCGGCTCCTTCATCCTAACTGGTGCGAACATACCTGAGAGATCTAAGAAGAGTTAAGGTCAATCAGGAGAAAGTACCTTAGGTAGAGCAAGCAATCTCCAAAAAAGGCGACGTCAGAAACAAACTTTCGAAACAAGGAAGAAGGTAGAACAGAAAAATCTTTTCTCCTCCCACACTTTCCTTTTATATGAAGGAGTTCAATCGATTGATGATCGATGAACGACACATGTCCGAAGACGGCCTCAAGAAGCGATGGAGATCGATTTAAAGACGAAAGTATTTTGGCGGTACAAATCAAATCGAACGTTTCAAAAACTGTGCACATTTAAGGAGATTACACATCATTCGGTCTCAATCAGCACAGTTTCTGAGGCACGAATGATGGGGAGGCCATTGTTAATACACGGGTACGGATCATGGTGAAGTATCCACGTACCCGACCCATGTGGCACCCACAACCCGATACCCGTCGCTCAAAGAGGAGTATTACAGAGTCAAGTGAATGGGGTCGTTCGACCGTTAAGCTTCCGTCGATATTCAGGAGGAAGTTAATGGGGCCGAATAAATGGGTTGTCGTTATCTCGAATCCCGAGAAGATCACGTCCAAATCAATGAGGGACGGTTACACACAATTAATATGGAACTGCCTATAAATACCCGAAAGGAGGTAATATGGTTCCAATTTCGAAGGTACGAGATCTAATACATGGACTTTACTCTTTCAGCTGATATTTCTTACATTATAGAGCTTGTGACGCCAGATCTGAGACGAACCTCCGTGGGTCGATCTCCGCTGCTCCAAGCTCCATCTCTTCCTTAAGTTCCGGTACTAACTTAAGCATCGGATGGGATTTGGGTCAGGAACCCGATCCGACCCCCCCCCGACGTTCCTTTGTGGTGTATATCTTTGAACCTCAATCTCCTGCAAAGGTCATTTTCGAGCTTTCCAGCCTCGATCCGTCGACGTACAAGTTGCTTAGGGTCGATCGAGCATAGCATCTCATTCAACATCCATCATTCGACCCTAGTTCTACCAACCTAGGGTCCCACCTCACTCGCTGACGAGCCTCCGACTCAGCATAAAGGGTCTACGTCAGCTTGATAACTGTCTCGGTCATTTTTAGCCTTAACAACACTGTTTTAAATTCCAGAACATGTCTCTGTTGATTTGGCACGGTCATGCCATATCCTATATTGCTTCGGCATGGTCATGCCACAAACTGTGCAACTCTTTGCTGGTGTCGCACGCCGTGCAGCTTCTAGGCTCTTCTTGGCATGGTCGTGTCAAGTCATCTGTGGTTCCAAATTGACTTCTCTTGGCTCTCTTTGATTTGCATCGATTTGCTTTAGTGCTCATTGGCTCCAAATAGCTTGATTTGTACCCGAAACGCACAAAACACATCCCAGGAGTGAAATGCAACAAACCAACTTAAAATGCATAAAGAATCAAAATTAAACATGAAAAATTCCTAGCTAAATAATACTAAAAATCCTACGAAGTATGCACATAGCAGCTTGATAGTTATATTTCATGTACATAGATTCAAAATCAACATCTTCATTAACCTGAGCTTTTCCAGGAGATTCCACAAACATATAAATAGAGATGTTCTAGATGGGCCAATCATTTAGTCGATCTTAAACTAATCCTCTTATCAATCCCCGGTTCTTAAAATAGAAAAATTATTATTGGGCAGGCCGCCGATCATTTGTTTTTACTTAGCTTCGCTTTTTGATTAGGCCCGACAATGGATGCTTAATTAAAGGGTTAGTGGAGAGCAAGATGTATTAAGTGTCTCTTAAATTGGTTTCATTATCTAATTACGCTTTTCGGAAATTCTCTCAAAGCTAAGAGAAGAGAGGTTGGTTGGTGACTTGGTGGCTGTTGAGTAGGCCGACGCTAACTTTAGTTTTAACTTTTGCTCTCTTCTAATTAGGCCTTTTAAGATTTTGGAAAGTAATTAAGTACTAGTTGATTCTGCTAATGTGAACTCATAATTGAGCCAATTTGGTTTCTTTAATGTTTTTTATTTGTTTATTTATTTTTATTTTTGATTCATCGGAAATAAAGACACAACTAACATGAGAAGGTAAAACCTCCGTTATAGCCAACCCCACTGGCATCGAAAAGAAGCAACTGTGATAAAGAGGGGATGCCCTCTCCCAGACTCGCAGGTCATCATCAAGATCACAACCCAAATTAGTCAGCGCATCCACACAGAAATTAGCCTCCCGAAGCACATGCCTTATGGTGCAAAGAGTAAACTGCGATTTGAATGCCTTAATGCCCAGACCAAGTTCAGAAGTGGATGCCAGCGGACATCAGGAGATTCCAAAAGCGAACAAGCAACATGGGAATCCGTCTCACAAACAAGAGTATGAAACCCTCTTCTCCAGGGAATGTCAAGCCCCAAACGAATGGCATGAAGCTCCGCATTCAAATTAGTCCTGTTGAATCATTGGGCTGTCATTCGAGATAACTAGGTCGATAGATGATTATGGCCCGCAAGGCCCACCAAAAAAGCCAGATACCGACTCGGTCAAAGCCTAATGGTCAGTCGACCATTGCTTCCACCTCACTCGAATGCTGGATTAAAGGCGGGCTAGTAAATCTCGAGGACGTGCACAATATTTATTCCTATTAAAGAGGAAAGATCGTGGCCCCATTATGGGTAGCCGTTATCACCCCAACATCTTTAAGGGGACACTGAATGCCTATAAATGAAGGAATCGGTTCCAATTTCAGAGTACGAGGTCTAAGACATAGAACTTTACTTTCTCAGCTTATACTTCTTATACATTTGAGCTTGCGCCGCTAGTCCTGAGACGAACCTTCATGGGTCGATCTCAGCTGCGCCAAGCTCCCTCTTTCCCTTAAGTTCCATACTAACTTAAGCATTGGAGGGAATTTGGGTTGGAACCCAGATCCGACCCCCCTAACGTGTCTCTGTGGTGCAAATCGACTGTCATCATCAAGCATCGAGGGTCGTTATCGAGCTCCTCAGCCTCGAACGATCGACGTATCTGCTGCTCAAAGGTTGATCGAGCACCGCATCATCATTAACTACCAACTCCCGTTCCCGGTTCTTCCAACCGAGGGTCCCACTACAACTGCTGACGAGGTTCCGACCCATCATCTCGAGTCTACATCAGCTTGACAACTGTCTCGGTCAATTTTGGCCTTAACAGTTTGGTACTGTCTGTGGAAAATCGTTAACCAGCTTGACATCCCAAAGCAAACCAGAAGCTATGACAGCTGAACCCAGCAATGCTGGACCGATCGAAGGTCCGATGGAGAAGCCGAGAACGAACATCGTCCAGGTGGAGGATGTTGCGGACTCCACAACAACACCACCACGACCAGCAGAGGCCCTGAAGGAGCCTTGGGTGACCCGAATGGAATTCACCTAGTTCATCGAGCAAGTCGATCGGAGCCTAGGCGCATTGGCGATTTTAATACGCCAAAACATGGGGAGTTCATCACCCGTAAATGAGCTGTTGTCGCCTCCAAACCCGAACCTGATGCCAACCAAGGGCTCGGCTTTTCTCCAAGATATGGGGTACCCAAGGACAGATCAACTGGAGATTAACCTCCACAATTCAACCCCCGGCCCACCAATACAACGGAGCGGGGGTCGATAATCGATCTTTCATTCTCTAGGGAGAGCCCACCCCCTCCAATTATCAGGCAGCGACCTTCAGCATTTTAGATCAGGTAATGTACGGGGCTCCCCCAGGTTATAACCCTCTGAACCCTCCAGGTAGATTCATGAGGAGGGAGGAGATCCCGAACCGATCCTCTGGAGTCAACTGTGTGCAACCTAGAGCTGGAGGAACCATACTGGTCCAATCTGTGATTCTGAGGACCCCCCTTGAAAGAGAATATCATCTCTGCTCCTTCTCTCCCCAAGTTCAAGCTCCCTGCTCACCAGCTTATGATGGAAGAGGCGACACATGGTCGCACATTCATAAGTATCTGAATGTCATGCTGCTCCCTGGGGCTGACGAGCCTTACCTTTGTAGAGCCTTCCATGCTACCCTGTTCAAGAGGGCAGAAAGCTGGTACGAAGGGATACCCCATGGATGCATCGGCTCGTTCGATGAACTGGCAGAAATATTTTGCAAACAATTCGTCGCGGGATGACAACCTAAGAAGAAGTCGTCCCACCTCTTCTCGCTAAAACAGAACGAGAATGAGTCAATCCGAGCCTTCATCCAGATATTCAACGACGAACGGCTTGATGTAAAGGAGACACCGGACGTGACCGGCATAGCTACGCTCACCTAGCCAGTCTAGAATAAACACATGAGGAGTGCCCTTCACCAATTCCCCCTAACACAGTCGCAGAAATGCTTAACATAACGGATCGGTTCACTTCCTTTGAGGAAGCGGAAGAACCAGCCTGAGCTAATGCGAAGAGCACCCCCTCCCATCGTGGAGACACGAGGCGAGAGAAACCAACTCGAGAACCCCCCACCAGAAGGTTCGAGACAAGAGGCCCTTGGAAAGGAGCCCTTGAAACAAGGAGCGCCTTGCCTACGCCAAGCTGATTACTCCTAAGGCGGAGGTTCTTGTTTACGCCCCACAAGAGGAGCTGATCCAAGAGATAGCTAAGAAGGGAAAATATGATAAGAGGGACGATCTCAAATTATGCAAATATCACAACGACTATGAGCACGATACCAACGAATGTTGAACTCTCAAAAAAGAGATCGATGCCCTGATCAAGCGAGGACCCTCCAAGAACCCAGCTAATGATCAACCTAGCAAGAAGGGTTCCTCAAAGCAGAAAGGCAAGATGACAGGATCGTCCGTCACCAAGGTGATCGACTAACGAGCCACCTAAATTTTGGTGCAAATAAAGCGGCGATGAACAACGACAGTTCCGACGAAGTTCAGAAATACTGTACACCTTTTTTCTTGTTTTTCTGTCACTTTTCTCAACAAAACATGTCCCTTTTATCAAATAAAGTTTCGATTCCTTAAGCCTTCGTAAAGTCTACAGAAACTATCACATCAAAACTCCCCTCGAAAAGGATCCGATCCTTGGGAGGTTTCGGATAAACTGAACTTGTGTTGATGCAAATGATATCTAAACGAGCATCAGCCGTAAGCCGAAGGGGCCACCCCTTTGCTACTAAACGACTCCACTAAATGATCATCAGTCGTAAGCCGAATAGGCCACCCCTTCGCTACTGAACCACTCCCCTAAACGAGCATCAGCCGTAAGCCGAAGGGGCCATCCCTTCGCCACTGAACGACTCCCCTAAATGAGCGTCAGCCGTAAGACGAAGGGGCCACCCCTTCGCCACTGGATGACTCTCTTAAACGAGCGTCAGCCATAAGCTGAAGGGGCCACACCTTCGCTACTGAACGACTCTCTCCGAGCGTCTTCAGCCGTAAGTCAAGGGGCCACCCCTTCACCACTAAACTACTCCCATTCCGTCAACCGTGAAGTCGAGTAAATCTCTCCCTCACCATGGAGCATAGTGGTCATCTAAACGTGGTTCGATGGTTTATCCTCGATCATCCTGAAGTAGAGCCTAACCCATCGGAAGGGGCCCTAAGGCATTATGACCACCACAAGATGTAAGCGACAACAAACAAAGAGATGCAATGACAAACAAGGATATACATGCCAATTCTCCTGTCACTTCCTGTTAGTGCACGGGTATGAATCCAACTGGAGTATCTGCAAACCCGACCCATTTAGCATCCATAACCCAATACGCCCACGCTCTTAGCGGGGTACCGCTGAGTCAGACAAATGGGTCATTCGACCGTTAGGCTGGCGCTAACATTCAGGGAAAAGTTAATGGGTCTGAGTAAATGGGCAGCCGTTAGCTTGAATCCCGGAGAAGATCGTGCCCAAGTCAATGAGGGGCGGTTACACATCATCACGGGGGACTTACCTATAAATATACATAGAACTCTACTTTCTCAGCTTATACTTCTTATACATTCGAGCTTACACTACCAATCTTGAGACAAACCTCCGTGGGTCAATCTCAGCTTCACCAAGCTCCCTCTCTCCCTTAAGTTCCATACTAACTTAAGCATCGGAGGGGATTTGGGTTGGAACCCAGTTCCGACCCCCCTAACGAGTCCTTGTGGTGCAGATCGATGGTCTTCATCCTACGCCCAAGGTCGACATCTAGCTTCCCCGCCTGGAACGATCGATGCAACTACCGCTCGAAGGTCGATCGAAGGTCAGATCATCTCCAACTACCATCACTCGACCCTGGTTCTTCCAACCGAGGGTCCCACTCCAACGACTGACGAGGCTCCGACTTAGCATCACGAGTCTACGTCAGCTTGACAACTGTCTCAGTTAATTTTCACCTTAAGAGTTTGACGTCGTCTGTGGAAAACCACGAGTCGACATCTCGATCAACGAACCATTCGACCATGTCAACTCACCCATCCACATCCTTCGAGCTTGCCACTAGACCTCCCAGCATCGGACTCATCAGCAAGATAATAGGAGGTCCCCCGTAGCCGGAGTTATCGATCTCTCTGAAAAGCTCCTATATCGGAAGGTTGATGACAGTATCTGTGGGGCGAAAGCACCCTAGAGATTCTACGCTACATATCTCCTTCTCGGATGAAGATCTAGAAGGTGTCGAACTACCGCAGGATGATGCCATCGTCATCACGGCCACCATCAAGGAGATTACCGTAAAATGGTTGATTATCGACACCGGAAGCTCGTGCGACATACTCTTCTTCACTACGTTGGAGAGGATTAAAATGTCATCCGTGGAGTTGACGCCTTGTACGGGACCCCTGTGGGGACTCACCGGGCATTCTGCCTAGATAGCAGGCATCATCACCTTACTGGTGACCCTCGACACGTATCCTCGACAAATCACTCGCCTAACTAGTTTCATGGTGGTGAAGATCAACTCGACGTATAATGGGATCATCGAAAGACCGCTACTGAACTCCATAGAAGCGGTGGTCTCAACCTTCCATCAGATGATCAAATTCCAGACCCCCAAAGGGGTTGGAAAAACAAAAGGGAATCAGAAACAGGTACGGTCGTGCTATACGATGTCCACCACCCTGAAGAGGATCGAGCAGGCAGATCCAGTCGACAGCCTGTCGTAGTCGAAGAAACGAAGAACATCCGAATCTCGGAAAAGGTAGGAAAAACTGTCTCTATTGGGTCGCTGCTCCTCTTCGACCTAAAGGAACAGTTAATCACCCTCCTAAGAGAGCATGCCGACATCTTCGCCTGGACCTCAAAGGATATGCCTAGCATCGACCCTGAGGTAGCATCCCACAAGCTGGAGGTCGACCCGACCTCCAGACCTATGAAGCAAAAGTAGAGAAACGTGGGAGGCAAAAAGATGAAAGCTGCGATCGAAGAAGTGGATCGGCTTCTGGAAGCTGGCTTCATTCAGAAACTCAAGTACCCTGAATGGCTCTCAAATGTCATGATGGTCAAGAAGGCGAATGGCAAATGGTGAATGTGTGTCGACTTCACGGGCCTCAACAAAGCATGCCCGAAGGATAGCTACCCTTGCCATGAATCGACCATCTGGTCGACAGCGCTTCGGGCTACGAACTCCTCAGCTTCATGGACGCATTCTCAGGATATAACCAGATTCAGATGGCACCAGAGGATGAGGACCAAACTTCTTTCGTCACTGATCGAGGTATTTTTTGTTACACCAAGATGCCATTTGGTTTGAAAAATGCAGTGGCCATGTACCAACGCATGATGAATGACGTCTTTGAGGCTCAAATGGGACGAAATCTAGAAGTCTACGTTGATGATATGTTGGTCAAGTTGAAGAAGCCAATGAATCACGTCGCAGAACTCCGGGAGATATTTGCATAGATCCGGCGATACAACCTTCGACTAAACCCTGCCAAATATACCTTCAGGGTTCGGTTGGTGATGTTCATCGGTTTCATGCTAACGAATCGAGGGATCGAGGCCAACCCCGACAAGGTCACTGCCATCATCACAATAAAGGAGCCCTCGACTCTCAGAGAGCTCCATAAGCTGAACGAAAGGATAGAAGCCTTGGGACGGTTCTTGTCTAAATCAGCCGAGATGTCATTGCCTTTCTTCAAGGTGTTGAGAAAGGCGATAGCATCTGTGTCAATCAGCAGGAGAATCATCGAATGAGATGTAGACTGCAAAAAAGCTTTCTCCGAGTTAAAGGAGTACCTTTGCATCCCATCGCTCCTAGCCAAGCCAGATAAAGATGACCAGCTCATCATCTACCTGGTCGCCTCCGAGGAGGCCGTAAGTTCGGCGCTCATCAAAGAAGACGCATGGGTACAACGGCCCATCTACTACGTCAGTCAAGTTCTCCGGGGTGCAGAGGTCAACTACTTGAGGATCAAAAAGATTGATTTTGCACTGGTCCAATCCGCAAGGAGATTACGACTGTACTTCCAAGCGCACACCATTCTGGTCCTCACAGACACTCCCTTAGAGCAGACCCTGAAGAGGCTCGATTGTTCAGGTAAAATGACGAAATGGGGGGTCGAACTAAGAGAATTCGACATCCAGGTTAAATCAAGGAATGCCATCAAAGGGCAGGCTCTCGCTGACTTTATCATCGAACTCACTTACAACAATGGCCCATGGGAAGAGGTATATGCAGCTAGTGTACTACCCAAGTCTACCCCCTCATCCTCAATAAGTATCAGTCCACCAAATAGAGCAAAAGATGCAATTGAAGACGAGGGAAACTGGATCGTACAAGTCGATGGTTCGGCCACACAAGCTGGAAGCGTGGCCAGAATAATCGTCCAAACATCAGCGAGCAATATATTCGAATATGCCCTTCGCTTCGATTTCCAAACCACTAACAATGGTGCGGAATATGAAGCGGCCACAACGGACTCAGACTGGGTCGAGCCCTAGGGGCGAGAGTGGTCCAACTCTCAGTGACTCCAGTCTCGTCGTCCACCAACTGAATGTGACCTTCGAGGCTTACGACAACTCGATGCAGAGTTACATGCAAGTAACTAAAGCAGATCTCGCCAAGTTCACATGCATAGAAATTCATCACGTGCCAAGGTCGACGAATCATCGAGCCGACGCCTTGTCGAAGCTTGCATCCTCCTCCCCGCGGGACTCGGTCGGACCGTGTATGTATAACGTCTACTCCATCCCAGCAAGCTGGCACAAGAACTGCTAAGCATCGACAAAGAGATCACTTGGATGGATCCGATAATCCGTTACCTAAACACAGGAGAGAAGCCGACTGACCCAGTGAAGGCACGAAAGCTAGAACTGAAGGCCTACCAATTCGTCCTGCTAGATGGTTCATTGTACAAAAGACGATAGACCAGGTATGACATCTTCACATACTTTAAATGATTAGCCCCGTAGGAAGCACACTACGTGATCCAAGAGATCCACGAGGGCGATTGCAGAAACCACTACAGAGGAAAATCCATAGCCCTGAAGGCCGTGAGACAAGGATACTTTTGGCCAACGATGTTCAAAGATGTTGCCGAATACATTCGACGGTGCTCGACCTGCCAAAAGTTCTCAAAGATCAACTCGACCCCACCAACTGGTCTAATCCCCATCGTCAGTCCAGTTCCTTTTTCCAAGTGGGGCCTAGACCTCCTTTGCCCATTCAAGCCAGCGAAGGGACAACGGAAATACCTAACAGTGGCAATCGACTAATTCACACGGTGGATCGAGGTGGAACCTCTGTCCCGGATCACCTGAAAGGAAGCTCGAAGCTTCATCTGGAAGTCCATTGTCTGTCGTTTTGGCATCCCACAATCTATAGTGAAAGACAATGGGACACAGTTCGACAGCGCTGGCTTCAGGGACTTCTGCTCAGAGCTGAAGATCAAGTTGCACTTCGCCTCCATCGCCCATCCCCAGTAGAACGGATTGGCAGAAGCAGCCAACAAAAGCATCATCGGGCCCTTATAGAAGAAAATAACCGGGTTCGAAGGAACTTGGCCGGATGAAATCACCGGCATACTATGGTCGTACAGAACGACCCACAAAACCACGATAGGGCAAACACCGTTCAAGATGGCCTACAGATGCAAAGCCGTCATCCCAGTCGAGGTCAGCGACCACTTTGTCTCCAATACTATGATGAAGAAACAAACTCAGAAGGCCTCGAGCTCAACCTACAACTTGTAGATGAGATCTGCGAACGGGCTTTAGCGAACCTCATCGAACAAAAAGGACGCATGGCCCATTATTTCAACTCGAATGTCTGCGAACGCAGCTTCTGTGTAGAAGACTTGGTACTGCGTAAGGCCGCTTTCACTCCCGAGATTCTCAAGCAAGGGAAGCTCGTTGTGAAGTGGAAAGGACCCTACACAGTGATCGATGTACTTGGTCCTGCCACCTACCAACTCTTTACTTTGGATGATAGAGAACTTCCTCATCCCTGGAACGCTGAGCATCTGCAGAAGTATTATCAATGATTGTACAAACGCGGTAAAATGATCGAAATCCATCTTTGTCTTTTATCGTATGCATGTTCATGATGAATACAAAGTAGATCGTTCTTTGACATCAGTGAAACATTCTCGTCAGCCGTAAGTTGAAGGAGCCTCGTCCCTCGCCACTGAACGACCCATGTCATCAGCCATAAGCTGAGGGATCCACCCTCTTTATGAGCGACCCTGGTACTCGTCGGCCATAAGTCGAAGGGGCCACGTCCCTCACCATCGAACGACCCTTGTCATAAGCTGTAAGCCAAGGGATCCCCCCTCGCCACTGAGCGACCCCGATACTCATCGGCCATAAGTCAAATGGGCCTTACCCCTCACCATTGGATGACCCTGGCGCATATGTCGAAAGGGGTTCGCCCCTCTCTACCCAAGGAAACATGATTTATGATTTAAAAGGTTACATTCATCGATTGAATACGCTTAACCTATCAATGACAAAACTTGCCAAAAGATTTCTATGAAATTTAAAGTTAGGTCGTTGAGGGGCCATACACACGCATGTATTCAAGTAAAGAAGAAATGTCGCAAAAGGTTTTTTCATTTATTTGAATAAAAGAAAATTATAGGAGGCCTGCCAGCTTAAGAGGAAAGGGGAGCGCTTCCTGACACAATGACGCTGGTAAAAGCCTCCATCGCCTTTGTGAGATTTATCGTAAGCTCCGTCTTCTCCCTCACAGTGGCCTCCTCGAGCCCTACGACTTTGGCCTGAAGCTCGTCCATCTCTGCCTTGCAAGATTCTGCCCACCTCTCGGAGTCGCAAGCTTTGGCCAGAAGCTCGACCGTCTCCTTCTGAAAGGCATCGAACTCCCCCTCGAGCTGGGACCTCTCCAACTGCCACTGAACCTCGGCAGATTTCTAGAGGTTTGATAGCGACGACATGCTGTCCTTAGCCTCCGAAGCCTCCCACTCGATCGCCGCCTTATCTGCGAGGGCTTTCCCCAAGGCCTCCTCTGCCTCCTTCACCCAAGCCTCGAGGCCTATCGCATTATGCTCTACGTCTGCCATCGTCGACCTCCTTCGATCAATTCGGCAGCTTGACAGTACAACACGGCTTCGAGAAAGGACAAACTGCAAAAAACAAGGGTTAGTCAAAATAACGACTGACTTGGATGATGATAAACAAAGACTCAGGTGACATACCTGGTATCTGCTCCCCACAAAAAAGTTGGCCACCCTTTCGAGGTCCAACCTCTGCAGGAGATCCAGATCCTTAGGGAGAATCGAGTTCTCCACCAACGTGGCAGTCGTCCCGAAGTCCCTCAAGGCCGACTCCTCCTTTCCAATGGCGAAGGGAGGTAGATGAAAGTCACCTTGGACTGGCCTCGAGGATTGAGACGAGAGCCGATTGAGTAGTAACACTCGATCGAACTCTGCAGGGATCGAGCCAACAGAAGGAGCGGGTGACACGATGCCACCCCAAGGTCACTGATCCAGAAGGGGCATCATGGGGGCCTGAGACGCCGAAGGGGTCTCCACCACCTCCGGAAGCTCGAGAGGAGCGATCCCCATACCTTTTCCCATGGGATCCTCCTCCTCCATTCGCCTCCTCTTTCCAGACTCCTCCTCCCATTGGGAGGGCATCTCCCTCTTCTGGCTGACCGCTTCAGTCGGCTCAACAACATCGGCTGCGTTGACATCGACCACCACCTGCGGCTCTGCAACCACGACAGAAGCCAGGGGAATAACGGGCTACATGGGAGCCTGGCTGGAGGCCTCCCTCGAAGAGGCTCGGGAAGAAGGCCTGGAGGTTTTCCTAGTCTCTCCCCCCTCGGAAGAATAGCTTTGGTGGATGTGGAAAGGAGACCGAGAGTCGGATCCATCGACGCGTGCACTTGACCGCTCGGCACAGGCACCCGACCCTACGACCGTTCTCTTCTTCTTCTTTTGCTCCCTCCAAACTCGGTCCATACTGCACTCATCACTTCGTCTATTTTCGTTAGTCATATCTGTAAACAATGAATATAATTATCGTGAGTGGCAGAGATAAAGACATAGAACCGAGATGCATTATTCGGGCTCTATAGAAGGATCTTTATTGTGTGATCATCCAACAAATACTGAATCGACCTTTCTTGCTTCGGTCGACTCAAAAGGTACTTCATTGCCTCGGCCTCGCCCGGCGACAGCCTTGCTCTGACCTCCAACGACAACTGAGACTCCACCGCAAGCTCATGATTCAGAGAACTCCAACCATTGAGAAACGGTCCCAGATTAGGAAGGACGATGAATACGAAGCTATCCGTTCACCCAGGGTCAGAAATTGGAATGACGTATATGAGCCTCGAACCCGGGCGAGCAGCGATATGGTACCACACTCGGTGAGGGTCGGCTATTATCCTAAAGAAATACCTAAATAGCCCAAGGGTCGGACGGACTCTACAAAGCTCGCACAAATCGATGAAGCCAACCAAGAGAGGGAAAGCCTGAGGAGCGAGTCTACAGATGGAAAGCTCCAAAGAGCACAGAACTTCCACGATGAAGGGGTGAAGGGGGAATCAGATTCCTAAGCAAAAAGCTTTAAGATAGACGCCAACCTTACTTCTGTGGAAAACACACCCTCTAATCCGAATTGGGCACTCTAACCTTAAAAGGATCACAGAAGCAACCTCGCCACATGTCGACAGTCAAATCGAGAGAAAACATAGGGGCCATAGCTAAGATGACTCCAGGGACCTTCGACCTCCGATCCATTCGGAGAACGGAAAGGCTTGGCTTAATCCAAATTCATTTTCCCTTCCCAGGGGCCCGGAGGTGTGCCACAGGCTCCTCGTAGGTTGGCTCCTTCAATACGATCGGAGCAAACATACCTGACAAACCTAAAGAGAGTCAGAGTCGAAGAAGGAGGATACCTTGAAATTGAACAGGCAATCTCCGGGGAGGCGACGCTGGAAGCAAGCTTACGAAACACGGAAGAAGGTGAAGCAGAAAGATTTCTACTTTTTTCTCGCTTTTCTCTTTTATACGAAGAAATCCAACTGACTGACGTCCAATGTGCGACACGTGTCTAAGGCCAGCCACGAGAAACGACGGAGATCGCTCCAAAGGCGAAAGGGTTTTGGAGGCACAAATCAAATCAGATATTTCAAAAACCGTGCGCATTTAGGGAGATTACGCATAATTCGGTCTCAGTTAGCACGTTTTCTGAGGCATGAATGATGGGGGCCATTGTTAGTGCATGGGTACGAATCCAACTGGAGTATCCGCATACCCGACCCATTTAGCATCCGCAACCCAATACCCCCCACGCTCTTAACCATGTACCGCTGAGTCAGACGAATGGGTCATTCAACCGTTAGGCTGGCGCTAACATTTAGGGGAAAGTTAATGGGGCCAAGTAAATGGGCAGCCGTTAGCTTGAATCCTAGAGAAGGTCGTGCCCAAATCAATGAGGGACGGTTACACATCATCGAGGGGGAATTACCTATAAATAGACCGAAGAACGATGGTAAATGGTTCCAATTCCAAGGCATGAGGTCTAAGACATAGAACTCTACTTTCTTAGCTTATACTTCTTATACATTTGAGCTTGCGCCGCCAGTCTTGAGACAAACCTCTGTGGGTCGATCTCAGCTGCATCAAGCTCCCTCTCTCCCTTAAGTTCCATACTAACTTAAGCATCTGAGGGGATTTGGGTCGAAACCCATATCCGACCCCCCTAACAAGTCCTTGCGGTGTAGATCGACAATCTTCATCCAACGCCGAAGGTCGACATCGAGCTTTCCAGCCTCCAACGATCGACGCAACTACCGCTCGAAGGTCGCTCGAATGTCGCATCATCTCCAACTACCATCATTCGACCCTGGTTCTTCCAACCGATGGTCCCACTCCAACAGCTGACGAGGCTCCGACTCAGCATCACGAGTCTACGTCAGCTTGACAATTGTCTTGATCAATTTTGGCCTTAACACTTCCTATTCTTTACATCACCTCCCATACATTCAAAAAATTTCTGAAATAGGCATAAAAACGTCGAGACCCTACAATGGCTGGCTAGGCCTTTGCTCTCCATCTAGCATGGTGATCGCTCCTTATTTTACACCTTTTTTCTGCATGTTTTCATGTCGTTTCGATCGTCCATATTGCGTTTTTCACGATTATTCGACGATATCGTGTTGCTTTTCACTATTTCTTGTTTTTGTCTATTTCAGGAAATATGGAGCGATCTGGAGCAAAAATGAGATCAAGGGACTTTTACGCGCATCGGAGCATCGCCAACGGCTTTATTGAGGAGCTAGCAGCGTAGAGGATGAGTGGAAAAGGAAAAAGTTTGATAGAATCGACGACGAAGCGAGGAGGAGAAGAAAAGACCACAGGAGCAGCTCACTCGGCCAAGCAGACAGCTCACTCGGCCGAGTGACGGAACGTGCTCGGTCGAGTGAAACAGATACGAGAGCATGTTGAGTCAAAGTGCACTCGGGCGAGTGAGAAATCTCACTCGGCCGAGTGAAGAAGCTTACTCACCCGAGTATGACATGGATTTTCTCCTGAAGATCATCCGACTTATTGGAATTTGGAGAAAACCCACTCGACCGAGTGAGAAAGCTCACTCGATCGAGTGACTAAGCCCACTCGGCCGAGTATGACCGGGTGACAGACCCCCAAAAATCCCCAATTCTCCGTTTTTTATTGGGTCTGTCACTCGACCGAGTGACATGTTCCACTCGGCTGATTGGCGCAGTTCGACTGCTACACGAATTAGGTTTTTTGGCTTCGCCAGGGGCAAATCTGTCAGGAATTTCTGGAAGAATTTGACTTGTATTTAAGGATAGTTTTATTCCTATTTTTAGGGGAGACTTGAATATTATTTTGACGGCTATTCCTATTGTAATTCTCAGCTGGAGATCAAAGACGTGCAATTTGGTTTGTTCTTTCTATTGAAAATTCTTGTTTTTATGAATTTTTCTCTCTTTACTATGAATTGTGCTATGATCTATTTCTTTATTTCTGAGATTGCTATGATCAATTGTGAGTAGTTCCGTCGTTCTAGGGCATGGGGATGAACCCTATGGACCCGATCTTTGAATTGTGATGAATGAATCAAATTGTTGCTAGGATTGATAACGGTTAGGTTGTGATTGATTTAATACGAATAGCTAGGAATTTCCTTCGATTGGGGTTTGCAAGAGATTAGATCTCAATCGATGGGAAAACCTAGATATTCGATTTAGGTTTATAATCGAGATTCTCTAGACTTGGTTTGCTAGAGATTGGACCAAAGCTAGGATAATTATTATAAATCTATACTCATATTCGTTTGCAAGAGATTGGGCAAAGATGAACTATCATAACCTATATCGTAGCTCGAGTTTGCACGAGAGTGGGCTCGAGGTGCGATTTGACGATGATGTCGATCTTCATGCTAGTAGCTTAGGTTAGGGTTTGCACGAGAGTGGGCTCTAGCCTAGGTTTCTATAGACCGTCAATAGCGTGAGAGCATGAGCTTGGTTCTACATTCAGTTGCGACTAGTTCACCTTAATTCAAGCCTTGCAATATTGAGATTCATGATCCACAAGGATAAGTGACGATCCGTAGTGCGGATTTCCTAGCCCAAGACGCTTTTATTATATAGAATTCTATCTGTTAATTGAAAGACAGTGACATTATTATCCCAACCATTCCATTATTCCACCAATAGCTAGGTGATCAAGATAGAGTACTGTCAATTGTACTCCCTGTGTTCGATACCCGCTCGCCACTTCACCGTGCGCTTGCGGTAAGACTACAGTCGTTTTCCGGGTGTATATCCAGACGCGACCACACGGCCGCGGACTCTGGGTCCCTCGTAGCATCTGCTACTGTGCCATTATCAGCCACGATGGCAGCGTCGTCGGGGGGGGGGGAGTAGCTTCCTTCGTGCCTTGACTCGATTCATCGTCACCAATGTCCGAAAAAATCACAGTGACATTGTCGATCTCGATGGAGAGATCGGGGAATCGGTTCTTCATCTCCAATCGGTATCGCTCGTAGCCTCCCTTGTATAGCTCGTTGAAGTCGGGAAATGAATCCGTGAAATCTCGAATCGCTCTCTCCGCAATGACCTCGGCTTCGACTCTCTCCTCCAGCAGAGCATCTTTCGCTCGCTCTCTTAGGGCGGTTTGTTTAGCCTCCCTCCTACGAGATTCGCTTAACTCGTGCTCGAGTTTCCAAATGCGATCCAATCTCATCTCGGAGAGAAGGCTGATTCTATCCAGTTCAGCTTGAGATCTCTCTGATGGGTTTTGAGGGACCCTTAGGGCATAAATCTATGTCCGTCCTACGTCAAACAGACGATAGAGGCAAAAAGAAAAGCAAGCAGCAGAAAACATTAAACCATTTAACGAACAAGCCCTAAGGATTTCAAGACCCTAGCCGTGATCTCTACTATCTTGAGGTGGGTCTGACCACCCCAAGATAGATCTAAGCTACTGCAATATAATAAATGAAATGCTTAATTAAACTACATACATAAAGTGTACCGAACCGCGTCCCGAGCCGCTCCTCGTCTCGAGCTGAACCGCTTCTGGAGCCACATCGCATCCTGAGGAGAGTAACACCTTTGTCGCTGAGCCAACCATGTACCGGAGAAAGTTTCACCTTGGGTGGATCCTTCGCCAAGACTCTGGATCGATCCGAGCCCCTTCGTGGCTTTGCTAGAGCCCTTCAGGAGCAAGGGAGAAATATAGAGAGAAGAGAATATTTATTTTAAGCTTAGATCCGAGCGTACTCCGAACTTTTTGGGAGCCGCTCAGGTCTAGAGCTTGGGACACGTTATGATGAAAGGGCATGCCCTTATTAATATAGGCGGCTGACTGATGTGTCCATATTTTACACCTTTTTCATATCATCACAACATTGCATTCCATGCCATTTTCGCATCCAAATCCCATATTTTCTTACGATATTGCATTTCTGACGTTATATTCGAGTTTCATAGTATTTTATGAGTTTTCAGGGATTTTGGAGCGATCTGGGACCCGACATGAGTATGGACACATCCGACACGCCCGCGAGCTCATTGGTGAAGCCCTACAGGAGTTCGCCATGTTTTGGGATCCTCGGGAGGAGTGGAGGAGAGAACAGGAGGAGAGGGAAGCTTCAGCTTCAGCAGCCTCAGGAGATAATTTCCCAGGCTGCTCGGTCGAGCAGCACAGATTCTCGGACCGAGCAGATGCAAATGAGAAGAGGAAGCAGATACGGGGATCGCTCGGGCCGAGCAGTGCATCTACTCAGTCGAGCAGCCCTTCATCCCAAAGTTGAAGCAATCCAGCGCACGGCCCGAGCAACTACTCAGCGAGTGAGTTAGCCTCTGCACGGACCGAGCTGAGCTGACTCGGCCCGTGCAGGCAGAGTGATGATTTTGGAGAATTTTGATTTCCTGTCATGCTCGGTCGAGCAGTACAGCTGCGCAGAACGAGCGACCGACCGAGCAACAAGATGCTCGACCGAGTAGCCTACTTAGTCGATGACGCTGAGGCCATTTTTGGAAGGATCTTATGGAGCCGTCTATTGCGCGATTTTGGGGGAGTAAGTCTGGGAGCTAGCGACGTCGATCGGGGGCGATTCATTTTCTGAGTTTTTGAATACTTTTGGAGAGCGAAAAATTAGAGAGAATTATTGTGAGTTTTTAGATTAAATTTCTGAATACTATTTGGATCGATTTTATTGGATTATTACTTGGGCACTCTATCGTTCTTGCGTTTGGGAATCTGGAATTTTCTTCGGATCTATTAAGTGCTATTTTCCTTCATCTCTCGCTGTAAGTTTTTGATCTTCATTCTATTAATCCTCTAAGATGTCTTCTTCTCTAAAAATGATGTTTTTTCCCGCTAATGTTGCCATGAGTGAGTAGATCTTTCTAGGGTTGATGGGTTAACCCTAAGATCCTAGGGGGAAGACGTAGATCTGAATCTTTACGTTGAATTAGGGATTTAGGGGAGTATTTTGGTCGATCCTACCGAATCCCTAGATAACCCGTACTGAGATCATGCCCACGGTCTGTGGAATTGATGTGCTTAAGGGGTATCTTTGGGATTTTAATAAGAAAATCGGTGGATCCAAACAAGGCTCACGACCATGCCCGGCTCATGCATTGAGGGGATCCATCAACGAACTATAGCGCTACGTTGACGGCTACCGCCATTGCATCAACGAGAGCTACCGAAATACCTCGCAATTCTAATCCACGAGAGTGGTACGAATTGGGAGATTAATCCCCTAACCCTAATGCAACGTAGGGACTCTATTTCAACGTCGAACCCCGATGATCCTAGCGGTGATCCCTAATGCCCTAGTTCTTTTTATTAGTAAAACAACAACAACACCCCAATCAACTCTCTCAACCCGAAAGCTATCTCACTTCGAGATATAGAAGTGAACTGAGAACCCATATATACTATCACCGTCCCTGTGGGATTCGATATCATTTATACTACAACTTGACACCGTCCGCTTGCAGATCTAGCCCGAAATTGAAACCTAGGGGCCATACCACGCCTGGCAATCGTGACGCCGCCGGGTGGAATCTAGGTGTAGGTTTCGGGTGCGTCAAGTTTTTGGCGCCGTTGCCGGGGACGACAATAGTGTTTATCTCAGTTTATTTTTATTTTTAGAAGTTTGCTAGCAACTCTAATCATCTCTTATCTCACCATCATTTTTATTCTTTTATTTATCATTGTGCTACTGACGATATTTGTTGGTGCATGAACACCCGCTTTAGGAGATCTACTAGAGAATTATTATTCGATCCCGAGATCGAGAAAATGACTAGATCCTTGAGGGCCTCAAGTAGAAGTTCATCTCCCTCCGCTCAGATGGCGGACAATCCTTCTCCTCCTCCTCGCACCGGGTCCATCAGGTATGAAGCCGATGTTTGGAAATAACTCTTCTATTCTTAGACTGCAATTGGCAGCGAGAGCTTTGAGCTGAAGACGAGGCTCATTAATTTGATGTAGCAGGATCCCTTTCACGGGCATCCTCACAAGAACCCCAACCACCATATTGATACCTTCCTGGCGAAGCGTGACACGTTCAAGGCTAAGGACGTGAGTGATGATGCTGTGAAGCTACGGCTTTTCCCATTCACCTTGAGGGATAAAGCCTCGTATTAGCTATGGGCCCATCCTCCCAATCATTTCACTACATGGGAGAAGATGGCACTTGCCTTCGTGGATAATTTCTATCCACCTTCGAAGACAGTACAGATCCGGGGAGTAATTTCAAATTTCAAACGGCTCCCACAAGAGTCACTCTATGAGGCATGGGAGAGGTTCAAGGACCTACAACATCAATAACCTCACCATGGGATCCAGCCTTGGGATTTGGTGCAGAGTTTTTACAACAGACTGCAACCTAGCACCAAGATGATTATAGACGCTGCTGCACAAGGTGCTTTGCTCGATAAGTCTCCTGAGGGGGCTATAGATTTGTTGGAGCATATGGCGGCCAACAATCAATAATGGAGTGAAGAAAGAACCCTTGTGACCCAGACTCCCGAGGTCAAATCTACCAGCCACCTGGACTCTCACATCGAGACCTTATGCAAGCAAGTGGCCTGAATTGAGCAGCGCTTGGATTCCATCTCTGCATCACCCAGCACATCCACTTATCATCCTGCAGAGGAGTATGTAGATCAGAGTTATATTCCTAGTGAGGCACACTATGATGGTGCTGAATTGTCAGACTCTGTGCAGTACGTCCAAGTAGAGGGACGGAATCAATGGCAACATCCGGCTGCTAGGAATCACCCGGGGTTCTCTTATGGGAATCCAAGTGGAGGGCTGCAACCTCCACAATTTCAGAGACTGCCCCCTCCTCAGCAGCAACAAGGGCAAGCAAAAAATCAGAACAGAACGGGTTTAGGCCAGCTGCACCTTATCGACCGCCAGGATATCAATTCAATCGGCCGCCATAGCAGGGCTATGCACCAAATCCACCTCGTTCCAACCTGGAGGCTACATTGGAGACCTTTATAAGTGATCAATCCCGGTTCAACCAGGACACTTCCACTCAGTTTAAAAGTATAAACTCTACACTAGATGAATTGAGGGGCCAGATGTCCCAGCTCTTAAAGAACCAGGGGAGGTTGCCTTCGCAACCAGAGACAAACCCAAGGGCCCAAGCAAATGCTGTGGTTTCTGTCACCACACGTGGAGGACGGGTGACCGACCCCGTCATGGTCCCGGTTGTAAACAAGGAGAAAGTTATTGTTGAAGGAGCCGTTGATGACGGCGATAGAGAAGAGGCTGCTGAAGAGCCTATAAATATTGAGGAGAAGGCAGACCCACCATCCATCACACCTACTGCTATGCCACCTCCTGTTGATGCTGTGAAGAACAAAGCTACCCGACCTCCCCCACCATATCCACCGAGGTTGGCCCTGGCCAAAATGGAGAAGAAATACTCCAAGTTTACGGAGTTACTGAAGGGAATCCAGCCGAACATCCCGTTCATGGACGCTATCTCGAAAATCCCAATCTATACAAAATTTTTGAAGGATCTGATCACGGGAAAGAGAAAGCTTGAAGAAATAAAGCTTTTGGAGGACTTCACCTTCGTTATCAAGAATCATCTCCCCTGGAAGTTACCGGATCCGGGGAGCTTCACCGTACCGTGCTCCATCAGAGGGATGCCCTTCAGCCGGGCTTTGATTGATCTAGGGGCTAGCATCAGTTTGATGCCCCTTTCTATTTTCAAGAGATTGCAGACTGGAAGCGAACTAGAGCATACAAATATGTCCATCCAGCTTGCAGATCATTCAATCACATACCCTGTGGGCATAGCCAGGGATGTCATTCTTTAGATAACCCCTGGGTTATGTGTTCCCGTCGACTTCGTTATCATGGACATGCCCTAGGAAGGGAGCTCCCAGCTTATACTAGGCCGCCCCTTCATGGCGACGGCCAGTGTTTTGATTGATGTCCGGGAAGGGACTCTCTCGCTTAATGTGGGGAATATCGAAGCTGAATTCTGGCTGCTGAAGCCAATGAGAGAGCGTGCTCATGTGGAAGGAGCTAGCTATTTGGTGCTCCTGGAGGACGAAGCTGTTGAAGATTTCACTTCTGAGGAGGCCATTAAGGACCCCGTGAAAACAGGTATCGACGATGACGGCGGCCCAACCTACCACAAAGCGGTCGTCGCATACATCTAAGTGCTGGATGAGGAATTGATAAATCATTCTCCGAGTCATGAAGAACAGGAGACCATAGGCTACTCAGGGGAGAGACATGGAGTAGGTGATCACTCCATATTTTACACCTTTTTTCAGCATGTTTTCATGACGTTTTCATCGCCCATATCGCGTTTTTCATGATTATTTGACGATATCGAGTTGTTTTTCACTATTTCTTTATTTTGTCGTATTTCAGGAGATATGGAGCGATTTGGAGCAAAAATGAGATCAAAGATTTTCATGCACTTCGGAGTGTAGCCCACGGCTCATTCGAGGAGTTATCAGCGATAGAGGATGAGCGGAAGGAGAAGGAAATCGATAGGATCGACGAGGAGTCGAAAAGGAGGAGAAATGAGCTCGAAAGCACATCACTCGGCCGACCAAGACGGCTCACTCGGCGGAGTGAAGGATCACACTCACCCGAGTGAAACAGAAACGCATAGCAAATTTCAGACGTTTTCTCGGCCGAGTAAGGAAGTCCACTCAGCCGAGTGAGAAAGCTCACTCGCCCGAGTGGTACAGAGAATTCGTCCAGAGAAGCTGCCAACTTACTGGAATTTCTGAGGAAGCCCACTCGGTCGAGCATGATTGCTCACTCGGCCGAATGAAGAAGACCACTCGGCCGAGTCACCCCGAGAGACAGACCCCCGAGAACCCCGAAGTTACTGTTATTTTACAGGGTTTGTCACTCGGGCGAGTGCATTGCTTACTCGGCCGAGTGACCCTCTTCGACTGCTGCTAGGACTGCGGATTCTGGGATGCGCAGGGGCAGTTTTGTCACGATTTTTGGATGATTTTGGCTTGTAGTTAAGCCGAGTTGTTACCCTAGTTTTAGGAGAGACTTGAATTATTTTAGAGACTTCTATTATGTTTTTGACGACTATTCTTTTGAAAAATCTCAGCTGGAGATCATTGGCGACATTATTGGTTTGTTCTTTCTTGTTAAAAAACTCATTATTATGAATTGTGCCATGATTAAATTTGTTATTTCTGATATCTTCATGATGATTAGTGAGTAGTGCCGTCGTTCTAGGGCATGGGGATGAACCCTATAGACCCGATCTTTGAATTGTGATGAATTTATAGATTTGTTGCTAGAATTGATATTGGTTAGGTTGTGATTGATTTATTACGAATAGCTAGGAATTCATATCGATTGGGATTTGCAAGATATTGGATCCCAATTGATAGGAAGGCCTAGATATTCGATTTAGATTAATAATTGAAATTCTCTAGATTTGGTTTGCAAGAGATTGGACCAAAGCTTGGATTTTTAATTATAAATCTATATTAATATTCGTTTGCAAGAGATTGGACGAATACGAACTATCAGAACCTAGATCGTAGCTCGAGTTTGCACGAGAGTGGGCTCGAGATGTGATTGGACGATGATGTCGATCTTCACGCTAGCGGCTTAGGCTAGAGTTTTCACGAGAGTGGTCTCTATCCTAGGTTTGCTATAGACCGGTAATAGCGCGAGAGCGTGAGCTTGGTTCTACATTAAGTTGCGACTAGTTCACCTATATTCAAGCTTATCAACAACGAAATTTATGATTCACAAGGATAAGAGACGGTCTGTAGTGGGGATTTTCTATCCCTAGACGCTTTTATTATATTGATATTTCTTGCTATTTGAACGATTGTGACTATTACATCAAAACTATTCTTATTCTGTTCATAGCTAGGTAATCAAAGTAAGATACAGTCATTTGTCCTCCCTGTGTTCGATACCGGCTCGCCACTACACCGTGCGCTTGCGGTAAGACTACAAGTCGTTTTTCGGGTGTATATCCGGACGCGATTAAGTTTTTGGCGCCTTTGCCGGGGAGGCGACGGTATTTTGTTTTCTTTACTTAGTTATTTCTTTTTGTTTTATTATTTTTATCTTTTTATTCCTCTATCATGCTAACAATTCCATCGAAGCTCTATTTTTTTGTGCATGTACACGAGATCGACGGAGTATCAAGAAGATCTATTATTTGATCTGGAGATCGAGTGTACCGCAAGAAGGCTTAGAGCCGAGAGAAGACTTGCTATAGAGGACGATTTCATGAACCAACGGGAGACATCGGAGGAATTAGCGGCACGCATGGCTAGGCTAATATCTATCAGAGATAGGCTTCGGCCTAAGACTACTTCTACTACTTCATCCATTGCGATGCCGGAGTTGGCGGCGGACAAGAATTTCGAGCTCAAAACGGGACTTGTGGTCTTAATGCGACAAGACCCATTCCATGGATACTCCCACGAGAATCCACACTACCATCTTCAATTATTCCTGTCCAAGTGTGCCACCTTTCAGATGCCCGGTGTACCGGTTGATGCTATCCGACTGCGCCTCTTCCCATTCACTCTCAGAGACAAAGCTTTGTATTGGTTGAGGACGCAAGCGAAGGGGATCTTTACTACATGGGATGAGTTGGCGAGTGCTTTTTTGAACAAATTCTACCCACCATCCAAGATCGTCATGATAAGGAGCGCGCTCATGTCTTTCAAGTAAGAACCACATGAGACTCTATTTGAGGCATGGGAGCACTTTAAAGATCTCCAACACCAATGCCCCCATCATAGCTTTGAAGCATGGGAGCTAGTACATAGCTTTTACAATGGACTCCAACCGGGCACCAAGCAAATCATCGATGCAATCGCTAATGGAGCCATATTATCTAAGACACCGGATGAAGCTACGGCCCTACTCGAGGAGATTGCCTCGAACAACCAACAATGGGGCGACGAGAGAGGACATTCTTCCTCCTCCTTGAAGCCAACAAGCATATATGAGGCCAAGGCCGTAGTGGAGCTTTCTACGAAGTTTGACTCTCTCCACAAGGTTGTGGAGAGATTGGAGAAGTTGATCACCGAGCCGCATGGAACTCCCGCACATCTACACCGGGAGGAAATATGAGCGATTGGCAAGACCAATCTCAAGTTATGTTTGTTGGAGGAGAGTAAGGAGAGGGTGCTATAGAGCAAGTCCAATATGTTGCGGGAACACCGGTTATTGGGCAAACCCGGCCACGAGAAATCATTCGAGATTCGCATATGCTAATAGTGATGGAGCTTTAAACCCACCACCGCCACAACCTCAAGCTCGGCCTCCACCTCCACAACCTCAATATCAACCAAGAGGGCCACCACAACAAAGCTTCCCGCCTAGGCAACAAGCGGGACTATATAGGCCACCGAGCTATAATCACGGGTGGAGAGCTCCCAACCCACCACAAGCACCACCTAGATCGGATCATGAAGCGAGGGTGGAAGAATTCATGGTGGAGCAAAAGAAGATAAACGCTAGATTAATAGCTCAACAAGACTCTCTCATTACCGTCGTGACACAACTAGCGGAGCAACTTGTGTTGCTTAACAAAAACACTCAATAGTTACCGGCTCAACCGGAGCCAAATGTTGAATATTGGACTCCCCGGATTTGGTTTTGATGATGAGCAAACATAAATAATCCATGAACTAACAATTTGTGAGCGCAGTATTGGAGATCGTCGCCAAATTCACGAGAACATTCAAAGCGACATCTCAACACTTCTCAAAGCACGTATTCATGCCTAAAGCTTCGTTGAAGCTCTTGCGCCGTTTTGGAAGTCATGAAGATTTAATCGAAGCTCTCGAAGACCGTTTATTAAGGTTTATTTATAGTCTTTTAAGCTTCGATCTATAGAATGTTAAGCCTTGAGTATATCTTACGTTTCTATCTTCATAACGCTCATGTCGTAGCTCTAGGATCTTAGTACAAGTTCATTCTAACTTCCTCGAAGCGTCGCGCTTCGATTCGGACTTGTTTGTGCATGTTAGTTGGTACAAGAAGAAGTACTGACCGACTAGATGGTGATCTAGTCGGTCAGCAACTCTTCTTGGACCGACTAGTTTGATTCCTTAATTTCTTGGACTTTACTGTTTACAGTTAGTCGGTCTACGTTGACTCACCGACCGACTAGTTTGTGAACTAGTCGGTCAGTGATGCTTCTTTGACCGACTAGTTGTGACTTACTGTTCATACTAAATTTCTCCTAAGCTACTGTTTATCGTTAGTCGGTCTAAGAACGTTTGGTGACCGACTAGTTGACAATCTAGTCGGTCAACTTTTGTTCTTGGACCGACTAAGTCAATTTGTATTCAGACTATATCATTTTGCCTCTTAGTCGGTCTACGTTCACTGACTGACCGACTAGTTGTGAAACTAGTCGGTCAGAATGTCTTCTTGGACCGACTAGATTTCTATGTCTGAATTTCTATCTCTTCTCAGTTCCTCACTTAGTCGGTCCATGTTGTTTGACTGACCGACTAGTTGATGAACTAGTCGGTCAGTGGTTGTTCTTTGACCGACTAGTTTTCTCAGATTTCTATCCGTTGGAAATTGACCTAACTTGTTTTTATGGGACCCTATAAATACGAACCTAGGTCATTTCTATCTAGGTGAGAGCTGCCATTAAGAGATTCTTTGAGATCAAAAGAGATAGCCATTCTCACTATTTTTCAAAGCTCTCTTCCTCACAAGAAACCCATTCTCTCACATTCTAGATCTAGAATCCATCTTGAGAGAAGCTTGTTCTTGGTGAGCCCTTCAAGCTCTAAGCTTGAATCAAGTCTCCAAATCTCTCCTAGGCACCTATTGCTGGTCATTTCCTTGGTGCTAGGTCTTGGTGACTTCATCTTCCTCAAATCCTTCCTTTCACCTATTGGGTAAGAAAAACTCAAGGTATAGGATTTTGTGGTAAGATTGTTTATTTCATATAAACTCATTTATATTGCGTGTTGATTCTCTCGGTTGTGAGAGAAGGTTGTGATCCCAGGTTGTGGGATTCACTATTGCTTTTGCATGTATGATTTGATCTTGTGAAGGTTTTTCACAAGATATTCATAGTGGAAATCTTGGGTTAGGGTTTCTAACCTAAGTATCCGGAGGGGATCCGGGTGGTTGGGACGTAGGATCACCAGGAACAAGTCGGGGAGACTTGGGTGGATTCGAACCAACATCATGTGTTAGCATTGTTAATTTTGTTGTTGTCATTCAATTTAAGCTTCCGCAAATTGATTTGGTAGTTGTTTGCACTATAATTTGGAATTATACTCCTTGTTATTTTTAAAGTACTATTCACCCCCCCCCCCTCTAGTACTTGTGCAGTAGCTTGTAGGGCATTACATTTGGTATCAGAGCCAGATACTTAGCTATGTCTGCCAACGATAACAAGACCGTGCGTCCACCTTCCAACTATGACACCTTCAGGAGCCGTGAAGGAGCATCTTCGGTGATGGAAGGACATTCCTCTACGAGGCCTCCATTCTTCAACGGTACCAACTACGGGTACTGGAAATGCCAGATGGAAACCTTCCTCCGGAGTGCATCCTTATGGAGGACCACAATGAAGGAATACATCGAACCCGAAGAAGAAGACTTTGAGAAATGGACTACCGCGGAGGTCGCCGCGGAGGTAAGCAATGCCAAGGCAATGAACGCCTTGCAATGCGCATTGGAGCCCGAGGACTTCAATAAGATATGCACATGTAAGAGTGCATATCAAATTTGGAACTCCCTCCTCATTCTTCATGAAGGGACGAGTAGGGTAAGAGACTCTAAACTCGTAGTCGTAAACAAAGATTACGAAATGTTTCATATGCAACAGGGCGAGAAGATGAAGGAATATTACGCTCGCTTCGTTGACATAATAAACGAGTTGGAGGCCCTCGGCAAGTCCTACACTCAAAAGGAGAAGTGCTCAAAGCTTATCGAAGGACTTCCTTCTTCTTGGGAGAAACGTACCTTCGCCATCGAGGAAGGTAATGACATGAATAAGTATACCGTAGTTCAATTGATGGGTACTTTGATGTCATACGAGGTACGCAAAGATAGCAAGGTGAAGTTACAAGAAAAGATGAAGTCATATTTGAACCAAGACGTGCCTAAGAAAAAGGCAATTGCATTCAAGGCGGCTTCATCCACCTCTACCGATGATGAGGACTCGGAAGAAGAAATGGACATGGAATCCGTTGCACTCATGGCAAAGAAGTTCAATCGCTTCTTCCGAAAGGGTAACTTCAAACAAAAATCTAAATTTACTTCTACTAACGCCTCTCCACCTTTGTGCTTTAAATGCAATAAGCCAGGACACATCAAAGCGGATTGTCCTCAAAATAAGCAAAAGGAGAAGTGGAAGGCACCGAAGTTCGACAAGTCGAAGAAGTACAAAAAGGTGTACAAAAAGGGACTTGTCGGAGCAACTTTCACCGACTCCGAGGATTCCTCAAGCGGAGAGTCGGACGATGAGAAAGTGGAGCAAGCGCACATGTGCCTCATGGCAAGAGAGGAGCATGATCAAGGATCTTCCTCCTCCGATGATAGCGACGACGAAGGCGATGAGGTAACTATGGATGATCTTAGGGATGCTAACTCTCATTTATGGTCTAAATACACTAAATTAGTAAATAGATATACTAAAGTAAAAGATGACCTAGCTAGCATTCAAACCTCGCCTAAGACTATCATCACCAACAACGACACCGTTGTTGAAGAGTTAAGAAATGAGATTGTCAATCTTAAATCTAAACTTGAACATGTTAGCATTGATGATCCGGAAGAACATAGGATAGCGGATTTAACTTCTCAAAACTCGACTTTGAGTATTGAGAACGAGAATCTTAAATCTCGTGTTTATGTGCTCACATCGCAAGTATCTACTTTAGATACTTCTTTTCGTTCTCTCACCGAGAAATATGAGAACACATTAGGCCGAATCAATGAATTCAATAAGGGTAAGGGCCATTTGGATAATATCCTAAGTGTCTTACTCCCGGCCAAACACCATGTTGGTTTGGGGTATACTTTGGGAAAGTCATCCAAGTCGGTCACTACTTTTGTTAGGCCAACTTCCGGTGACTCTACGAGTGGTAGCAAACACTCTATTGGTGGTTTATCTACCAATGGTGCTTCCACCTCGTCCACACCCTCTTTTGTTAAGAAACCCACTTTGGGTGGACCTCCAAAGAAGGGGCATGCTTATATGTACACCAATACCATACCACGTAGGAACACACGTCCTACTCCACCGTCACATACATATGATGATTTTTATGCAACACATTCTCGGGAACGTGCACACTATGTGAGACACCCTCACGCACGTGTTCCCACACATGCATATGTTCACCCACCTCATCATATGAATAATTCTCGTCGTGCACCATTCCATCATGTTCCTTATGCCTATCCACAACATGCATCACGTAGAAATCAACGTCGCATGCATGCACCCAATAGGATGATGGCTCCCAAAATTTTCATTATTTGGAGCCCAAAGGACACAAGCATGGATGAAAAACAAGTATATATGAATGCTTATTTTTCGGATGTTGTGCATAGTAGAAATTATGTGGGGAAATCTAAGTCCAATTGGACTTGGCTTCCAAAGGTCTAACCTTTGAGAACCCAATGACCTTGGGTACCATGATATGAAAGTTTCTATCTTTAGGTACTCAAGGAAAAGAAAAAGAAGAGGAGCAACAAATTTAAATTTAGCTCCAAAGGGAATTGGATACTCTGTAGCGGGTGTTCAAAACACATGACGGGTGACGCTCAATTGCTCTCCGGAGTGGTTCCCATTGCAAATGGAAATCGCGTCGTATTTGGAGGCAACGAGAGCGGAATAATCGTCGATGTTGGTAAAGTGGGTAACCCTTTTAAACCCTTAATTAGTGATGTTTATCTAGTTGATGGTTTAAATCATAATCTTATTTCAATAAGCCAACTTTGTGACAAAGGTTACAAAGTTAGATTTGCGAAAGGATTATGTCATATTTCAAATGATAATAATAAGTTATTATTTTCCGGCACACGCCAAAAAGATATTTATATTTTGGATCTTCCTAAGTCATATGAACAATGTCTCGTTGCCAACACAAGTGAACAACACTTATGGCATCGATGCTTTGGACATGTGAACTTTGGAACACTTTATAAGCTTTCGAAATTAAATTCCATTAAAGGTTTTCCGAAGCTCGTTTTTGAAAAGAAAAGTTTTTGTGATTCTTGTCAACGTGGCAAGCTTCCTAAATCTTCATTTAAACCTAAGAAAAGCATTTCTACTAAACGGCCACTAGAGCTATTACATCTAGATTTATTTGGGCCAACTAGAGTTGCTTCCTTAGGAAATGCAAGATATGGACTAGTCATCGTTGATGATTATTCAAGATTTACATGGGTATTTTTCTTATGTAATAAAAATGAAGCTTTTGAAAACTTCACAATATTTGTGAAGAAAGTACAAAATCTCATCGGAACCACCATTGTCAGTATTCGTAGTGATCATGGGGGTGAATTTGAGAATGAGTCTTTCTCAAATTTTTGTGATGATCTTGGAATTACTCACACGTTTTCTTTCCCTCGCGCACCTCCTCAAAATGTTGTTGTTGAGAGGAAGAATAGAACGCTTGTGGAGTGTGCTCGCACTATGCTCGAAGATAGTCAACTTGGTTATCAATTTTGGGCGGAAGCGGTACACACCGCTTGTTATGTGTTTAATAGAATACTTTTGAGGCCCGGCACCAAACAAACTTGGTATGAATTGTTGTTTGGTAGATTGCCTCAAGTTAAGCATTTTCGTGTTTTCGGCGCAAAATGTTTTATTAAAAACACATATGATAATTTGGACATGTTTGATCCGAGATCAGATGAGGGGATATTTGTTGGGTATTCCTCACGTAGCAAAGCCTACCGGATATACAACAAAAGATCCTCTACGATCGAGGAATCACTTCATGTCTCTTTTAATGAGAATTTTACTACTTCTAGAATTTCAAATGATAATGATTCTATAGATGTTTTATGTGATTCGTTTGAAAATTCTAAGTCTATTGATTCAATTGATTCTATTGATACTAACCCGACTAATGAAGTTGTTGAGAATGTGCCTAGTGATCAAGGTATTCCCAAGCGGCTTCATACCGTCCGCGACCATCCCCATGAGCAAGTCATTGGCAATATTCATGATAGTGTCAAGACGAGATCGCAAGTCCACCACTTCGCCAATAGTGCCTTTGTCTCATCAATAGAGCCAAAGAATATAGTTGAAGCGTGCGAAGATAGTGCTTGGATCCTTGCCATGGAGGAGGAACTCATTCAATTCGAGAGGAATGAGGTATGGGAGCTTGTTCCTTTGCCATCGAAGAACCACACCGTCATAGGGACAAAGTGGATCTTCAAGAACAAATCCGACGAAAATCAAGTCGTCGTCCGGAACAAAGCTCGGTTAGTTGCTCAAGGCTATCGCCAAGAGGAAGGTATCGATTTCGAAGAATCCTTCGCTCCGGTAGCTAGATTAGAATCAATTAGACTTTTATTGTCTTATGCATGCCATAAAAATTTTAAGTTATTTCAAATGGATGTTAAAAGTGCATTTTTAAACGGAGATGTTGTTGAGGAAGTTTACGTTTCTCAACCTCCGGGCTTCATAAATGAAAAATTTCCAAATCATGTTTTTAAACTAAAGAAAGCTCTTTATGGTTTGAGACAAGCTCCTCGAGCTTGGTATGATCGCCTAAAGAATTTTCTTTTGGATTTGAATTTTAAAATGGGCGAAGCCGATTCTACACTTTTTGTTAAGCATGCGAAAAATGATATTTTATTAGTTCAAATTTATGTTGATGATATCATTTTCGGTGCTACTAACTTCACTCTTTGCGAAGAGTTTTCTAATGTTATGAAGGAACAATTTGAGATGAGCCACATGGGCGAACTCAAATATTTCTTAGGTCTCCAAATTCGCCAAATGAACGATGCAATCTTCATCCACCAAACGAAGTATACGGTGGAGTTGCTTAAGCGATTTGGAATGGAGAGTGCTTCCGGGAAAAAGACTCCAATGAGCACAACTACGCACCTTGACAAGGATACGGGCGGTAAGGATGTAGACATTCGTCTATATCGAGGTACGATAGGTAGTTTACTCTATCTTACCACAAGTAGGCCCGATATTATGTTTGCCGTGTGCATATGTGCTCGTTATCAGTCTCAACCTAAGGAGTCTCACTTAGTAGCGGTAAAACATATTTTCCGTTATCTAAGTTATACACTTGATTTTGGATTACTTTATCCAAAATCTTGCACGTATGAGTTAGTCTCATACAGTGATGCCGATTATGCGGGATGCAAATCCGACAGGAAAAGTACTAGTGGCACTTGCCATTTTCTAGGAAATTCTCTTGTCTCTTGGTTTTCCAAGAAGCAAAATTCCGTATCACTTTCAACCACCGAGGCGGAATATATTGCCGCCGGTGCCGCTTGTGCCCAGGTTCTTTGGATGAGACACACTTTGAAGGATTTTGGTATTCAATGTGATACTAGCCCTATCATAGTGGATAACCAAAGTGCTATCTGTCTTTCAAAGAATCCGGTGCACCATTCCCAATCAAAACACATAGATGTCCGACACCACTTTTTATATGATCATGTTGCTAAAAAGGACATCATTTTAGTGTACGTTGAAACCCAAAAGCAAATCGCCGATATTTTCACGAAACCCCTAAAGGAGGACTCCTTTGTGCGGTTGCGTCGAGAATTGGGGATTATGGGTGAATCCGAGATATAGGATTCATGTTTCATTCAATTGTCTTGCATGCTATTCGATTTCGCGATATTTCGTTCATGCTAGCTTTATTGAATTTTTGGGAATTTTATGTGATATGTTTGAATTTGTGCTCGAATTTGTATTTGAATGTCGTATTTAAGATTTCGACGTTTTATGGGGTAATTTAGATGACTAATGAGAGTGTTAAGATGTTTCATCCAAGTGGTTTGTGAAGAGAAATCATTTATCAATTTTTGGACTCTTCTAGTCGGTTTCAGTTCATTAGCCAACCGACTAGATGCTCATCTAGTCGGTCAGCTAGTGAACTCAGACCGACTAGATCAAGCTTTAATCTAACTCTTATCATTTTCTTTCTTTAGTCGGTCACAGTACACTTACCGACCGACTAGATTGAAAACTAGTCGGTCAGTGAGTATACTGCGACCGACTAATTCTAGCCCTAAAATTTCCTGTTTGCCTCTGTTTCGACTTAGTCGGTTCAAGCTCATTGACCGACCGACTAGATCGTGATCTAGTCGGTCAGTGCTTGAACTGTGACCGACTAAGTGTGTTAGGGCTATTGTGTCTTTTCTCTTCCAGACCGACTTAACTCTATCTTCATCCGACTAAAATGTGTTTTAGTCGGTATTCATCTCAGCTCCAGCTCGAAAAACCTAAAACCCTTTCAAAACCCCTTCGACTTCCGTCGATCTCCGGCCAGTTTTCCGGCCATCCCCGCCGTCCGTCACCGTCGACCCCCTCCTCCTAGGTATATCTCCTCCTCCTAGGTCTCGTTTCCTATTCTAGGGTTTGCTCTAGCTTGTTTTCCTACTCTAGGGTTTCGAATTTCATCTAGGGCTTGATTATTTCGGTTTTTCAGTTCTAGGGCAGTGTGTTAGGGTTTGTTGATTGTGCTTCTAGGGTTTGATCACTTCGTTTGTTTTCAGTTCTAGGGTTTGTGTAGCTTCGGTTGCTTGTACTCGTCGTGCCACGATCATGGCAAAGACGAGGATTCCTATCACTTCATCTGGGGCTTCCCCAATGACTGTAGAGCCTTCCAACCCTAGGAATCCATCTAAGCCCAAGCGTCGTGCTAAATCTACCCAAGCTTCTCCGTCTTCGCCTCCTCTGAAGAAGCAGAGGACGACGACGGTCAAACCCCGAAAATCTAAGTCTAAAAAGCCCATACTCCACACTCACTCTACTCCTCCTGATACAGATTCTGAGTTTATCCCTGAGGATGACTCTGGCCATAGGGAACCTACTCCTCCACTTCGTCCTAGGACTCGCCAGCCTAAGGGAAAGGGCCCAATGCCAGCGGGTGGTGTTGACATATCGTTGTGTCGCGATGACCCTATGTGTCTAGCGGCCTACAACCGTATTGAACACTGCCCGATGCTATTGGAGCACTATGTTCAGTTTTCAGATTTCCTTGGCTTAGCTGACCTCCTCTCCTATAGTGGGCTCCTTGGATTACCTTCGCTATGACCCCAAGGCGAATCCTAGACCATATCCTCGCCTGGTCAAATTGTTTTATGCCAATCGTGTTCGAGGCCTGTACGACGAGAGTCACTCCATCGAGACTACTGTCTTGGGGACTCCTATAGTTCTCACGGCAGAAATCTTGGGGGAGATACTTGGTTGTTCATCGTCCGGTCTCCTTCCTTCAGATATTTCTGTTGATGATATCGATTCCTTGGATCAGTCCGTTCTTTCTGATATCTTCCATGTGATCCCTCCTGCCTTCATTGGTGTCCCTTCGAAGTCTTTCAAACCTAATGCATGGGTGCTTAATCTCATTCTGAAGTCGTGCTTGCTTCCCAAGTACGGCTCACCTTCTCTACCATCCCAGCCTTTTCTCAAGCTTATTTACGCTCTTTTCTTGGGTTGCGAGATTAATTGGGCTCGCGTTATACTCGATAAGATGGACTCTTTCGAGTGTATACGCAAGACCAATAAATCTGCGCATATCCCTTACCCGTGTCTGTTGACCCTGGTTTTCCGTCATTTCCGAGTTCCTCTCCCTCCTGACGATGAGCGTCCTTTGGGTCCTCCTCTGAACGCGATGGCCGTAAAGAAATCTCTTGCGGCGCTTCGTCACGTGCAGAGGTCGACCACATCTGCTTCCCAGGCCACTCCCTCAGCTGCTGCAGCCCCCTCTCCTCCTGCTACATTAGATGATGTCGTACGCCTTCTTCGTCGGCACGAGTTGCGTTTGGCTCGTACCGAGGAGGTCGTCTGTCGTATGGCACGTATGATGGGCATTGATCTTCCTCCATCCGTTTCTGAGGCTGAGGAGATGGACGATGAGGAGATTGACGAGCTTGTCACTTCCTTGGCTCGTGGCGATGAGGCTGCTGCTGCTGCTGCTACCACTTCTGCTCCTGGAGTTGGCACCACTTCCGGTGCCCCAGAGCCTTCTGCTTCAGTAGTTCAGACTTCTGAGCCTGCTGCTGATCCTGTTGCCGAGCCTGCTCCTATCTTACCTGCTGACACTCCTGTTGAGACCCCTGCCGTTGAGACTGTCATTGATGTCTCCACACCTACCTCGACGATCCCGTCCGTTGAGACGCCTCTACTCCCAGCAGAGCCTGAGTCCACTCCGTCGACTGGACCCATGGAGACTGCTGATCCAGCCACTTCCTCGTGATCGTCAGTTTCGAGGACTCTCCACTGCTCATTGGATGATGCATTTTATTGAGAGTATTTTGGGTTAGGATGGAGTTTGAGGGTTATGTTCTTTTGATGTATTTTGATATGTTGGATGTCGGTGTTTGTGTTGTATTTTTATTTTGGATGTTGATGATGATGTACTTTTTGATGTTTATATAGATGATGTGTCGCACTTGATATGATGTACTCGTTGTGATATCTTTTTGGATGTACTCATGACATTTTTCTATATATACATCGATGTTCTCCTTATTTTATTCGTCGTGCACATTTAATATTCGTTCAATGCATATGATATGTGAATTCGTCGCTCGACGCGTGAAAACTTGGTTAAATAGATTGATATTCTATAATTGTATAGAATTGTTTTCCATGCACAAATTTAACCAAGAATATTGAATATTGGAGAGTATGTTTCTTTATTCAAGAAATGAATAATTATTTGGTATTTTTGATGATTTTGATTATCGCTTTTTGATAATGGACAATTTGGCACACCTTGATTTGATTTTATCACTTTTCCTTTGGTGTCAATTAGTTCCATCGTCATTGTCTACGACTCCCGATGTTGGATTTTCCATTTCCTAGTTGTTGTCGTTGTATGCCCCCCATTTTTGGGATAATGCCAAAGGGGGAGAGATAATGATAATAAATAGGTCAAATGAAAATTTAACTCATTTTCCAAGAATCTAATTTGATGTGTTAGATTCAGGGGGAGTTAAGATATATATAAGGATTTTCAAAATTTGATATTTCAAAAATCGTTTCTCATTTTATATCTTACTCGTCTGATTGATGCAATTCATATATATTCATTTTGGAATTAACGTGTCATCAATGCAGGGGGAGTAAGTATTTTACATTTGAATCATTATTTTTGATTATTATTTATGTTGGTTTGTCATCACCAAAAAGGGGGAGAATGTTGAATATTGGACTCCCCGGATTTGGTTTTGATGATGAGCAAACATAAATAATCCATGAACTAACAATTTGTGAGCGCAGTATTGGAGATCGTCGCCAAATTCACGAGAACATTCAAAGCGACATCTTAACACTTCTCAAAGCACGTATTCATGCCTAAAGCTTCGTTGAAGCTCTTGCGCCGTTTTGGAAGTCATGAAGATTTAATCGAAGCTCTCGAAGACCGTTTATTAAGGTTTATTTATAGTCTTTTAAGCTTCGATCTATAGAATGTTAAGCCTTGAGTATATCTTACGTTTCTGTCTTCATAACGCTCATGTCGTAGCTCTAGGATCTTAGTACAAGTTCATTCTAACTTCCTCGAAGCGTCGCGCTTCGATTCGGACTTGTTTGTGCATGTTAGTTGGTACAAGAAGAAGTACTGACCGACTAGATGGTGATCTAGTCGGTCAGCAACTCTTCTTGGACCGACTAGTTTGATTCCTTAATTTCTTGGACTTTACTGTTTACAGTTAGTCGGTCTACGTTGACTCACCGACCGACTAGTTTGTGAACTAGTCGGTCAGTGATGCTTCTTTGACCGACTAGTTGTGACTTACTGTTCATACTAAATTTCTCCTAAGCTACTGTTTATCGTTAGTCGGTCTAAGAACGTTTGGTGACCGACTAGTTGACAATCTAGTCGGTCAACTTTTGTTCTTGGACCGACTAAGTCAATTTGTATTCAGACTATTTCATTTTGCCTCTTAGTCGGTCTACGTTCACTGACTGACCGACTAGTTGTGAAACTAGTCGGTCAGAATGTCTTCTTGGACCGACTAGATTTCTAGGTCCGAATTTCTATCTCTTCTCAGTTCCTCACTTAGTCGGTCCATGTTGTTTGACTGACCGACTAGTTGATGAACTAGTCGGTCAGTGGTTGTTCTTTTGACCGACTAGTTTTCTCAGATTTCTATCCGTTGGAAATTGACCTAACTTATTTTTATGGGACCCTATAAATACGAACCTAGGTCATTTCTATCTAGGTGAGAGCTACCATTAAGAGATTCTTTGAGATCAAAAGAGATAGCCATTCTCACTCTTTTCCAAAGCTCTCTTCCTCACAAGAAACCCATTCTCTCACATTCTAGATCTAGAATCCATCTTGAGAGAAGCTTGTTCTTGGTGAGCCCTTCAAGCTCTCAGCTTGAATCAAGTCTCCAAATCTCTCCTAGGCACCTATTGCTGGTCATTTCCTTGGTGCTAGGTCTTGGTGACTTCATCTTCCTCAAATCCTTCCTTTCATCTATTGGGTAAGAAAAACTCAAGGTATAGGATTTTGTGGTAAGATTGTTTATTTCATATAAACTCATTTATATTGCTTGTTGATTCTCTCGGTTGTGAGAGAAGGTTGTGATCCCGGGTTGTGGGATTCACTATTGCTTTTGCATGTATGATTTGATCTTGTGAAGGTTTTTCACAAGATATTCATAGTGGAAATCTTGGGTTAGGGTTTCTAACCTAAGTATCCGGAGGGGATCCGGGTGGTTGGGACGTAGGATCACCGGGAACAAGTCGGGGAGACTTGGGTGGATCCGAACCCATTAACATCATTTGTTAGCATTGTTAATTTTGTTGTTGTCATTCAATTTAAGCTTCTGCAAATTGATTTGGTAGTTGTTTGCACTATAATTTGGAATTATACTCCTTGTTATTTTTAAAGTACTATTCACCCCCCCTTAGTACTTGTGCAGTAGCTTGTAGGGCATTACACCAAACCCACAGGAAAATACCGGCCACATCAATGCGATGGTGGCGGTTACCACTAGGGGCGGGAAGGACACTACTCCCACCATGGTTCAAACCAAGGAGCCCGTGGAAGAAATTTTGGATGACAAGGAGCCGGCAATTGAGGAGGAGTGCCCAAAAGAGCCACAAGAAGGCGAAAATTCTGAAATTGTGAAGCCACGCGAGGAGCGCAACTACATGCCACCGGTACCCTTTCCACAATGGTTGGCAAAAGCCAAGATTGAGAAGCGGCTCGCTAAATTCCTTGAGTACTTGCGAGGAGTAAGCCTCAATATCCCTTTCTTGGACGCTATTGTAGAGATCCAGTCATATGCGAAGTTCTTGAAAGACTTGATTTCAGTAAAGAAGAGAAAGAAGAAGATAATGCTTGTCGAGCAAGGCACATAGTTCACCCGGAAGGAGAAGGAGCCCACAAAATTCAAAGATCCCGGAAGCTTCCACATTCCATGCACACTTGGACGAGTCCCGCGACAAAAGGCTTTGCTAGATTTGGGAGCAAGTGTGAGCCTAATGCCCCTAAGTATGTTTAAGAAATTGAATACGAGGACCGACTTGAAGCCGACGGATATGAGAATACAACTCGCGGATGGTCGGGTCACTAGGCCGGTGGGAATTGCATAGAACATACCGCTCCAAGTACCGGGAGAAATTTTCTTGCCGTGTGACTTCGTAATTATGGACATCAAGGAGGAGGGCGATATATCGCTAATTCTTAGACGCCCCTTCTTAGCCATCGCCGGCGTGATAGTTGACGTGAGAGAGGGCACCTTGTCTTTGAATGTTAGAAACGTCGAGGTGGAGCTCCATATTCCCAAAGCGATGAAGCATATGCCTTGGCAAGAGGACGTCGACTACGTGGACCTCCTCGACGAGGTGATTGATGAAGCTATACCAGATTACATCGGCGCCCTACACGAAGATGGCCTCGAAGAAGGCCAAGCTTCTAGTGATGGAGAAAAGTTGGAGGACCCGCCGGATTATCCCATGGTTGATGACAAAGACGACACTGATGTCGCAAGAATAAGGGAGCTATGCAAGCTCTCCACGGCTAACAATTTGAAGAAAGCTCCGCCGGACAAGAAAGCATCATCACCGGTGAAGAAAAAGAATGGTACAAGCTCAAGCTTGGGGGACTTATCCCCCAACACTACCCATGATGAGGGGAAGCCGAGGAAAACCTACGAACATCAACAATTAAATCCAAGTGGCCTTCTCGGCAAATTCGATGCGTGCATCTCACATGCGCCGAATATCGAGCATTAAACGAATATCTTAAGGGGTCGAGCTCAAGATCTTAAACAAGCACTTGTCGGGAGGAAACCCGAAGGTTTTATATTATTTCTAGTTGAATTCTATTTTTGTTTTAGATCTTTCTTAGTGTTTAGAGTCTAGAGTCAATAAAAATCGTGACAACGGGCTCTATTTTTCGTGACAGGAGATGGAGAACGAGAAATCATTTATATGGAGGATGACCATAGCAAGGGAGAGCGCTCCAGGAACGCGCTCAGGCCCCAGGAGAAGGAAGGAACTGTCAGAAAGAAGAAAAACAGAGGGTGGAGCAAAAACAGAGAGTCGAGGCTGAAAACAGCAAACCACTCGGCCGAGTGTACATGTCACTCGGACGAGTGAAGACTCTACTCGGCCGAGTAGAGTACTAATCAGGGAAGATCCTACAGACCCACTCTCTGTTATTTTCTGTAGTTTACAGTATTTATTTGTCACTCGGCTGAGTGACTATGTTACTCGACCGAGTGAATCTGATAACTCCATGCTTTAAAATCTCTGAGTGGCCTTGCCACTCGGCCGAGTGGAACCTGTCCATTCGGCCGAGTGGGAAAAGCTACTCGACCGAGTCCTAACTATAGGGAGATTTCGAAAAAAATTTAAACGCAGTGCCATTCGGCCGAGTGGACGCGTCACTCGGCCGAGTGACCCAACTTTATATACCCAAGCGGGTGCGACACGATTTCCAAAAACGCTCAAAATTTCCCAAATTTCTCCGCTATGCCCGAGCCTCTTCGAATCCCCCAAGCCCGAATCCCTCTTTCCTCGCCCGAGCCGCCCCCCATTGCCGTCGTCGATCGCCATGCCGGTCACCGACGTCGCTCCGCCGTCTGTACCCGCCGGCGCCGCCGTCCCCTAGCCGTACATCCCCCATTTTGCCCAAAAGTCCTCTTTTTCTCCATTCTCCCCAATCCGTAAGCCCATTACGCCAAAAATTTAAATTAATTCGCATATATATCTATCATTCCACATCTTCCCCAATATATATTGATATTCATTGCTGATTTGATTATTTGTGTTTCAGGCTAGCTTGGGTGAGCTTGGGGGAGATTCATGACGCTTTGGAGCTTCACAGAGGAGGCGATTCTTTGCACACTACACTTTTTGCTCTCGCGTCGTGCTCAGGTATACTCGTTCCACATCTTCAGCACTTCGCACTTTGTTTGGGTAGGCACGACTCACGGGCCACATGCCCCCACGTCTTAGGCCACGTACTCGGGAGCCCGCTTCCAAGCAGAAAAGGTCAGGTGATCCTGGCTACTCTTCCGCTAGGGCGGACTCCCCGCCACCTAGCCCGCCACCACCCACACAGCCACTTCCTACCGTGCCCATTCCACCACCGACACAGCCTGCCCCTGTGTTCGATGCGATGGTGATCACATTCAGAGATGACGCTCAACGCGCCAGTTTTGAGCGTATCTCACATCGCTCGATCGTACCCACTAAGTTCGCGCACATAGCTGACCTTGAGCGCCTAGGGGTACTAGGGGGCTACTCCAGTTGTATGACAACGTGGGGTGGTGTGATTTCTTGTCGGTGTCGACGGACACTTATATCCGTCTGACACTAGAGGTCCTCAGTTCTATTGCTCGGACCCCTAGAGGATGCTCATTTCGCCTGATGGATCGAGAGCACGAGGTCACTCTCGACATGATTAGAGAATTCTTTTAGTGGCCCCCAGTCCCAGACCCAGACCGAGCCTACATCCCCACGCACATCCCACCCCCGTCATTCGACACACACGCTTTTTGGACACATATAACGGGTTTGTAATGCCCTGATAGTTACTACACAAGTACTAGAGGGGGGTGAATAGTACTTTAAAATAATCAAGAGTAATTATTCCTAATTATCGTGCAAACTCAACCAACAATGCGGAATGAAAATATTGACAACAATAAAAGACAATCGCAAACAATCGATATAACGGGTTCGGATCCACCCAAGTCTCCCTGACTTGTTCCCAGTGATCCTACGTCCCAAACACCCGGATCCCCTCCGGATACTTGAGTTAGAAACTTCTAACTCAAATTTGCACTATGAAATTCGTGTAGAAAACCTCTACAAGATCAAATCATACACAAATGAAAATGTGACTCCCACAAACCGGGATCACAAACAACTCTCACAACCGAGAGTAAAACTTGCAATATCAAAGTAAATGAAAAAAGAAATGCTTACCAACAAAATCCTATGCCTTGAGTAAACTTACGATTTTAGGGCAAGGAAGATTTTGAAGGAGAAGAAGGCACCAAACCCTAGCTCCAAGAAGTTGACCAGCAATAGAAGCCTAGGGTGGAGTTGGTGACCTTGAATCAAGATATTGGCTTGAGTGGCTCACAATCAATGAGAATCTCTCTTTAGGAATAAGAGTGAGGAGAGATTCTTGTGAGAAATGAAAGCTTGGAAAATGAGAATAAATGCTTCTCTTTGATTCTCTAAAATGCAATAAATATCAGCCTTGAATGCAATGAAGAAGCATCTCAAGATTATATAGGGTAGAGAAGAGAGAGAGAGAGAGAGAGAGAGAGAGAGAGAGAGAGAGAGAGAGAGAGAGAGAGAATTCGTGCATTTAATGCTCCAACGGTTCTATTTCTGAAGCAGTCTAATCGGTCTAAGAAGGATCACTGACCGACTAGATTCACAACTAGTCGGTCGGTGATTCAACATGGACCGACTAACAGCTTCACACCCAATAAAGATAGTTCAGGGAATATAGAACTAGTCGGTCTAAGAAGACTTGCCAACCGACTAGTTTCACAACCAGTCGGTCGGTGAGTGTTCTTTGACCGACTAAGAGTTGAATTCAAATAGGCTGAATACAAGTAGAACTAGTCGGTCTAAGAACAAATTCCAACCAACTAGTTTCACAACTAGTCAGTCGATGAATGTTGTTGGACCGACTAACTGTAAACAGTAACTCAGGCTGGAAAATGAAAGCTTAACTAGTCGGTCTAAGAAGGATTCCTAACCGACTAGTTTGACACCTAGTCGGTCAGTGAACCTTCTTGGACCGACTAATTGATAAACAGTGTCTAGGCTGAATTGAGCAAGGAGATCTAGTCGGTTCAAGAAGGATTACCGACCGACTAGATGACAATCTAGTCAGTTGGTTCTTCTTCTTGAACCAACTAAGATGCACCAGAAGCCACGAAATGAAGCACGAAGCTTCGGGAAAGTTTGTATGGGCTTCTAAGATAATCCTAGCTCTAAGATATGAGAGTTAAGAAGATAAACATGTAAGACCTACTCAAGGCTTAACATTCTACGAAAAGAAGCTAGAAGACTATAAATAAAACTTGACGAACCGTCTTCGAAAGCTTCAATCCGAATCTCTTGACTTCAATAATGCTCCTAGAACTTCAACGAAGCTTTAGGCACATGATCACGCGCTTTGAGAAGTCTTGAGACGTCACTTTTGATGTTCATAGAATTTTGGCGACGATCTCCATAATTGCGCTCACAAAGAGTTAGTTCATGATATTTATGTTTGTTCATCATCAAAACCAAATCCGTGGAATCAATACTCAACATTCTCCCCCTTTTTGGTGATGACAAACCAACATAAATAATTATCAATAATAATGTTTCAAATGAAATTTACTTACTTCCCCTAAATTGATGACACGTTAATTCCATATAAATTAATAATCATAAGCATCAAGCAGACGAGTAAAGTATAAAATGTGAATCTAATTATTGAAATTTAGGATCTAAATCCATTTTTATATCTTAACTCCCCCTGAATCTAACATATCAAATTAGATTCACGGTAAATTGCTTTAAATTATCATTTAGCACATCGTCATTATTAATTCTCTCCCCCTTTGGCATTAGCAAAAAGAGTGGGAGGAGATCAACGACAACAGCAATGGCTACAAATAAAAGCACGGGAGTCGAAGAATACGATCACGGTCCAAATGACACCAAAGGAAAATACGAAGTAAATCAAAGCGTGCCAACAAGACCATAGTCGATAAGCGAAAAATAAAATCATCAAAACTCAAATCAATTTCACGTATTGAGTTATGGAACATACTCTCCAATATCAACATTCTTGATGAATTAAGTGCATGGAAAATAATTCTATGTTTTCATAGAATGAAATCTATTAAATCAAGATAGTCGTCGAGCGACGAAGTCAACATCAGAGACAAAAAGATATATAATGTGCACACAGAAGTAAATGTCAACACGATGTATATATATATATAACATGGTACAACAAAATGTATACATCCGCCAACATACATAAAAACGATCAAAAGATCGGTGCACACATACAACATATGTCTCAACAGACATCAAAAAGGAACATACAACAAAAAGTGTATCATCAAAACATCCAAAAGTATCAAAAATCCATAACCACCAACTATCCTACCCTACTCTCTCACTACAAAATATATCATCCAGATGCACATGGGAGAGTCATCCAACACAAGCTCAGGAGGCGGAGGGAGGATCAGCAGCAGCAGCAGGCTCTGCAGAAGAGGTGGTGGTCACTGGGTCGACTGGAGTGTCCACAGAAGGGAGAGTCGCAACAGGAGTGGTCTCGGGAGCACCAGCAGAAGCATCCACCGAAGGAATGGTGGCAGCAGGTGTGCTCTCGGGAGCACCAGCAGAAGTAGCAGCAGTAGACGTACCCTCAGGGGCACGGACAGGAGAACCAACAAGCTCCTGGAGATTAGCCTCATCCATTTCCTCCTCGTCAGAAACTGAAGGAGGAATCTCAATGCCCAAGTGAGAACAGATGCGAGCTAGCATCTCCTCAGAATGAGAAACACGAGACTCCACACGTCGCAGGGAAACTGCAAACTCAGCGAGTGGCGGAGTAGGAGCAGGAGCAGGAGCAGCTGAAGCAGAGGGGGTAGTCCTCTTAACGTGACGAAGCGCCACAAGAGACTTCTTGATGGCCGTCGCATTCAGGGGAGGACCCAGAGGACGCTGATCATCGGGAGGGAGAGGGATGCCAAAATGACGGAAAACGAGAGTCAATAGGCACGGATATGGAATGTGAGCAGATTTGGTGGACTTTCGGATGCATTCAAAAGAGTCCATCTTATCTAAGATAATACGTGCCCAATTGATCTCGCTCCCCATGAAAAGAGCGTAGATCAGCTTGAGGAACGACTGGGATGGCAAGCTAAAGGAGCCGTACTTCGAAAGGAGGCACGACTACAAGATAAGATTGAGGACCCAAGCATTCGGCTTAAATGATTTGGAGGGAACGCCAATCATCGCGGGAGGGATGACATGAAACATCTCAGAAAGCATCGCCTGGTCAAGATCGTGGATGTCATCCATGGAGATATCAGCAGGAAGCAGGCCAGAGGATGAGACACCAATCAACTCGCCTAAAATCTCTGCAGTGAGGACAATACGTGTCCCCAAGACAGTGGTCTCAATGGAGTGGGTGTCATCATACTCACCCCGTACTCGATTTGCATAGAATAATTTGACGAGTCGGGGGTACGGGTGAGGGTTCGCCTTGGGGTCATGGCGAAGATAGTCTAAAAGGCCGCTAGAGGAAAGAAGATCGGCGAGATATGGAAAATCTGAGAACTGAACGAAGTGCTCCAAAATCAATGGACAGTGCTCAATACGGTTGTAAGCCGCGAGACACAACGGGTCATCGCGACACAACGATATATCGACACCACCCAAAGGCATGGGAGCCTTCCCCTTAGACGGACGAGAGATAGATCGAGGAGGATGAGTAGGAGCCCTATCGGTGGGCTCGAATTCCAGAATATACTCTGCGTCGGAGTCATCGGGAGGAGTGGGAGTACGGAAAGAGCTGGGCTTAGATTGTGAAGATCGGGCTCTAGGCTTAGCAGTCACCGTCCTCTTCTTCTTAAGAGGAGGCGAAGAGGATGATGGACGAGTCGATTTGGCGCGGCGTTTGGATTGAGGGGGTCCGTAGGAGGAGACTCGACGGTCATGGGAGACGGACTAGATGGACGGATAGGAATACGTGTCTTCGCCATACTCGAGACGAGAGAACACAAGCCAACGCACGAGATCGATACAAACGAAAGATATAAAACCTAGAAGATGGAACCCTAATTCAAACCCTAAGGCAAGCTGAAAAAATAGAGGAAATTAAACCCTAAAACAGAGAGGAGATAGGAGTTATACCCTAGGAGGAGGGAGATGTGATCGGCACCGGCTGAAGGTGGCCGGAGACGGCGGAGCACGGTGGAGCAGGCTGAGGGAGTCGGAGGGTTTTGGGCAGAGGGAAGAATTCACACCGATTAGAAAGAAATCTAATCGGTGCGGTAGTTATTAAATCGACTGGAAATGCCAAAAGACACAATAGCCCCTGCGCATTTAGTCGGTCACAGTTCAAGTGCTGACCGACTAGAATGAAATCTAGTCGGTCGGCCAATGAGCTTGAACCGACTAAGTGCAAACAGTAACTGAAGCCAAATTTAGAGCATGAGTTAGTCGGTCTGAGTTCATTCACTGACCGACTAGAACTCAATCTAGTCGGTCGGCCAATGAACTTGGACCGACTAAGAGAGTCCAAAAATTTGAAATTTAGAAATTTAGAGTTCTCTCCTACGTGCACTTGGACGAAACATCGAAATACTCTCATACATCATTATACTACCCCATAAAACATCGAAAATCTTAAATACGACGTTCATGAATAATTCGAGCATAAATTCCGAAAATTCAACCAAAAATCCAGAAAATCTCAACAAATCTAGCATGAGCATATATAAAGAAAATTATTATCATGCAAGATGATTGAACAAAATGAATCCTAAATCTCGGATTCACCCATAATCCCCAATTCTCGATGTAACCGCACAAAGGAGTCTTCCTTGAGTGGTTTCGTGAAAATATCGGCGATTTGCTTCTGGGTTTCAACGTACACTAAAATGATGTCCTTTTTAGCAACATGATCATCTAGGAAATGGTGACGGATATTTATGTGTTTAGAAGGGGAATGGTGTCCCAGATTCTTAAAGATACTTATTGCACTTTGGTTGTCCACCATGATAGGACAAGTATCACAGTTTATACCAAAGTCTTTAAGAGTGTGTCTCATCCAAAGAACCTGAGCACACGCAGCACCGGCGGCAATATATTCCGCCTCGGTGGTTGAAAGTGATACGGAATTCTGCTTCTTGGAAAACCAAGAGACAAGAGAATTTCCTATAAAATGGCAAGTGCCACTAGTATTTTTCCTGTCGGATTTGCATCCCGCATAATCTGCGTCACTATATGAGATTAACTCATATGTGCTAGACTTTGGATAATATAATCCGTAGTCGAGTGTGTAACTTAAATAACGGAAAATACATTTTACCGCTACTAAGTGAGATTCCTTAGGTTGAGACTGATAACGAGCACATACACATACAGCAAACATAATATCGGGCCGACTGACAGTAAGATATAGTAAACTACCTATCATACCTCGATATAGACAAATGTCTACATCTTTGCCGCCCGAATCTTTATCAAGATGTGTAGTAGTGCTCATTGGAGTCTTCTTGCCTGAGGCATTCTCCATTCCAAATCGCTTTAGCACCTCCACCGTATACTTGGTTTGGTGGATGAAGATTGCATCGTTCATTTGGCGAATTTGGAGACTTAAGATATATTTGAGCTCACCCATGTGGCTCATCTCAAATTGGTCCTTCATGACATTAGAAAACTCTTCGCAAAGAGTGAAATTAGTAGCACCGAAAATGATATCATCAACATAAATTTGAACTAAAATAATATCATGATTCGAATACTTAACAAATAATGTAGAATCAACTTCACCCATTTTAAAACCCAAATCCAAAAGAAAGTTCTTTAGGCAGTCATACCAAGCTCGAGGAGCTTGTCTCAAACCATAAAGTGCTTTCTTAAGTTTGAAAATGTGATTTGGAAATTTTTCATTTATAAAACCTAGAGGTTGAGAAACATAAACTTTCTCAACGACATCTCCGTTTAAAAACGTACTTTTTACATCCATTTGAAAGAGTTTAAAATCTTTATGGCATGCAAAAGATAACAGTAACCTAATAGATTCTAATCTAGCTACCGGAGCAAAGGATTCTTCGAAATCTATACCTTCCTCTTGTCGGTAGCCTTGAGCTACTAACCGAGCTTTGTTCTAGACGATGATTTGGCTCTCGTCGGTCTTTGTTCTTGAAAATCCACTTCGTTTCTATAACGGTGTGGTTCTTCGAAGGCAATGGAACAAGCTCCCAAACCTCATTCCTCTCAAATTGAATGAGTTCCTCCTCCATGGTTAGGATCCAAGCACTATCTTCGCATGCTTCGTTAATATTCTTTGGCTCTATTGAGGAGGCAAAGGCACAATGAGCGAAGTAGTTGACTTGAGATCTCGTCTTGACACTATCAAGTACGTTTCCAATGACTTGCTCATGGGGATGGTCACGAACTGTATGAAGCCGTTTGGGAACTCCCTGATCAATAGGAACATTCTCAAAAGATTCATCAGTAGGGTTATTATCATTAGAATCAATAGAATTAGAATTACCAATAGAATCACATAAAACATCCATGGAGTCATCATCATTGGTAATTCTAGACGGGACAAAATTTTCATTGAATGAAACATGAAGTGATTTCTCGATCGTTGAGGTTCTTTTGTTGTATATCTGGTAGGCTTTGCTACGTGAGGAATATCCAACAAATATCCCCTCATCGGATCTTGGATCAAATTTGTCCAAACTTCCATATGTGTTTTTAATAAAACATTTTGCACCAAAAACTCGAAAATGTTTAACTTGAGGCAATCTACCAAACAATAATTCATAACAAGTTTGTTTGGTGCCGGGCCTCAAAAGTATTCTATTAAACACATAGCAAGCGGTATGTACCGCTTCCGTCCAAAATTGATGGCCAAGTTGGCTATCATCAAGCATAGTGTGAGCACATTCCACTAGCGTCCTATTCTTTCTCTCAATAACACCATTTTGAGGAGGTGCGCGAGGGAAGGAAAAGGTGTGAGTAATACCAACTTCATCACAAAAATTTGAGAAAGACTCATTCTCAAATTCTCCTCCATGATCACTACGAATAGTGACAATGGTGGTTCCAATGAGATTTTGTACTTTCTTAACAAATATTGTGAAGTTTTCAAAAGCATCATTTTTATTACTTAAGGAAAATACCCAAGTAAATCTAGAAAAGTCATCAACGATGACAAGTCCATATCGAGCATTCCCGAATGAAGCAACTCTAGTTGGCCCAAAAAGATCTAGATGTAAAAGCTCTATAGGCCGCTTAGATGAAATGATTTTCTTAGGTTTAAATGACGATTTTGGAAGCTTGCCTTGTTGACACGAGTCACAAAAGCTTTTCTTTTGGAAAGTAAGCTTAGGAAATCCTTTAATAGAATTTAACTTGGAAAGCTTAAAAAGTGTTCCAAAGTTCACATGACCAAAACGCCGATGCCATAAGTGTTGTTCACTTGTGTTGGCAATGAGACATTGTTCATGTGATTTGGGGATATCTAGGATATATATATGCTTATGGCGTGTGCCAGAAAATAACAAATCATTATTATCTTTTCTTAAAATATGACACATTCCTTTCGCAAAGCTAACTTTGTAACCTTTGTCACAAAGTTGGCTTATTGAAATACGATTGTGATTTAATCCTTTAACAAGGTAAACATCACTTATTAGAGGTTTAGATGGGTTACCTACTTTACCAACACCAATGATGGTTCCGCTCTCATTGCCTCCAAAGACTACTCGGTTCCCATTAGCAATGGGCACCACTCCGGAGAGCAATTGAGCTTCACCCGTCATGTGTTTCGAACACCCGCTATCGAGTATCCACCCATCCTTGGAGCTAAATTTGGATTTGTTGCTCCGTTTCTTTTTCTTGAGTACCTAAAGATAGAAATATCATCCCATTGTACTCAAGGTCATTGGGTCCTAAAAGATTAGACCTTTGGAAGCCAAGTCCAATTGGACTTAGACTTTCCAACATAATCATCATTATGCACGACATTCATAAAATATGAATTCATGTAAGCTTGTTTTTCATGCATGTTAGTGTTCTTCGGGCCCCAAATAGTGAATATTTTGGGAGCCTTATTCCTATTGGGAGCATGCATACGTTGTTGATTTCTACGTGATGCATGTCGTGGATATGCATATGGTACATGATGAAATGGTGCATGATGATAATTGTTCATATGATAGTGTGGATGAACATATGCATGTGGAGGAACATGTGCGTGAGTGTGTCTCACATGGTGTGCATGTGCCCGTGGATGTGGGGCATAAAAATCATCATAATTGTGAACCGGTGGAGTAGGATGTGTGTTCCTACGTGGCATGGTATTGGTGTACACAGGGGCGTAACTACCTTGCAGCTGCCCTGGGCAGCTGCCCTGGGCAGAAAAAACCAAAAAAATATATATTTCTATACCCGTTTCTCTCGGTTGCCCACGTAAACGAGATTAAAGTCTTCAGCTATAAGCATGTTCCTATGCAGAAGCATGTACAATAGACTTCCTTGAACAAATAGGAACGATATTAAAATCTGATTATTATAATAACTAATAGGAAGTCTATTGCTCCCAGCCTCCCACTGCCAGAGGTATTTTGTAGAGGCTAGCCTGCACCTGTGGCTGAGCTGAGCAAATGAGAAAAAAGAACAAATAATATTTTTATAATAACCCACTTACCACATCCACGGGCCACAACAGTTCCCATTGTTCCCAGAAAGCAGATGCCTCATGAGGATCGCCGGGGCCTGTGGTACAGGAGGTCCGGTGGTGGCCGTGGGCGGTGGCCGTGGGTGGTGGAGCAACGCGTGGATCAGAGAGCTTTGGGAGGGGAGAAAATGCTAAAAGCCAAAGATTGTGAGTAACTTCTCAAATAGATATGCTTCACTTGTTTACGCTGCAAAATATTTGATGCTTTTTTGGTGATTAGGGAGCTGATTTATTTCCGGCTCCATGTTGCATTCATTTGGGAAATCCTTCCATTGATTGATAATTCTTATTTCCTTCTTTTACATCAGGTGTTGTTGCTAATTGTTCTTAATTTATGAACTACTACCTGTAATTAGGTGTTGTTGCTAATTGTTCAGAAACAATAAATGATGTATCCTTGAAGTTGTTGCTGTATCGACTAGCTGAGCTAGTATCAAATGTAAAAAGCTTGAATTTTGAAAGAACCCAAAATGCTTGAATTTCTCAACAACTTGTATTCATGTTTGAGTTTATCTTTCCCTTGTGTTTTAGAAGCACACTAGCAATAACACGTGTATACTGTGCACGACGCCAAAAAAACCACACGAACAGGATGTGGTGCACACGCGTGCAACCGGAAAGTCATTTATTTAGGCTTTTTACATTACTTCACATAGAAAAATCATTTATTTTATAAAAAAATCTCTTGTATCATTACTAATGCGTTGGGGCATCGGACAACAGCATCTGGGGTTCGATTCCGAGCAGAGGCATTTTACATTACTTTACATACAATAGTCATTGATTTTTAAAATAATCTCTTGTACTATCACCATTTCTTTGTAGCCCACTGTCCAAGGCAATGGTGTATGTGATCATATGTTATATGTTTGATTTCAAGTGAGAAAATTTTAATTTCTTACATATATTTTGCATACAATAATTATGAATTTACTAATTTGTAGCTATTGACCCCTAAGGGGTTGGTTGAGTGGAAAGTGTGTTACTCTCCCCTGGAGAGGCTAGGGATCGATGAACGATGGCTATCTCGCTTAATTCCGTCGACTAGCCTGGTATGCGGGTGTGGGTCAGCTTTGCATACCCCCGGTTTTGTACCTGGCCGCCCCACTAGTGATGCGGTGCGGATGCGGGAGTCCCGGTCACCAAAAAATTGTAGATATTATCGATATATAATTAAAGCATGTTAGCGTTCATTTATTTTTGTTTTGGTATTTTTTTAAAAAATATATTATTTATATCATCTTTATTTTTGCCCAGTGCAAAAAAAATTCCTGGTTACGCCACTGGGTGTACATAAAAGCATGACCCTTCTTTGGAGATCCACCCAAAGTGGGTTTCTTTCCAAATGGGGATGTGTACGAGGTGGAAGCACCATTGGTAGATGAACTACCAATGTGGTGTTTTCTCCCACTCGTTGAGGCATCGGAAGTTGGCCTAACAAAGGTAGTGGACGATTTGGATGAATTTCCCATCTTATACCCCAAACCAATGTGGTAATTGGTCGGAAGTAAGTAATTTAGGATATTATCCAAATGGTCCTTACCTTTATTGAATTTATTAATTCGGCCTAATGTGCACTCATACTTCTCGGTGAGAGAATGCATAGAAGCATCCAACATGGACACTTGCGATGTGAGTACACAAACACGAGATTTGAGATTCTCATTCTCAATACTCAAAGTTGAGTTTCGAGAAATCAAATCCACTATCTCGCGTTCATCCGATTCCTCAATATGAACATGCTCAAGTTGAGATTTGAGATTTACAATCTCATTTCTCAAGTCTTCAACAACGGTGTCGTTGTTGATGACGATAGGCTTAGGTGAGGTTTGAAGACTAGCTAGCTCATCTTTAGTCTTAGTATACCTATTTACTAGTTTAGAATACTTAGACCAAATTTGCTCGTTAGCTAATCTAAGATCATCCATAGTTATCTCATCGCCTTCATCCTCACTATCATCGGAGGAAGACTCTTGATCATGTTCCTCTCTAGCCATGACGCACATGTGTGCTTGCTCCACTTAATCATCATCCGACTCTCCACTTGAGGAATCCTCGTCGGAGTCGGTGAATGTCCTGATAAGTCCTTTCTTGTACCCTTTCTTGTACTTCCGATACTTTTCGAACTTTGGCGCCTTCCACTTCTCCTTTTGTTTGTTTTGAGGACAATCCGCTTTTATGTGTCCTGGCTTATTGCATTTAAAACACAAAGGAGCGGAGGCATTAGTAGAACTAAATTTTGATTTGTTCTTGAAATTACCTTTCCGGAAGAATCGTTTGAACTTCTTTGCCATGAGGACAATGGATTCCAAGTCCAACTCGTCTTCTAAGTCTTCATCATCGGTAGAAGTAGACTGAGCGGCCTTGAACGCAATCGCCTTTTTCTTTGGCTCGTCTTGCTTCAAGTATGACTTCATCTTATCTTGCATCTTTATCTTGCTATCCTTGCGTACCTCATAAGACATCAAGGTACCCATTAGTTGAACGACGGTATATTTATTCATATCGTTACCTTCCTCGATGGAGAAGGTACGCTTTTTCCAACAAGAAGGACGTCCGTCAATGATCTTTGAGACTTTCTCCTTTTGGGTGTAGGACTTTTCAAGAGCCTCCAACTCGTTGGTAATGTCAACGAAGCGAGCATAGTACTCCTTCATCTTCTCACCCTGTTGCATATGAAATAACTCGTAATCTTTATTAACAACAGTGAGTTTGGATTCGCTTACCCTACTCGTTCCTTCATGCAAGATGAGGAGTGAGTTCCAGATTTGATATGCACTCTTACATGTGCATATCTTGTTGAAGTCCTCGGGCTCCAAAGCGCATTGCAAGGCATTCATTGCCTTGGCATTGGTTACCTCCGCGGTGACCTCCGTGGTAGTCCACTTTGCGAAATCTTCTTCGACGGGCTCGACATACTCCGTCATCGTGGCTCTCCATAGTGAAGTACTCCAGAGGAATGTTTCCATCCGGCATTTCCAGTACCCGTAATTGGTACCGTTGAAGAAGGGAGGCCTAGTTGAGGAGTGTCCTTCTATCACCGAAGAAGCTCCTTCACGGTTCCTGAAGGTGCTGTAGTCTGAAGGTGGACGAACGGTTTTGTTGCCGTTGGAAGACATAGCTATGAACTTGGCTCTGATACCAAATGTAATGCCCTGATAGCTACTGCACAAGTACTAGAGGGGGGTGAATAGTACTTTAAAATAATCAAGAGTAATTATTCCTAATTATCGTGCAAACTCAACCAACAATGCGGAATGAAAATATTGACAACAATAAAAGACAATCGCAAACAATCGATATAACGGGTTCGGATCCACCCAAGTCTCCCCGACTTGTTTCCGGTGATCCTACGTCCCAAACACCCGGATCCCCTCCGGATACTTGAGTTAGAAACTTCTAACTCAAATTTGCACTATGAAATTCTTGTAGAAAACCTCTACAAGATCAAATCATACACAAATGAAAATGTGACTCCCACAAACCGGGATCACAAACTACTCTCACAACCGAGAGTAAGACTTGCCATATCAAAGTAAATGAAATAAGAAATGCTTACCAACAAAATCCTATGCCTTGAGTAAACTTACGATTTTAGGGCAAGGAAGATTTTGAAGGAGAAGAAGGCACCAAACCCTAGCTCCAAGAAGTTGACCAGCAATAGAAGCCTAGGGTGGAGTTGGTGACCTTGAATCAAGCTCTTGGCTTGAGTGGCTCACAATCAATTAGAATCTCTCTTTAGGAATAAGAGTGAGGAGAGATTCTTGTGAGAAATGAAAGCTTGGAAAATGAGAATAAATGCTTCTCTTTGATTCTCTAAAATGCAATAAATATCATCCTTGAATGCTATGAAGAAGCATCTCAAGATTATATATGATAGAGAAGAGAGAGAGAGAAAATTCGTGCATTTAATGCTCCAACGGATCTATTTCCGAAGCAGTCTAATCGGTCTAAGAAGGTTCACTGACCGACTAGATTCACAACTAGTCGGTCGGTGATTTAACATGGACCGACTAACAGCTTCACAGCCAATAAAGATAGTTCAGGGAATATAGAACTAGTCGGTCTAAGAAGACTTGCCAAACGACTAGTTTCACAACTAGTCGGTCGGTGAGTGTTCTTTGACCGACTAAGAGTTGAATTCAATTAGGCTGAATACAAGTAGAACTAGTCGGTCTAAAAACAAATTCCAACCGACTAATTTCACAACTAGTCAGTCAATGAATGTTGTTGGACCGACTAACTGTAAACAGTAACTCAGGCTGAAAAATGAAAGCTTAACTAGTCGGTCTAAGAAGGATTCCTAACCGACTAGTTTGACAACTAGTCGATCGGTGAACCTTCTTGGACCGACTAATTGATAAACAATGTCTAGGCTGAATTGAGCAAGGAGATCTAGTCAGTTCAAGAAGGATTGCCGACCGACTAGATGACAATCTAGTCGGTTGGTTCTTCTTCTTGAACCAACTAAGATGCACCAGAAGCCGCGAAATGAAGCGCGAAACTTCGAGAAAGTTTGTATGGGCTTCTAAGATAATCCTAGCTCTAAGATATGAGTGTTAAGAAGATAAACATGTAAGACATACTCAAGGCTTAACATTCTACGAAAAGAAGCTAGAAGACTATAAATAAAACTTGAACCGTCTTCAAAAGCTTCAATCCAAATCTCTTGACTTTAATAATGCTCCTAGAGCTTCAACGAAGCTTTAGGCACACGATCACGCGCTTTGAGAAGTCTTGAGACGTCGCTTTTGATGTTCATAGAATTTTGGCGACGATCTCCATAACTGTACTCATAAAGAGTTAGTTCACGATATTTATGTTTGTTCATCATCAAAACCAAATCCGGGGAATCAATACTCAACAGGGTTCTCCCCTCGTCTTTGACCCTAGTCGGGCCAAGGCCTCTGCCATCCTCCACCCATGCCTCCGCATTACACAGCGCCTTATGGAGACCACTTGCTTAGCAAGGTATGAGCTGGGGACGATGTCGACGTCAGAGCTCTACTTGCTCTACGCGATGACACGATCGCGGGCCTTTGACCGAGGAGGAGACATTTTGGTCCCTGCCGTCGAGATTGACATTGCCAGTTGGTACATCGACCACATCATTATTTTTGTCGACTCTAGGACGCCTATCTGTTTTTCGGCGGTTTGATTACCCTCCTGGCCCTCTTATGCGGAGTTGACCTCCCTGCTGGTTTGCTGAGACCCCCGGGCTCCACTTCTCTTTCCATAGATGTTATGGCCCGGATGAGGATGCTTCGTCCTCTTGGTCAGCAGCACTGGGTGTGGCTGCACGGTCACCATAGTGTCGATTATATGATTCTTCCGAGCCCTGCTCGGACACAGATTGGACCCGCTGGCGGAGAGTGGATTCCAGCGATGGATCTCCTCATCCCAGCCGCTTACGTGCTTGAGCCTAAGGGTGCTCAGCAGGAGCCCCTCCTTCTACATCTGGACCTTGTAATACCTCAGTATTCGCCTGACCTGTCTTCACCTCCCGACACCTCTGTCCACACTTCTGTCAGTGTCGGGAGTACACTAGCTGAGACCACCACCACCACCACCACTGTGCCGATGACCATAGACCACATTTCTGTTGTGAGCCCCAAGCGTCCCCTCACCATAGTTGAGAGTGTCAGCCCTCTTTTGCCTGCGTAGTGGAGACCATTTCCTCTTTATTGTTCTCGACCTCTGGGGAGGCATTTCCTTCGCACTTCACGACCTCCCCAGTCGTCGACCTTACTGTCTCCACTGCCGTTGTCTTCTCGGAGAGTGTCGTGACGTCTGTCCACATGTCTGTGTCACTGACCTCTCCGACCGCCTCGTCGTCTGTCATCATTCCTGCGTCTCTGCCTCCCACAGAGGCTGAGCGTCTCTTAGTGAGCACTGCACCACCGCACCACCCCACAGTCGCACCTATCCTTTACGGTATCCGTGTGAGACAGCCCCGTTCTTCACCTGTTCGACCTGTTCATCCCTCTGCTCCACCTCCCTCGACACCCTAGTTTAGAGCCTCCGTGCTCTTGAGGGGATAGTTAGTGGACTTAGAGGAGATTTTCGGGCTCTCTTTGCTACAGTCAGTGCTGTCCAGTCACGCGTCGCCCAACTTCCTGGTATTCAGGCTTGCCTGAACCAGATTCTTGCGCGACTGCCTCAGCCACCCACATCCACCAAGCAGCCTCCACGACCACCACCTCCACCACAGGACGGTGCTGGTGCACCACCACCCGCCTAGGCACACACTGGATGCCTTCCATATTTTTGCTGCTGTTACGCTGGATGTTCTGAGCCTGCTGATTTTGCATCCCTCCTCCACACACGTTTTAATCACTTTTTGTTCATATCTGTCTATATCTTTTTGGGAGAGAGGGAGTACTTTTGGGGACACTTACATGGTACTATTTTGATCTCTGCATGCACAACTTGCATTCCCATCACACATTTTTATTTTATTTTATTTTCATCATGCATGCATCCTCACCCACCCCACATATATCTTGTCTCTCAGTGTGCCACACTTTACATATTGAGGACACTGTGCACTTTAGCTTGGGGGAGTGAGTTCTCACGCACTTTTTTATTTTTGTCGCCTTTCATTTTTATTTTCCCACATTTCTTTGCTTTTACACTTATTTTCACCCACTTTTTCATTTTTTCTCATGCTTCACGTTTTTCTTACTTTTTGTGTGTGCTGCATTGTACAGTAGTTGTTATTTATCCTTATTTCTTTTATCCTTTTTGTTAGAGATGAATTTTCTGTGATGATGATGACGTGGTATTTGCCTATCTCTATATGCATATTATCTTGTCATGCCATAGTTTTTATTTCAGATATCACATGCTATGTCCTGCTATGCATTCGAGATAGTAACCCGCCTTTTGTTATATGAATGTGGATGAAATTCTTTTATTAGCTGTGTCTGATGATTTTTACTGTATACTCTTCGTAGAAAACACATCATGCTTCACACATTGATTGCTTATAGCTGGAGTACTGCTTTCTTATCTTATATCACTTCTTATTGCATGAAAATTGTACGCTTCACTTTCAGGTTGATTGAATGTATGCTAGGTTGATATAACTGGATTAGTTTAATTTCTGAGATTAACTGAGTAGATTACATTACTCTGCTGAAAGTTGTCGTGCACATTCTACATTGTGAACCGAGTGTTACATATATTTCTTTCTCCATATATCTTGAGCATTATTTCTATACTTAAAATCATTGGCGAATCTCCCTTTAGCGATTCTTATATTGGCATTTTCCCCCGCTACAAAAATCTATGCTCCAACACCCCCAAAATCAAAAAAAAATATTCTTGTATATCTTTCTATCTTTTGATTTGTTGGGATCATAGTTGAATATATGATTGGAAAAAAAAAGAAGAAAAGAGAAAAGAAGTTCATACATGATCACATCTCATACTCTTTCTCTCTTTCTCCCCTCTTTTATTTTTATTTTTTTTGGAGCTTCAAAAATGGGGAATAAGCTTATTGATTTATTGGTCGGTCCTGAGTATACACCCAAAGAACGGTTGTAGTTTTACCGCAAGCGCACGGTGTAGCGACGAGCGGGATATCGAACACAGGGAGGATGAATGACCGTGCTTGCTCTTAATCAACCTGGCTACTTAAGAGAGAAATTTGCCTTTGGCGATCCTGTCACAATCGTCAGACAAAACGTGCAGAAATATCAAATCAAATAAAGAACGTCTAGGGAATGGGGAATCCCCGCTACTCACCGTATTTCATAAATGTGGTTCGTCGGTATCAAAATTGCTTGAATCAGAATTTGGATGAACTAGTTGCAACTGAATGTAGAACCAAGCTCACGCTCTCGCGCTGTTGCCGGTCTATAGCTATCCTAGGTTTGGATCCAATCTCTTGCAAACCCTAGCCTAGGAAAGCTAGCATTAGGATCAACATCATCGTCCAATCGCGCACCGAGTCCAATCTCTTGCAAACTCGGTCCGCGATCTAGATTGTAATAGTTCCTACCCGTCCAATCTCTTGCAAACGAGTATCGGCATGGAATTGCAACCGGAAATCCTAGTATCGGTCAAATCTCTTGCAAACCGATACATCGAAAATCCGATTCCAACCCAATTCGGATTTCTAGGGCTTCCTATCAAATTGGGATCCAATCTCTTGCAAATCCCAATCGATATGAATACCTAGCCATCCGTAGTAAATTGATCACAATCTAATCCCTAATTATTAATTCTAGCACAATTTCTACCAATTCATCACAAATATGAAAGTGGGTTTGTAGGGTTCATCCCCACGCCCCAAGACGTGGAGACTACTCACAGTCCATAGCAAGATCACAAATATAATCAATGAAATAAGCAATAGAATTCATCACAATATTGAGATAAGCAATAAAAATAGAATTTTTAAGGAAAAGAGATGCAAACCAATGGAGTTCTTCAATTGTTCCAACAAAAATCACCAACTTGTCTCTTCTCCAATCACAAGAACAAAAGCAAAAAAACTAATCTAAAAAGCTGCAAAATATCTAAGAGAGAGGCTCTAAACTAGGGTAAAAACAGGGCTTAAATAGCCCTCAAAATCGCCCAAAAATCGTGACCAAAATACCCATGCACAGCCTGTTTTCCGCAGTTTTCGCTACAGGCAGCGCATCGCACTCGGCCGAGTGACAAAAGTCGCTCGGCCGAGTGAAAACCCTGTCATTTTCCAGTAAGTCGGGGGCTTCAGGGGTCTTCAGTTCGGGGGCGGCTCGGCCGAGTGAGTTGTCGTCACTCGGCCGATGGCTTAAAGGCACTCGGGCGGACGTAATAATCCACTCGGCCGAGTGGGTCTTCTGAAGTTCAGGCGGCCAAAAAACAGTAACTTGGATGTTTTGGAAGGGCCTCGTCTGGGCGCCACTCGGGCGGACGCGATATCGTCACTCGGCCGATGTGGTCTCCGGTGCTCGTCCGAGTGCACATAGAAATCGTATCTGTTCAGGTCGGCCGAGCGGTGTCTCGCTGGTCGGCCGAGTGGCTCCTCCACTCGGCCGAGTGGGACACAAAAAATGCCCAATCTGATTGTTTTGGCCTCCTCGTCGCTCCTGTGACGTCCATTCTTCTTCCGCTCCTCTCCAACAGCAAAATACCCCTCGGGGAGGTCGTCGGTGACCGTCTAAAGTGAGCGCATCTCAAGATCACTCCAAAGCGCGCCAAATCACCTGAAATGCGACAAAAACAACAAATCGTGAAAAGCATCGCAATATCGTCGATATATCGTGAAAAACATGATTTAGGCGATCTAAATGGCATGCAAACATGCGGAAAAAAGGTGTAAAATAAGGAGTGATCAAAATCCCCCAAGCTTGCCTCTTACTCGTCCTCGAGGAAGATAAGTAAAAGGCGAAACCTGTGGATTCGGAAAACGACGAAAAGAAACGGAAAATGAAAAACGAAGAAGAATGAAAACGAAATAGAATAAAGTAAAAAAGAAAGAAGCGAAGAGGTAGGATGCTAGATCATTTCCTCAGGACGTGGGTTTCACTTACTCATATAGCATGCTCTGAATGAAAAATACATGTCAAAGAATTTTATTTTGATATCATAGTATAATAGTGCAAGTAGAAATAGAAAACCCACGAACAACGATATAATCATGAAAAACGGAATAATTTTAGAATTAGCATCGTCTGAAACATTTAAAGCGGTATACAAATCACAGATCACACACTTTTCAATTGAACGCTTTCTATCAGGAGTATAAGAGTATCACACTATAGAATAGAGAGAATAGAAAAGTATGGATTTCATGAGATGAACGCTAGGCTTAGATTCATGGATTTCGTAAAGCTAAAAACAATCTCATTGAGTATAGAATATTACTTAGCCTAGGTCGTCGTGCAATGTCAAGTAGTCACTCTCTCACACATCGATGGATCCCCTCCCCCAAGCTTATCTATAAGCGTGGTAGCATAAAAAATATTTACATCCCCATTTTTATATACATATAGCAACAAAAGTGATAAAAAGAAAGAAGGAAGGAAGAAAGTGAGATGGGATCTTTTATTGAGGATTTTTCCTCTTTCTCTCTCTCTCTTTTTTGATATAGCATATATACAATGATCCCAACTCAAAGAGAGATAATGATATACAAGAATGTTTTTCTCTCTTTTATTTTTTTTATAGAATAAGAGACTTGGAGCTAGGAATTAATAGCGGGGGAAATGCCATAAAATAGAATCACTAAGGGGAGATTCACCAATGATTTTAAAAGTAGAGAAATGATGTTCAAGATTTGTGGAGAAAGAAATAAATATAACTCTCGGTTCACTCTATAAGACATGCACGACAACTTCAGCAGGGTAATCTAATCTACTCAGTTTCGATCACAAAAAAGCTAACTATTCCAGATTTATCATAGCTAACATCATCCAATCATCCTGAAGTGAAGTGTACAATTCATGCATATAGAAGTGATATAGGAAAAGAAATCAGTACTCCAGATATAGGCATTCAATGCGTGAATCTTGGTGTGTTTTCTGTGATAGCATACATATGAATATTCAGACTCAGCTAATAATAAAATTTCATCCATTTTCATGTGGAAAAAGTGTGGGTTACTGTCTTTAGACGCAAGGCAAGTCATATCATATGATATCAGAAATAAAATCTAAGACACGACAAATATAGCATGCATATAGAGTAAGCTAGATCCAACGTCGTCATCATCACAGAAAAGTCATCTCTAGCATGAGATGAAAAAGAAATAAAGATAAAGGGAAAAATAGAACTATTTACAATGCAGCACACAGAAAAATAAGAAAAACGTGATGCATGGTAAAATGAAAGAAAAATAATGAAAAATGAGTGCAAAAGTGAAAAACGGTGTGAAAAACTAAAAATAAAGGTGGTAAATCAAAAAGAACGTGAGAACTCACTCCCCCAAGCTAAATCGCACAGTGTCCTCAATGTGCAAAGTGTGGCACACCGAGAGACAAGAAATGTGAGGGGCAAGTGAGGATGCATGCATGGACAAGTGAAAAATAAAAAAGAAAAATAAAGAAATGAAAATATGATGCGGACATGATGCATGCACGGATAGGAGTGATACAGATATATAAGTGGCACCAAAAACTCTCCCTCTCTCCCAAAAAAGATATATATAGATATGATCAAAAATAGAATCCCAAAATAAGTAAGGGGAGGGGGGTGGACAAAAGTGCATCAGGACCCAGCAGGAACGGGCAGCACAACGGCAAGAAGAAACGATGGCATCAAGAGTGCCTAAGAAGGCGGTGCTGCGCCGTCTCCGTCCTGAGGCGGAGGTCGTGAGGGTGGTGCTGGCTGGACAGGCTGCTGAGCGGGGGTGGGTGTGGGAGTGGCAGCAGGCTGAGTGGGTGTGGAAGTGTGGGCGGGAACCTGCTGGGTGGGTGGGGGTACGCGCGGGAGACGCTCCAGAACCTGGGTGAGACAGTAGTGGATATGTGGTAGCAGGTCGAAGCGGCCAGCCATCGCAGTGACAGTGGCGGACAGGGTCCGGAGGTCGCCTCTGAGGCCACTCACCGCCCCCTCTAGAGCACGAATGCTCTGAAGTACTGTGTCAGGGGGAGGTGGTGCAGAGGGACGCACCTGGCGAGGCTGGGCAGGTCTGGGCTGGCGTACTCGGGTCACGTATGTGATGGGCTCAGCGGGAAAGGGTACAAAAGGTGCTGCGCTTGGAAATGTGGCCCGGGCCTCAGTGTGAGGCCGGGGCGGGCGGTTAGAAGTGGAGGCGGCAGCAGCGAAAGAAGAGTGCAAAAGAGGCAGTGAGGCGGCCAGAGAGGTCGATGGCACAGAAGTGTGGACAGACGCCACGACGCTCTCAGAAAATACGGCAGGGGTGGAGACAGAGGTAACTACCGCTGGGGTGGAAGTGTGTGGTCCAAAAGGTGCAACCCCAGCGGAGATCATGCTAGCCATGGTCTCCATGACCGCGGCGAACGAGGGCTCTCCACACTCAACAAGGGTCTGCGGGCGCTCGGGGAGTGCAGAGCAAAGAGGCTCGACGGACAGAGGGCCGGTGGTGGGAGTGGGAGTGGCGGTGACAGCCTCGGAAGTGGTGGAGGTGGGCTTGGCTAAGGTGCTCCCGACACTGACAGAGGTGTCAGGAGCGACGGAAACGTCAGGTATGGGCTGAGGGGCCACAGGGTCAACGGGCTCGGCAGCAGGCTCGGCAGGGTGTGCAACAGGGTCTACAGGGGCAGCGGGGGCCTGCTCGGCCTCCTCGGCCTCGAGCACGTACGCAGCGGGGATGAGGACATCCATAGCAGGGAGCCAGTCAACGTGGGCCGGTGCAATCTGGGTCCGAGCTGGGCTCGGGAGAATCATGTAGTCGGCACCGAAAGGGCCGTGCAACCAGACCCAGTGACGCTCACCATGCGGACGAAGCATCTTCATCCGGGCCATAACATCTATCGATAAAGAAGTGGGGCCCGGGATGCGTCGCAAGTCGTCGGGGAAGTCCTCGCCGGTCATAAGAGCAAGCAAGGTAATCAGGCCGCCGCAGCATATCGGTGAGCGAGCGCCCACCGATACAATGATGCGGTCTAAAAACCATGCCGCGATATCGATCACGACGGCGGGGACAAGCTCATCTCAATCCCTAGATAGAGCTCTGGGACGTGTCATCGCGTAGAGCATGTAAAGCTCTGGCGTAGACATCGTGCCCGGCTCATATCTGGCCAAAAATGTCGTCGCCATAAGGCGCTGAGCAATGCGAAGGCAGGGGTGGACGATGGCCGAGGCCTTGGCCCTACTAGGGTCAAAGGCAGCGTGGAGATCCGTGATACGTGCCCAGAAGGCACCGACGTCGAAAGAGGGTGGGGGGATATGGGTGGGGCCATAACCGCGATCGGCTCCGGGGACAGCGGGCCACGAGAAAAACGCTCTCATCATATCGAGAGGGACCTGGCACTCTCGATCCATGAACCGAAACGAGCATCCCTCGTCGGTCCGGGCGATCGAACTCAAAACCTCAAGTGTAGGGCGGGTAAAAGTATCCGCCGACACCTGGAAAAAATCTCGCCAGCCCACGTTGTCGTACAACGTGAGCATCCCCTCAAGTACCCCCAGGCGTCCTAGGTCAGCGAGGTGTGCAAACCTGGAGGGTACGATCGAGCGCTGGGAGATACGCTCGAAGACGGCGCGGTGTGCGTCGTCTCAGAACGTAATCCCGAGCGGCCCGACCAGTGGAGCCGGTGGTGGTGGCTGTGGAACGGCAGGGAGAGGCTGTGCGGGCTGTGGGTGCACTGCAGGCTGTGCGGGGTGTGCGGGGCCTGCAGGCTGTGCTGGGTGGACGGCGTGTGTGGGGTAAGGAGGAGGAGACTCTTCCACCTCGTGGGCGGGGCCGACATCATCCGACCGCTTCCGCTTAGTGGAAGGTCTCCTCGTCCGCGGCCGTGTCCGGGGCGGCATATCGGCCCCGAGCGCGCGCCGAAAAACGTAAAGAGTGCGGCGTGTGTAAAAAGAATGGAAAGAGTATACCCAAACACGCCGCGAGTGCTAAGCAGTGGAAGCGTGCGAAGCCCGCGCCTCCACGAAGTCCACAACAGCCCGTAGAAGCTCCCCTGAGCTCCCCTAAGCTCCAAAAAGCAACATGCGCATGAAAAAGCGATATCAGCGAGTAATAATCAAAATGTATGGAGCAATAGGGGTATAATGGATAGATATAGAAATTGATTTGGGTTAGGGTGGCGTTTAGCACATGGATCCTCTAGAAATACAAGAAAAGAGGAGAAAACGGCGAAAACAGGGGTACCGGAGGTGATCAGACGGTCGGCCGCCGCCGGCGACTCGGGCGAGGCGTCGGCGGAGCTCGGCCGGCGGTGGTGGGCCGAGCGGCGGCGGGGCGGCGCTGGTCGGGCGAGTGAGGGCAAGAGCGAGGGGGGTTCGGGCGAAGCAGCTGAAGGGGCACGGGGGTTTTGGGGGTTTTTGCGTTTCGAAATCCGCGCCCCCCCCTCGCCCTTATATAATAAAAGTTACGACTCGGCCGAGTGACGTGGTCACTCGGCCGAGCGGGACCAATGAAAACTTCCTCCCCGCTATCGCTGCGGCCGAGTGGCTTTGCCAGCCTCGGCCGAGTGGAGTAAGTCCATTCGGCCGAGTGACTCAAGCTACTCGGCATGACTCGCCCTAGGAGGGTATCCGTTTTACTCGGCCGAGTGGATATATATACTCGGCCGAGTAGCAATTGTATCGAAATCAAGAAAATAAACAGAGAGTTGGGTACAGTAGACTTCCCTCGTTCGTGAGCGGCTCGGCCGGACGAACTTGTGTACTCGGCCGAGTGACTAGTATACTCGGCCGAGTGAGCCTTGTTTTCTGCTGTTTGTCTTCGTTTTGGCTCCAAACTCTGTCTTTCTTCCTCCAGTCGATTTCATCCTCCTCCTAAGCGTCGAGCGCCTTCTTGGGGCACTCCTCGTCGTCTCGTTCCTACTCCTCATGATGGATCTACCTATCTCCTCTCCTGTCAAGAAAAATAGGACCCGTTATCACAAAATTTTTGGGCGAATGACTCAAAACACTAAAAATTTCTAAAACGAAAATAAAGGAAAAGTAAAAATAAAGCAAAAACCATCGGGTTGCCTCCCGACAAGCGCTCGTTTAAGGTCGTGAGCTCGACCCCCCTATGATTTTCAATCAATGCGGGATGTTTGGTGCATATGAGATGCACCCATCAAACTTTCCGGGGAGCGCGCTTGGATTTGGATGTGGCGGCGGCGCGTTCTCCCTCGGTGGTCTCCTATCTCGAATAGTGCTGGGGGGAGGCTCCCCCAACCTAGCATTTGCTCGGGTCAACGGCCTTGCCGGTGACGCCGGTCTCCGTGCCGACGGAGCTTTCTTCGGAGACCTTGATTTCGAGAGCTTGCAGAGCTCTCGAATCCTTGCGACATCAGCGTCGCCTTGATCATCTTCAGCGGAGAGGTCGGGGGAATCATCTTTATTCTCTTCATGGCCTAAATCCGGGCCTTCCTCGAAGTCTTCATCAAAAAGAGCGCCAATTGAGTGGGGGATCGCCTCCTCTATCACCTCATCGAGGAGGTCCATGTAGTCAAGTTCCTCGTGGTAAGGCATGTGCTTCATAGCCTTAGGAATGTGGAGCTCCACCTCGATGTTGCCGACGTTTAAAGTGAGTGTACCTTCGTGCACGTCGACGATGACTCCGGCGGTGGCGAGGAATGGGCGTCCAAGTATCAATGAAGTGTCTCCCTCCTCCTTAACGTCCATGATCACAAAGTCACATGGCAAGCATATCCCACCCGGGACTTGTAGCGGTATGTCTTCGGCGATCCCTACCGGCCTAGTTATTCGCCCATCGGCCAATTGAATGCGCATGTCGGTAGGTTTCAACTTTGTCCCGGTGTTTAGCCTTAAAAACATGGAGAGGGGCATGAGGCTCACACTAGCCCCAAGATCAACCAACGCCTTTTGAAGAGGAACGCCGCCCAAGGTGCAAGGAATCCGAAAACTCCCCTGATCTTTAAATTTTGCCGGCTCCTTCTCTCTCTTGGTGAACCAAGAGCCCTCCTCGGCTAGCATGATCTTCTCCTTCCTTTTCCTCCCCGAAATTAAGTCCTTCAAAAATTTAGCATACGTGGGGATCTCGACGATGGCGTCAAGGAAGGGGATGTTAAGGCTAACTCCTCTTAGGTACTCGAGAAATTTTGTTAGCCTTTTCTCCATTTTCGCTCTAGCGAGCCTTTGGGGGAATGGGACCGGTGGCATGAAGCGCCTTTCCTCAATTAATTGCTCCGCTCTAGATTTCTCCTTTTCTTGTGGCTCCTTCTCCTTATCAACCTCAACTACCGGCTCAACCGGCTCCAAGCTTTCCTCCACGGCCTCCTCGGTAGGAATCATAGCGGGGGTGGTGTCCTTCCCGCCTCTAGTAGTGACGGCAACAACGGCGTTGATGTGGCCGGTGTTGCCCCGTGGGTTTTGCTCCGGTTGCGCCGGCAATCGTTGAGTGTTCCGATTGAGCAACGCTAATTGCTCCGATATTTGAGCCACTACGGTATTAAGAGAGTCTTGCCCCGCTTTCAAAGTAGCATTCACCTTGTTTTGCTCGACCATGAACACCTCCACTCTAGCTTCGAAGTCGGATAGTTGTGGAGCTTGTGGCGGATTTTGATTTTGGTTCCTCCACCCTTGGTTGTATCCGGGAGGTCTATATGGTGGAACTTGTTGCTTCGGTTGAAAGTTTTGTTGAGTAGGCCCCGCGGTGGATAGTTTTGTTGTTGGGGTGGTGGTGGTCGAGCTTGTTGAGACGGTGGTTGTGGCGGGTTCAAAGCTCCTTCATTGTTGGCGTAGGAGAATCCCGGATGATTTCTTGCGGCCGGATTGGACCAATACCCTTGGTTCCCCGCAACATATTGTACTTGCTCCAAGGATCCTTCTCCTTGCTCTCCTCCCGAGTACATGACTTGAGATTGGTCTTGCCAATCACACATTTGGTTGGTCGGTGCGGAGGTGGATGGGCTTCCTTGGGGCTCCGTGATAAACTTCTCCAATCTCTCCACCACCTTGTGGAGAGAATCGAATTTGCTCGTGAGCTCCGCTACGGCCTTCGCCTCGTAGATGCTTGTTGGCTTTAAGGAGGATGTGGAGTGTCCTCGCTCATCGCCCCATTGTTGATTATTTGAGGCCATCTCCTCAATTAGGGCCGTAGGTTCCTCGGGAGTCTTTGACAAGATTGCACCATTCGCCGCGGCATCAATAATTTGTTTGGTCCCCGGTTGGAGACCATTGTAGAAGCTATGCACTAGCTCCCAATCTTCTATACTGTGGTGCGGGCATTGATGCTGTAGATCCTTAAAACGCTCCCAAGCTTCATAGAGCGTCTCCTGTGGTCCTTGCTTGAAGGACATGAGAGCGCTCCGGATCTTCACTGTCTTGGATGGCGGATAGAATTTGTCAATAAATGCACTCGCCAACTCGTCCCAAGTAGTGAAGATACCCTCAGCTTGTGTCCTCAGCCAATAGAGTGCCTTGTCCTTTAGCGTGAAGGGGAAGAGGCGCAGTCTGATGGCATCAATGGAGACCCCCGTCATCTGAAATGTGGCGCACTTCGACAAGAATAGTTGGATGTGGTAGTGGGGGTTCTCATGTGCGTTCCCATGAAACGGGTCTTGTTGCATCAAAACCACCAATCCAGTCTTTAGCTCGAAGTTCTTGTCGGCCGCCAACTGCGGCATGGCAATGGATGAGGTGGTAGAAGAAGTCTTAGGCCTAAGCCTATCGCGAATAGAAATTATTCTCGCCATCCTTGCCGCCAATTCTTCAGGAGTTTCCGGGTTGGTCATGAACCGCCCTTCCGGACCTTGTCTCCTTTCCGCTCTAAGTCTCCGCGCGGTACGTTCGATCTTGGGATCAAATAGTATAGCTTCAGGGTCCGCCGTAGATCTCGTGTTCATGCACAGAGAAAACAGAGTTTCAAAGAAATGATTAGAACCGTGGAAGGGTCAGGTAAGAAATAAAAAATAAAAATAAAAATAATGATAATAATAAAATAAAAAAGGAAATAGCTAGGGTGAGAAAGAATCAAACGCACTCGCCTCCCCGGCAACGGTGCCAAAAACTTGGTCGGTCCTGAGTATACACCCAAAGAACGGTTGTAGTTTTACCGCAAGCGCACGGTGTAGCGGCGAGCGGGATATCAAACACAGGGAGGACGAATGACTGTGCTTGCTCTTAATCAACCTGGCTACTTAAGAGAGAAATTTGCCTTTGGCGATCCTGTCACAATCGTCAGACAAAACGTGCAGAAATATCAAATCAAATAAAGAACGTCTAGGGAATGGGGAATCCCCGCTACTCACCGTATTTCATAAATGTGGTTCGTCGGTATCAAAATTGCTTGAATCAGAATTTGGATGAACTAGTTGCAACTGAATGTAGAACCAAGCTCACGCTCTCGCGCTGTTGCCGGTCTATAGCTATCCTAGGTTTGGATCCAATCTCTTGCAAACCCTAGCCTAGGAAAGCTAGCATTAGGATCAACATCATCGTCCAATCGCGCACCGAGTCCAATCTCTTGCAAACTCGGTCCGCGATCTAGATTGTGATAGTTCCTACCCGTCCAATCTCTTGCAAACGAGTATCGGCATGGAATTGCAACCGGAAATCCTAGTATCGGTCCAATCTCTTGCAAACCGATACATCGAAAATCCGATTCCAACCCAATTTGGATTTCTAGGGCTTCCTATCAAATTGGGATCCAATCTCTTGCAAATCCCAATCGATATGAATACCTAGCCATCCGTAGTAAATTGATCACAATCTAATCCCTAATTATTAATTCTAGCACAATTTCTACCAATTCATCACAAATATGAAAGTGGGTTTGTAGGGTTCATCCCCACGCCCCAAGACGTGGAGACTACTCACAGTCCATAGCAAGATCACAAAAATAATCAATGAAATAAGCAATAGAATTCATCACAATATTGAGATAAGCAATAAAAATAGAATTTTTAAGGAAAAGAGAAGCAAACCAATGGAGTTCTTCAATTGTTCCAACAAAAATCACCAACTTGTCTCTTCTCCAATCACAAGAACAAAGCAAAAAAACTAATCTAAAAAGCTGCAAAATATCTAAGAGAGAGGCTCTAAACTAGGGTAAAAACAGGGCTTAAATAGCCCTCAAAATCGCCCAAAAATCGTGACCAAAATACCCATGCACAGCCTGTTTTCCGCAGTTTTCGCTACAGGCAGCGCATCGCACTCGGCCGAGTGACAAAAGTCGCTCGGCCGAGTGAAAACCCTGTCATTTTCCAGTAAGTCGGGGGCTTCAGGGGTCTTCAGTTCGGGGGCGGCTCGGCCGAGTGAGTTGTCGTCACTCGGCCGATGGCTTAAAGGCACTCGGGCGGACGTAATAATCCACTCGGCCGAGTGGGTCTTCTGAAGTTCAGGCGGCCAAAAAACAGTAACTTGGATGTTTTGGAAGGGCCTCGTCTGGGCGCCACTCGGGCGGACGCGATATCGTCACTCGGCCGATGTGGTCTCCGGTGCTCGTCCGAGTGCACATAGAAATCGTATCTGTTCAGGTCGGCCGAGCGGTGTCTCGCTGGTCGGCCGAGTGGCTCCTCCACTCGGCCGAGTGGGACACAAAAAATGCCCAATCTGATTGTTTTGGCCTCCTCGTCGCTCCTGTGACGTCCATTCTTCTTCCGCTCCTCTCCAACAGCAAAATACCCCTCGGGGAGGTCGTCGGTGACCGTCTAAAGTGAGCGCATCTCAAGATCACTCCAAAGCGCGCCAAATCACCTGAAATGTGACAAAAACAACAAATCGTGAAAAGCATCGCAATATCGTCGATATATCGTGAAAAACATGATTTGGGCGATCTAAATGGCATGCAAACATGCGGAAAAAAGGTGTAAAATAAGGAGTGATCATTTATCTTATGCCACCACGCTTATAGATAAGCTTGGGGGAGGGGATCCAATGATGTGTGAGAGAGTGACTTCTTGACTGTGCATGACAACCTAAGCTCGGTAATTTTCTATCCTCAGTGAGATTACTAAAAGTTTTACAAAATCCAGGAATTGAAACTTAGAATGCATCTCATGAAAACCACTCCTTTCTATTTTTATTGCTTCATATTGTGTGATACTTCTTATACTCCAAATAGAAAGCGATCAATTGAAAAGTGTGTGGTCTATGATTATGTATACCACTTTAAATGCTTTAGACGATGTTAATTCTAGAATGATTCCATGTTTCTTACTATTTTGATATTCTTGGGTTTCAATGTTGAATGCATCATTATATCATGATATCGAGATAAAAATCTTTGGCATGTTTTATATTCGCCGTATGCTACTTGAGTAAGCAAATCCACGTCATGAGAAAATGATCTAGCGCCACCCTCTTTGTTTTATTTTCTATCCTCTTTTTCCTTTTCCTTATTTTCCCCATCGGGTTCGCCTTTTACTTATATTCCTCGAGGACGAGTAAGAGGTAGGTTTGGGGATTTTAATCACTCCATATTTTACACCTTTTTTTGCATGTTTTCATGACGTTTTCATAGCCCATATCGTGTTTTTCATGATTATTCGACGATATCGCGTTGCTTTTCACTATTTCTTGATTTTGTCGTATTTCAAGAGATATGGAGCGATTTGGAGCGAAAATGAGATCAAAGGATTTTCATGCACTTCGGAGTGTCGCCTACGGCTCATTCGAGGAGTTATCAGCGATAAAGGATGAGCCGAAGGAGAAGGAAATCGATAGGATCGACGAGGAGACAAAAATGAGGAGAAATGAGCTCGAAAGCACATCACTCGGCCGACCAAGACTGCTCACTCGGCCGAGTGAAGGATCACACTCGCCTGAGTGAAACGGATACGCACAGCAAATTTCAGACGTTCCCTCAGACGAGTAAGGAAGTCCACTCGGTCGAGTGAGAAAGCTCACTCGCCCGAGTGGTATAGAGAATTCGTCCAGAGAAGCTGCAAAGTTACTGGAATTGCTAAGGAAGCCCACTCGGCCGAGCATGATTGCTCACTCGGCCGAATGAAGAAGACCACTCGACCGAGTCACACCGAGAGACAGACCCCTGAGAACCCCGAAGTTACTGTTATTTTACAGGGGTTGTCACTCGGGCGAGTGACATTGCCTACTCGGCCGAGTGACCCTCTCCGACTGCTGCTAGGACTGCGGATTCTGGGCTGCGCAGGGGCAGTGTTGTCACGATTTTTTGGACGATTTTGGCTTGTATTTAAGCCTAGTTTTTTTCCTAGTTTTAGGGGAGACTTGAATTATTTTTAGAGACTTCTATTAGGTTTTTGACGGCTATTCTTTTGAAAAATCTCAGCTGGAGATCATTGGCGACATTATTGGTTTGTTCTTTCTTGTTAAAAAAACTCATTTTTATGAATTGTTTCTTCTTTGCAATGAATTGTGCCATGAATAAATTTGTTATTTCTGATATCTTCATGATGATTAGTGAGTAGTGCCGTCGTTCTAGGGCATGGGGATGAACCCTATGGACCCGATCGTTTAATTGTGATGAATTTATAGATTTGTTGCTAGAATTGATATTGGTTAGGTTGTGATTGATTTATTACGAGTAGCTAGGAATTCATATCGATTGGGATTTGCAAGAGATTGGATCCCAATTGATTGGAAGGCCTAGATATTCGATTTAGATCAATAATTGAAATTCTCTAGATTTGGTTTGCAAGAGATTGGACCAAAGCTAGGATTTTTAATTATAAATCTATACTAATATTCGTTTGCAAGAGATTGGACGAATACGAACTATCATAACCTAGATCGTAGCTTGAGTTTGCACGAGAGTGGGCTCGAGATGAGATTGGACGATGATGTCGATCTTCACGCTAGCGGCTTAGGGTAGAGTTTGCACAAGAGTGGGCTCTATCCTAGGTTTGCTATAGACTGGCAATAGCGCGAGAGCGTGAGCTTGGTTCTACATTAAGTTGCGAGTAGTTCACCTATATTCAAGCTTAGCAACAACGAAATTTATGATTCACAATGATAAGAGACGGTCCGTAGTGGGGATTTCCTATCCCTAGACCCTTTTATTATATTGATATTTCTTGATATTTGAACAATTGTGACTATTACATCAAAACTATTCTTATTCTCTTGATAGCTAGGTAATCAAAGTAAGATACTGTCATTTGTCATCCCTGTGTTCGATACCCGCTCACCACTACACCGTGCGCTTGCAGTAAGACTACAAGTCGTTTTTCGGGTGTATATCCGGACACGATCAATAGGCGAATACCAAATACTGCCGGATTACATCATCGGAAAGAACGACGTGCGGATTCGACGCGCACCAAACGACCATCAATAAATCACAGGGAGTCGAGCTCATGACTAAAAACGAGCGCTTATTGGGAGGCAACCCAATTTCCTAGATTTTGGATTTTCCTTTTCAATTTCTTATTTTTATTTCATATTTTAGAGATAAAACTATAAAACCACAAAAATTTGACGAATTCTTCCTTTGTACAGGTTGGACATGAGGGGGCATACGAATCGACATTGTAAACGGAAGGAAGCTGGAAGGTAGAACCAAATTTGAGAAGAAAACGAAGGAAAAGGATCAGAAAGGAGACACAGCTGACTCGACCGAGCAGCTACACTGCTCGGTCGAGCAGCTTAGCTACCGAAGTCAAGAGCAAATTGTCGCTTCGTCTACACGGCCCGAGCAGCATCCTGCTCGGTCCGAGCAGACATCTACTCGACCAAGCAGTCAACTGCTCGATCGGATTGCACAGGCTTTTGGAAATATGGAGAAATCATCACTCTACCTACACGGCCCGAGTGGCATTGGCTCGGTCCGAGGTGACCCAACCGAGCAGCATACTGCTCGGTCGAGCATACGAGGGAGTATCTACAACTCAGTTTATGTGTATTTCTCAGTATGATCGACTCGACCGAGCAGTCTCACTGCTCGGACCGAGTCGATTTATCTATCTTTCGTGGGTCCCGTTCCCAAACGAGTTGGGTTTTTAAACCCAACCCGTTTTCAATTTACCCTAAGCTAAAAATTTTTAACCCTAAAATTTCTTTACCCTCCCCGAGCTCTCCCTCAACCCCCCTACTCGATCTCCCTCCCCGTTGCCGTCTCCCTCCTCCCGTGCCGCCTCCTGCGCCGCATGTCACGTCGCCCGACCTCCGGTCAGTCGCCCCTTCTTTCTTCTCTCTCTCTCTCTCTCTCTCTCTCTCTCTCTCTCTCTCTCTCTCTCTCTCTCCTCCCCTCCCTCTCTTCTTCCCCCATCCCCCTTTCTAATCGACAGCGCCACCGACGGCGCCGCCCAACCAGCCACCCCTCCTCCTGTAAGCCCCCCCTCATCCCCCCCCCTCTCATCGCCCGGCCAAAACAACCCCCCCATTTCCGATCGCCTGTGCCCTAGGGCACTGCTGCCATTGCTCGGGCCATTAACCGAGCATGCTAATGCTCGGTCAGCACTTTCCCATCGAGTAGCATAGCTCGGACCGAGCAGTAGCAATGCTTGGTCGAGCAACCCAATTTCACTGTATCCCCCAATTTAAATCTCTTATTATGATGTTTTGATTGTTTCTATTTGCAGGTATTCCTTGCCTACGTCAACAGCTGCTGCCAGGACTAGCTTGGGGGATATTTTAGCACTCGCATCGCTCGCACATCCGGTACACTCTTTCCATTACTTATTTTTATACTGTACCTTCACATTACCATCGATACGATGGTTCGCACACGAGGGACCACCACCCCACCGATTCGTGGGAAGAGGCCCGCTCCTGGCACCTCCTCTTCCCGACCCCCATGTCGTGCCCGTCTCACCACCACGACCACCCCCTCTACTACAGCTCCCGTCACTACTACTACCATCCCCACCACTACCACACCTATCACGGTCGCCACTATCCCTACCACCACAGCCACTATCCCCACCGCTGCACCCACCGCCCCTCCATCATCTCCCCCACACCCTGTCCCCACTAGGGACGCTCGCCATGCATGTCTACAGACCTTTGGCATCACTTTCAGAGATGATGCACACCGCGAGCGCTTCGTTAGGCTCTCGCAGCGTCGTCTCGTACCTACATTGTTCATTGACGTGCCCACCCTCAGATCCCTGGGACTCCTTTAGGGGGTCCATCACCTATACCACACGATTGGTTTCGATCGCTTACTCGGTATCCACTCCGCCACATACACCCACATTGCCCTGGAGGCTCTTAGCTCCCTCGCTCGTACCCCCCGACGGGTGATGTCATCATTTTTCGCCTCATGGATCACGATTGCACTATTACACATGTCATGATCCACGAGTACTTTCACTTCCCAGCCGTCCCCGAGCCCAGAGCCGCCTTTTCTCCACACTATGATGTTGACACATTTGATACCCAGCTTTTTGGCAGCGTATTTCAGGCCTGGATCAGTACCGCCCTAGCCGGGCGAAGGCGTCGTGCATCGTGCACCCCTGTCTTCGTTACGCTCAGCGGCACTTAGCCACTACTATCTTCTGCAGGCCTGAGGTCAGGACCATGTCCCTACCATAGCTTACCCACCTTATGGGTCGACTTTCAAATTTCATTCTCCTGGTCCACTGAGGATGGCAGCCTGCACGATGAGTGCCTACTGTTCTTCCAGCAGGCCCCTCTTCCTCTCTTCGAGAGCTATAATTTGCTCCCGGAGAGAGCGCATATGACCTTTTATGACATTAGGATCAAGGGGGGGCATATGCTCCCAGAAATGAGCAAGCCTTTGCGTTAGTCAAGGGCTTGCTCTTTTCCACCTGCTGTATTTCTTGCTCAATGCTAGAAAGATGGCTCTCTTTGCCCCTTCATGCTTTCTGATGCAGCACACTGGCTGTGTTATCGCCTTCTACAGACTGCCACCACCTACTTCTCCACCGACATCTGCTGCGGTGGTTTCTTTACCATTTTTACCCGTATGCTCGATATTCACCTTCCAGATGACCTACACACCCCTGTTGGCCCCACACGCTTGACCCTTGGCGTGCTGGAGCACATGCATATTATCAGATCGTACGGGGATCGTCACTGGTTATATCTTGTCAGCACCCACCACATGCCACACATGGTACTTTCGGCCCCACACCTCACCCACATTGCTGCAGTCCAACTGGACTGGATGATTCCTAGGGTCGACCCACTCCCTCCCCTACATGCACTCGAGCCCCCATGAACACCCGTCGAGGTAGTCGCCGATGACCCGGTGGCACGCTCCGTTGAGTACGAGTTGCATGACATTGTAGCCCTTGTAGCTGGCCTACCAGTACCACCTGCACACCCACCACCTTCAAGAGCCGTTTCCTCTACTGCCTCTGTATCCACCACTTCCATCACCGTCGAGTCTTCGGAGACTGTCTCCACTTCTTGCCCCGCGACTCAGACCTCTGTCCCCACTGTACTCGTGCCAGAGGGCACCGATATCCAGTCTGATCCTGATCTTACATATCTCGACTTTCCAGAGCACGACCCAGCACCCACCCTTCCACCTCTGAGTGACCTCATAGCTTCGCTTTCGATCTCTTTAGGTCCACACATTCCCCTCTCCAGCACCACTTCGTCTCCATCAGTGGCCATTTTTACTGAGAGCGTCTCGACGTCTATCCACACTTCTGTGTCGATGACTGCTCTTTCTTCAGCCACTGCTGAGATCACTTCGAGCTCACCCTCTCCTACTTTCCACCCTAGGCATCGTGCATCAGCTGCACGGGACCGATTCACGAGAGTGATGACTCACCGTCACGTTCCCCGCCCTCCACCCGACTCCCGTACTACAGACGGTCGTCTGACAGCGTTAGAGGAGTCGACTTCTCTCCTACGGAGAGATTTCGATGCCTTCGTACGCTCGACAACGACACATCACGTGAGGGTCTAGGCGGACCTGGCATCCATTATAGATCTTCTTCGGACCCGTGGCCCACCAGCAGTGATCTTAGCACACTCCCCACCACCCAGACCAGCCACGGTGACCACCCTAGCACCACTCAGTGCTCCACATTCCCAGGCTTCTGCAGAGCCTGCTCCCACCACTTCTGAGTCGGTTGTCACAGTAGATCCCATGTCTTCCGTAGTATCATTGTCAGTTGAGCCTTCCACCACCACCACTGATATACCCACTGCCCCCACAGTCGAGCCCCAGCCTGATCCACCCACATCTCCTCATACACAGCAGCAGGACCCATCACCACCCCCAGATGGTGGTGCCTCAGCTTGATGTCTTCCTTACCCGTTTTTACCTCCCTCATTTATTACTGAGCCCATCTGTCTGTTCGGGGCCCTGCACTTACATAGCTTGGGGGAGGACCCATGCATGCATCATTTTTCATTCACCATCGCATCTTGTCATATTTTAGTTTCTTTTTGGACATTTTCTATTTTACATTCCCCTACCCATCCCACCCTATTTAGCATCATCTCCTGCCTACTAGCGTTTTCTTAGCAGTGAGGACACCGCTAGGTTTAGCTTGGGAGATGAACACTACCGCTTTATTTTTCATTTTTTTTCTTTTACATTTTCTTCCCTATTTCAGTTTTTATTTTACTTTTTCATCACTTTTCCATGCCCTTTTTTCTTCTCGTTCTGCATCACGTTTTCCTTTTTTTAATCATGCATGCATCTCTTTTTCTTCATTTTCCCATTTCCTCCGCCTTTTTCTCTTTTTATGCTATGGATGTTGTCACGCCCCGCTTCCCTGAAATGGAGGCGAGACATGAAAAGGTCCGCACGAGAGTGGAGCTGTGAAGCCCCAAACCCGATAAGCGTCAATAATACATAAGCAGGTCCTTGTAATCACAAACGGAACAACAATAATAACACAAGGAGAGACAGAAATAAAATCGCATATCTCATAATTTGTCCAACATGAAAATTAAGTTCAACATCCAGAAAAGCCACCATGCTAAAAGAAAGAGTCTAAGGCCTAGAACAAGGCCAACAAAAGCAACAACGTAACAAAGTATAGGTGCTACGCACTGACAACAAAACAGCAGTCTAAACAAAAGGGAAAGCTCAACGAAGACACTAGGACTGGTCCCCAGTGTACACGTACTCCTCGCCAAACACAGGCTCGGGCTCGGCGTCAGCAAACACCTCGTCCTCTACAATGTACTCAGGCTCAGGATCTAACATGTGTCACCCAAAAGAGTAAAGGGGCACATGTCAGCAAGTCTAAAAGACTTGGGCAAGGAAACTGAAAGGAAGGCAACTAGCAACCTAGCAGTTATAGTATGCATGACATGGTAGTTATGGTATGAGTGCACAAGCAAGACACGGTGAAACAATAAGTACAAGAGAACAATTATCGGGACAGGTCAAGAGTAGCCAAGCTACTAACAATCTCAATCTTTTCACTAGTCACGTTTCAAGTTTTTTGTAGATGTTTACGCCTTACAGCTGAATGGTTTGGCATTCACGCTGATTGGCCGCTTAACACTACCCCAGAACCCAGAGTTTATGCCTTACCACTGCAGTTGCTGATCGGGCAGACTCCCAGTTGATTGGCCGCTTAACTGTTACCCCCAATACCCACATGATGACGATCCATGGTCCCTGCACACGAGCTCAGTAAATGAGCCAAGGTTGCCCCGCACAGGAGCTCGCATTCCAGTTCACGATTCATAAGCATTTGGCGTAGGGGTGCACCTAGCCTCAATCATTTCACAAGATGTAGCGAAGCTACGCAATCACGGAAACACTTCGGGAATGCAATGACATGACAATTAATTTGCATACCGTTAATGGAAATTAAACATAACATGGTAGTTGTGCAACATGATGAATGTCGGATCTAGCTTCGTTGTCAAGCTAGTTCCTAAATTTGCGCCTAGGCGAGTATCATTTCGTCGCCTAGTCTATTTTACGCCTACAACAAGCAAATGGCCTAAAACATGGCCTAAACCCTAAGTGGCAAGTTTCACTTGCCTAGCACCGAGGATGACGATCAACGAGGGTTCATCCCACGGACGCTAATCTACGGGGAAGTCGCTGTTATGGAGAAACAATCATCAAAACAACATTCATCTCATTAGGGTTTCACAAAAACACAACGGGGTATGAAAACATTAAGAGATCGATTATTACCGTATCGAAAACGGAAGATTGGTGCCGAGCAACCACGGCAACGGAAGAACGATCCGGCTCAAATCTGGAAATGAGGGAAAAATCTGGAGAAATAGCTTTGGATGTGGATTTTGGGGGTTTGATAAGATTTTGAGGAAGATGAGAGGTAGAATGTGTTAAGTGAGGGTTTGGATGATGGATTTTGGGCTTGGGATGAAGGAATAAGGGTTTGAGGTAGTATGTGGCTCAATGGGGGAGAAATTAGGTTTAGAGTTGAAGAAGAAGAAGAAGAAAACGTTTGGAGGGGTATTTATAGAGTTTGGTGGCGGCTAGGGCAAAACTAGGGTTTCTTGTACTGTTTAGTCGGTCAAAGAGCAACCACTGACCGACTAGTTTGGGAACTAGTCGGTCGGTTGACCAACGCAGACCGACTAAGTGTAAACAGTAACCCTTGACGAAAACCCGAACTAAGAGTTAGTCGGTCAAAGAACAACTACTGACCGACTAGTTTGACATCTTGTCGGTCGATGAACGTTCTTAGACCGACTAAAAGTGAACAGTACTCGACTGTACAGAAGAACTAAGAATTAGTCGGTCTGAGTACAAAACGTAACCGACTAGTTTAACAACTAGTCGGTCGAAAGATGAACTTAGACCGACTAATAATGAACAGTAACTGGTACCAAAAAATAGTTAATGAGTTAGTCGGTTAAAGAAACATTGCTGACCGACTAGTTTGCAACCTAGTCGGTCAACCAACGTTCTTAGACCGACTAACGATAAACAGTAACTCCTGAGAAATTTAAAAAGCCAACTAGTCGGTTCAAGAAGGTTTTTCGACCGACTGGATCACATCTAGTCGGTCGGTGCCCCTTCTTACACCGGCTAATGTGCACCGAAAGTTCTGAAATGGAGCGCGAAGCTCCGGGATCGATTCCTAAGACTCCTAGGCTTGATCTAACAATAAGATATGACCGATATGAAGTCCGTCACGAATGACTTACTCCAAAATCGACGATTCTAAGGAAGAAGCTAAGAAAACACGACGAAACGATCGAAAATGAAAGCTACGGAAACGAAAATCACACATGAGGAGAAAATCCACCAAAACATCTATATATAATATAATAAATCCAGATACATGAAAACCAGTCGTTACATCCTCCCCAACTTAAGAAAAATTCCGTCCTCGGAATTTCCCAACACTCACGTGTCCGGGAACAAAAGTGGGAAACGCTCTCGCATCTCATCCTCATTCTCCCAAGTAGACTCTCCAGGCGAGCCGTGTCGCCACATCACCCTCACAAGGTTGACAACCTTGTTCCGAAGTGACTTCTGACGCCTGTCCAGAATCTGCACTGGCTGCTGGTCATACGTCATATCGGGGCGAACGGTAATCTCCGAAAAATCCACAGCATGAGATGGATCGCTAATGTATCGACGAAGCTGCGACACAAGGAAAACATTGTGAACTGCCTCCAAAGATGGCGGCAAGGCTAAGCGGTAGGCTACCTCACCAACCCTTTCCAGAATGTCAAACGGTCCAATGTATCGCGGGCTCAACTTCCCTCGCTTCCCAAAGCGAATCACACCACGATTCGGGGAAATCCTCAGAAACACATGATCTCCCGGCTTAAACTCCAAAGGACGCCGTTTAGCATCCACCCAATGCTTAAAACGGTCCTGAGCAATCCTCAACCTCTCCCGAATATTCCTGACAATATACACGGCTTCCACAATCATCTCAGGTCCCAACAACTCCCGATCACCAACGTCATCCCAACTCAATGGCGATCAACATTTCCTCCCATAAAGAGCGGTGAAAGGTGCCATGCCAATACTCGCCTAGAAGCTGTTGTTGTAGGAAAACTCTACCAGATGTAGATGGTCCTCTCACGAACCCTTGAAATCCAACATGCACGCCCTCAGCATGTCTTCCAAAATCTGAATCGTCCTCTCGGACTGGCCATCCGTCTGCAGATGGCACGCCGTGCTGAAACTCAGACGCGTACCCAAACTCTTTTGTAAACTCTGCCAGAACTGAGATGTGAACCTCGTGTCTCTGTCCGACACGATACTCACGGGGACTTCGTGAAGTCGTACGATCTCCTGCACGATTCACGTTACATCACTATCCAAACTAGGAAAAGGAAACAAAAACGGAGAGTAAATGAATTTACCTCCATATATCTCCTCGCTAGCGCCTCAGTGGACTGTCCCACTTGAAATGGAATAAAGTGCGCGGATTTGGTCAATCGATCTACGATCACCCAAATCGCGTCATTCTTCTTCGGACTCCGAGATAGTCCAGTCACGAAATCTATAGTGATGTGTTGTCATTTCCACTTCGGGATCGGAAGCGGTTGCAGCAACCCTGCCGTACGCTGATGCTCCGCCTTCACTTGCTAGAAAACCAAACACTTGGCTACACTCCGAGCCACACTCCTCTTCATGCCATGCCACCAATAGTTCAGACGAAGATCCTGGTACATCTTGGTGCCACCAGGATGCACAGAATACAGCAAACTATGTGCCTCCACCATCAACTCCTCTCTAATATCCCCAGCTGGCACACACAACCTGGCTCCAAACCTCAGCGAGCCATCCTCATGAATCAAAAAGTCAGTCCGCAGACCGGCTTCCACCTGCTCCCGAATCTTCACCAGCTTTGGATCCTCAGCCTGGCCAGCCTTGATCCGATCCACGATCGTCGACTGTATCTGCATACACATCAACGAAGAAGCCTCCCCAGGAAGAACAATCTCCACACCAGACTCGTAAAAATCCTGCTGCAATCTCCACTGCGAGGTCAAAATCATCACCGCCGGAAGCCTACTCAGCGCATCAGGAACCACATTCACCTTGCCAGTGTGATACTGCAAATCAATCTCATAATCCGCCATGAGCTCCAACCATCGACGCTGTCGCATGTTGAGCTCCTTCTGAGTAAAAATATACTTCAAGCTTTTGTGATCGGTGAAAATTTTCACTTTCTCACTCAGCAGGAAGTGCCTCCCAATCTTAAGAGCAAACACAATGGCAGCCAACTCCAAATCATGTGTCGGGTAATTCTTCTCATGAACCTTGAGCTGACGAGAAGCATAAGCCACTACATGCCCGTGCTGATGCAACACACAACCGAGACCCTTGGCAGAAGCATCGCAAAAGATCTCAAATCCACCGCTGCGATCAGGCACAACAAGAATAGGGGCAGTCGTCAACCTCTCCCTCAGAACGCCAAAGGCATTCTCACAATCACCCGACCAAACAAAAGGTACATCCTTCCGCATCAATCTGGTCATCGGCTCAGCAATACGGGAAAAGTCCTTAATGAAACGCCGATAATAACCAGCAAGTCCAAGGAAACTCCGAATCTCAGACGCAGACGACGGAACATGCCACTCTTTGATGGCCCTGATCTTCTCGGGATCCACTGAAATACCATCTCCAGTCACCACATGTCTGAGAAAAGCAACTCTATCCAACCAAAACTCACACTTCAAAAACTTAGCATACAACCGATGCTTCCTCAAAATCTCCAATACCGTCCTCAAGTGCGAGGCATGCTCCTCCTCCGACTTCGAATAGATCAGAATGTCGTCAATAAAGATAACGAAAAACTTATCCAAAAAGTCGTAGAAGATCAGGTTCATCAGATTCATGAAAACTGCGGGTGCATTGGTTACACCGAAAGGCATAACCACAAACGCATAGTGTCCATACTTCGTCCTGAACGCTGTCTTCGGAAGATCTCCCTTCTTCACCTTCAACTGATGGTAACCACTCCTCAAATCCAATTTAGAAAACACCCTCGAACCTCCAAGCTGATCAAAAATATCATCGATGCGAGGCAACGGGTATTTATTCTTGATGGTCACCGCATTCAACTCCCGATAGTCCACGCACATGCGACTCGAACCATCCTTCTTCTTCACCAGCAGCACCGGTGCCCCCCACGGTGACACACTAGGATTAATATAACCCTTCTGCAAAAGCTCATCCAGCTGCTTCCGCAATTCCTCCAGCTCAGCGGGTGCCATACGATAAGGCGCCTTCGAAATCGGCTGCGCTCCCGGAACAAGATCCATAGAAAATTCTAGAGCTCGATCAGGTGGCAAACCAGACATCTCCTCAGGGAAGACGTCATCAAAATCCCGCACCACCGCTGGCCTCTCCAACTCCATCTGCATAGCCACAACCTCCACCGGCCTGGCCCGAAACCTGACAGGACCAAGCGAGCTGCTACCATGGCTGAACTCAAATATTGTATGTCCGGGAATCTCGAACACCACCTTCTTCCTCCGACAGTCGATCGTAGCATAAAAGCTCGCAAGCCAATCCATCCCAAGAACTGCATCATAGTTGATGATGTCGTGGACAATGAAATCAGCATAAAGCTCATGTCCACAGACCACCAACGAGCAAGAATTGCAACCAAGATGCACCGAGACCACGCCATTCCCTGTAACGATATTCCAACTCTTGGGAAGAGGGGACGTCGACAACGAATGCTTCTCCACGAAGCTCCGAGAAATAATCCACATCGATGCACCAGAGTCAAAGAGGACTCGTGCAAGAAATGTGCACACCAAAACCACACCTAACAAGCAATTAACAATCAAACCCTAGTCTAGCAAACAATCATGTTCAGGCAAACAACACAGTCTAACAATCAAAACCAGCTAGGAAAGTAACAGCTAGATTGAGGATTACCTGTGATAATCTCATCCACAGCCTCGCTCTCCACAGCGGTCATCAGAAAAGCCTGCCTCCTCAGCGGAATAGCCTGCTGAAAAGCCTGTCTCTGTGGAACAAGAACTGCTCCACGTCCAGCAGGAACAGACGCTCGCTGCTGCAACGGCTGTACTGTAACAGGTGCCCTCCGCAGCTGATTCGCATGCCGACAATCCTTCGCGACATGGGAAGCATCACCAAAAACCAAACACTGGCCCAGAAACTTCCTACACTGATCCGTGATGTGGCCAGGCTTGCCGCAGAAATGGCAAGTCTTCTGAATAGGCCCTCCTGGCCTCTTGAACTGAGCTGGCTGATTAGGCTTGAAACCAGGCCTAACCACCGCCCTGGCCTGCTCCATAGGCCTCTTCCCAGCACCAAAAACATGTCCTCTCCTCTGACTCAGGTTCAGCTCCTGCCTCCTCGCAGCGACCAGAACCTTCTGATAAGAGTCCAGATCAGAGGAAGACACAAAACTCTGGAGCTCCAAAGCAAGTCCCTGCAGGAACCTCTGAGCCCTCTCATCAGCATCCTGCATCATCTTCGGTGCGAATCGACTCAACCTAGTGAACTCTTGGTGGTACAGGTCCACCGTCAAGCTCCCTTGCTTCAGATCAATAAAGCGCTGCAGCATCTCCTTCCTAGCAGCCTTCGGAAAGAACTCCTCATCAAACCTGGACGTAAAGGTAGTCCAAGCTATCGGCTCCAGCAACATCTTCTCTTCCGCATCCCACCAGTTTCGAGCATTATCCTTGAGTTGCCTCTTTGCCAAATCAACCCATCCAGCCGGGGTGATCTTGGCCATCTTCAAGTTATCCTCAATGGTCCGAATCCACTCATCGGCAGCCAGAGGACCCTCAGACCCATCAAAATATGCGGGACCCAGCTCCCGAAATTGCTTCGCCCCCGGCTCGGAGCGAGGGGCATCCGGAAGTGCTCGGCCAGCTCGAGCAAGTGGAGCATTCTGGACTTGTAGGAGCACACCCTGCTGCACCTGCATCATCTGAAGCATCATCCGCATCATCTCTCCATTGGTGGGTTCCCGCTCAGGCTCCTCATCATGAGGGGGCGCACCACTACCTCCACCACGGGTGAATCGCCTTCCTGCCATCTAATGACACAGAAAACGAAGCATATTAGACTCAAAGCGTATGACTCGGACGTCGAACTTAGTTTATTGGACACTCTAATATTATTATCGTTATTCCGATAATCGCAGTTACAGAGGAGACCTGCATGGGCCACCAACAAAACCTGTCACGCCCCGCTTCCCTGAAATGAAGGCGAGACGTGAAAAGGTCCGCACGAGAGTGGAGCTTTGAAGCCCCAAACCTGATAAGCGTCAATTAAACATAAGCAGGTCCATATAACCATAAACGGAACAACAATAATAACACAAGGAGAGACAGAAATAAAATCTCATATCTCATAATTTGTCCAACATGAAAATTAAGTTCAACATCCAGAAAAGCCACCAGGCTAAAAGAAAGAGTCTAAGGCCCAGAACAAGGCCAACAAAAGCAACAACGTAACAAAGTATAGGTGCTACGCACCGACAAAAAAATAGCAGTCTAAACAAAAGGGAAAGCTCAACGAAGACACTAGGACTGGTCCCCAGTGTACACGTACTCCTCGCCAAACACAGGCTCGGGCTCGGCGTCAGTAGATCCATGTCTTTTGTCTGTATTGCATGCTAGATATATGATTTATAAAGCTTGAAATTGCCATTAGCATGTATTTTCATTACTCAGAGCATCGTGATATACAATTTAGGCCTGAGATCTGACAGAACATCCTTAGCACCCTCCGCTCACTTCCATTCTCTTCTCTTCTTATTTTTATTCCTTATTTCTTTTTGTTTTTCCTCCCGGCGTACCTAGTATTCGTCTTCCTCGAGGACGAGTAAGAGGTAAGCTTGGGGGATTTTGATGTGTCCATATTTTACACCTTTTTCATATCATCACGATATTGCATTCCATGCCATTTTCGCATCCAACCCCCATATTTTCCTACTATATCACATTTCTGATGTTATATTCGAGTTTCGTAGTATTTTATTAGTTTTCAGGGATTTTGGAGCGATCTGGGACCCGACATGGGTATGGACACATCCGACATGCCCGTGAGCACATTGGTGAAGCCCTACAAGAGTTCACCATGTTTTGGGATCCTCGGGAGGAGTGGAGGAGAGAACAGGAGGAGAGGGAAGCTTCAGCTTCAGCAGCCTCAGGAGATAATTTCCCAGGCTGCTCGGTCGAGCAGCACAGATGCTCGGACCGAGCAGATGCAAGTGAAAAGAGGAAGTAGATACGTGATCGCTCTGGAATGTAACCCGAAGAACGGTTGTAGTTTTACCGCAAGCACACGGTGTAGCGGTGAGCGGGTTATCGAACACAGGGAGGACGAATGAAAGTGCTTGCTCCAATCAACCTGGCTATTAAGAACAGAAAAGAGAGAATTTGCCTTTGGCGATCCTGTCACAATCGTCAGACAAAGTACGAAGATATCAAATCAAATAAAGACGCCTAGGGAATGGGGAATTCCCGCTACTCACCGTATCTCGTCAATGTGATTCATTGGTATCAAAATTGCTAGAATAAAATTTTGGATGAACTAGTTGCAACTGAATGTAATACCTAGCTCACGCTCTCTCGCTATTGCCGGTCTATAGCTATCCTAGGTTCGGGTCCAATCTCATGTAAACCCTAGCCTAGGCAAGCTAGCATTAGGAACGACATCATCGTTCAATCGCGCCCCGAGCCCACTCTCGTGCAAACTCGGGCCACGACCTAGGTTGGGATAGTTCCTACCCGTCCAATCTCTTGCAAACGGGTATCGGCACGGAATTGCAACCGGAAACCCTAGTATCGGTCCAATCTCTTGCAAACCGATACTACGGAAATTCGATTCCAACCCAATTCGGATTTCTAGGGTTTCCTATCGAGTTGGGATCCAATCTCTTGCAAATCCCAATCGGTATGAATACCTAGCTATCCGTAGTAAATCGATCCCAATCTAACCCTAATAGCAATTCTAGCAATATTTCCACCAATTCATCACAACTCTGAAATTGGGCTCGTAGGGTTCATCCCCACGCCCCAAGACGTAGAGACTACTCACAATTCATAGCACAAATACAAAAATAATCAATGGAATTAACAAGAGAATTCATCACAATATTGAGATAAGCAATAAAAATAGTATTTTTAGAGGAGAGAGAGGCAAACCAATAGAGTTCTTCCAATAATCCAACAAAAATCAACTTTTGTCCCTCTCCAATCACAAGAATAAAAGCTAAAAAGTAATCTAAAAGCTGCAAAAATTAAAGAGAAAAATCTCTCTAACCTAGGGTAAAAACAGGAGTTAAATACCCCCCAAAATCGTCCAAAAAACTGTGACCAAAATGCCCCTGCGCAGCCTGAAATCCGCAATTTTCGCTACAGGCAGCGCGTCGCACTCGGCCGAGTGACAAAAGTCGCTCGGCCGAGTGACAAACCCTAAGAATTTCCAGTAAGTCTGGGTCTTCGGGGGTCTTCACTTCGGGAGCGGCTCGGCCGAGTGAGTTGTCGTCACTCGGCCGATGGCTTCAATGTACTCGGTCGGTCAGCATTTTCCACTCGGCCGAGTGGGTCTTCTGAAGCTCAGGCAGACGAAAAACAGTAAGTTGGCGATTTTTGAATGGCTTCGTCTGGGTGCCACTCGGGCGGACGGGGTATCGTCACTCGGCTGATGTGGCTTCCGTCGCTCGGTCGAATGCACATATAAAGCGTGTCCGATCTGGTCGGTCGAGCGGTGTCTCGTTGGTCGGCCGAGTGACTCCTTCACTCGGCCGAGTGGGACACCAAAAATGCCCAAACAACTTGTTTTGGCCTCCTCGTCGCTCCTGCGACGTTCTTTCTTCTTCCGCTCCTCTCCAATGGCAAAATACCCCTCGGGGAGGTCATCGGTGACACTCTGGAGTAGGCGTATCTCGAGATCACTCCAAATCGCTCCAAATCCCCTGAAATACGACAAAAACAAGAAATCGTGAAAAGCATCGCAATATCGTCGATATATTATAAAAACATGATTTGAGCGATCTAAATGGCATGCAAACATGCGGAAAAAGTGTAAAATAAGGAGTGATCAAAATCCCCCAAGCTTACCTCTTACTCGTCCTCGAGGAAGATAAGTAAAAGGCGAACCCGGTGGATTCGGAAAACGAAAACGGCGAAAAACGAAAAAATGAAAAACGAAGAAAAACGAAAAACGAAATAAAAACAAAGGAGAAAGAAAGAAGCGAAGAGGGAAGCTGCTAGATCATTTTCTCAGGATGTGGGTTTTGCTTACTCATATAGCATGCACCGAATGAAAAACACATGTCAAAGAATTTTATTTCGATATCATAGTATAATAGTGCAAATAGAAATAGAAAACCCACGAACAACGATATAATCATGAAAAACGGAATAATTTTAGAATTAACATCGTCTGAATCATTTAAAGCGGTATACAAATCGCAGATCACACACTTTTCAATTGAATGCTTTCTATGAGGAGTATAAGAGTATCACGCAATAGAATAGAAAGAATAGATAAGCATGGATTTCATGAAATGAGTGCTAGGCATAGATTTCTGGACTTCGTAAAGCTAAAAATAATCTCACCGAGTATAGAATATTACTTAGCCTAGGTTGTCGTGCAACGTCAAGTAGTCAGTCTCTCACACATCATTGGATTCCCTCCCCCAAGCTTATCTATAAGCGTGGTGGCATAAAAAATATTTACATCCCCATTTTTATAAAGCTCCAAAAGTAATGAAAATAAATACAAAAAGAGAGAAGAAAGAGAGAACATGAGATGGGATCTTTTATTGAGGTCCTTTCCTCTTTTCTTTTTCTTTTTCTTTTTCTCCCCTTTTTGTTTTCTTTTTTTTTCAAAAAGCATATATACGCAATGATCCCAACTCAAAGAGAAGTAAGAACATACAAGAATTTTTTTCTTTTTCTTTCTTTGGTTTTGGAAAATTTGGAGCTAAGAATTAATAGCGGGGGAAATGCCATATAATAGAATCGCAAAGGGGAGATTCACCAATGATTTTAAAATAGAGAAATGATGTTCAAGATATGTGGAGAAAGAAATAAATATGTCTCTCAGTTCACTCTATAAGGCGTGCATGACAACTTCAGCAGGGTAATCTAATCTACTTAGTTTCGATCACAAAAAAGCTAAACTAATCCAGGTTTATCATAGCTAACATCATTCAATCATCCTGAAGTGAAATGTACAAATCATGCATATAGAAGTGATATGGGAAAAGAAAACGGTACTCCAGATATAAGCATTCAATGCGTGAATCTTGGTGTGTTTTCTGTGATAGCATACATAAGAATATTCAGACTCAGCTAATAATAAAATTTCATCCATTTTCATGTGGAAAAAGTGTGGGTTACTATCTCTAAATGCAAGGCAAATCACTGCATTCGATATCAGAAATAAAGTCTAAGACATGACAAATATAGCATGCATATAGAGTAAGCTAACTCCACGTAATCATCATCATAGAAAAGTCATCTCTAGCATGAGATGAAAAAAGAAATAAGGATAAAGGGGAAAATAAAGCTGTTTACAATGCAGCACACAGAAAAATAAGAAAAACGTGATGCATGGTAAAATAAAAGAAAAAAATGATGAAAATCAGTGCAAAAGCGGAAAATGGCGTGAAAAAACTAAAAATAAAGGTGGTAAATCGAAAAAGAACGTGAGAACTCACTCCCCCAAGCTAAATGGCACAGTGTCCTCAATGTGCAAAGTGTGGCACACCGAGAGACAAGTAATGTGAGGGGTAAGTGAGGATGCATGCATGAGGAAAAATAATAGAAAATAAAAGAAACGTAAAATATGATGCGAACATGATGCATGCAAATACAGGAGTGATACAGATATAAAGGTGTGACACCAAAAACTCTCCCTCTCTCCCAAAAAAGATATATGAAGATATATATAGAAAATGTGTACCCAAAAACAGTGAGGGGAGGGGGTGGGCAAAAATGAATCAGGACCCAGCAGAGATGGGCAGCACAACGGCAAAAAGAATCGATGGCATTAAGGGTGCCTAAGAAGGTGGGGCTGCACCGTCTCCATCCTGAGGCGGAGGTGGTGGTGGTGGTGGTGGGACAGGCTGCTAAGCGGGAGTGGGAGTGGGTGTGGGTGTGGAAGTGGAAGCAGGCTGGGTATGGGTAGGAGTGGGGGTGGTGACCTGCTCGGTGGGTGGGGGTACACGGGGGAGTCGCTCCAGGACCTGGGTAAGGCAGTAGTGAATATGCGGGTGCAGGTCGAAGCGGCCAGCCATCGCTGTGACGGTGGCGGACAGGGTCCTAAGGTCGCCTCTGAGGCCACTCACCACCCCCTCGAGAGCACGAATGCTCTGAAGTATAGTGTCGGGGGGAGGTGGTGCAGAGGGACGCACCGGTCTGTGCTGTGTAGGGCGGGGCTGGCGTACTCTGGTGGCGTAGGTGACGGGCTCAGCACTCGTGCGACAGTGGCGGACAGACGCCATGACACTCTCAGAGAATACAGCAGCGGTGGAGACAGAGGCGGAGACTATGGTCTCTACGGCGGTGGCAAAAGAGGGCTCTCCGCACTCAACTATAGTCGGCGGGCGCTCGGGTGGGGCAGAGGAAACGGGCTCGACAGACAGAGGGCCAATGGTGGTGGTGGCAGGCGTGGAAGCAGTGGAAGTGGGCTCAGCGAGGGTACTCCCGACACCGACAGCAGTCTGGACAGAGGTGTCGGGAGCAGCAGAAATATCAGGGATAGGCTGAGGGGCCACGGGGTCAACAGTGGCAGCAGGCTCAGCAGGTGCGACAGGGTCTGTGGGGGCAGCGTGGGCAGCGTGGGCCTGCTCGGCCTCCTCGGCCTCGAGCACGTATGCGGCAGGGATCAGAAGATCCATCGCCGGGAGCCAGTCCACCTGGGCCGGTGCAATCTGAGTCCGAGCTGGGCTCAGGAGAATCATGTAATCGGCACCGTAGGGGCCGTGCAGCCAGACCCAGTGTCGCTCACCGTACGGACGCATCATCTTCATCCGGGCCATAACATCAATGGACAGTGAAGTGGGGCCCGGTGCTCGTCGCAAGTCATCTGGAAAGTCTTCGCCGGTCATAAGGGCGAGCAAGGTGATCAGGCCGCCGCAGCATATCGGTGGCGAGCGCCCACCGATACGATGATGCGGTCCAAAAACCAAGCCGCGACATCAATCACGACGGCGGGGACCAACTCATCGCCCTCCCTAGATAGAGCTCTGGGTCGTGTCATCGCGTAGAGCATATAGAGCTCCGGCGTGGACATCGTACCCAGCTCATATCTCGCCAAAAAGGTCGTCGCCATAAGGCGCTGAGCTATACGGAGGCAGGGATGGACAATGGCCGAGGCCTTGGCCCTACTAGGGTCAAAGGCAGCGTGAAGACCCGTAATCCGGGCCCAGAAGGCGCCGGCATCGAAGGAAGGTGGGGGGATATGGGTGGGGGCGTAACCACGGTCGGCCCCGGGGACATCGGGCCACGAGAAGAAAGCTCTCATCATACCGAGAGTGACCTGGCACTCTTGGTCCATGAACCGAAACGAGCATCCCTCGTCGGTCCGGGCGATCGAACTAAGAACATCAAGTGTTGGACGGATAAACATGTCCGCCGACACCTGGAAGAAATCTCGCCAGCCCACGTTGTCGTACAACGTGAGCATCCCCTCGAGTACCCCCAGGCGTCCTAGGTCTGCAAGGTGTGCGAACCTGGAGGGTACGATCGAGTGCTGGGAGATACGCTCGAAAGCGACACGGTGTGCGTCGTTCCGGAACGTGATCCCCAGCGGCCCGATAAGTGGAGCCGGAGGTGGTGGCTGTGGAGCGGCAGGGAGTGGTTGTGCGGGCTCTGCAGGCTGTGCGGGGTGTGTGGGGCCTGCAGGCTGTGCTGGGTGGACGGGGTGTGGTGGAGAAGGCGGAGGAGAGTCCTCCACCTCGTGGGAGGGGCCGGCATCATCCGACCGCTTCCGCTTGGCGGAAGCTCTCCTCGACCGCGGCCGTGTCCGGGGCGGCATATGGGCCCCGAGCGCTCACCAAAACCAATAAAAATGCGGCGTGCGTAAAATAAAGGAAAGAATATACCACGACACGCCGCGAGTGCAAAGCTATGGAAGCGTGCGAAGACGACACCTCCACGTAGCCCAAATCAGTCCCTGGAAGCTCCCCTAGGCTCCCCTAAGCTCCCAAATATAACCTGCGCATGAAAAGGAGATATCAGCAAGTAATATTCCAAATGTATGGGGCATTAGGGGTATAATAGATAGAAATTGAAATTAATTTGGGTTTGGGGTTCGTTAGATACATGGATCCTCGAAAAATACACAAAAGAGGAGAGAATAGGCTAAAAATGGGGTTACCGGAGTCAGCCGGAGCAGCGGCCGCCGGCAGCGACTCGGGCGAGGTGCGGCGGTGGCTCGGCCGGCGAATGGTGGCCGAGCGACGGCGGCGGACGGGCGATCGGGCGAGCAAAGGGGGATTCGGGCGCTGGGAATGCGAAGGGTCGGGTTGTTGCGATTTGGTTCGTTTCGAAAAACGAGCCCGACCCTCGCCCCTATTTATAGTAAAAGTTACGACTCGGCCGAGTGACTAGGTCGCTCGGCCGAGTGAACTCAACAGAAAATTCCTCCCCGCTTACGCTTCGACCGAGTGGCCTTGCCACCCTCAGTCGAGTGGAGTAAGTCCATTCGGCCGAGTGGCTCAAGCTACTCGGCAAGACTCGCCCTAGGAGCGTATCAGTTTTACTCGGCCGAGTGAATTTATATACTCGGCCGAGTAGCAGTTATACTGAAATCAGGAAAATAAACAGAGAGTTGGGTACAGCAGACTTCCCTCGTTCGTGAGCGGCTTGGCCGGACGAACTTGTGTGCTCGGCCGAGTGACTAGTATGCTCGGCCGAGTGAGCCTTGTTTTCTGCTGTTTGTCTTCGTTTGGGCTCTAAACTCTGTTTTTCTTCCTCCTGTCGATTTCATCTTCCTCCTAAGCATCGAGCGCCTTCCTGGGGCGCTCCTCGTCGCCTTATTCATCCTCCTAATGATGGGTACCTCGTTCTCCTCTCCTGTCAAGAAAAATAGGACCCGTTATCACAAAATTTTTGGGCGAACGACTCAAAACACTAAAAATTTCTAAAACAAACATAAACGAAAAGTGAAAATAAAGCAATAACCGTCGGGTTGCCTCCTGACAAGCGCTTGTTTAAGGTCGTGAGCTCGACCCCCTATGATTTTCAATTAATGCGGGATGTTTGGTGCATATGAGATGCACCCGTCAAATTTTCCGGGGAGAACGCTTGGATTCAGAAGTTGCGGCGGCGTGTTCTCCCTCGGTGGTCTCTCGTCTCGAATAGTGTTGGGGGTGGCTCTCCCAAGCTAGCGTTTGCTCCGGTCCTCGGCTTCACCGGTGACGCCGATTTCCGTGCCGGCGGGGCTTTCTTCGGAGACTTTAATTTCGAGAGCTTGCAGAGCTCTCGAATTCTTGCGACATCAGCGTCGCCTTCATCAATTTCAGCGGAGAAGTCGGGGGAATCATTTATCTTCTCATCTTGGTCCAAATCCGGCTCTTCCTCGAAATCCTCCTTGAATAGAGCGCCAATCGAATGGGGGATTGCCTCCTCAATTATCTCGTCAAGGAGGTCCATATAGTCCAGCTCCTCGTGGTAAGGCATGTGTTTCATTGCCTTAGGAATATGAAGCTCCACCTCGATGTTGCCGACGTTCAATGTTAGGGTACCTTCTCGCACGTCGACAATGACTCCGGCGGTGGCGAGGAACGGGCGTCCAAGTATCAATGACGTATCTCCCTCCTCCTTAACGTCCATGATCACGAAGTCACATGGCAAACATATGCCCCCCGGGACTTGTAGCGGGATGTCCTCTGCGATCCCTACCGGCCTTGTGATCCGTCCATCGGCTAGTTGTATCCGCATGTCGGTGGGCTTCAATTTCATCCCGGTGTTTAGCCTTAGGAACATGGAGAGAGGCATGAGGCTAACACTAGCCCCTAAATCCACCAACGCCTTTTGTAGAGGGACGCCGCCCAAGGTGAAAGGAATTCGAAAACTCCCCTGGTCTTTGAATTTAGCCGGCTCCTTCTCTCTCTTGGTGAACCAAGAGCCCTCCTCAGTGAGCATAATTTTCTCCTTCCTCTTTCTCCCCGAAATCAAATCCTTTAAAAATTTAGCATATGTGGGGATTTCCACGATGGCGTCGAGGAAGGGAATGTTGAGGCTAACCCCTCTCAGATACTCGAGAAACTTTGGTAGCCTTTTCTCCATTTTTCCTCTAGCAAGCCTCTGGGGGAATGGGACCGGTGGCATAAAGCGCCTCTCTTCAATCAATTGCTCCGCCCTAGATTTCTCCCTTTCTTGCGGCTCTTTCTCCCTCTCAACTTCAACTACCGGCTCAATTGGCTCTACATTCTCCTCCACGGCCTCCTCGGTAGGAATCATGGCGGGGGTGGTATCCTTCCCGCCTCTAGTTGTAACGGTAACCACGGCATTGATGTGGCCGGTGTTGCCCCGTGGGTTTTGCTCGGGTTGAGCCGGCAATTGTTGAGTATTTCGATTGAGCAACGCCAATTGCTCCGAGATTTGAGCTACAACGGTTATAAGGGAGTCTTGGCCCGCCTTCAAGGAAGCATTGACTTTCTTTTGCTCGACCATAAACTCCTCCACTCTGGCTTCGAAGTCGGATCGTTGTTGAGCTTGTGGAGGGTTTTGATTTCTCCACCCTTGATTGTAACCGGGCGGCCTATAGGGTGGAACTTGTTGCTTCGGTTGGAAATTTTGTTGTGGAGGCCCCCTCGGCGGATAGTGTTGTTGCTGGGGTGGTGGTGGTGGTCGAGCTTGTTGAGGTGGTTGTTGCGGCGGGTTCAAAGCTCCTTCATTGTTGGCATAAGAGAAACCGGGATGATTTCTAGTGGCCGGATTGGCCCAATATCCTTGGTTACCCGCGACATATTGAACTTGCTCCAAGGATCCCTCTCCTTGCTCTCCTCCCAAATACATAGCTTGAGATTGGTCTTGCCAATCACACATTTGATTCGTTGGTGCGGATGTGGAAGGGGTTTCTTGGGGCTCCGTGATAAACTTCTTCAGTCTCTCCACCACCTTGTGGAGAGAATCAAACTTGCTTGTCAGCTCCGCTACGGCCTTCGCCTCATAGATACTAGTTGGCTTCAAGGAGGACGTAGAGTGTCCCCGCTCATCGCCCCATTGTTGATTGTTTGAGGCCATCTCCTCAATTAGGGCCGTAGCTTCTTCGGGAGTCTTTGATAAGATGGCACCATTCGCCGCGGCATCGATAATTTGCTTGGTCCCCGGTTGGAAACCATTGTAGAAGCTATGAACTAGCTCCCAATCTTCAATGCTATGGTGCGGGCACTGATGCTGCAGGTCTTTGAAACGCTCCCAAGCCTCATAGAGCGTCTCTTGGGGTCCTTGCTTGAAGGACATAAGAGCGCTGCGAATCTTTACCGTCTTGGAGGGCGGATAGAACTTGTCAATGAATGCACTCGCCAACTCGTCCTATGTGGTAAAGACTCCCTCAGCCTGCATCCTCAACCAATAAAGTGCCTTGTCCTTTAATGTGAAGGGGAAGAGGCGCAGTCTGATGGCATCGATGGAGACCCCCGTCATCTGAAATGTGGCGCACTTCGACAAGAATAGCTGGATGTGGTAGTGGGGATTTTCATGGGCATTCCCATGAAATGGATCCTGCTGCATCAGAACCACTAGTCCAGTCTTCAGCTCAAAGTTCTTGTCAGCCGCCAACTCCAGCATGGCAATGGATGAGGTCGTAGAAGAGGTCTTAGGCCGGAGCCTATCTCGAATAGAAATAATCCTCGCCATTCTTGCCGCTAATTGTTTCGCAGTTTCCGCGTTGGTCATAAACCTTCCTTCCAGATCTTGTCTTCTCTCCGCTCTGATTCTCCGCGCAGTACGCTCAATCTCGGGATCAAATAATATAGCTTCAGGGTCCGCCGTTGATCTCGTGTTCATGCACGGGAAAACAAAGTTTCAAAGAAGTGATTAGCACAATGGAAGGGTTAGATAAAAAATAATGAAATAAAAACGAAAAGAAAGAAATAGCTAGGGTGGTAAGATCAAACGCAATCGCCTCCCCGGCAACGGCGCCAAAAACTTGATCGCTCCGGAATGTAACCCGAAGAACGGTTGTAGTTTTACCGCAAGCGCACGGTGTAGCGGCGAGCGGGTTATCGAACACAGGGAGGACGAATGAAAGTGCTTGTTCCAATCAACCTGGCTATTAAGAACAGAAAAGAGAGAAATTTGCCTTTGGCGATCCTGTCACAATCGTCAGACAAAGTACGAAGATATCAAATCAAATAAAGACGCCTAGGGAATGGGGAATTCCCGCTACTCACCGTATCTCGTCAATGTGATTCATTGGTATCAAAATTGCTAGAATAAAATTTTGGATGAACTAGTTGCAACTGAATGTAATACCTAGCTCACGCTCTCTCGCTGCTGCCGGTCTATAGCTATCCTAGGTTCGGGTCCAATCTCATGTAAACCCTAGCCTAGGCAAGCTAGCATTAGGAACGACATCATCGTTCAATCGCGCCCCGAGCCCACTCTCGTGCAAACTCGGGCCACGACCTAGGTTGGGATAGTTCCTACCCGTCCAATCTCTTGCAAACGGGTATCGGCACGGAATTGCAACCGGAAACCCTAGTATCGGTCCAATCTCTTGCAAACCGATACTACGGAAATTCGATTCCAACCCAATTCGGATTTCTAGGGTTTCCTATCGAGTTGGGATCCAATCTCTTACAAATCCCAATCGGTATGAATACCTAGCTATCCGTAGTAAATCGATCCCAATCTAACCCTAATAGCAATTCTAGCAATATTTCCACCAATTCATCACAAATCTGAAATTGGGCTCGTAGGGTTCATCCCCACGCCCCAAGACGTAGAAAATACTCACAATTCATAGCACAAATACAAAAATAATCAATGGAATTAACAAGAGAATTCATCACAATATTGAGATAAGCAATAAAAATAGTATTTTTAGAGGAGAGAGAGGCAAACCAATAGAGTTCTTCCAATAATCCAACAAAAATCAACTTTTGTCCCTCTCCAATCACAAGAATAAAAGCTAAAAAGTTAATCTAAAAGCTGCAAAAATTAAAGAGAAAAAGCTCTCTAACCTAGGGTAAAAACATGGGTTAAATACCCCCCAAAATCGTCCAAAAACTGTGACCAAAATGCCCCTGCGCAGCCTGAAATCCGCAATTATTGCTATAGGCAGCGCGTCGCACTCGGCCGAGTGACAAAAGTCGCTCGGCCGAGTGACAAACCCTGAGAATTTCCAGTAAGTCTGGGTCTTCGGGGGTCTTCACTTCAGGAGCGGCTCGGCCGAGTGAGTTGTCTCACTCGGCCGATGGCTTCAATGTACTCGGGCAGTCAGCATTTTCCACTCGACCGAGTGGGTCTTCTGAAGTTCAGGCAGACGAAAAACAGTAAGTTGGCGATTTTTGAATGGCTTCATCTGGGTGCCACTCGGGCAGACGGGGTATCGTCACTCGGCCGATGTGGCTTCCGTCGCTCGGCCGAATGCACATATAAAGCGTGTCCGATCTGGTCGGCCGAGCGGTGTCTCGTTGGTCGGCCGAGTGACTCCTTCACTCGGCCGAGTGAGACACCAAAAATACCCAAACAGCTTGTTTTGGCCTCCTCGTCGCTCCTGCGACGTTCTTTCTTCTTCCGCTACTCTCCAATGGCAAAATACCCCTCGGGGAGGTCATCGGTGACACTCTGGAGTAGGCGTATCTCGAGATCACTCCAAATCGCTCCAAATCCCCTGAAATACGACAAAAACAAGAAATCGTGAAAAGCATCGCAATATCGTCGATATATCGTAAAAACATGATTTGAGCGATCTAAATGGCATGCAAACATGCGGAAAAAAGTGTAAAATAAGGAGTGATCAATACGGGGATCGCTCGAACCGAGCACTGCATCTGCTCGTTCGAGCAGCCCTTCATCCCAAAGCTGAAGCAATCAAGCGCACAGCCCGAGCAACTACTGAGCGACCGAGTCAGCCTCTGCTCGGACCGAGCTGAGCTGACTCGACCCGTGCAGGCAGAGTGAGTATTTTGTAGAATTTCGATTTCCTGTCGTGCTAGGTCGAGCAGTACAGCTGCATAGACCGAGCGACCGACCGAGCAACAAGATGCTCGACCGAGTAGCCTACTCGGTCGATGACGCTGAGGCCATTTTTGGAAGGATCTTATAGAGCCGTCTATTGGGCGATTTTGGGGGAGTAAGTCTGGGAGCTGGCGACGTCGATCAGGGGTGATTCATTTTCTAAGTTTTTGAATATTTTTGGAGAGCAAAAAATTAGGAGAATGATTGTGAGTTTTTAGATTAAATTTCTGAATACTATTTGGATCGATTTTATTGGATTATTACTTGGGTGCTCTATCGTTCTTGCGTTTGGGAATCTGGAATTTTCTTCGAATCTATTAACTATTTTCCTTCATCTCTCGCTGTAAGTTTTTGATCTTCATTCTATTAATCCGCTAAGATGTCTTCTTCTCTAAAAATGATGTTTTTCGGCTAATATTGCCATGAGTGAGTAGATCTTTCTAGGGTTGATGTGTTAACCCTAAGATCCTAGGGGGAAGACGTAGATCTCAATATCTATGTTGAATTAGGGATTTAGGGGAGTATTTCGGTCGATCCTACCGAATCCATAGATAACCCGTACTGAGATCATGCCCACGGTCTGTGGAATTGATGTGCTTAAGGGGTATCTTTGGGATTTGAATAGGGAAAACGGTGGATGTAACCAAGGCTCACGACCATGCCCGGCTCGTGCCTTGAGGGGATCCATCGACGAACTATACCGCTACGTTGACGGCTACCGCCATTGTGTCAATGAGAGCTACCGAAATACCTCGCAATTCTAATCCACGAGAGTGGTACGAATTGGGAGATTAATCCCCTAACCTTAATGCAACGTAGGGACTCTATTCCAACGTCGAACCCCGACGATCCTAGCGGTGATCCCTAATGCCCTAGTCCTTTTTATTAGTAAAACAACAACAACACCCCCAATCAACTCTCTCAACCCGATAGCTATCTCACTTTGAGATATAGAAGTGAACTGAGAACCCATATATACTATCACCATCCCAGTAGGATTCAATATCATTTATACTACAACTTGACACCGTCCGCTTGCGGATTGAGCCCGGAATTGAAACCTAGGGGCCATACCACGCGTAGCGATCGTGACGCCGTCGGGTGGAATCTAGGTATAGATTTCAAGTGCGTCACTGACCCCTCCCCTTTACTCCACTTCTGATGTGGGACTAATAAACTTGGAGTAAAAAATTCAAGTTTGTTTGCCGTAAAGAAAGGCCAAATTTCAATGAATTTTAACTCCCTCACCGTAGAGCTTCACATTTGATACAACATATCAAATCTATGAGTGCTGAACGATGAATGCGTAGGAAAAAACGGCGATTCATTCCGAGTTCATTTGACCCTTCAAACGTATGTCCAAAGTTGAGCCCAAAACTGTATTTTCGCAAAAATTAGTAGCCACCAAAAAATCTGCAAGGGTTCGAAACCCTATATGTGTATGACCCACCGCGTGGGCCCCACATGCTGAAAACCGCCCAACCTTGGGGGTGCGTGCCTTGCACGTGCCCCCAAGCGCGTGCAGAGCACATGCCCATGGTGGGCGCTGGCGCCCCCTACGTGGGCCCTGCAAAGCCCGTGCCCATGTGGGCGCCAGCGCCCACACGGGCGCTGTGTGACAAAAATGTCCGGACCTTTGGGCCGGGCTTCAATCCAGCATTTGTTTTTTTTCCTCAAAAAAAATTCTGGGCCTTTTGGCAATATGGTTTTTCTATTTAAAACACTTTTAAAAAGACTTATTGGTCTCGTTTGGACTCCGATTTCGACACGGTTTGAACCTGTGTTTAGACCGGGATGATCCCGTCATCCAGGTAACCATTTCAACGCATTTATAAAATTAAATACACACATAAACAATTTACGACGCATTAAATTTCCATTTGCATCAAATGCAAAAATCTCCACATCTATTATATAAAATCAATTGCATCAAATACAAATGATCTGAGGGCTTACATCCCCCAACATCTCCCACTTGTACTTAGGATCATTTACCCTGAATGCAGGAGCTAACTGCAAACTCTTTGTAGTTTATATCCCTGGAATCAAATGCATATTCTCCCTAATTTCTACCTATTACTTAACGAAGGTCGCACTCTGTGTGAGACCCTATAGCCTGACCCTACTACAGGTGGTGCTCGAAGCCCCAGACGGTAGTAACCACGAGCAGCAGGTGCCGTCCCTGTTTCAGTAGCATACTTATGTGGTTAACTCATTGACATGAGTATTGTCGAGACCACCCTGACTGTGTCCGTGATGAATATCGCAGTTTTAGTCTCTTCATCAAAACTATGCCGTTTAGTTCAAGCCTATGGTACGATCAAACTGTCAACCCCAATAGCTCGAAGCCGGTTAGTCTCTATTGATCTTTAGTCAAATAATGTTGGACATCTTCCAACATACTCTGGCCAGAGTTTTCATTAAAGATCGAACTAACACTACGACACTAACTCCTATTGACCAGGAGAGAGGAATTATATCTTGGTCATTACTCTCCTCGCACGTTTCAAATGTCACCCAACCAAAGACCTTTCAACGGGGCTTACCCGAGGCTAAATCAGTGGTCTAAGTAACAACGTTCACGCATAGGTTCGTACAATGACCTCAAGTCAAAAGACCAACTTGCCTATCATCACTAAGAGTTATCATTGACAGATTGGTCAATCAAAACCATATGATAACTCTTGTTGGGTCATTTAGTAAACTCATTCTCCAATGAACACATGTGTCTCATCTTTGACTTCGCCAAGTTAAACGATCATGAGATCATCGTCACCGCTACACGGTGAAGACTAAGACACAATAGTTTATCCGATGTTTCGATATCCTTTTCTTGAAACATCTACGACCACGAACCCTTTTAGACTTATTCTACTAACAGTCAAGCACTTCTCCATGATCGAGATCCTCATCTCGATACATGTTTGACCTTGCATTAAGTCTTAGGACTTTACCTAAGTTTCTAATGAAGACTATATTAGTATTAACTTAGATAAATACTTACCAAACATCCTACTGTTATTTTGAACAAGATGTCTGTATAGATCCACAGGGATGAATTTGCCTCAAGGGCATACCCATCTCTCAACATCTCTCACTTACACTCGGGCCCATTTATCCCGGCATCCCATACCGCATTTACACATAAGTCTTTCCAGACTTCATGTGGTAGAGCCTTTGTGAGTGGATCTGCTAAAACGTCTACTGTATAGACTTAAGGAGTTTCTATGTTTATCTTAGACCACATATTTGAATCTCATCCAAATAATTCACTCGGTCTCTAGGAATCCATAATTAATTTCTTGACTAGATCTCATCCAGCTCGTCGTACCTTACGAGAATAATCCATAATAAGTTTTACTGGTCATTTAGACGGTTCATAGTCATTTTTGATAAAGTCTCAAACTCTTTGACCACTTTGTTAAACCATATGTTCCGGCTCCTTGATGCCTCGCATACTTTTATTCGCTCCCACTGATCTTGAAAACTCTCTGGCCGATTCATATAAGTTCATTCTTCTAAATCACATTTAGAAAACATACTATACATGAATGCTCCAGTTTTCATGGTTATCATGAGCATTTACATCGAGTTCGTTCCTAGTAGATCTGTACACATCTGCTGACGAGACAGTTTCATCATAATCCGTTTATAAGAGTTAGGATGATAACCGTTCTCAACCAACATAAGTTGTACTTCACTATTTTCTTTCTGCACCAATCTTCTTGACTAGAAGATTCACTTGCAGCCAATAAGAAACACTTTCTTTGGGCACTAGACTAAAGTCCATACTTTATTTACGTGCATGGACCATTTCTGATTGCATCAAGTTATTAATCAGAGTCCCTACTCCGAATTGCATCCTGGAAATTGTCTAGGCCATCATCGACTATGATATCTAACTCGACTCTTCATCTCACGAGACTCGAGTAATCCTTTAACTTCCTAACGATTGATTTAATGAATTTCTCATTGATAAGGTCAGCATAGAATCTTATCAAACCCCAGGCATTACTATCTGGGACTTAACCCAGAGGGAGAATTGTAACATAGAGTCACTTGCTATACATCGCACAATTTCTAACAAAGTATATTTCATGCTCTCTAACGCACCGATGTGTTAAGAGACTTGACCTGAGAGAAAATCACATTTTCTTTTTAATTTACGCAAGATTTATGCAGCTAAGTATTCGACTCTTCGATCTGATCGAAGCAGTTCAAATACTTCTGTCATTTTGTTCTCTAATTTATCAGACTTGTGTTTTATCAAGAACAGTGTCGTAATAAAATTAGAATAACTTATTCTGGCTAATTTAGACTTGGGTCCGGGTACATCTGTATGTATGAGACTATGAGTTCAACAACTCATTCTCACACTGTTTTACACAAGGAGTTTCGGCCATCATACATTTGAGACAAGATTCACAAGTATTTGTAGACTTCATAATACGAGAGGTCAGGCCCCTCTTTATGTGACTCGTGAAGCTTAGTCTCTTTGGTACGGCCTAGTCAATTTTGCCATATAAGTTTTTTTATTATCTTGCGTATTCATGTATTAACATTTAATACATTATCGTTATACGAATTACTTATATAAAAATTTGCTTCAGCAGCAAGGTGACGACATTCGTCAAAAATGTGTTTGAAGTCCTACATGGTCCAAGAAACAACAATTGTTCCTTTTCCAACACGTGGACAATCTATTTCTTTTGTATAACGGTTATCCTGAAACCGTGACATCAAGTATGTCACATTTTCAGTTCCTCCTACTTTTACTTTTACTAATGATAAATAAAACTATCTTTCTCAATTGAATTTCCTTAGTGCCTTCTTCCTTTTCTAAATCTCATTTAGATACTATACGACCCAACAAAATTATTAGCTGTGCAAGCACCTAACGTATCCAAACACTTGAGCTTCACAACCTTGAGTTGACTCAACAAGTTGCTTGACTCAAGATCTGATTTGGATACATGGTCTTGTACCGCTCGTGTACTCATCTTCGAATCAAACAGTTTGATCGAAGTTTCGAACCTTGCGGATCGAAACCATTTTCTATACAACCTTGAGTTGACTCAACAAATTGTATGGAGAAACATGTTTTGAACATCAGTTGTTCGAGCTGCCGCTTATAGGAGCGAGTGACAGGTAGCGTGCATTTATTTTGTTAGACCCAGAGCTTAAGGAAATCATTATCCTTAATCCAGTGATTAAGAAGGTCATTTTAATGTCAACGAGAACATAGTTTAGTCTATCAATTAGAATTTGAGTCTATATTCCATTAACCAACCATTTGGACCAGTTAACTTACTCTCTTAGAATATTATGTTTTTGATTCCATCGGTAAACATAGAACTATCCTTGTTTAACATATGTTTAATTTTAAATATAGATAGAATGGATTTTATCTAACTATATCCTCCCACTATTTTTGCGATCAGTTTAAGCCATAATAATGAACGATTTAATTAAATTAAATTAATGGGAAAGAGATCCAACCACACTGGGCCTCACAACCTTGAGTGTGCTCAACAAAATTGCTTGATTATGCGATTGGTAAATGACTCTTCATCAATTATATCATATATGATTCTCTTATTGGTTTTTACCCCTAGCCACTTATAATCATAAGTGTGCTCATCCAAATCACAATGACTAGTCTAGTCGGACCCTTGTTTTCGTGTCTAGCTTAACTTACACCGGTGCTCGGTGTATTCACGACACGACGGTTTGGGTTAAGTCTAGACTACATCTCATGTATTGAGAAGTTGGTTTCCATAAAGTGTCTAAGACATAGCTTGAGTGTGCTCAACAACTATATCAAAGAACCTATAGTTGACAACCTCTAAAACAAGGAGGGCTATGGCTAATTTTGAAAAAGATTTTTAACGTAATTGACTTAGATATAATCGACGATGTCATCATAATCATAATTCGCATCCTTGCGGTCCAGGAAATTGACTAAGCCGGATCACTTATCCCCAGTCTAGCTAGGGTGATCCAACAAACTTAGCCAAGCACATTCACCGGATCATGGTCCATTGAAGGAAACTTATTATTCATACGTGTCACATACGATTATTAATCGCTTCATTAAAACATAGCTAATCATATCAACTAGTTGAATCCTAAAATTTGAAATTATTAGGATTGGTTAATAATTTTTATTAAGTCATTATCAACTATAATGAATGATTTTTATAGTGCTATCCTAATCGTGTATTAGGCATTTAAAACAATTTTAAATCATAGCGAAGCAATCCAAAATTATCTCATAATTATTAGACAGCTTATAATGGCTAAGCGAAAAAGGTTTTCTTGTGTTATAAAATAAGGAACAAGAATAAACATAGCCATTAAAATTAACAACTTAATCAAATCACATGAAATTAAGTTTTGGCAATATTCAATAATTATCTCATAATTATTTTATGTTTCTAACAAACATAACATGCAACTTTAAAATTTATCACATAAATTTAAAGCATAATTTTAAAACATAAAAATTTTATCTAATAAAATTAATTGCTTCATGTTCAAAAAATTATCGCATAATTTTAATTCAAGAACATTTGTTTTAAAATCATCACATTAAAATTAGCATGCTACTAAAAAGAATTTTATCACATAAAAATAATTTTTAAAGCATCTAATAATAAGTGGTTCCATTTTAACAATTTATCTCATAAAGTTAAAATAAGATTTTATATGTATTTAAAAAAGCATACTAGCATTTATAAATATTGCAGTCCTTAGATCAGAAGTAAACCTTAAGCTCTGATACCAATGATGGGGTTTGAGGGACCCTTAGGGCATAAATCTATGTCTGTCCTACGTCGGACGGACGATAGAGGCAAAAAGAAAAGCAAGCAGCGAAAAACGTTAAACCATTTAACGAACAAGCCCTAAGGATTTCAAAACCCTAGCCAGGATCTCTACTATCTTGAGGTGGGTCTGACCACCCCAAGATAGATCTAAGCTACTGCAATATAATAAATGAAATGCTTAATTAAACTTCATACCCGGAACTTTGCTTACACCGAAAAGTGTACCGAACCGCGTCCCGAGCCGCTCCTCGTCCCGAGCTGAACCGCTTTCTGAGCTGCACCGCGTCCCGAGGCGAGCAACCCCTTTGTCGCTGATTCAACCACGCGTCGAAGAAAGTTTCACCTTGAGTGGATCCTTCGCCAAGACTCCGGATCGAATCCGAGCCCATTCGTGGCTTTGCTAGAGCCCTTCAGGAGCAAGGGAGAAATATATGGAGAAGAGAATATTTACTTTAAGCTTAGATCTGAGCGTGCTCCAAACTTTTTGGGAGCCGCTCAAATCTAGAGCTTGGGATGAGTTATGAGGAGGGGGCAGGCCCCTATTTATATAGGCGGCTGACCCCTCTGTCACGCCCCGCTTCCCATTAAGCTTAGGAGCGAGGATGTGAACGGGTCCGCTTGTGTAAGTAAGGAGGATGTACTTTTGCTTTTCTTTCCTCCCTGACTTAACACAATAAGCGTCTGTGTGAAATCCCGCAGATTCTTGCTTGCATTACTTGAAAACAACACAGATAAATAAAACATTATTACAATCTCAATCGTCTCAATGTAATTACAACAATATAGGAACAAAAGAGTGGATCTTATGATCCGTACAACGAACGAAATTAAATACAATGATGGTTCAGTAGCTTAACAAGTAATGGTCCACTGATTCAGCTATCCCAACTAGTCCTCCTGGTAACCTGTCTCGTAACCTGACATACATTCAAACAACATGAATGTATGTCAGCAAGGGTCTGCAAGTAGATGTCAGATGACCCAAGGCAAGATATATATAACAAGTTATATATAGCAGTTTAAAGCAGTTAATAAGAATTAACAGTAGCATGGTAGTTAAAGCAATTATGAAAAATTACACTAGCATGGCAGTTCTGTTATAAACATTAACATGGCAGTTAAATAATGTAACAGCAGTATGTAATTTAACTTTCTTTTTTTTTCACTTTTTTAACTATGTGTGTAAGTCCGTGACTAAGGCTCCTGCCGTTAGACGAATAGTAAATGAATACACCTTCAAGTGCCCCCCGAAGGCTACTTGTTTACTACTGGCTAGTGTCAGGAACCCAACCCCACCCACGTGTAATTCCTGAACCACGAGCCAGGATGCTAACCGTCATATACTGGAACACGAGTCCAGACTAGTCACAGTGACCGACGAGAATAGCCAGCGAAAGCCAACGACATGGGACTACGAGAGCCAACGGCATGTAACAACGAGAGCCAACTGCATGTAACAACGAGAGCCAACGGCATGTAACAACTGATAGCCAACGACAACTGGTAGCCAACGACAAGTAACATCTGGTAGCCAACGGCAACTGGTAGCCAACGGCATGTAACAACTGGTAGCCAACGGCATGTAACAACAAGAGCCAACGGCATGTATCAACGAGAGCCAACGACATTTAACATTTTATGAGTATCAACAGTTCTAAAACAGTTCTAAAATTAACCATATATGTCCAGAAACATTACCATTCACAAAGTGTGTTCATTTTGATTATTAAGGGGTCCACACACACGCACACGAGTTTAAGTCTAGCATTTCTAAAAAGTGTGTTTGTGTCAGCAATTATGTGTACAACATCAGATATCACAAAAACACAAAATAACTGCACGCTTCCCTGACTGGGACAGTTTGGGTCGTCCGAGTAACAACAGGAAAGGACACGATGTATCTGCGTCATTAAATAATAGCATTTATAATAATTAGTAAAAGTGCTGAAAATGAGAATTAACGGATTTGACATGGAAAGCAAGTTATTCTAGTTATTGTTCTAAACTAAGGTATATCAAGTTAAATGTCGTTGGATCACATTTTTAGTCAAGAATGTCGCGATGGTAATTTCACGCGTCATTTCACGTCTAGATTTTCAGTAACATTATCCTCATAGAAGTCAATAACGTTAGAGTTTAACTCGCAGTTGTGGCTGGTAATGCTATCAATTTAAAAATCGATCAAATGTCATCCACTTACATTTTAAATGCATGTTGGCACTATAATGATAATGGTGGGATTTATTAACACTCTGGTGGGATATAATAATGCAATAAACCGAATCCTCTAAGAGTTTATTACATGAGGGTGCTCAAGTGACAAATTAATGGACATTGTCATGTTATAATTGCCAGTTCCCCTTCGTATATTCACATTAATGTTAATTGTATGTTGAGCATCCTGATATTTGATTATCACATGGTAGCCCTCACTGATACAGAAAAATGCACTGATATTAAAATTGATGAGGTAATAACTGTCAAAAAGTTAATACATGAAAGTAGAGAACTCTGTGCATTTTTAGTAACATAAAAAAAGTGCATGTTAATATATTTTAATGCCACATTTAAAATGCATTGGGTACTTGCTTAACCACCAATAATACAACATGTATTATCTGCCATTATTTTAATTTGTTGTGTCAACATGTATTACTATTAACTTTGTTGCAATAAAATTAAATTAAAAATTCATCTTAGGGATCAACTTAGTGTTATCTTTAATTTAATACGAAATGAAATCATTTTATAATTCATAACTTAATTTACCAAATTAAGAAATTGATGGGTGACCTACTATAGGTTGCGTGGACCCGAGAAAGGGGACGAGCATTGGGTTCACCGGCAACAGAATCGGGGTCGTCGGAACTCAAAAAGTCGTCGAGATCTCATTGAGGAATTGCGTCGAATGCTTGGTAGGCGACATGTGCCAAGGGAAGCGTCAACTATATCGTTGGTTTGGCAAGCCTGACGTTGACTCCTGAACTCTTTCTGAAAGATAAAAATAATATATAATACTAATATCATCTTATGATATACCAATTATTATACATGATTTTGGTCTTCTCGTTACTCACAGTTTCTCCATTCTATTTCTCTTCTTTGCTTCTCTCTGTTCTCCTTTTACATTTCTTTTTTTTCTCTTCGTTCTATTTCTCCACTCTGTCTTTCTTTCTTTCGGCAAGGGAGCACACGGCGGCAACGGGGGCTCGGCTTGGGCATGGGGCGGTGCGGATCTAGACGGCCAGAGCGTGGGGCGCGGCCGCTGCCAGGTGGGGGAGCTCGGTGGCGATCGTGGGTGACGGAGGAGTGATGAGGCTCGGCCTCCTTTGGATGGTGGCCGGAAATGGCAGCAGGGGTGTCGTCGTGGGCTACCACCGGCTGGAGGAGGGAGGCAGGGGCTGGGCCGCCCAAGGGGAGGAGGCCGTGGGTTGCGCAGGGGAGAAGATGGGTGGCCGGATCCCTTGGGCGGAGGAGGAGCTCGCAAGGGATGGGTCTTTTCCCAAACGAAAGAAGAGGTCTGTGGTTTCTTTAGGGCCTGTTCTTTTGCGTTTAAATGTTTGTGAAAGTGGGAGATTCCACTATTCCTCCCACTATTCACTCATTTTCATCCTCACTTTCACTCGTCCTGTTTTTTTGTGTTGGCTTCTTTGCCTGTGAAAGTTGCTGACGTGGCCACAAAACACACACAATAAAGTTGTGTGGGACCCATAAAAAATTCCAACATCCACATTCACAACCCACTTTCACCCAAAAAACACAATACTCACATTCACCACACTATTCACAACTTCAACCAACCCAAATTTAAACACAAAAGAACAGGCCCTTAAGGTAAGGAAGATGAAGAGGACTTGAGTGTGAGACAGCCTGGGAGATGAGAGGGTGGGGAGTTATCAAGGGGTTTAAATAATTAATAAATATAATAAAATACTAAAGGAGAAATGTATGAGGCTAATTAATAATTTTATTGACTACTTAAGGGGGAAAGAACCAAAACGTTTTCCTCCGGCTGCCGACAAAGGGTTTGCTTCTAATTAAATGGATGTGATTGATTCGGTGGATCAGTTTGACAAAGGAAACGAAAACGTGAAAAATGTTTTCTCAGTGGGCTGCTAAGTGGGCTGCTAACGTTTAAAGATTAATTGTAATTACGATACGTAATTAATAAAAACATAATTAGAAAAATAAATTAGCTAAAAGTAATTAGTGAATATAAAAAGCTAATTTAGTATCTCAAAACTTAATTATTTTACGGATCTTATTATTTAAACCTGTTAAGGAAAGTATTTATACTAAAATACGGGTAGTAATGGATACAGGCCGTCACACCCTCCCCTTTACTCCGCTTCCGATGTGGGACTAATTAACTTGGAGTAAAAAATTCAAGTTAGTTTTCCTTAAGGAAAGGCCAAACTTTAATGAATTTTAACTCCCTCACCGTTGAGCTTCACATTTGATACAACCTATCAAATCGAAGAGCGCTGAATGGTGAACACGTAGGAAAAAAACGGCGAGTCATTCCAAGTCTGTTTGACCCTTCAAACGTATGTCCAAAGTTGAGCACAAAACTGTATTTTCACAAAAAACAGTAGCCGCCAAAAAAATCTGCAAGTGTTCAAAACCCTGTGTGTGTGGGGCCCACCACGTGGGCCCCACATGCTGAAAACCGCCCAGCCTTGGGGCATGCGACCCCGGGCGCCTGTGGACATGCGCCCCCACGTGGGCGCCAGCGCCCACACGGGTGCCGTGTGACAAAAATGCCCGGCCCTTTGGGCCGGGCTTTAATCCAGCATTTGTTGTTTTTTTCTCAAAAAAAATTCTGGGCCTTTTGGCTATATGGGTTTTATATTTAAAACACTTTTAAATAGACTTATTGAGCTCGTTTGGATTCCGATTTCGACACGGTTTGAACATGTGTTTAGACCGGGACGACCCATCATCCAGGTAACCATTTCAACGCGTTTATAAAATTAAATACGCACGTAAACAATTTACGACGCATTAAATTTCCATTTGCTTCAAATGCTAAAATATCCACATCTATTATATAAAATCATTTGCATCAAATACAAATGATCTGAGGGCTTACATCCCCCAACATCTCACACTTGCACTCAGGATCATTTATCCCGAATGCAGGAACTAACTGCAAACTCTTTGTGGTTTCTATCTCTTGCATCAAATGCATATTCTACCTAATTTCTACCTATTACTTGACGAAGGTCGCACTCTGTATGAGACCCTACAGCTTGACCCTACTACAGGTGGGGCTCGAAGCCCCAGACGGTAGTAACCGCGAGCAGCAGGTGACATCCATGTTTCAGTATCATACTTATGTGGTTAACTCTTTAACATGAATATTGTCGGGACCACCCTGACTGTGTCCGTGATGAATACCGTAGTTTTAGTCTCTTCGACAAAACTATGCCGTTTAGTTCAAGCCTAGGGTACGGTCAAACTGTCAACCCCAATAGCTCGAAGCTGATTAGTCTACATCGATCTTCGTCAAATAATGTTGGATATCTTCCAACATACTCTGGCCAGAGTTTTCACTAAAGATCGAACTAACACTACGATACTAACTACCATTGACCGGAAGAGATGAATCATATCTTGTCATTACTCTCCTCGCACGTTTCAAATGTCACCCAACCAAAGACCTTTCAACGGGGCTTACCCGAGGCTAGATCAGTGATCTAAGTAACACCGTTCACGCAAAGGTTCGTACAATGACCTCAAGTCAAAAGACCGATTTGCCTAACATCACTAAGAGTTATCATTGACAGATTGGTCAATCATAACCATATGATAACTCTTGTTGGGTCATTCAGTGAACTCATTCTCCAATGAGCATATGTGTATCGTCTTTGACTTCGCCAAGTCAAACGATTATGAGATCATCGTCACCGCTACACGATGAAGACTAAGACACAATGGTCTATCTGATGTTTCGATATCCTTTTATCGAAACATCTACAACCACGAATGCTTTTAGACTTATGCTACTAACAGTCAAGCACTTCTCCATGATTGAGATCCTCATCTCGATACATGTTTTACCTTGCATTAAGTCTCAGGACTTTACCTAAGTTTCTAATGCTGACTATATTAGTATTAACTTAGATAAATACTTACCAAATAGACCACTGTTATTTTGAACAAGATATCTGTATAGATACACAGGGATGAATTTGCCTCGAGGGCATACCCATCTCTCAACACTCTCCACCCTCGACCTAACGTCCTCCAGGGTGACAACATGATTGGCCACCACTGGAGCAAGGCGACGCAACGCCGCGGTCACCACGAGGACCTACAAAGACCACACGACGGTAAGCATGCGTGCTGGCATAACCTACAAGAGAAGCTAGAACAACAATTACCTGGGCACTAGCGTGAACGACTAGCGATGCAAGCTGCTCATAATCGACCCTCTCCACACAGCCCTATCCCATGGAAGGGTCACATTCTCAGCGATACGGAAGGCGGTCCCACAATCAAGAAGAGCAAAGTCTCCATGCCTTAGTGGAAATCCCGCCCGAACAAGCTCATCCTCGGAACATTCAAATGGGGCCTGAGGAGATCGGCCCTCCAGCAAAATAGGCTTGTATTCGTCGGGGATGTCCTCAAGCAGCCCTACAGGCGATAACAGACCCCCCCAAGGCCAGGAGTCCTGGTGCACGAGAAGCTCAAGTGGAACCTGAGTCCTCCTTGAATCTTCCTCGTGGAAAGTATCACTCCCTGGCTGGGAGACCTTCTCTGCGGCTGCATTCGACCCAGACGGCTCCGAGTCACTGAGAATGATCTTCTGCCTCCTCTTGGTCCCCTCCATCGTAACTACTTCAACTTCGGAGTTGGACCCTTTCTTCTTCTGCTTAGGGCAGGCCACCTGAGCAACCCCCTCGACAACTATGGGTCGATCACCGGATGGCTAGGTTATCGATTTTCCCACGGTCGACACACGAGGAGACAACATGCTCGCCTCTGCCTCTTTGATGGAAGCCTCGACTGCTTCTATCAATGTGAGATCCGCCTGATAATCCACACTAGCCATGCTTGTGAGAGCAACAAACAAGTTAGGTCGAAAGACGAAGGTCGAACGGTTAGTATGCACGACCGAACCAACCTTTCGTCCATACGATCCGACGCAGCACGTCATCTGACTACAGTCACTTAATCGACCTCATATCCTCTGGCAGGCTCGTCAGAATATCGACAGCTTTCTTCTCCTCGAGAGTCAACGGCTTATCCCCGACAAGTCCCAAATCAGGGGCACCCCAACTGGTGCAAAAGCTAGCCTCCCCTTGGAAAATCACAAATATAAACTCTTCTTTCCACTTGGGATTGGAGGTGGGATGATCTTCCAGCAGCTTCCTGTCTCGACGGGCCATTATCGTATACACCACGAGGTCTTGAGGGGAGGGATCGAGAAAAAATGATTGAACAGACTCAGAGATGGTTCAATCCCCTTTGTCACACACAGAACTATGAAGCCCCTCAGCATGCCAATGGCGTTCGGCATCAACTGGTAGAGGGAAATGTTCATGGTACATATGAAGTACCGCATGAAAGGGTGCATGGGAAATTGGAGGGCTCACTCGAAGGCTTTGAAGTAAACCCCCCGCTTCCCGATCGCCAGGATAATGAGCCCTCTCGTCCCTCCCAGGCAGCCTAATTTGGTAGTCGAGATGGATGTAACTCCTTTGAAGCTCGGCGATCTGACCAGCCTTGACTCTAGACCTCACATTCTCCAACAAGCCCAGCTCCTTGATCCCTTCCTGATTCTTTTGCATGGCTATGACCAAGTTCCTTCCGGAGGCAGAGGTAGAGGACGAAGACATTACTTTCGAGAGAAGAAAAATCTGAATCGAGAGAATGGAGACGGTGCCTCTGCACTCTACTGCTGGAACCATCATAAATGAGCGAGGAAACAACCGCATGATGGAACACGTGTCAAAGATCCAAGAGTTCAGAATGTCTTGGATTTCAAACCGATAAATCACCTGAATCAACGAGCGAGCGTTTTGGCGCCTAGAACTCAAGTGATATTTTCTCGACTGTCGAGCCCCATTAATGCGATGTAACATCGCTTGACTTCAGCGGATGGATCCTTCAAGGTCATGCGACGGGGGGGCCATTGTTGAATCATTGGGCCGGCATTCGAGATAACTGGGTCGACAGATGATTATGGCCCGCAAGGCCCACCAAAAAGGCCTGATATCGACTCGGTCAAAGCCCAATGGTCAGTCGACCATTGAGTCCACCTCACTCGAACGTGGGATTAAAGGCAGGCTCGTAAATCTCGGGGACGTGCACAACATTTATTCCTATTAAAAGAGGAAGATCGTGGCCCCATATGGGTAGCCGTTATCACCCCAACGTCTCTAAGGAGACCCTTAACGCTTATAAATGGAGAAACGGGTTCCAATTTCAGGGTACGAGGTCTAAGACATAGAACTCTACTTTCTCAGCTTATACTTCTTATACATTTGAGCTTGCACCGCCAGTCCTGAGACGAACCTATGTGGGTCGATCTCAGCTGCGCCAAGCTTCCCCTCTCCCTTAAGTTCCATACGAACTTAAGCATCAAAGTGGATTTGGATCGGAACCCAGATCCGACCCCCCTAACCTGTCTCTGTGGTGCAGATCGACGTTCATCTTAAAGCGTCGAGGGTCGTTATCGAGCTCCTCAGCCTCGAACGATTGACGTATCTGTTGCTCGAAGGTCGATCGAGCATCGCATCATCAACTACCAACTCCCGACCCCAGTTCTTCCAACCGAGGGTCCCACTCCAACTGTTGACGAGGCTTCGACTCAGCATCTCGAGTCTATGTTGTAGGATCGAAATAAGCCTAGAGGGGGGTGAATAGGCTAATTAAAATTTTACTGTCGGTAAATAATTTTTACTGTCATAAAATAATTTTTACTGCGGTAAATAATATTTACTGCCTGTAAATAAATTTTACTGCCGGTAAATAATTTTTACTGTTGTAAATAATTCTATATACTATAACAATCAAATTGTGTATGACAACGGTAATTGCAAATATATAGTGCAGGAGTAAAAGTCAGACACATAGAAACACATAGATTAACCCAGATTCAGCTTATAAAAAGCCTACGTCCTGCCCCCAAGATTAATAATCAAATTAATCAATCAATCGCTTACAACACCTGTAAACTTGCACACCGCTCAAGATTGATCTAACCTCTTCTAGTAATCTTGCCTCACCTCACAACCCGTGAATTGAGAATCCCTGAATCACAATACCTGTGACCCAACCCCCTCAGAAAATAGTTTGAGAATTTTTTACAATATCAACACACATAAAATTGCTAAAGATAAAGAGTTTAACATTTCTCAGTGTTTCACCGTTGTGCTGATACGTAGTAGTTGACGCTGAGCATGAGAATGCTTGATTTTCTCCTTTTTGAATTATCTCCTGGCTCCCGTCTTTCTTCTCCTCTTGCTTACTCTTCCACTTCTTTTAAGTTGTATCTTCCTTTCTATTGTGTTCATTTCTTCATCCACAAAACACTCCTTAAATAGAGATTAGGATGTAAGAACTTATGGAGTTGGCTTTGATTATTTTATTTGGCCAGCCAAGTGTGAATGAAATGAGTGGAGAAAAGTATTGCGGCAAGTGAGAATCCTCCTTTTGCACGTGTGAACCCCCTTGATTTTGTTTTCCACCTTGTGCTAAAAATGCGGCTTAGAAGTGTTCATGCATGAAGAGTCAAAGCATCTCACGGCAAACCTCATTTGATTTCCCTTGAAATGCATCCTTGAAACCCACGGCTAGCAAATGAAGAAAAAGAAACTTTCCCATTGGCTATCAAAAGACACCACCTATTAATGGAGTTTATCTTATACTTTATAAATGATCATCTCCTTCTCTCGAACTCCGATTAGTGTGTTCTTGATACCATTGGATTCGTCTCGTTGAGCTCTTCGAAATGATATCCCATATGATATACTTTCGTTGAAGAAAAACAGTTGATGACCATTTGCATAAAATCCCATTTTAAATTTCCTTTTGCATGAAACCCCTTTTTGCATGAACATGTCCATGTCCATTTGCATGAAACCCCATTTACAATTTCTTTTGTCGTGGATAACACGATCATGACATATGATAACTTGCACAATATAGAGCAAACACATCAAAAAGTTCAGCAGTGTTTGTTCACATCAAACAAGAGCTCATCGAATGTTATACTCAACATACGTTAGCTTGACAACTGTCTCGATCAATTTTGGCCTTAACAAGTACCGCCGCTATTATAAGCAGAAAACCCCAAACACCAGCCACTCATCTCATTTCGGAAAATACCTCCTGCACCCGAAGTGCATGGATTCCCTCTACAAGTGCCATCAACATTAAGTTTAACCATTCCGCAATCAGGTAGGCACCGCTTAATAACCAAAGGAACGTGGGAGGCAACACCTGGTGTAACGGTCTGGTTTCAACTTTCAACGTGCATAACTTTTCGTATTCACGATAGTATCAAATACGTTCAAAATGAGTAAATGAATTTTTTCTAATTTTTTTCGTCACTCAAACCTTAAATTTGACTTCATATTCATGCTCCTCATAACGATACGAACCCGTGGCTATTTGTTCATAATTTTTCGTAGTCGTTTGTATAAAAAATGATATTTCAATATTATCGTTACTAATTATCTTAACTTATTTACTAATTACTATAACCGAATTACTAATTACATTAACCTAATCAAAAATTACCCTAACCGTGTCTAAAACATGGAAGGTGACACATTTAAACATTCTAACCTTAGTCAAATTCTAACCACCTTTATTAAATACTTACTCAAAAGTTCTAACCACTCTTATTAAATGCTAATAACCCGTTAACCCTGTAAATACCCCCTTATACCTGTCAAACCCTAACTTAATTCCTATTAAAAATAATTAAACTCTCTCTCTCTCTCTCTCTCTCTCTCTCTCTCTCTCTCTCTCTCTCTCTCTCTCTCTCTCTCCCGTTCTCTCCCAGACCGCGCTCTCTCTCACTCTCCCACCCCAGGCTCCACTCACCGGCGACATCTACCGCACGTCGCCCACCCCAGTCGCTTCGCTGCCACCTCGTCACCGCCTTCCCGACCGTCGAGTGCTCCACTGGCCACCGCATTGGCCCCTGCCAACGCCCCGACAGCCCGCAGCCCCCTCCTTAGCTCCCTCTTCGCTCCGTTCTCATCTCCGTCGCAAGACCCGTCGCGCTTCGACCCCCACGGCACCGCCCTCCACTACATCGCCGTCTTCAACCACCACCGCAGCCAAACGCCCCTGCAAACACCCCCCGAACATGCCCCAGCTCCACCGTTCCCCTGCCACCATGAGCCTTACCTGACGCCACCGCTTGCACCGCCTGCCTCTGCCGCTTCCAACATCGCCGACCCCCACTGCCGCTCAAGTCGTCGCCGACGATGTCGAGAGCACACGCCCCAGCCCCCGTGCATGCGTAAGAAGAGAGGATGTGAGAAGATGGTATTTTAATACGTATTTTTAAAAAACGTACGTATTAATAGTTATATAATATGGGATTTCTGGTGTAAAATTGATAATAAATCATGTAGGCCTCAGAAAAAATACGAGACCAGGCCCATAAAATCAATAGTGAGTTTTTGGACACGTTGGCGCTGATTTCATCTCGATCAGGAAAGTAGATTTTTCACAGTAAATTTTTAAGCCAAGAATTTAATTACGTTGTTTTCACTTACCAATTAATAACTAAATATTTTCACGTAAACTGATATATGAAAAAATTATATGTTGAAGTATTCATCGAGAAGCTCGTTTTGACAGCTCACTTGAAACATTTCGATACATATTTCATCCAGAAGAAATTATTGAACGATTACAATAACTATTTGAAATTAGTTTTTAAATTCATTCTGAGTTTTTAAAAATTATTTAAAATACCCAGAGGCTTCAGAAAAATATTTTCTTCTTAGGTAAAATTATTTTCCTCATATCTAGCCCGTATAAAATTTTAGAACACTTTTCGACACCGTTTCAATCTATTAGAAAATAAAAACGATCGAGATAAATATGTAGAAAATGGTACGGCTTATAACCAACGAATTCTTGTGAATGCATGTAACTATTCTCTCGCACCAGCATCCTTGGATGCTTTATCTATTGCCCCAACTTGCTACAACAACCTCAAACCCGGTAAGTCACAATGAAATCTTGATTTAGATAGTATACTCGTACGAACTTAGGACATCACTTATAGCCTTAGAACGGCTATTGACTTGAACCAAAAACTAGAGACCTAATCTAATATGAAACTAATCAACTGTCGAATGACTATCTAATTAATCATATGACATTGCCAACTTTCAACTTTGGTGGTTGTAACACACGACCATCAACTTAGGTAAATTGTTTACTAATGGAAATGCCACATGCTCGAAGCATGGAATCAACATCACAAATGTTGGACTTGTCTTTATCCTCAAACTTCTTAGCATCCACTTTGCTTTGGCCCAGTCTACTTTGAAATGGGTTCCTAACTTTCTGGTTTTCAATAGGAAAGTCAACCAGTGGTCGTGGTTTAACAGTCGTTGTAAATAAGGAACTAATAATATCATGCGATACATCATATGGAACGTCTTGTGAAACCTCCTGTATGAAACATGTACATAGAACATGTCACAGTTCACTGGGGTTTTGGGGTAACTCATAGTTTGAGAGAGTGTGGGAGTGACTACAGTTCATCTACATGTCTAGCTGCCTGAGTTTCGGCATCCTGTCTAGCTGCCTGTATTTCGGCAATCATAAATATGATGCCCGTGTCAGCATCATGTCTAGCTGCCTGTGTTTCAGCATTCGTCTGGGTAAGCACACCCAGGCAAGAGATGAACTCAATGGTTGTATATTGTACTCTGCTACTTGAGTCATGTAATTCTAGTGTAGTCATTGGTTGCACGGTTACCTTTACTTTATGCATTGCATGCACTTTACCCACTACACTTGTGCAGCCACCAGTACTTTACTTGTCGCACTTATTTATAGCTACTGCATTAGCATGTTTTCATACTTAGACTGCTTTATTCTTGCACTACCACAGTATAGTTCATTGTCTTCTTTCAGTTTTGCTTGCCTTTACTACTCTGTTATGTATGCTTTGTCACAGTTGTTGCTCAGTACTTTAATTTTCGCTCTGGTTTGCTTGTACATAGTTATTTTTTGTCACCTGCTTTAGTCATACTTGTGTACTGCTTCTTTTCTATGTTAGAATTATTGTGACTTACCAACGGTTCTATTTTATGGTAACGACAGACGACGTGCAGATTGAAGAAGAAGCTCCTGAGTTTGAGGAGGCAGAGTTTGATCTAGAGACTGCTGATTTCTAGATACTTGAGTTGGTGTGTGTATTGTATGCTATTATGTATTTCCTTTCTGCATTTTCTTTTATGTACTCAGTGTCAGAGTGTTGTGGTGTGTTGTATTTCAAACATGGAATGTAATAATTGTTGAGTATTGATTCCCCTGATTTGCTTTTGATGATGAACAAACATAAATATTGGGTACTAACTCTCGTTGAGCACAGTTATAAAGATCGTCGCCAGATTACTTTGTAGATCCCAAGCGACATCCCAAGACTTCCTTAGAACGCGTGATCGATGTGCCTAAAGCTTCGTTGAAGCTCAAGGAGTATTAATGAAGTTGAGGGATTCAGAATCTTCGTGTTGAAGCTTTGAAGACGGTTTGTCGAGTTATTTATTTGGTCTTCTTGCTTCATTTCTTAGAATGTTAAGCCTTGAGTAGTACTTGCCTAGTTATACTTATTTCTATCCTAGCTTATCTCTAGGATTGCCTTAGAAGTCACTAGAAAGTCTTTCCTTAGCTTATCACGTCGATTCATGACTTTCTGTGCATCTTAGTTGGTTCATGAAGAAGGACCAACCGACTAGATGACAATCTAATCGGTTGGGAATCCTTCTTGAACCGACTAATCATCCTTGTGAATTTTGGCCGAGTTACTGTTGACCAATTAGTCGGTCCAAGAAGGTTCACCGACCGACTAGTTGTCAAACTAGTCGGTTGATGTTTCTTCTTAGACCGACTAGTTTATCCTCCTTATTTCTCTATATTCTCTGTCAACCTTCTAGTCGGTCCAAGAAGGTTCACCGACCGACTAGTTGTCAAACTAATCGGTCAGTGATCCTTCTTAGACCGATTAAACTGCTTTAATTTTCCAGCCGTTGGAGAATTTATTTCCACGACTTTTCTTGATCTGTTTTGATTCTTTCCATATGTGTTTGATTCGTTTCAAACAAGGAAATGTGTCTATTATCTGTGGGATTTCAGATCTAATTTTTCCATCATTCGATTATCAATTTTCAAGCGCTCTCTCCCTCTCGAAAAAGCTCTCTCTCTAATTCTTGACCTAATTCTCAAAGTGATCTTGAGCTTTCTATGTTCTTATTCCTGAGAGGTTGAATCACGACCGTCATCTTTGCCCTAGCCATCTCTCGCTGTTCATCTTGGTGGTGCTATGGTTTCGTGATCATTCTTTCTCAAAATCCTTCCTTGCCCTAAATCTGTAAGTACTTCTCAAGACATAGGATTTTGTGGTAAGCAATTTATATTTCACTATTTATTAATTGAGTTTTTCTCTCGGTTTGTGAGAGATATTCGTGATCCCGGTTTGCAGGAGTCACGATACGAATTGTTGTTGTATTTGATCTTGTAGTAGTATCTACAAGAAGTTATTTAGTGGAACCTTGAGTTAGTGGATTCTAACTCAAGTAGCCGGAGGGGATCCGGGTGTCTGGGACGTAGGATCACCGAAAACAAGTCGGGGAGACTTAGGTGGATCCGAACCCATTACATCGCCTGTTTACGTTGCTTTTGTTCTTGTTGTTATTAGTTATTCCACATAGTTGTTTGTATTTGCACAAAAAATAGGAATTAGACTCTTGATTATTTTAAAGTACTATTCACCCCCCCTCTAGTACTTGTGCAGTAGCTATCAGGGAATTACATTTGGTATCAGAGCAGGTTCATAGCTATGACAAACAACGACAACAAGGCCGTTCGACCACCTTCCGACTACAACACCTTCAAAAATCTTGAAGGAGCCTCTTCAGTGTTGGAAGGACACTCCTCAACTAGGCCTCCTCACTTCAACGGTACCAACTATGTGTACTGGAAATGCTGGATGGAAACTTTCCTCCGGAGTGCATCACTCTGGAGAGCCATGACGTGTGTGTATATTTTATATATCCACGCACGTCTTCTTTGTGTTTTTCCGTTATTTTCCGCCGTCTCGTACTCATTTTCTCGTGTTTTCTTGTTTTCTTTCACTTTTCCGTGTTTTTGTATGTTTGCAGGAGTTTAACAGCATAAGGGACATATAACGAAGATATCATAAGTCCCTGGAGCAACGGGAGGAGTCACGCATGATCCAGAGGGGTCAAACGACCAAGATTGCCACTTTTCAACCCACCCACCCGATCGGTTGGACACAGCCAACCGATCGGGTGATGCACGCATGCACCACCTGGACAGCGGCTAAAGCAATGTGAGCATCAAGAGACCGGGTCGTTGACCAGTTCAACCCGACAAACTTCTCGAGAAATTGAAGCTGAAATCCAACCGATCGGGTGATCTTCACCCGATCGGTTCATCTGTAGCCGTTTCCTCGAAGACACGACCCGGACAGCTCACCCGACGGCCAGCTGACCGTGCCAAAACATCGCAAGTCTCTATCTTTTTGGGCGACAATTCCAACCGATCGGTTGATTTATCAACCGAACGGTTCACCTGACGACGCCAAGATCCAAACGGCTAAAAGCTTCCGCCAACCGACCGTGTCGCCTGACCGGGTGAAGTCCTGAAGATCGCTGCCGAAGTTCGCAGCAGGTCACCCGATCGGGTGATTCTTCACCCGATCGGGTGACATCGTTTTCTATATATAGAAGCCCTAGGTTACCAAAAACGGGAGAGTTGTAATTTTTTATTGTTTTTCTCGCTTGTGAACGCTGTAATTTCTTTGTTATTTGTACATGTTCTGATCTTAATCAAACTTTTATATTATCTTAATTGCATTGTTATTACTTCATTCCAATCGTCTGATTATGTTTTTAACGATCGATTTTCATTTAGATTGCTTTTTACCTAAAATGTCTGAGTAGTTCCCAAATCTGGGATTTAGGTGGAAACCCCTTCGTGGGTTCTCCCTAATGCATCCATAGGACTAGGAAATCGATAGGGATTAGGAATCTATCGGTTACGTGGGGTGTTTTATTGTCATCGGCGGGAAAAATACCGCCTTTGACCGTTGGGCCAAGGGGGAATAAACTTGGCGGTTGACTTCCTAGCCATAGCTCACGCCCTTAGCGTAGACATCGAATCCTAGCGTGCGGGAGCGGTAGGATGAGATGTCGGGAGTTATCATTGCGAGCTTAGTGCTCCCGGAGTCGGTCAGTGTTAATGGACATGGGAATGCCCACTGACCGAACCCGGGTAGTTCGGCATATCATCCTGGGCACCGATCGGAATATCGGGCCCATGGGACGCTTGTATCACTCCTAGAGGCAACGTCTCACCATTAGACCCTAATTCCGATCGTTATCCCATCCGCCGGTCGTATTAGCAAGAATCGCATGATAGGGGGGAAACCGAAGTCCCAGGTTTCCCTTTATATTGTTTATCCCCCGCATTCTATTTCCGTGACAACCCATCTACCGATTCGGGCTAGCTCGCCCATTGGGTGAATTCGGTCCTTTCTGACACAAGCACAACCACGCCTCCCTGAGTTCGACCCCCAAGCCACACTACAACACCGTGCGCTTGTGGTTATAAATATTTAAATCTCATGCCCCCAATATCCTATTGCACACATCAAACACGAACAATGTGGGGACGTCAATCCACATTGACGGAGTATGTTGAGCCCACTGAAGAAGACTTCACGAAGTGGACTGCCGCGGAGGTCGCTGCGAAGGTCACCAATGCCAAAGCAATGAATGCCTTATAATGTACACTGGACCCTGAAGACTTCAACAAGATATGCACCTGTAAGAGTGCATATCAGATTTGGAACCAACTCCTAATCTTGCACGAAGGAACGAGCAGGGTAAAACACTCCAAACTCACTGTTGCTAACAAAGAATTCGACTTGTTCCACATGGAGCAGGATGAAAGGATCGAGGAGTACTATGCTCTCTTCATGGATATAACCAACGAGTTGGAAGCCCTTGGGAAGACTTATACCCAAGAAGAGAAAGTCGCGAAGATCATTGACGGACTTCCTTCGAGTTGGGAAAAGCGAACATACGCTATCGAGGAAGGTAACGATATGTCCAAATATACTGTTGTTCAACTAATGGGTACTCTAATGTCTTATGAGGTACGGAAGGACAGTAAGATCAAGATGCAGGACAAGATGAAGGTGTTCTTGAAGCAAGAAGAGCCAAAGAAAAAGTCAATTGCTTTCAAGACCGCTCCTACTACACCTACCGATAGTGAAGAATCGGAAGACGAGTTGGACATGGAATCTTTGACCCTCATGGCAAAGAAGTTCAACCGGTTCTTCCGAAAAGGCAACTTTAAGAATAAATCTAAAGTTAGTTCTACTAATGCTTCTGCTCCTTTGTGTTTCAAATGCAATAAGCCAGGACACATCAATGTAGATTGTCCTCTCAACAAACAAAAGGAGAAGTGGAAGGCACCCAAGTTCGACAAGTCACGAAAGTACAAGAATGAGTACAAGAAAGGGCTTGTCTGCACATTCACCGATTCGGAAGAGGACTCTTCAAGTGGAGAGTCAGATGATGAACAAGTGGAGCAAGCACATATGTGCTTCATGGCAAGAGAGCAACATGATCAAGAGACCGCTTCAGATGAAAGCGAGGATGAAGGTGAAGAGATAACTATGGATGATCTAAGACTTTCTAATGAACAAATTTGGTCTAAGTACTCTAAGTTGGTAAATAGATATACAAAAATTAAAGATGAGTTAACTAGTCTGCAGACCACGCCTAAGCCTGTCATCACCAATAATGACACCGTTGTTGAAGCCTTGAGAACTGAGATTGTAAATCTCAAATCTCAACTTGAACATGTTAACCTTGAGGATTCAGAGGAACACTAGATAGCGGATTTGATTCTCGAAACTCAACTTTGAGTATTGAGAATGAGAATCTCAAGTCTCGTGTTTGTGAACTCACTACACAAGTGTCCACTTTGGATGCTACTATACTTTCTCTCACTGAGAAATAAGAGTCCACAATAGGCCGAATTGAGAAATTCAACAAAGGCAAGGATCATTAGGATAATATTCTGAATGACTTACTTCCGGCCAATCATCGTATTGGTTTGGGGTATAAGAAGGAAGATTCATCCAAATCCTCCACTACCTTTGTAAGGCCATCTTCCGATGCCTCAACTAGTGGGAGTAAACACCACATGGGTAGTTCATTTACCAATGGTACTTCCATTAAGTACACACCCCCTCTTGGAAAGAAACCCACTTTGGGTGGACCTCCAAAGAAGGGTCATGCATTTATGTACACCATACCTATGCCACGTAGGAACACACCTCCTACTCCACCTGTTCACACATATGATGATTTCTATGCTCCACATCCACGAGCACGTGCACACCAAGTGAGACACACTCACGCACGTGTTCCCCCACATGCATAGGTTCACCCACATCATTACTACATGAATGATTACCATCATGCACCGTATCATATGTTGTCACCACCATTTCATCATGTGCTGCATGTTTATCCAAGTCATGCATGTACTAGGCCACTTCCTCATAGAACACATGAACCACGTAAAAATCAAAAAAATGTGCATGCTCTCAATAGGAATAGGGCTCCCAAGAAATTCACTATTTGGGGCCCGAAGGACACAAGCATGCATGAGAAACATGCATATATTAATTCTTAGTTCATGAATGTTGTGCATAATGATGACTATGTTGGGAAGTCTAAGTCCAATTGGACTTGGCTTCCAAATGTCTAATCTCTTAGGACCTAATGACCTTGGGTACCATGATACGATATTTTTATCTTCAGGTACTCAAGAAAAAGAAAAGGAGCAACAAATCAAAATTTGGCTCCAAGGATGGATGGATACTTGATAACGGGTGCTCAAAACACATGAATGGTAAAGCTCAGTTGTTATCCGAAATGGTGCCCATTAAAAATGGAAACCGAGTGGTCTTTGGAGGCAACGAGAGCGGAACCATCATCGGTGTTGGAAAAGTTGGTAACCCCTCTAAACCCCTTATAAGTGATGTTTACCTTGTTAAAGGCTTAAATCACAATCTAATCTCAATAAGTCAACTTTGTGACAATGGTTACAAAGTTAGCTTTGAGAAAGGAATGTGCCATATTTTAAGAAAGGATAATAATAATGTGTTGTTCTCTGGCACACGCCCTAAGGACATATATATCCTAGATATTCCAAATTCACATGAACAATGTCTCATTGCCAACACAAGTGAACAACACTTATGTCATCGACGTTTTGGTCATGCGAACTTTGGAACACTTTTCAAACTATCCAAGCTAAATTCTATAAAAGGATTCCCTAAGCTTGCCTTTCAAAAGAAAAGCTTTTGTGACTCGTGTCAACGAGGCAAACTTCCAAAATCGTCATTCAAACTTAAGAAAAGCATATCCTCTAAACGGCCTCTAGAGCTTTTACATCTAGATCTTTTTAGGCCAACTAGAGTTGCTTCATTAGGGAATGCTCGATATGGACTTGTCATCGTTGATGACTTTTCTAGATTTACTTGGGTATTTACTTTAACTAATAAAAATGATTCTTTTGAAAACTTCACAGTATTTGTTAAGAAAGTAAAAACTCTCATTGGAACCACCATTGTCACTATTCGTAGTGATCATGAAGGGAAATTTGAGAATGTGTCTTTCTCAAATTTCTGTGATGAAGTTGGTATTACTCACACCTTTTCTTTCCCTCGCGCACCCCCTCAAAATGGTATTGTTGAGAGAAAGAATAGGACGCTAGTGGAATCTGCTCGCACTTTGCTTGATGATAGCCATCTTGGCCATCAATTTTGGGCAGAAGCAGTACATACCACTTGCTATGTGTTTAATAGGATACTCTTGAGGCCCGGTACCAAACAAACATGTTAAGAATTGTTGTTTGGTAGGTTGCCTCAAGTTAAACAGTTTAGAGTTTTTTGTGCAAAATGTTTTATCAAGAACACATATGGTTGTTTGAACAAATTTGATCCAAGACCCGATGAGGGGATATTTGTTGGATATTCCTCCCGTAGCAAAGCCTACCGTATATACAACAAAAGAACCTTAACGTTCGAGGAATATCTCCATGTTTCATTTAATGAAAATTTTGTCCCTCCTAGAATTATCGATGACGATGATTCTATGGAAGTAGTTAGTGACTTTATTGGTAAATCTGATCCTATTGATTCTGTTGAAACTAACCCTACTAATGATTCTTTTGAGAATGTTCCTAGTGACCAGGGTGTTCCCAGATGGCTTCAAACAGTTCGTGACCATCCCCATGAGCAAGTCATTGGCAACATACAAGATGGTGTCAAAACAAGATCTTAAGTCAACTTCTTCGCTCATTGTGCCTTTGTCTCTTCAGTGGAGCCAAAGAATATCAACGAGGCGCGCGAAGATAGTTATTGGATCCTAGCCATGGAAGAGAAACTCATTCAGTTTGAGAGGAATGAGGTCTGTGAGCTAGTTTCATTGCCTTCGAAGAACCACAATGTTATAGGAACGAAGTGGATCTTCAAGAACAAGACAGACGAGAACCAAAATGTCATCCGGAACAAAGCCCGATTAGTTGCTCAAGGCTACAGACAAGAGGAAGGTATAGATTTCGAGGAATCCTTTGCACCTGTAGCTAGATTAGAATCTTTTAGGTTGTTACTGTCATTTGCATACCATAAAGATTTCAAACTTTTTCAAATGGACGTAAAAAGTGTGTTTTTAAACGGAGATGTCGTTGAGGAAGTTTATGTTTCTCAACCACCGGGTTTTATAAATGAAAAATTTTCAAATCAAATTTTCAAACTTAAGAAAGCACTTTATGATTTGAGACAAGCTCCCAGAGCTTGGTATGACCGCCTAAAGAACTTTCTTTTGGATTTGGGTTTCAAAATGGGTGAGGTTGATTCAACACTTTTTGTTAAGTATGCAAATCATGACATTATCTTAGTTCAAGTTTACGTAGATGATATCATTTTTGGTGCTACTAACTACACTCTTTTCGAAGAGTTTTCTAATGTTATGAAGGACCAATTTGAGATGAGCCACATGGGTGAGCTCAAATATTTCTTAGGACTCCAAATCCGCCAAATGAACGATGGAATCTTCATCCACCAAACCAAGTACACGGTGGAGCTGCTAAAGCGATTTGGAATGGAGAATGCTTCTAGTAAGAAGATTCCAATGAGCACTACTACACACCTTGATAAAGATACGGGCGGTAAAGATGTAGACATTCGTCTATATCGAGGTATGATAGGTAGTTTATTATATCTTACTACTATTAGGCCTGATATAATGTTTGCAGTATGTGTCTGTGCTAGGTATCAATCACAACATAAGGAATCAAACTTAATAGTGGTTAAACGTATTTTCCGTTATTTAAGTCACACACTCGACTGTGGATTATTCTATCCAAAGTCTAGCACATATGAGTTAATCTCATATAGTGATGCAGATTATGCTGAATGCAAATCCGACAGGAAAAGTACTAGTGGCACTTGCCATTTTATAGGAAATTCTCTTGTCTCTTGGTTTTCCAAGAAGCAGAATTCCGCATCACTTTCAACCATCGAGGCGGAATATATTGTCGTCGGTGCTGCATGTGCACAGGTTCTTTGGATGAGACACACACTTAAAGACTTCGGTATAAACTGTGATACTTGCCCTATCATGGCAGACAATCTAAGTGCAATATGTCTCTCTAAGAATCCGGTACACCACTCCCGTACCAAACACATAGATGTCCATCACCATTTCCTAGATGATCATGTAGCTAAAAAGGACATCATTTTAGTGTACGTTGAAACCCAGAAGCAAATCACCGATATTTTCACGAAACCACTCAAGGAGGATACCTTTGTGCGGTTACATCGAGAATTGGGGAATATGGGTGAATCCGAGATTTAGGACTCATCCTTTATATGTGATCTTGCATCATAATGATATTCATTACTCCTGTTGTATCTGTTATGTAATTCACTATTCATGCTGGATTTATGACTGGTTTTTCGTTTTGCGCATCGTATTTATGGTTTTATGGTTGTTTTGTATGTTTTGTGATACTTTTTGATGTATGTTGGATTGTTGTATGCTGTGCACCATATACTGCTATATGCTGATGATCGATGTTTTTTTGGTAATCTGGATGTATCTTTTTTGTTGTATCTATATGTATTTCTACATCCTGTTGCAGTTCTTCTCTGTGTGCACATTGTACTTCGTCTTTGTGACACTTTGAATATATAGCTTTGTTTGAATGAAAACATGAATTGTTTTCCATGCACTCAATTAGCTAAAAATGTTGATATTGGAGAGTATGTTCCTTTCATCAATACTTGGATTTGATTTTGGTTTTGATGATTTCTCTTTTCGACTATGGTCTCGTTGGCACACTTTGATTTTGTTTTCGATGTTTTTCTTGGGGTCATTTGGGTCGTCGTCGTTTTCTTCGTCTCTTTTTTTTATAATTTCTTTTAGCCTTGGATGTTGCCGTTGTTTCCTCCTACTCTTTTTGGATAATGCCAAAGGGGGAGAGAATTAATAATGACTATGTGCTAAATGATAATTTAAACAATTACCGTGAATCTAATTCCATATGTTAGATTCAGGGGGAGTGAAGATATACAAATGGATTCTGATCCTATATTTCAATAAATGGATCATGTGTTTTATATTTTTCTCTTCTGCTTGATGCTTATGTTAAAAATTTAATATGGAACTAACGAGTCATCAATGCAGGGGGAGTAATTAAATTTCATTTTATCTCATTATTACTGTTTTATATTTATGTTGGTTTGTCATCACCAAAAAGGGGGAGAATGTTGAGTATTGATTCCCCTGATTTGGTTTTGATGATGAACAAACATAAATATTGGGTACTAACTCTCGTTGAGCGCAGTTATGAAGATCGTCGCCAAATTACTTTGTAGATACGCGTGATCGATGTGCCTAAAGCTTTGTTGAAGCTCAAGGAGTATTAATGAAGTCGAGGGATTCAGAATCTTCGTGTTGAAGCTTTGAAGATGATTTGTCGAGTTATTTATTTGGTCTTCTTACTTCATTTCTTAGAATGTTAAGCCTTGAGTAGTACTTGCCTAGTTATCCTTACTTCTATCCTAGCTTATCTCTAGGATTGCCTTAGAAGTCACTAGAAAGTCTTTCCTTAGCTTATCACGTCGATTCATGACTTTCTGTGCATCTTAGTTGGTTCATGAAGCAGGACCAACCGACTAGATGACGATCTAATCGGTTGGGAATCCTTCTTGAACCGACTAATCATCCTTGTGAATTTTGGCCGAGTTACTGTTGACCAATTAGTCGGTCCAAGAAGGTTCACCGACCGACTAGTTGTCAAACTAGTCGGTTGATGTTTCTTCTTAGACCGACTAGTTTATCCTCCTTATTTCTCTATATTCTCTGTCAACCTTCTAGTCGGTCCAAGAAGGTTCACCGACCGACTAGTTGTCAAACTAATCGGTCAGTGATCCTTCTTAGACCGATTAAACAGCTTTAATTTTCCAGCCGTTGGAGAATTTATTTCCACGACTTTTCTTGATCTGTTTTGATTCTTTCCATATGTGTTTGATTCGTTTCAAACAAGGAAATGTGTCTATTATCTGTGGGATTTCAGATCTAATTTTTCCATCATTCGATTATCAATTTTCAAGCGCTCTCTCCCTCTCAAAAAAGCTCTCTCTCTAATTCTTGACCTAATTCTCAAAGAGTTCTTGAGCTTTGTGCGTTCTTACTCCTGAGAGGTTGAATCACGATCGTCATCTTTGCCCTAGCCATCTCTCGTTGTTCATCTTGGTGGTGCTATGGTTTCGTGATCATTCTTTCTCAAAATACTTCCTTACCCTAAATCTGTAAGTATTTCTCAAGGCATAGAATTTTGTGGTAAGCAATTTATATTTCACTATATTTATTAATTGAGTTTTCTCTCGGTTTGTAAGAGATATTCGTGATCCCGGTTTGTGGGAGTCACGATACGAATTGTTGTTGTATTTGATCTTGTAGTAGTTTCTACAAGAAGTTATTTAGTGGAACCTTGAGTTAGTGGATTCTAACTCAAGTAGCCGGAGGGGATCCGGATGTCTGGGACGTAGGATCACCGGAACAAGTCGGGGAGACTTGGGTGGATCCGAACCCATTACATCGCCTGTTTGCGTTGCTTTTGTTCTTGTTGTTATTAGTTATTCTGCATAGTTGTTTGTATTTGCACAATAATTAGGAATTAGACTCTTGATTATTTTAAAGTACTATTCACCCAACGCTCTAGTACTTGTGCAGTAGCTACCAGTGAATTACAATAATGTACGCAGGTTTGAGTATTGGTACATCTCTGTATTATAGCTATATTGATTTCACTGGTACTCTGCAAACCTGCAAATGTAATCAAATAAGTAATGGCTCCCCTGAGAGCATGTCGTTACAAGTTTGGTGGCCCATGCAGGTCCACGCAAAATACCTCGTGATCAGTATAGTAAAATCAGGATGTACTATATACAATTCCTAACGAAGCTGACATTTTCCTATGTGAGCAGGTGCGATACTCAAACAATGGACGAAAATACTTCTGAAAGTCCCAATGGAGCTGATGTGTTCGAAGCCAGCAATCAAACCAACCCCAACAACGGACCACCTCCTACGGTGCACCAAATATCTGATATCGCACTACGAGAGCTTGTTCACGCCTTACGAGGGGAACAAAAGCATGAAGGAGGAGTGCAATAATTCAGGTCGCTCCGTCCAAAGCCTTGGAATGGTTTGGACGGTCCTTTGAAGGCTGAAGAATGGTTACAAAGCACTAAGGATGACTTAAGAGCAGCTCAGATCGCAGAACACGCTTAGGTGGATACTGCTAAGTTGCAATTGATTGACGGAGCTCGGATTTGGTGCAATTCAGCTGAACGTCGCCTGCAATGACCAATTGATTGGGTGACAATTACTGATCACTTCAACACCCAGTACTTCTCGCCCGAGGCACAGATGGAACTGGAAGCCCAGTTCGTCGGTTTGAAGCAATGTTCCATGACAGTTGAGCAATATGATGCTCAGTTCACCATGCTTAGCCGTTTTGCTCCAGGGATGGTTGACACCCCTCTGACTCGAGCACAATGCTTCAATCAAGGACTGAACATCGAGATTCGATGGAACTTGGTCGGTCGCCAATTGTTTACCCATACTGAGGTCCTAGCAGCAGCTCGCGAGCACAAATTCATCGAAAGAGAAGAAAAGCGATTACAATCCATAGTTGCCCCTCCCAGAAGGCCATTACCTCCAACATTTACTGCTGGATCCAACCGTTGACCACTATCCAACCAGATGTATAGGCCTACTCAACAAACCCAATTCAAGAGACATGCTCCTCCACCACGCCCGGTGTGTCATCATTGTGAAAAGCCAGGACACTTCCGATCCGAATGTCAATCATATTTGAACCATTGCATGATCTGTGGGTTAAAGGACAATGGCGTAAGGGATTGCCCAAGAAAGCCACCACCACCTAACCATGCTCTGGCTAATGCCCCTGCTAGGAATGCTCCACAATGACCACCACCACCTCTACAACGACAGCCACTTCCTCTTTAACAGCGAATGTTTCAGCAAGCTCGACAACAGGCACTAGCCCCAAAGCACCAAGCCTACACTATGACTGTGAAAGAGGCTGAAGCTACTGACCAAGTGATCACAGGTACGATATATCCCATTCAGTATCATATTCTGTTATTTAGAGATCGTTGGCTTAGACATAATTCTGGTAGCTGTAGGTATTATCTTAGTAGCTGGTAAACCTGCCTCACTTTATTCGACTCGGGAGCCACACTTTGCTTCTTGGCCAGTCGATTCGTCAACACACATGTTGTCCCCATTGAACCTCTGACTTCTCATTGGAAGGTCGACACGGCTGGTGTTTCCATACCAATAACTAGCGGATGTCTTCAATGTTCTGTAGTGGTTTGTGGATGTGACCTATTCACCGACTTCATGGTGATTGAGATGCCAAGTTTCGATGCTGTTCTAGGAATGGATTGATTAGGGACATCGCATGCTACCATTGATTGTCGTCAAAGGAGGGTAGTATTTGAGATAACCAACCATCCTATGTTCGAATTTCTCAACGGAAGTATATTAGAAGGACCAGTGAAGTTCAGGGCCAAACTTTCAATGGCAGTGGCAACTGCAATGGAAGTCGAGCAGGAGAAACCTGAAGTAGTACGAGAATTCTTGGACGTATTTTTGGACAAACTCTTAGGTTTTCCTCCGGATCACGGCCTCGAATTTACCATTGATCTATTGCCAGGTGCACAGCCGATATCCAAGGGACCTTATCACATGGCACCGCCTGAGCCTGAAGAAATTCGGGCTCATCTGGATGATCTTATACAGAAGGGGTGGATACGACACAGTGTGTAACGACATGTTTTTTTAGGCGTCTTGATTTGTGTTTATGTATGTATTTAGTTCAGTTATCCGAGTATTTTTCTTTTCTACGTATCGACGCGAGCGCGTCTAAATTTTTCACTGTAGTTTAAATAGTTACTATAGTTAATTTATTTTACTAATTACTTTAACTAATTTATTTTACTAATTATCAATAACTTTTAATCTACCATTAATTACTTTGGTTAATTAATTAGTTAATTCCTCCCACTTTTTTCTCATCTCTCAGCCAGATACATCCCCTAACCTCCCTTCATTAATGTTAAGTTTGATTTTCGTAACACGTCTCTTCCAGGATCAAATTTCCATGGCAAAAAGTTCTTCCCCGTATTTAATGAAAACCAAATCCTTAACCTAACCAAATTAATTTCCTTTGACAAATTGGAAATGTGGTTCCTGCTAACTTCTTCTTAAGGAAACGACGTATCTCCCCTGCTAATCATCTGCAAAACCCATCTTCTCTGCAAATCATCTCAATCTCAAATCAGCCCGAATCAATTCCTCCCCAAATCAGAAACCATCCATAACCCAAATCAAACCTGTTCAAACACCCAAATCAGAGAAACCCAAATAAAAATCCAAAACCCAAATCAATCTCAGATCTGAATCAATTTCAGATTCAAATCAAGAAACAAACTTCAAAAATCAAATTCAACTCCAAAGAAATCAACGTCCAGATTCTAACCCAAACAATCTTCTTCCCATCCTTCTTCCTCTTCCTCCTCCTCCCCTTGGCCAAACACCCCATCACCCTCGCCATCAGCCCACAGCCGGAGCGCCACTGATCGCCTGAGTTACGCGCTGCCTGGAGCGTCGTCGCCGCCGTCGTGCTGTCGCCTGGGACCCGCCGCCGCCGCCTGGAAAGCTCCCCTACGCCGTGAGCCATCTCCTTCCCTGTCGTGCGAGGTGAGGCTCTCTTCTCCTTGCGTTGTTTCAGTTTGCTGCAAGTGAAACGAAATGAAAAAAAGAACAAAGGTAGGAGACAGAAGACAGTAAGAGTAGGAGAGAAAGAGTTATAAGAGAGAGAGAGAGGGTGAGTAACAGAGAGAAGGGGGTTTAATACGGGTATGTTATTAAAAATTTTATTAGTATTATTATTAGTATTATTATTATTATTATTATTATTATTATTATTAAGTTATTATTATTAAGTAAGTTTAAGTTTAAGTTTCTAATATAAGTTTTAATAGCTATTATTTTTATAACCATATATTAGTAAATATGTTTGTAGTTAATCTGTTATAACAAGTTTTAATAACATGTTTTAAGTAATTAGTTATGAGTTAGTTAGTGTAATGTACCCTCTTGGCCTAATATTATTTTGTGTAACTAACTCACTTTTGAACCAGGTACCCCTACCGCCATTCAAAACACGCCTTTCACTACCGAGCGAAACGGTAACTCATCGTACCCTAGCTATGGGGTTTAAAAACAATATTGATGCATGCTAAATTAGATTCTTTTTGTTAGCAAAGCGTTACACTCGAACAGTTAGCTAAACTTGATAACTTGCATAGTATCGGATTTGCACCGTATCATAAATTGAATTGGACTCTGTGACATGCTTAACCGAAAGATGTAATTTAAAAAGTGAGAATAGTAATTGACTCGTAAATTGTAAGTACGGTAACCTGCACACACACAGGGTTTTGGCGTAACTTATAATAGTGGAAGTACGGGAGTGACCAGTCCGATCTGCTGAATAGTACCGTTTTGATTGAACAGTATCGTTTTGTTAAAAAGTACCGTTTTGATTGCAACGTATCATTTTGTTGTAACCCAGGATATCAGGTGGACTCTTGGTTGCATATTGTACTTCCCTGTATAAGTCACGAACTAGGATCAGGCACAGGTAAAAACCTCGCAACTGGTCATTTTAATGTTGTTTATTGCTGATAAAATGGTAATAGTTGTAAATTTGTTATGTTACTTTTCTGCTCTATTGTACGCACTTTACTCTTTAGATTGCCATACTAGTTTTGACATGCTTGTTTATTGTTTTAAATTTCATGCTAAAGATACTTTGAGTTACGTCTGATCCTGGCGACCCTTCTTTTTGTAGTGGTCTCACCAGATACAACACAGGTTGAAGAAGTTGCACCAGGGACTGCAGACGCTGAGTTTGCTGTAGAATTTAACCAGGAGGACGCTGGTTGCTAACTGTGAGTGTGAGAGTGCTTTATGTTTTAATGTATCAGAGTGACTTGCTTGGTGTGTATTTGTATTTTGAGTTGTATTTCCTTTCATGTACGATGCTGGTTTGTAATAAGGTTTATACCACTTTCATGTATGAGTATTTTGGCGCATTTCTGCAACAGAGCATGTATTGATTTCATTGGTGCCTAGCAGGACTTGTGCATTTCCAAACAGTAACGGGCCCTGAGAGCGGGTCGTTACACAGTGTATTCGCATGGGGTACCCCTGTGCTACTCGTGAAGAAGAAGGATGGATCTCAGTGCATGTGTGTCGACTACCGCGAGCTGAAGAAGATGAAGTAAAAGAACAAGTATCTCATGTCTCGCATCGACGACCTTTTCGACCAACTTGGAGGATCGAGCGTATATTCGAAGTTGGACTTGAAGACTGGGTATAATCAAGTGAAGGTAAAGAAGGAGGATGTTCACAAGACTACATTTCGGACCAGATATGGACACTGCGAATTCTTAGTGATGCCATTTGGCGTGACTAATGCACCTGCTGTATTCATGAGTCTCATGAACTAGGTTCTGTATAACTATATGGACAAGTTCGTAGTTGTCTACATCGACGACATCCTCATCTACTCGAAGGACTCTCAGGAGCACAGAGAACATCTGAGGAAGGTCTTGGAAACCTTGAGACAACACCAACTGTATGGCAAATTCAGCAATTATGAATTCTGGCTCGACAAGGTGGCCTTCCTGGGCCACATCGTGTCAGGAGAAGGAATATCTGTTGACCCCGAGAAGGTGGCTGTTGTTCAAAACTGGCCGGCCCCTAAAACTGTGACGGAGATTCGAAGCTTCCTGTGACTAGCCTGTTATTACAGACGATTCATCCAAGACTTCTCAAAGATAACGAAATCAATGACGCGATTGATGAGAAAGGACGTGGTGTTTGTCTAGTCAAACGCTTATGAAGATGCATTCCAGGAGCTCAAGAGAAGATTAACTTCGGTCCCGATTTTGGTCATTCCAACATGACAGGAGGTTTCGAAGTATTTTGTGACACATCCGAAAAAGGACTTGGGTGTGTGCTACATCAGCACGGCCGAGTCATTGCCTATGCATCCAGACAACTAAAGAACCATGAGAAGAACTACCACACTCATGACCTTGAGTTGGCGGCAGTTATCTTTGCTCTGATGATTTGGAGACACTTCTTGTTGGGAGAGCATGTAAAGATATTTTCAGATCACAAGAGTCTCAAGTACCTGTTCACCTAGAAGGAGCTCTACATGCGACAACGACGATGGATCAAGCTGATGGCTGACTATGATGTTGACCTTCAGTATCATCCTAGGAAGGTCAATGTCATACCAGACGCATTGAGTCGTCACCCTGTGGTGATGACCCTCACATCACAATGGAGGCTACGATCTGAGATACGAGCCATTGAGATGGATGTTATATTACCTGGAGTAACATCTTCGTTACTCAACCTTCAGATCCAGTCGAATTATGGACATGATCAAGGCTGCCCAAGCAGGAGATAAGAAGCTACGAAGGATCAGAGACATGGTGATGGTAGGTCAGAGGCCTGAATTCAAGATCCATGAGGATGGATCTTTACGATTCGACAACCGCATCTGTGTACCATCTGGAAACGTCAGAGAAGAACTATTGGAGGAAGCTCACAGTTCCCCATATTCCATTCATCCAGGTGGTACCAAGATGTATCAAGACTTGCGGCAACACTACTGATGACATGGTATGAAGAGAAGCGTCACACGGAGTGTGGCGAAGTGTATAGTGTGCCAACAGATGAAGGTTTAACATCACCGGTCTGTCGGCTTGTTACAACCTTTGTCCATTCCAGAAGGGAAGTGGCAATATATTACGACGGATTTTGTGATGGGACTACCCAAGAGTACGAAGCATAACGATGCTGTCTGGGTAATCATTGATCAATTGACCAAGTCAGCGCACTTCATTTCTTTCAGAGTGGGCTAGTCAATCGAAGTGCTAACCAAGAAGTGCATAGAAGAGATAGTGAAGTTGCATGGTGTCCCTGTCAGTATTGTTTCCGACAGAGACACTCGATTCACGTCTCACTTTTAAAAAAGTTTACAGGAGGGTATGGAGACCCGCTTAAGCTTCAATACAGCTTATCATCCTCAGACAGATGGCCAATCAGAATGCACCGTTCAGATTTTGGAGGACATGTTGCGTGTTTGTATGTTGGATTTCAAAGGATCGTGGGAAGACCGTCTTCATCTCGTGGAGTTTGCTTACAACAACAGCTACCAGGCCAGCCTTGGTACGGCGACCTTTGTAGCGCTATATGGTAGGAAGTGTCGTTCTCCTTTGAGCTAGGACTACATTGGTGATCGAGAGCTCATCGGGCCAGAATTAATTGTTGAAGCAGTGGATATAGTCAGGACCATCAGAGAGAAACTACAGCTGGCTCACGATCGTTACAAGCATTGGACAGATGCAAAGCGCAGATATTTGGAGTTCCAGCCTGGCGACCATGTGTTTTTAAAGATCTCTCCTAATCATGGAATGATTCGTTTTGGACGAAGAGTGAAGCTTAGTCCACGATACATTTGTCCATTTGATGTTTTGGAACGAGTAGGTGAAGTTGCCTATCGCCTTGCTTTGCCACCTGCATTGGAGGGAGTACAAGAAGTCTTTCATGTCTCACAGCTACGACGTTATATGAGCGATCCCAGTCATGTTGTGGATTACTCAGAGATTGCTATTCGCCCAGATCTATCTTATGCATAGCAACCAGTCAAGATTATGGATCATCGACAGAAGACCCTCAAGAATAAGGTCATCAACCTTGTCAAAGTGATGTGGCGTCACGATTCACCTGGAGAATCTACATATGAGCGAGAAGATGATATGCGAGAACGCTACCCATACCTATTTACAGAGTCGGAGGACCTTACTAGTCTCGAGACTAGTTACGGAAGCTATGGTGATGTTAATAGTAAGTATTTATAAACATCATCTCTTGTTTTCTTACTGCTATGATATCACATTACTAGATCACTATCATTCTATCATTTATTTGCTTGAGCTTCTTCATAACAGAGATTATCTGTTTCATGAAGTTCGAGAAATTCCGAGGACGGAATTATTATAAGGAGGGTTCGAGAAATTCCGAGAACGGAATTCTTATAAGGAGTGTAGGATGTAACGGTCTGGTTTTAACGTTTCAACGTGCATAACTTTTCGTATTCACGATAGTATCAAATACGTTCAAAATGAGTAAATGAATATTTTCTAAATTTTTTTCGTCACTCAAACCTTTAATTTGACTTCATATTCATGATCCTCATAACGATACGAACTCGTGGATATTTTCCGTACTTTTCGGAGTCGGTTGTATAAAGAAAATGATATTTCAACATAATCGTTACTAATTACCTTAACTTATTTACTAATTACTATAACCTAATTATTAATTACATTAACCTAATCAAAAATTACCCTAACCATATCTAAAACGTGGGAGTGGACACGTTTAAACATTCTAACATTAGTCAAATTCTAACCACTTTTATTAAATACTTAGTCAAAAGTTCTAACCACTCCTATTAAATGCTAATAACCCTTTACCATATAAATACCCCCTTATACATGTTAAACCCAAAGTTGATCACTATTAAAAATAATTAAACTCTCCCTCTCTCTCTCTCATTCTCTCCCAGCCCGCGCTCTCTCTCACTCTCACACCCCAGCCTCCTCTCATCGGCGACATCTACCACACGACGCGCACCCCCGCCGCTTCGTCGCCTTCCTGACCGATGCGTCGCCGGCTGCTCCACCCGCCACCACAGCAGCCCCCGCCAGCGCCCCGTGTAACAATCCTAGTGTGTAAATACTAAGTAGACACTAAGTTAGCCCTAGTCTCTTTGAAAACGTGCAAGTTAGTCTGTTTGAATGGGAAGATTTGCATCCATGCCCCCTCAAATTTCATTTATACCCAAATGAGGGCATATTTGCACAATTTGGCATAAAATGGGAAGTTGCAAAATTTTCTCCTTAATGGCATGACAATGTAATTAGGTTAGATGGTTAAAGGGTAATTTTAAAAGGGGATTAACATGAGGATTTGTCCGCATTAGACATGGCAAAGTTGTGAATTGATGGAAACGTAAGAGATAAGTTCCCTTTTAATTTAATTTCAAAAAAAAGGATGAATCAAGAGGGTTCTAAATCCTTCCACATCATTCTAACTCTCTCTTATCCCTTCCCCCCCTCTCACTCTCACTCTCTTACATGCTTAATTTCTGGTGCCAAAAAAAGGAGAGGGGAAGAAAAGAGAATAGAAAAAGAATAGGAAAAAGAGAAGGGAAGAAAGAAGAAAAGGGAGGAGGAGGAGTTGCCTAGGAGGAGGATCAAGGAGCTAGGAGGGAGGGAGAAACTTGTCATCATCAAGCACTAATGTGGGTTCCTCTACAACCTACACTTCTAGCTAAAGATGGATGGATCAATTGCATGCATGATGATTTGGGTGCATAAACTCCTATTTAAGCCCTAAAATACCTTGCTGATTTCCCCAAAAATGGTGACACTTTGCTCAGGTGTTGATGTTAATATACTCTGTGAAAGAATTTGAAAAAATTATATGGTTTACATCTTGATGTCCTTAACAACTTGTCACGCCCCGCTTCCCAAAACAGCGGAGGCGAAGCGTGACTAGGCATGCTTAGGCCAGAGCTAAGAAGCCCTGACCTAATAAGCATCTGTGTGGTACCAAGACGAAGGTACAGGTCCCTGCATGTTAGTACAGAACAATAAAAGTACAAGAAGGAAAGAACATCACATTTTATTCCAACATATCAAGAGTACCAAGTCTCAACGCCCGAAGGGCTACAACAGCAGAAAAGGAAATCTAACGGTGCACGCCCCCAACCTAATCAAATAACAAAAGGTGCTACGCACCCAACTAAAGTAAATGGATAACTATGGAAACTGCAACAGGAAGTCTCTAGCTCTGGTCCTCCTCAGGGTCGTACTCAGGATCGACACTCTCTGGCTCCACGTCAGCTGGCAGGTCAGTCTCCTCAACGTACTCTGGCTCGATCCCTGACGTACAGCACCAAAAGAAGGAACTGTACGTCAGGTAAGGTCTACAAGTAAAGGTTATACCAAACTGCAAGTGCACCAATTATTTAACAAATGTTTTACTGGTTGATTAACATGCTGAGGTTATAACAGGCGAACAAACAAAAGTACATGCAGCAGGAAAGTAAACAAGACAAGTAGTAGTCGTAGCGAGTGCTACCGACTACGGGACTAGCCTACGGGTGTCAAGACAAATCGGAACAAGGAGAGCCAGACAAGACAAGACACGACACGAAAAGGGTTCACGCATGTTCGGTTCGAGGGGGATCAGACCCTCTTGTCGCTTGCACGCTCAACCCTACCCCAAAACCCCAAGAATCGTGACAAGACAAGGGATCACTTGCTCTAGCTTGACAAGTGCCCTATTGCTCTCTGAGCTGTATATCAGTACAAGGGATCACCTGCTCTAGCTTGACATGTGCCCTATGCCCATCGGGCTGTGAATCAGTACAAGGGATCACTTGCTCTGGCTTGGCGAGTGCCCTATTGCCCAGCGGGCTATGCAAGACGGAACGGGACATGGAAGGGACATGACACGACAAAACAGGAGGGGTTGTACTAGGGTGTCCACAACTCACACACACGCATGTCAATCCTATGATGTCAAAATTGTTGTTGTTGGACTCAGACTTCGTTGTCAAGTCTGAGCCATCAAGGGCGTCCCGGACGCTATCATTTCACGTCCGGTTCTCATCATTCCAAGATATCAATTCTAGCAAGACTAAGGCCTAGACATGGCCAAGAACGCAAGTGGTACACTTGCCTGTGGTGGCGAGTGTGTCGTCTTCCTGGAACGTCTCGTCCAAACGTCTCGTCGGCGTAAGAGCGTCTTAAAACCGTGACACGGCGACGGTGTCAGTTCACGATTCAGAATTCCTATTAGGGTTGTGTCTAGGTTATCGGGACTAACCTAATCGTTAAAAATCACATTTTTAATGTATTTAACCTAATCGACGATCTATCCTATGTGCACATGCATGAAGTCCATTCGTCGATTTCTACGGTTTGCACAACGTTTTAAAGATCAACGGAAAATAAATTTAATTGATTAAGGTTGCTGATTTTTAATTAGGTTTTGATCATTTACGGTGAGGTTTTCTACGAATTTAGGGAACCAACCTGATTTGAGGATTGCACGAAGATCCGGCGTCAGATCTGGAAAGGTGGAAACTTTGCGTCGTCCGAAAATTCCTAGGCCGCGGGTAGCGCAGCGAGGAATGCTGATTGTTGATGATGTCGTTGGCCTCCGAAGGTGATGACGAAGATCTTGGCGTCTCCCGGGGTCGTCGTCGCTAGAACTGAGGTTGGATCACCAAGATGGATCTTGGAAAAGGAAACGAGTAGGCGGCCGGAGCTTGGCCGTGGGTCTCAGATCTGGGGAAGAATTTTGTGGTGGTGGCCGGTTTCGGGGAAGATAGGAGGAGGAGAAAACAGGAGAAAGAGAGAAGGAGAAGGGAGGAAGAAGACGAAGAGGAAGGAAGACCTTGAAGAAGGTGGAGGGCACACGGGAGGAGGAAAAAGCTTAGGGAGAGGAAGGAGAGGGATTGGGGAAGAAGACAACTCAAAACAATGAGAAGAAAAGAGAAACAGACGCGCGTTTAAATAAGAAAATGAAACGGCGGCTAGGTCAAAAATTAGGGTTTCTGGATCAACTAGTCGGTCAGTGAAGGGCGGTTGACCGACTAGTTTGAGAACTAGTCGGTCAGTCGTCTAACTGTGACCGACTAGAAGGCAAACAGAGAACAGTGTCGGTACAGGGTTGACAGATTTAGTCGGTCTGTGAAGGCTCGTCGACCGACTAGTTTACAACCAAGTCGGTTGGCCAGTGTTCATTGACTGACTAAAGGATAAAAGTGGTCGACAAGAAGTTTTGAAAATTAGTCGGTCTGAGAAGAAAACATAACCGACTAGTTCGTCAACTAGTCGGTCGGTATTTGTTCTTAAACCGACTAATGATAAATAGTAACTCGACTGCATGAAATGATCTCTAACTTAGTCGGTCTGCGAAGAAGTGTTGATCGACTAGTTCGACAACTAGTCGGTCGGTGGATGAACTTAGACCGACTAAGCGTAAATAGTAACTTAGTGGAAAAATCTGACGGAAACTAGTCGGTTCATGAAGAGTTTCTGACCGACTAGATTGACATCTAGTCGGTCGGTCCTTGTTCTTGAACCGACTAAAGTGCACACCAAGTCTCCAAATGAAGTGCGAAGCTTCGGGATGGGTTCTAGGGACTCCTAAGATGGGTCTGGCTCTAAGACAAGAGCGTCATGGAGCACGCTTAGCTCCAGGTAGGGGAAAAAGATATGGAAGAGAAAAAGAGAGAAGACGAACAATCATATATATATATATATATATATATATATATATATATATATATATATATATATATATCATACAGAAACCAGCCGTTACATCCTACCCACCTTAAGAAAATTCCGCCCTCGGAATTTCTATCAGAAAAGGTGAGGGTAACGCTCTCTCATCTCATCCTCTCTCTCCCAAGTGGACTCTCCAGGTGATCCGTGACACCACATCACTCTCACCAGGTCGACTACCTTATTCCTCAACTGCTTCTGTCGACGGTCCAAAATCTGCATGGGCTGCTGGTTATAGGTCAAGTCTGGACGGACCGTGATCTCCGAGAAATACACTGTATGCGACGGATCACTGACGTACCGACACAACTGAGATACGTGGAAAACGTCGTGAACACCCACCAAAGATGGTGGCAGAGCAAGGCGGTATGCCATTGCTCCCACACGCTCCAGCACATCGAAAAGTCCAATGTACCTCGGACTCAGCTTCCCCTTCTTCCCGAATCGGATAACTCCGATGTTCAGAGAAATCTTCAAGAAGACGTGGTCTCCAGGCTGAAACTCCAAGGGTCTCCTCTTAGAATCCGCCCAATGATTGAATCGATCTTGTGTAACTCTGAGCTTCTCCCTGATGTCTCTCACGACATCCACAGCTTCTACTATCATCTCCGGACCCAACAGCTCCCGATCTCCAACGTCATCCCAGCTCAGTGGCGATCGACATTTCCTCCCATATAAGGCAGCAAACGGCGCCATGCCAATGCTCGCCTGGTAGCTATTGTTATAAGAAAACTCCACCAAATGGAGATGGTCCTCCCAAGATCCCTTCAAATCGAGCGTACAAGCTCGCAGCATATCCTCTAATATCTGAATAGTCCTCTCGGACTGGCCATTGGTCTGCGGGTGGTACGCCGTGTAGAAACTCAGACTCGTACCCAAATGCTCCTGCAGACTTCTCCAGAATGGAGATGTGAACCTCGAATCTCTGTCAGACGCAATGCTCATGGGGACTCCGTGTAAGCGTACAATCTCCTGCACGTACACGGTCTACGTCACAACTAACTCAAGGAGGAAAATCATATAGAAGTAAAAGAAGGAATTTTACCTCTAGATACTTCCTCGCCAAAGCTTCCGTAGACTGGCCCACTCGGAAAGGAATGAAATGCGCAGACTTAGTCAACCGATCAACGATCACCCAGACTGCGTCGTTCTGTTTCGGGGTCCGAGGTAAACCAGTCACGAAATCCATCGTAATATGCTGCCACTTCCACTCCGGAATAGGAAGCGGTTATAGCAACCCAACCGTACGATGGTGCTCGGCCTTCACCTGTTGGCATATCAAACACTTGGCAACGCTCTGTGCCACACTCCTCTTCATGCAAATCCACCAATAATTCAGTCGGAGGTCCTTATACATCTTGGTACCACCAGGATGTATAGAATAAGGCGAGCTATGAGCCTCGCTCAAAAGCTCCTCCTGAACATCACCTGCAGGTACGCAGAGTCTTCTGCCGTACCGCAACGAACCATCCTCGTGAATCACGAACTCCGCTCGTAGCCCAGCTTCAACCTGCCTCCTGATCCTCTGCAACTTCGGATCTCCTGTCTGTGCTGCCTTGATCCGATCCACGATCGTGGACTGAATCTGCAAATTCATGAATGAAAGAACCACACCAGGTAGGACGACCTCCAATTCCATCTCCTTCAGCTCCTGCTGAATCCTCCAGTCAGCAGTATGCACCATAGCAGTAGGAAGTCTACTCAAGGCATCCGGCACTACGTTCACCTTCCCCGGATGATACTGCAGATCTATCTCATAGTCAGCCATGAGCTCCAACCACCGTCTCTGATGCATGTTGAGCTCCTTCTGCGTGAATATGTACTTCAAACTTTTGTGATCGGTGAAAATCTTCACGCTCTCACTCAGTAAGAAGTGCCTCCAAATCTTCAATGCAAAGATCACCGCTGCCAACTCCAGATCGTGTGTCGGGTAATTCTTCTCGTGCGTCCTCAGCTGGCGAGAAGCATACGCAACCACATGGCCATGCTGATGCAGAACGCATCCTCGGCCCTTCCCTGATTCATCACAATATACTTCGAAGCCTCCGCTTCGATCCGGTACCGCCAAAATCGGAGCTGAGGTCAACCTCGCCTTCAAGATACTGAAAGCTTCCTCACAAGCATGAGACCACTGAAACTTCACATCCTTCCTCGTCAGCTTCATCATCGGCTCAGCAATCTTCGAGAAATCCTTGATGAACCGCCGATAATAGCCTGCTAAACCAAGGAAACTCATGATGTCGGACGCTGACTGCGGAGTCGGCCAATCTCGAACTGCTCTGATCTTCTCCGAATCTACTGATGTGCCATCACCGGACACCACGTGTCCCAGAAATGCGACCATGTCCAACCAGAACTCGCACTTGCCATACTTGGCGTTCAACTTGTGTCGCCTCAGCGTCTCCAGCACTGTCCTCAGATGACAGTTGTGCTCCTCTTCAGACTTCGAGTAAATAAGAATGTTGTCAATAAAGATAACGACAAACTTATCCAGAAAGTCGTAGAAAATCAAGTTCATAAGATTCATGAACACAGCTGGAGCATTGGTCACGCCGAAGGGCATCACCACAAACTCATAGTGCACGTACTTCGTCCGGAAAGCTGTCTTCGGAATGTCATCCTTCTTCACCTTCAACTGATGGTATCCACTCCTCAAATCCAACTTCGAGAAGACTCTCGAGCCTCCCAGCTGATCAAAAATGTCACCGATACGCGGCAGTGGATACTTATTCTTCACGGTGACAGCATTCAATCCTCGATAGTCCACGCACATTGCCACGCCTCGCTTCCCTAAAATGGAGGCGAGACGTGAAAAGGTCCGCACGGGAGTGGAGCTGTGAAGCCCCAAACCCGATAAGCGTCAATAAAACATAAGCAGGTCCCTGTAACCACAAACGGAACAACAATAATAACACAAGGAGAGACAGAAATAAAATCTCAAATCTCAGAATTTGTCCAACATGAAAATTAAGTTCAACATCCAGAAAAGCCACCAGGCTAAAAGAAAGAGTCTAAAGGCCCAGAACAAGGCCAACAAAAGGAACAACATAACAAAGTATTGGTGCCATGCACCGACAACAAAACAGTCTAAACAACAACACAAACAGCCTCTACGACTGATCGCCCGTGTCCACGAAGTCCTCGTCAAACACAGGCTCGGGCTCGGCGTCCGCAAACACCTCGTCCTCAACAACAAACTTAGGCTCAGGATCTAACATGTGTCACCCAAAAGAGTAAAGGGGCACATGTCAGCAAGTCTAAAAGACTTGGGCAAGGAAACTGAAAAGGAAGGCAAACTAACAACCTAGCAGTTATAGTATGCATGACATGGCAGTTATAGTATGATTGCACAAGTAAGACATGGTGAAACCACATGTACAAGAGAACAATTTTCAGGGCATGTCAAGAGTAGCCAAGCTACTAACAATCTCAATCTTTTCACTAGTCACGTTTCAAGTTGTTTGTAGATGTTTACGCCTTACAGCTGAACTGTTCGACATTCACACTGATTGGCCGCTTAACACTACCCCAGAACCCAGAGTTTACGCCTTACAACTGTAGTTGCTGATCGGACAGACTCCCAGTTGAATGGCCACTTAACTCTTACCCCAAAACCCACGTGTAAACGAGCCAGGGTCCCTGTACACGATGCTCAGTAAATGAGCCAGGGTTGCCCCGCACAAGAGCTCGTTTCCTGGATCACAAACCAAGAGCGTATTTCATTTGGCATAGGGGTGCACCTAGCCTCAATCATTTCACAAGGTTTAGCAGAGCTACGCAATCACGGGAACACTTAAAGAATGCAATGACATGACAATTAATTCGCGTACCGTTAATGGAAATTAAACATGACATGGTAGTTGTGCAACATGATAAATGTCGGATCTAGCTTCGTTGTCAAGCTAGTTCCTGAAATTGCGCCTAGGCGAGTATCATTTCGTCGCCTAGTCTCTTTTTACGCCTACAACAAGCAAATGGCCTAAGACATGGCCCAAAACCCTAAGTGGCAAGTTTCACTTGCCTAGCACCGAGGATGACGATCAACGAGGCCGTCACAAAAATGCTAACTATAGAGATGAGATCGCTGCCATGGCAAAACAATATTAGAACAACATCCAACCTAGTTTTATTAGGGTTTCACAAAAACACAAATGGGTTAAGAGAATATTATAGAATCGAGTTATTACCGAATCGTTAGCGGAAGAACGATGCCGAGCAAGCACGGCGACGGAAGAAACGATCCGGGGAACCTACGGTTTAGATCTGGAAATGGATGGAGAAGTTTGGAGAAATGGGGTTTTGGGGATTTTGGGGGTTGGAGATGGCCTAGGGCATGGTGGCCGGCCAAAATGGAGAGGGGGAGAGGCTCTTGATGAATGAGGAAGGCTAGAGGAAGGTTGGGGAAGATCAGAGGTCAAGGGGGAAGGAAAGAGGCCAGGAGAAGAGAAAGAAAGAAAAGCAACGAAGTGGGGTTTAAATAGAAAACGACCTGGCGGATGCCCAGGAATTAGGGTTTCTGGGGTCATTAGTCGGTCAAAGAAGAGTGGCTGACCGACTAGTTTAATAACTAGTCGGTCGGTCGACCAACTGTGACCGACTAAATCCAAACAGTAACTCAGGTCGACAAAATGGTCAAAGAATTAGTCGGTTAAAAAACAATGGCTGACCGACTAGTTTGCAACCTAGTCGGTCGGTGGTTGTTTTTGGATCGACTAACGATAAACAGTAACTCAGGTAAAATGTATCAGAGGAACTAGTCGGTCTAAGAGCAAGTTCTGACCGACTAGTTTCACATCTAGTCTGTCGGTGGTTGTTCTTAGACCGACTAAAAAAACAGTAACTCCTGTACAATAGATTCAATGAACTATTCGGTTCCAGTAGAGTTCCTGACCGACTAGATCTCAATCTAGTCGGTTGGTCCCCCTTCTTGAACCAACTAAAGTGCACTAAAAGTGCCGAATCGAAGCGCGAAGCTTCGGGAAGATTCCTACGGCTTCTAGGATCACTCTAACTCTAAAATATGAGCGATTTGAAGTTCGTCATGAATGACTTACTCCAAGATCAACGATTCTAAGGAAGAAGCTAGAAAATCACGACGAAACGATCGAAAATGAAAGCTACGGAGACGAAAACCACACGTGAGGAGAAAATCCTCCAAAACATATATATATAATATAAATAATCCAAATACATGAAAACCAGTCGTTACATCCTCCCCAACTTAAGAAAACTTCCGTCCTCGGAATTTCCCAACGCTCACGTGTCCGGAAACAAAAGTGGGAAACGCTCTCGCATCTCATCCTCATTCTCCCAAGTAGACTCTCCTGGCGAGCCGTGTCGCCACATCACCCTCACAAGATTGACAACCTTGTTCCGAAGTGACCTCTGACGCCTGTCCAGAATCAGCACTGGCTGCTGGTCATACGTCATATCAGGGCGAACGGTAATCTTCGAGAAATCCACAGCATGAGATGGATCGCTAATGTATCGACGAAGCTGCGACACATGGAAAACATTGTGAACTCCTTCCAAAGATGGCGACAAGGCTAAGTGGTAGGCTACCTCGCCAACTTTCTCCAGAGTGTCAAACGGTCCAATGTATCGCGGGCTCAACTTCCCTCGCTTCCCAAAGCGAATCACACCACGATTCGGGGAAATCTTCAAGAACACATGGTCACCCGGCTGAAACTCCAAAGGACAACGTTTAGCATCCGCCCAATGCTTAAAACGATCCTGAGCAATCCTCAACCTCTCCCGAATGTTCCTGACAATATCCACGGCCTCCACAATCATCTCAGGTCCCAACAGCTCCCGATCACCAACGTCATCCCAACTCAATGGCGATCGACATTTCCTCCCATAAAGAGCGGCGAAAGGCGCCATGCCAATACTCGTCAGGAAGCTGTTGTTGTAAGATAACTCTACCAGATGTAGATGGTCCTCCCACGAACCCTTGAAATCCAACATGCACGCCATCAGCATGTCCTCCAAGATCTGAATCGTCCTCTAGGACTGGCCATCTGTCTGCGGATGGTACGCCGTGCTGAAACTCAGACGCGTACCCAAACTCTTTTGCAAACTGTGCCAGAACTAAGATGTGAACCTCGTGTCTCTGTCCGACATGATACTCACAGGGACTCCGTGAAGTCGTACGACCTCCTGCACGATTCACGTTACATCACTATCTAAACTAGGAAAAAGGAAATAAAAACGGAGAGTAAAAGAATTTACCTCCATGTATCTCCTTGCTAGCGCCTCAGTGGACTGTTCCACTCGGAATGGAATAAAGTGCGTGGATTTGGTCAATCGATATACGATCACCCAAATCGCATCATTCTGCTTCGGACTCCGAGGTAGTCCAGTCACGAAATCCATAGTGATGTGTTGCCATTTCCACTCCAAAATCGGAAGCGGTTGTAGCAACCCTGCCGTACGCTGATGCTCCGCCTTCACTTGCTAGCAAACCAAGCACTTGGCTACACTCCGAGCCATGCTCCTCTTCATACCATGCCACCAAAAATTCAGACGAAGATCCTGGTACATCTTGGTGCCACCAGGATCCACAGAATACGGCGAACTGTGTGCCTCCACCATCAACTCCTCTCTAATATCCCCAGCTGGCACACACAACATGGCTCCAAACCTCAGCGAGCCATCCTCATGAATCAAAAAGTCAGTCCGCAGACCGGCTTCCACCTGCTCCCGAATCTTCACCAGCTTCGGATCCTCGGCCTGGCCAGCCTTGATCCGATCCACGATCGTCGACTGTATCTACATACACATCAACGAAGAAGCCTCTCCAGGAAGAACAATCTCAACACCAGACTCACAAAAATCATGCTGCAATCTCCACTGTGAAGTCAAAATCATCACCGCTGGAAGCCTACTTAGCGCATCAGGAACCACATTCACCTTGCCAGGGTGATACTGCAAATCAATCTCATAATCCGCCCTGAGCTCCAACCATCGACGATGTCGCATGTTGAGCTCCTTCTGAGTAAAAATATACTTCAAGCTTTTATGATCGGTGAAGATCTTCACTTTCTCACTCAGCAGGAAGTGCCTCCAAATCTTGAGCGCAAACACGACGGCAGCCAACTCCAAATCGTGCGTCGGGTAATTCTTCTCATGAGTCTTGAGCTGACGCAAAGCATACGCCACAATGTGCCCGTGCTGATGCAACACACAACCGAGACCCTTGCCAGAAGCATCGCAACAGATCTCAAATCCACCGCTGCGATCAGGCACAACAAGAATAGGGACAGTTGTCAATCTCTCCCTCAGAACATCAAAGGCATTCTCACAATCACCCGACCAAACAAAAGGTACATCCTTCCGCGTCAATCTGGTCATCGGCTCAGCAATACGGAAAAAGTCCTTAATGAAGCACCGATAGTAACCAGCAAGCCCAAGGAAACTCCGGATCTCAGACGCTGACTGCGGAACAGGCCACTCTCTGATGGCCCTGATCTTCTCGGGATCCACTGAAATACCATCTCCAGTCACCACATACCCGAGAAAGGAAACTCTGTCCAGCCAAAACTCGCACTTCGAAAACTTAGCATACAGCCGATGCTTCCTCAAAATCTCCAACACCGTCCTCAAGTGCGAGGCATGCTCCTCCTCCGACTTTGAATAGATCAGAATATCGTCAATAAAGATAACGAAAAACTTATCTAAATTTTTTTTAGAAAATCAGGTTCATCAGATTCATGAAAATTGCGGGTGCATTGGTTACACTGAAAGGCATAACCACAAACTCGTAGTGTCCATACTTCGTCCTGAACGCTGTCTTCAGAACATCTTCCTTCTTCACCTTCAGCTGATGATAACCACTCCTCAGATCCAACTTCGAAAACACCCTCGAACCTCCAATCTGATCAAAAATATCATCGATGCGAGGCAATGTGTATTTATTCTTGATGGTCACCGTATTCAGCTCCCGATAGTCCACGTACATGCGACGCGAACCATCCTTCTTCCTCACCAGCAGCACCGGTGCTCCCCACGGAGACACAGTAGGATTGATATAACCCTTCTGTAAAAGCTCATCCAGCTGCTTCCGCAATTTCTCCAACTCAGCGGGTGCCACACGATACAGCGCCTTCGAAATCGGTTGCGCTCCCGGAATAAGATCAATAGAAAATTCCAGAGCTCGATCAGGTGGCAAACCAAACATCTCCTCGGGGAATACGTCATCAAAATCTCGCACCACAGCTGGCCTCTCCAGCTCCATCTGCATAGCCACAATCTCCACCGGCCTGGCCTGAAACCTGACAGGACCAAGCGAACTGCTATCTCGGCTGAACTCAAATACTGTATGTCCAGAAATCTCGAACACCACCTTCTTCCTCCGACAGTCGATCGTAGCATAGAAGCTCGCAAGCCAATCCATCCCAAGGACCGCATCATAGTTGATGATGTCGTGGACAATGAAATCAGCGTAAAGCTCATGTCCACAAACCACCAACGAGCAAGAATTGCAACCACGATGCACCGAGACCACGCCATTCCCTGTAATGATATTCCAACTCTTGGAAAGAGGGGACGTCGACAAGGAATGCTTCTCCACAAAGCTCCGAGAAATAATGCACATCGACGCACCTGAGTCAAAGAGAACTCGTGCAGGAAATGTGCACACCAAAATCACACCTACAAACAGTCTAACAATCAAGCCCTAATCTAGCAAACAATCATGTCCAAGCAAACAACATAATCTAACAAACAGGGCCAAATAAGAAAGGAACAGCTAGAAGGAGAGTTACCTGTGATAACCTCATCCACGGCCTCGCTCTCCACAGCGGTCATCAGAAAAGCCTGCCTCCTCGGCGGAAAAGCCTGCTGAAAAGCCTGCCTCTGTGGAACAAGAGCTGCTCCACGTCCAGCAGGAATAGGCACTCTCTGCTGCAATGGCTGTACTGCAACAGGTGCCCTCCGTAACTGATTCGCATGCCGACAATCCTCCGCGACATGAGAAGCATCACCACAAACCAAACACTGGCCTAGAAACTTCCTACACTGATCCTTGATGTGGCCAGGCTTGTCGCAGAAATGGCAAGTCTTCTGATTAGGCCCTCCTGGCCTCTTGAACTGCACCGGATGATTATGCTTGAAACCAGGCCTAACCACCGCCATGGCCTGCTCCATAGGCCTCTTCCCAGCACCAGAAACATGTCCTCTCCTCTGACTCAGGTTCAGCTCCTACCTCCTCGCAGCAACCAGAACCTTCTGATAAGAGTCCAGATCAGAGGAAGACACAAAACTCTGAAGCTCCAAAGCAAGTCCCTGCAGGAACCTCTGAGCCCTCTCATCAGCATCCTGCACCATCTTCCGTGCGAACCGACTCAGCCTAGTGAACTCTTGGTGGTACAGGTCCACCGTCAAGCTCCCTTGCTTCTGATTAATAAAGCGCTGCATCATCTCCTTCCTAGCAGCCTTCGAAAAGAAATCCTCATCAAACCTGGACTTAAAGGTAGCCTAAGCTATCGGTTCCACCAGCATCTTCTCTTCCGCATCCCACTAGTTCCGAGCATTATCCTTGAGTTGCCTCTTCGCCAAATCAACCCATCCAACCGGGCTGATCTTCGCCATCTTCAAGTTATCCTCAATGTTCCGAATCCACTCATCGGCAGCCAGAGGACCCTCAGACCCATCAAAATATGCGGGACCCAGCTCCCGAAATTGCTTCGCTCCCGGCTCGGAGCGAGGGGCATCCTGGATTGCCCAACCAACTCGAACAACTGGAGCATTCTGGACTTGCAGGAGCACACCCTGCTGCACTTGCATCATCTGAAGCATCATCCGCATCATCTCTCCATTGGTGGGTTCCCGCTCAGGCTCCTCGTCATGAGGGGGCGCACCACTACCTCCACCTCGGGTGAATCACCTGCCTGCCATCTAATGACACAGAAAACGAAACAATTAGACTCATAGCTTATGACTCGGATGTCGAACTTAGTTTATTGGACATTCTAATATTATTATCGTTATTCCGATAATCGCAGTTACAAAATGGACCTGCATGGGCCACCAACAAAACCCGTCATGCCACGCTTCCCTAAAATGGAGGCGAGACGTGAAAAGGTCCGCACGGGAGTGGAGCTGTGAAGCCCCAAACCCGATAAGCGTCAATAAAACATAAGCAGGTCCCTGTAACCATAAACGAAACAACAATAATAACACAAGGAGAGACAGAAATAAAATCTCAAATCTCAGAATTTGTCCCAACATGAAAATTAAGTTCAACATCCAGAAAAGCCACCAGGCTAAAAGAAAGAGTCTAAAGGCCCAGAACAAGGCCAACAAAAGGGACAACATTACAAAGTATTGGTGCCACGCACCGACAACAAAACAGTCTAAACAACAACACAAACAGCCTCTACGACTGATCGCCCGTGTCCACGAAGTCCTCGTCAAACATAGGCTCGGGCTCGGCGTCCGCAAACACCTCGTCCTCAACAATGAACTCAGGCTCAGGATCTAACATGTGTCACCCAAAAGAGTAAATGGGCACATGTCAGCAAGTCTAAAAGACTTGGGCAAGGAAACTGAAAAGGAAGGCAAACTAACAACCTAGCAGTTATAGTATGCATGACATGGCAGTTATGGTATGAGTGCACAAGTAAGACATGGTGAAACCACAAGTACAAGAGAACAATTTTCAGGGCATGTCAAGAGTAGCCAAGCTACTAACAATCTCAATCTTTTCACTAGTCACGTTTCAAGTTGTTTGTAGATGTTTACGCCTTACAGCTGAACTGTTGGACATTCACATTGATTGGCCGCTTAACACTACCCCAGAACCCAGAGTTTACGCCTTACAACTGTAGTTGCTGATCGGGCAGACTCCCAGTTGAATGGCCGCTTAACTCTTACCCCAAAACCCACGTGTAAACGAGCCAGGGTCCCTGTACACGATGCTCAGTAAATGAGCCAGGGTTACCCCGCACAAGAGCACGTTTCCTGGATCACAACCAAGAGCGTATTTCATTTGGCATAGGGGTGCACCTAGCCTCAATCATTTCACAAGGTGTCGTGGAGCTACGCAATCACGGGAACACTTAAAGAATGCAATGACATGACAATTAATTCGCGTACCATTAATGGAAATTAAACATGACATGGTAGTTGTGCAACATGATAAATGTCGGATCTAGCTTCGTTGTCAAGCTAGTTCCTGAAATTGCGCCTAGGCGAGTATCATTTCGTCGCCTAGTCTCTTTTTACGCCTACAACAAGCAAATGGCCTAAGACATGGCCCAAAACCCTAAGTGGCAAGTTTCACTTGCCTAGCACCGAGGATGACGATCAACGAGGCCGTCACAAAAATGCTAACTACGGAGATGAGATCGCTGCCATGGCAAAACAATATTAGAACAACATCCAACCTAGTTTTATTAGAGTTTCACAAAAACACAAATGGGTTAAGAGAATATTATAGAATCGAGTTATTACCGAATCGTTAGCGGAAGAACGATGCTGAGCAAGCACGGCGACGGAAGAAACGATCCGGGGAACCTACTGTTCAGATCTGGAAATGGATGGAGAAGTTTGGAGAAATGGGGTTTTGGGGATTTTGGGGGTTGGAGATGGCCTAGGGCATGGTGGCCAGCCAAAATGGAGAGGGGGAGAGGCTCTTGATGAAGGAGGAAGGCTAGAGGAATGTTGGGGAAGATCAGAGGTCAAGGGGGAAGGAAAGAGGCCAGGAGAAGAGAAAGAAAGAAAAGAAACGAAGTGGGGTTTAAATAGAAAACGACCTGGCGGCTGCCCAGCAATTAGGGTTTCTGGGGTCATTAGTGTAGGATCCTGTCAAAACAACGTTAGGATCAATAAATGAAGTTGAGACTTACGCTTGCGTATGCGGCTGACGTGCGTTTATATTTCATATATTTGCGCACGTTTTCTTCCGTCCTTCTCAGTTTTTTTAGGGCTTTTTGCCCCTTTCTCTTGTGAGTTTAGATTAGGTTAGATTAGGTTTTCTCTTGTAATAAGTCTTGTATTGGATTGGAGGTTCAAAATCAAGATAAGTATTTCTTTCTTTTGTTCTCCATTTTTTGTGTTGTATTTCTTTTGCTTCATGATGAATGTTTGTATGTCTTTTGTGTTGTTTGTTTATATGTTTTTCATCATGGAGTAGTATTGATGAACCCTAATACGGGTTAGGGTAGGATTGATGCTTGGTTGTTTCATTTGACTTGGTTGCATGGCATGTGTTCGATGAAATGCGTCAATGGGGATTTCTAGAAATCTAGGTCCAATTTGTATGGCAACACACTAGATGTGTTGGGGATTGGGGTCCGGTGCTTGTCCAGTCAAGATCTGCTTCGATGTATTGCTAGAAATCACATTTGACCTATTTGGCCATTAGGGTTACGCAGGGGCGTTTCCTTGTCATTGGCGGGAAAAAGACCGCCTCTGACCGTCGGGCCAAGGGGGAATAAACTTGGTGGTTGACTCCCTAGCCATAGCTCATGCCCCTAGCGTTGACATCGAGTCCTCGCGCGTGGAAACGGCTTGGACGAAATGTTGGGAGATATCATTGTGGCCTTAATGCTCCCGGTTGCGAAAGGTGTTAATGGACATGGGAATGCCCACCGTCCGGAACCGGGTAGGCCTAGCGTGCTTGGCACCGACCGGAATATCGGGCCATGGACGCTAGGTACCACCTTTTGGGGCAATGTCTCACTCTGGGTCAAGTCAAATGCCAAGTGTCATGAGTGCTCTAGCCCGTGTTAGCGGGGATTCATTTCGTGTCTTTTTATTTCTTCTCTATATTTCTAAACTTCACCCATATCATCCGCGTAGCTAGCACACAACCTAGGCGAGGCTAGTAGCCACTCAAGCCATCCACCTCCCTGAGTTCGATAAACCCGCACCCTACACTAACCGTGCACTTGCGGTAAAACGACACCGCGCCCATACCGTAAACGGGGCGCACGTCAAGTTTTTGGCGCTGTTGCCGAGGAGGCGTTCGGTTTGATATTAGCTTAGCTTGGGTTCGTTAGACTACGCATAAAAACACAAAAAAAATTCTTTTTTTTATTTTTTTTAAAAAAATATATTCAATAACCAAGAAATTTTTCCCTCACCATTATATTATCTTTTTGTTATTCTCTTGTACTATTGACGCTCCTCTCTAGTTTTCTTATTTTTGTTGACCAGGTATCTTTGGTGTAACCATGTGGAGATCAAATTTCGATGCTCAGATGGGAGGATACGATCCTTATTCAGTTGTGGTTTGTGAGACTTGTGGGATTGTGGGGCACATGTATTATGATTGCCCATTTACGCTTGAGAGCCTCCCCCCACTCCAAGGCCAAACATTTTTCCACAACCGTAGCCCAAACACCTCCCATCCATTTCCTCAACCTTATACCCCTCCACAAACACAAGAAGAATCAAGCATCGTGTCTCTCCTTGAAAGTGCCATGTTTAACCAAGGCCAAATATTACAAAACTTAATGGTACCAATCATCGAGCCTACACCGAGGAGAGGGGATGAAGGAGAGGATATACCCACTTTCATGGTTGAGACCACCATGCCATCGGCCACTATAGACATATCTCATGCCGATGCCCCAATTTTTCCACACTACCACTTGGATGACGAAGCATTTTTTGATGATGATAGTGAGGATGGGGAGATTTCTCTAGGATCTGTGGGAGAGACTTTTCATCTTTATCTGGATACCCCATATGAGTCCTATGAGAGCACCGAGGAGACCACAGAGCTTATGCATACCGGCGAGAAGGATGTGCGTGAGGACGACGACACCACGACCACATACGAGTGGTCCGCTCCATATCCACCTCCACAGCCATCTCTGTCACAGCTTTCTCCTTGGTCGGTGGTCAACCATGAGGATGTCATTCAGGACATCGGGCAGATGGAGGAGCATGAGCATATCGTCGAGGAGGATGTGCATGAGGGCTTGGATACGATCGTCCACTTCATGGAGCCCGAGCCACATCTACCTCTACCGTCACGCTCCACTTCTTCTGCGGCTGAGCATCTACTTGAGCATATTGCCCCTATTCAGGGAGATTTTCATACTCACTCTCACTCCACATTTGAGTCTCGATTTTCACGTCCTATTTCTTTAGACTCATATATATTTGACACACCATATCTCTCACAGGACACCGGATCGACTTCCCTTGAGGTATGCTGCGGTGTGTCACCACCTGGAGAGCAACTTCACATGGAGAGCGGAGATTTGATCGTCGCTAGCACAGAGGATAGCATACCATTTCCAGGGAGTGTTCGCCACATTTCATATATTTTACCATCATTTACCGGCGACTATCTCTGGGATACATTTATTTTGGGAAATAATTTCTTGCCATGGACTAATGCACCTCGTCCTTTGCAGGTCACAGGTGGACACCTACGAGGGATGCTTGGAGGTGCATTGCTTGGGTCCATTGTCACACGTGGCACAGCGCTTCTGGCAGAGCCACAGAAGGAGCAGTTAGAGCAGCTACCTGCCCCGCTCCAGATCTTGGATCCACCTATGCTCAGGTGTATCCTAATCCAGTAGTGTAAAAATTTACCGCTTTCTAGTTTAGGTTTGAATAATCTCGTCTCCTCTCATTAGCGAGGGGAGCGTATCTAGGGTTTGCTTTTGCATCTTAATAACCCTTCATGTCGTGCCCTTCTATCATTTCACCCTCATCCTCTTCCGAGGAGAATGAGCACACCGTCTCTCCTACATTTTGATTTCTTTCTTTTCTTTTCCGATCTTCCCCTTGCATATTTCTGCATCACATTGATCATATCGTTTCGCTGGCATTGTCATGTTTAGCTTGGGGGAAATCGATTTGTGTGCATGTTTTCGCGTGTCGTTGTTGTGTGTCTGTGACTAGGTGTTCTTTTGTCGTGTTTTATACCTTTTATTTGAGTGTTTCTTTTTCTTTATTTTTTAGTTTCGCTCATGTGTTTTTCGTGTTTTTCATTTTTTGTGTCGGTGCGTAACTCCCCCCCATTTTCATTGCCCTCTCGTATTCACTACTATTGCATTGAGGACAATGCAAGTTTCAGCTTGGGGGAGTCGCACTTCGTGCGTCATTTGTCTCTTTTTCTTCGTTATTTGAGTCGTTTTTCTCCGTGTTTTTCTTTTTCTTTTTATTTTCTTCTTTTTATCTCTTTCTCCTAGAGATGAACCCTATGATGAATTGCCACGAAAATCACACGCGCACCTTGCACAGCTTCGATAATCACATTCACTAACCCTAGGATATCGAGTCCTCTTGCATTTCTTGCATCGCGGGTCCACTTAGCTTTTTGTGAGTCGTGCGTCGTGCCTAGCTGTTTGGTGTGCTTCTACCTTGTGATTATGTTTTATATACCTATCCTTGGTTGACCCCTAGATTATCATGCTTCGATTTGAATATGCGGTATTTGCTTCTACTATCTGCTTCTATATGCATGCTATATTTATATCGTATATTTCAATTCGCATGTGTCGGGATTCCACAAACAATGACTAGGATAACCCATTTAGCCTATGCTCTGATTAGCGAGAAATATCTCCTTTGTACAAGTGTTTAGAATCCGATTTCATTTTTATTTTACTTGGTGCAAATCCCCTCATCGTGTACTGTTCTCCCACTTGGGAGAGTACACATGTAAATATCCCAATTCCCAAAAATCCAAAAAAAAGGAGAAAAGAAAAGAAAAACCCAAAAAGATGAGAAATGAAAAGAAAAGAAAAAAAATACAAATACACAAAACCCAAAAAAATTCCAGGTGAATATTTTCCTACTTGCCGTGAATAAGGGAAAGGCGAGAATTTACACCGAGTGTTCTACTCCACATCTTCTCAACCTCCATCGTTTTCGAAAACACTTGGCATAGGGACCTTCTAGCGATTACCTAGGCTATAGTGTGGTGATTTCCTAGTCCCTAGCTGTGGAGTCCCCGATGCATGATACGCTTCTATTCTTATACTCTTCTCATGCATGCTTGAGCTAATATTCACCGCAATTTCAAATTGAATCGATATTTGGGTCTTTCTTTGGGTATGTGTATATGGAGCTTTATTGCACATCGTAGATAGTGACACCATCTGCTAGCACACGACCACACTCACTCGTGCTTCACTGCGTGGGCCCACGACACTTGTTTGGACTCACATTCCTTGGTTTAGTGATGTGTTTTGTCGTATGCTTGCTTCGTGTGGCGTGTTTGATTTTGTTGGCCCTTACGGGCGATCTAGGATATAGAATTCTCTTTTTCTCTCCTTCTTCTATTTTCTCCCTCCGAGCTCCTACTCTCACTCGTCTTCCTCGAGGACGAGGAAGAGTTCAGCTTGGGGGATTTTGACGTGCGTTTATATTTCATATATTTGCGCACGGTTTCTTCCGTGTTTCTCTGTATTTTCCGTCGTCTTTTATTCGTTTTCTCGTGTTTTCTTGTATTTTCTTGTTTTCTTTCACTTTTCCGTGTTTTTTCATACTTTGCAAGAATTTACAGCATTTGGGACATAAAACGACAATATCATGAGTCCCCGGAGCAACGGGAGGAGTCACGCGTGATCCAGGGGGTCAAACGACGAAGATCTCATCTTTCAGCCCCTCACCCGACCTGTTGGTCATTTCCAACCGATCGGGTGATGCACGCGTGCACCACCCGGACACAAGTTGGAGCAGCCAAGAGGTCACCCGATCGGTTCAGTGACCGGTTCAAACGCCCCAATTCTCGGGAATTTGGAGCTGAGTTCCAACCGATCGGGTGACATCCCACCCGATCGGTTCATCTGTTGCCGCATCACCTCAAAGATCGAACCGACGTCTCCACCCGCTCTCTTCAGTGACCAGTTGAAGCTCCCGAAGCCCGATGACCAAAGCAACAAGCGGCTCACCAGATCGGTTGATGTTTCAACCGATCGGGTGGCCTTTTCTTCTGCCTTTGCACACTGCTGATGCACTCATTGAAGATCTGCTATCATTCCAGAGGGATTTTGGGTGATCTCTTATTTTTCTAGCATCGGCATCGTCGTTAGCTTTCCAACGATAGGTCGCATGCCCAAATCCGATTTTTCTAGATTTTTCTGGAATTTTCTGAGCGCAGCTATGTGCTGAAATTGGCTGCGGTATGAAATTTCACTTCAACCGATCGGTTGGGAGTCCAACCGATCGGTTGAAGTCAATTTCAGCAGCTTCATGCTCTCTGTTTATTCCACCCGATCGGGTGAGTTTTCACCCGATCGGGTGGGCCTGTTTTGACAGTTCTGAGTGGGTTTCGGACCCGAACTGTTAAGAGTTTTTTGGGGGATTTTAAATAGGGGTTTGGGCACGACTTTGGGGAGGTCCTTCTCAGTTTTTTTAGGGCTTTTTGCCCCTTTCTCTTGTGAGTTTAGATTAGGTTAGATTAGGTTTTCTCTTGTAATAAGTCTTGTATTGGATTGGAGGTTCAAAATCAAGATAAGTATTTCTTTCTCTTGTTCTCCATTTTTTGTGTTGTATTTCTTTTGCTTCATGATGAATGTTTGTATGTCTTTTGTGTTGTTTGTTTATATGTTTTTCATCATGGAGTAGTATTGATGAACCCTAATACGGGTTAGGGTAGGATTGATGCTTGGTTGTTTCATTTGACTTGGTTGCATGGCATGTGTTCGATGAAATGCGTCAATGGGGATTTCTAGCAATCTGGGTCCAATTCGTATGGCAACACACAAGATGTGTTGGGGATTGGGGTCCGGTGCTTGTCCAGTCAAGATCCGCTTCGATGTATTGCTAGAAATCACATTTGACCTATTTGGCCATTAGGGTTACGCGGGGGCGTTTCATTGTCATTGGCGGGAAAAAGACCGCCTCTGACCGTCGGGCCAAGGGGGAATAAACTTGGTGGTTGACTCCCTAGCCATAGCTCACGTCCCTAGCATTGACATCGAGTCGTCGCGCGTGGGAACGGCTTGGACGAAATTTTGGGAGGTATCATTGTGGCCTTAATGCTCCCGGTTGCGGAAGGTGTTAATGGACATGGGAATGCCCCCCGTTCGGAACCGGGTAGGCCTAGCATGCTTGGCACCGACCGGAATATCGGGCCATGGACGCTAGGTACCACCTTTTGGGGCAATGTCTCACTCTGGGTCAAGTCAAATGCCAAGTGTCATGAGTGCTCTAGCCCGTGTTAGCGGGGATTCATTTCGTGTCTTTTTATTTCTTCTCTATATTTCTACACTTCACCCATATCATCCGCGTAGCTAGCACACAACCTAGGCGAGGCTAGTAGCCACTCAAGCCATCCACCTCCCTGAGTTCGATAAACCTGCACCCTACACTAACCGTGCACTTGCGGTAAAACGACACCGCGCCCATACCGTAAACGGGGCGCACGTCAGCGGCACGGTAGTCTCTAAACTTTGCCCTCGGATTCGCCACAACGGTCGATACTTCGTCACGGAGGATCGAAGCAGAGTTTCACCGCCTAAATCTCTAACTAGAAAAGGATTTTAATGGAAGGGAGAAGAAGAACATAAGGATGCCTTATGCAAACTTATGGCATGGAAAGTGTGAATGAATGCCTTACCCTTGGGTCCTATTTATAGGCTTTAGGGGTGGTTATTGTAGGAAATAACCAATTATAAGCTTATTAGCCTATATTAGCACATTCATTTATCTTCTTCTTTATCCACTTATTAAGTGCCATTTTGCACTTATAAAGTGGCTTTTTCCACTTATCGTGTGGCTTTTTCCACTTATCGAGTGGTCCTTTTCACACGAGAAAAGGTTCCCTCCGCGCACGCCTTCGTGCACGCGACATCTGAGGTCCGAATACCCTCATACATCCCCTCATGGGTGTATTTATGTCGTCCATATCCAACATCTCCCACTCACACTTGAGGGGATTGTAAGGAAACTTATTTTCCTCTAACTCTTCTGTTTATCATACCGAGAAATAGGCCGTGTGACCGTCATGCGCATAGAGTCCGCTGTTGTGCACTTGTTATAGATACACAACACTCCTCGAGGAGCAAAGTTGAGTAGATCAACACATGCTTTATGATGTGCGTTTATATTTCATATATTCACGCACGTTTTCTTTTGTGTTTCTCCGTATTTTCCGCCGTCTTTTATTCGTTTTCTCGTATTTTCTCGTTTTCTTTCACTTTTCTTTGTTTCTCCATGTTTGCAGGAGATTGCCCGCGTAGGGGACGTTTAACGATGATATCATGTGTCCCCGGAGCAACGGGAGGAGTCACGCATGATCCAGGGGGTCAAACGATGAAGAATACATCTTTCAGCCCCTCACCCGGTCGGTTGGTCATCTCCAACCGATCGGGTGATGCACGCGTGCACCACCCGGTCTCAGCCGGAGCTCAAGTGGAAGTCACCCGACCGGTTCACAGGCCGGTTCAACTGGGGCCAACTCTCTGTCTTCTCGAGCCAAATTCCAACCGATCTGGTGACTCTCACCTGATCGGTTCACCTGTAGCTGATTCTGAGGAGCCGAAGACACGGGTACCCAACCGATCCCTTCACCCGATGGCGCCAAGATCCAACCGGTCACTCCAAGAACTCACCCGACCGGTTCATATGACCGGGTGAAAGTTCGCCGTTTTCTGTTATTATCTGTAACGGATCACCCGATCGGTTGACTTGTCAACCGATCGGGTGATACGAGAGCCTATAAATAGAACCCCTAGGGTTCTAGAAACGGGGAGCTGCTAGTTTTTACTGTTTTCTCCTATTGTGACGGCTGTAATTACTTTTCTATTGTAAGTTTTTGGATCTTTCTTAAACTTTAGTATTATCTTATTTTCTCTACTACCTTCGCATTTCAATCGCCTGATTATGATTTCAACGGTTTATTTTCGTTTAGATCGCTTTTTAATGAATTTTTGTGAGTAGTTCCCAAATCTGGGATTTTGGTGGAAACCCCTTCGGGGGCTCTTCCCGATGCATCCATAGGGTTAGGAAATCGATAGGGATTAGGATTCTAACGGTTACGCGGGGTGTTTCATTGTCATCGGCGGGAAAAAGACCGCCTTTGACCGTTGGGCCAAGGAGGAATAAACTTGGCGGTTGACTCCCTAGCCATAGCTCACGCCCTTAGCGTAGACGCCGAATCCTAGCGCGCGGGAGCGGCAGGATGAGACGTTGGGAGTTATCGTTGCGAGATTAGTGCTCCCGGAATCGATCAGTGTTAATGGACACGGGAGTGCCCACTGATCGAATCCGGGAAGTCTGGTGTATCATCCTGGGCACCGACCAGAATATCGGGCCCATGGGACGCCGGTACCACTTTCAGAGGCAACGTCTCATCATTAGACCCTAATTCCGATCGCCATCCTACCCGCAGGCCGCATCGGCGGGAGTCGCTCGTTGGAGTGGAAACCAAAGTCCCGGGTTTATTTTCTTATTATTCATACCTTGCATTACTTTCCGTGACAACCCATCAACTGATTCGGGCTAGCTCGCCCACGGGGTGATTTTGGTCCTCCTTGACAGAAGCACATCCTAGCCTCCCTGTGTTCGACCCCCAAGCCACACTACAACACCGTGCGCTTGCGGTTACAAATATCTAAACCCCCTACCACGCGGGTCACCGCCAGCGTGGCACACGTCAAGTTTATGGCGCCGTTGTCGGGGAGGCAACGTGCTTGTTATTTTAGGATCTCTTGAACCCTAGTGTCTAGCTCTTATCCCTACCTCGCGATAATTTTCGCTTTCTCCTTTTTCCTTTTTATTTTCTTATTTTTATTTCTTATCTTATCTGTTTCTTTCCCACTTGTCGCTTCACGGGTGTTTGTTGTTTTTCATGCGCATGAGTTCAAGAAGTCTTGACGACTTGATCCCCGTTGATCCAGAGATTAACGCCACCCTTAGGTGCTTGGCCGCTGAGAAGCGAAGAAGAGAGGATCCCGAATCCATGGAGGAGAACACCCCGCCTCACAAGTCCCTGTTGGAGTACTCGATGCCATCTATCGAGTCCACTTCCGCCATCCGTTCTCCAGCTATTGCGGCCCAAAGCTTTGAGCTAAAGCCGTCTTTGGTGACATGGATCCAGCAGGACCAGTTTTTGGGTGCACCCATGGAGAGCCCGATCGAGCATCTAGACTCCTTCTTGGAGAAATGTGACACCTTCCGGATTAATGGTGTCACGACTGAGGCGATCCGTCTGAAGCTGTTCCCCTTCTCGTTGCGAGACAAAGCCAAGCAATGGCTTAGGGGGAAGGACCCCAACACTTTCAATACCTGGGAGAAGCTCTCCAACGCTTTTCTGACGAAGTTCTTTCCTCCGGGGAAGACCATGAAGTTGAGGAGTGAGATCTCCTCCTTCTCCCAGGCCAGCCACGAGTCCTTGCATGAAGCTTGGACGAGATACATGGAGATGCAGAGAAGATGCCCTCACCATGAGCTTCCGAAGTGGCAGATTATTAATCTGTTCTACAATGGGCTGAGGGATGACCTAAAATCTTCTATGGACGCCGCGGATGGGGTTCCTTCATGTCAAGGAGCGAGGAAGATGCCGGACATATTCTGAAAAATATGGCATCCAACAATGAGCGGTGGTGTGACGAGAGAGCCACACCCAGGTCTGGGGTATACACAGAGTCAAGGACATCGACAAACTTTCAAGCAAGGTCGACTTGCTTTCGACCCAGATCTCCGCACTAATGGTAGGAGCCGGTGGGGCCGGTACACAGCAGATTGCAGCGGTAGAATCCGAATTCTTTGGTGAATTCGACGGTGGTGACGTCTCACCACCGTTGGATCAGGCGAGCGCACTATTTTACAACCCCACGGAAAATGCACCGTATCCACTAAGAACCAACTCCAACCCAGCCTACTCTCCAAACAACCGGAACCACCCTAACTTCGGTTACCGGGGACCATTCCAGCCCTCGCCGCCTCAGCAGCCGCAACAACAAACATATCAGCCGACTAGGCCACAGCAGAGCCAGATTCAGCAGCAACAATATCAGCAGCAACCTCAGCAACAATTCTACGCCTCCAGGAATCAGCAGCCAATCCAGCAGCAGCAGCAGTATGGCCAACAGAGGGCCGTTTCTCCGGTTGAGTCTCTCTTGACTCAATATATAACCAACCAGGAGAAGATCAATCAAAAGCTGGAAATGGGTCAGCGGGCCCTCACGGACCAAGTAACCCAGCTGGGGTTACAAGTGGCGAACCTTTCAAGGTCACAAAACCAATTGCCGCCACAACCGGAGGTGAACCCGAGGGGAGCAACCCAAACATCGGCACTCGTGCACGAGCACGCAAATGTGTCCGCTATCGTTCTGAGAAGCGGGACACAAATCCCTACTAGAGTTCCCCCTAACAGACCGGAAGCATCGTTGGTCGTTGAGCGACCGATCGAAAAATCAAACGACGCCAGTGCTTCGTCATCAAATCCTACGACTCCGGAGGGGGTCTCTGAAGAAGAGAAGAAGAAGAACGAGGAAGGGAGCCCGAAAGTGTTCAAACCCGTTGTGCCTTTTCCACAACGGTTAGCTCAGTCCAAAATCGACGAGAAATATGGCAAGTTCTTCGCCATGGTCAAGGACCTGAGCTTGCAAATCCCCTTCCTGGAAGCAATCGAAACAATCCCCTCCTATGCGAAATTCCTGAAAGATTTGGTGACGAGAGGGTCTAGAATGGAGAAAGTAGTGTTGACGGCGGAATGTAGCGCTCTCATCCAGAGGGCAAATCCGCCGAAACTTAAAGACCCGGGGATCTTCTCAATTCCTTGCACGATCGGGGCAGTAAAGATTCATCGTGCACTCGTCGATCTCGGAGCGAGTGTAAGTTTGATGCCCTTGTCGATGTATAAAAGGATAGGAATGGGTGATCTGGAGCCCACAGGTATGACCCTACAACTTGCTGACCGGTCGGTTAACTATCCGATGGGGATTGTGGATGACCTCCCCGTTAATGTAAAAGGGGTGCATGTGCCAGTGGACTTCGTTGTCATGGACATGCCTGAAGACGCACACACTCCCATCATCCTGGGACGGCCTTTCATGGCCACTGCTGGCGTTTTGATTGATGTGAAGAACGAAAAACTTTCGTTAAACGTCAGCGGAGAAAAGGTTGAATTTGATCTGGGGTTGTCCATGAAGTACCCCGATCCCCCAGATGACCCTCGGTGTAATTTGCTGGAGATGGAGGAAGATAAAGCTGCTGAAGAGAGCTCCTGGGAGATTCTCTTAAGAAACCCTCCCCCCCCCCCCCCCCGATGACTTGGGGGACTCAGAAGACCAAGACGGCCCTAAGAACAATGATGCTGCTGGGAAAGCGAGTGCAGCACGTACAACCCCTCCCGGGTTCCACAAGGCTCCTCCTGTGAGGAGAACGGGGAAAGAACCCATGGGCCTCACCAAAGACGAGGTCCGGATCCTTAAGAAGATGGCGGTAAGCGCCAATACGAAAGAGAAGCCCCCGGATCCCAAAAACAAGGAGAGGGTAGTCGAGCAAATCTTTCTCCAGCCGCTGACTACTCCAAAGGCCTTAAGCTCCGATGAAGAAGAGATGCCGAACTTAGGGCATCACCCGTATCAACCACCATGAACATCACTTGCGGGCGTCGAGCCAACGACGTTAAACAAGTGCGCTTCATGGGAGGCAACCCATGCTCTAAACTTTTGCCCCACTTTTTAGTTTTATTTTTTTACTTTATTTTATCTATTTTTATAAATAAAATCAGCCGCGAGAACATCCGGTCAGGGACTTAGACAATCTGTTGATTTTTGCAGGAAACAAAGCCCCAACCGATCGGTTGATAACTCAACCGATCGGTTGGGATGTATCAGATACAAGCCGCAACTGTCCCAAAAGGAACCGGTCGGTTGAAGAATGGAGACACCGGGTGACAGACAGGTTGATCTGGGGAGAATTCTCGGGAAATTTTTGGGGAATATCAACCGAACGGTTGAGTTTGAGCACGATCGGTTGAGGCGACCGGGTGAGAAACCCTCAATTCTCGGGAAAATGAGTGGAGCGGCCAACCGATCGGTTGACAAGTCAACCGACCAGTTCGCCTGTAGCACTTCTTCGGCAAGAATTTTTGACCTAACCGTCAACCGATCGGGTGACAAGTCACCCGATCGGTTCGACTTAAAAACCCTATAAATACCCCCGACCACCCGTTCGTTCCGCACTCGCCATTTTCGAATCCAGAACCGACTTTTCGCCTCCTCCTCTTGCGCCTGACCTCTTTCTTCCCTAAAATCAACCTCGATCGGCTCCCCCCATCTCCCTATCCATCCCACCATCGATTTCTCTCCATTCTCCTCGATTCCACCCACACACACAAAACCCTAACCTTCACCCGTTTTCCCCAATTTCGAAACTTGCTGAAGAAATCGCCGCGGCTTCACAGCGTGCTCCTATAAAGTAGCATCGGGGCGTCTACGAGTAACGATCTTTATCCCATTTGGGTAAACTCGCTCCTTAACTCAATTTTAATTTTGCCCTAAAATACTCCATTTGCTCGTTGGTCGTGTTTGTGTTTATTCATTGTATTTTTACATACTAACGCACACACACGACACTCGCACAATGCCTCCCCGCCGTGTTAAGCCCACCGACACCAGCTCTTCGAACCCTAGGCCCACCCGTCGTACTCGTCGCACACAGCCTCCCGCTCAACCCACCACCTCCAACCCATCTACCCCCGCTCAATTCCAAGCCGACGACCAAGCTGACCGATTCACGGCCATGATCCTCCTAGCTGGACAGGGTGGTCGGATAACCGAGGAGTCCGTCGACCGAGACCTCCCCTTTCTTCAAATCTTCATTCGCCACATCCGTGAAGACCCACCCGATGTCTCCGAGCTCCACATTCCACCCCCCACGACTCCTGGTCCCCAGCGCAGGCCCCCGTCACCACCCCCAGAGGGTGGTGCCCCTGCTTGATTTTTCTTTCCCGCTTTTGCCCACCCCCGTATTTGTGCCCATCTGTCTTTTCGGAGCCCTGCTTTGTCTCTGTCGGGGGGGACCATTCACGTGTCGCATCACTTCCTTTTTATTTTTTATTTTTTTATTTTGATTTCACCTTGTTTGTTTTTGACTCCCCCTCGCATATTTCTGCATTTCACGATCACATTTTATTCGCTAGCACTGTCATGTCTAGCTTGGGGGACGTCTATTTTGGTGTGTTGTCGTGTTTTGTTGTTTTTCTCATTTTTTGTGTGTGTGCTTATTTTTCCCCTTTTGAGTGTCGTGTCGTGTGGTTTTATTTCTATTTTTGTGTCGTTTGATTTTGATTTTGATCTTTCTTTATTTTTCAGTCTCATCTCTGTGTTTTCCTCATTTTCATTTCTTTTTTTGTGTCGGTGCGTATTCCCCCCCCCATCTTCATTGCCCTCCCGTACTCACTCATATTGCATTGAGGGCAATGCAAGCTTCAGCTTGGGGGAGTCGCACTATGTGCGCCATTTGAGTCCTTCGTTTTCGTTTTTGTGTCGTTTTCATCGTGTTTTTTTTATTTTTTTTTCTTTTTTTCTCTTCTCATCTTTTTATCTCTTTCTCCTAGAGATGAACCCTGTGATGAATCGCCAAAAAAATCACACACACCCAGCATGGCATCGATAATCAGATTCACTAACCCTAGGGTTTCGAGTCCTCTTGCATTTCACGCATCGTGGGTCCACTTAGCTTTTTGTGAGTCGTGCGTCGTGTCTAGCTATTTGGTGTGCTTCTACTTTGTGATTTTACTTTATATACCTGTCCAGGAATGACCCCTAGATTATCATGCTTCGATTTGAATATGCGGTATTTGCTTCTACTATATGCATGCTATATTTATATCGTATATTTCAATTCGCATGTGTCGGGATTCCACAATTAAGGACTAGGATAACCCATTTAGCCTATGCTCTATTTAGCGAGAATAGTTTCCTTTGCCCAAGTGTTTAGATTTCGACTTCTTTTTTGTTTTACTTGGTGCAAATCCCCTCGTCGTGTACCGTTCTCCCACTTGGGAGCGTACACATGTGTATAGCCAAAAACCCAAAAATCTAAAAAAAAGAGAAAAGAAAAGAAAAACCCAAAAAGAAAAGAAAAGAAAAATTTTGTATAGCCGAAAAGCCAAAAAAAATACAAATACCCAAAACCCAAAAAAAAATTTCAAGCGTGAATATTCTTCCTATCTACAGAGAATAAAGGGAAGGCGAGAATTTGCACCGAGTGTTCTACTCCACATCATCTCAACCCCCATCGTTTTCGAAAACACTTGGCTTAGGAACTTTTTAGCTAGTATCTAGGCTATAGTGGTGTGATTTCCTTAACCCTAGTTGTGGAATCCCTGATGCATGATACGCTTCTATTCTTATACTCTTCTCATGCATGCTTGAACTAATATTCACTGCAATTTCAAATTCGAATCGGTATTTGGGTCGTTTTCTGGGTCTGTGTATATCGAGCTTTATTGCACATCGTAGATAACGACACCGACTGCTAGCGCACGACCACACTCACTCGCGCTTCACCGTGTGGGCCCACGACACTTATTTGGGCTCGTTTTCCTAGGTTTAGTGATGAGATTTGACGTTTGCTTGATTGGTGTGTCGTTTTTGATTTTGTTGGCTCTGACGGACGATCTAGGATATAGAGTTTTCTTTTTCTCTCTTTCTCTCTATTTTTTCCCTCCGAGCTCCTACTCTCACTCGTCTTCCTCGAGGACGAGGAAGAGTTCAGCTTGGGGGATTTTGACGTGCGTTTATATTTCATATATTCACGCACGTTTTCTTTTGTGTTTCTCCGTATTTTCCGCGGTCTTTTATTCGTTTTCTCGTATTTTCTCGTTTTCTTTCACTTTTCTTTGTTTCTCCATGTTTGCAGGAGATTGCCCACGTAGGGGATGTTTAACGATGATATCATGTGTCCCCGGAGCAACGGGAGGAGTCACGCGTGATCCAGGGGGTCAAACGACGAAGAATACATCTTTCAGCCCCTCACCCGGTCAGTTGGTCATCTCCAACCGATCGGGTGATGCACGCGTGCACCACCCAGTCTCAGCCGGAGCTCAAGTGGAAGTCACCCGACCGGTTCACAGGTCGATTCAACTGGGGCCAACTCTCTGTCTTCTCGAGCCAAATTCCAACCGATCGGGTGACTCTCACCCGATCGGTTCACCTGTAGCTGATGCTGAGGAGCCGGAGACACGGGCACCCAACCGATCCCTTCACCCGATGGCGCCAAGATCCAACCGGTCACTCCAAGAACTCACCCGACCGGTTCATATGACCGGGTGAAAGTTCGCCGTTTTCTGTTATTATCTGTAACGGATCACCCGATCGGTTGACTTGTCAACCGATCGGGTGATACGAGAGCCTATAAATAGAACCCCTAGGGTTCTAGAAACGGGGAGCTGCTAGTTTTTACTGTTTTCTCCTATTGTGACGGCTGTAATTACTTTTCTATTGTAAGTTTTTGGATCTTTCTTAAACTTTAGTATTATCTTATTTGCTCTACTACCTTCGCATTTCAATCGCCTGATTATGATTTCAACGGTTCATTTTCGTTTAGGTCGCTTTTTAATGAATTTTTGTGAGTAGTTCCCAAATCTGGGATTTTGGTGGAAACCCCTTCGGGGGCTCTTCCCGATGCATCCATAGGGTTAGGAAATCGATAGGGATTAGGATTCTAACGGTTACGCGGGGTGTTTCATTGTCATCGGCGGGAAAAAGACCGTCTTTGACCGTTGGGCCAAGGGGGAATAAACTTGGCGGTTGACTCCCTAGCCATAGCTCACGCCCTTAGTGTAGACGCCGAATCCTAGCGCGCGGTAGCGGCAGGATGAGACGTTGGGAGTTATCGTTGCGAGCTTAGTGCTCCTGGAATCGATTAGTGTTAATGGACACGGGAGTGCCCACTGATCGAATCCGGGAAGTCCAGTGTATCATCATGGGCACCGACCGGAATATCGGGCCCATGGGACGCCGGTACCACTTTCAGAGGCAACGTCTCACCATTAGACTCTAATTCCGATCGCCATCCTACCCGCAGGCCGCATCAGCGGGAGTCGCTTGTTGGAGTGGAAACCAAAGTCCCGGGTTTATTTTCTTATTGTTCATACCTTGCATTACTTTCCGTGACAACCCATCAACCGATTCGGGCTAGCTCGCCCACGGGGTGATTTTGGTCCTCCTTGACAGAAGCACATCCTAGCCTCCCTGTGTTCGACCCCCAAGCCACACTACAACACCGTGCGCTTGCGGTTACAAATATCTAAACCCCCTGCCACGCGGGTCACCGCCAGCGTGGCACACGTCACTTTCCCCTAGATTTATTTCTTCACATTTCTTATACTTTATATTCAACAATTGAATCCCATCTGGATTACAATTGGCTGGCCAGCTTTGAATCTTTAAAGTCCAAATGTGAATATGAAATTAATCTTCCTCTTCTTGCGATCCTTTCGATCTTGACTTGACTTGCTTTTCTAACATGCCCCGCCGGACTGAATTAACCATAGTCCTTAAGTAACATGCTAAGATAGCAATCACCCAGTCAAATCTAAAGGAGCCAATTAGAGTCCATAAGGGTAATGAGTTAAGACCCATGTGGTCTTTGGGTCTCACATAATAGTAAACTTTTTTACTATTCTAACCCAATGGTCAAAAATGCATACGTAGTATGAATACGTATTACAACATCACTCCTTTCCCAAGGAGCGTATGTCTCAATGATGTTGTAAGGATGATAATCAGACACCACAATGTCTGACTTTGGGTCCCTTTCACTACTCATATAATCTTCTGGACCCACATCCTGCATAAGACAGATAGGATTTCAAAAATCCTCTTTGATCTTTGTAAGCATCCATATGATGCAGATCTTTCATACGACTATTTTGTTTAAATCATGACTCTAAATCATTCGTCTGACGATTTTGACTTTAAACAGGTCTCATCTTTATTTTATCCATCTGATATAATAAAGGCGGTTGCTTATGTGAGAGAGCCAACCTCAATCTGTCCGACATACTAGAAAGTATAGCTGAGAATTCAAAAATGTACACAAACATTTCTCAGAAATTCATATGCAATGTTAAAAAGAACTTATTCTTTTATTAAATTTGATCTTTCTCAGACATGGAAATATATATTGGTACAACTCAGCTCTTACGCAATCCTTGGGATGATAAGTGTTTATAAAACACATTTCTGGGGATCGCTTTCGTAAGCGGATCCTCTATCATCTCATGTGTAGATATGTACCTTATGTCTACCTTCTTGGTTTTATCATAGTCTTTTGCAAATTCGTATCGGATATCAATGTGTTTGATCTTACAAGACACATTATCCTCTTAACCGCTTTCCAGTGTACTTGCCCTGGATTGGATTGGTAACGGCTTACCATTTCCAACGGCAAAACAGATGTCCGGTCTCGTACACACCATAGCATACATAAGACTATCAACTACACTGGAATATGGAACTTTTTCCATAATTTCCTTTTCCTTTTGGTTCTTTGGACACGATTCCAGATATAAATTATCGCATATGCTTATATGAATATCAATGGACTTGCAGTCCTGCATATCAAAGCGTTCTAGAACCTTCTGTATATAAGTCTCCTGAGAGAGAAAGAAGTTTCTTCGAACGATTCCTTGAAATCTTAACTCCAAGGATATATGCGGCTTTTCATATGCCTTTCATCTCAAATACTGATGAAAGCCAAGCCTTGATACTCATCACAAAGCCCTTGTCATTTCCGGCTATTAAAATGTCATCTACATATAGAGACATGATAATATACTTGCTTTTAATCCTCTTGATATATACTCAGTTATCTTCATCAAGCATGGTAAAACCATTTGATAAGACAACTTCTTGAAATCGTATATATCATTGCCTCGAGGATTGTTTAAGACCATATATGGATTTAATAAGTTTACAAACCTTATGTTCGTTTCCTTCTTTTACAAACCCTGTTGGTTGTTCCATATAGATCTCCTCGTCAAATTCTCCATTGAGAAAGGCAGTCTTTACATCCATTTGATGTAATTCGAGGTCTAAGCAAGCTACCATTGCCAGAATCAGGCGAATCGAGGTAAAACGCACAACAGGTGAGAAGGTCTCTTCGTATACTATCCCTTCCTGTTGTGTAAAACCTTTCGCGACAAGGCGAGCTTTATATCTGTCAATAGAGCCATCAGCCTTATGCTTGTCTTAAGAACCCATTTGTTCCCAATAGCTCTACGTCCGCTGGGTAAGTCAACTAAGTCCCAGACTTGGTTAACTTTCATGGATTCTAACTCCTCTTGCATCGCTTCCATCCATTTGTCTTTAGCAGGGCAAGATACGGCCTGTTTGAAAGTAGCAGGCTCGTCATCTTCTTGTAGTAAAGTCATAAAGGTTTGCGAAAATTCATCCTCAAATCTTAGAGGAGCCAACCTTGTACGACTACTACGTCGTATTTGAGATTCTTCAAGTCCTTGTTGACTCAAATTTAGATCAATTCTAATATCACTCCCACTTGGAATGTCGTTAGAATTGCTCACACTTGGATCATTATTCCCGTATGGAATAGGATAATCGTCATTCGTATAATCCATTGGTGAAGTTTGAAACGTATTTTCGTTTTCACCAAGAATTCTCTCACTCGAATGAGGTAATCCTTCTTGATCATAAATCTCAAATAGAGATAAGTCCTGACTTATCTTGCCCTGTCTTGGAAACTCGTTTTCCAAGAAAGTGACATCCCTCGACTCAAACTCAATTAGCCCGCCATTGTCTTCTTGACTAACAAAAACATAACCTTTGGAGTTTTCTGCGTATCGTATAAAGATACATTTCCTTCACCTTGGCCCAAGTTTGCCATACTTATGGGAGGAAATATGTGCGTAGGATGCACAACCCCAAGGTTTCAAAATGTTTAAGTCAGGAGACCTTTAGTTCCACTACTCATAAGGAGTGGAGCTAACTGATTTCGAGGGTACGCGGTTTAAAATGAAAGCGGCCGTCAATAATGCATCACCCCAAAAGGTGATTGGCAAGTTAGCTTGTGCCATCATTGAACGGACCATTTCCATTAAAGTCCTATTTCTCCTTTCTGCAACACCGTTTTGTTGAGGAGTATAAGGCATAGTTACCTGATGTACTATGCCTTTTTCATCACAAAGTTCCTTAAAACTTGTTGATTGATATTCACCGCCCCTATCGGTTCGCAAGACCTTAATCTTGCGATCTAATTGATTCTCCGCTAAACTCATATAGTTTTTAAAGCAAGCCAATGCTTCACTTTTGTGGGATATCAAATAGATATGTCCGAATCGGGTGAAATCATCAATAAAAGTGATGAAAATAGGACTTCCCGCATCTTGTCTTGACATTCATCGGACCACATATGTCCGAATGGATAAGCTGTAATGGAACCTCGGCCTTTGTGCCGGTTCCAAAACGGCTTACGACAAGATTTCCCCACTAGGTAATGTTCGCATGTCGACATTTCAACCTTTGAAACATTGGATAGAAGGCCACGTTTGGCAAGTCTATCCATACGCGTTGGTCTAATATGACCAAGCTTTGCGTGCCAACAAATCACATCAGACTCATAAGTCTTAGAATTTGTAATAAGGAAATTTTCATTACACGAGGAATCATACATTGTACTTATTACAATAAATCCTTTAAATACAAACCCAGTACCAATAAAGGAATTATTACAAAACAAGTCCACTTTACAATTTTGAAAGAACCAGCTATAACCAAGACCCATCAACACGACCACAGATATAATATTCCTTCGAATATCTGGAGCGAAGAGGACATCATGAAGTAGGAGAGTGCGGCCGTTGTCCAAGACTAGCTTGCAAGTCCCAATGCCTTTCACTTCAACACATGTGTTGTTTCCTACATAGATCCACTTCGTTCCTTGGGGTATCTGGTGATACTCCACGAAGGACCGTCTGTCCCTTGCTATGTGGTCGGTGGCACCTCGTCACTTCCACTCGTACACGAACGAGCATATTGACCGAACTTGTTGCACTTGAAGCACTTGATCCTCTTCAAGTCTTTCTTCTTGTGCCATTTCTTGTGCACACTCTTATGTTTGGGTTTCTTGGTAGACTCAGGTTGCTTATTACGTTCATTAGTAGACTTCGAACGATCTTTCGATCTTTCCGTTTCTTTCCCCCGTGTGAGGAACTAGCAATCATGTGCACTTCTGCACTAGGCTTGGCAACCGCAAGCCGCTCTTCCTCTAATTCGAGGTGCTTGGAAACATCACTGAAGGTCTTGATGCTCTCATTGTGAGTGAGATGCATCTTCATTTGGTCCCACCCATTTGGTAGGGAACGTATGACTGCTTGGATTTGTTGCTCATCAGTGAGCACGTGACCTACGTCCTTTAACTCTGAGATTTGATTTGCCATGTGTCGCAGATGTTTCCCCATGGAATGATCTGGACGTTTCTTGTATGAATCAAATCTTATAGTTAAGGCGCGAAGTTTTGACACCGATGTGCCACCAAACTTCTCCTCTAGCTTGGACCATATGTCCATGGCTAGGTCATGCTCTCGGAAGATGCGCATTATGTCATCGGCCATACTGCTCAATAACGTAATGCGAGCTATCTTATTCTTCCAAGACCAAGCATCAAAAGCTTCCTTGTCTCGTCTGTATTGAGCCGTAGTGCCCAACTCGGGTTCAATCATTACGTTCTTTAGAGTTTTGAGCACTTCTTGCTCCTCTAAAACGTATTGTATCTTGATGGACCAAAGTTTGTAATTATCGCCGTTGAGTTTTTCACCTCTGTTTAACTCAGCGACGATATTCTTTGAAGCGGAAACCATTTTACTTTTAAAATGCTGCAAAAAACACAAAACCAAAGGTTTGATCAAAAACATTGCATTGAAAATTTCTTAAAATATAATTCCCATTTGAAGTGATAATAGAATATCCCATTTGGATAGTTCTAAATTCAACTCCCACTTGGAATGATATTTATAATTTGATAAGTTACTTTCGAAAAATATTGAAGATGTTGTTATAGAATAGAAAAGGTTTCTACGATTTCAATCACCATCTAGAACAATCCTTCAATATTTCCCCCTCACTTATCAAACGATAGTACTCTTATAGTACTTCGCAGCGGAAAAGTGTTTTTGAAAACGTATTTTTCAAAAAATATTTTTGCAAACGTATTTTGCAGTATTTTGAAAACGTATTTTTCAAATGCATTTTGCAAACGTATTTTGTAATGCCTATACCCCATTATAGGGTGTTATAGCCAAAACATTTTGACAATTTCCCCGGCCATTATCGGGGTCGTGTCGTGGCAAGGCTGAATTCATCTTCCTTTTGAAGTGAGAGTTGCCATCGCAACTTGGCCAAAGTCGGATCCCCCCTTGGGAAAAAAAATGCGATATTCCAACTTAGTACCCTTATGATACTAGTTAAATGTACGGTAATCCCTGGCCATTTGCCGGGATAAGTCGTACTTGTACCAAGGCCGGATCCCCCTTTGGGGATTTTTCTGCAAGCCATCGTCGTCGGCTCCCGTATGGATCCAGGCGTTCCCCCCTTATTGGAGAATTTTGCCGCAGATGACTGACGTCTGCCCCGTATGGGCTAGGCTTGTAGGTTACCGGGGCCGAAACCATTGTCAAGGCCTCTGGCTAAATTGGTCGACCAATAATCCCGAATTGGTCGACCAATACCGACCAATCAGTTATTTGGCACCCCCTTGGCCAGGGCCTCTACCCTGGCCGGGGCTGGCCAAGGGCCGGCCAAGGGCCTCTACCCTGGCCGAGGCCGGCCATGGCCTGGCCCTGGCCTCTGCCATGGCCGGCCCTGGCCCTGGCAGAGGCCAGGGCCGGCCAGGCCCTGGCAGAGGCCAGGGCGTCGGCCCTGGCCTGGCCTTGGCCACGGCCAGGGCTCCCTGGCCCTGGCCTGGCCGGGGCCGGGGCCGGGGCCGGCCGGCCATGGCCGGTCTCCTCCCTTGCATGGGGTGGCCGCATGCACTCCTCCCCCTTGACGGGGTGGTCGTGGTGGTTTTCGTCGTCATTGGCCGTAGCCAACCCCCTCCGCATGGGGAGGGGAATGCATTGCCTCCATTGCCCATATGGCTATAGATTTCATGCACCAAAATTCATCTTCCCCAATGGGAATAACCACCTTCTTCTTCTCCGGTGAAGCACCCGTTCGTCGAGAAAGTAGTTATCCTTCAATGGCCGTGTGCCAAAAAAATAACTTACTTCAAAAAGTTCGTAAACTACGCGCTCCACATGAAGAGAGTGCCCATTCCCTATGAATGGAGAATCAGCATCCATGAAGATAGCGAGTTTGACGATATGAACGGTCGGTTCTTCCCGTCACGGAGAGTTCCTTCCATATCCGTAATGGTAGGAGACCCGAACGTGAAAAGAACAACCGCTGCGTTCTCTCCGTCACGAAGTGTTCCTACCATATCCATAATGGTAGGATACCCATTCGTGAAAAAGACAACGAATCGTTCATAGTTTCGACGGGGCGGCGGTTTGACCGGGGCGAACGCGTATGGCTCTGATACCAATGTAGGATCTTGTCAAAACAACGTTAGGATCAATAAATGAAGTTGAGACTTACGCTTGCGTATGCGGCACAGTAGTCTCTAAACTTTGCCCTCGGATTCGCCACAACGGTCGATACTTCGTCACGGAGGATCGAAGCAGAGTTTCACCGCCTAAATCTCTAACTAGAAGAGGATTTTAATGAAAGGGAGAAGAAGAACATAAGGATGCCTTATGCAAACTTATGGCATGGAAAGTGTGAATGAATGCCTTACCCTTGGGTCCTATTTATAGGCTTTAGGGGTGGTTATTGTAGGAAATAACCAATTATAAGGTTATTAGCCTATATTAGCACATTCATTTATCTTTTTCTTTATCCACTTATCAAGTGCCATTTTGCACTTATAAAGTGGCTTTTTCCACTTATCGATTGGCTTTTTCCACTTATCGAGTGGTCCTTTTCACACGAGAAAAGGTTCCCTTCGCGCACGCCTTCGTGCACGCGACATCTGAGGTCCGTATACCCTCATACATCCCCTCATGGGTGTATTTATGTCGTCCATATCCAACAATTAGTCGGTCAAAGAAGAGTGGCTGACCGACTAGTTTAAGAACTAGTCGGTCGGTCGACCAACTATGACCGACTAAATCCAAACAGTAACTCAGGTCGACAAAATGGTCAAAGAATTAGTCGGTTAAAGAACAATGGCTGACCGACTAGTTTACAACCTAGTCGGCCGGTGGTTGTTCTTGGATCGACTAACGATAAACAGTAACTTAGGTAAAATGTATCAAAGGAACTAGTCGGTCTGAGAGCAAGTTCTGACCGACTAGTTTCACATCTAGTCGGTCGGTGGTTGTTCTTAGACTGACTAAAAATAAACAGTAACTCTTGTACAATAGATTCAATGAACTAGTCGGTTCCAGTAGAGTTCCTGACCGACTAGATCTCAATCTAGTCGGTTGGTCCCCCTTCTTGAACCAACTAAAGTGCACTAAAAGTGCCGAATCGAATCGCGAAGCTTCGGGAAGATTCCTACGGCTTCTAGGATCACTCTAACTCTAAAATATGAGCGATTTGAAGTTCGTCATGAGTGACTTACTCCAAGATCAACGATTCTAAGGAAGAAGCTAGAAAATCACGACGAAACGATCGAAAATGAAAGCTACGGAGACGAAAACTACACGTGAGGAGAAAATCCACCAAAACATATATATATAATATAAATAACCCAAATACATGAAAACCAGTCGTTACACACATCCTGCGTGACCCATCCTTCTTCTTCACAAGCAACACTGGTGTACCCCACGGTGACACACTAGGGTGGATGAAACCCTTCTGCAACAGCTCATCTAGTTGCTTCCGCAGCTCCTCTAGCTCTGCGGGAGCCATCCGATACGGTGCCTTCGATATCGGCTGCGCACCCGGCATCAGATCGATACCGAACTCCAAAGCTCTGTCGAGTGGCAGACCCAAGATATCCTCCAGGAAGACGTCGTCGAAGTCTCTGACAACCGCTGGTCGGTCGATCTCCATCTCCATCTGCAACGCTACTAACAATGGCACCTCCGGCTTGGCCCAAAATCTGATGGGCCCAAGCGACTCGTCTCTACTGCGGAACTCGAACTCCGGATGGCCTGGAATCCGAAATACCACTCTCTTGCTGTGACAGTCGATCGAAGCGTGGAAATCTCCCAGCCAATCGATGCCAAGGACGACATCGAAATGCGGCAGATCGTGGATGATGAAATCTACATATAACTCATGTCCACTGACCACTAGAGGAATCGATCGACGTCCCATATTCACAGTCACCACTCTGTTCCATGTGGTGATGTCCCAACACATAGGAAGTGTGTGGGTAGGAATGGAGTGCTTTGTTATAAACTTCCGGGATAGGATGCACATGGATGCACCGGAGTCAAACAAAGCCAAAGCAGGGTGAGAGAACACAAGAATGGTGCCTAGGGAAAACAAAGGGTCTAAGGTCACAACACTACTCTAGCAATCATCAAACAAGCAACTCTAACATAACTAGCAATAAGGTCTAACTATGAAATGGAAAAACTAGATCAAGAAGTTACCTGCAATAACTCCATCCAGCTCCTCGGTCTCAACAGCTGTCATGGTATAGGCCAGCCTCGGAGGCTGCACTGCTCGTTGGTACATCTGTCTCTGTGGCACCAAGGGTGGTCCACGAACAGCAGGTCCTCTCTGAGCTGGGGCAGGCACCCTCATCTGTAATGGGGTTGGCGCTCCAACAACAGCACTGCAGGCTCTCAGACAATCCTTCGCAGCATGCGAAGCATCTCCACAAAGTAGGCACAAACCCAGCTTCCTCCTAAGTTGGTCTGAACATGTCTGGGCTTGCCGCAGAAATGACATGGACCCTTGCTCTGCTGCTGCACTGGTGCTCCAGGTCTCTTGAACGGCACAGTCTGGACTGGCCTCATCATCGGCCTGGCAGGCGGCCGGTACTGCTCCATAGGGCGCTTTCCTCTGTCCGCTGGAGTGTCAGGAAGGTGCGAAATCGTCTCATGATTCTTCGCAGCATCTAACACTTCCCTCATAGTCGAGAAACTAGCAGAGGACATGGAAGCCTGGACCTTCGGACGAAGTCCCTGACGGAACCGCTCAGCTCGGTTTTCCTCCTTCTTCACCATATGCGGGGCAAAACGGCTCAGCATCTCGAACTCAGCCTCATACTCATCGATCGTCATGTCCCTTTGCTTCAGATCCACGAATCTGCCCATCAGCTCTCTCCTAGCTGCCTTGGTGAAGTACTTCTCCTTGAACATGTGGCGAAAAGTCTTCCACTCCACAGGCTTCTACAGACGCCTCTCCTCAATACGCCACCAGTTTCGGGCAATCTCAGTCAACTGCATCTTCGCGATCTCCACCCGAGTCTCATCTGGAATCTTGGCAGCTACTAACTTCTCCTCAGTGCTCTGGATCCACTCATCGGAACCCAGAGGTCCTTCCTTCCCCGAGAAAGTCTTTGGCTGAAGCTCGTTGAACTACTTCACTCCTGGAGCAGCTCGCGAAGCAGGCAGAGGTGGAGGTGGTGCAACAGGTGGGGCCCGGGCAGCACGGTTGGACTGCTGCACCAGCTGATGCTGCACCTCAAGCATCTCTCGCATCACGCTAAGGAACTGACGGAACTCTCCGCCCTGGTCCTCCTGAATTCCATCTCCAGCGCTCCCCGATCGGGTAGTACGTCGCCCTGCCATCCTATAGACAGAAAGACATAGGTTAGACTCGTACAATGTTTGAATATCAAAAGTGAATGTCCTTACTCCTACTGTTCTGTACTTGCAGGAAAATTGGGACGTGACCTGTATGGGCCACCACTAAAACCTGTCACGTCACGCTTCCCAAAACAGCAGAGGCGAAGCGTGACTAGGCCCGCTTAGGCCAGAGCTAAGAAGCCCTGACCCAATAAGCGTCTGTGTGGTACCAAGACGAAGGTACAGGTCCCTGCATGTTAGTACAGAACAATAAAAGTACAAGAAGGAAAGAACATCACATTTTATTCCAACATATCAAGAGTACCAAGTCTCAACGCCCGAAGGGCTACAACAGCAGAAAAGGAAATCTAACGGTGCACGCCCCCAACCTAATCAAATAACAAAAGGTGCTACGCACCCAACTAAAGTAAATGGATAACTTTGGAAACTGCAACGGGAAGTCTCTAGCTCTGGTCCTCCTCAGGGTCGTACTCAGGATCGACACTCTCTGGCTCCACGTCAGCTGGCAGGTCAGTCTCCTCAACGTACTCTGGCTCGACCCCTGACGTACAGCACCAAAAGAAGGAACTGTACGTCAGGTAAGGTCTACAAGTAAAGGTTATACCAAACTGCAAGTGCACCAATTATTTAACAAATGTTTTACTGGTTGATTAACATGCTGAGGTTATAACAGGCGAACAAACAAAAGTACATGCAGCAGGAAAGTAAACAAGACAAGTAGTAGTCGTAGAGAGTGCTACCGACTACGGGACTAGCCTACGGGTGTCAAGACAAGTCGGAACAAGGAGAGCCAGACAAGACAAGACAAGACACGAAAAGGGTTCACGCCTGTTCGGTTTAAGGGGGATCAGACCCTCTTGCCGCTTGCACGCTCAACCCTACCCCAAAACCCCAAGAATCGTGACAAGACAAGGGATCACTTGCTCTAGCTTGACAAGTGTCCTATTGCCCTCTGAGATGTGTATCAGTACAAGGGATCACCTGCTCTAGCTTGACATGTGCCCTATTGCCCATCGGGCTGTGAATCAGTACAAGGGATCACTCGCTCTGGCTTGGCGAGTGCCCTATTACCCAACGGGCTGTGCAAGACGGAACGGGACATGGAAGGGACATGACACGACAAAACAGGAGGGGTTGTACTAGGGTGTCCACAACTCACACACACGCATGTCAATCCTATGATGTCAAAATTGTTGTTGTTGGACTCAGACTTTGTTGTCAAGTCTGAGCCATCAAGGGCGTCCCGGACGCTATCATTTCACGTCTGATTCTCATCATTCCAAGATATCAATTCTAGCAAGACTAAGGCCTAGACATGGCCAAGAATGCAAGTGGTACACTTGCCTGTGGTGGCGAGTGCGTCGTCTTCCTGGAACGTCTCGTCCAAACGTCTCGTCGGCGTAAGAGCGTCTGAAAACCGTGACACGGCGACGGTGTCAGTTCATGATTCAGAATTCCTATTAGGGTTGTGTCTAGGTTATCGGGACTAACCTAATCGTTAAAAATCATATTTTTAATGTATTTAACCTAATCGACGATCTATCCTATGTGCACATGCATGAAGTCCATTCGTCGATTTCTACGGTTTGCACAACGTTTTAAAGATCAACGGAAAATAAATTTAATTGATTAAGGTTGCTGATTTTTAATTAGGTTTTGATCATTTACGGTGGGGGTTTCTACGAATTTAGGGAACCAACCTGATTTGACGATTGCACGAAGATCCGGCGTCAGATCTGGAAAGGTGGAAACTTTGCGTCGTCCAGAAATTCCTAGGCCGCGGGTAGCACAGCGAGGAATGTTGATTGTTGATGATGTCGTTGGCCTCCGAAGGTGATGACGAAGATCTTGGCGTCTCCTGGGGTCATCATCGCTAGAACTGAGGTTGGATCGCCAAGATGGATCTTGGGAAAGGAAACGAGTAGGCGGCCGGAGCTTGGCCGTGGGTCTCAAATCTGGGGAAGAATTTTGTGGTGGTGGCCAGTTTCGGGGAAGATAGGAGGAGGAGAAAACGGGAGAAAGAGAGAAGGAGAAGGGAGGAAGAAGACGAAGAGGAAGGAAGACCTTGAAGAAGGTGGAGGGCGCACGGGAGGAGGAAAAAGCTTAGGGAGAGGAAGGAGAGGGATTGGGGAAGAAGACAACTCAAAACAATGAGAAGAAAAGAGAAACAGCCGCGCGTTTAAATAAGAAAATGAAACGGCGGCTAGTTCAAAAATTAGGGTTTCGGGGTGAACTAGTCTATCAGTGAAGGGCGGTTGACCGACTAGTTTGAGAACTAGTCAGTCGGTCGTCTAACTGTGACCGACTAGAAGGCAAACAGAGAACAGTGTCGGTACAGGGTTGACAGATTTAGTCGGTCTGTGAAGGCTCGTCGACCGACTAGTTTGCAACCTAGTCGGTCGGCCAATGTTCATTGACCGACTAAAGGATAAAAGTGGTCGACAAGAAGTTTTGAAAATTAGTCGGTCTGAGAAGAAAACTTAACCGACTAGTTCGTCAACTAGTCGGTCGGTATTCGTTCTTAAACCGACTAATGATAAACAGTAACTCGACTGCATGAAATGATCTCTAACTTAGTCAGTCTACGAAGAAGTGTTGACCGACTAGTTCAACAACTAGTCGGTCGGTGGATGAACTTAGACCGACTAAGCGTAAACAGTAACTTAGTGGAAAAATCTGACGGAAACTAGTCGGTTCATGAAGAGTTTCTGACCGACTAGATTGACATCTAGTCGGTCTGTCCTTGTTCTTGAACCGACTAAAGTGTACACCAAGTCTCCAAATGAAGTGCGAAGCTTCGGGATGGGTTCTAGGGACTCCTAAGATGGGTCTGGCTCTAAGACAAGAGCGGCATGGAGCACGCTTAGCTCCGGGTAGGGGAAAAAGATATGGAAGAGAAAAAGAGAGAAGACGAACAATCATATATATATATATATATATATATATATATATATATATATATATATATCATCATACAAAAACCAGCCGTTACACAACTTTCATGTTTCAACTTTTTCCAATTCAGACTATAAGTGTGGGTAAAAATTCTAGCATGTCCGATTTCAACCAGTTTGGACACATCCTGGGAGAATTGCTCCAACTTCCTGCACAATGCATGAAATTGGCTGTTCTTGGTTTCGTTGGAAAGCCAAATTCATTCTCTAAAAATTTGCAAGTTACCTTTTTTCTAGAACTATCTGTAATTAGGAGTAATTTGGTTGCCAAGTTAGTGCATTTTCTGTTTCAGCATGCTGAAAATCTATCTGTTAGTAATTAAAACACCATAAATTGCATAGTTGGAATTTTATGTTTGAAATTTCGCCAGAGAATTCCCAACTTACATATCTACAACTTTCATTTGTAATGTATGGGCATGTTAGGTACAAAATGTGGAGAATTTGGCTCCTTAACCTGGCTGTTTTGCTTTTCCCAGCAAGCTGAGTACTTAATTTGTTGTTCTTAAACTTTAAGGATGGTCATTTTTGCCATACATGCTCACATAGTCGTTCACACATGTTGGAATATGTATGGATGTTGCTATTTTACGTTTTAATATCTCATTAAATGTATACTTGTGGAATGGGAGCCTTAATGCACTCATGCTGAACTAGGACTATTAGTTAAACAAAAAAATGAAACATATAGTCAACTCCTTCCACTACTAAGTGGGTGAGCACCCTAGGGAGGGATGGGGAAACCAAAGTAATGGGCAGATACGCGGGGATGGACAGATGAGGTTGTATGCCACTCCTGACGTAGCCCATGAGGCGGGGAGCGGGTTGAGCAGAGTTGCGTTGCGTTGCATTGGTGACAGCTCCTTTAGTTAGAGCTTGTCTCGGGGAGACGTAGCTTTCCACCCACTTTACCGGGTGAGGTCCAATCCCCGATGTCTTACCCATTACCTAGGTTACAAAATTACTAATAAACACACAACTTATAATGATGTAAATGACTAGTAGGAACTCCTGAATATGCTGATTGGTTTTGTGCACTTTGGTTAGAATTGTAGATTGTAGGGTGCCTATTGGACACGTTGTGACGTGTCCCCCTTCACTTTACAGGTATAGGTCCAAGGACGGAGACCCCGGAGGGCAGCTCGTCTCATTAGGGTCTGTAGGGGCTGTAGTTAGTGTGGGTATTTGTAGTGTAGTTCTGGGGTGGGGGTGAGATGAGAGCAATGTTTTATACCCCTGTGCCTCTTTGTACCACGTGGGTTTGAGTTGTACTTTTGTGGGGACTCTAGCTACTTTTGGTCCATATAGCGGACTTGGATAGTACTAGTTGTGTAGCTGTAGTACTCTGTGATGTTGGGATGTTCTGACTGTCGTGCTTTGCTTTACTGCCTGTATTGTTGTACCTTGTACTTTTACTGCATGTGTTCCCTCAGCATTTGCAGTGGCCTGTGAGATGTTGGTGTACACATTAGCACTTGTTATAAAATACAGCGGCTTGTCGCACCAACCCTCCCTATTTGGGGTAGCGGTGCGTGACAGGTTTTGTGGTGGCCCATGTAGGTCAGTGCTCATTGCGACACGCATAAAGGGAATACAGGTAAAGCTCTGATATTTCAGTACATGGTACTAATTCATTTGTTCTGTTCTTCATCCGCAGATGGAAGGTGGGAATGGGACTTTTGGCGAGACCAGAGCGTCTGGTGACGGGACTTGTCCAGGTGGCGATGGGTAGTCTTCGGGTGACAGGATCTCAGAGTCAGCCCTACTGGCTAAGGTTCTGATGGGCATTATAGAGCACATGAGTCAGCTAGAAGAGAGGGTAGCAGTGTCGAAGCCGCCGAGCTACAAGGAGTTCAGGGTACTGTGTATGCGATATTTCTTGGGCAAGGAGAGTAGCCTCGAGGTAGATGAGTGGCTACAGCATACTGAGGATGATCTGACGATGTGTCGGTTCCCTCGAGACGGTTGGGTGGAGTTGGTAAGGCGAGTTGACCCGTCAGGCCAGGGACTGGTGGGATACCCAGGAGAGGCGACTGAAGGGACATATTGCTTGGTAGACTTTTCGGGAGTTGTTTAAGGCCAAGTTCCTTCCAGAGGCGACAAAGGACGAGTTGAGGCAGAGATTCGAGCACTTGACTCGGAGTAGGAGGACGGTTACGACACAGAGTTCTTGCTGCTGAGCAAGTATGCACCAGAGCTCGTAGCGACAGATGCCACCAGAGCCAGGTGCTTCCACATGGGGCTAAATGTAGAGTTCCAGACGGCTATGTCTACCCAGGAGTTACTGACTCAGGAGGTCGTGCTGCAGGCAGCTAGACGGTATGAGACTCACTTGTGGAGTCTGGGGAGATTACCAGTCAGTGACAGACGACCGGCCACTCAGCAGAGGACCGTACCTGAGCCAGTTCAGCTGGTGACATTCAAACGACCGGGAGCTCCACCTTTGCAGCAGAAGAGACCTTCATGCTTCAGATGTGGGAAGCCGGAGCATGTGCAGGGAGACTATAGAGTTTTGAGCGCCAGGTGTTATACATGTGGAGAGCCGGGACGCATCAGCAGATTTTACCCACGGCTGGGTCATGCTCCAGTACCACCAACATCATCAGCAATTCGGCCCGTTCAGCAGAGATCTCTTCCGCCACCGCCGCAGCGGTTTTCTCTTCCGGCACCGTCGGGACCGAGACCTGCTACACTGAGAGGACCCCCACCACCTCCTTAGCAGCGACAAGGGTACCAGGGAGCAGTTCCTCCGTCGAGGCGGCAGCAGTTCACTTTGATCCCATTGGGGACTCTGGAGGGTGCTAGTCGGGTGATCACTGGTATGATCCTAACCCCTCTGCAGTATATTTGACTTTAGCTTCAGTTGTGTTGGTTAGTTAGTTGTATTTTGTGGTTATGTTGCTTTAGGTATTGTTAGAGTCGCATCCTACCCTGCTTTGTCTCTATTTGATTCTGGGGCATCACATTGTTTTCTGTCTAAGAGATTTGTGACCCAGCACTCTATAGTGGTTGTCTCTTTTGATGATAGTTGGAATGTTCACACCGGGAATGGGCTCATTTGTGGTGTTTCTGGGATACGGAACTGTCCAGTTAAGATAGGGGCGAGAGTTATATGCAGACTTTTTAGTGATTGAGTTACCCGGCTATGAGGCAGTGTTTGGGATGATTGGTTAGGGATGTTCTATGCTACTATATACTGTAGGTTAAGAAGTGTAGTTTTCTGGATCCCTGACCATCTAGAGTTTGAGTTTCGGAATGGTAGTAGTGAGCTTGAGCCCTTGAAGTTCCGAGCAACAGACGTGGAGTATTTGGACATGGAGGCAGAGCCAGTGTTACCAAGGGTTGTCGAAGAATTCCCTGACATCTTTCCAGATGATATCTTTGGATTACCCCCAGATAGGTATTTGGAGTTTACCATTGATCTGATTCCGGGCACCCAACCGATAACGAAGGCTCCATACCGTATGGCCCCACCAGAGTTAGCCGAGCTTCGTAATCAATTGACTGATTTATCAGATAGGGAATTGATTCGTCCGAGTGTGTTATCGTGGGGAGCGCCAGTGTTGCTCGTGAAGAAGAAGGATGGTACCCGAAGGATGTGCATCGATTTTAAGGAGTTGAATAAGGTGACTATGAAAGACAAGTATCCTCTTCCTCGAATCGATGATATTTCTAATTAATATCAAGAAGTTAATATATTTCTAATTCTACAAAAGATTAATTTTACTATTAACATACCTTACTCAATTAACACTATATTATAAACAATCTATTCACTAGATGAAACTAGTATATAAACCAACTCCATTAACACAAATAAAACACAATTTAACAAGATATCATATAACTCTTTCTCTCAACTATTCAACATGGAACAACATTACTATTTTTTTGTATTAATACACTATGAGAACAGAACATATTAACTTGATACTTAAAAAACCACATGCTACCAATTGAAATAATCATCATGGTATAAAATTGAATTTGCTAAGATATGAATCCTATCATGAAACTCAACATAGTTTTCAACACAAAAATTAATATAACTTACTAACTACTAAAAAGGAAACCAATCCTAAAACTAAATCTTACTTAAGTGATTAGGAGTTCTACCTTACAAGGTCCTCCAAATAATTCCTTGGCCCTTCTTAGTCCTTAATGGAGAGCCTCCTAGCCTCTATCTTCAACTCCTAGTTTGTTCTTCAAAGTTTGGATTTTTGAGGTATTTTTTAGGAGAATTTTTTTTGGAGTTTAGGATGAGGAGGAACAAGGGGGTTTTGGTGGTGGATTGAGTGGTGTTTAGGGTGGTGATGGGAGGAGGAAGGAGGAAGCAAAGGAATGAAAGGGAGGAGTGGAAATTTCGGCCTTGGCTGAAATTGGAGGGAGACTGTGAGATTTTTTGATTTTTTTTCTTGTTTTTGTGTTTTTCTTGCCTAGTTTTTAGGTCTCCCTTAAAACCCTCTCCTCCTTTCATTTAGTCAAAGCCTAAGCCATTTGTCCCCTTCTTAATTAGCAAGGTGACACCTAATAAGCTAAGGTGTCATGGTAAAAGATTTTTGTATTTTTGTATTTTGTAAAAATAAAAATACATGTTGAAATACCATATACTCCTTAAATACAAGTATTCATCCAAATACTCCTATTTACTAAATTCAAAAGATGAGTTTAAAATCTTTTAAATTAATTCCTACACCAAATAATTAAAAGAAAAATGCAAACATACTACCAAAAAATATACTTACGCTTTTACGTCAAAATACGTACAAGTACGCGTACATGGAAATTGGGGTCATTACATCCTACCCCCTTAAAATAAATTCCGTCCCCGGAATTTCAAATTAAGGAAGATAAACTTTCAATTCATCATATTACATAACAAAAATTGCATCAGACAAACAAGTGAGGGTACTTCTCTTTCATCTCATCCTCGAGTTCTCATGTAGACTCTCCTGGTAACTCTCGGTGCCACATAACCCTCACTAGGTTGATCGACTTTTTCCTCAGCATCTTCTGCCTTCGGTCTAGAATGGCCACAGGCTTCTGATCATAAGTCAAGTCTGGTCGCACTTCGATCTCAGAGAAGTCAATGACATGATTAGGATTTCCTACACACCTTCTGAGTTGCGATATGTGAAACACATTATGCACTCCCTCAAGAGATGCTGGTAAGGCAATCCTATAAGCCACTTCTCCAACACGAGCCAAGACTTCAAAAGGTCCAATATATCTTGGGCTCATCTTCCCTCGTCTTCCAAAACGAATCAGTCCTTGTATTGGTGAGATCTTCAAAAATACTAATTCGCCTGGCTGAAACTCCAAGTGTCGCCTCTTCGCATCCACCCAGTGCTTATAACGATCTTGAACTATTCAAAGATTATCTTTGACAACTCTCACAACATCCACGGTTTCAGCGATCATATTAGGGCCCAACAATTCATGATCTCCAACATCATCCCAACTGAGAGGAGATCGACACTTCCTTCCATATAAAGATGCAAATGGCGCCATGCCTATACTGGCTTGATAACTGTTATTGTAAGCGAACTCTACCTGATGTAGATGTTTGTTCCAAGAGCCCTTGAAATCCAGCATGCACGCCCTCAGCATATCTTCCAAAATCTAAATTGTCCTCTCCGACTGACCGTCTGTCTGAGGATGGTATGTAGTGCTAAAACTCAGTTGAGTTCCCAAGCTAGCCTGTAGACTTCTCTAAAAGTGAGATGTAAACCTAGTGTCACGGTCGGAGATTATGCATATAGGCACTCCGTGAAGCCTCACGATTTCCTACATACATGACTAAATCAGAATCCAGACTAACAACAAAACAAAGAGAGATATAAAACAAGAAATCTCACCTCCATATATCTCTTAGCAAGATGATCTGTTGACTAGCCCACTTGAAAATGTATGAAGTGAGCTGATTTGGTCAATCGGTCAATGATTACCCAAATAGCATCATATCCTCGAGAAGTGTGAGGTAAGCCAGTTACGAAATCCATCGTCACATGATGCCACTTCCACTATGGAATTGGAAGAGGCTGCAGAAGTCCTGTCGTTCTCTGATGCTCGGCCTTGACTTGCTGACATGTCAAACATGAAGCTACACTCCTAGCCACACTACGCTTCATGCCGTGCCACCAAAAATGTTGTCGCAGATCACGATACATCTTGGTGCCTCCGGGATGGATAGAATAAGGTGAGCTATGAGCTTCTCTCAACAGTTCATCCCGAATGTCACCTGATGGCACACAAATCCTGCTCCCAAAACGCAGAGACCCATCTTCATGAATACAGAAATCATTTCGAAGTTCGGCCTCTGTCTGCTCTCGAATCTTCTTCAACTTCGCTTCTCCAGATTGAGATGCCTTAATCCTTTCAACTAAATCAGATTAAACCTGCAAATTCATCATCATCGCTGATGTACCAGGTGAGACAACCTCAATCTCCATATGCCGAATGTCGCCCAAAAGTTCTCTCTGAGCTATCAACATCATCACTGCCGGCATGCGAATAAGAGCATCAGGCACTATGTTAACTTTCACAGGATGATATTGGAGGTTGACATCATAATCAGCCATCAACTCAAGCCATTTGCGTTGCCGCATATTCAACTCTTTCTGAGTGAACATGTACTTCAAACTCTTGTGATCTGTGTATATCTTTACATGTTCACCCAGAAGAAAATGTCTCCACGACTTCAATGCAAACACTACTGCTGCTAACTCCAAGTCATGCGTAGGGTAGTTCCTCTCATGAGTCTTCAACAATCTAGAAGCATAAGCTACCACCCTACCATGTTGATGTAGAACACATCCCAATCATCTGCCTGACGCATCACAGTAAATCTCATATCCACCTGAACAGTCTGGAATCGTCAGGACAGGAGCAGTGATCAATATATGCTTCAGTTTATCAAATGCTCGCTGACATTCCTCTGACCAACTATAAGCAACATTCTTCTTGGTTAGATGAGTCATCGGTGCAGTGATCTTAGAGAAATCCTTGATGAACTTCCTGTAGTACCCGGCCAATCCCAAGAAACTTCTGATCTCTGTAACTGACTTAGGAACTGGCCACTTCTCTACTGCAGCAACCTTCTCTGGATCTACAGCTATCCCATCTCCAGATACAACATGCCCCAAAAAAGCACCTTTGTCAGCCAAAACTAACACTTGATATACTTAGCATATAACTGGTGCTGCCTCAGAGTCTCCATGACTATCCTCAGATGCTCTGCATGATATTCCTCTGATCTTGAGTATACCAAGATATCATCTATGAAGACGACTACAAACTTATCCAAGTACTCATAGAAGACTTGGTTCATCAACCTCATGAATGTGGCTGGTGCATTAGTAACACCGAAAGGCATCACTAAGAACTCATAATGACCATACCGGGTTCTAAATGCAGTCTTCGAAATATCTAACCTCTGACCTTCACTTAATGATACCCACTTGGTGGGCTCCGAAAGGTGCTCTCTCTCAAGTGCAAGAGTCCGTACAAGTAGTAAAATCTGGGAGTCCAGATGTCGAATCCACAGGAAGAAATCTGTTGCAACCACAATTCAAATCAAATAGAAATCCTACGAAAAGAAACTAACCACTTCAACAATGGTGACGGTGATGGTGATGTGAACGCGTGGACAATATAAACATAGAAATACGTGAGAACAAATATCTATAAAAAGTATGCACATGGTATGGGTTCGTTAGGATCAATGATTCGTATTAATTTGGTTGATGAATAAATCACAATGAATTCTCTTTTTGAGAGAAATTCACCGGGAAAATATCCAATATAACTCAATGAATTCTCCTTTTGGGAGCAACTCATCGGAAGATGCCCTTTTGGGGTTTCAAACACAAAATTCAATGAGATCGTCGCTAAAGCTATAATACGATATGAAACTCTCTTTTGGAGAGATCAAAACTACGGTATGAAACTCCCTTTTGGAGAGATCAAAGCTCACCCTTTTGGGGCGATCATCAACTAAATTAATTCTTTTGGAATCTAAAAAAAGTCGATTTACGAACAAAGATTACAATTTTAGCGACGTTTAATGATTTAGCACAAGGAATACAACCAAACTAACACAAATAATATCCTCTAACTACTCCATACCAAGCACAATTAAGTTTTAGCTACTCATAATATCAGAATAAACAAGTTCCATAGCCAAATACATCAAGATTATAGCAAAATACGATGAAAAACACTAAATTACGAGGTAGAAGTTTAGAAATATATCACCAATTCTCCTTGAAAAGACTTCAAAATCTCTGAAAATAATAAAACAAGCCTCTGGAATTTTACAGAATTTTTCAGGGGGAAAATACGGCTCCTAGAGCCTCCAATACGCTCAAAATACGCCCCAAATCTGCTTGAATACGCCCAAAAACCCTAAATACGCTTATATAATAGGCATTGCAGGTTTATTGGGCTTAACGGGTTCAAACCCGCACCAAAATCGCACCCGAAGTCATCCTAGCCGTAGATCTAAAGCGGGGCAAACGACGGCCGTTGATCGTTGCGGGATCTAACGTGGGTGCGCCACGTGTGCGCTGAAATTCGTGCGCCCGCTTCGATTCGATTTCAGATCGAATCCGCTTCGCTCCTCGCCGTTGGATCGTCATCCAAGCGTCCGGAAGCAGCCACGTCGCCGAACAAATTTCGATCGCTGCTTCGCCGTCGGGGTGGTTGTGGACCCTTGGATCGTCATCGAACGGTCTGCGTAATGCCGCGTCGTCCGCTTCGCGATCGCACGATGATCCGATCTCAGCCGTTCGTTCAAAATGCGGGATTGAACGTGGTACTGCCACGTGTCCGCAGTAACGCGCGCTCAGCCCGCTGTGTTGGGTTGATTTCGGCCGTTCGATTGAAATCAAACGGTCGAACGATTTCCACGTCACTTGCTTTTTGTAAACCGTCGGATGGGGCAGGGATCGTTTGGATGCGGCCACGTGTCCCGTATTTGTGTATTTTGACCGTATTTCTTCAATTAAATTGGTACTCTGCATTCAAAACTACACAGTAATTAGCACAGATCTCAGAAAAATACAAATAAATAGTCGTTGGAATCGTGAGATCGAGACCAAACTAGGAAAAATATCAAAAGTGCAGAAATACATCGTTAAATGCTATTTTGTGCTCAAATAGTGTGTTTTCTCAAATAAATAAATGTGTAGAAAGTACGTATGAATTAGAGAACAATGTAGCATCGCATGAGCACAAAATAGGGCTAAATGGGGGGTTTAATACGTAATATTGAACCCGAATCACACCCCCCAACTAGCGATTTGTTAGTCTCTAGCAAAAAGAGCGATAAATACGGATGATTAATTAAAACAATAAGTTCCTTCAAATTGCTCATGGCATGGCTCAATAATACGCATTCCAACATGGTCTTGACCATCAATATACACAATCCATGAACAAAATCAATCACATGATATTTTCTCTAATTTAGTATGAATAAATAACATACATGCATCGTTTTGCGCAAGCGAAAGTATAACACGTTGTTATAAACTAGTATTCGTGTTTCCAAGGAATTGGCCTATCAAAATAATCGTTCAAGACATGGGTATTGAAGTTGCTTAGTATATTCACCATTTCTTTTCTTTTATTGGTTCTGCGTAACGCGCATCAAGCAACATTCGCAGAAAAATGTATAACTTGGATCGCTCCATCAAATGAGTGAGTTTCCTGTCAATGGCTCCCAAATCAGACGATAATAGGGCATTAGGCCAAAAAGGACCCCTCGGACTGTACTACTCGTGCCAACCAAGTTATTTATTAGTGACATACTTATTCATTCATTTTTTCTTCATTCATCATTTTTCATTCTTTTCTTTTCTTTTCTTTTTTTCTTTGTAAGCAACTCAACACCCATTCTTTGAATATAAACATTAGTATCAAAGACCAAATTCCTCTTCAACTTGAAGACTATTCTTATAAATCGTGTATACTTAAGCTTTTTCATCACATTAGCATGCATGAAATAAATTCAAACTATTTCGAGATATTAATCATGGAAATTGAAAATTTAGCATATTAACGGCAATTCCATGAATGAAAAATAATCAACTCAAGCCGCAAACACTTTTAAGAACAAAATCAATGTATAATCATCCGCATTCGAGGCATATGAAAGAGTTTTAAATGATGAGATTTGGTGATTTATTCTTCTCAAAAAAAATCCTAAGGTCTCGTACACACCCCCCAACTAAAGATGGACATTGTCCTCAAGGTCGGGAGGGGTACGAGTTTATTCAAGCAAGCAACCTAGAAAGCATTTTAAAACTACACTACTGGAAAGAACACACCGTGATCAAATGGCGGATCCCGAATCTTTGATGGTGGAGGAAGTTGTTCAATTTGCTCCTTGCGCTCCTCGGCGATTATTCTTCCTCCAACGACTAAACTGGATCCCAGCAACGTAACTCCCAGCATCTCTATAAGATGTCCACCTATATCCTGCAAGAGATAAGTCACGTCAATCCATTTTAGTTTAAAATTCTTCGAAATAAAATTATTCCAAATGTAGTCATCAAAATAAGTGAAAGAAATTAACGCAAGTTGACGACTACTCCCTGAAAGATTTGCACTACTCTCTGTACGATGCTCGATCAATGGAGAGAGGGATAAATGATTTTGGGACAAAACTGGAAGAGGGAATGGTTCTGGCTCCATGGCGATAATCTCAAAACCTTTGTCCCTAGCTGTTTCCTCCTCTCGTTCATCCAAAATTGCTAGCTCATCCTCTCTTTTGCACACACTTCCTGCCATGTGGATATTTATATTCGTGTCCTCGCTCGGTATTCCTGCAATAGAAGATGAACTCGTATGAGATTCTTGAAATCGAGTTTCAAAAGCATTACCTTCTTCTAAGCAAGCGGCAATCAAATTAAGATTTTCAATGGAATTTTGAATCTGCCGACTCCGAGCAAGGAAATTCTCCTGGAATTGATGGGATGTGGCCTCCTGTGTCTGAATAGTCTGGTAAGCTTCCTCTTTCAAGGATTGCAAAGGTACGTCTACGCTTTGCTCTTCTTGATCGAGGCACGAAGGCTCCGTTGAATCGCTCTCTGAAGTCTCTTCCATGGTTTCTTCGTTTTCTTGCAGAGACTCCATGTATTCCCACGCCTTTATCGGCGTGATGTCTCCCAATAATTCCTGCAGCTGTGGTTGTAGTCCATCTAGGAAGGACACCATAAGCTCTTTATTTGTGAACCCATGCTGCGGATAGCTCGATATAATGTCTGTGAACCTCCTCCAGGCCTGAAAGAAAGTTTCACAGTCAGTTTGATTAAAATTAACAATTTTGAGCTTCTCCATTCTATGTTTGTGTGCATTAGCATATCGTGCATCATAAAGATTGTTTGTGCAATAGAGGTTCATATATTCCATTTTGAAATAAAATAAAATAAAATAATAAAAAAAAGTTTATGTACAGTAAAGTGGAAAGATCTCACCAAAGGTCCTCTGAATGAAATAAACGTAGTCACAAACCATTCTTCCCCGGCAACGGCGCCAAAAACTTGGTGGGCTCCGAAAGGTGCTCTCTCTCAAGTGCAAGAGTCCGTACAAGTAGTAAAATCTGGGAGTCCAGATGTCGAATCCACGGGAAGAAATCTGTTGCAACCACAATTCAAATCAAATAGAAATCCTACGAAAAGAAACTAACCACTTCAACAATGGTGACGGTGATGGTGATGTGAACGCGTGGACAATATAAACATAGAAATACGTGAGAACAAATATCTATAAAAAGTATGCACATGGTATGGGTTCGTTAGGATCAATGATTCGTATTAATTTGGTTGATGAATAAATCACAATGAATTCTCTTTTTGAGAGAAATTCACCGGGAAAATATCCAATATAACTCAATGAATTCTCCTTTTGGGAGCAACTCATCGGAAGATGCCCTTTTGGGGGTTCAAACACAAAATTCAATGAGATCGTCGCTAAAGCTATAATACGATATGAAACTCTCTTTTGGAGAGATCAAAACTACGGTATGAAACTCCCTTTTGGAGAGATCAAAGCTCACCCTTTTGGGGCGATCATCAACTAAATTAATTCTTTTGGAATCTAAAAAAGTCGATTTACGAACAAAGATTACAATTTTAGCGACGTTTAACGATTTAGCACAAGGAATACAACCAAACTAACACAAATAATATCCCCTAACTACTCCATACCAAGCACAATTAAGTTTTAGCTACTCATAATATCAGAATAAACAAGTTCCATAGCCAAATACATCAAGATTATAGCAAAATACGATGAAAAACACTAAAATACGAGGTAGAAGTTTAGAAATATATCACCAATTCTCCTTGAAAATACTTCAAACTCTCTGAAAATAATAAAACAAGCCTCTGGAATTTTACAGAATTTTTCAGGGGGAAAATACTGCTCCTAGAGCCTCCAATACGCTCAAAATACGCCCCAAATCTGCTTGAATACGCCCAAAAACCCTAAATACGCTTATATAATAGGCATTGCGGGTTTATTGGGCTTAACGGGTTCAAACCCGCACCAAAATCGCACCCGAAGTCATCCTAGCCGTAGATCTAAAGCGGGGCAAACGACGGCCGTTGATCGTTGCGGGATCTAACGTGGGTGCGCCACGTGTGCGCTGAAATTCATGCGCCCGCTTCGATTCGATTTCAGATCGAATCCGCTTCGCTCCTCGCCGTTGGATCGTCATCCAAGCGTCCGGAAGCAGCCACGTCGCCGAACAAATTTCGATCGCTGCTTCGCCGTCGGGGTGGTTGTGGACCCTTGGATCGTCATCGAACGGTCTGCGTAATGCCGCGTCGTCCGCTTCGTGATCGCACGATGATCCGATCTCAGCCGTTCGTTCAAAATGCGGGATTGAACGTGGTACTGCCACGTGTCCGCAGTAACGCGCGCTCAGCCCGCTGTGTTGGGTTGATTTCGGCCGTTCGATTGAAATCGAACGGTCGAACGATTTCCACGTCACTTGCTTTTTGTAAACCATCGGATGGGGCAGGGATCGTTTGGATGCGGCCACGTGTCCCGTATTTGTGTATTTTGACCGTATTTCTTCAATTAAATTGGTATTCTGCATTCAAAACTACACAGTAATTAGCACAGATCTCAGGAAAATACAAATAAATAGTCGTTGGAATCGTGAGATCGAGACCAAACTAGGAAAAATATCAAAAGTGCAGAAATACATCGTTAAATGCTGTTTTGTGCTCAAATAGTGTGTTTTCTCTAATAAATAAATGTGTAGAAAATACGTATGAATTAGAGAACAATGTAGCATCGCATGAGCACAAAATAGGGCTAAATGGGGGGTTAAATACGTAATATTGAACCCGAATCACCACTTCTCAAATCCAGCTTGGAATACACTCGCGATCCACCCAACTAATCGAAGATATCGTCAATCCTAGGAAGAGGATACTTGTTCTTCACAGTAACCTTGTTCAACTCTGGTAGTCGATGCACATCCTTCGAGATCCATCATTCTTATTCACCAAAAGTACTGGCGTACCCCATGGTGAAACATTTGGCTGCATAAGACCACGCTCTGACAAATCCTTCAACTGACTACGAAGCTCTGCTAACTCTGGAGGAGCCATACGGTATGGAGCCTTCGCAATCGGTAGAGTGCCTGGAATCAGATCGATGGTGAACTCCAAAGATCTATCTGGAGGAAGTTCATAGATATCATCTGGAAAGACATCAGGGAAATCTCGGACTACCCTCGGCAATACAGGCTCAACATCCATCTCCATCATCACTTCTGCTGGGCTGGCCTTAAACTTCAACGGTCCAAGGGAACTACTACCACTAAGAAACTCAAACTCTAGATGATCAGAAATCTGAAACATTATCTTCTTGAGCCTACAATCTATAATGGTATAGAACATCCCTAACCAGTCCATCCCAAACACTGCTTCAAAATGAGACATCTCCATCACTAAGAAATCTGCATACAGCCTACGTCCACAAATCTCAACAGGACACTGTCGGTATCCCGAAGAACTACGGATCACTCCACTCCCTGTATGGATATTCCAACTAGAAGTAAATGAGTCTATTATTAAGGAATTCCTAGTCACAAACTGCTGAGACAGGAAGCAATGGGATGCTCTTGAATCGAATAGTGACAAGGCAGGAAAAGATGCAACCCTAATAACACCTAAGAAAAATAATATAAGCTAACATAAGAGTCTAAACATCCTAATCACAACAACAAATGTAACACACTATAATAGAAATAACAAGGCATTCAATTCTAACAAGAAATAGGTACCAGTGATCACTCGACCGGTGTCCTCTGCCTCCACAGCTGACATGGTAAAAGCCTGACGCCTTGGCGCCGCTCTCCTGGGGGTCTGCTACTGCTGGGGAGGTCTAGGTGGTCCCCTCGGAGTCACTGTACCAGGTGGCGATGGTGGTGGTGGCGGCAGTGGAAGCCTCTGTGGAGCTGGTGGAAGGGTCCTCTACTACACAGGCCAGACTGCCACTGGTGCCCCAGAACCTGAAGTCTGCCACTGATGAGGACACTGCCTACTGATGTGTCCTGACTGACCACAGGTAAAACATCGCCAATGCCTAAACTTGCAATCCCGCTGCTCATGCCCAGCCTTCCCACAAAATCCACAAGGTAACCGCCGATGTGGCGCTGGTGGAGCTACAGGCCTCTGGAACTGTGTGGTCTGAGTAGGCCTCGGGAAAATCCTCTGCTGACCCGCAGGGTGCCTCTCTGCTACTACTGCTGGACCTCTACCCACACTCTTTAGATGTGTCTCATGCATCCTGGCCGCCTCCAGCACGGCACTATATGTAAGCAACACCTGGGTCAACATCGCTGCTCTGAACTCAGGATCCAACCCCATCCTGAATTGCCTAGCTCTGGTGGCCTCTGACTGCACCAACTCCAGAGCAAACTTGCTCAATAGTGAGAACTCTGCATCATAAGCATCCACGCTCCGTCGTCCTTGAGTCAGTGCTCGAACCTCAAACGAAGCTCATCCTTCTTCGTCTCTGGCAGGAACTGAGCCTTAAACAGCTCTCTAAACTTCTCCTACGAGATCGGCTTGGTCAAATGTAACTCCTGAGCATCCCACCAATCTCGTGCCTAATGTGTCAGCTGTCTCTTCGCGGCATCCACCCATTTATCTCTCGGGTATCCCACGGCCTCCAGGTCATCCTCAGACTGCCTAATCCACTCGTCCACCTCCAGAGGACTCTCCTTACCCGAAAAGGACTTCGAGTGCAAAGCTCTGAACTGCCTGATACACACTGGCTTCGGTGGCGCACCACTAGCCACCCTATCATCCATCTGCTGCATATGCTCCAGAATCCCTATCAGAATCTTCCCCATCAGGGAAGCCTCAGACGATGCAGCATCAGAAGCAGGAGTTCTATTCTCAGACGATCCATTCCCCGGATCAATTCTGCAAGAACGAACAGGGAAAACAATATTCAGTACCAAAATTACGAATTATAATATTGGAGCCTTACTTGTACTATTCTTATGTGTATCGCAGTGTGAGCTGACCTGCGTGGGCCACCACAAAAACCTGTCATGCCACGCTCTCCCAAGTATGGGGAGCGTAGCTGACGAGGCCGCCGTAGTATTCAGACTCAGGCTTCGAGCCCTCTTATCTAAATACTACTAGGCATTTTTTGTGGTTAACTATAAAATAATGAGCAGGCCACTGCAACACACTGGAATAATACACAGAAAAGAAAGTGCTCCAACAGAAAATAAAACACAGTAATGAAAAGAAATACATCAACATAGAAATTACATTACATTACATCATACTGGTCCATATTTAGACATCAGCTGTACAAAAGGGGTACAAAAGTGGGTACAACAAAAAGTAGAAACCCCCAACCCAAAAGTACATAAGGACTACACCCGGTACAACTCACCCACTAGTCTAACCCCGGGAAGTCTAACTGAACAAGGTCGCCCGTAGGCTCTACCTCAGCTGTACTAACACCGATCTCTGACTCCGAGACACCCGCAGACTGCTCGGGTCTCGCACCTGAAATCCACAAGTTGGGACACGTCAACGCGTGACCCAGTAGAAACTCCTAACACTCTAGTAGAACCCAGTTTTAGAAGTGGTCTTCCTAACTAACTAACTAACTACAAGTGACACATCATCACATGTTTATACAGAAATTAAGAACAGAACATAAATGCCGAAAGTAAATAACAGAAAGCAGAACAGAAATTAATTTACTGATTAAATTAATTAAAATTAATCGTTGTTCTGTTTTGGAACCCGGGAAAACCATAGACTGCTAAGGAAGCGGACTTCACCCAGGGTGGGTGAAAAGTGGTACCACTCCAGCGACACGAGCACTGGAGGGGCCTCTCGTAACTCCGTACCCAACTGGACAAGGTACCGGAGAGAGACTCATCTCGGTTTTTCTGTCGGATAAACGGAGAAAACCATCATTTACCATCATGGTGCGTCACGAGCGCACCAGCGGCCTCTCTAGCCCTCTCAACTCCCCTTCCGGGGGTGACACATCGGGCGAGACTATCGTACTACTGTCCGCTCCTTAACATCTAAAATTTACATGTGTTTCCCCCGAACCCATATCTGGAGTCTCACTCATTTCAAGAATGGACCGAGCACTCCCGATGTCAAATTCTCATCCTCACTCTTAGTTTTCAAATTTTACATCATCACTTTGACAATGATTCATTTGCGCTTTCACTTCCGCTTTCACTTCATTTTAACAAGTATCATCATCATCATCTTTATCATCTCAAGTAAAGCATTACATGAAACATCATAATAAACTCGTTATCATGAACATACTAATATGAGCACAAGAACATAAACCACTTGAACTTAAGCAACATGAACAAAACTTAAATGTAGCATAATTTACCAATCTGTCCAAAACTGTCAGTCCAGAAAGAATGGCTCTGCAGACCTATTTAAAGCCAGATTAAGCTTCTGGTCCCTTCTTCAACGTTGTAGATAATTTTCTCTAGTTTTCTGTAGTATCCTAGATTGTATTTTTCTGATTTTTCTACTATTTTATATGATTTTTCTAAATTTCTGTCATGTGCTAAGAAAAATTCCAGCAACTAAATTTTCTAGTAAAACTACTTTCTAACATGGTTGGTGCCATTATTTAGCATAACTAGACTACCATAAAAGTAAGATTACCGCATTGTCAAAAAGTTAATATATTTCTAATTCTACAAAAGATTAATTTTACTATTAACATACCTTACTCAATTAACACTATATTATAAACATTCTATTCACTAGATGAAACTAGCATATAAACCAACTCCATTAACACAAATAAAACACAATTTAACAAGATATCATATAACTCTTTCTCTCAACTATTCAACATGGAACAACATTACTAATTTTTTTTTTGTATTAATACATCATGAGAACAAAACATATTAACTTGATACTAAAAAAACCACATGCTACCAATTGAAATAATCATCATGGTACAAAATTGAATTTGCTAAGATATGAATCCTATCATGAAACTCAACATAGTTTTCAACACAAAAATTAATATAACTTACTAACTACTAAAAAAAGAAACCAATCCTAAAACTAAATCTTACTTAAGTGATTAGGGGTTCTACCTTACAAGGTCCTCCAAATAATTCCTTGGCCCTTCTTAGTCCTTGATGGAGAGCCTCCTAGCGTATATCTTCAACTCCTAGTTTGGTCTTCAAAGTTTGGATTTTTGAGGTAGTTTTGAGGAGAAATTTTTTGGAGTTTAGGATGAGGACGAACAAGGGGTTTTTGGTGGTGGATTGGGTGTTGTTTAGGGTGGTGATGGGAGGAGGAAGGAGGAAGCAAAGGAATGAAAGGGAGGAGGGGAAATTTTGGCCTCGGCTGAAATTAGAGGGAGAGAGTGAGATATTTAGATTTTTTTTCTTGTTTTTGTGTTTTTCTTGCCTAGTTTTTAGGTCTCCCCTAAAACCCTCTCCTCCTTTCATTTAGTCATAGCCTAAGCCATGTGTCCCCTTCTTAATTAGAAAGGTGACACCTAATAAGCTAAGGTGTCATGGTAAAAGATTTTTGTATTTTTGTATTTTGTAAAAATAAAAATACATGTTGAAATACCATATACTCTTTAAATACAAGTATTCATCCAAATAATCCTATTTACTAAATTCAAAAGATGAGTTTAAAATCTTTTAAAATTAATTCCTACACCAAATAATTAAAAGAAAAATACAAGCATATACTTACGCATTTACGTCAAAATACGTACAAGTACGCGTACATGGAATTGATTAGGGTTAGGTTATGATCAATTGATTACGAGTAGCTAGGAATTCATATCGATTGAGATTTGCAAGAGATTGGATCCCAATTGATAGGAAGGCCTAGATATTCGATTTAGATTGACAATTGGATCTCTCTAGATTTGGTTTGCAAGAGATTGGACCAAAGCTAGGATTTTTAATTGTGATTCTACATTAATATCCGTTTGTAAGAGATTGGACGGATAGGAACTATCATAACCTAGGTCGTAGCTCGAGTTTGCATGAGAGTGGGCTCGAGATACGATTGAACAATGATGTCGTTCTTCACGCTAGCGGCTTAGGCTAGGGTTTGCACAAGAGTGGGCCCTATCCTAGGTTTGCTATAGACCGGCAATAGCGCGAGAACGTGAGCTTCGTTCTACATTAAGTTGCGACTAGTTCACCTATATTCAAGCTTAGCAACAATGAAACTTATGAATCACAAGGATGAGAGACGGTCCGTAGTGGGGATTTCCTATCCCTAGACGTTTTATTAAATTGATATTTCTCTTTATATTTGAACGATTGTGACTGTTATACCCAGAAATATTCTCGATTCTCTTGATAGCTAGGTGATTGGAAAGAACACGGTCATTTGTCCTCCCTGAGTTCGATACACGCTCATCGCTACACTGTGCGCTTGCGGTAAGACTCAAGTCATTTTTCGGGTGTACACTCAGACGCGATCAGTTACACATCATCAAGAGGTAATTACCTATAAATAGACCGACGAACGAAGGTAAAGTGGTTCCATCTCGAAGGTACGAGGTTTAAGACATAGAACTCTACTTTCTCAGCTTACAATTCTTATATTCGAGCTTGCACCGCCAGTCTTGAGACGAACCTCCGTGGGTCGAACTCAGCTATACCAAGCTCCCTCTCTTTCTTAAGTTCCATACTAACTTAAGCATCGGAGAGGATTTGGGTCGAAACCTAGATCCGACCCCCCTAACAAGTCCCTGTGGTGTAGATCTACGATCGCTATCCAATGTCGAAGGTCGATGTCGAGCTTCCCAACCTTGAACGATCGATACAACTATCGCTCGAAGATCGACTGAAGGTCACATCATCTTCAACTATCATTAATCGACCCTGGTTCCTCCAACCTATGGTCCTATCCCAACTGCTGACGAGGCTCCGATTCGGCATCACGAGTCTACGTCATCTTGACAACTGTCTCGGTTAATTTTGGCCTTAACAGTTTGGCGCCATCTGTGGGAAACCATGAGTCGACATCCTGAGCGACGAACTACTCGACCATGTCGACTCGCCCATCCACATCCTTCGAGGTTGCCACGAGACCTTACCGCGTCGGACTCATCAGCATGATAACAGGATGTCCCCCGCACCTGGAGTTATCAACCTCTCTCCAAAGCTCGTATGATGGGAGGTTGATGACAGTATCCATGGGGCAGAAACACCCCAGAGATTCTACACCACCTATCTCGTTTTCGGATGAAGATCTAGAACGTGTAGAATTACCGCGTGATGATGTCTTCGTCGTCACAGCCACCATCAAAGAGATCGCGTGAAAAGGTTGTTTGTTGACACCGAAAGCTCGTGTGACATACTCTTCTTCACTACGTTGGAGAGGATGAAAATGTCATCTGTGGAGTTGACGACTTGTACGGGACCCCTGGTGGGATTCACCGGATATTTCGCCCCAATAGCGGACATCATCACCTTACCGGTAACCCTCGTTACGTATCCTCGACAAATCACTCTCCTGAACAGTTTCATGGTGGTGAAGATCAACTTGGTGTATAACGGGATCATCGGAAGACCACTACTGAACGCCATAGAAGCGGTGGTCTCAACCTTACATCCGATGATCAAGTTCCAGACCCCCGAGGGAGTCGAAAAGGCAAAAGGGAATCTAAAACAGGTGCGGTCGTATTACACACTATCCACTACCCTGAGGAGGATCGAGCAGGCGGATCCAGTCGACCCACAGATCGAAGATCGACGGCATGCCGCAGTCGAGGAAACAGAGAGCATCCGAGTCTCCGAAGAGGAAGAAAAAATCGTCTCTATTGGATCGCATCTCTCTCACGACCTAAGGAACAGTTAATCGTCCTCCTAAGAGAGCATGCCGACATCTTCGCCTGGACCCCAAAGGATATGCCAGGCATTGACTCTGAGATGGCATCCCACAAGCTGGAGGTTGACCCGACCTCCAACCCCAGGAAGCAAAAGAAGAGAAACATTGTAGGCGAAAAGATAAAAGTTGCGATCGAAGAAGTGGATCGACTTCTAGAAGCTGTCTTCATTTGGATAGTCAAGTACCCTGAATGGCTCTCAAACATCGTGATGGTCAAGAAGGCAAAAGGAAAATGGCGAATGTGTGTCGACTTCACTGACCTCAACAAAGCGTGCCTGAAGGATAGCTACCCTCTGCCAGGAATTGACCATCTAGTCGACAGTGCTTCGGGCTACAAGCTTCTCAGCTTCATGGATGCCTTCTCAGGATATAACCAGATTCAGATGGCACGAGAGGATGAGGAGAAACCTTCTTTTATCACCAATCGAGGTATTTTTTGTTACACCAAAATGCCATTCGGTTTGAAAAATACAGGGGCCGCGTACTAACGTATGATGAATGACGTCTTCGAGGCTCAAATAGGACGAAACCTAGAAGTCTACATCGACGACATGTTGGTCAAGTCAAAAAAGGCAACGGATCATGTCGCAGACCTCCAGGAGATATTTGCACAGATCCGACGATACAACCTTTAGCTAAACCCTGCCAAATGTGTAATTCTAGCCTGTAAGGATCAATACACTAGAGGGGGGGTGAATAGTGTATATAATAAAAAATGTTACAAACAAGATGTTAGTAATATTTGCAAAGATGGCAATGAAAATAAAATGACAAGTGCGGAAAATTAAATCAATTGCAAACACAGAGATTTATCCTGGTTCGGATCCTTGTGATCCTACTCCAGTCCTCTACCCCGTAGAGATTTTCAATCCACTATAACCACTTGCCCCGCAAGCGCAAACTTACAAAAATGGCGACACTCCCCGTGTCCCAAACTTTGTACAATCTCAAAAGAGATTCAAACCTGTTAAATAAGAAATAGAAAAACACCTATAGCCTTGTTATGAATTAAGAATGAAATTCAAGGATGGTGTTAGAAGATGAACTTCAAGATATAAAAGATATGTTATGAAGAACAATACTTGAAGTTCTCTGGTTCATAAAAGAAGAGAGAGATCAATCGATATCTTCTTACAATTATGAACACAAACAACTTTCTAAAATGATGTTGAAAAAGATCAAAATTGCTCCAAGGAAGAAAACTTCAATTTCCAAAAAGATCTATGATTAAGAATCTTGAAGTTCTTCCGTTCTTATAAGAAGAGAGAAATCTATGGATTTCTTCTTGCAAATAAGAAAAGAGCAACTAAGGCAAGATTGCTTAGAATCAACAATTCTAGTAAGAAAGAGAGAAGAAAGTTGTGTGAAGAAAAGAGAGGGTATGCCCACTTATTTATAGTATTTTTGGACAGTTATTCTGAGGGAAAATGGGGGGAAAAGGAGTTTCCTACCGTTCACAAACGGTCTGGAAAGTTTCAGAAAAAACGGACGCAAAATTTCATTAGTCGACTAAAGAAAGTCTTAGTCGACTAAAAGTCAAACTTGGAATTTTTGACTGAAATTTTAACGGTAACTTTCTGATGTTGACTGAAGACTACTCAGAAATTTTCAGGTCAAAATTCGAAGAAAAAGGTGTTAGTCGACTAATGAATGTTTTAGTCGACCAGGACAAAAAAACGTGAATTTTGACTTTTCTAAAAAGGGATGTTTAGGATATGTTATTAGGAACCTAGGACTTAGATGAATTTCATATTCAAGGCTCTGAAATCTATATATATAAAAAATACATCAGTCCGTAGATTTCCGTAGATATGTATGATGAGCTTCATGTGAATATTTGAAATGCCTTTGTGCAGGGTTCCATATCAAGTGATTATTGTCCAAGCGTGGATATATTAGGAAACTGCACATCTGCATAGATAGAGTGAGTAGCAATAATAATAGTTGTCACATCAAAATCATATGGAATAAAATAGGAAAAAGAACATGGGATTATGAAATCCCAACAAAATGTACCTTCGGGGTTCGGTCGGGGAAGTTCCTCGTTTTCAAGCTGACGAATCGAGGGTTCGAGGCCAACCCCGACAAGATCACTGCCATCATCACGATGAAGGAGCCCTCGACTCTCAGAGAGCTCCAGAGGCTGAATGGAAGGATAGCAGCCTTGGGACGATTCTTGTCTAAGTCAGCCGAGAGGTCATTACATTTCTTCAAGGTGTTGAGAAAGGCGATAGCCTCTGCATCAAGCGGCAAGAGAGTCATCGAATGGGATGCAGAGTGCAAAAAAGCTTTCTCTGAGTTGAAGGAGTACCTTCGCACCCTACCTCTCCTGACCAAGCCATATAAAGATGACCAGCTCATCATCTACCTGGCTGCCACCGAAGAGGCCGTAAGTTCGGTGCTCGTCAAAGAAGATGCATGGGTACAACAGCCCTTCTACTAAGTCAGTCAGGTTCTCTGAGGTACGGAGGTCAACTATCGAGGATCGAAAAGATGGCTTTCGCACTGGTCCAATCTGCAAGGAGGCTGCAACCATATTTTCAAGTGCACACCATCTTGGTTCTCACCGACACTACCTTAGAGCAGACTCTGAAGAGGCTCGATCATTCAGGGAGAACGAAGAAATGGGGGGGTCGAACTAAGCGAGTTCGACATCCAGTTTAAATCAAGGACCGCCATCAAAGGGCAGGCTCTCACTGACTTTATCGTCGAACCCAACTACAATGATGGCCCCGGGAAGAGGTATATGCAACTAGCGCATTACCTGAGGCTACCCCCTCTTCCTCAACAAGCATCAACCCACCAAGCAGAGCGAAAGATGCAATTGAAGACGAGGAAGCCTGGATCGTACAAGTCGACGGTTCAGCCACACAAGCTGGAAGCGGGGCCGGAATAATCGTCCAAACATCTACGGGTGATATATTCGAATACGCCCTCCGCTTCGATTTCCAAAACAACTAATAATGGTGCGGAATATGAAGCAGCCATCAAAGAACTCCGATTGGCTCGAGCCCTAGGGCGAGAGAGGTCCAACTACTCAGCGACTCCAGTCTCATTGTCCACCAACTGAATGAGACCTTAGAGGCTCGTGATGACTCAATGTAGGGTTACATGCAAGTCGCTAAAGTAGAGCTCGCCAAATTCGCACTCGTAGAAATTCATCACGTGCCAAGGTTGAAGAATCCTCGAGCTGACACCTTGTCGAATCTTGCATCCTCCTCCCTGCGGGACTCGGTCGGACCCTGTATGTACAACATCTACCCCATCCCAGTGAGCTGGCATAGGAACTGCTAAACCTCGATCAAGAGATCACGTGGATGGACCCAATAATCCGTTACATAAACACGGGGGAGAAGCTGACCGACCTAGTGGAAGCACAAAAGCTAGAACGGAAGGCCGACTAATTCGTCTTGCTAAATGGTTCATTGTATAAAAGACGATGGACCATGTATGACATCTTTTCCTATCTTAAATGTTTAGCCCCGTAGGAAGCGCACTACATGATCCAAGAGATCCACGAGGGCTACTGCGAAAACCACTACCGAGGGAAATCCATAGCCCTGAAGGCCGTAAGACAAGGGTATTTTTGGCCAACGATGTTCAAAGATGCCGTCGAATACGTCCGACGGTGCTCGACCTGTCAAAAATTCTCAAAGGTCAGCTCGGCCCCCACCAACTGATCGGATCCCATTGTCATTCCAGTTCCTTTTGCCAAGTGGGGACTAGACCTCCTTGGACCATTCAAGCCAGCGAGTGGGCAACAGAGATACTTAATAGTGGTGATCGACTACTTCACAAAGTGGATCGAAGCGGAACCTCTGTCCTGAATCACTTGGAAGGAAGCTCGAAGCTTCGTCTGGAAGTCCATCGTCAGTCGTTTTGGCATCCCACAATCCATAGTGATGGACAATGAGACACAGTTCGACAGCACCAGCTTCAGAGACTTCTGTTCAGAGCTGAAATCAAGTTGCATTTCGCCTCCGTCACCCATCCCCAGTCGAACGGCTTGGCAGAGTCAGCCAACAAAAGCATCCTCGGGCCCCCTACAGAAGAGAATAACCAGGCTCGAAGGAACTTGACCGGACGAAATCCCCGACATACTATGGTCATACAAAACGACCCACAAAACCTTGACGGGGGAAACACCATTCATGTTGGCCTATGGATGCGAAGCCATCGTCCCAGTCGAGGTCAATGAGCGACCGCTTCGTCTCCAACACTATGATGAAGAAAGAAATTCAGAAGGCCTCGAACTCAACCTACAACTGGTGGATGAGGTCTGGGAACGGGCTTTGGCGACCCTCATCGAATAAAAAAGACGCATGGCCCGCTATTTCAACTCAAAAGTCCACGAATGCAGTTTTCGTATGGGCGACTTGGTACTGCGTAAGGCTGCTTTCACTCCCAAGATTCTCAAGCAGGGGAAACTCGCTGCAAAGTGGGAAGGACCCTACACAGTGATCGATATACTCGGTCCTGCCACCTACCGACTCGCTACTTTAGATGATAGAGAACTTCCTCTTCCCTGAAACGATGAGCATTTGCGGAAGTATTATCAATAATTGTACAAAATGGGATAAAATGATCGAAATCCATCTTATCTTTTATCCTATGCATGTTCATTATGGATACATAGTAGATCGTTCTTTGACATCAGTCGAAATGCTCTCGTCGGCCGTAAGTCGAAGGGCATCGCCCCTCGCCACCGAACGACCCACGTCGGCTGTAAGTCAAAGGGGCCTCGCCCCTCGCCACCGAACGACCCTCGTCGGTCGTAAGTCGAAGGGCCTCGCCCCTTGCCATCGAACGACCCTCGTCGGCCGTAAGTCGAAGAGGCCTCGCCCCTTGCCACCGAACGACCCACATCCTCAGCCGTAAGCCGATGGATCCCCCCTCGTCACTGAGTGATCCCCGATACCCGTCGGCCATAAGTCGAAGGGGCCTTGTCCCTCGCTGCTGGACGACCATGGCGCATATGTCAAAAGAGGTTCGCCCCTCTCTATCCAAGGAAACATGATTCATGGTTTAAAAGGTTACATTCATTGATTGAATATGCCTAACCTATCCACGACTTAACTTGCCTAAAAATTTCTGTGAAATTTCAAGTTAGGTCGTTGAGGGGCCAGACACATGCAGATATTCAAATAAAGAAGAAATGTACATAAAGGAGAAAGTTCATAAAAAAATTTTCATTTATTCGAATAAATGAAAATTACAAAATTTAGCAAAACAGAAGGCATGTCGGCCTAAGAGGGAGGGGAGCGCTTCCTGACATCAAGACGTTGGTAAAATCCTCAATCGCCTTTGTGAGCTTTGATGTAAGCTCAGTCTTCTCCTTCGCGACGGCCTCCTCGAGCCCTGCGACTTTAGCCTGAAGCTCGACCATCTCCACCTTGCAAGCGTTCGCCCACCTCTCGGAGTCGCAAGCTTTGGCCCAAGCTCGATCGTCTCCTTCTGGTAGGCGTCGAGATCCTCCTCGAGATGGGATATCTCCAACTGCCACTGAAGCTCGGTAGATTTGTAGAGGTCCGATAGCGACGACATGTTGTCCTTGGCCTCCGTCGCCTCCCACCCGAACGTTGTCTTGTCTGCAAGAGTTTTCACCCAGGCCTCCTCCACCTCCTTCGCCTGTGCCTCAAAGCTGAGCGCTTTGCGCTGCACGTCTGCCACCTGCCGACCTACGTCGATCAAGTCAGTAACTTGGCGGTGCAGCACGGCCCCGAAAACGGACATCTGCAAACAAAACGAGGGTTAGTCAAAAACAACGACCGACTTGGACGACGATAAACAAAGGCTCAGGTGACATACCTGGTATCCGCTCACCACAAAGAAGTTGGCCACCCTTTCGAGGTCCAACTTCTGCAGGAACTCCAGATCCTTAGGAAGGATCGAGTTCTCCACCAATCTGGAAGTCGTCTCGAAGTCCCTCAAGGCTGACTCCTCCTTGCCAATGGCGAAGGGGGGCAGATGAAACTCACCTTGGACCGGCCCCGATGATCGAGACGAGAGCCGATTGAGCAGTAAAACTCGATCAAACTCCCCAGGGATCGAGCCGACCAAAAGAGTAGGCGACATGATGTCACCTCAAGGCCAATAATCCAAGAGTGGCGTTATGGAGGCCTGAGACACCAAAGGGGTATCCACCACCTCCGGAGGCTAAAGAGGAGTGACCCCCTTACCTTTCCCCATGGGATCCTCCTCCTATACTCGCCTCCTCTTTAGATATTCTTCTCCCCTCCCCCCATAGGAGGGCATCTCCCTCTTCTGGCCGACCACTTCAGTCGGCTCAACAATGTCGGCAGCATCGACGTCGGCCACCTCCTACGGCTCTGCGACCACGACGGAAGCCAGGGGCACAGGGGGCCGTACGGGAGCCTGGCTGGAGGCCTCCCTAGAAGAGGCTCAGGAAGAAGGCCTGGATGCCTTCCAGTCTCGCCCCCTTTGAAAGAAGAGCTCTGGTGGATGTGGAGAGGAGACCGAGAGCCGGATCCCTCGACGCGTGCACTCGATCGATCGAAGCGAGCACCCGACCTTTCGACCGTCCTCTTCTTCTTCTTCTTCTGTTCCTTCCAGACTCGGTCCAAACTGGACTCGCCACTGCGTCGGCTTCTGTTGGTCATATCTACAGTCAGCGAACATAATTATCGTGAGTGGCAGAGATAAAGATATATATTCGAGATACATTACCTAGGCTTCATATAAGGATCTTTAGTGTGTGATCATCCAACAAATACTGAATCGATCTGTCTTGTGTAGGTCGACTCAAGAGAGACTTCATTGCCTTGGCCTCGCTCGACGACAACCTGTCTCTGACCTCCTCCAAAGACAGTCGAGACTCCACCGCAAGCTCAGGAATCGGAGAACTCCAACCATTGAGCAACGGTCCCAGATCAGGAAAAACGATGAACACGAAGGTATCCGTCCACCCAGGGTCGAAAATTGGAAGGTCGTATATGAGCCTCGTCCCCGGGCGAGCAGCGATATGGTACCACACTCGGTGAGCGTCGGCTATTATCCTAAAGAAATACCCAAATAGCCCAAGGGTCAGATGAACTCTACAAAGCTCGCACAACTCGATAAAGCCAACTAAGGGAGGGAAATCCTGAGGAGCGAGTCTACAGATGGAAAGCTCCAAAGAGCACAGAACTTCCATAATGAAGGGGTGAAGGGGGAATCGAAGGCCTAAGTGAAAAGCTTTGAGATACACCCTAACTTCACTTTTTCGTGGGAAACACACTCTCTCATCCGAATTGGGCACTCTAACCCTAAAAGGATCACAGAAGCAACCTTGCCACATCTCGACAGTCAAATCAAGGGAAAACCTAGGGGCAATATCTAAGATGACTCCAGGAACCTTCGACCTCCGATCCCTTCGACGAATGGAAAGGGTTGGCTCAACCCAAATTCATTTTTCCTTCACATGAACTTCCACGCGTCGAGAGGGCCGGAGGCACGCCGCAAGCTCCTTGTAGGTCGGCTCCTTGAATACGACCGGAGCAAACATACCTGACAAACCTAAAAAAGATCAGAGTCGAAGAAGGGGGATACCTTGAAATTGAAACAGGCGATCTCTGGGGAGGCGACGCTGGAAGCAAGCTTACGAAACAAGGAGGAAGATAAAGTTGGGGGATCTCTACTATTTTCTCGCTTCTCTCTTTTACCTGAAAAATCCAACCGGCTGACATCTGATGCACGACACATGTCCGAGTTCAACCTCCAGAAATGGCTGAGATCGCTCCAAAGGCGAAAGGATTTTGGCGGCACAAATCAAATCAGATGTTTCGAAAATCATGCGCATTTAAGGAGATTACTTATCATTCGGTCTCATTCAGCATGATTTCTGAGGCGCAAATGATGGGGACCATTGTTAGTGCACGGGTATGAATCCAATTTGGATATCCATGTTCCCGACCCGTTTAACATCCACGACCCAATACCTCGTGGGTCATTCGACCGTTTAGCTCTTAGCGGGGTACAGCTAAGTCAGACGAATGGGTCATTCGACCATTGGGCTGGTGCTGACATTCAGGGGAGAGTTAATGGTATCGAGTAAATGGACAGCTGTTAACTCGAATCCCGGAGAAGATCGTGCCCCAATCAATGAGGGACAGTTACACATCATCAAGACGAAATTACCTATAAATAGACCGAAGAACGAATGTAAAGGGGTTCCATCTCGAAGGTACGAGGTCTAAGACATAGAACTCTACTTTCTTAGCTTACAATTCTTATATTCGAGCTTGCGCCGCCAGTCTTGAGACAAACCTCCATGGGTCGATCTCAGCTATACCAAGCTCCCTTTCTTTCTTAAGTTCCATACTAACTTAAGCATCGGAGGGGATTTGAGTCGAAACCCAGATCCGACCCCCCTAACAAGTCCCTGTGGTGCAGATCGACGGTCGTTATCCAACATTGAAGGTCGACGTCGAGCTTCCCAACCTCGAACGATCAATACAACTACCGCTCGAAGATCGATCGAAGGTCGCATCATCTTCAACTACCATTACTCGACCCTGGTTCCTCCAACCAACGGTCCTACCCCAACTACTTACGAGGCTCCGATTCAACATCACGAGTCTACGTCAGCTTGACAACTGTCTCGGTCAATTTTGGCCTTAACAGGTTTTATTTCATGTTCTTGGAGTACATTGATGCATTGCTCAAATGATATTATTTAGGGTTTTTAGCATATCTGTTTCTTAAATCTTGCATATTTTGATATATGTCCCTCAAATCTTCGTATTTGCCCATAAGTCCCTCAAATTTTAAACGTTAACCTTAATAGTCCCTCCAACCTGTTTTTTGTTAAAAAGTGATATTGATTAACGATTAATTAACGATTATAGTTAGTTAATTAAGAAATTACGTTTAATTAATCATTAAATCCCCCTAATTAAGGGTTAATTACCCCCACCCAAAAAACAGGGGGGGTGCCGCCTCCCCCTTCGCCTCGTCTGAGGCGGAGGGGGAAGGGGCACCGCTCCCTCCCCTCCGGAAAACTGGGGGGAGGGGACGGCGCCGCCTCCCCCTCCGCCTCGTCTGAGGCAGAGGGGGTTTCCGGGGGGGACGGCGCCACCCCTCCCCCTCCTAACCCTAATCCTAATCCTAGCCCTAACCCTAACCCCCAATTAACCCCTTAATCTAACGGAATATTCTCATTCCGTTATATTTTAACAGAAATTTAGAGAGTGTGACTATTAAGGTTACAAGTTTAAAATTTAAGGGACTTGAGAGCAAATACCAAGATTTGAGGGACAAATATCACAATACGCAAGATTTAAGGAACAGATATGCTAAAAATCCTATTATTTAACATTGTAAATATCCATGCATCATCCCATCACCACCTGAGACTAAAATGATCAGCTACATTTCCACTGAGAACTCCAGTTCAATACAGACCCAAAAACATATACGAAGCTTCCATCGTGCAAACAGTAAGGCGACAACCACTAAACTCAAGAGAAATCGATACTTAGCTTGAGGAAAACTGAACTTTGCTAAATATGATGAAAAACTTCCTCAAATTTCAGTAAAAAGACTGTTAAGAAGAAGTAACCAATCGTTAACGCAAATATGATTCCTTTTTTTCCTTGAGGTGGTTCATATTCATCTTTCAACCATTACTATTTTTTAAACATAGGTCATCAGCGCATAGACCATTGTCTAGAACTAAATCCATTATCTCAAAATTTTAAAGAATGTTGTGAATGGATATGAATTGAGTTGGTTTAGATACTGGACTATCTTAGAGATAGGCCCATACCAATGTAGCCCACATTTGTACTCTCCCTATTTGCCTATAAATAAAGGGCTGTGGGCTCCTCCCCCAGTATTTGATTCATAACACGTTATCAGCACGAACCTCTAAAATTTTTTCCACAAATTTTTCGATCATTACGAAGGCGAATGGAGACGGGAGATCCACGCGCGCGGTGCAAGACTTCCTCAATCGAGCATTGTCATCCGCGTAGGTTTCGTTCAACCGTTGCCATATCCGGAGGACAGATATAGAGGTAAAACCCGCTAAAACGATGTTTTTATCATAGTATGATTGATCTACCCATAGATCTTGCAAGATCGATATGGAAATTGCTAATCGCCCAAAATCTACAATTTTATTCGTATAAAAATCATATTTTTTGGGTTTTTTGTGTGAACCCTACCCCATGCCTGCCAGCGGCCTTGCAACCGGCCATCCCCCCTTGTGCCGCACCCCCCTGAAGGGGGGCAGCCGACGTCACAGACTGCACCCTCCCCCACCCCAAAGGGGGGCGGCTTACGCCGTGGCCGCCCCCCTGCAACCCCTTGCATGGGCGGCCGTCGCCATGGCCGCACCCCTCTGCAGGGGGCGGTCGTCGCCACCGAGGCTGCACCCCCCTACAAGGGGCGGCTGTCGCCCCGCAGGCCCCCCCCCCCCACCGCCGACCAGCGGCAGCCCGGGGGCGACGGTAGCTAACCGTAGCCGCCGCCCCTAACTATATTAAGCCCGAAGCCCAATTCGATTCAAAAAAAGCCTTACGGGCCTGAAGCCCGCAGACTTGAAGAAAAAAAAATTTTTGACTGTGGGCCTGAAGCCTGCAGCCAAACTGCGGGCTTCAAGCCCGCAGGCCAATTTTTGGGCTCGAAAAAAAATGTTTTCGAGGGTGCTTAAATATAAACTTTTTGGGCTAAAAATTGATTTAAATGGCATTTTTGGTGACCTAAAAATTCATGAAATATCAGGGGCTATAAGAGGACTTTTGGGATACTTTGGGGATGAATTTAAAAAGGAAAACTTTTTCCTTTTACGAAGAACATGTCAAATATGGGCTCTTTTTCAATTCTTTGAATAAACCCAATTTGCACAACCCCTGCATTAAATGATTTCTTCTGTAAAATCATTAATACATGCTTTGCATCACTGACTTATTCTATGGATATTTTATGCGTGGTTTTGCATTATATTTAAGCTTAATAATTAGGAAGATCCTGCGACCGCTCTGCTGCTAGTCATCTAACCTAACGGTGTATGACGTTGCCCAGTGGTCCAATAATTATTAAGTGATTAAATTATTTATCCTCATGCAAATATAATTACATGCGATGTCTGTAAATGAAAATGTTGATGAGCACAATTTTTTGCATGAATGGCTAAATGCGGGTTTTTGGATCGGCCGTTTAAGTCCCACATTTTATTTTCCGCACTTTTCTTTTATTTTTGAGAGAAATTGTAGTGAGGAATTTATGTAAATGTCAAAGACAGAAGACCACTTTCCATGAAGACGGAGGCCACAATTGAATCTGGAGATATTATATGGGACTCACAAGGTTTCCAAAGTTGGATTTTCCTTTTAAGCTTTAAATTGAGTAATATGGACTGTATGGACGTTGGACTCTTTTTATGTGGGACTGGTCTATCCACCAATTTAGCTTTTCATTAAATATTGCCTCCGCATGAAAATGTTTCTTTGATTAAAATATTAATTCATGCATATTTGTGCTCTGCTAGATAAATGGCTAAAATTGCAAGCGTCGGTTTCGAAGTGTTGGATGCATCAGGTAGAAACTATCTGAGCCGGCAGCTCGATATGAAGTTTCACCTGCGGGCAAAGTCACTCATTGCTGCTGTAACAGAAAAAGAAAAAGTAAACGATATAGAAAAGACGCAAGCCATTATCTATATTCACCGCCAAGTGGACAAGACCTTAAAGGCTGAATACCTTACGGTCGAAGATCCACTTGAGCTGTGGACTGCCCTAGAAGATAGGTATAAACATCGGAGAGATGTTATACTCCCAAGGGCACGATATGAGTGGGAGAACCTAAGACTGTAGGACTTCAAGTACATTGCTGAGTACAACTCAGCACTTTTTAGCATCACCTCACGCCTGAAGTTGTGTGGTGAGAAAGTCTCAGAAGATCACATGCTGGAAAAGACGTATACGCCTTTCCATGAAAAAGATGCGATACTTATGCAGCAATACCGTGAATGCAAGTTCACCAAGTATTCTGAGCTGCTGTCATGTTTACTCATGGCTGAACAAAACAGAGAGCTTCTCTTCGCCACTCATCATACCTATTCTTTCAAAAAGAAGAGAAATAACAAAAGAAAAGAAAGACCACAGAAAGGGGGACAACACAAAAGAGCCAAGGGCCAAGTACAGCAGCGAAAGAATGAAGGGAAGCGCAAGTTCACCTGGCGCAGAAATGACAACAAGAAAAATGATGCACCCCCACCCAAGAGGGATTGGGAAGAGTAGTGTCACAGCTATGGCATGAAAGGCCACTGGTCCACGGTGTGCCGAACCCCTCTGCATCTCCAGGAGCTGTATAAACAAAGCAAGAAAAAGAATGCTGAAACAAACCTGGTGGCTGCAAATGCTGCAGTCAAGTTCACAGCAAAAGACTTCGAATCAGAGGACCTGCTTGATTAGCTTACTACATTTATCTTAGCACTTTATTTTCAGAACAATTTATCTTAGAGAGCTTTTATGAAATTTGATTTCCTTCGAATAAAATTTAGTTTCTGAATGAAAATGTTTTACTCATCTTTTTAGATGGACTGCTCTCATAACTGCTTGGTAGATATTGCTTCAACACATACGGTCCTTTAGTATAAATGCTATTTTCATAGCATTATACCGTATAAGAGCCCTGTAAATACAATTTCAGGGCCATCGGATACAATTGAAGGTTCTGGGAATGCAACCTTGTTGCTCCCAAAAGGAACAGAAATTAAAATAAAAAATGCATTATACTCTCCAAATTCCAAACGAAACTTACTAAGTTTCAAAGATATCTGTCTGAACGGATACCACTGGGAAACAGCAAATGTAAAAGAGAATAAATTACTGTATGTAACGTCTCAAGAAAATGGAGTAAAAACCATACTTGAACGTTTTGAGAGCTTTTCATCGGGCATCTATCATACAAAGATTTGGAGAGAGGAAGCTAACTTGACGGAGCACCTGAAATGCCCGACATCAGCCAAATTTTTTACTTTGGCATGATGGACTTGGCCACCCTGGATCTGTGATGAAGCAACACATCTTATCACAATCTCATGGGCATAACCTGAAGAACCAGAAGATTCTTTAGAAGGGAGAATTCCCTTGTGTACCCTGCTTCAAGGGGAAATTAAAACAAGGCCATCACCACTTAAAGTGGATATCGAGTCTCCAAGCTTCCTCGAAAGAATACACGGAGACATATGTGGACCCATCCACCCCTAATGGGCCTTTTCGATACTTCATGGTACTGATTGATGCATCTTCGAAATATTCGTATGTGTGTCTACTTTCGACCCGCAATTTAGCTTTTCCAAAGCTTATGGCACAAATTATAAAGTTGCGGAAGCATTTTTCAGACAACCAAATAAAGAAAATACGTCTGGATAATGCGGAGGAATTCACCTCCTAGTCATTTCAAGAATACTGCCAGGCAACAGAAATAGAAATTGAACATCTGATGCCGCATGTTCATACTCAGAACTGCTTAGCAGAGTCGCTGATTAAAAGACTTCAAAGGATTGCACGTCCATTGTTAATGAAATCCCAGTTGCCGGTGGATGCTTGGGGACATGCAATTATGCATGCTGCATCATTAATAAGAATAAGACCCTCAGGAGGTCAGAGTCTCTCTCTCCAATGTAACTTGCATATGGAACGTCGCCGAACATTTCTCACTTGAGAATCTTCGGCTGCGCAGTTTATATCCCCATTGCACCACCCCAGAGGACCAAAATGGGCCATCAACGTCACCTAGGTATTTATGTAGGGTTTGACTCACCCTCCATTATAAGATACCTAGAACCCCAAACGGGAGACGCTTTTAAGGCATGTCTTGAAGACTGTGACTTTGATGAGACATGTTTCGTTAAAATGTGCCTAGACAACGAAAAGTCTAGCGCGAAGCAAATGTTAACGTGCGATACAAAAAGCTTGACCCACTATGATCCAGTAACAAAACAATGTGATGATGAGATCCTGAAGATCTTACACATTCAGAACACCGTTCATAGATTACCGGACTCATTTACTGACAATCAGAAGATTGTCAAATCACACATCACTGCTGCAAATACTCCAGCTAGGATTGACATCCCAAAGAATGGATGCAATCCACCACCAGCAGAAGTGTCTGCACCTTAACAGAAAAGAAGCAGACCACCAGGCTCCAAGGATAAAAATCCAAGAAAAAGGAAAATATCCGGAGACCTTGGGACGATACCCCCACAGAGAAATGAGCTCATGTCCAAACCCTCACCCCTCTCGGAATCCACTGCAGAGGAACTGCCGGGAGAAACTGAAATATCATTAAATTATGTACGTACAGGGGAGGTATTGGACAGAAAGAGTACAGTCGTCGACGATGAATTTGCACTTCATATTGCTATTTACGTCGTCGAAAGTGATGATGATCATGATCCACATTCCGTTGCTGAATGCAAACGAAGAAATGACTGGCCAAAGTGGAATCAAGCAATGGATGCTGAGCTGGACTCGCTTGAGAAATGCAAAGTCTTTGGGCATATAGTCCAGACACCTAATGGTGTCAAACCTGTGGGATACAAATATTGCCATTCTCAATCTTTTAGGACTTTCCAGAATGAAAAATTAATTACTTTCTTATATTATAGAATACACTACATATATACCTGTTGAAATCTAGGAAATATATGGTTCCATGGGGCATACAATTGGAGACATAGATTAACCAACTCTAAGCTTAGTGACCATATTCTCCTTTCTAGTATTGGCAAGATCCCTTTCTTGTTGATCATTGCACTAAACAGGCAGGAATTTAGTGGTAATTATCCTGACAGAAATCAGAAATAGAAAGAAACCACCAAATGGTGTTTTGATAAATTTTTTTAATACATTGATAAATTTTGAATCATTATGAGTTTAAAATTTTGAACATTGTGGGAAGGAACACGGTGTCTATTTATTTTCCTAGCACCTTCAATTTTGACAGCAAGTAAGAGCAAGATTCTTTTAGTGCATATGCCTCTTGTTGGTTTGTACCATTTCGCTGAGACCTTTGGGGTTTGGTAAAGGTTAGTCCTCAGTTATATTTTCTTTTCATTTGCATCTTTAATTTGTATTGTTAAATGACACTCTGCATCTCTCTTGTCTTCATTTTGTTCTTGTCTTGTAATCTGATCTCACACCTACATATCAAGTCAATCAAATTGTCTTTCTTCGTCGACTCACAGAATACCAATGTAATTAGCTCATTGAATTCTGGTTGAATCAAGAACATTTCACATTCTTGGAGTACATTGATGCATTGCTCAAATGATATTATGTTAACATTGTATATATCCATGTACTTAAACCAAATAATTTCTGGTTGTCATCCCATCCCATTACCGCCTGAGACTAAAATGATCAAATGAAAAGAAAACCTAGAAATATTTTCTTGAGACACACTTAATAGAAAAGATAATTGGAAACTCGCCCGACCCATGCAATTCACTCAACTTATATTCGGATTTGCTCACCAAAAATAACTCTCATTCTTATTTGTTTGGGTAAGTATGAAAATTAAAAGGCAAACAACAATAAAAAACAGGAAGACTACGGAGGCCTAAACCCCATCTTAACCCCCATGCCATCTTGATCAGCCACCAGCAGAGCCTCCAGAGACGGTGGACACAACTCAAACACCACCGATTCCTCGTCCAAATTGCACCCAATCTTCGCCAGATGGTCCGCACAAAAATTTCCCTCTCTCAACACATGTTCCAGCTCCACCTCCCAATCTCCATCTAATATTTCGCGAATGTCAGCCACCACTGCCATATATTGATGACTCCTCCAATCCTTACTCTTGATCAGCATCAGTGCATCCCTCGAATCTGTCTCACAGCATATCTTCCTAAAGCTTGTCCTCCATGCCAAACTCAGCCCATCCCTGATCGCCTTTAGTTCAGCCACTAAGCTCGTACAAATGCCGAAGAAAGCTGCAAAACCCACCAACCAACACCAAAGTGGTCTCTGATGATCCCTCCCCCTCCAGCAACCCTAGTTCCACTTAACACTGCTCCATCTACATTAACATTCACCCGTTCCCTACTCGGTCTTCTCCAAATGATTAAATCTCCAGGTGGACTGCGATTCGGTTTCGTAACACAATTCTTGACTAACTCTGCAACGGCGGCCCGAATTTTGTAGCAACAATCCACCTCGCTTCCCACCTCTCTGTCTAACTGGAAAATCCTTTTGCAACGCAGTGTCCATATGAACCACATCGCTGTTACCATTGAAATTTTCCCCTGCTCATCGCCTCCTTCCTTCGTTAAATAAGCCCACATCCAATCCTGCAAAGAAAGAGAGAAGAAATGGGGTTATTGGTCAGCAGGGATTAGGATGTTCCAAACCTTTTTGGCTTCAACACAATCTCTGATGGCATGAATAGTATCCTCAACTGCATTGATGCACCGATTACATTCAGGCGACATCGCAATCCCTCTCTTACACCTGAGAGCTACCGTCACAATATTTTCGTTGAAAACCAGCCAAACAAAACACAATCTTCTAGCAGGTAATGGCAACCTCCATATCCACGCACAATCAATCCTATTCCCCTTGTCTCTGACCATCCTCCTGTACGCCGAGCTCGTCGAGAATATGCCACTCTGAGTATGTAACCACCTATATCCATCCTCCTGCGCACTTAACTTCGCTAAAGGGAAACCTGCCACCTGAAGCGCAACATCATCAGGCAGGTACAAGAGCAGCTTCTCAATATCCCACACACCCTTACTCTTGAAGAAATCACAAACTTTGGCATCGACCACATCCGCCGAAGGTTCAGTAAGGATATGACTTGTTACCGGTCTGTCCAACCAAGTATCCCACCAGAAAGAAACGGACGACCCATTCCCAACTCTTCGCACCATCCCCTTCGATAACTCCTTCATACCCATCATCACATATTTGAAAGACGACGACCAATTAGCTTTAAATCTGGCAATGTCGTTGGCAAAGGACATAACATCCCCTTGATTTTATACTTACCTCTCACAGCCCTCGCCCAAAGGCTCGTTGGTTCCTGAAGAAGACGCCAAGCAAGTTTCTGTAGCAGCACTGCATTATGCATCTTCATAGACCTCAAACCCAAACCACCATCAGCCTTGGGCATACAGACTTTACCCCATCCCATCAAGCGCATCTTCCTGGAACCCTCGTGACCACCCCAAAGGAATCTCCTGTTCAATTTATCCGTTACTTCCAAAGAGTACTCGAGAATTTTGGCAGTCAACATTGTGTATGTGGGGATGGCCGCAGTAACAGATTGGATTAGCTTGACTCTTCCCGCCATACTAAGCAGCTTCGCCTTCCACCCCTTCATCTTGGCCAGGATCTTCTCAATTATCCCTCTGTAAAAGTTCTTCCTAATCCTCCCATGGACCAAAGGCACTCCCAGATAACAACCTAGATCCTTGGTTAAAGAGATGCCCAAAATGCTGCTAATCTTACAACCATGTCCCTTCACACATACAGGAGAAATGAAGCACCTAGATTTCTCCAAATTAACCCTTGCTCCAGACGCATTGCAGAACTCCATTAGAATTCCTCTCATCACCTTTGCCTGTTCCAGCGTTCCTCTCCCAAACAGAAAGAGATCATCCGCAAACAATAAATGAGAAATACCCGGAGACTCCTTGTTGAAGGCAACCAGTTTCCAAACCCTCTTCTCCACCGCATCATTAATCATCCATCCCAACCTCTCCATGCAAAGCACGAATAAAAAGGGACTCAGTGGATCTCCTTGCCGTAGACCCCTTCTTGCCTTGAACCACTCCGTGTGATTACCGTTCCAGTTAACAGACATTGTTGTCGAAGAAACACTAAACATAATGAGCTCTATCAATTTGCTAGAGAATCCAAACAAAATGAGAGTATCTCGTAGAAAATCTCAATCCACCCTGTCATAGGCCTTTTCTAAGTCTATCTTGATAGCCAAAAGTCCTTCCCTTCTCCTGGAGTTCTTGATAGAATGGACCACTTCTTGAGCCAGGATCACATTATCCGCAGCTTGTCTCCCCGAAATAAAACTGGCCAGACATGGATTAACCAACCCCCCCCCCCCCCAATAACACTGCTGGGTCTATTGACCAATACCTTGGCAAGTACTTTGTAAATCACAGGCAGAAGCATTGGTCTGAATTGAGAAATAATCTCAGGATGAGTGGTTTTAGGAATCAATACCAACAAAGATTTGCCCAATTCCGGGTTGAAAGATCCCTCCTCAAAAGCTTTATCCACAAAATTAAATATAGAGCTCTTCGCACAATGCCAGAATTCCTGATAGAAGCCAGCATGCAAGCCATCAAGACCCGGAGCCTTCCAAGCCTTCATACCAAACAGCGCTATTCTAACCTCCTCTTCCGACACCCTAGCGTCCAAAGACAACCTGTCATTAGCATCCAACTGAGGGTGGGAAGCATGAACTAAAGAAGGAAGAACCCCTCCGTCACAGTTGAACAAATTTCTAAAGAAATTTAGGCACATCTCTTTCAACTGTTCAGGATCCGAAACCCAGCTTCCACTCTCATTTTTAAGCAATCTAACCTTCAAAAATCTCCTTTTATTCAAAGTGGTAATATGGAAAAATTTTGTGTTTCTGTCGCCAAATTGAATCCAATTGCATCTAGCTTTTTGGAACCACAAAATCTCTTCATGTTCCAAAGTCAACTCATACTTCCCTAATTGGTCTTTCTCCACACCTCTTAAAAAGTGTAAATCCTGCTCCAAAAGGCATCTCTGTAACCCCTCAATCCTACTTCTCAGCCACCTTTTCCTACGAAAGATGTCTCCAAAACACACTCTGCACCATTCTTGGACATCAAGTGCAAGATCTTTATTCATTCTCACAATGTCTCCCTCATAACACTTTCATTTATCAGACACAAAGTCATGGAAGCCCTCAGCTTTCATCCACATGGCTTGGAACCTAAAGACCTTGGTCCTCTTCAAACACTGATCCACTCCCTCACATCTGAGGAGAATATGGCAATGATCAGAAAGGATACGAGGGAGATGAAATAGAGAAACCTCCATGAAATTTTCACACCACAACCCATTCGCCAAAGCCCTATACAATCTCTCATACACACTGGCTCCACCCTGTCTGTTGTTGCACCATGTGAAGGGCAGCCCATGAAAACCCACATTGATAAGGCCACAATTAGAGATCAATTCATTGAATCTTAACATCCGGTGTGATGAAGGGGAGGAATCCCCCCATTTTCTCAGCCTCAGCAGTATAATCATTGAAATCCCCTAAAACAACCCATGGAATCTCAATATCACCACCCAAGTCTTCCAAAAGATTAAAGAAGTTCCACCTGGTAGCTCTAGAAGGACTTGCATACACCGTCGAGAGAAGGACATCCAACTTATCGACCTGATGGATCAAACAGTGAATCGCCTGATCCGAGGACGAGACCACTTCCAGATTCATCTCCATGTCCTTCCATAGAAGCCAAATACCACCTGAGAAGCCAATCAGATCGACCATAAAATGACTGTCAAAACTCAGCTTACTAATCACCTTAAGAGCATGATCCCTCGCTATTCTAGGTTCTGCAATAGCCAAAACAGTGGGTCTGAATCTACCAATCAACTCTCTCATCTCGCTGATAAACAGCTTCTTCCCAGCACCTCTACAATTCCAAAATAAAAAATCCATAAAATGGCAATTAAGAGGAAGTGCTGCAGAACACCTCCGTCATAACTTTCTCCTGCACCGCTTCACAAACCGTGTCTTCCTCCATCCTCACCTCCCCAGAGACTGACTTCAAACCGCTAACATCCCCTGCATCTGGAGGGTGATCCTTGTTCCCAGCACCACTGAGTACTCCCTCATCCCGGAGCATATTATCAATGTTAGAAATGTCCCCTAGAGGGTCTCTATCCCTGCCACGGGGCCTAAAAACCAACGAAGAAGACGATGCCTCACGGTCGCCTCTCAGTCTGAAATGGCCCATCATCCCGCCTCTAATTGGACCCAGTCTACGGCCTTCACCCGAAGTCTGGAACTTAAACCCCTCTTGGGCCCCTCTCTCCTGATCCCTTGAACAATTTGAAATGGGCTTCCCAATAGATGCCAGGGATTTATTAATCGGAATATTAGGTGCTGAAAAGCCCGGCCCAACAACACTACCCCTCCCCCCATCTCCCCCCGGCCCAGCTGATCCATCTCCTTCCCCAATCGCCCCAGCTTCCAGCAACGCAAAATGTGAACCGCCCTTCAGAGCAATCGACGAACCGCCTCCTCCTCTCCCCCACCTTGAAAGGGGACCCTCGCTCTCCTGAATCTCCTGTCATTAGCCACCAACCAAGGGCCAAATGCCTCCGGAGGACCGTCTACTGCCCTGGCTTCCTCCTCCTTCGAGGGAGCCTCCGCCTCCGTTTTCTCCGAACTCGGCATATCCCTCCCCTCCTCCGTCTGGAAAATACATGGCTCTCTGTGACCCATTTTCTCGCATTTAAAGCACACCATCCCTACACCCTCGTACTGGACTTTCAACCATCTTCCTTCAAAAAAAATCTGCGATTTCAGATGTTTGCTCAAATCCACCTCCACACATACCCTGGCGAATCTCACTTTCTTAAGCAAACGAGTACGAAGATCGAACTTAATAGCCTACCCCACACAATTCCCGAGCACCTTCAGGACTCTATCATCATAATACTCCACAGGGGATTGGGGAAGCGAACCCAAACCGTCGTGGTTCCGATTTCGGCATTCGTCGGTGTGAAATCTGGAATCCATCGTCGTACCGTCAAATAGTGCCCAAAAATGAGCCACAGACCTTCTTCAAGCACGAACAACAGATCTTCATCGCACAGAAATTTCACCATCACAAAACCCTCCCCTGATTCTATGAACTCCAACTCCCCTTTGGGCTTCCAAATGGCTCTGGCTTTACCTTCCAGCATCTCCACAGAGATATTTCTTCCCAAAAGCTTCACGATGACCGCCTTCGAATAACGTCGCCGGAGCAAATCTTTGAACTCAGAAGCGAGCGATACACTGTCCCAGTCGCCCACTCTCTCCATCGTGATATTTCTCTCATAGACAGGAGATTCCTCATCTTCCAGCATCGAATGATCCTCCTCATTGCCGTTGCAAACTTCTTTAAAAGATCGTTTCCCAGCCGAACCCTCACCCAACCCCCTAGATTTCATCTTCTTTGAACTCCGCCGCAGCATCTCAACAGTAGCCCCATCATTGAGCGCATCTTCTGCCTCCGGATGAACGTCGCCGCCCATGGCGGCCGCCCAAAATCAGAAACCCTAGCCAAAAAACTCTCACACTATACAGGCGCAAGTTAGCAAGCGTGCGCACTGAACCTCATGGGGATGAAACAGAAAACTCTCATTCAACAGATTTTACCTACCTAGTGATTCGGGATATAAATTGCATACTCCCCCCTAACTACCCCCATTTTGTGCTAAAGATCAGGCTTAATTGTGCTCTTTTTGGGTATATTTTCACTTTATGTCATTTTCGGGGCTTTTTCTCATTCTTGGCACAAAATATGGATTTTATCGTCTTTATTGGCTTCTTATTTTTGTTCCTATGCTCCTGCCATTATTTTGATCATATCTCCATTTTTTGGAAATTATTTGAGTATTGGAATATTTTATATGAATTTTGGGAGGTCAATATTAATTTTTAATAGTCATTAAATTAATTTTCACATCAAATGGACTAATTTCTCCTTCTCCTATTTTTCAGGTACTCCTGGGAGTCTTAGGAATTTTCCAGAATTTTCTGAAATTTTTCTGGGATTTTTAGGTATTTTGGAGATTAATTTGGAGCAACTGAAGCATTTCAAGGGTTTCTGGAAATTTTAAAAGAAAATAAAATAAAAAATATACATATAATCGGGCCTTTAGGCCGGCCCGCTGGCCGGCCCAATCCCGCGGCCCGCTCTCCGGAGCAGGCCGCTGCTGTTAATTATTTAAAAACGAATTTTAATTTAAAAAAAATCCAGCGGGCCGGCCCGCTGAAGCGCGCGCGCAAAGGAAATGCGGGGGCACGCGCTTGGCGCGTGTCCCCATTTTGATTTCGGGCGGGCGACTTCGGGGCCGGGATCCGACCCGGCCCCGCCTCCTAAGAGCCCAGCGCGCGCAAAGCGGGTCGGGGAGCGCAGTAAGCCCGACCCGAAAGGCCTGATGCTGTGTTTGGGGATATTATTTGCGGCGGTAAGCGATTTTTTAGGCGACTCTCGGCCAGCTTCAGTTTTCTTGCGTTTTTGGTGTTCTTTAGGGTTTGGGAGCTCTTGGAAGGGGGAGGAGGCCGTGGAAGCTTGAGAAAGCTTGGTGGAGCTTGGAGATGCTTGGAGGAAGGCAAATAGGAGGAGGGAAGTGCTCATTTGGGAGAGCTCTTGGGTGAAATCTCCCCCTTTTCCTATTGTATTTTGATATCTCACTTTTGTATGAAACTTGGGTTAATTTTGAATGCAATTTTCCTATTGTTTTCTATGATTGTGTAGTGTTGAATGGCTTGGATTGTGATTCATTGATGTTGGGTGTTAATTTTAGCCCTAATTTCCTCATGCCTATTATATTGCTAATGTTGGGTGTAATTAGGACACGATTTGATTGGTTAAGACCCGAGAGGGCACAATTTGAGAAGACACCATGTTCCTAATTTGATTAGTGCCTTGATAATACATCCATCCATATTGCTAATTTCCGTGTTCATGAAAGCTAAATATTCTGGTTGAGTTTCCTTAGCCAGTTAATCAATTGAGTTATATGTGGGTGATTTGAGCTCGATTAACTCCATCATTAGCGAACACGCAACCCATGCTCCTCTCCTAGCTATCCTACTCCACATTTGGCTCTCCAACCCTACCCACTTAGGTTAGGATTTTTTAGATTTCACCACACTTTTTCCTACTCATCTATCGTTAATTAAGGTGGTTGTTTCACACTATTATCTTTCTTTACCGATCAATTTTGTGAATATAGAACGACTTGTCCTTGTGATCCGACCCGGTACTCACTGGTTATTTTTATATTGCATTGACACTCCTACGCTTGGGAGTGGAAGGCATGCACTTGCACGTTTTCTGCAGTCAACCAATTGGCACCGTTGCCGGGGACAACGGTTTCTATTATTAGCGATTTTTGATTGATTTCGAAAGTTCTAGTGTGATACTTCTATCACTTAGTGTGTTTCTTTCCATTTATTTATTTTCCACTTATTGAGTCTTTTGGTTGTTTATTCTCATTTTCTTGAGATTTTTTTTTAAAAAAAACATGGCATCATCTTCAAATTTTTCGGACGTTGATTTGGAGGATATCCCACTTCCGCCATACTTTCATGGCACGGAGTGGGAGAACCCTCATTTACATATTAAAAATTTTGAAGAGTGGATGTTTTCATGTCTTGGTGGGAATATCGGTGATGATTGCATATATTTTAGATTTTTTCCCTCTTCTTTACAAGATGATGCTAGCTTGTGGTTTGATTCTTTGTCTCTGGACTCACATTTTACTTGGCTGTCATTTCAGGCTGAATTTCTCCGAGTATTTTTGCCTACTTTTTTGGAGCAGGTACAGGGGCGGCAGGCCATGGAGCAATACATAACGAGATTTACCCAGGCTGATGGAGAGGCCTACCATCAGGCTTGGCAGAGGTTCACTGATTTGGTGCTTGCATGCCCACACCAGAGTTTTCACGAGGATCATCTTCTGCAGATCTTCTACACAGGATTATCGCCATCTGGACGGGATTTTGTGCAGATGATTTGCGGCGGGGAGTTCTTTGATTATTCGACCGAGGATTCATGGTGTTACCTAAGGAACCTTTGCAGGGTGGGAGAAGACTACGCCATCTGGAGAGCCGTCACTTGGATATGAGGATGATGGCCAGTCCCAGTTCCCACTTCAGGATGCAGAGCAGCAGGTCCAGTGTCAGCTTGAGGAGCCACCTTTGGGCTCTTTTTCTTGCGACCCCATGGGATACAAAGCAGAGCAGGAGGATGGGTTGCATGAGAGCCAGGTAGAGGATATTGACAGATTATATATTGGTGAGTCAGAGGAGATAGATGATGGAGTGTGTGTCGACCACGACGGTGACACGATGCATTTTCACTTTGAGGTTGAGGATGAAGCGGATGTGTATGATGGCCCAGAGCAGATTGAGGACACCATGGAGTTTGAGCCACATTCCACTTCAGAGTTAGCTTCGCAGGTCGAGGCGGTTGAGTACTTTGGGAGGACGACTGAGAACTATTTCTGGGATGCCGAGGATGATGCGTTCTTGGATTTACCCGAGACGAGTCTACATCCAGTCCTGTCACTGATGTCACTTCCCTCGCCTCAGGATGTGCACTTGCCAGTCATCGAGGAGATTTTTCAGGATACATTTCATAATCCGGGGAGGTTTGCAGAGCCCGCACGTTCTGATAGTGAGGACAATTGCGAGATGGTCTACATTGAGCCTGAGCCGTCGTCTCCTCCAGATTTTCTTCTGCAGCCGCTTCCCCCTCCTCCTGAGGCAGCGTATCATGCCACATCTAGCACCATTATTCAGGGAAGTTCCCACCATCTCATGCCTTGCATTTCTGAAGCCAAATTTTCACTTCCATATACATTTGCTTCAGATTGTCGTCCATTACATTTACATTCTTTTATTTGTTTTGACAACCCGTTTTGGAATGCTTTTGCAGGGCATGAGAACATGGCTTGGATTGATGCAGCTCGTCTCCCACATGATCCATATTATCCAAAGGAGATGCTTGGAGTTGCATTGCTGGAATCCAAGGAGGCCGGTGGCGGCCTAGCTCCAAAGCAGCTGGCGGAGGAGCAAAAGGGTACGATCGAGCAGTTGCCACCGCCATTATACATCCGGGATCCTCCATTTGCTAAGGTGTATTCTTTCCTTTATGTAGTGTAAATAAATAAAAAGTTAGTTTGCTTTTGCATATTTGCTTTCGTATTTTTTTCTTTTCTAGGATCTTTTGCCAAGATCTAATACTCTCCCAACAATTGAGGGCAATGCTTATTTTAAGTTAGGGGGAGAGTGTTAGAATCTTTAGGATTGTTAGGATTTTGGCTTAAAATTTTTTTTTGAGATACCTCCATTTCGCCTTCACCCACCTCCATTTCTCCATCACCCAATGATTTTCATTGCATATCATATTTTGGCCTCCTTGTTTATACGCCATTAGCTTTGTTTAGTCCCTACTTGCTTTCATGCCATGCAATTTTTTCGGATTATCATTTTGGTATCAACTTCTCGATGTTTGATTGGCACGTTTTCATTTCTTTTCCAATTTGGATTCAAATGTTAATATACCATGTATGAAGCTATTTTATATGTTGCGATACTCTCTTTGAGATAATTTGGGAAAAGTTTGGTGTAAGTAATTGCATGAGTTGGGATGAATGGTGTAGTTTTTAATTGGATTGGATTTGGCCAATTGTGCATGCTTTGTTTTCCTCTTAGGAGTGGGTGGATGAGTTGCTAATTCATGTTGGAATGAGAAAAAAAAGTTAGTATAAGTGAATGTTTCTTTCTAATCAAATTGAGTAGCCGGTGCCCCATGAAACATTGGGGAGGACTCCAAAAATGAGATTTAGGATATCATTCCATCCATTTGCATATATAGTGTCATCGCGTGTATGCAAATGTGGTCGTGTTTGCATTTCATAGCGTTATCGCGTGAATGCAAAACATAAACATCAAAAACAAAAAAAGAAAAAAAAAGAAAAGGAAAAAAATTGAAAGAATAAGCAACATGAGTGACGCAATCTCATCTCCCACCACTTAGAAGAAATTTCTTTTGTTTTGGCCATTCCCATGAAAATTTGAAAATTTGACATCGTGATATTTCCCGATACATGTGATACGGTGCTTATTTCCTTACTTTTCTTTGAATTGGATTGAGGGGAGTTTCATTTGTTGTTTACTTTCATACATTTGGTATATTGGCTTTGAAATCAATTGGAAATACTATTTTGGGGTGTGCCATGAAGATATCGTGAGTTGGTGCATGTTTTTCCATTTTATCCGAATTTATCGCATATTTTGCTAGGGGCTAGCAAAAACCTAGTTGGGGGGTATGATTCGGGATATAAATTGCATATTTCCCCCCCAAACTACCCCCATTTTGTGCTAAAGATCAGGCTTAATTGTGCTCTTTTTGGGTATATATTCACTTTATGTCATTTTCGGGGCTTATTCTCATTCTTGACACAAAATATGGATTTTATCGTCTTTATTGGCTTCTTATTTTTTTTCCTATGCTCCTGCCATTATTTTGATCATATCTCCATTTTTTAGAATTATTTGACCATTGGAATATTTTATATGAATTTTGGGAAGTCAATATTAAATTTTAATAGTCATTAAATTAATTTTCACATCAAATGGACTAATTTCTCCTTCTCCTATTTTTAGGTACACCTGGGAGTCATATGAATTTTCCAGAATTTTCTGAAATTTTTCTGTGATTTTTAAGTATTTTTGGAGATTTATTTGGAGCAACTGAAGCATTTCAAGGGTTTCTGGAAATTTTAAAAGAAAATAAAATAATATAATATATAAATCAGGCCTTTGGGCCGGCCTGCTGGCCGGCCCAATCCCGCGGCCCGCTCTTCAGAGCGAGCCGCTGCTGTTAATTATTAAAAACGAATTTTAATTAAAAAAACAAATCCAGCGGGCCGGCCGCTGGGCCGGCCCGCTGAAGCGCGTGCGCAAAGGATATGCGGGGGCACGCGCTTGGCGCGTGCCCCCATTTTGATTTCAGGCGGGCGGGCGACTTCGGGGCCGGGATCCGACCCGGCCCCGCCTCCTAAGAGCCCAGCGCGCGCAACGCGGGTCGGGGAGCGCAGTAAGCCCGACCGGCAAGGCCTGATGCTGTGTTTGGGGATATTATTTGCGGTGGTAAGCGATTTTTTAGGCGACTCTCGGCCAGCTTCAGTTTTCTTGCGTTTTTTGTGTTTTTTAGGGTTTGGGAGCTCTTGGAAGGGGGAGGAGGCCATGGAAGCTTGAGAAAGCTTGGTGGAGCTTGGAGATGCTTGGAGGAAGGCAAATAGGAGGAGGAAAGTGCTCATTTTGGAGAGCTCTTGGGTGAAATCTCCCCTTTTTTCCTATTGTATTTTGATATCTCACTTTTGTATGAAACTTGGGTTAATTTTGAATGCAATTTTCCTATTGTTTACTATGATTGTGTAGTGTTGAATGGCTTGGGTTGTGATTCATTGACGTTGGGTGTTAATTTTAGCCCTAATTTCCTCGTGCCTATTATATTACTAATGTTGGGTGCAATTAGGGCACGATTTGATTGGTTAAGACCCGAGAGGGCACAATTTGAGAAGACACCATGTTCCTAATTTGATTAGTGCCTTGATAATACATCCATCCATATTGCTAATTTCCGTGTTCATGAAAGCTAAATATTCCGATTGAGTTTCCTTAGCCGGTTAATCAATTGAGTTATATGTGGGTGATTTGAGCTCGATTAACTCCATCATTAGCGAACCCGCAACCCATGCTCCTCTCCTAGCTATCCTACTCCACATTTGGCTCTCCAACCCTACCCACTTAGGTTAGGATTTTTTAGATTTCACCACACTTTTTCCTACCCATCCATCGTTAATTGAGGTGGTTATTTCGCACTATTATCATTATTTACCGATCAATTTTGTGAATATAGAACGACTTGTCCCTGTGATCCGACCCGGTACTCACAGGTTATTTTTATATTGCATTGACACTCCTACGCTTGGGAGTGGAAGGCGTGCACTTGCGCGTTTTTCGCAGTCAACCACCTAGCAAAATATTGTTGTTATTTAAAAGCATTAACTCATTATATACATGTGGGGGGTTAAGAGCCCCCCTACCCTCTTATTTATAGCTTTCAATGGTGGGCCGGATACCCAATGGGCCTCATGGGCCTATTCATAACACTTCCCCTTATCCAACCAACATTGAATAAGAGGTGGATTCTTCAGGATCCGAGTTAGGATAACTGCCTTGTTAAATAAAGAACAGTTAATCCATAACTTCCCCTGTTTTAGGGATGTTTCTAGGGGTGGATACTTCAGGATCCAGAGTCAACGATGTTGCGTCGTCAAAACCTTGCCTACGGAAAACCATGTGAAAAAAACCAATAGCCAAGGGAAAAGAGTACAACTCTGCAGTTGACTCCCCCTCATCTGACCAAGCTTCAGGCTTGCAGATTTCCTATGAAATTATACATCAGTCTCCTGTGTATCTATGAGTTCATAGTCCTCTCATCCTGACCCAGTTTACATTTTCTCACTCTCCTCATCCCAATCTCATATACAAGTTTCTCAAAGATACTAGTAGGCAGGGATTTGGTAAACAAATCCGCCAAGTTATTATATGATTGGATCTTCTGTACCTCAATCTGCTTTTGCTTCTGAAAGTCATGCGTTCAGAAGAACTTGGGGGAGATATGCTTTGTCTTGTCGCCTTTGATGTAGCCGTCCTGTAGCTGGGCTATGCATGCTGCATTATCTTCATGGAGAGGAGTAGGTGCAAGTACGCCGGTCATCAGGCCGATGGAGGTGAGAATGTGCTGGATCACAGAGCGTAGCCAGAAACTCTCCTTGCTTGCTTCATACATCGCTAGCAGTTCTGAGTGAGTGGATGAGATGGTTGTCATGGTCTTCTTTACAGATCTCCAGGATATGGCAGTGCCACCATATGTGAACATGTATCTGGTCTAAGACTTCTCTGAATGAGGATCTGACCTGTAACCTGCGTCAGCATAACCAACTAAACCAGTTGATGCCCCTTTCCTATAGAATAGACCTAAGTCTATGGACCCTTGGAGGTAGCGCAGAAGATGCTTAACTCCGGCCCAGTGCCACTGTGTAGGTACAGCACTATATCTGGCTAGTAAGTTGACTGCAAATGCTATGTCAGGGCGAGTGTAGTTAGCCAGGTAAAGGAGTGCACCGATAGCACTTAGATATGGCACTTCAGGGCCTAGTACTTCCTCCCCCTCTTCCAATGGCCGGAAGGGGTCTTTATGCACATCCAATGATCTGACGACCATTAGGGTGCTGAGGGGGTGGCACTTATCCATCTGAAACTTTTTTAGTAAGTTCGATGTGTAAGTTGACTGATGTAACATGATCACATCGTTAAGATGCTCTATTTGAAGGCCTAAACAGAATTTTGACTTTCCGAGGTCTTTCATCTCAAATGTTTCTGTCAGGCTTCTAGAAATCTCGGCGATCTCTTCAGGAGATCCGATGAGGTTCAAGTCGTCTACATAGACGGCTATAATGACAAATCTTGTTGCCTTTGCTCTTATGAAGATGCAAGGACAGTCTGGGTCATTTGTAAATCCTTGTTTAGCAAGGAAGTCGCTCAGTCTGTTATACCACATCCTTCCAGATTGTTTTAGACCATACAATAATCTTTGTAGTTTCACTGAGTAGATGTCACGTTGTCTCTCTTTTAGTGCTGCTGGCAAATAATAACCATCAGGCAATCGCATATAGATGTCTCGGTCTAAGTTGCCATATAGGTATGCAGTCACGATGTCCATAAGCTGCATATCTAAGCCCTCTTGGGCTGTTAAGCCAATGAGGAATCGGACGGTGATCGCGTCCATGACCGGGGAGTATGTGGCTTCAAAATCCACCCCTGGACGTTGGGTAAAACCCTGCGCTACAAGCCTTGCTTTGTAGCGAACGATCTCGTTTTGTTCATTTCATTTTCTAACAAATACCCATTTGTAACCCACAGGTTTTACACCTTTTGGTGTCTGGACTATAGGTCCGAAGACCTTGCGTTTGGTAAGTGAATCCAACTCCACTCCTATTGTCGCTTTCCACTTTGGCCAATCATCTCTGCTTTGACATTCTGTCAGAGAGCATGGTTCAATATCATCGTCGCAGTACGCGACGTTGATGGTAATATTACACGCAAATGTGTCATCTATGGTTGTGCTCTTTTTGTCCCAATACTCCCCAGTTCGTACATAGTGTATCGAAACTTCTCCCGGGTTTTCCTATGTTTGAGAGTTTGGGAGAGATGGGGTAGCAGGGCTTACAGTAGCATCCTGTGGTGGTATTGTTTACCATTGCCAAGGGTCCTACTCTTTCGATGGACTTGGTCCTTGGATCCTGATGGTCGCCCCTCTATTTTTGAGAGGTCCAACCATTTCTGCTGCAGGTGGATTGCATCCATTTTGTGGTATGTCAATCCTAACTGGAGTGTTAGTGACGTCCCCCGCAAGTGCGTGCTAGATGTGTGCAATAATACGATAGGGGGCGTGAGATTTAAATATTTGTAACCGCAAGCGCACGGTGTTGTAGAGTGGCTTGGGGGTCGAACTCAGGGAGGCGTGGATGTGCTTGTGTCAAAGAGGATCAAATTCACCCCATGGGTGAGCTAGCCCGTATCGGATAGATGGTTGTCACAGTAAATGGAATGCAAGGTATAGACAAAATGAAGGAAAAATCCGGAACTTTGGTTTCCACCCCATCGTGCGATTCTCGCCGATACGACCTACGGGTAGGATAGCAATCGGAATTAGGGTCTAATGGTGAGATGTTGCCTCTGAAAGTGGTACCGGCGTCCCATGGGCCCGATATTCCAGTCGGTGCCCAGGATGATACGCCGGACTTCCCGGGTTCGATCAGTGGGCACTCCCGTGTCCATTAACACTGATCGACTCCGGGAGCACTAAGCTCGCAACGATAACTCCCAACGTCTCATCCTACCGCTCCCGCGCGCTAGGATTCGGCGTCTACGCTAAGGGCGTGAGCTATGGCTAGGGCGTCAACCGCCAAGTTTATTCCCCCTCGGCCCAACGGTCAAAGGCGGTCTTTTTCCTGCCGATGACAATAAAACACCCCACGTAACCGATAGATTCCTAATCCCTATCGATTTCCTAGCCCTATGGACGCATCGGGAAAAGCCCACGAAGGGGTTTCCGCCAAAATCCTAGATTTGGGAACTACTCACACATATTTAGTAAAAAGCGATCTAAACAGAAATCGACCGTAAAAATCATGATCAGACAATAGAAATGCAATGGTAGTAGAGCAATTAAGATAATACTAAAGTTTGACAAAGATCTGAAAACTTACAAAAACTGGGAAATTACAGCCGTCACAAAATGAAGAAAACAGCAAAAAATAACTAACTCCCGTTTCTGGAAACCTAGGGGTTCTATATATAGAAAACGACATCACCCGATCGGTTGACAAGTCAACCGATCGGGTGACCCGCTTCACAGATTTACAGCGCGATGCGGAACTTCACCCGGTCATCTTCGCCCGGTCGGTTGACATATGAATGTGACCGGTTGGATCTTGGTGCCGTCGGGTGAGGAGGCCGGTTGAGCTGACCATGTCTTGGCCTTTGAGATTCAGCTACAGGTGAACCGATCGGGTGAAGGTCACCCGATCGGTCGGCAATCAGCTTCAAATTCCAGAGAGTTTGGGCTTTTGACCCGGTCACTGAACCGACCGGGTGACTTCTTGTGAGCTCCAAGCTGTGTCTGGGTGGTGCACACATGCATCACCCGATCAGTTGACAATGACCAACCGATCGGGTGAGGGGCTGAAAGATGCAATCTTCGTCGTTTGACCCCCTGGATCACGCGTGACTCCTCTCGTTGCTCCGGGGACTCATGATATCATCGTTTTATGCCCCATATGCCAGTAAACTCCTGCAAAATACGGAAAACATGGAAAAGTGAAAGAAAACAAGAAAACACGAGAAAATGAATATAAGACGGCGGTAAAATACGAAAAAACACGGAAGAAAACGTGCGCAAATATATGAAATATAAACGCACGTCAGTTAGCAGCAAGGACATGTGATCTGACAATCTTCTGGTTGTCAGTAAATTTGTCCGGCAAGAGATGGACAGTGTTTGGATGTGGAGAATCTTCAGGACCTCCTCCTCACACTAGCTTGTGGGCGGATCAAAGTGACATAATGTCTTTGTATCCCAAGTGATACAGTCTGAAGCTTCGTGCTTCTTTGTATATGAGCCTAGTCTTGGAAATGATGTTTCATCAAATTCACAGTCTTCTAGACGTGCCTTGAAAACGTCTCCCGTAAGGGGTTTTAGGAATCTAATTATGGAGGGGGTGTCAAATCCAACATAAATGCCTAGGCGACGTTGTGGACCCATCTTTGTCCTTTGTGGTGGTGCTATGGGGACGTATACTGCACAACCAAATATTCTCAAGTGTGATACAATTGGTGGGGCTCCAAGTGCTAGTTGCATTGGAGAAGATGACTGACCTCCAGAAGGTCTTAATTTTATTAAAGATGCAGCATGCAAAATTGCATGACCCCCATGCATTCACTGGCAGCTGGGATTGAAGTAATAATAGACGAGCAATCCATTGCAGTCTCTTAATTAAAGATTCAGCTAACCCGTTTTGAGTGTGAACATGCGCTACAGGATGTTCGACTTCAATTCCATGTGCTTGGCAATAGTCTAGAAAGACTTGTGACGTAAACTCCCCCGCATTGTCCAGACGAAGTTTCTTTATCTGGTAGTCGGGGAAGTGGGCCCGTAACCTGATTATCTAAGCTAAAAGCTTAGACAGTGCGAGGTTACGGGTGGACAGTAGACACACATGTGACCACTTCGTAGATGCGTCAATCAGGACCATACAGTACCTGAACGGACCACTTGATGGGTGTATATGCCCACAAATGTCTCCGTGGATTCTTTCCAGAAAACTTGGAGATTCCAGGTCCACTTTCGGTGGAGAGGGTCTCGTAATCAGTTTACCCTTGTAACAGGGTGGACATAGGAATTTGCCTTTTTGAAAAATCTTTAGGTTCTTCAAGTCTATACCCCTTGAGCTCTTTATGATGCAGTACATCATAACAGATCCGGTGTGTCCCAGTCTACTGTGCCAGAGTTGGAATTCTGGTGTTTGGGGGCACTGCAAGTGCTCCGCCATTAATGTTTCTGGAGTATGTATACTTGTTTGGTAAAGTCTCGAGGGGAGTCCCTTGAAACGTTCCACAATGGTTTTTGAACCATTTGTAAGAGACGTAACAAGCAAGTATTCACTTTCATTTTCCTCGACCATCTCTAAGTGATATCCGTTTAAACGGATATCTTTAAAGCTTAGGAGGTTTCGAATGGATTTTGGGGAGTATAATGCATTCCTAAGTGTGATTTGTGTGTTACCGGGGAGCAATATGATTGCTTCCCCTGATCCTTCGATTATATTAGCTGGTCCTGAGATTGTTCTCAGTGGACCAGAGTAGCTACTTATGCTCGTGAAGTAGTCTATATTTTGAAGGATCGAGTGCGTCGATGCACTAGCCACTACGCAAATTGATTCCATATCTATATAAAGAAAGACATTTAAGAATTAAATAATATGAAAAAGAAAAGATCTACTTTCATTTAAAATGCTCAAGAGATTGTTTGACATGGAATAAAAACTAGATACGATGCATGAAAAGAAGATACATTGCTAGTAGATAAAAGTGGTCCATAACTAGAGAGTGTCATCTCCCATGAAGTCTTCAGGAGTCCATGAGGTCTCTGGCAACGCTGCGCTCTCAATCTTGCCTCAGCTCGAGGCTCGAGGCTTGCCTGGTAGAGGTCCTGGAGGTGTTTCTGGGTGCGGCAGATTCTGGACCAGTGGCCAGTCATTCCGCATTTGGAGCACTTATCCTCCCAGTCTTTCTTGGGAGTACCACCTTTTGACGTCCACTTCTGCTTCTTTTACACGAACTTTTGGTTCTGAGGAGGAGCTTGGGGAGTGGCCTTCTTCTGCTTCTTCTGTTCTTTCCATTTCTGGAATTTTGCCTTCTTGTCCATCTTCTTCTTCTGGGAAGACTGGACGTGTGCCTCTGCAGGAGGTGGCAGTGGAGCGGAGCCAGGAGGGCGCGGGTTGTGAGTAGCAACCAACAAATCTCTGTTCTGTTCAGCCATTAGCAGGCATAAAAGCAGATCAGAGTACTTCGTGAACTTCCTCTCACGGTATTGTTGTATAAGGATCATGTTCTTCTCGTGGAAAGATGTGAACGTCTTTTCCAGCAACATTTTCTCCGTCACCGTTTCACCACACAACTTCAGACGTAAGGTGATATGGAAGAGTGCGGAGTTGTACTCCGCTACGGATTTGTAATCCTGTATGCGAAGGTGAGTCCACTCGTATTGCGCACGGGGGAGTATGACATCTCTCTGATGTCTGTACCTCTCCTTAAGTGCGTCCCACAGCTCGTAAGGATCCTCTACAGTGAGATACTCGTCCCTCAGGGTCGAGTCTAAATGTTTCCTGATATAGATAATGGCTTTCGCCTTTAGTATATAGGAAACTTCATCTGTATGAGGTGCTTCTTTAGAAGCATACTTGTCGGCTGGGACAGTACATGTTGTTGCCTTCTCAGTTGGTGTGAGACTGAACCCATGAGATCGCAGATGGAACTTCAGGTCCAACTGCCAAACCAAGTAGTTCGACCCATCGGCCTTCAGGACCGAGAAGTCAACATTCGCAAGTCTGGCCATTGAACAATCTAGCAATATAAAAATAGCATGGATTATTAAATTGTAGAAACAATTAGACATCTACGCATGTATTTTTACCATTTTCATAAAGAAAATTAAAATTCATGCATGCTTTTTAACGTGAATAATAGTTTCATAACGTGAATAATTAAAAGAGATTAACATCCACGCATGCATTTAACAGTTTCATAACGTGAATAATTAAAAGAGATTAACATTCACGCATGCTTTTAACAGTTTCATTGTAACATTAACATAGCATGAAAATAGTTAACATCCACGCATTTAATATATAAGCAATGAAAATAACTTAGAACTATGGGGATCAGCCAGCCGACACCGAAACAAAAAAAAAGACAGACCGAAATTACATCAAAAATTGCATGAAAGAATTGTAGTGCCCTGTGGTAGCTACTGCACACGTACTAGAGGGGGGGTGAATAGTACTTAAAATAATCAAGATAGTTATTCCAAATTATTGTGCAAGAAACAAACGACAATGTGGAATTAAACAACTATCAACAAGAATTAAAACATACGCAAACAAACAATATTACTGGGTTCGGATCCACCCAAGTCTCCCCGACTTGTTCCCGGTGATCCTACGTCCCAACCACCCGGATCCCCTCCGGATACTTGAGTTAGAAACCCTAACTCAAGATTTCCACTAAACCCACTTGCGGAAATTCCACAAGTGCAATCGACCTACAATCGATTCCCGTGAATCCCACAACCCGGGATCACTCAAACTCTCACAATCGAGAGTGTACAACAATTCAATGAAATGAAATGAAATAAACTCTTACCGTACAAAATCCTATGCCTTGAGTAAACTTACCAAATTAGGGCAATGATGGATTTTGAGGAGAGAATGTCACCAATTCGAATCTCCACCAATAAGATCAGCGATCGAAGGCTAGGATGGAGGATGGTGACTTTGGATCAAGCTCTAGGCTTGGAAGGCTCACAATGGAGAGAATCTCTCTTGAGGAAATGGCTCAAAGAGTTGAGGGAGAGATTCTTGTGAGGAAGAGAAAGCTTTTAGAATGGAGTTGAATAGCTTCTCTTAGGTTTCTTCAAATCTCTAAAATGGCAGCCTTGAAACTTATGAAAGACCCCCTCCAACTATATATAGGATAGAGGAGAGAGGGAGAGAAAAACGTTTCAAGAAAAGCTCCAACGGCTCTATTCTGAACCAGACTAGTCGGTTAAAGAAGGATCACTGACCGACTAGTTCATCAACTAGTCGGTCGGTGATACAACGTAGACCGACTAACGGTTGAACAGCCAAAAGGTCGAAGAACAGGCAAAGACAACTAGTCGGTCTAAGAAGACTTGCCGACCGACTAGTTTCACAACTAGTCGGTCGGTGAATGATCTTTGACCGACTAACGTCGAAATAGAATAGGTAGACTTCAAGTTGACTTAGTCGGTTTAAGAACAAATGCTGACCGACTAGTTTCTCAACTAGTCGGTCGGTAAACGTTCTTTGACCGACTAACTCGAAACAGTAGCTCAGGCTGAAAATGACTGTACACAACTAGTCGGTCTGAGAAGGACTTCTGACCGACTAGATCATCATCTAGTCGGTCGGTGACTCTTCTTTGACCGACTAACTATAGTCATGGAAAGAGCTGAATATAGAGAAGGAAAACTAGTCGGTTCAGGTAGAGTTACCGACCGACTAGTTCATCATCTAGTCGGTTGGTGACTCTTCTTGAACCAACTAACATGCACTCGAAGCCGAGGGAAGAAGCGATAGGCTTCGGGAAAGTTTCTAATGGCTTCTATGAATATCCTAGCTCTAAGATATGAGCGAAATGAAGATTATAAAGTAAGTCCTACTCAAGGCTTAACATTCTAATCTATGAAGCTAGAAGACTATAAAATAAACCTTACGAGCCGTCTTCAAAGCTTCAATCTTCACTCCTCTTGACTTCCACATTGCTCCTTGAGCTTCAACGAAGCTCCAGGCACATGATCACACGTATTGAGAAGTCTTGAGATGTCGCTTTTGATGTACGTGGTATTTTGTCGACGATCTCCATAACTGCGCTCACAAATAAGTTAGTATACATTATTTATATTTGCTCATCATCCAAAACCAAATCCGGGGAATCATATCACAACATTCTCCCCCTTTTTGGTGATGACAAACCAACATAAATAATAATCAATAATAATTATTCAATTGAAATTTACTTACTCCCCCTGCATTGATGACACGTTAGTTCCATATTCAATAATATTCATATGCATCAAGCAGCGAGGGAAGATATGAAATATGAACCACATATTGACATATAGGATCTAAATCCATTTTATATCTTTACTCCCCCTGAATCTAACACATCAAATTAGATTCATGGTAAATTCCTTTGAATTATTAATTAGCACATTGTCATTATTATATCTCTCCCCCTTTGGCATTAGCAAAAAGAGCGGGAGGAGACAAAACCAATGGCTAAAAAATAACGCATGGGAGTCGAAGAATACGACCAAGGTCCAAAATAACATCAAAGCAAAATATCAAATACAAAATACCGAATAAAAGCAAAGCGTGTCAAGGAGACCAAAGTCAAAAATCGGAAACCGAAATCATCAAACCATAGGCGAAATACGAAAACCGAAATCATAAAATCATCGACGAAAATCGGAAAACGAAATCACCAAGCCATAGGCGAAAATCGAAATATGAAATCATCAAGCCATAGGCGAAAAACAAAATCCGAAATCATCAAAAAAACTCAAATCGATTTCACTTATTGAGTTTTGGAACATACTCTCCAAAATCAATAGAATGCATGGAAAACAATTCTATGTTTCCATAGAAAGAATTCTATTAAATCCATGAAATCGTCGAACGACGAAATCTACATCAGAGACAAAAATAATCCGATGTGCATACCACATGAAGCAAAATGATACCAATCGTAATATATTCTACCAATGGATACCAATATGAATCAAAAGTATGAACATACTTACAACATTAAGCTCCCCCTACTTTGGTGCATCATTCAAGCACCATCAACTCCAATCGAATGAAAATCCTTGCAAATCACGGAGTTGGTAGGGTTGGTATCTCATGGTGGATTTAACCTAGAGAATATCATTTTTGTATCCAAAAATCTTTTTGGATCCTATGGGTTAGGCAATAAATTTAGCTAACTAAATTCAAATTAAATGTAACCCAAACAAACCACAATTGCTTTGGTACCCATAAAATGAAATTAAACTTATGGTACCAAGCAATGAAGGGTCAAAGGGAACTAACCCTTCGGAAACCAAGTCCAAGAGGAACTTGATTTCCCAACTTAATCATCATTCAAAATAACATCATTTATAAACGATTTTACATACAAATTCTTAGCATGCATGCTTGTGTTCTTCGGACCCCAAATGGTGTATGTCTTCGGAGTCCTAATCCTATTGGAAACATGCATACGTTGTTGATTTCTATGTGATGCATGACGTGGGTAATCATATGGCATGCGATGCAAGGTGCATGACGATAATTATTCATATGAGAATGAGGATGAACATATGGATGTGGAGGAACACGTGCATGAGTGTGTCTCACATGGTGTGCACGTGCTCGTGGGTGCGGAGCATAAAAATCATCATTTGTGCTAACATGTGGGGTAGGATGTGTGTTCCTACGAGGCATGGTATACATGTAAGCATGACCCTTCTTAGGAGGTCCACCCAAAGTGGGTTTCTTTCCAAATGGGGGTGTGTTCCTAGCGGAAGCACCATTGGTAGAAGATCTACCCATGACGTGTTTACTTCCACTAGTAGAAGCATCGGAAGATGGCCTAACAAAGGTGGCGGACGATTTGGATGAATCTCCCATCTTATACCCCAAACCAATGTGATGATTGGCCGGAGGTAAGTCATTTAGGATATTATCCAACTTGCCCTTACCTTTATTGAATTCATGAATTCGGCCTAATGTGCTCTCATGCTTCTCGGTGAGAGAATGCGAAGAAGCATCCAAAGTGGACACTTGCGATGCGAGTGCACAAACACGTGACTTGAGATTTTTATTCTCAATACTCAAAGTTGAGATTTAAGACGTCAAATCCGCTATCACATGTTCATCCGAATCCTCGATATGAACATGCTCAAGTTGAGACTTGAGATTTTCAATCTCATTTCTCAACCCATCAACAACGGTGTCGTTGTTGACGATGAAAGGCTTAGGCGAGTTTTTAAGACTATCTAATTCATTTTTAGTCTTCATAAACTTAGTAGCCATATTAGAAAACTTATTCCATATTTGTTCATTGGCTATTCTAAGTTCATCATTAGTTACCTCTTCGCCTTCATCCTCGCTTCCATCCTCGCTTTCATCGGAGGAAGTCTCTTCATCACGATCCTCTTTTCCCATGAAGCACGTGTGTGCATTCTCCATTCTTTCATCGTCCGACTCTCCACTTGAGGAGTCGGAGTCGGTGAAGGTACCTACAAGTCCTTTCTTGTGCTTTCTCGACTTGTCGTGCTTGGATGCCTTCCACTTCCCCTTATGTTTGTAGAGAGGACAATCCGGCTTGATATGTCCTGGCTTATTGCATTTATAACACACGGGAGTAAAAGCATTAGTCGAAATAAATTTTGATTTACGATTCAACTTACCTTGTCGGAAGAATCGGATGAATTTCTTTGCCATATTGGCCAATGTTTCCATGTCCAATTCTTCGTCCTCTTCTTCTTCCGAATCTTCATCATCGGTAGATGGAGCGGCCTTGAATGCAATTGCCTTTTTCTTTGGCTCGTCTTGCTTCAAGTACGCCTTCATCTTTTCCCTCATCCTGATCTTACTATCCTTGCGTACCTCATAAGACAACAAGGTACCCATTAGTTGTACTACGGTATATTTATTCATGTCATTACCTTTCTCGATGGCGAAGGTACGCTTCTCCCAACAAGAAGGTAGTCCATCGATTATCTTCGAGACTTTCTCCTTTTGGGTGTAGGTCTTCCCACGAGCTTCCAAGTCGTTTGATATATCCACGAAGCGAGCGTAATAATCCTTCATGGTTTCGCCCTGCTCCATATGAAACAACTCAAATTCTTTATTAGTAACGACGAGTTTAGAATCTTTTACCGTACTCGATCCTTCGTGCAATATGAGGAGTTGGTTCCATATTTGATATGCACTCTTACATGTGCATATCTTGTTGAAGTCCTCGGGCTCCAACGCACAATTCAAGGCATTCATTGCCTTGGCATTGGCTACTTCCGCGATGACCTCTGCGGGGGTCCACTTCGCGAAATCTTCTTCGGAAGGCTCGACATACTCCGTCATGGTGGCTCTCCATAGTGAAGCGCTCCGGAGGAAAATTTGCATCCGGCATTTCCAGTACCCGTAGTTGGTACCGTTGAAGTGTGGAGGCCTGACGGAGGATAGTCCTTCCATAACTGAAGAAGCTCCATCGCGGTTCTTGAAGACGTTGTAGTCGTTGTTCGTCATAGCTTTGAACATGTAGCTTTAACCTTGGCTCTGATACCAATTATAGTGCCCTGTGGTAGCTACTGCACACGTACTAGAGGGGGGTGAATAGTACTTAAAATAATCAAGATAGTTATTCCTAATTATTGTGCAAGAAACAAACGACAATGCGGAATTAAACAACTATCAACAAGAATTAAAACATACGCAAACAAACAATATTACTGGGTTCGGATCCACCCAAGTCTCCCCGACTTGTTCCCGGTGATCCTACGTCCCAACCACCCGGATCCCCTCCGGATACTTGAGTTAGAAACCCTAACTCAAGATTTCCACTAAACCCACTTGCGGAAATTCCACAAGTGCAATCGACCTACAATCGATTCCCGTGAATCCCACAACCCGGGATCACTCAAACTCTCACAACCGAGAGTGTACAACAATTCAATGAAATGAAATGAAATAAACTCTTACCGTACAAAATCATATGCCTTGAGTAAACTTACTAAATTAGGGCAATGATGGATTTTGAGGAGAGAATGTCACCAAACCGAATCTCCACCAATAAGATCAGCGATCGAAGGATAGGATGGAGGATGGTGACTTTGGATCAAGCTCTAGGCTTGGAAGGCTCACAATGGAGAGAATCTCTCTTGAGGAAATGGCTCAAAGAGTTGAGGGAGAGATTCTTGTGAGGAAGAGAAAGCTTTTAGAATGGAGTTGAATAGCTTCTCTTAGGTTTCTTCAAATCTCTAAAATGGCAGCCTTGAAACTTATGAAAGACCCCCTCCAACTATATATAGGATAGAGGAGAGAGGGAGAGAAAAACGTTTCAAGAAAAGCTCCAATGGCTCTATTCTGAACCAGACTAGTCGGTCAAAGAAGGATCACTAACCGACTAGTTCATCAACTAGTCGGTCGGTGATACAACGTAGACCGACTAACGGTTGAACAGCCAAAAGGTCGAAGAATAGGCAAAGACAACTAGTCGGTCTAAGAAGACTTGCCGACCGACTAGTTTCACAACTAGTCGGTCGGTGAATGATCTTTGACCGACTAACGTCGAAATAGAATATGTAGACTTCAAGTTGACTTGGTCGGTTTAAGAACAAATGCTGACCGACTAGTTTCTCAACTAGTCGGTCGGTAAACGTTCTTTGACCGACTAACTCGAAACAGTAGCTCAGGCTGAAAATGACTGTACACAACTAGTCGGTCTGAGAAGGACTCCTGACCGACTAGATCATCATCTAGTCGGTCGGTGATTCTTCTTTGACCGACTAACTGTAGTCATGGAAAGAGCTGAATATAGAGAAGGAAAACTAGTCGGTTCATGTAGAGTTGCCGACCGACTAGTTCATCATCTAGTCGGTTGGTGACTCTTCTTGAACCAACTAACATGCACTCGAAGCCGAGGGAAGAAGCGATAGGCTTCGGGAAAGTTTCTAATGGCTTCTATGAATATCCTAGCTCTAAGATATGAGCGAAATGAAGATTATAAAGTAAGTCCTACTCAAGGCTTAACATTCTAATCTATGAAGCTAGAAGACTATAAAATAAACCTTACGAGCCGTCTTCAAAGCTTCAATCTTCACTCCTCTTGACTTCCACATTGCTCCTTGAGCTTCAACGAAGCTCCAGGCACACGATCACACGTATTGAGAAGTCTTGAGATGTCGCTTTTGATGTACGTGGTATTTTGGCGACGATCTCCATAACTGCGCTCACAAATAAGTTAGTATACATTATTTATGTTTGCTCATCATCCAAAACCAAATCCGGGGAATCATATCACAACATTCTCCCCCTTTTTGGTGATGACAAACCAACATAAATAATAATCAATAATAATTATTCAATTGAAATTTACTTACTCCCCCTGCATTGATGACACGTTAGTTCCATATTCAATAATATTCATATGCATCAAGCAGCGAGGGAAGATATGAAATATGAACCACATATTGACATATAGGATCTAAATCCATTTTATATCTTTACTCCCCCTGAATCTAACACATCAAATTAGATTCATGGTAAATTCCTTTGAATTATTAATTAGCACATTGTCATTATTATATCTCTCCCCCTTTGGCATTAGCAAAAAGAGCGGGAGGAGACAAAACCAATGGCTAAAAAATAACGCATGGGAGTCGAAGAATACGACCAAGGTCCAAAATAACATCAAAGCAAAATATCAAATACAAAATACCGAATAAAAGCAAAGCGTGTCAAGGAGACCAAAGTCGAAAATCGGAAACCGAAATCATCAAACCATAGGCGAAATACGAAAACCGAAATCATAAAATCATCGACGAAAATCGGAAAACGAAATCACCAAGCCATAGGCGAAAATAGAAATATGAAATCATCAAGCCATAGGCGAAAAACAAAATCCGAAATCATCAAAAAAACTCAAATCGATTTCACTTATTGAGTTTTGGAACATACTCTCCAAAATCAATAGAATGCATGGAAAAAAATTCTATGTTTCCATAGAAAGAATTCTATTAAATCCATGAAATCGTCGAACGACGAAATCTACATCAGAGACAAAAATAATCCGATGTGCATACCACATGAAGCAAAATGATACCAATCGTAATATATTCTACCAATGGATACCAATATGAATCAAAAGTATGAACATACTTACAACATTAAGCTTCCCCTACTTTGGTGCATCATTCAAGCACCATCAACTCCAATCGAATGAAAATCCTTGCAAATCACGGAGTTGGTAGGGTTGGTATCTCATGGTGGATTTAACCTAGAGAATATCATTTTGGTATCCAAAAATCTTTTTGGATCATATGGGTTAGGCAATAAATTTAGCTAACTAAATTCAAATTAAATGTAACCCATACAAACCACAATTGCTTTGGTACCCATAAAATGAAATTAAACTTATGGTACCAAGCAATGAAGGGTCAAAGGGAACTAACCCTTCGGAAACCAAGTCCAAGAGGAACTTGATTTCCCAACATAATCATCATTCAAAATAACATCATTTATAAACGATTTTACATACAAATTCTTAGCATGCATGCTTGTGTTCTTCGGACCCCAAATGGTGTATGTCTTCGGAGTCCTAATCCTATTGGAAACATGCATACGTTGTTGATTTCTATGTGATGCATGACGTGGGTAAGCATATGGCATGCGATGCAATGGTGCATGACGATAATTATTCATATGAGAATGAGTATGAACATATGGATGTGGAGGAACACGTGCATGAGTGTGTCTCACATGGTGTGCACGTGCTCGTGGGTGCGGAGCATAAAAATCATCATTTTTGCTAACATGTGGGGTAGGATGTGTGTTCCAACCAATGTGTGCTCTCATGCTTCTCGGTGAGAGAATGCAAAGAAGCATCCAAAGTGGACACTTGCGATGCGAGTGCACAAACACGTGACTTGAGATTTTTATTCTCAATACTCAAAGTTGAGATTTGAGACGTCAAATCCGCTATCACATGTTCATCCGAATCCTCGATATGAACATGCTCAAGTTGAGACTTGAGATTTTCAATCTCATTTCTCAACCCATCAACAACGGTGTCGTTGTTGACGATGAAAGGCTTAGGCGAGTTTTTAAGACTATCTAATTCATTTTTAGTCTTCATAAACTTAGTAGCCATATTAGAAAACTTATTCCATAGTTGTTCATTGGCTATTCTAAGTTCATCATTGGTTACCTCTTCACCTTCATCCTCGCTTCCATCCTCGCTTTCATCGGAGGAAGTCTCTTCATCACGATCCTCTTTTCCCATGAAGCACGTGTGTGCATTCTCCATTCTTTCATCGTCCGACTCTCCACTTGAGGAGTCGGAGTCGGTGAAGGTACCTACAAGTCCTTTCTTGTGCTTTCTCGACTTGTCGTGCTTGGATGCCTTCCACTTCCCCTTATGTTTGTAGAGAGGACAATCCGGCTTGATATGTCCTGGCTTATTGCATTTATAACACACGGGAGTAGAAGCATTAGTCGAAATAAATTTTGATTTACGATTCAACTTACCTTGTCGGAAGATTCGGATGAATTTCTTTGCCATATTGGCCAATGTTTCCATGTCCAATTCTTCGTCCTCTTCTTCTTCCGAATCTTCATCATCGGTAGATGGAGCGTCCTTGAATGCAATTGCCTTTTTCTTTGGCTCGTCTTGCTTCAAGTACGCCTTCATCTTTTCCCTCATCCTGATCTTACTATCCTTGCGTACCTCATAAGACAACAAGGTACCCATTAGTTGTACTACGGTATCTTTATTCATGTCATTACCTTCCTCGATGGCGAAGGTACGCTTCTCCCAACAAGAATGAAGTCCATCGATTATCTTCGAGACTTTCTCCTTTTGGGTGTAGGTCTTCCCAAGAGCTTCCAAGTCGTTTGATATATCCACGAAGCGAGCGTAATAATCCTTCATGGTTTCGCCCTGCTCCATATGAAACAACTCAAATTCTTTATTAGCAACGACGAGTTTAGAATCTTTTACCGTACTCGATCCTTCGTGCAATATGAGGAGTTGGTTCCATATTTGATATGCACTCTTACATGTGCATATCTTGTTGAAGTCCTCGGGCTCCAACGCACAATTCAAGGCATTCATTGCCTTGGCATTGGCTACTTCCGTGACGACCTCTGCGGGGGTCCACTTCGCGAAATCTTCTTCGGAAGGCTCGACATACTCCGTCATGGTGGCTCTCCATAGTGAAGCGCTCCGGAGGAAAATTTGCATCCGGCATTTCCAGTACCCGTAGTTGGTACCGTTGAAGTGTGGAGGCCTGACGGAGGATAGTCCTTCCATAACTGAAGAAACTCCATCGCGGTTCTTGAAGACGTTGTAGTCGTTGTTCGTCATAGCTTTGAACATGTAGCTTTAACCTTGGCTCTGATACCAATTGTAGTGCCCTGTGGTAGCTACTGCACACGTACTAGGGGGGTGGGTGAATAGTACTTAAAATAATCAAGATAGTTATTCCTAATTATTGTGCAAGAAACAAACGACAATGCGGAATTAAACAACTATCAACAAGAATTAAAACATACGCAAACAAACAATATTACTGGGTTCGGATCCACCCAAGTCTCCCCGACTTGTTCCCAGTGATCCTACGTCCCAACCACCCGGATCCCCTCCGGATACTTGAGTTAGAAACCCTAACTCAAGATTTCCACTAAACCCACTTGCGGAAATTCCACAAGTGCAATCGACCTACAATCGATTCCCGTGAATCCCACAACCCGGGATCACTCAAACTCTCACAACCGAGAGTGTACAACAATTCAATGAAATGAAATGAAATAAACTCTTACCGTACAAAATCCTATGCCTTGAGTAAACTTACCAAATTAGGGCAATGATGGATTTTGAGGAGAGAATGTCACCAAACCGAATCTCCACCAATAAGATCAGCGATCGAAGGCTAGGATGGAGGATGGTGACTTTGGATCAAGCTCTAGGCTTGGAAGGCTCACAATGGAGAGAATCTCTCTTGAGGAAATGGCTCAAAGAGTTGAGGGAGAGATTCTTGTGAGGAAGAGAAAGCTTTTAGAATGGAGTTGAATAGCTTCTCTTAGGTTTCTTCAAATCTCTAAAATGGCAGCCTTGAAACTTATGAAAGACCCCCTCCAACTATATATAGGATAGAGGATAGAGGGAGAGAAAAACGTTTCAAGAAAAGCTCCAACGGCTCTATTCTGAACCAGACTAGTCGGTCAAAGAAAGATCACTGACCGACTAGTTCATCAACTAGTCGGTCGGTGATACAACGTAGACCGACTAACGGTTGAACAACCAAAAGGTCGAAGAACAGGCAAAGACAACTAGTCGGTCTAAGAAGACTTGCCGACTGACTAGTTTCACAACTAGTCGGTCGGTGAATGATCTTTGACCGACTAACGTCGAAATAGAATATGTAGACTTCAAGTTGACTTAGTCGGTTTAAGAACAAATGCTGACCGACTAGTTTCTCAACTAGTCGGTCGGTAAACGTTCTTTGACCGACTAACTCGAAACAGTAGCTCAGGCTGAAAATGACTGTACACAACTAGTCGGTCTGAGAAGGACTCCTGACCGACTAGATCATCATCTAGTCGGTCGGTGACTCTTCTTTGACCGACTAACTGTAGTCATGGAAAGAGCTGAATATAGAGAAGGAAAACTAGTCGGTTCATGTAGAGTTGCCGACCGACTAGTTCATCATCTAGTCGGTTGGTGACTCTTCTTGAACCAACTAACATGCACTCGAAGCCGAGGGAAGAAGCGATAGGCTTTGGGAAAGTTTCTAATGGCTTCTATGAATATCCTAGCTCTAAGATATGAGCGAAATGAAGATTATAAAGTAAGTCCTACTCAAGGCTTAACATTCTAATCTATGAAGCTAGAAGACTATAAAATAAACCTTACGAGCCGTCTTCAAAGCTTCAATCTTCACTCCTCTTGACTTCCACATTGCTCCTTGAGCTTCAACGAAGCTCCAGGCACACGATCACGCGTATTGAGAAGTCTTGAGATGTCGCTTTTGATGTACGTGGTATTTTGGCGACGATCTCCATAACTGCGCTCACAAATAAGTTAGTATACACTATTTATGTTTGCTCATCATCCAAAACCAAATCCGGGGAATCATATCACAACAAGAATAAATACAATTCAGGAACTTCAGAGAGAAGCCCCTTCTTCTTTGTGCATACGCCTTCAGCTCCTTTTTGGTGTTCTCCGGTCTTCTTTTTACATATATTTCCTCACTTACAAATTTCTCTCAAAAAGAAAAAATTGCAGAAAAGAAAAGATGTCGGAAACCTGGCTGATCCCTAAAAACATAGCCTAATCGCATATCCATGCAGATAATATATGAAAAATATAAAACCACGCAGATAATCATATCACAGGCATGTAAAGATTAATTAAATAATCTAAAGAGTGTGTGACGTGCTAAAAATTTTTTTTGGAAAAACTTTTTACCTTTGATCCATATTTTTAATATTTTGTTTACCGCTTTAACCCTTTTTATAAAGTTTAAGATTTCTTTTAATTATTTTGGGCTTTTGGGGCCAAAAATAAAAAAAGGGAAAAATTATTTGTGTAAATGGGCTAATTTTCAGGCTTTTTGGCCATAAAAACAACCCATTGGGGTTAATTGGGCCTCCCCCGAAAAATTGGCCCGTTTAGGGCTATGGTTTCCGAAAAACCCTAAGGGGGCCCGTGGCGCGCCGCCTCGACGGCTGGCCGCGCAAGGCGCGGCCGCCGCGGCTGGCCGCGGCCTGAGGCCGTGGCTGCAGTCCGCGGCCTATAGCCGCGGCGTTTTAGCCGCCGGCGGCGCTTGTGGAGCGTCGCCGTTTCGCCCTTCGGTCGTGCGGGGTATGGATTAAGGTTGGAGGGGTAAAAAACAGATTTTTCAAGCATTTATATCTCTAAAAAACTGATTTTTATTGTTTTTAGACATGCAGATCTATATAAAAATGTGATTTTTACCGTGTTTTAAACTTTTTGATCCTAAAATATGCAGATCTACGTGAAACGCAAGTTTAGATCTAAAAAGTTTTGGTATTTACCTCTAGATTCGACGAGAGAATGTAGACGACGGTTGGTGAACGATGCCCTTTTCGCTCCCCGTTGAGAAGATTACGATCTTCTTAGACTGAGCGGTTGATGGATCCCCTTTCTCACGCGTCGCCGCCTTTTCCAACGAGCGTGATCGTGCTGATAACGTGTTGTGAAGGGAAATATAGGAAAATAGGTGTGGAGTGTTAAGAGCCCCCTACCCTCTTATTTATATCTTTCAATGGTGGGCCGGATACTCAATGGGCCTCATGGGCCTATTCATAACATATTATTGTTTTTGATGTCCTCTTAATTATGAGAATTGCTACATACACCGGTAATTCGGTGTAGGGATGTGAAATGTTTCCAAATTTGAAAAAACAAAAATAAAAAAACACATCACCTCATCCCCCTCTCTCCTTAATTCTCCCTATTTTTAGTGAAATGTCACATCTATGCACCGAATACTCGGTGCATAGAGTCCAACTCTTAATTATATACATGTAGCATTAACTTTATGTGTTATTGCTAATTTACTTCACTGCGAGAATGTGCCACACGTGTGAAAATTACACGCTTCGTCAATTAAATAGATCATCTATTATTGCGCCATAATGAAATGCTGAAAACGGACCAGGAAATTAAAGTTAAATTAACAAATAAATACAAAAACCCACCCGAATTAGTACCGCTCACGTGCGTACGAAATCGACGGCTGTGACGCCGCACGTGTTTCGCCACAAACAATGTGTACGGACAGCGACGTCGTCTCCTTGATTAACTGACCCACGCCCCTAGCGGCCTAGCCTACGCTCCCTTTGATGGCATGTTTGTAATAGTATAAACAACAGCACCAATTAATATAGCGCTTAAAACCCCAGAAAGACCGAATAAATTACAAAACAACCATATCCTATAAATGTCCAATTCTCATCGTACAATTCTTTCAAAACCCTGGACGAGACAGAAAAACCCTAGACCTGCTCGACTACCAAAGCGAGGGGAGTCTTCGCCTTCCGATAGTCTCAAGGTGAGAGATCGCGATCTCCGGAATCCCCTGTTCTCAGTATTTTCTGCTGTCTCTTCGATTAATCGATCGATCCTCTTTCTTTCTTTTGTGGGGATTCATCGATCCATCATATTTTCCTTCGCTTTTCTCTGTCTGTACTGCAAATTTGCAATCTTTTCTTTCCCAATTTGGCTCTCTCTAAACTTTTTCCGCCAACTGAAACCACATTGGTGGTTCTGAATTCTCGACATTTGCTGAGTCCAAGCGATAGAGAGCTGCTGTCTATTGTATTTTGCCATCCGCCTTAATCTATTTCGTATGCCGAAATCGGCATCGCTTCGATCGACGGAGAATCAGATCCCCTCCTTGCTAGTAATTGATTCTTTTTTTTCCCCTCGCGGTGATCGATGAGGTCCGAGTCAAACCCTAGCCGGGGTATTTTTGTATGTTTGATTAACGGTGTTTGTTGCATTTGTTGCAGGTTCTGAGCTTGAGGGAATTGCGTTAGGGTTTGAAAGGGGCAGCGTTTTTTTGTGGAATCCGTACGATTGAGTTTCTGGGGTTTGCGGAGCGAGGGGTTTGGCTGTTTCTGAGCAGTGGCCTACGATGGTAGCCTTGTCGAGTAGGAGGCAGCTGTTTCTGATCGCTGCGTCCTTTTCGGTCGTGCTCCTCTTCGTTATTGCCTCTTCTTCTTCTGGTACGTCTCTTTCGTTGTTTTCTATTTTCTCCTTTTAAACCTTTTTAGAAAAGGAAAATCTCATTTTAAGGGATTTTTTTCCATTTCATTTGAAAATTAGACGACGATTTTTCTCCATTTGGTCTTTTTTTGGGCAAATATAAAATTTGGATCATTACTTTTTCAGGCGTAGTATCTGTCTTTTTGACCATTTTTAGAAGTTTCGTGACCTTTTTGGAAAATCGAACTTCAATTCTCCGTCGTTTTGTCTTTAATTATTGAATTTATTTTATTTGTCCTTGCAGTGCTCAAATCTGGTCTTTTTAATTTCTATTTTTCGGTGCTATTCCAGTATTTAGAAATCTTAGGACAATGACATTTCTTTTATTCCGTTAGGGTTGTCGTTACAGAAGTTTAGATCGTTTGGACGCCTCATGGATCAGCGGAGAGATATTCGTTACCGTTTCGTCAACGGCCGCAAGCTTCTCGAGCAAGGTAAAAAAACTGATCAAACGGTCGTAGTTTCTGTAAGAATACACGTGGCGTCCAATTGGATTCAAATGTTACGTTGAACCGCCGGCCTCGCTTTAGTGGTTCTGTGGTCCCTTCCAATGGGAAGCTACCATTCGGTTGATTTGTGGGGACCACGTGCGCAGCAGGCGCGGCGTAGTACACCTCCCACTACACGTTGTGCCTGCAGCACAAACGACCCTGATCCGATCGCAGAGAAAAGAGGAATAGCCCTGCTTCATGTCCCCTTGTCTTCTACTACTTCATTTATGTTAAGATGACAGGCCGGTGAGCTTACCGTATTCCATTTTTACGCGTGAGAGAGAGAAGAATTAACCCTAAAGCTTTCCATTTCTTTTTCTTACAACTAAAAACGAAATCTTTAGTTCTGTGTATTAATTAATTAAAAAGCACAGATAGAGAACTTTTGACTGTTCATTTTTTTGTATTCTTTTGTATAGAAGCCGCTATATGCACAGTGCAGTGATCCTATAAAACAGTAGACTGGCAGTCAATGCACTGTTTCTTACATTCTTTGCGTATGTGACATTAACATTATAAATAAAATTGTTTTTGCCTTTTGGATGAACCAATAGTGGAACGCTTTTTTTCCCGCTGTAGAGATATTGACCCAATTTATAAGAATGCGGTTATTTTTTTGTTGTTTTTACGACTACTTTCCCGCTGTAGAGATATTTTCCTGCTGTTAACAACGTACTAACCCCAAAAAAAAGATGCTTTTTTTTTCCTTTTTACGACTACTTTGCAACAGAAAGCTTTATGTTGCTGTGAACTATGCAGCAGTAAAGTGGGAGTGATCAAAATACTGTAACGTTGATTTATCTGCTGTCTCTAACGTTTATGGGCTTTTTTGGTGTAAAATGCAGGTGCAAGTGGAACCGAAACAGTGAACGGCACGTTGTCCACGAAGCCGAACAGGATCGGAGAGGGGTGTTCGCCGGATGACATCGTGCTGAACCAGGCGGCGACGACCCCGCTGCCCAACGGCATCCCCACCTACACGGTCAACATCGTAAACGTGTGCATGGCCGGCGCCAGCTGCCGCATCGGCCACATCCACCTCTCATGCGGCTTGTTCAGCTCTGCCCGCCTCGTCAATCCCCGCGTCTTCCGCCGTCTCCGCCCCGACGATTGCCTCGTCAACGACGGCCGCCCCATCGCAGCCGGCCAGTCCGTTTCCTTCCAGTACGCCAACACCTTCCCATACCGTCTCTCTGTCTCATCTGCCGTCTGCCTCCTCTAAACCAAAACCCAATCCCAATGCAATGCCAGCGCTTTTGATCGCTTGCTTTGCTATTTTTGCCATCTGTGTGCATAGTGAAGTATACGATGAAGAAGGGTTTTACAGCGTTTTCCCCCTTTAGAAAACAAACTGTAGGTATGGTAATGAATTGGGCATCGATGGGAGTCTAGGGGGGGGTTTTGATGGTGACGAGATCACGTGCTTAGTACCTAAGTTTTGGCTGAATACTTTCCATGTAGGCTAGTGTCGGATGCATCATCATCAAAATAGAGATACTTAATACATCAATTGAACGGGTATTTTTACTACTCCATTGTCTGCATGTTTACTCTGTGTGGTGTCTGTGATCAATTAATGTTAATAAACTATCCTAGTCCCTTTCTCTTTTTTGCTTCCCATTATTTAATGATGATGCAATTAATTATGGAGGACCTTTTTGTCGAGTAGATGTTTGTTTGGTTATAATCCACTCTCTCAATGGATGATTATATTATTATTAAAGAAGGGCTTCAACTTTCGATGCATCTGTGTAATTTGGTGACAGTGACGTAGCCGTCATTGGGAAGCACCATATCACAGCCAAGTGATTACAAGAGTTACAAGAGTAGAGTATTTATGCAGCCGCTGTTGACGCTGTCTTCGCTGCTGATTTTTGGTCCACGTGGTACACTCTTTTTGTTGTTGATTTGATTTGCTGCAAATCAAAGCGAAAGGTTTTATGTGTATACTTGCTGCTGTTTCGTATTAAATGCCCTTTGTGCTCTCTGGGGCCTTTTCCCGGTGTTAGTCCGTTCTGCTGCATTGAATCCTGTAGCACTTTCGTTTGTTGACGACGATGATCTCGGTTCCAATCCTGCTGTTCGTTGTTTTGGCGACGTGTCAAGTCGTGGAGGCAGCTGATCAAAGTTTGGTGTAGGGCCCACGTCAAGAAAACTAAGGACATTGGCCCTGGGTTTGATTGGGGTGCACGTGACCAGACGATGATGCGCCACTTCTTTGCCGTAGGCATTTCTCGTGAGATGTTGGGGAATATGATATGATCTTTGATGGTACTATTCAAAACTAAGATTGCCAGGATCCATATCCAATCGTAACCATACCCACTTAATTGTATAACATGTGTTAACAAGGCCCGCTCTCTCCACGTGTATTTTAAATATATGTCCAAATACGTCGGTTTTTATATGCATAAATGCATTTTCTCTGGTTGGACTCCTGAGTTGGATTGTCCCTAATTAATTGGGGAGAAGGATAGGGGTGGATGTTCCCAAATTGATAGGGGTGAAGGGGACAAATATGATTGCTGTGGTCAGGTAAAGATGGGATCATATGTGGCCCATTAGCATTCTCTTTGGTATATATATCAAGCCATGAGCCCACATTCTCTACTTTTGTTTCACCAAACCTTTTCCCAACAAAGGACAAAAAAATCGTCCTCCGACACCACTTCTCTTTATTCTTGCGCATGGGCCCATCCGAGTCTTCGTTTTGTTATCCGAAGAAGTTTCGCCAAAAGGGCCGTTGATATTTATCTAATTAGTGGGTTGGAATTGGATGCAAAAGAAGTGATGATTGGCCAAATTCTCTCTGACCTTCGTGTGTTTAGGCTGAGTGCATTGCATCAATGAATCCATGTTTGAAAGAATAACTTAGTGTTGGTGTCACGTTTAGGAATGGAATATCAACGGTGCTTAGAACAAATCATAAAATGGCAATGATGCTATATACCATAAGTTCTCCATCATGCATGCTTTTTTTCCGGTTAATTTGGATATTTGTACTTGCTTGTGGGCCCTTGGATATTTGTACTCATGGTTTTGGTTTGAACCGAGCAGGCAAGCCCCAAAATCAACAAAACCATATGGCCTAATTTTAAATAAAAATGGCTCGAATTGGGTCATTTTTATTTAGGTACGGTCGTGCCAGATCCTATATTGTTTTGGGACGGTCGTGCCAACATTTGTTCAACTCTCTGCTGGTGCTACACGACCGTGCAGCTTCCGGGCTTTTAATCTGTGGCTCCAAATTGACTTCTCTTGGCTCTCATGGCTTCGGTTTAGTGCTCATTGGCTCCTAATAGCCTGATTTGCACCTGAAACGCACAAAACACACCCCATGAGTGAAATGCAAAAAAAAAAAACTACTTAAAAAATGCACAAAGAATCAAAAACAAAACATGAAAAATTCAAAGCTAAATAATACTAAAAATCCTACGAAATATGCACATAACAGCTTGATAGATATATTTCATGTACGTAAGTTGTAGATCCATGCCTAACAAAATCAACGTACTCACGACATGTGACAAAGCTTATTGTCAACGCACTAGAAGAAATTTATGCATTTGCTGCTGAACACGATCGCTCAACCAAAATAGTGAAGTGCAACCCAAGTTGAGTTGAGCTAACCCACGGACCCTTCGGTCTGTTCGCCTAACCCCGAGCACAAGCCAATATGTAACGGATCAAGCAGGGAACTGAGGAACACCTTTTCCTCTAAATTTCAGCACCTAGTCATTTCATTTTACTTTTAAATAAAAAGAGGGGAAAATAAAAGGAGCAAAGAGGGAAAAAAAAAATTAAAAATTAAAAATTGGATTCCATCACTATACATATAGTTAACGTTAGCTTTTCCATGACGATTCCACAAACATATAAATAGAGACTTTCTAGATGGGCCAATCATTAGTCGATCTTAAACTAATCCTCTTATCAATCCCCTGTTGGTTCCTAAAATAGAAATATTACTGTTGGGTAGGCCGCCGAGCATTTGTTTTTACTTAGCTAGGCTTTTTGATTAGGCCCGACAATGGATGCTTAATCAAAGGGATAGTGGAGAGCAAAAGGTATTAAGTGTCTGTTAAATGGGCTTCAGTATCTAATCACGCTTTTTGGAAATTCTCTCAATGCTAAGAGAAGAGAGGTGGGTTGGTGACTTGGTGGCCGTTGAGTTAGGCCGACGCTAACTTTAGTTTTTAACTTTTGATCCCGTCTGATTAGGCCTTTTAGGACTTTGGAAAGTAATTAAGTACTAGTTGATTTTGCTAAATGACCCCATAATCGAGCCAATTTGGTTTCTTTAATGTTTTTTTTTTAAATTTTTCACGCATGTCAAGTTGGAGAGAGCAAAATGACTTCCTTTGCGCAAGGTCGGAAATAGATGGTGAAGTGAGGGGCAAATAATTCTGCATCTCCTGCTGTAGTTGTGATGATCAAGAGGGTAACCAAGTTGTCTATAGTCCCTAAACAAACAAACAAGGGAGAGAACTAAGTGAGAGTTGCAGACCAGGATGGAGCCAGCTCTAACCTTGCAGTCTTAAAAGATGCCGAAAACTACAACTTTTTGCAATGACTGGATCGATGGTCAAATGTCCATGGGGTTCACCCATATTTGGGGGTTGTGGTTTTAGAATATGTACATCAATCCTATTTAAAAAAAATTAAACGAATGTGGTAAGATGCTGTTTTTGTGCACGTGCACAACTAACTTAGCTATGCACGTGCACAGCTTCATCATATGCATGCATGCATGTATGTATGTATGCAGTGGCAGAGGAGTGTGGACTGTGGCCGCTCCCCCCAAAGATTGGTGGCGAGGAGCCGCCGTCTTTCCCTAAAAATTAATCTTTTTTGTTGCTTTTAGTTCGATTTTGGGAGATCTATATAGGCATCTGATCATGATAAAAAAATTGCATCGTTGAAAATCGAGGAAGACAAGCGCGTGGAGGTGGTAGACATCCGCGCGCGATGGGTCAACTGTCTCCTTTCTTTCTTTCAAAACGAACATGCCTCTAATCTTAGGATGAACGTATCTCTTGGTGGAGACTCCAGGCCTTTATTTATAGGGGATGAGAGAATTCATACATGGATGTGATACAATCTCCTTGAATAGATTACAATCTTATCATCTCACTTGGTAATCTATTTAGAAACAAGTATTCTAATTTAATAAATGATTTATTATAGAAGGAACGTATTTTATCATTTATTATTTAATTAATAAAGGAGTGCAATTAGAAATTGCATATTATTGAGTGTTAATTCGACTGGATGGCATTATTGAATAAAATTTCGTAGGACCATGAAATGTATATCTAAATACCAATTGCATTAAGAACACCAGAAGAACAAGGCCTGTGGCCCATATCGTTGGGTCAGCTGTTACACTTAATGGCCCAAGTTTCTTGTTGGGCGTTAGCCCACCTTTAAACATTGCACTGACGCAATCTCTGCGTGGGCTTGATCTGCAATGAAGAGGGACGCGTGGGACGCAATCTCTGCGTGGGCTTGATCTGCAATGAAGAGGTCAGCGTGGGCTTGATCTGCAATGGAGCGGGAGCTGCTCTGCTCTCTCTCTCTCTCTCTCTCTCTCTCTCTCTCTCTCTCTCTAATTCGCCATTTCTGATTATGAAGCGGCGGCGGCGGCGGCGGCGGCGGCGGCGTCAACGTTCTTAAGGTCTCCCACACACTCTCCCCTTTTTTCCATCGGCGTATTAAAAATAAAATATTTATAGCCTTTTTTTCTGTAGCCTGGAAAGGGGTTTTTTTTTGTTTTTTCAAAGTTGGAATCTTGAGGTGTTCTAGTTTAATTAATTCAAAGAAAATTAAGTTTTTTTTAAAAAGTCGGAGAAAACCGCCAAGTGACCGGAATTGCCTTTGATCCCCCTGACGGACTGTGATATATGATTCAATTAGCTAGATTTTACGAAAACTTTAATTCATGGAGAGTGTTCGCATGATATCCCGTTTGAATTCACGAGTAGAACCGAAATTAAACCTTTTTAGATATCTGTGAATAGTTAAGCATATGATTATAGTTGGGCAGCAAATGCAACTCATGGTAGATGCCAAATTAATCCTGCTATAAGCTAAATATTACTGAGAGTAACTTTGCAGCATCCATATGCGATTATGCAAAATCTAAATTTTGCTCTGACTTATTCTTAGATGTTTAGAATTTCCAAATCAAATTTTATTTTGTAAAACTAAAAGATTTTGGGGTTCAGCTTTATCAATGACATTCGTAAACTCCTGCATTATGTAGAAGTAAGCGAGTTAATCGAGAGATAAAGGACATACTTAAGTTGACTGTCTGAAGTGTGTTCTCTCGTCTTGTTACCATATCTAGAAGATTTGATTATGACAAAGAAAGAAGTTTAACAGTGTATGGCATTAGCTTATCAAAGAATCTAATCTCATGATTGTTTTCTGTATGTATTCCAGTGGAAAATTCCTCATTAAGCTATATGCTTTGAGGTTACAGTGTTGGGGATATAGACTGTATATACTCGTGAAATCATACGCATTATGTCTTATGTTGAATAACACATCACCTATTACTGGCCACAGCTTAGGATTGAACCTTGCATCGATGCATTCAATTAGCTCGTATCAGCATCAGTTGTAGAAGGTCATCTAGTTCGTGGGGTGTTATGATTATTGGAGAGTGTACTTTGTGCAGTATAATGCAGTGCATACAAGCTTAGCATGTAAATATCCAGATGACAACCACAGCTGAGGCTGTGAATGAGGTATTGTCCGCCAATGCTGATTTCTAGGTTTTATGCATGAGTGACCTGTTTATGTGTGCTTCTTGATGAAATAGAATTTTTAGCTCGTCACAGTTTCAACTCTATACTTATCATGGTGTTTGCTTGTTTTTTTAAACGTTCTTCTGTATTAAGATGACTGTCTTCATGGAAAATGCCACTCAAAAAGTAAAAAAGAAGATATCCTTGCGAAAGTTAACATTTTTCTTTGCATTTCTTTTACTATTGTGTCTTATGCCCTTTGTTCATTGGTTGAGGATGGTAACGATGAATGGTGAGTCGGATGCTTGTAGAAACTGAGGATGCTCATAATCACGATATCTAGACTGCTGGCAATGCATGCTGTTTTTTTAACTTGAATAAGAACACATGCTACAGGTTTGGAAAGAATGTAAGGAAGTTAATAACACATGTTAATGTTAGCAAATAGTTTGCACTATGTTACACATACATGGGCATATGTACCTGAGCGTATGTACCTGCATCTTGCCCTCGGCAGTTGCCTAGGGCAAGAAAAAAATAAAATAATAGTTCTAAATAGTTTCACTTTCAATATGATGCTACGAGTGATATTATCAATATCACTAAGAATAATAGCACTAGGAATTTCACTAGGCATAACACTCGTTGGTGCTAAAAGCAATATACGATAGCTTATATAATTTTAATATAATTTATTAATATATAATATCACTGCAAGCAAAACCCCTTAAGTTCACTAAATAGCTGAAGTTTTGATATTTTAAAACATGAATCTGATACATGTGAAATTATAATATTGTACAAGAATATCCTGTGGAAACAGAGTGATTGGTTTCTTTGATAACCATTTGATCATCTTGCTGATAACTCATCTTATTTTATACACAACTTTAAAATTCCCATAGAGCCATAATTTCCTTATTAGAAAAAAACCCATGAAAGCGACTCCCAGAAGTTAATTCACAGCAGTTAATTTCAAGTAGTTTTAATTAGTTTTTTTATACATCGGAAAGCAGGAAACATGGAACATGGGTCGTGGAACACGGATACACCCGCTCTGATCGCTTAACTCCGAACACGGAGAAGCCAGGTATCCATCGGAGCCATAAAAGCTGGGAAATAAAGAAAATTAAAAGGGGATATGAGGTAGTGTGATTCGAACTCGGGTCTCCAACGAGGTAGCCGTGATTCAACCACTGGGGCGAGCATCAGAGCTCTTTTAATTAGTTTTCAAAACTAACCAAAGCTTCCTTAATGGGAGGAAGGTGTAAGGCTGTAAAAGAGGAGTTTTTTTTGTCCATCTAACCTTTATTTTTTTAAATCAAATATTACAATCCAAAGATGGGTTAAACAAGAAATTAGACTCTCTCACATATAAGGATAAGATAAATTAGTTGGAATTTATGACTGGAGGTATTTTCTCCCTTTAAGGTATTTGTATTTAGATTAAATGGTTTGTGTTTATCCATATTGTGGATACTATTTATAATTTTTTTCTAAAAGTTGGTATCGGAGCCTAATTACATGCCATGTTTATTTATTTGGATTAAACAAGTTATGTAGAATTTGTTTACTTGTCTATATGATTGTATTCAAGTATAAATTTGTTTTAATATGATGAGATCTAAAATAGTTTGGGATGATAAATTGATTTAATATGCTTATCTTTATTTGACATGCAATCCAATTGATATGTTTTTTTGAATTGGACATAAGACTTCGACATATTTAAATCTCATGACAAATCAACCATGCAATTGGATAATAATTTTCATGATTCAGATTTCATTTATTTATATATGTGTGAATCTGTTATTGGTTTATTTTAATAGAGTTCACACGAAATATGTTGTCTCGGTCTTTCTTAAATTATTTTTCTTATGTAATAGTTGCATATGCTATGCTTATCCTTAATTATGAAGTATTGTAGGGCTATTAACACAAGTGGCTGAGACAATTTGTGAAGACTTGATGGACTATTGTACATAAATTTATACCTAATTGTTCATATCTCATATTCATAATACATCAATATTTTATTAATTGATGATAAAGATTATTTTATTTTGATATCATCTTACAGATCTAAATATCATGAGACTTAGTAGTGAGTAGTCATAACATCTTTAAGTCTATGATATGTGAATTTTAAAGATTTCTTCACATCAAGATTCATAATCATAAGTAATTATTTGACCATATATTGGGATAATTATTTTTGTTGGAATTTCATAATTCCATATTTCTATTCACATATGGTTTTGATATGACAAACACATTCAATGCTACTAACTCTATGTATGCAGATACAAATCAATGCTGAGTTCCACACAATCAGATATCTTCATGCGTATTCAAACGGATATATCATAGTTCATGAAGCTGGAAAGGCAAAGGCACCTACATCCATGACTTGGATATATAATCAATTGATAAGGATCCCCTGCAAAGAAGCTTCTCAGATTCAGTTGCAGATGCAGTCTTATCTACGGCTTTATGTAATCTATGTAAAATTTACTTTATTAGAGTCACAAAGCCATGTGATAATATGTCTTAGTCTTCTAGGTTCCATTACACAGAGATCTACACTTCCCAATTTCGAAAATTCATAACTTTGAAAATTGGCAACCAATAATCTCATTTTGGTCGACCAATTTTTAAACTTCGAATTTGACTATGGGATTACATATGCAAACTCCTCTAACCATGTAGATTCTGGATCTGTCTTCCAACGGTCAAAACTCTCTCTCTAAATTTTGGTCGACCAATTTGGTCATTTTGGCGACCAATTTCAATACTAGCCGTTTTGACCCCAAATTTTCAGGGACGGTTCATGACCGTTTTCCAACGTTACTCCCACTCTCCAACCATCCCTAAACACTATAAAAAGAGGGGTAGACCCTCTCTTTCACTTCACACAACTTTCCTCTTTCTCTCTTTTCTAGAATTGTTGATTCTAAGCAATCTTGCCTTAGTTGCTCTCATTCTCATTTGCAAGAAGAAATCCATAGATTTCTCTCTTCTTATGAGAACGGAAGAACTTCAAGATTCTTAATCATAGATCTTTTGAGAATTGAAGTTTTCTTCCTTAAAGCAATTTTGCCTTTTCAACATCAGTTTGGAAAGTTGTTTGTGTTCATAATTGCAAGAAGAAATCGATAGATCTCTCTCTTCTTTTATGAACCAGAGAACTTCAAGTATTGTTCTTCATTACATATCATATACATCTTGAAGTCTCTCTCTAAACACCATCCTTGGATTTCATTCTAAATTCATAACAAGGCTATATGTGTTTTTTCTATTTTCATTATTTAACAGGTTTGAATCTCTGTTTAGAGATTGTACAAAGTTTGGGACACTGTGAGTGTCGCCATTTTTGTAAGGTTGTGCTTGTGGGGCAAGTGATTATAGTGGATTGAAAATCTCTACTGGGAGTAGAGGACTGGAGTAGGATCAAGAGGATCCGAACCAGGATAAATATATGTGTTTGCAATTGATTTATTTTCAGTACTTGTCATTTTATTTCTGTGCCATCTTTGCAAATATCAGTAACGTTTTATTTGCAAAATTTTTATTATATACACTATTCACCCCCCTAGTGTATTGATCCATACAGGCTAAAATTACAATTTTATGTTTTAATTGTTTTAAGATGACAAAACAAAAATTAAAAATGAAAATTTTGATGCACACAGGTTAGGAATTTTCATATTTAATGTTGAGATTTTGTTAATCTTATTTATAAAGTTCCAAGTAATTTCTATGCCCACAGGAAGGTGTAAGATTAATAATGAAATTAGATATTTTTCATTTCAATAATGTTTCAAAGGTAGAGCAATGATATATATTTCATGTTGGTTCTAGCAGTTATGTCTTCTTCCATTTCTAATAACATTTTAATGTTAAGTGGTGATAATTTTTTCGATTAAAAAAATAAAGTTTTGAACTTCAGGATGTATGGATCTTGATATTACATGCCATGAGGGTTCCCCTATTCACGTGGGGAAAAGTGAACCAAATACAAAGATTGCATATGAAAAATAGGAGTTTCTAATCACCTAAGTTTTATGCTCATCAAGTCCCATGTAAGCAAGAGCATTGGTGGTTCCATCACTGAATGTAATAAATTAAAGACTTTGAATGCGATTGAAAAGAAATTTATGTTTTCTGTCAGAGCTTTGACCAGCAGCTTGATGCAGAAACTTTCAGGAATGAAGTACAACAATTCAGAATGTGCGTGAGCATATTATGCAAATGAGGAATATTGCTGCACAATTAAGGTCTCTTGAGGTAGAAAATTTCTGAGTGTCTTTAACCTCTTTTTGTGATGAATATGGTCATTTTAAGTTTTTAATATCACCTACAACACACACAAAGATAAATTGTTAGTTAATAAACTTCTAACTTTGTGTGTTCAAAAGGGAAAAAAGATTGAAACACGAGAAATTAGACAGTGCTAATTTAACTCATGAGGGAGAAATGTTGGCAAAGGCAAATCTTCTAGCTCGTTAAATTTAAAAGAAAAATGTCATATAAAGAAAAATAACAAACAAATTATGTGCTTTTTCAGCAAGAACAAAGTGCACATGAAGATAACTTGCCAACAATATTAGAAATGGCTTGATAAAAAAGATAATCCCAATTCACTTGTGTTATGAATTATGTTTTGAACATGTTCCCAATAATACATGGTGAATTGATTTGGGCTCTACAATTCACATTACTAATACAATGTAGGATTTTCTCACACAACGGAAGCCGGTGGCAAGTAAATCGGGCATTTATTCGGGCAATATGATGTGTTCACCAGTGGATGATGTTGGAATTTTTAAAATTGTCTATCTTAAAATCTTCTTATGTACTTGATTTAGAAAAGACTTCCTGTTTGCTAAAAATTTGATTTCTATTTCTAAGTTAGCCACATCAGGCCATGTATCCAATTTTAATATTTGCACTGTCATTTTGATCAACGACAATAAAGCTGTTTGTTCCGAAAATCTAGTTAAAATCTATACAAACTTTATTTGGATCCTACTTTTGAGTACAGCTTGCATGTTGAAAATGTTGGTAGTAAATGGTTTATCATTGATGAATGCTTCAATAAATTACGGCATAAAAGATCATACCATATTTCGGTTGAAAAAAGAGAGAGTAGTAAATGATGGAATTTAGAAAATCTTGATTTTACTAATTTTGGTACTTGTGTGGATTGCATTATAGGAAAGCAACCCAACAATACCAGTAAAGCTCTTAAGAGGAGCATTAAAATTTTAGAAATCATAACACTGATATATGGGGACCTCCTTCTATTCCATGTCTGAATGGTTAGAGATATTATATCTCATTTATTTATGACTATGCTCGATACATGTATCTTTACCTTTTAAATGACAGGACTGAAGCATTGGATGCTTTTCAGTCTTATAAGGTTCATGTAGAGAAACAGACAGAAAATGATATAAAGGTGGTAAGATCATGCATGAGTGATGAGTTTTATGGCAGATATACAGAACAAGAACAAATGCCTAGTCCAATTACTAAATTCATTGAACAATGTAGTATGTGTCTATATACACCTATTCAAATTGAGAAAAAACCAATTCAAGGTAAATTGCATCAGGACATACCCCTACATCAGGAACTCAATATCTAAAAGTAAGAGAATTTGGATTGGACCTAAGATCCAAAAGCATGAAATTTGAATGAACCTAATATCCAAAATTAAGAAAATTTGGATGAAACAGTTGAGAATAAGGAAACCTGTTATTTCTAGCGAATACATTGCTCTTCAAGAATTTGAATTTGATATTGGACCTACGAATGACCCCAAGTTGTTTTCGCAAGCTATGAATAGAGAAAATTCTAATTTATGGTACGATACCATAAAAGCAGAAATAGAATCTATGGGTAAAAATCAAGTATGGGTTCTTATTGAATTTCTTAAAGGATATTCTGTTGTTGGTTGTAAATAGGTTTACAGAAACAAACATGACTCATTTGGTAATATTGAGAGATAAATAAAGCTAGACTTGTAGTAAAAGAATTCACTCAAAAGGAATGCAATGATTATTGTGAAATATTTTCTCCGGTTTTTAAAAATAACTCATTAAGAATCATTATGGCATTATTTGCTTATTTTGATTTAGAGTTGCATCAACTGGATGTAAAACTAGCATTTTTGAATGATAAACTTGAAGATGGGTATATATAAAACAACCTGAAGGATTTTCTATTGAGGAAAATGGCCTCTTAGTTTGCAAACTTAAGAAATCTATATGGGACTAAAACAAGCTTCCTACCATTGGCATATGAAATTCCATCATGTTATAATTTCATATGGTTTTGTAGAGAACATTATGGATGAATGCATATATGTTAAAATAAATAAGAGAAAATTTATGATTTTCATCTATGTAGATGCTATTTTGCTAGCAAGTAATGATATTTCATTGCATGAAACAATGATTTTTATCTCAAAGTTTTGAAATGAAGGAATTGGATGAAGCCTCTTATATAATTGGCATTAAGGTTCATCGAGACAAACATCAAAGAACATTGAGTTTATCTGAAAAAGTCCGCATTAAAAAACTTTTTGAACAATGCTGAATGAAGGATTGCATTGCTAAAGATGCACCTGTTGTTACAGGAGATATATTTAGTTTAGATCAATGTCCAAAGAACATTATAGAACAAAGAGAAATGGATGTCATTCTATATGCTTTAGCGATTGGAAGCCTCATGTATAGGGGGACCTAGGTTGAGAGGGGTGGGGCATGGGCCCCCCCACCAAAATTTGAAAACAAAATATATTCATATTCATATGTTTTTGTATTGCATATGTATGCATATGTATTGGTCCCCCCACAAGAAATATATAGGTATAGTGACCCTACCAAATCAAAGGCTTGGTTTTGCCATTGCTCATGTATATTACTTGTTTGCACGAGACCTAATGTTGTTTTTGTAGTTAGAATGTGTTGATTTTGGGGAAAATGTGATTAGCCTCAAAAGAATGGCTATCACTTCTATTTATAATAACCCTCTCTTTTCTTTACACACACCCAATAACACACAATACACAATACTCCCCCTCAAGATGAGCAAAAGATATTTATCATGCCCATCTTGTTACAAGTATCCTCTACTCCTTTAGAGTTCAACCCCTTTATAAGGCAATCAGCTAGTTGCTGTCCAGAAGTAATGTAGGAGATCTCCAACTGTTTCTTGTCCAATCTTTCTTTAATGAAGAACCTGTCAATCTCTATGTGCTTCGTTCTATCATGTTGCACCGGGTTGTTGGCAATATTAATTGCTGACTTGTTATCACACAACAGCCGCAATGGTCCTTCTCTCAACAGGCGTAGCTCATGTAGAAGTGATCTCAATCAGATCATCTCACAGGTACTAAGCACCATAGCACGATACTCTGCCTCTGCAGTGGAACGAGCCACCAAATCCTGCTTCTTGCTGCGTCAAGAGCCCAAGTTGCCCCCAACAAACACACAGTAGCCCGAGGTCGATCTCCTATCATCTAGGCAACTGGCCCAATCCGCATCACAGTAGCCTGTCACATTCATGTGACCATGACTACCAAATAATATGCCTTTTCCTGGACTATTCTTCAGATACCTCAGTATCCTGAAGACTGCCTCCATATGTCCAGTCCTAGGATCATGCATGTATCTACTTACCACACTGATAGCATAGGCAATGTCAGGTCTGGTATGGCATAAGTAGATAAGGCGTCCAACAAGTCTCTGGTACCTTTCTTTGTCTACTGGCTCCCCTGATTGTGAATGCAACCTATGATTCTGATCAATAGGAGTAACTGCTGGACGACACCCCAACATACCAGTCTCAGCCAGTAAATCCAAGGCATACTTCCTCTGTGAGCGAACTATACCCTTCCTGGACCTGGCAATCTCCAGTCCAAGGAAATACCCCAACTGTCCAAGGTCATTGACCTCAAATTCTCTCGCCAACCTTACCTTCAAGTGAGAGATTCCCTCTTCATCATCTCCAGTGATAATAATATCATTAACATACACAGCCAGAAGAGTAATCCGTTGTCCTGAATGTCTATAGAATACAGTATGATCACCATTACTCTGCTTGTAGCCTATAGTGATGACTGCACGCTTGAATCTGTCGAACCATGCCCTTGGAGATTACTTCAGCCCATACAAAGACTTGTCCAGTCTACACACCTTTCCCATCGTCTGTTGTGTGCTAAAGCCAGGTGGAACCTCCATGTATACCTCCTCATGTAAGTCTCCATGCAAGAAGGCATTTTTTACATCCAAATGATGTAATTTCCATCCAAAATTCGCTGCACAGGATATCACAGTACTCTCACAGTACTCATCTTTGCCACTGGGGCAAATGTCTCATCATAATCAATCCCATAAGTCTGACTGTAGCCCTTGGCAACCAGCCTCGCCTTGTACCTGTTCACCTTCCCTTCTGGAGTTTGCTTTATTGTGAATACCCACTTGCAGCCCACAGCTTTCTTCCCTGCTGGAAGTGAGACAAGTCTCCATGTCTTGTTCTTCTCCAGTGTCTTAAGTTCTTCGAGCATTGCTTTCTTCCACTGGGGATGTTGCTTTGCCACTCGCCAATCACTTGGTATAGGGATAGACTGTAAGGATGCAATGATAGCCCTATATGCAGGTGTAAGAGAAGCATATGAGACATGATTAGCAATATCAGTCTCATATCCATACCGTACAGGAGGCCTGCCGGCATTGATACGAGGCTCCCTACGAGATGCAAGTGGAAGATCTAAACTAGAGGAAGGTAAAGAAAGATTACCATCCAAGATAGGAGAGGAAGGTAATAAGGAAGTCGGGACTCGAGCAGGCGTGATAGACTGATCAATCTCGACATGTGGCAGTGGAGCTAGTGGTTCTTCAGTGGGGGAGATGTCTTCTTGTTGTTCTCCATCGCCATGACTACCCCTCTGTCTCCTGCTATATTTTCTGCCGTACAACCTGTCTTCCTCCTCTTCCACCAAGGTCCTTTCCTCCTCCCTGCTATCAGGACCAGTACCAGTAGGCCCGACAGGACACGATATAAGTCCAACCACTACCCTCCGGTCATCAGTCTCCCCCTCTTGACCAACTCCTCCTGTGTTTGGAGAGGCACCAGCATCAAATACTGACGTAGAGTCTGTCAGTCCTCCATAAAAGGGCTCAGTCTCCCTGAACGTCACATCCATACTCACAAACAGCCTTCTTTCTGAGGGACTCCAACACCTATAGCCTTTCTGATTTGAAGGATACCCAACAAATATGCATTTAATTGCCTGAGCATCCAGCTTCCCCACAGAAGGTCTATGATCCCTCACAAAGCATGTGCACCCGAACACTTTTGGTGGAACTACAAAAGTGTTCTTTCCCATAAGAATTTCACATGGAGACTTCATACCAAGGATCCGCGAAGGCATCCTGTTGATGAGATAGGTGGCTGTCATCACTGCTTCACTCCACAATATCTTAGGTACATTCATGGTGAGCATAAGTGACCTAGTTACCTCCAACAAGTGTCTATTTTTCCTTTCAGCAACTCCGTTCTGTTGAGGGGTGTTGGGACAAGTGGTTTGATGAGTTATCCCACTCTCAGATAGATAAGATGCAAACTCCTTGTTTACATACTCTGTCCCATTATCCGTTCTCAAGACACGGATCTTGGCCTCATACACATTTCTGACACTTCTATGGAAGTCCTGAAAGCACTTCAACGCTTCGCTTTTGTTTTTCATCATGTAAAGCCATGTCATCCGAGAATGACAATCTATAAAAGTGATAAACCACCTGAACCCACTTACTGAAGTCACTGGGCAGGGCCCCCAAACATCTGAGTGAATAAGATGAAATCTCTCTACACTCCTCATCCCCACACTAGGATATGATGTCCTAGTGTGTTTCCCAAATTCACATGCATCACATTTCAAATTCATTTCATTCACTCTATTCAAAATATCGGGATACATTTTACTCAACATATCAAAAGGCAAGTGTCCCAACTGACAATGTAACAAAAGTACATCCCTTTCCTTCTCTCCACCAACGACAGCCAGTGCAGCATCCCCATTAGCTCTGTCAAGATACCACAGTCCATCACGCCTGACGCCAGTCCCAAGCCTCCTCCCAGTCTTCCTTTCCTGCAACACACAATGAGTAGAGTCAAAAGTAATGCTACAGTCAAGATCATCAACAATTGAGCCAACAGATAAAAGGTTGACTGGAAATGATGGGACGTGAAGGACTGAAGAGAGGCGTATGGAGGGAGTGCACTGAATAGTGCCAATCCCTCTAATGGGTTGGGATGTGCCATCAGCTGTCTGAACAGTTTCATGAATGGTATGTGGTTTATACGTGGAAAACTGTCTATATGCACCTGACACATGACTAGATGCACCTGAGTCAATAATCCACTCTATATGATCTCTACATGAAAGGGCTAATTGGTTACCTGATCCTGTGTGAGCGAAGTGGGCAAAGTTACCGAATGGCGAAGCAACATCCCTAGTCTGGTCTGCATGACTCTCCGAGCTCTCAGCAGTAGATCTGGACTGTCTTCGCTGCTCTAGATCTGAAGCCTCAGCTGTCGTGGCCTCAATCATCACTGTCTCCTGTTGTCCATCAGCAGAAGCAAAGTTGGCCCGTGGGCCGCCGTGACCTCGTCCACGACCTCCACGGCCCCAACGACCTCCTCCTCTGCCTCCTGTGCCCCGTCCTCGTCCACTGCCCTTCTGTGGGCAGTTAAAGCTCAGGTGCCCCTTCACCCCACAGGTGTAGCACTCTCGATCCTCGCTCACTGCTGCCACTGCTGGTACAGCCAGTGCAGCCCGAGTGACCTGAGTACACTCATCCTTCATAACTCTCAGTCTGGTCTCCTCCTGTGCCATTGCAGCTATGGCCGCCTCCAGAGATGGGATGGAGGATAAGTGACACATACTCGCCCTCCTGACCTCAAAATCTCCATTCAGGTTCCTCAGAAAATGTGTCACACGCCTACGCTCCACCCACTTCTTGTGTATCGCAGCGCTCCTAGGATCAGGCAGATCAATAGGGTCATAGTGGTCTAACTCTAACCAAAGCCTTTTCAACTCCGCAGAGTAGGCTAGAATAGTCATCTCCCCCTGCTTCAAGGTGTCGACCTTGCCCTGAACCTTCATCATGAGCATCACATTCCCTGCTCCAGAATACATCTTCTCCACCATACTCCATATCCCCGCAGCACTCTATATGGCCTCCACCATCCCAGCAATGGGTGGAACCATCGATGTCATCAACCAAGCAGCCACCAGTGAGTTGGTGGTGCTCCAGACTTTCCAATCATCTCCAGTCTTATCCACCGGTTCCTTACATGAACCCAGAACGACGCCTTCTAACCCCTTCGACTTCAGAATGAGAAGCACCCTCCTGGACCAACTGAGGTAGTTCTTCGTTCCTTCCAGTTTCACATCATTGGGCATCAATTCCAGCTTCTGCACGGGTCGTGAAGGCATCGATCCGCTCGAGGATCCTAACTCCTTCGAAGCAAGCAGCTTCGTTATCTCTCCAATAAAGGCCTTCATGTCGGCTGAGGTAAGATTGTCCCACATCTCTCCAGATCTGCAGATCTCTCCTATCTACCTCCTTAGATCCGCAGATCTACTTCTCCTCCTCCTCTTCTAGGTCATACCCTAACCGTAAATCTATGGAGTCCTTTTCATGACTCTACCATAGATCTAGGGTTAGGGTTTTTTTGGGATTCTCCTTTGTGGCTAGTTAGGGCTTTGTAGGGGCTAGAAAAGGGCGTAAGAGAGGAGAAGAGGAGCAGCGGCAGCAGCACGCGGTGGCGGCGGCAGCGCGCAGCAGCGAGCGGCAGCGGCGGGCGCGCAGCGGCGGCGGCGCGAGGCTGTGGCGGGCGGCGGCGCGCAGCGGTTGCAGCGGCGACTAGGGTTTAGGGTTTTTTGCTGCTAGGGTTTAGGGTTTTTGTTTTTTGTGCTCTGATACCATGTTGATTTTGGGGAAAATGTGATTAGCCTCAAAAGAATGGCTATCACTTCTATTTATAATAACCCTCTCTTTTCTTTACACACACACCCAATAACACACAATACACTAGAAAGGTATCAAAGTAATCCAGGTTTGACACATTGGACAACTGCTAAAAGGGTTAAGAGCTATCTTAAATGAACCAAATATTTTACATACAAGTATTCTGACCGATAGGATATAGTTGAATATTCACATTTTGATTGGGCGGGATGTGAAGATACCAGAAAAATTAATTCAGAATGTGTTCCTTTTAGTGGAAAGGGCTATATCTTGAAGAAATATGAAACTAACTATAATTGCATCTTCAACTATGATACAAAGTTCATAGCATGTTATAAAGCTTCATCACATGCATTATGGTTAAGGAATTTCATTAGTGTCCTCAAAGTTACCGATCTCATATCGAGGTCATTATTGATTTATTATGATAACACAATATTTTTGCTAACTATAAGAAGAGTGGCACTCGATTCAGACATATCAACATAAAGTTTCTTAAAGTTAAATATCGTGTTAAGGATCATGAAATGGCTGTTAATGATCATGAAATGGCTTTTAAACATAGTACGGATTTGATGGTTCTGACCCTTTGACTAAAGGAATACCGGTTGAGTCATTCAAGAGTCATGTACTCCATATCGTTTATAGTTAACATTTGATCCAGTTGTATTTTCACATTACTTATTAGTTATTGCCTAGACACAGTGGCAAAGCCACACAGGGACAAGGCGGGCAGCTGTCCCCACCCCCACCCCCACCCCCCTCAAATTCAAATTTTTTTATACACCAATTTTTTTAAAATACACCAATCTCCTCAATCTGTCTCTCATCATTTTGCAGAATCGAATGTGATGGGGCAGTCGCATAGAGCATTCAATTGGGTTAGATGCCTGGCAAAAAAACCAATAAATTTTTTATACCCTCATTCACTCATCAGTCCATTCCTAAGGGATAGGCTGCATATACTTTTAATTGGATAGCGGACTTGAATCCCATCCAAGTCAGACTTTTATGGAAAATAACAAAAAAAATTATAACCTCACATAAAAACAAATTCGTGTAGAAAAACAAATTCGGCGAGAGCGCCTTCGTCGTGGAACAATAAATCAGCGTAAAAAATTGCACGGGCGCCTCCGGCGTGGAACAGTAAATCAGCGTAAAAAAATTTAGCGGAAATTTAGCGAGCCCTCCGATGCGACCCTCCATGAATTCCTGGTTCCGTCTCTACCTAGACATGTTTTGTATTATTGTTAATGTGAAAGATATGACTTTTTGGTTGTGCACATCATGTATAAGTATGTATTCTTGTATGGATTATTTTTGTTTGGACTCCAAATAACTTATAAGAAGTTTATTCATAGTAATGTATTAATATGACGTTTTGATTCATAGTAATTCATCAAAAGTGGAAAGTTTCTAAGGTTATTACTTCCATTTTAGTGCAATTTTTATGTAGTTTGGCCATACTTAATAGTTGTTAATTATCAAGTTATGTGAGTTAAGTGGGAGAATGTTAGAAAAAGCCTATAAAAATGACTCACGTATTCTTGGATAGATGTAGGGATGAGAATGGGCATGCCCAAAGCCCGATTGGGCTTCCAATTGGGCTTCCAATTGGGCATGCCACATCATCATCTCTACAAATCCTTCACTAATTCTTCTAGATGATGTGACATGCCCAATTGGAAGCCCAATCGGGCTTTGGGCATGCCCATTCTCATCCCTAGATGGATGTTAATTTTTGGTTATCCTTCAAGTAGTTTTAATTGGTTTTCAAAACTTCCCAAAACTTCCTTGATGGGAGGAAGTTATAAGGTTATAAAAGAGGAGTCTCTTGTCCCTCTAGCCTGTGTTATTTTTCCATAAAAAATTACAACCCAAAGTTGGGTAGATGATAAATTAGACTCTCTCATACAAGGACAATATAAATAAATTGAAATTCAGGTAAGATCACAATCCCTTTATTCAAGGTATCTGTTTTTACGTTAAATGGTTTGTGTTTATCCATATTGTGAATAAAATTTATAATTTTTCTAAAATTCATTTAATCTGCAGCTTTTGTCAACAAATTTGTACACTATTCAATAATGTATGGCTGAACTTAGTAGAACATGGGCAATTCTTTATTGGATCTACATGCATATATATTAAGAAACACACACAGTTCATCACAATGAATATGGATTACATTGATAATTTACACAATGTAAGTACTCTACATATATATATCTTTTTGAACTCATAGATTACTTCCTAGTACATACATGTAGCTTTATGAATCACGACATAATGGTAGACGAGAATGAAAACGGAAATAATTACTGGTACTCGCTTGTACACCTAGGAATTTCTAGTTCAGAATGAGAAAGTGAAAGAGACAAGGAACTCCTATAGCTTGAACACTGTTGAGTGAGCATGAAGGGCCTCATGGTCACGATCATGGATTTGGGTTTTGTGGCTGGTTAGGTGACGATGGAGGATGATAAGGAAACCAAGTTCTTGGATCTGTCCAAGAGAATGCTGGTGGTGGTGACGGTGGTGGTTGTGGCACACTAGGGGTTGGAAAGAGAGGTGGGAGAGGTGGGAGGAAAGGAATAGATGGTGGTGGCGGAGGAGGAGGAGGTGGTGGTGGCGGCGGCGAAAATAGAGATGGGATTGGAGTGAAAGGCGGTAAAGGTGGGAAGGGGATTGGAATGAGAGGCGGAAAAGGTGGAAGAGGGAAGGGGAAGGATGGAGGTGGTGGCGGTGGCGGTGATGGGAAAATAGAAGGAACAGGTGGCAACGGAGGGAAAGGGAAAGGGAAGGATGATGGTGGGTTCGGTGTCGGCCACCAAGGCGGTAGTGGGAATGGAAAAGATGGCGGAGGAGGAGTGAGAAAAGGTATTGGAGGAAAAGGGAATGGGAAAGATGGTGGACTTGGAAACAATGGAGGGAAGGGAAATGGAAAAGGAGGCCAATGTGGCCATGGGAACCCAAATGGTGGAAAGGGTGGCCAAAAGAACAGGGAGGAGTTCAGGGATCTATCCAATTGTTCGCCATTAGTGTCGCATAAGGCAGCATCCTTCTTAGCTGGTCTATAGCTAAGTGCATTAAGGTTATATAAGCAGACATTGGTCTCTTTGTTTTTAAGTGCTACATGCTCTGTAGAGCTCTTTATGCCAGGGATATTGCATGAAGGGGAAGAGCTTGCAACCAAGGTTGCCTGACAGAAGGACTCAGGTTCTCGGCCCTCGGAGCAGTCTAGCCCATCAAGTGGTGGAATCTCAAGCTTGTAAACTCCAAACTGATCCGTGGTTCGATCGACGGTGATTGATAGCTCTTCATTGGGTCTGGATACTGATCTCAACTTGCATTCTACCAGCACTTTAGCACCTGGTAAACAGACGAAAAGTGTAAGTTCACCATCTCAATATGAAGACATTTATCAATGGATACAATTTTAGTTACTAGAGCTCACCATCTCACTATGAAGGGTAAAATTTTACTTGCTAGAGTTTTCTTTTCAATGCATAATATATTATGTTTGGCACATGTCCAACCTAGCCATAAGTTTTGACTACAAATGACATCTGATAGGGATGAGAATGGGCATGCCCAAAGCCCGATTGGGCTTTCAATTGGGCATGCCACATCATCATCCCTACAAATCCCCCACAAATTCTTCTAGAATTAACAATTAGTGAAGGATTTGTAGGGATGATGATGTGACATGCCCAATTGGACGCCCAATCAGGCTTTGGACATGCCCATTCTCATCCCTGACATCTGAGTGTGTTGCACATGCAACATTTCTGACCGATCTAAACTTTGTCTGAATGTTTTAGCATGATGCATGTAAGCATAAGGATACTAATGTGAAAAGGCAGATTAAATAAGATTATAGTTTTCAATGTATGCTTTATATAAGAAAGATATGTCTTCTGAAAGTGCTAATTAAATTCCTATAGGGTTTGGTTCTATGGTGACTACATCAATTCATTGTCTAACATAATTGTAAAACCATATATATGGTATATTCAAAAGGAGAAGGTGTACTGTATCTCTTCCTATATGTTGTTGGAATTTGGAGTCTTATAAAATGAAAAATACAAACATTTATGTGGACATATACCAGATGAGTTATATATGTTTGCGCATGACATGCAATTTTTTCCCCTCTTTGATCTAGGTTGAGAAATCCCAACATACAAATACAACAGGAATGACATACTTGTAATCCTCTATGTGTTCCTTTCCAGGGGTTAGCGAGGAAAATGTGAAGCAATACTTAACCAATCCGAATTCAGTTTTGCAACCACTTGAGGAATATTTATGTATTATGCTAGGAGGCACAACCTTGAAATGGAATGGTGTGCCCATGTTTGGCACAGAACAGATGCCAACACTTCTCCATCATGCATTAAACACACCAAAGTTGTGTTTGCTTGAAAAAAGCTTTTTAAAATATGTTGGTAGTGTAGTTGCCTTTTCTTTTAAAAAAAGAAAAATCTAAGATTGTGCAACAGAGACCTTCAAGCCACATGTTGCTGTTGACATAAGCAGGATACTATTTTAATAGAACACAACTCCAGTTTTAGATGCATCATATGCTTGTATTAGGTAAGTGCTGGATTGGCTTCTCAAAATCTCTCTTTGATTTATCTACTTGATTAGACGCTATAGATCTAAATTAAAATTTTCATTCGCTTTTGATGAGACCGCATTTTGTGAAGAAAATGAGAAATTTTGGAGTTTTAGGGGTATTTTAGTAATTTTCAGTTTCCTAGGGGGGTTTTCGCAATTTTCAGCTTTAGTGGTCTGTTTGCAAATTGTTATTTTGCAAATTGTTATTTTCAGTTTGTTATTTATATTGGGGGTATGCGGATTAGGGATTTTCAGGTGGGATTATTGTGAGAGACTTCATATAGGTTGAGAATTTCATTTTTTTCGAAAGAGTGCGACCATCCTCTAGAATTGGCGGCTTGGGGGAGAGTTTCTCTTGAAAGAACTCGTCCTATCATTGTATCCCTTTTATTTTCAGTTTTCCATTAATAGAAATCCATCCTTTTTCCCAAAATCTCGCATCCTAATCCTAAAATTCCTCTTTAACACCAAAAATCACAATTTTCCACCAAAACCTTAATTTTCTAAATAAAAAATCTAGAAAAATTCTATCAAGTGGTATCAGAGCGTTTGATGGATTTGGAGGATTCCATGTCTTGTTTGAGGCAAAGGTTGAAGGAGATTAACGAGATCTGCCGCCTGAAGATGGAAGAAATCCGCGGAGATGATTTGGAAAAAAGGCGGCACCTTTGACGGAAAAGAAAAAAGAGAATTTTAGGTGGCGCATATACCCCTTGATAAGATTTTTTTAGAGTTTTGATGTAGAAAGTTAAGGGTTCAAGAAGAGAAATCCCTAAGGCAACTCTTTAGGGAGTGGATTGAAGCCGTTGATGAAGAAGAATTCAGATTTGGAATTTTTGGCGACCTGACGGAGGAGTCTGAAGACGCGGAAGATGACCCCACGAAGGGCAGGGACCCCAGCCACCCTCACTGGGGGTCCCACCACCACCTATCGGGCCCGCAGGCTGCTGCAGCCAGCTTGTCAGGCCTGCAGGCGTTGTAGCTAGCCTACAGGCAGCCATGCAGGCCGTTGCAGCCTGCCGGCAGGGCCCGTTATCCCTGCATGCAGCACTGCAGGGCCCGTAGGTAGGCATGCATTCCCTGCAGACCCGCTCGGGCCTGCGCACAGTTTTGAGGAACTCGCCATGGGCCGACGATACTTTTCGGTGCTCGCCATTGCCCGATGACACTCTCAAGGGGCAAGATGGCCCATGGTTTCAGTTGAACGACCTTTCGAGCATCAGCATTCGTATTTTGGACACGAAGAACTTTTTGGTGAGCTTGACGACTACCGTAACTTCCTTCCAGGATCTGCCGTGGACAGTGGAGACCTTGGGTGGCCCTATGACGGTGTTGGAGATGCACAAGTTTTCGGTGAGGCCAAGAGAAGTCCTCAGGAAGGCGACGGCCTTTTCGAGAGCAGCGTCACACATAGATTTCATGCACTACCTGGAGGACAAGGTGGTTTTAAGGGGGACAGAGTAATGATGCGACTGTATTTTATGGAGAAAAAGGCAGATATGGAAATTTTGGATTCTTGGGGAAATTTTAGTAAATTTTAGTTTTCTAGGGGCTTTTTGTAATTTTCAGGTTTAGCAGTCTTTTTGCAAATTGTTATTTTCAGTTTGTTATTTATATGTGGTTAAGGGGATTATGGATTTTCAGGTGGGATTATTGTGAGAGCCTTCATAGAGTTTGAGAATTCTCTCTTTTCGAGGGAGTGTGACCGTCATCTAGAATTGATGTCTTAGGAGAGAGAGTTCCTCTCGAAAGAACTCATCATGTCATTGTATGCCCTTTATTTTTAGTTTTCCATGAATAAAAATCCCTCATTTTTCCCAATATATCTTTTCCTAACCAACAAAATCACTTTTTTCCACCAAAAATCACATCTTTCCACTAAAACCTCAACTTTCTACATCAAAAACCTCGAAAAATCCTTTCAGTTTCCCTTTCTATTTTTAATCAAAATGGTCTAATTAGTCCAGTTTGAGGTGTATCATATATAGGCATGCATGCATAGACATGGTTCCATATCATAGATCTAACTTTCTAATCATTGTCTGTGTCACCATATTCATGCACCATCTCATTATTGTCCCATGTTCATTATCCATTGGCTACACACACAAAAGAAATAACCCGTGCACATAGTACATTGTGATCCAAGAAAAAAACACACACAACATGTGGTGCAAGCTCACAACCGATAAAAGAGCGAGAAGAGTGGGTGTATATGCATATTGTCGGGACGAGGCAGGACCCACCCACAACCGAAAAAGAGAGAGAATAGTGTGTATCGTCGGGTGGTAAAAGGGCTAAATTTCAAAAAAACATGGGGGAAGTGCATAAATTCAAATCCAAACCAAATGGGTGTAAAGGGGGAAAATCAAGCGCTAAAGTGCAAAAAAACTCAGGGGCCAAAGTGGACATATATAGAGAATAATGTGTATTATATGACAATGGATGCTTAGCCTCATATACCAAGACACAAAAAAGTGTGCGGTACAACGAGTATAAGCCCATGTGGGGCTTGTATTTTCCCACTTTTGTGTCTTGTTATATGAGGCTAAGTCTCCATTGTCATATGATACCCATTATTCTCATATTTATATATATACACACACATACAAGTCATAACACATACCCGCGAGCACGGTTCATTTAAGATTTTTCCTTGCGGAATCTTTATTCCCTAAAAAATTATTTCCACAGCCAAAATTTAAAAGAACAACAAATTAGCGTAAAAATATTTAGCAGCACGGGCGCCTTCGGCGCAGAACAACAAATTCGGCGCAGGCGCCGTCGACACAGAACAACAAATTCGGCGTGGAACAACAAATTAGCGTAGAACAACAAATTCGGCACGGACGCTTTCGACACAGAACAACAAATTAGCGTAAAACCGGACGCCTTCGGTACGGAAAATTATTCTCATCTTTTTGCTTCATGCATTGAAGAGACGGTAGGCCCCGCGTTGAGAGAGAGATCATTCAATCTGCACATCATTCGATATGCATCATTAAGTGCAAGTCAAAGTTTTTTTCCCAAATGCATTAATTGCACTCTGCTATTCCCCAGAAACTTTCATTCCCCAAAAAATTTTATTTTCTCATAAAATTTCATTTCCCAAGAAATGTTTTTCCCTCCAAAACGTTCCACAAAATCTTATCTCAATCATTCATTACTCAAGATTAAATCTCAGCCGTTCTTCTATCAACCCTTTTGTCCTAGTCAGCCCTAGAATTAAAAAACAATCGTCAAATGTAATATATATATATAGCAATAAATGACTACAATATATATAATAAGTGACTGGAAAAATGATTACGCCCCTTGTGCATGTGTGCATATCTCTGGATATAAATGTCTATCTCTGCCTAATGGGGAATGATCTGAAGTGCCACCTAAAACACTTGAAGTAAAATAGCAGCTCCTCGTATATGTTTATTATGCGTTTCTTTATGCTAGTAGTTCCATGTATGTGTGCATGTGTGGGTTGAGGATGAAAGAAGCATATTTCCATCCAAAAGAGTATTCCAAAGGTGAAGAAATTTAGGTTTCACCTTTTCTTGTAGATTGTGTGCTCCTTTGCAGAAAAATAAAAAATAGCTGTAATTCTTGGTTGTCGTCGCCTTAGCCTTTATCCCAAAAATTTGGGGTCAGCTTCATGTACCCAATAGAAAGAGAAAATAATAATAATATCCATGATTATTGTTCTCTAGAAATACAACCATAAGTCTTTCATGACAAAATTTCTCCTTCCAACGGTTTTCATTTTACTTTTATAGTGAATTTGGCATCTTTTCTCCAACGGAGAGTGAGTGAGGGTTAACAAATTGTCCTAAAACATGGTTAATTTCTAAAGGAATTGATATATCGGGTGTCAACTTTCTTTTCCTCTTTTATCCAATAGTGATCGCAGAGAAATTTGGTGCAAGGTTAATAGACTGCCTAGAAAACACTTTCCAATGTTTTCTTCCGGTGATCTGAAACTATAACATAGATGCTAGACAGTCCACACCACTTATATCGGTCTCCATGGCATAGACTACAGATGTATCGATGACAATCATGTTTCTATGTGTTTGGTAATAGGCTAAGAATTAGGAAGACATTTTGGAGTAAAGAATGATTCATGGATTCATATTTCTCTTCATTGCTTCATCTTGATTTTTACAAGGCTCTATATATAGGAGCTCTTTGGAATACATAGAGACACATTGGAATAAATAAGGACTTCTTGGAATACATAATGCCTCCTTGGGATACAAATGGACTCATTGGGTTACAAGGGGACTCATTGAATACACAATTGCTCCTTGGAATACATAAAGACAATTCTAGATAAATGAATCTAATAAATGCTAGGACATTATTCAACATATTCCCCCATTAATGTGCTACTCTTGAACTCCAAGTATATCTCGAAAATAGTTAAACTTATTTTTAGAAGTGCCTTGGTAAAGATGTCTGCAACTTGGTCTTCGCTCTTGTAAAATTTCAGCTTTACTTCATCTTTAATTGCATCTCAAAATGAAATGGTGATTGATAGAAATGTGACCAATTCGGCTATGATAAACTGGATTTTTGGCAATGGTAATGGCTGATTTGTTCTCCCAAAACTACATAATAGCTTTCTTTTGCTTTTCACCAATGTCTTCAATGATTCTTCCAAGCCAAATGATTTATGATGTTGTCAAACTAGCCGACACATATTCAGCGTCGACAGTTGATTGTGTCACACTTTGTTGCTTATTTGATGCCCAAGAAAATACTCCAAAACCAAGTGAAAAACAATAACATGATGTGCTCTTCATTTCATTAAGCCATCCACCCCATCACTATCACAATAACCATGCAAGTTTGTGGCAACTCCTTTGTTGAATTTGATGCCAAAGTTGAGTGTCACTTTGATGTTTCTTACCATTCTCTTGACTGCTCCAAGATGTAGTTGACAAGGATTGTGCATGAACCTTGATAATAAGCTTGAAGCAAACATAATATCCGGTCTTATAGTTGTGAGATAAAGCAAATTTTCCACCACGCTTCTATATAAAGTAGAATCAGCTTTCCTTTCACCTTCGTCTTTCACAAGCTTTTCATTTACAATAAGTGATGTAGCCATAGGTTTGCAATCAGCCATACCGAACTTTCGCAAGAATATTTTCAATATATTTCTTTTGATAAATGAAGACTCTGTCATCATATTGATGAATCTCCATGCCAAGAAAATGATGTAGCAGTGATCGCCCGCCCCGAACACAAACCCGGGACGGGGGACTCGCTAGTCTTACCGCAAGCGCACGGTGTAGCGGCGAGTGGGTATCGAACACGAGGAGGGCAATTGACAGTGTCTTTTTCAATTCACCTGGCTATAAGAACAGTCGAGAAATATTTGCAATAAAGCGGTCACAGTCGTTCAATTGTTTAAAAGAAATATCAAATTAATAGACACGCCTAGGGGGTAGGGAATCCCCCGAACACAAACCCCTTCCAGTAGACCTCCATCGTCAGTCTCTATTAGGTCTTGAAGACACCAGAATGTCCTCCTACGGCGCTGTTGTGGAATTCCTGGAGTATGGCCGGTGGATATGTCGATGTCCGCGGCAGAACCAATCTCTCATAATATAGCAGCCATCCATCCTGCAGTAAATACCCTGGAAAAGTAGAGCCTCCAGTATGCCGGCTAACTCCTGATCTTGCTACACCTCCTGCTGTAGTAGCCCCCAGTCTTGGAGCACAGACACTGCTAGTGCGGCCAACTCTGCCTCCTCCTCTCGCCGCGAAAGTGCATCAGCGACCTTGTTCTCCAGCCTCGGTCGATACTCAATCTCAAACTTGTACTCCATCAGCTTCCGCAGCCACTTCTGATGCTCCTCTGCTACCATCCGCTGCTCCAATATGTACTTCAGGCTCCGCTGATCTGTGCATATCCGAAAACTCCGTCCAAACAAGTATGGCCTCCACTTCTGTATAGACAACACTGTGGCCATCAGCTCACTCTTGTAGACAGACCGCAGTCAGGCTGTAGCGGTCAACACCTGACTGTAATAAGCAATGGGCCGCTGCTCCTGCATCAATACTGCTCCCAACCCATGTCCCAAAGCGTCAGCCTCTACCACAAAGGACCTGGAAAAGTCTGGCAACGCTAAAACTGGCACGGTGGTCATGGCCCTCTTCAGTGCCTCAAATGCTGCCGTCGCCTCCCCCAGTGGAACTGTTCCTTCTTCAATAGCTCTGTCAGTGGCCAGTCAATTGTCCTATACCCCTCCACAAATCTGCGGTAGTAACCTGTCAAACCCAGGAAACCCCGTAGCCACCTGAGTGTAGTCGGTGCGGCCAGTCTAGCATCACCACTATCTTCACTCTATCTGCTGCCACCACTGCTGCTAACACATGTCCCATATACTCCACATGTGGCTGTCCGAATAAACACTTCTTCCTGTTCGCAAACAACTGATGATATTGTAGCTTCTGAAACACAACCTGCAGGTGGTGCAGGTGGTCCAAGTGCTACTCCAAGGTACGATTGTACACCAAAATATCATCGAAGAAAACGAGTACGAATCGCCTCAGGTAGGGACTGAATACCTTATTCATAAGGGCCTGAAATGTGGCTGGTGCGTTCTCAAGCCGAACGGCATGACTAGAAACTCATAGTGGCCCTCATGCGTCCTGAACGCCGTCTTGGACACATCCTCCCGTCGCATCCTGATCTGATGGTAGCCCGACTTGTAACGACCAGTTTTTACGATACGTGTTATCCGTATTCTTCCATGTGTTTATCTTTTTGTATCCGTAGTTGAGACGTATCAGACCACGTACCTATACCAGCCCCTAGCCCGTTTACGTATTAACTATTAATATCATTAACTTTGACACTATTTATATTACTAGCTTTTATTATTATTAGTATTCTTGAATCTTCTATGAAATATCCTTTCTAATAATAATAATAATAATTAAATAATTTAAACTTTTAAAAATTCAAATGTTTTGAAATGGTTTCTTAATAAAATCTATTTAAACCTATAATTAAATTGATTAGCTATTTTCTCCCTTGATTTAAACCTAGTAATTACAATCCCAATAATTACAATTCTATATTACCTTCCTAATATAACACCTATGTTTTGAATTTACCCATGTAGCCGAATCAGCACACACACACACACACACACATCATGAGAGAGGGGCTAATCAAGGGTTTTGATTAAAAAAAGATGATGTAAAGCAATTTTATAAACCCAAAACCCAAGCCCATGTGCTGTTCATCTCTACACTACCGTTTCTTATACAAACAACCCTTAAGCTTATATAATTAAACTAAAGAAACCTAAAAACCTAAAAGCCCAAGCCTTCAATGTTCACGTACTGGCAACCCTACACACCCCTAGGCTCTTATTAAAACCCTAGGGTCATTTCTATTTCTCACCCTACAACATCACACATCAGCCCTATCTTTTTATTTAAAACAAAAACCTAGAGGAGCCCTACCCTCCATCTTCTCCACGACACGAAACCGCAGCCGCCCTATTTTTCTTTCCCCATCCTCGCACGCAGCTCCGCGACAGCACAGCCCCTCGTCGCGGCCTCCTTCCCCTCCACACAACGCCAGGCCGAGCTCCCCTCCCTGCTCTCCGCGCGGAGCCACCACAGATCCGCCGTACAAACCCCCGCAGTCAGCCTGCTCCTCAACACGCCAAAACAACCATGCCCAGCTGCTCCCAAGCCGTGCCACCCCCTCGCAGCGGCCATCCCCTCTCCTCATCAGCCGCAAACCCCCATGATCCTCCTCCTTCCTCCCCTGCGCCGGCGTCCAAACATCCCGCAGCCGAGACTCCACTGTTCTCCTTCCAACCATCCCGCAGCACCCCCACAGGCCGGCTCCTCCTCACGGCCACATCCCCGCACCCTGCCCAGTTCCTCACTTCCAGTAGCACCCCAAGAAGCCAACGCCGCCTCTTCTTCCCGCTCACGGCCTCCCACTTCGCACGGGCAATCCCCAGGCCGAGATCTGAACAGCCAGGATGAGATCCAACACCTCGCAACCTTCTTCTTCACGCGAGCAGCCTCTCCCCGTCACTGATCGTCGCGCGGACCTAACGGAATAGATCCACGCACTCGAGAGCCGTCCACAACCGTTCTTCTTCCTTCCCGAAGCTTTTACGTCGCCGTTTCGGGGTTGTACGCGTCGCCACTGCCCGTTGACGTCATCCGATCCCTCGCTACACTTCAGGTCAGTAGATCTACCCCCCTATAACTCTTAACCCACACCGTAAAGTAGTAAACTTAATAAAACTGGGTGATTAGACGTCGTAGGAGTATTTTTGGAATCTGACCTGAACTGAAAAACGCCATTTCTGATTTTATACTCTGCCAAAACAGCGAACCAAACCCTCCACGGCGTAGTACTCATCGAGACGGTTCCAACGACACCAAGAACGTCAAAAACAGGAAAGTATATGATTTGTTATGATTTTTAGAAGTTTCGGCACGTTTACGCCGCCTTCATGTATTGCTGTGTAACTCAAAAACTAGGCATGAAATGACGTACAAAACTGACACCATAATGACTAGGACGAAAATTGGGATCCAACGGTATATCATACGATATATCCCCAATTTAAACAATTAGAGGAAAAAATCATTTCTGTAACTAGTTGAACAAAAAGGACGTATTCGTCATTATTTGAAATTACGGAAACGGTCGTTCGACCCGTTTCCGCTTTGCAGAACTGTCACCATAAAACCTTAATATTGTTAACAATAAAATTCAGTGAGTCCTGACATGATTAACAATATGGACATCGTGAGATCGTGCGCCTCGAAGGCAGTATCGTGATATCGTGATGTCGTGTGAGTCGACTAGGCCGGCTCGTGTTCCGGTAAAACTTTTGGGTGGGGTTAGGGTTGAGCGGCCACTGGGCGTATGAAAGGTACTCTCCTCAAGAGCACCACCCGACGCGGTGGGTTAGTGTCAATCACGGTAAGCCCCCGTGAGAGGAACGACCTTCTCATCACGACCTAAAGGCGAGAACCCTAGATTAGATGTGAATTCTTGTCATGGACATTGAACGCTAACTTGGTCATCGTGATTATTGAAATGCTAACAAACTCAGAGAATCTAACTTTAAACTTGCCATCGACTAGAATTGCATGCTAGGATTGTACGTTCCCGCTCTATAAAATTGTTAAATGTTAAATTGCTGCAGTCTCTTCTTTCAAATTATTGATGCTCCTAAATTTCATATATCTGTCATACACCTTGCCTTGGGTTGCTAACTCTTCTTGCAGACCCCTAGCTGACATACATTCATGTTTGTGGATGTATGTCAGATTCAGAGCTTGAGTATCAGGACCAGTACGAGACGCCAGAGTCTGTCGTAGACGTCAAGACGCTTTCTGCGGAAGACTAGAGCCTTCATCACTGCTTTGAGTTTTAGTTTAGTTCCTTGTAGTAGGATTAGTGTTTTGTTGTAGTTTCCTTTGGCCATGCTGAGGCCCAGTTGTTTTATTTCCTTGTATGAACAATTCTGGAAGTGCCCCTTTAATTTAATGAAATGTTTTCTGATCGTTTCTGATACGCAAATGCAAGGACTCTTTTCTGTGTTTTTATCACAGACGCTTATTGAACTCGAGCTTCACCGCTACAGTTCAAGCGGACCGCGTAACGCTCTCGCTTCCGGTGTCTTTTGGGAAGCGGGGCGTTACAAGTTTTAGTGGTGGCCCATGCAGGTCATGCAACTGCGAAATTCAGAACAATGAGAACACTTTTCATTAGCCAAAACGTCCAGAATTAGTTCGTACGTGAAATTACTCGGATGCCTTGTCTCAGCACGATAGGAACCCAATGTCAGGATGATATGAAGAGTTAGTTAGATGCTCGTGCTCATTAGTTAGATACCTTTGCCACGACTTCATATTATAATCTTAGGAGTCACCCTAGCTTTTCTCTGATCGTATTAGCTTCATTAGTCGTTCGCTTAGATTTATCGGATCTAGGGCCCAACCGAACGTAGCGATCGTCGCCAAGCCAGTCGAACCTGAGACGCCTGATAGGATCTCGATCTAGATCCCTAACGAACCCTTACCTCTGTTTTCCTATCGCAGTCTAGTTCGTTGATGAACCCTAGTGCTAGACCTTGGTCGACTCAATGATTATTTCTCCCCTGATTTTATTATTTCTTTAATCAGTACCCTTCCATGTTAGTGATCGTAGAAAGCCATTGTAGCGTATTCACGGAACTACTTCTTAGTCGTACTTACGTTTCAATCGTCGAACCTGATCCTTGTCCTCGATTCACATCAACTCTTCAGATCCGCCATCTTTAACCTTGAACATCCCCATTGCAGATCCCGGGACTTCCAAAAGTGTTTTCGATATTTCATTATTTGAATTCTTCACGAAGTTTAAAATTCTTTCGAGAATTCCACTTAGATTTTCTACACTTCGGTCGACTTAAACCCAAACTTGATTATGAAACTTTTCCGACACGATCCTTAGTTACCATCTTACAGCAATTTTCCAACATACATCCTCTGCACTTCCATTTCGCATAACCTTGTATAGCCACTCTATTTTCCTCATGCAATGAATCTTTTTTTTAAAACGTTATTTTTATTTCGCTAGCTCAAAATATTATCCCCTTTTCTTACCAACATATTTCAAAACGGTCATTCCTATATACTTTTAAAAATACATTCCTAGGTTAAATAGAACTTCAAAATCTTGTGTGTCAGTTTCAAAATCATTGACTTCACAATTTTATTTTTATAAAAAATAAAAAATAATAAATTTTTTTTTACAAACCTATTTCCATTTACAAACAAGCACTGCCACACTATGCCCCTATTTCTCTTCACTTATTATTGACTAATCATATTTTACGTTTTAACTTCTACCGTCTGCTCGCCATTTTACGTAAGTTATGACGATGTTACTATTTTTACATGTATCTTTGTCTTCTTAATTATTAACTATTCATAAGCATTTTATCTCACCCGACCGACCAACCTCTTATCCATCGCATATTCGGAACCGTCCATCACAACGTTAACTCGTTGCCTAATTCAACTGTGAATCCTACCCCATTACTAGGTTATCACATTAGTGCTTATCCTTGTTTGTGTCAGCTTTAGTTTAAGTATAGTGGGACCATTAGCTTGATGGTGGTGTCGTGGTGCATGTAAATAGATTTTGAGTTTGGACCCGTGTGGCGAATCTCTTTATACCACCCATGTATGAGTGTGCTTACCCTTATGATATTACTATGGAGTGATTGTCTATTGTGTCATATGTGCATGTATGGTAATTTGTGATATATGTATATAGGCGGGTATAGAATAGTAAGTGTTATGTTTATACTTAGGCGAGTAATTGATTATATCATTATAGGAATATTAGATCTAGTATTGGTTAGCTACTAGGAGTATATGTATCTTAGCCGTTCTTGTTAATGATTGTAATTAAATGCTAGTATAGTGATGTGCATGTAAGGAGTAATAATAATAGGTGTACGTATAGTTGTGTGTACAGATGTATTGTGTGATTTATATGTTGGTATGTGTGGCGTGTGCTCGTGCGTATAATGTGTATGTGGTTAGTTATAAATATATATATATGGTATGAATAAGTGTGTTTTATATATAGTAAGATTATAATATTACCCTTACGGGTTGATGTGTGAGCATGTGTATACCAGGAGGTATGCATGGCAGTACGGTTGTGACTACGTATATGTGAATGTATGAAATAGTATACTAGCCCTATGTAAATTTTGGTTGTGTATACCGATGTGTGTGTTTTTGTTCTATATAGATACGAGATGGGCGAGTTGTAGTGTGAGTATGTATATGTGTGGAAAATGAACGTATGTATAGGTATTTGAAAATGTGTGATATATGAGTAGGTATAAGAATATGGATGTATATGGTTTCATTATAATGTATGTATGACTTGGATATAATGACATTAGTATCTAAGCCCGCTCACCCTTATGTCGGCCTATTTAAGGAAGTCTGAGGACGGACTTGATCCTAAGGTGGGTAGATTACGATGACCCTATAGTACTATGAATAAGGCGTGTATAAATCTGTATTTGGTATAAGGTAATACGTGCATGTATATACGTGTAGTGATATGTATTATAATGTGTATGTGGTAATACGCGGTATGTAAAAGTGATTGTATGATTAAAGTGTTAATTGACTAAGAATGATTGTATTTTTATTAGTGGTGTGTTTATGTGTTAGTGGTATGTGTAAGTGACATATGGTACTATATCATTATAGATAGTGAGTGTATAAGATATATGGTAATGTATTGTGTGGTAGTTATGATGTGAGTGTGCAAAGTGATGGCGCACTTGCAGCTAGTAAATCGATGCGGTTATGTAGTAAAGTGTTACTATTCACCGAGTATGATATTGGTTGGGTTATATTCGTAGGATGTTATTATATTAAACATGTTATGTTAATACATAATTAGTAATGTGTGTATGTGTATAGTTACTACTATTAGCATGGACGTTGATTGGTATTCTTAGTAGCAATACTATTGGTGTGGATATTAGTATTAGAAATGCTATTTGGATATGACGTGATGATTATTTATGGTGTGTATACGTTAGAAGGAGAGATGCGAGCGTTACCCCTACGTTTTTTTCGGTTCCTTAGCCGGTAAGATTCCGAGGACGGAATCATTATTAAGGTGGGTAGGATGTAACGATCAGTTTTTACGATACGTGTTATCCGTATTCTTCCATGTGTTTATCTTTTTGTATCCGTAGTTGAGACGTATTAGACCACGTACCTATACCAGCCCCTAGCCCTTTTACGTATTAACTATTAATATCATTAACTTTGACACTATTTATATTACTAGCTTTTATTATTATTATTATTCTTGAATCTTCTATGAAATATCCTTTCTAATAATAATAATAATTATTAAATAATTTAAACTTTTAAAAATTCAAATGTTTTGAAATGGTTTCTTAATAAAATCTATTTAAACCTATAATTAAATTGATTAGCTATTTTCTCCCTTGATTTAAACCTAGTAATTACAATCCCAATAATTACAATTCTATATTACCTTCCTAATATAACACCTATGTTTTGAATTTACCCATGTAGCCGAATCAGCACACACACACACAGCATGAGAGAGGGGCTAATCAAGGGGGTTGATATTAAAAAAAGATGATGTAAAACAATTTTATAAACCCAAAACCCAAGCCCATGTGCTGTTCATCTCTACACTACCGTTTCTTATACAAACAACCCTTAAGCTTATATAATAAAACTAAAGAAACCTAAAAACCTAAAAGCCCAAGCCTTCAATGTTCACGTACTGGCAACCCTACACACCCCTAGGCTCTTATTAAAACCCTAGGGTCATTTCTATTTCTCACCCTACAACATCACACATCAGCCCTATCTTTTTATTTAAAACAAAAACCTAGAGGAGCCCTACCCTCCATCTTCTCCACGACACGAAACCGCAGTCGCCCTATTTTTCTTTCCCCATCCTCGCACGTAGCTCCGCGACAGCACAGCCCCTCGTCGCGGCCTCCTTCCCCTCCACACGACGCCAGGCCGAGCTCCCCTCCCTGCTCTCTGCGCGGAGCCACCACAGACCCGCCGTACAAACCCCCGCCGTCAGCCTGCTCCTCTCCACGCCAAAACAACCATGCCCAGCTGCTCCCAAGCCGTGCCACCCCCTCGCAGCGGCCATCCCCTCTCCTCATCAGCCGCAAACCCCCATGATCCTCCTCCTTCCTCCCCTGCGCCGGCTTCCAAACATCCCGCAGCCGAGACTCCACCGTTCTCCTTCCAACCATCCGCAGCACCCCCACAGGCCGGCTCCTCCTCACGGCCACATCCCCGCACCCTGCCCAGTTCCTCACATCCAGTAGCACCCCAAGAAGCCAACGCCGCCTCTTCTTCCCGCTCACGGCCTCCCACTTCGCACGGGCAATCCCCAGGCCGAGATCTGAACAGCCAGGCTGAGATCCAACACCCCGCAACCTTCTTCTTCACGCGAGCAGCCTCTCCCCGTCACTGATCGTCGCGCGGACCTAATGGAACAGATCCACGCACTCGAGAGCCGTCCACAACCGTTCTTCTTCCTTCCCGAAGCTTTTGCGTCGCCGTTTCAGGGTTGTACGCGTCGCCACTGCCCGTTGACGTCATCCGATCCCTCGCTACACTTCAGGTCAGTAGATCTACCCCCCTATAACTCTTAACCCACACCGTAAAGTAGTAAACTTAATAAAACTGGGTGATTAGACGTCGTAGGAGTATTTTTGGAATCTGACCTGAACTGAAAAACGTCATTTCTGATTTTATACTCTGCCAAAACAGCGAACCAAACCCTCCACGGCGTAGTACTCATCGAGACGGTTTCAACGACACCAAGAACGTCAAAAACAGGCAAGTATATGAATTGTTATGATTTTTAGAAGTTTTGGCACGTTTACACCGCCTTCATGTATTGCTGTGTAACTCAAAAACTAGGCATGAAATGACGTACAAAACTGACACCATAATGACTAGGACGAAAATTGGGATCCAACGGTATATCATACGATATATCCCCAATTTAAACAATTAGAGGAAAAAAATCATTTCTGTAACTAGTTGAACAAAAAGGACGTATTCGTCATTATTTGAAATTACGGAAACGGTCGTTCGACCCGTTTCCGCTTTGCAGAACTGTCACCATAAAACCTTAATATTGTTAACAATAAAATTCAGTGAGTCCTGACATGATTAACAATATGGACATCGTGAGATCGTGCGCCTCGAAGGCAGTATCGTGATATCGTGATGTCGTGTGAGTCGACTAGGCCGGCTCGTGTTCCGGCAAAACTTTTGGGTGGGGTTAGGGTTGAGCGGCCACTGGGCGTATGAAAGGTACTCTCCTCAAGAGCACCACCCGACGCGGTGGGTTAGTGTCAATCACGGTAAGCCCCCGTGAGAGGAACGACCTTCTCATCACAACCTAAAGGCGAGAACCCTAGATTAGATGTGAATTCTTGTCACGGACATTGAACGCTAACTTGGTCATCGTGATTATTGAAATGCTAACAAACTCAGAGAATCTAACTTTAAACTTGCCATCGACTAGAATTGCATGCTAGGATTGTACGTTCCCGCTCTATAAAATTGTTAAATGTTAAATTGATGCTGTCTCTTCTTTCAAATTATTGATGCTCCTAAATTTCATATATCTGTCATATACCTTACCTTGGGTTGCTAACTCTTCTTGCAGACCCCTAGCTGACATACATTCATGTTTGTGGATGTATGTCAGATTCAGAGCTTGAGTATCAGGAGGACCAGTACGAGACGCCAGAGTTGGAGAGCCAGAGTCTGTCGTAGACGCCAAGACGCTTTCTGCGGAAGACTAGAGCCTTCGTCACCGCTTTGAGTTTTAGTTTAGTTCCTTGTAGTAGGATTAGTGTTTTGTTGTAGTTTCCTTTGGCCATGCTGAGGCCCAGTTGTTTTATTTCCTTGTATGAACAATTCTGGAAGTGCCCCTTTAATTTAATGAAATGTTTTCTGATCGTTTCTGATACGCAAATGCAAGAACCCTTTTCTGTGTTTTTATCACAGACGCTTATTGAACTCGAGCTTCACCGCTCCAGTTCAAGCGGACCGCGTAACGCTCTCGCTTCCGGTGTCTTTTGGGAAGCGGGGCGTTACACGACTTGATATCTATCTTGGTGAACATGGCCGTCCCGTGTAACTCATCCAGGAGTTCATCTATTACCGGTATGAGAAATTTGTCTGGCACTGTCTCCTTGTTCAACGCCTTGTAGTCTACACAGAAGCGTTAACTCACATCCTTCTTCTTCACTAATAGCATTGGACTGGAAAACGGGCTCACACTAGGCTGAATCACTCCCGCCTGCACCATCTCTGCCACCATCCTCTCTATCTCATCCTTCTGATGCTGGGGGTATCGGTAGGGCCTGACACTAATGGAGGACACGCCCTCTCGCAGTACTATGGCATGCTCGTGGTCCCTCGTTGGTGGGAGACCCCGAGGCTCCTGGACGATCTCCTCAAACTGCTCCATCGACTGCTGCACCTCTCCTGGAATGGGCTGCTCCGCACTGGCCTCAGCGTCACCCTCCCCCGTCAACGAGTACAGCTCCACTAGGTATCTTCCTCCCTCAGTCTGAATGGTCTCACCATGGTCTTCAAAGAGATCAAAACTCTGCATAGGCTAGGGTCCCCCTGTAGCATAACTGCTCTTCCATCCTCCTGAAACTCCATCCATAGCAGCTTCCAGTTCACTGTCATCTCCACAACTTCTGCAACTATGTCATGCTCAAGATGACGTCGGTGCTCCCCAGGTCTAGAGGTAAGAAATCTGCGATCACCTGTATCTCATATATGGTCAGTACCAGCCCTCTTCAAACTCCTCGACTGCTTTCCTTCTTCCCTGTCTCCATCATAACACTGAAACTGCCACAGTCGGTCAGCTGGAGCCCCTGCTGGGCCACCACTCTCCTGGAAATGAAGTTGTGGGTCGTCCCACTGTCAATGAGCACGGTCACCTCATGGTCGCCAATCTCTCCCCTCAGCTTCATGGTATGGTTCGGTGTAAACCCTACCATGGAGTTAAGGGACAACTCCGCCACGTCCAACTGATGGCCCTCCGGCTCCTCCTTTGCCTCAGCTGTCTCATCCTCGACGTCAGCCTCGTCATCATCGTCCTCCAATAGTAGTACTTAGAGCTTGCGTCCCGCACACCTGTGACCCGATGTGAATCGCTCATCACATCTAAAACACAAGCCCTTCTGTCGCTTCTCCCTCATCTCTGCATCCGTCATGCGCCTGAACTGCCCCCAGCCTGCAGTGCACTACTCCTCTCTCCAGTCTTCTTCCTGGCCACCGAATCCGCTTCCGTAGTGGCTCTCTGCTGTCCACCTGTCACTGGCTGGCTACGACCCGCTGTTCCGCTCCATCTACCCATGGCCTTCATATCCTCCAACTGATAGTCCTCTGCCATCTGAGTGTAGTCCATAGCCTCCATCAGACTCTGAGGCTTCTGCATGCATACCGTTGCTCGTATAGTGGCCTTCGACCCCTTCATGAAAGTGCTCTCCATCGTCTCGTCGGTCACCCCGTGCACCTGTCCTGAAAGGGCCTCAAACCTATCTAGGTAGTCTCTCACCATATCCTCTTGACTGAGTGATAGCAGCTGCTCCCGCACATTTTCCAAGCGGGGGTCTCTGAACCTCTCTACCCTCTGGTCCCTGATCTCCTCCTATGAGCGAAAGGGACGCCTCACGTCCTTCCACTGAAACCACGCGAGTGCCTTTCCATCTAGACAGATGCCCGATGCCTCCAGCTTCTGTTCCTCAGTCATGAGAGAGACTCTAAAGAATCTATCTACTCTGTAGATCCACGAGACCGGGTCCGCTCCATCGAATATAGTCATCTTCAACTTTCTCAGTCGGTCCATATTGAATCCCCCTGGTTCCCGCGTCCTCCACCGTGTCTAGGCTGGTGGTAGTGCTGCCATCTCTCATGGTGTTGCTCGTAACCCCCATGGGGGCCTCCTCATCGGTCCCCGTATCCACCCCCATTCGTCGCCTCCAAACCTGCCCGCTGGCCTCTCCTGGAAGTCTACGTAACCTCCTCTCCCGCCTACTGTACGTCCCTCCTGGTGGTGTGGTGGAGGTGCCACCTACCGTCGTCAAATTGAGGGTCGGGAGGGTCCCGATAACCTTCGCCGTAGTCTCTGTACTCTTGGAATTCCCCGGGGCCTAACTCCTCCTGAAAATCACGCGTCGGTGCCTCTCGATGGGGCTGGTCGTCGTGTAGCTACTGAAAATCACCTCCCCCGCCTCGAAAAACCCTTCCCAGGCCCTCTATGGCCTATGGGGCCGCGGCTTGCCAGGGGCAGGGCCGCCGGCCCCGCCTGGTGCTCCTGGGGGCCTCAGTGCCCCCCCGTGGGTCGGGGGGGTTCGCTGGTCCCCCGGGGCCTTCGTAGCCCCTGTGCAAACACAGGGGAGGCCGCCGCCCCCTGCGGTGATCCTGGGAGGCGACGGGGCCCGGAAAGGGTTCCCGCCCCCCCCCCCCCCCCCCCCCCGCCATTGTCCGTGCCCCCGTGGGGGGCTGACCAGGGCCGCCGCCCCTTCCGCGCTTACACTGCCTTCCGTCGCACTTCCTCCCGGTAATCGACCTTCCACTGCTTCCCTTCCTCATCCTCACACATGGATGTTTTCCGCATCAAAATTTTCGACTTTTTCCTTCCCCTTGCTTAAAGGTGGCGACTTTCCCGCTGATTTAGGGTTCTCATCTCCTTTGTTCGCCGCCAATTGGAAGATCAATTTCACAAATTGCACTTCGTGCTTCGCTTGATTCGCCGTTAATTGGTTGATGGAAGCCGTCAACTTCATCATGAAATCATCATTTCCTACCAACAGTTTCTTGATCCCGTCGATCTTGCTCGTAAATTTTGCATCCAAAGCCTCAATTTTGTCTTGTAATCTCATCGAAGCCGACATGGATCGTTACGTGCTCTGATACCAAATTGTTAGGAATGACCCAAATCTGAACTTAACTTGAATAAAACAGCGAATAAAAGATAGTTTTTGGCTACAATATGGGAGCAACCACCCTCCCAAGACGCCGGTAAGAGGACGTCCGCACTTCACCTAAGATTCCTCGGAGAACTCTCGAAGAACTTTCTCAATTTATCAAAATAAGCATAAAGAATTAGCGACGGCCCTCGCTTAAGAATAAACCCCTATAATCCCAATTACCAAAATACCATCAAAATAATAATAAACCGGGTTAAAGTGAAATAAGAGCGGCGCGCACGGCTAAGGCAGGCCGGTGCCTGGGACCCGGGCTCGCCTTCGGGTGTAGGCCCGCGTCCCATCAGTACCACACATCATTCGTGATCTCTGTGGCCATATGACAAGCATAGAACAAATTTCCTTCACATTGTTTCTCTTCATAAAAGTGTTCTTGTTGATTAGTTTTGAATCTACAGTGTTTCTTAAGGTGGACAAATATCTTGCAATAATAGCACTTTGGCTTGACTTTGGCTTGTCTTTGTGCCAACAATCTTTCTGAAGATGGTTGCTCTTACCACAATAGCTGCAAGGTTGTGAATTTTTAGCATCAAAGCCTCTTGATGCTCTTTGAAGGTTGTTTCTTCCGCTTCCTCTTGAATTTCTGCATCTATCTCGTCCACGGCCATGTCTACCACATTTTTGTGAGTCTACTCCTCTTTAGTAGTAGTTAGATGACTCTCCTTCATTGGTCTTGGACTGAAATTCAGCTTTGATTGGAAAGCACTTTAGATGGGTTTTTCAACATGTCTAGACATCATTCTCTCATGAGCCTTCAAGGATCTCATCAACTCTTAAAGACTCAATGAGAATGTCTTTCGCAATTATGGACACCATTGGATCAAACTTTGGGAGTAAACTTACAAGAATCTTCTCAAAAAATTCTATCATCACTAATATCTTCGCCAAATGTCTCCATTTCATTCACAATTTTAGTGACTTTGTGTATTAATCTTGTATACTTTTTGCATCACTTATCTTCAAATTTTCAACATCACTTCTAAGAGTTTGAAGAGACATGTTTTGCCTTGAGATTTCTTTAGTACTCCTTTTGTGGAGTCTCCCATGTTTCCTTGGTTTTTTTTCGGCTCCCATGATTCTTGAGAAGATATCCGGACTCACACCTTGCTGGATATATGAGAGAGCTTTTGCATTCTTCTTCCTTGAATGTTTTTGGTTGATTATTGAGACCTTCACTCTGATTCTTCATATCCTTTTTCTCCAAATTCCCACAACTCTTATGATCTGAATATGGTTCTTATTTTTACATACCAATGATCATAATGATCACAGGAGAATATGGGAATTGGAGGAGCATCACTAGCAGGATTGGCCATTTTGTGTAGTTGAAAATCACTCAATTTTTTTGGTTTTAAGGGATGAACTAAGGCTATGGAACCTCTGCTCTGATACCAATTTTGTTGGGTAATAGGCTAAGAATTCAGAAGATATTTTGGAGCTAAAAATGATTCATGGATTCATATTTCTCTTCATTGCTTCATCTTGATCTTTACAAGGCTCCATATATAGGAGCTCTTTGGAATACATAGAGACACATTGGGATACATAAGGACTTCTTGAAATACATATTGTCTTGATCTACAAATGGACTCATTGGAATACTCGTGGACTCTTTGAATATACAATTACTCCTTGAAATACTTAAAAACAATTCTATATGACTGAATCTAATAAATGCTAGCACATTATTCAACACTATGGCTAAATTGCACAAAAATACTCTGAACTCTCGTTTGATTTCTAGAAAACTACCTTGAACTTGTATGAAACTGTATCAAACTTTTTTCAAATGACTACTCTCTTAGAGATAACTACTAAATAATTATCATCGGCAAAATACACTATAATTATTGAAAAAAATAATCTTTTAAAATAGAAGAATTCTTCGATGAATGGAAGGAATCAGCGGGATACAGTTCCGGGCAGGACCGTTTAGCTTTATTGAAAGAAAATGTATACCCGCAGGGAAGAAAGAGGAAAATTGCATAGCAGAGAAGATAATCTTAGGTCTTAGTCTAAGTAAGCTCGTCCTAGCAATATTGATTGAAGCTGGTCTCGATCAATAAAGAAGAGTGAGATAGCTATGGAGCAGGCACAACTCATGTATCGATTCAAGTAATTAATCCAAAACGATTATTTTCGATACCAGATTGGCAGCCTACTCATTCTCTTATTCCAAAAGAAGCTTTTTAATCCCTTGGAAAGTGACTCTTTATTTTTTAAAAAAATCTTTATACCGGCACGTGCTTTTGAATGTGCCAAGTTTTTGTTTTCATGTTTTCATTTCTTTTTTTCTTTCTCCCAAGCCAATGCCTGCTAGCAGGTGTAGGCTTCGGGCGAGGAGGTAGAGTGTCGAAAGGCAGGGGCTGATATGAAGGGGTGACAGCAAGCGGTTGGGCACGGATGTTGAAGTGAATACAAAGAAAATGAAACGATCGGAAAAGAGGGGATGAGATAGAGGAGAAATAGGAGGTAGAATTGGAGAGAGATGGGATTGGAGTATAGAGATGAAGTTGAAGGTGGAGTAGGAGAAGAAGAGAGGTGGAAGATGATGGGTTGGGCCTGTATGGGCTTTTCCCCCTTCTTTTGCCCTTTTTAGTTTTTATATCAAATTGGGGGACACATGTATTCTCTTTTTGGATTTTATTTTTTGGGACTCGTGTCATTTTGCTTGTGTTTTTTTGTTTTTGTGGGATTTTTTTTTCATTTTTTTCATTTTTATGTTTTAAAATATATTTTAATGTGACCCACAGGTCAATCTCTTGTATGTGAGAGGGCAAAATGGCATTTTACAAATTACGTTAACGTTAAAAGACCTGAGCAAACAACTAGGAAACAGATAGTTCTAGTTTAATATAATTTACAAACTCTAGGGTATTTTTCTTGGAATTGTGTGAAAGTTCATGCTAGTTTTGTGAAATTTAGCATCTATACATTTATATGGCCATATGAAGATTTCCATCCGTGGATAATTCTTACTCATTAATATGACATATGGTTGCATGTGAACCTCAGAAAATTGCATATGCACCCTTTTGTTGAATTTTATACTTATATAACCTGAAAATTAATAGTACTTCTAAAGGATGTAATTAAAACTAGAATAATACTATTAATTCAATCGAGACATGCCTCTTCTCATTATCAAACTTCATAATGAAATTCGATTGGCTTGTGGGACTGTAGCTGTAGGATAACGATGTTTTCCTTTCCAACAAGATGTATAGATAAGTTTCTGTTAGATTCCAAAGAAAATGATGTAAACAGAAGTTTAAATGCATGTCGAATTTTCTGTTGGGAAAATGACTGAGTGTGAAGTAACTAACAACATGTGCAAATCATGAAAGCAGACATGTATATTGTTACCTCGCAAGAAGTAGCTGTGCTTGGTGAAGGTGTTGTTGGAGCAAGCATCACAGAAGACGGTACCGATAACGGTGATGTTCTTAATGGGCTCCGGGTCCGATTCGACGGAGAAAGACTTTGTGAAGAGGAGAGCGACGAGGAGGAGGATGAAGAGAGCTCCAGCGTTCATGGCCACTGAAGAGAGAGAGAGAGAGGGAGTTTCTGACACAAAACAAGGTTCTAAGAGCGGTACAAGTAGGGGAAGGGTCTTGAAAGCATTATTGGGTTGTTGTTTGGAGATGAGAGGGAGTGATATTATTAAAGATTCTTATAGCATGTTGGCCCGTGAGATGATGGTAGTAAATGGAATGAGAGGAAAAAAATGGCCCCCCTTTGGTTGGTTGCTCACATGAAACAAGGGCATGTGAAGCCTTTCTGGCTGTATTTGATGTTTATTTCTCTTGGTTTTTAGTTTTTTTGTTCACGGGTGTTGTATATTTGTCAATGATTTGTGGGGACTTCCTGTTAGTTTGAAAGTTTTCGTTATTCAGATGAGTGAGAACAAGAGATGGTGGTGGTGGTGATGATGATATGTGGGGTTTGGAATAGAAGAATTCTGAGCATAGCATGCTGCTGCTCAATGCTCATTCACACACACTGTTTATTTTCTCTGGTTTGAACATGATGTGTCCTTCTGGGACATACCTAGAGTTGGATCCCTCTTCAATCTTTTTATCTACAATTTGTTAAAAAATGTTCTTTTGTGGATTTTGAAAGCCTTGAAGTTTGCAATTCAAAGGATCAGTAAGGCCCAGTATAGTTTGGTTGTCAGCCCATGATGTCTTACATGCCTTTTCTTTTTGATACATTGGAATTTAAATTAATATGTCGCACAGTGAATGTATCATCGTCACCTTCATCCGCAGGCGGTAAAAAAACTTTCTTACATGCTTTTTAAAACTATTTGTTTGGTAGTTTGCAAGCCGATGGTTGCTGTAGACAACATGGGCTGATAACCTACCCTAAAACAAAAAACTTTGGTGTCTGGCTCAGCTGGGCCTATGGTAGGCTTGGCTCTGGCCCAAACTTTTTTGGGTCCTTCAATAAAGGCCCAGCACCAGGGCCTAGGCTTCACATAGAGGGGTCTCACTTCCGACAGCCAGCTATCGGCCTTTTTTGGACAAGCCCCAACAAAACTTAAAACATACACTATGAAAAAGTATTGAATTAGGTCTGAAATAAGAAGAAAGTAATTATGTTTGATTAATTTGGTTGGTTTTAATATATACTGTGTGGATCGATGCATGTAAATGTGCACCCGCGTGCATGTAGTGTACTTGTAATGAAACTACTATTGTGTAAATGTACAAGTGCATTCAAGAAATACAAAAAATTAAAAAAATATTTGTGTATAAATATAACCCATAGATTTTGCATGAAATGCATGAGATCCCATTCTTTAAAATTAATGCCACGCTAGCTGCCGCTGCTTTGGAGTGCTCATGCTAGCTGATCTTGCATCGGACAAGCCATCTTCTTGTAGCTATCAAATCACCTCGCGATTGCCGATGTGTTTTGTTAATTACCGTCAAGTTTAGCTACTAACTATGTGGTTAACCTAATTAGTTCTTTAATAAAAGGTCATTTTAAACTGCTTGATGTGATGTCAAACAAGACACTCACGTCATGATTAACTTTTACTAAACCGTTGTATGTTTCTTAACAACAATTAAGAACACAATGCGAGTTGAAAATCACAACGCAAAACCTTAATGGCCACTTATTAGTGGATATCAATCATGACTTATAATATTAACCAATCAATTTCATCATAAACCCTGTAGTTACCTTGCTACTATATATCATCAAACTAAGCATTCAACTGGTTAGAACTTAGAAAATATCAGATGGACGTATTTGAAACATATTTGGTCATCAACTATTGCTGTTTGTACGTATGTACTTTAGTCCCCCGTATAAATAATAGAGTAAAACGAATTTTGATCGATTGGGGTTTTCATTTTTTTACTACTTTAAAATAGGATCATCGTACATAGCTCTACCATTATAATTAATTCCTGTTATGAATCAACTACTGGGGGAGGAACCCCCCGCCCTTTATTTATAGGCATGGTATGAGAGTAGATACATCGAATACATAGATATGGGCGTATCTCTAAGATACCCGCAATCCTAACCAACTCTGGTTATTTCCATTCACAACACTCCCCCTTATCCAGCCATAGGTGTGGACTCCGCTCAAGAGTACTTCGGGATTCTGAGCGTAATAAGAGTCTCACATGGGGTGGATACTTCGGGATCCTGAGTTGGTGAGGTTTGCCTCGTTAAAACCTTTAGCTATGGAAAACCCAGTGGGAAAAACCATAGTTAAGGAAAAAGAGTGCAAACGCTCTTTAACTCCTCCTGATTTGTACAAGTGACTCTGCTCATGAATACTTCTGGATTCTGAGCGTCACTGAGGGGTGGATACTTCAGGATCCAGAGTTGATGTGATTTGCCTCGTTAAAACCTTTGGCTATGAAAAACCCAGTGGGAAAAACCATAGTTAAGGGAAAAGAGTACAAATTCTGTCAACTCCACCTGATCTGTAAAAGCTCTTAGGCTTTCAGATCTCGTAGGCTTATCTCATCACTCCTATTTACAATATTCCGAAAATGTACACAGATTACGAATTTTATCACCATCAAGCAGCGGCAGAATCCAGAAACTCTAAAGAGGTTGCTAAGTTTCGTCGTCTCTGATGTGGTCTTCAGACTATATGGTTAGCTCCACAGAACCATCCTCTATCCCAGTCGTCACTGGGATGTGATGTACCACCAGGCGCCCTCAAATACACCATTGGTGTGATTCTGGAATGGTGAGGATCTCGGAATGATAAGATGATGTTGCCTTCATAAGTTGCTTTGCAGATCTGCAGGGGATGGCCATCCCACTGTGGGTACCCGTTCTGTGATTTCTCAGCATATGGACTGGACCTGAAACCTGCATTTGCATAAACATTGGAGGATGCTACTACATTTTGTAAGTCCAAATATTTCGACCCTTGGAGGAAGCGCAGAAGGCTTAACTCAGGTCTAATGGCCCTTTTTAGGTGCCAACTATCTCTGGCTAATGAGTTTACTGCAATTGCTATACCGGGACACATGCAGTTAGCCAGGAGTGCATGATTGCACTAAGACAAGAGACTTTAGGACCAGTTATATCCTCCCCCTCTTCCAGCGATCGGAAGGGTTCTTTTTGTTCATCCAGTAAGTGTACCACCGTAGGTGTACTTTGGATGACAATGGTCCTTTTAATATCTCCAACGCACTTCTGGGCGTTTGTAACAGGATTCTATGAGCCATGACTTTATATTTGCCTAGGTCTTCTTATTTCATGTTTAAAAGTCAGGCTTGTACATTTATTTCGGTTTTCTCTTCAGGAGATCCGATGAGATGTTAGTTGTCTACAACTAAGATCTCTAATCATGTTCTTTGCACAGATGCAAAGACAACCTTCAGTAGGAATCATTGACTTGTCAAGTGATTCTCTTGGTTGTACATTTATTTATACTTATTGTTTTTCTTGAATAGACGTCCCGAAGTCTATTCAGGCATTTTAAGGAAATGTGGAAATTATCTTTACAAGATGTCCACGAAGGTATGCCGTCACAACATCCAATAACAGCATATCCAAAATTTTCCTTCGCCAAATCGTAAGGTATTCGCTTTTGATAACTTAGGGAGACTGATGCATCATTTATGAGACATGCTCATTTGAATTCGTTCGATCCCTAGTTTCAGCGAAATTTTCCTTGGGCTATAGGTTGTACCATATAGCATACGATTTTGTATTTATTTTTCTTATGTTTGCAATACTTTGTTTTATCCACAGGTTTGACACCTTTTAGTGTCTGGACTTCAGGTCCGAACATTTCACGTTTCATAAATGAGTCCAGCTCATCTTTTATTGCCACATTCCACATTTTGGCCAATCTCTACGTTTGCCTTCTAGCAACGGAGTGTGGAACGATAATTTACAAACATCATCGCCATTGCGATGTATATGGCAATATGATACGTGAATACATTGTCGACAATTTATGTTCTATCTGTCCAACACCTCCCCAGTACGTACAACATTTACTTAATTTCACTTTTTCCCGGCAATTCCTCTGCAGTGGATTCCGGGAAGGGTGATGGTGTGGACAGGAGCTCATTGTCCTGTGGTAGTATTGTATTAAGGTCTCCAGGAGTTTCTTGTCCTAGGAGCCTGGTGGTCTGCCTCCTTTCTGTTGAGGATCAGACACTTCTGCTGCTGGTGGATTGCATCCATTCTCGGGGATGTCAATCCTAGCTGGAGTTTTTGCAGCAGGGATGTGTGATCTGACAATCTTCTGGTTGTCAATAAATGATTCCGGTAATTGGTAAACAGTGTTCTTGTATGTGGAGGATCTACGGGATCTCATCTACACATTGTATTGTTACCGGATCATAGTGGGTCAAACTTTTTGTATCCCACGTTATAATTTTCTTCGCGCCAGATTTTCTAGTATCTGGGCCTATTTTTGGGAAACTCGTCTCATTGAAATCACAGTCTTCAAGATGTGCCTTAAATGCGTCCCCCGTTTGGGGTTCTAGGTATCTTATAAGTGAGGGTGAGTCAAACCCTGCATGGATACCTAGGCGACGTTGAGTACCGTTTTGGTCCTCTTTGGTGATGCAATGGGGATTTAAGACTGCGCGACCGAAGATTCTTAGATGAGAAGTGTTCGGTGGCATTCCATATGCAAGTTGCATTGGAGACTCTGACCTCCAGAGGGTCTTATTTTCATTTACGATGCAGCATGCAGAGTTTGCATGTCCCCATGCATCCATAGGCAATTGGGATTTAATGGACGTTCAGTCCATTGGAGTCTACTTTTCAGTGACTCTGCCGACCCATTTTGGGTATGAACATGCGGCACTTGTATGTTCATTTTCAATTCCCTTTGATTTGTAGTACTCTTGAAAAGACTGGGAGGTATATTTCCCAACATTAACCAGACTTATTTTCAACATTCTATTGTCTGGAAAATGTGCCTGCAACATTTTTATTTTTGTGTTGCATTAACCAGACTTGTGTGGATTTTCAACGTTTAAGTGTGGATTTTACTCCTTGTTCTTGAGACGTTGCATACAGTAATTTTTTTTTCATTTACATTTGCTGTTTCCAAGTGGAATCCGTTGCAACAGATGTCCTAGAAACTTAGAGAGTTTCTTTTGGAATTCGGAGGGATTAGTGCATCCTTTATTTTTGTGTCGTTTGGGGGCAACAGTGTTGCATTCCCTGGATCTTCAATATAGCCCTGATATTGGGCTTTGTATTGAAAGAGATCGTACGTGTTTATTGTCTACTAATTATTTATGAGAGCAGTTTCAAAAGATGAAACATAAAGGCACATGCATATTCAGATAGACATATTCATTTATTGTCTACTAAAATTTTTCAACCGAAACATATTGCGTAATACAAAAGCTCTCATAACGTGAGATGTTCTAAACAATTTTGCTAAGATAAAAGGAAAGGCTAGTCAAGCATGTCATTATTTTCGAAGTCGCCAGCTGAAAAACTTAACTGGAGCATCAGATGTCATCAGGTTTGTTTCAGCTTTATTTTTCTTGTTCTCTTTTTACAAATCCTGGAGATGATGCGGAGTTCGGCACACTCTGGACCAGTGGCCTTTCATGCCACAATTTTGGCACTGGTCTTCCCATTCCCTCTTGGGTGGGGGTATATCATTTCTATTTTTGTTATTTCTGTGCCCCGTGAACTTCCGCTTACTTTCATTATTTCGCTGCTACTGTACATGGCCCTTGGCATTTTTCTGTTGACCCCCCTTCTGTGGTCTTTCTTTTCTTTTATTATCTCTCTTCTTTTTGAAGGAAGAGGAATAGTGAGCTTCTGGTGGGGGGCAGTGCCGGGGAGCGTATATTGTGAGTGGAGAGAAGAAGCTCTCTGTTTTACTCGGCCATGAGTAAACATGACGGTAGCTCGGAATACTTGGTGAACTTGCGTTCACGGTATTGCTGCATGAGTATCGCATCTTTTTCATGGAAGGACGTATACGTCTTTTCCAGCATGCGATTTTCTGAGACTTTTTCACCACACAACTTCAGGCGTGCGGTGATGCTAAAAAGTGCTGAGTTGTACTCAGCAACGGACTTTAAGTCCTGCAGTCTCAGGTTCTCCTACTCGTATCGTGCCCTTGGGAGTATAACATCTTTCTGATGTTTATACCTGTCCTCAAGGGCAGTCCATAGCTCAAGTGGATCTTCGACCGTAAGGTATTCAGCCTTTAAGGTCTTGTCCACATGGCTGCGAATATAGATGATGGCTTGCGCCTTCTCTATATCGCTAACATTTTCTTTTTCAGTCACAGCAGCGATGAGGGTCTTTGCCCGCAGGTGAAACTTGACATCTAGCTGCCAGCTTAGATAGTTTCTACCTGATGCTTCCAGTACTTCGAAATTAACGCTTGCAATATTAGCCATTTATCTAGCAGAGCACAAACATGCATGAATTAATAATTAATTCAGAGAAAACATTTTCATGCGGATGCAATGTTTAACGAAAAACTAAATGTGTGGATCGGCCAGTCCCACAAGAAAGAGTCCAAAAAAGTCCCCAGTCCAAATTATACAAATTTGCAGCTTAAAGAAAATGAAAATACAACTTTGGAAACCCAGTGGGTCCCATATGATATCTCCATCTTCAAGCGTGGCCTCCGTCTCCATGGAAGTTGGTCTTCTCTCTTTGACATTTACATAAATTCCTCACTACAATTTCTCTCAAAAATAAAAGAAAAGTGCAGGAAATAAACTGTGGGACTAAACGGCCGATCCAAAAACCACATTTAGCAATTCATGCAGAAATATTGTGCTCATCAACATTTTCATCAGACATTTTCATCACAGGCATCACATGCATTTAATATTCGCAGAGATGGATAAATAATTTAAACACTTAATAATTATTGGACCACTGGGCAACGTCATACACCGTTAGGTTACTAACGGCAGAGCGGTCGCAGGATCTTCCTAATTATTAAGTTTTAAATACAATGCACAACCACGCATATAATATCCAACAGAATATACCAGAGATGCAAAGCATGTAAATATGATATTTGCAGAAAACATCATTACAATGCAAAGGTTGTAATTTGAATGGGGTTTAATCAATTAAATTGATTAAGAGCCCAAAATAAACATTTTCTTTGTCAGAGGGAAAAGTTTCCCTCATCATCCCAAAAGCCCCCCAAGAATCCCCATGACGATCTTGCGAGATCTAGGGGAGGGGCAATCATACGTATGATTAAAAGTAGCGTTTTTAGTATTTTTACCTCTATATCCGTCCTCCGGATATAGCGACGGTTGCTCGAAGCCCTACGCGGATGACGACCTTCGATGGAGGAAGCCTTGCACCGCGCTCGTGGATCTCCCATCTCGCCTTCGCCTTCGCCTTCGCAACGAACGGAAAGAAAATTTGTGGAAAGGAAAAAATTTAGAGGCTCGTGCTGATAACGTGTTATGAATCAACTATTGGGAGAGGAACCCCCAGCCCTTTATTTATAGGCATGGTAGGAGAGTAGATACATCGAATACATAGATATGAGCGTATCTCTAAGATACCCGCAATCCTAACCAACTCTGGTTATTTCCATTCACAACAATTCCAACTTTATCTTCTTTTCTCAATAAATATTTTAATATAAATTAGATATCATGGACTAACATAACATTAGTGGGAATCGATAGATTCTTAAAATTATATGACATGTAAATACAGCTTATATACATACTAAACAAGTGATTAAACATGAACATATTAAACTTGTCAATATGCCCTACTATAACTAAATATAAATTAGTGATTTAATACACGTGCATTAGCACGTGACCAAAAATCTAGTAGTAGTATTAAGACATTTCATCAAGGAGTTGCTTAATTACAAGAAACCAAAACGCTGAGAGTACCCATCTTGATTTGTCTATGCGGTGAGAAAAATACATCGAAGATAACATAAGAAAAAATTGACATTACGAATCCCAGAGTGTGACGTTTTGACATGCGATGTTAACTCATTAAACACATCTTTGTACGTAACCACGCAAATATCCAGCAGTGAGTAACTTTCAACCATGTGTGTCCTTATTTTGTTACTATGTATTAACGTACCCAAATCAATTTTATATGATTAAGTAATCATAATTGCCTTGCTAAGTAGCTCTCAAACAAAGCAATCTTGTAGTTGGGAACTATGATGTGAAACTATTATTAGCCACAAAGAGCCTAAAGTCTACTAATATTTTTAATATAAAAATAAACTTGATCAGATGATACAACTATTTCCTACAAGATGCCCGGTAGAAAAATCCACGGCTTGGGACAAGTCTGAACACCTCAATGCTAATTCCGTTGGCAAATCCAAAGGCCCAAGCGACGCCACCGACGCCACAAACGACACCAACATTATCAAGCACATTCCAATCCCCCTCCAATTCTTAGCGTAACCCTCGCATTAACTTATTGGTTATCACTTAATTGGACGTTAGAATATCTTTGGGTACTAATCACTCTCGTTGTCCGCGCATCCTTTGGCCGGCCCGCTGGTTGGGGCCCACAAGGGGCGGGCCCTACAAAAAGGTGCTTGCATGGAAACAAAACGGAAGAATGAGGGGAGGCAGCGGCCAGGCTAGGGTCCAAACGAGTGAGTTCAAGGATCGATGAAAATCTCCTTCTCGCTAGCTTATTCTCTGAAGGGTGCTGGCCAATGAGACACAAAGGCTCTCCCCTTATAGTTAGAGAGAGACCTTTGGGAGCTAGCCCTATACAAATTCTCCTCCTCCTCCCTCTCTCAAAATTAGGCATTGCTTAGGTTGAATAATATACAGTCTGATTAACGATATATTAGGCAAGAATAATTTTGGTTCTCAAAACAAGCTTGGCTGGATGAGGTGCAATGAGAAAGAAACCCTAAGCCTAGGGGCCCTCCTCTCCCAAGAAAATGACCCTCCTCAAGCTTCTAAGCCACAACTACACAAGATGATGAGCTCGCTAGGGAGCATGAAGAGCACCATTGAGACCTCCTCCTCATGCTCCAAGGCCATCCCTCCTCCCTCGCCGACTGACTCCGTCTCCGAGTCCAACCTAATCGCCTCCTCCGACAACAACAACGATGTCGTCGACCCGCCTACTCTCCTCCAAAGCCTAAAATTCGACGCTTGCCTGGATGCCCAAGTCCAGTCCCCGGACAACTCCATATGGGACTCCCTCTTCGCTGACCAAATCGACTCCTCTGCCGACTTCATGCTGATATCTTCACCTAGGAGAGACTACATGCTGGTGTCTTCGCCCAGGAGAGACTACATGATCTCTTCGCCCAAAAGAGGGGACTACATGATCTCCTCCCCAAAGAGAGGAGAGTACATGATCTCGTCACCAAAAAGGGAGTTCATGGTGACCGTCACTTCTCCAAAGAGAACGAGCACGAACATGAACACGAGCGCTTCTTCTATGTATAGCCACAACTATGGCTATGTTCATGGAGTTCAACCCTACCCAAACAATACCACTGGTTATAGTGCTACTAGTGCTAACTACAAGGGGAAATGTCAGAGCCCTCTTCATAAGGTGATCAACGGCTATCCGTCGTCGTCGTCGTCGTGTTCGACGCTGCAGTACGCTAACGTTCAAGGAGATATGCATGGGTCACCCAATCTTGCCCTTCCGACGATGGACGCGTTGTTGGATGAGTACGGGTTGATGTATTCGGACTTGAAGGAGGCCGCCGAGTGCTCGACGGGGCAGGAGGGGGTCTACGATGTTGGGGGGACGGCGGCCGCGGAGGCTGAGGCGGCCGTCGGGGGGATGACTGCGGCGTTGTTGGAGTACGTGTCGATGCCGAGCTTTAACGTGAGGTATGGGGATCATCATAGTAGTAGCAGCTTAGGGGAAAATGGGTATGTGATGAATATTGGGGGGTTGATGGCAGCCAAGGCTGATCAGGTTGGGGTTCCTGCTAATTATCACGGATTGCTGGGGGCTTCAGCTTGTGATCTGACCGATCAGGTGAGTGAGATCTTTATCTGCATGCATGCATGCACGCACGCACGCACGTAGTCGAAAAGATATATATACTTGATATATTGCTAAGTTATTTTTTGTCCCTGGGATTATTAAATTTGTAGCTTGCGATTGCATTGAAAATCGACCCTGACCCATCGTAAGATGCTTATCCAGAGAATTTCTTATTACAAATATCTTAACAACATCCACGCATACATTTGCAAGCAAAACAAGAGTTGAACATGACTGCAAACGCTCCAATTCAATCAAATCACTCGCTGTTAATTATACAGTTTGTTATCATTTATGTATACACGTACATCCATATAACATGCAAATTGAATGTCTCGTTGCATTTGTACTCATCCACAAAAAGAAGGAAAATTATCAAACTTTGTCACATACTGACCCATACAAATTCTGATTGGTCATCCATTTATTCTAACATGAAAAAAAAAGTTAATCTCATAATAAACTTCTAAGTCTAACTAGGATATGATCGTCACAATTATATACGATTTTATGTTTAATTATTTAGAGTTTAATTTTCTAGATATATCCCCTTGAATTGGCTTAAATCATTATATTAATATATTGGAGCCATGTGGGTGCAGGAGCAAGACAGCGGCCTGCAGCTCGTCCACCACCTCCTGGCATGTGCCGAGGCGGTGGCAAAGGACGACTACCTCACCGCCCGCCACTTCCTCCACCACCTCAACAGCGTCGTCTCCCCCGTCGGCGACTCCATGCAGCGGGTGGCATCGTGCTTCGCAGACGCCCTCTCCGCCCGCATCTCCCCTCCCATATCCGCCCCATCCTCCCAAAACTGCCCCTCCCTAGACACCCTCAAGATATACCAAATCCTCTACCAGGCCTGCCCCTACATCAAGTTCGCCCACTTCACCGCCAACCAGGCCATCTTCGAGGCCTTCGAGTCCGAGGACCGTGTCCACGTCATCGACCTCGACATCCTCCAAGGCTACCAATGGCCCGCTTTCCTCCAGGCCCTCGCCGCCCGTCCCGGTGGGCCCCCTACCCTGAGGATCACCGGGGTGGGTTACCCGGCCGAGCTCGTCAGGGAGACCGGAAGGCATCTTGCTGAGCTGGCCCACTCTCTGCGGGTCCCCTTCGAGTTCCACCCGGCTGTCTCCGACCGCCTGCAGGACCTCCGGCCCCACATGCTGCACCGAAGGGTCGGGGAGGCTCTCGCGGTCAACTCGGTCAACCGCCTGCACCGTGTGCCCGCACCGCACCAAGGTAAGTAGAGACTGTTTTATTTAGAATCGCTAATAATTATATTAGTTATAGTTTGTTACTACAAGAAATACCCAACGGTTGTGATTCCATCGATTAAACAGGTAACCTGCTGGCAATGATCCGGGACCAAGCGCCCAACATAGTCACGCTAGTAGAACAGGAGGCCAGCCACAACGGCCAGCATTTCTTGGGCCGGTTCCTGGAGGCCCTACACTACTACTCGGCCATCTTCGACTCCATCGACGCCACGTTTCCGGCGGACTCGGCGGCGCGTGCCAAGGTCGAGCAGTGCATCTTCCTCCCCGAGATCCGAAACATCGTCGCATGCGAAGGCCCGGCCCGCTACGAGCGGCACGAGCGGCTGGAGAGGTGGAGGAAGTCAATGGAAGGGAAAGGGTTCAAGGGAGTGCCCTTGAGCCAGAACGCGGTGAGCCAGTCCAACATCTTGTTGGGCCTCTACGCCTGTGACGGCTACAGGCTAACCGAGGACAAGGGCTGCTTGTTGTTGGGCTGGCAGGATCGGGCCATCATCGCCGCCTCGGCCTGGCGGTGCTGATGTCGTTGTTGCCACCGCCGTTGACGTTTGTCCTCCGGTGAATAATTGGATATTAATTAATTTATCAATCCACAAAAAAAAAGTATATAGTGGTCACTGAACCCGCTGACATGTGGGCCCCACAGAAGCTGGGTTCATTGACCCCTATTGGAGTGGCTTTTTTTTTTTTCTATTTTGTTGGTGTGTTTGTGTTTGATATGTTGTTTGGTATGGCTGAGGATAGAACAAGAGAGGAGAGGGGGGTGTTTTATTGTGGCATAAATAAATGTACATATTATTATTATTATTATTATGCATGCAAATTAAAGGTTATCTAATGCATTTATTTGTCGTAGCTAATTAATTCAGAGAATATGAGACGAATGATCATTTTGAATTTGACTTGGCTAACAGGATATACGCTACGTGAATACAAACAAATACAAAAGGGAAGAAAATTTCTGTTTCTTTCTGATAGAAAATTTCGTACAAGATGTCAATTACATTTTCTATCAATGCAGCGGAAATCCTGCGAACGTCTATGCCTTCAAATAGTCCATAACTAACAATCATATATAACAACAATATTGGACGATGAATCTTATCGATTTATATCCATTGGAAGATCAAATCTAATGAAATTGACAAGCCAGCCACTGTTGCCATTTTTGTTTTTATGTATGTAGATTGGCTCAGCTTCTCAGTCCCAACGAAGAGATTAGAGCAGCAGCAAAATTTCACTCTATTTCCTTGCATAAAGGCCATATCGATGTGAGAATCGATTGATGCCAAATAGACAGTCCACTGTTGCTCTCCCTCAGGTATGTGCATCGGTGATAACACAGTGATAGGAAATATTCACGGCTCATGCATACACGTTTTAGAGACACCAGCACAATCCAAATTGAATCTTTGACCAGTTGTACATATATTTTTTTATACATAGGAAAAGAAGTACAACATATCGGAGGGTGAGCCATCGAGCATATCCAGGCCCCTTTACATGAGAAGTAATTGATATAATACTGCAGGAGGTCCCAAACCCGTAGTTCATCATCCAATCCAATTGACATCTCAAGTTAGCTAGTGTGTCGGGACATAAGTTCGCCTCCCGAAAGTCATGTGTTGGGTTGATTTTCTGTTGCTATAAGTTGGTATTAGTGGCACTAGATCTGTATAGTTCAGTTTGTGGAATTAGAACAGTTTATGAATAGTTTAAGCAGTCATGTTGTAAGTTATGTTGCAACATCAGGTCCAACATGCGGGACCTGGAGTATGGTTCGTATGCAGAAATGCTGTTTTGGTCTGCAGATCTGTTTTGGTGATTCCAGATCTAATTTGTAGCCTAGAATCTCGGGGGTTCCTGATTTGATTGATGAAATATCTTGGTGAGATTTTTCTGTTCCGTGTTACCCGAATTAGCTCCTTGATTGATGGGAGGAAGAAATAGTTGCTGAGAATATTTGGAAATCTAGTTAGTTCCTTAATTGGTGGGAAGAAACATTTGCTGAGTTTTATTGGTTCTATTTTCCAAAAATAGATCCTTATTTTATGGTAAAAATATCCGCATGAGATTTGTTTAAATCAGTTTACCCGAAATGATTAAATGATTCCTCGATCTATGAGATTACTTACCCTAAGTGATCCTAAATATATGTGCGGAATATCTGCATGAAAGAGGAAGTTGTTTACCTGCAAATAGTGGTTACAAGATCTGCTGAATATATGTGCGGTTGAAGATTTATTATCTGAATAGTTTCAGATCTTGTATTATTATTTAGATCTTCTTCAGAAATTCTGTTGTATACTGGTTGACTCGTCTCAAAAATGTGTGAGCGCTACTCCCAAGTGCAGGAGATCGAACAAGTAATAATCCTGATGAGTCCAGGTATCGTATCCACATGACAACTGGCTTGTAAAACCACGAACTTCAGTTTTTAAAGAGTAATAATACGATAATAATCACCACCTAAAGATATGGTATCGACGGTTTTAAAGAATAAAAGAAAATCCTACGATAGTTACGATGAATTCGATATTTGGGCACTAATATGGAGAGTATGTGTTGGTAGTGATTTCGATAGGGTGTGTGCAATCAATGATTATTAATATCTTTTCTATAACTCAATGTCTCGTCCGGCTAGGGCACGAGAACGTCGGAAAGTATGGCGATAAAGAGCATAAAATAGTGCCAAAAAGTAATCATGTATATCAACGACTTCATAAGGAAAATACGCACTAGTGCCCTCTCGGGTCACGATACATCCTCTCAGATCGCATCACAAATAAGTCTGCAAAGATCATATTCGATTCAAGCATACCTACGTCTCCGTATAACCTACCCAAACACCATATATGTAGAAATCGACAAAATACGTAATTATACAATGCAAATAGGGTGAAAAGATATTAAAATCAATTATTACGACACCCTAAATACATCAACACCAACACATATGAAGATTAACCACGCATGAAGAGAATATATTCAGTATTCATAGACAAATACATCATCAAAACCTCAAAATACGTGAATAATACTTCAAATACAAGCAAAATACGCAAAATACAAGGCTAAAGATAGAAAAAATATCACCAATTCTCTCCAAATAGCCCCAAATCTCCTTCAGATGATAGATCTAGCCTCTGTCTCCAGGGCCTCCAAATTTAATGCCAAAATACGGCTCCTTGAGCCCCCAATATACCAGAATACACAACAAAACCCTAAAATACGCTTATATAGAGGCATTGCAGGTTTTAGTTGTGTTAGCGGGTCCAAAACCACACCCAATAGTCGCAAAAACCCAAACCCACAGCCGCTGGACGATTCCGACCGTCGATCGATGCGGGATGCGATCTGCGCTTGCCCATGTCCAAGCAGATCGGATCTGCTCCCGCGCTGCGCCCGCATCCGCTTACGAATTCGAGTTCACTTCGGTCTTGAATTTCCACCGCTGGATCTTGATCGAGCGGACTAGAACGTGCCGCGTCTCCCCGATGATCTGATCTCCACTCCATCCGTGTACATTGTCTGTGCGCCATTGGATGAGCGATCGACGGAACGTAGTCAGCCGCGTCGTCCGCTTGATGTGGTCGTAGGATGAGGCGGTAAACACTTGGATAGCCGCCATGTGGCCCGCCCGATGGGTATTGCATACGGCGTCTACCGTATTTCATATTTTAAGCGTATTTCTGCCGTATTTCTCCCTTTAAATGGTAATCTGCATTCAAAAATTCATAGAAATTAGCACAGATCTCAGAAAAATACAAATAAATAGTCGTTGAAATCGTGAGGTCGAGACCTAGCCATGAAAAATACTAAAAGGGCTGAAATACTCAATATATTGCTGTTTTGCTCATAAAATGAGAGTTTTCTCCTATAATTAAGGGTATTCAAAATCGTGAGGTCGAGATCTACAATTACTCCGACAGTGGCAAGGAAGGGTCGTCCAAGTATCAACGATGTATCCCCCTCTTCTCTAATGTCCATCACCACGAAGTCGCACGACAAGCAAAGTCCACCCAATACTTGCAGCGGGACATTTTCTGCTATCCCCACTGGCCTACTAATTCGCCCATCGGCGAGTTGTATCTTCATGTCCGTGGCCATGAGGTCGGTCCCTATATTTAGTTTCTTGAACATCGCCAGGGGCATAAGGCTCATGCTTGCTCCCAAATCTACTAAGGATTTTTTAGAGGGACTCCTCCAAATGTGCTAGGAATTCGGAAGCTACCGGGATCTTTCAACTTGGTTGGCATCTTCTCCTTGTTGGTGAACCACGTACCTTGCTCGTCTAACATGACCCTTTCCGTTCGCTTCTTTCCCGAGATCAAATCCTTAAGGAACTTTGTATAGGACGGGATTTCGACGATTGCATCTAAAAACGGGATGTTCAAGCTCACGCCTCGCAAGTACTCCAGAAATTTGACAAGCCTCTTCTCAATTCTTGCTTTCGCCAACCGTTGTGGAAATGGTACTGGTGGCATATAAGTTCTCTCTTCTCGTGTCTTCTCCATTTCAGATTCTTCATTATTACTTACCGCCTTTGGGCTCTCCTCTTCATTGAATGGTTCCTTCTCAACTGAAATTTCCTCCCTCGGTTCCTTAGCTTGAATCATGGCGGGAGTAGTGTCCTTCCCGCATCTTGTAGTTACCGCCACAACTGCATTGATGTGGCCGGTGTTACTCCATGGGATTTGTTTCGATTGAGCCGACAATTGTTGGTTAACCTTGTTGAGCAAAGTGAATTGCTCCGACAATTGTGCCACGACGGTATTGAGGGATTCTTGTTGAGCCGCCAATCTCGCGTTAGTCTTCTTTTGATCGTCCATGAATTCTTCTACCCTTACTTCGTGCTCCGACCTTGGTGGCGCTTGTAGGGGGTTGGGTGCCCTCTATCCTTGATTATATCCAGAGGGTCTATAGGGCCCCGCTTGTTGCCTTGGTGGGTAAGTTTGTTGTTGGGGTGGCCTTTGTTGATACTGCGGTTGTTGAGGAGGCCAGGCTTGTGGTTGTTGCGGCGATGGTTGTTGTTATGGTGGAGTCAAGGCTCCATCATTGTTGGCGTATGAAAATCCGGGGTTACCTCTAGTGGCCGGGTTTACCCAATAACCGCTAGTGCCGGAAACACTCAATAGCTCCGTCTCCTAGCTCCCCTCTGTTGGATATGGACGACATGTATACACCCATGAGAGGATGTATGAGGGTCTATGGATCTCAGATGTCGCGTGCATGAAAGCATGTGCGAAGGGAACCTTTTCATGTGTGAAAAGGACCACTCGATAAGTGGAAAAACTCACTTTATAAGTGCATAAAGGCACTTGATAAGTGCATAATGAAGAGGATAAGGAATGGTGCTAATATAGGCTAATAATCGTATATGTAGTTATTTCATACAATAACTACCCCCTTGGCCTACAAATAAGACCCAAGGGTATGGCTTTTAAGGCTAATCCTTCATGCCATAAGTTTGCATAAGGCAACTTATTTTTCCTCTTCTCCCTTCCATTAAGTTCTTCTTTCAAATAGAGATTTAGACGGTGAAACGCTGCTTTGATCCTCTGTGACAAAGTACAGATTGTTGTGGCGAATCCAAGGGCGAAGTTCCGAGACTATAGCGAAGCGTACGCTAACGTAAGTCTCTTCTCTCTTTCGATCCTCTATCATCTATTGATGGGATCCTACATTGGTATCAGAGCCACACGGGTTCGCCCCGGTCTCACCGATGAATGACACGTTGTCTCTTTCACGAATGAGTTTTCCTTCCATTATGGATATGGTAGGAGCGCATCGTGACGGAGAGAACGTAAAAATTGTTCTTTTCACGTTAGGGTCTTTTACCATTACGGATATGGCAGGAACTCTCCGTGACGGGAAGAACTGACCGTTCATCTCGCCAAACTCGCACTCCTCATGGATGCTGAGTCTCCATTCAATAGGGAATGTGCACTCTCTTCATGTAGAGCGTGAAGTTTGCGGCCTTGAAAGTGTGTTATTTTTTTGGCACACGGTCATTAAAGCATAACCACTTTCTCGATGAACGGGTGTCTCATCGGAGAAGATGGTGGTTACAAAACTTATCATCGGAGAAGAAGATTGCCATGGAAGGGCATGGTGAATTGTCACCATGTAGTATGGCAATAGCATATCTCTTTGGTGCATGATCACCATGGCCATGCGGGTCATGGTGGCTATGCACCCCCTCCCCATTGGGGAAGGGGTTGGCTTCGACCAATAACAACCAAGACCACCCCACATAGGGGGTGTGTGCGGCCGGACTCCAAGGAGGCTGGCCGGTCGGCCAGGGCCTCGGCCAGGGCCAGGCCCTGGCCAGCCCTGGCAGAGGCCAGGGCAGAGGCGTCATGGCCTCTGCCAAGGCCAAGGCCGGCCCTGGCTGAGGCCAGGGCAGAGGCACCCTGGCCTCGGCCAGGGCAAGGCCGAGGAGGCCCTGGCCTCGGCCAGGGCCAGGCCGGCCCTGGCTGAGGCTAGGGCCAGGCCAGGCCGGCCCTGGCGAGGCCAGGGCTAGGCCAGGGGAGCCCTTAGGGCTAGGCCGAGGAGCCCTACGATACCGGCGGCCTCGGCCCCGGCCACCCGTAGGGGCCGGCGGCAGTTGCCTGAGGCAAAGCCCCCTGCAGGGGGGAGGGCCTGGATCCCTACGGGGGGGAATCCGGCCTTGGCACGGCCACGGCTCGACCCCGGCAATGGCCGGGGCATGCCACTACCTCCCGCTGCAAAATACGTTTTCAAAATACGTTTTCAAAATACGTTTTCAAAATCGCTTTTCCGCTGCAAGTACTATAAGAGTACTATTGTTTGATAAGTGATGGGGAAATATTGAAAGTTGTTCTAGATAGTGATTGGAATCATAATGACCTTTTCGATTCTAGAGCAACATCTTCAATATTTTTCGAAAGTAACTTATCAAATGTAAAATTTATGCAATGTTTTGATCAAACTCTTTTTTATGTATTTTGCAGCATTTTAAAGCTAAAATGTCTTCCGCTACTAAGAACATCGTCGCTGAGTTGAACAAAGGTGAAAAACTCAACGGCGCTAATTACAAACTGTGGTCCATGAAGATATAATATGTTCTAGAGGAGCAAGATGTGCTCGAAACTCTGACGAACAGAATGATTGAACCTGAGTTAGGCACTACGGTCCAACACAGAAGAGAGACAAGGAATCTTTCGATGCTTGGTCTCGGAAGAACAAAATTGCTCGCATTACGTTGTTGTCAAGTATGGCCGACGACATAATGCGAATCTTCCGAGAATATGACCTAGCTATGGACATATGGTCCAAGCTAGAGGAGAAGTTTGGTGGCACCTCGGTGATCAAACTTCGCTCTTTAACTATAAAATTCGATTCATACAAAAAACGTCCAGATCATTCCATGGGAATGCATCTGCGACACATGGCGAATCTTATTTCAAAGTTAAAGGATGCAGGTCATATGATCACTGATGAGCAACAAATCCAAGCAGTCATACGTTCCCTACCAATCGAATGGGACAACATGAAGATGCATCTCACTCATAATGAGAGCATCAAGAACTTCAACGATGTTTCTAAGCATCTCGAGTTAGAGGAAGAGCGGCTTGCGGCCGCCAAGCCAAGTACAGAAGTGCACATAGTTGCTAGTTCCTCACACGGGGGAAAGAAACGTAAACATCACTCGAAGTTTGCTCATGACCATAAAAGGCAACCAGTGTCTACCAAGAAACCCAAACAAAAGGGTGAGAACAAGAAATGGCACAAGAAGAAGGACTTGAAGAAGATCAAGTGCTTCAAGTGCAACAAGTTAGGTCACTTTGCCCGTTCATGTGCGGATGGAGGTGACAAGGTAACTTGTAATAATACTAGTTACATATGTGTTTCTAGTTCAATATTTCTTGAAGAATCTAATCCCTTTTGGATAATTGATTCAGGTGCCACCGACCACATAGCAAGGGAAAGACAGTCCTTCGTGGAGTATCACCGGATACCCCAAGGAACGAAGTGGATATATGTAGGAAACAACACACGTGTTGAAGTGAAGGGCGTTGGGACATGCAAGCCGTCTTGGACAACGGCCGCACTATCTTACTTCATGATGTTCTCTTCGCTCCGGATATTCGAAGGAATATCATATCTGTGGTCGTCTTAATGGGTCTTGGTTATAGTTGGTTCTTTCATAATTGTAAAGTGGATCTGTCTTGTAATAATTCTTTAATTGGTTCTGGGTATGTTTTTAAAGGATTCATTGTATTAAATACGATGTACGATTTCTCAAATTTTAATGAAAATTTTCTTGTTACAAATTCTTCGATTTATGAGTCAGATGTAATTTGTTGGCACACAAGGCTTGGTCACATTGGACCAACACGTATGGATAGACTTGCCAAACGTGGCCTTCTATCCAATGTTTCAAAGGTCGAAATGTCGACTAGCGAACATTGCCTTGTAGAGAAATCTTGTCGCAAGCCATTTGGAACCGGCACAAGGGCCGAGGTTCCATTACAGCTCATCCATTCGGACATATGTGGTCCGATGAATGTCAAGACAAGACGCGGGAAGTCCTACTTCATCACTTTTATTGATGACTTCACCCGATTCAGACATATCTATTTGATATCCCAAAAAAATGAAGCATTAACCTGCTTTAAAAAATATATGAGTTTAGTGGAAAATCAATTAGATCGCAAGATTAAGGTCTTGCGAACCGATAGAGGCGGTGAATATCAATCAATAAGTTTTAAGGAACTTTGTGATGAAAAGGGCATAGTTCATCAGGTAACTATGCCTTATACTCCGCAACAAAATGGTGTTGCTGAAAGGAGGAATATGACTGTAATGGAAATGGTCCGTTCAATGATGGCGCAAGCTAACTTGCCAATCACCTTTTGGGGTGATGCATTATTGACGGCTGCTTTCATCTTGAACCGCATACCCTCGAAATCAGTTAGCTCCACTCCTTATGAGTTGTGGAACCAAAGGTCTCCTGACTTAAGCATTTTAAAACCTTGGGGGTGTGCATCCTATGCACATATTTCCTCCCATAAGTATGGCAAACTTGGGCCAAGGGGGAGGAAATGTATCTTTATATGATACGCAGAAAACTCCAAAGGTTATGTTTTTATTGGTCAGGAAGACAATGGAGGACTGATTGAATTTGAGTCGAGGGATGTTACTTTCTTAGAAAATGAGGTTAGCTCCTCTAAGATTTGAGGATGAATTCCCACAAACCTTTGTGACTTTACTACAAGAAGATGACGAGCATGCTACTTTCAAACAGGCCGTATCATGCCCTGCAAAAGACAAATGGATGGAAGCGATGAAGGAGGAATTAGAATCCATGAAAATTAACCGAGTCTGGGACTTAGTTGACTTACCCAGAGGACATAGAGCTATTGGGAACAAATGGGTTCTTAAGATCAAGTATAAGGCTGATGGTTCTATAGACCGATATAAAGCTCGTCTTGTCGCGAAAGGTTTTACGCAACAGGAAGGGATAGACTACGAAGAGACCTTCTCACCTGTTGTTCGTTTTACCTCGATTCGCTTGATTCTGGCTTTGGTAGCTTGCTTAGACCTCGAATTACATCAAATGGATGTAAAGACTGCCTTTCTCAATGGAGAATTGGACGAGGAGATCTATATGGAACAACCAACAGGGTTTGTAAAAGAAGGAAACGAACATAAGGTTTGTAAACTTCATAAGTCCATATATGGTCTTAAAACAATCCTCGAGGCAATGGTATATACGATTTCAAGAAGTTGTCTTCTCAAATGGTTTTACCATGCTTGATGAAGATAACTGTGTATATATCAAGAGGATCAAAAACAAGTATGTTATTATGTCTCTATATGTAGATGACATTTTAATAGCCGGAAATGACAAGGGCTTTGTGATGGATATCAAGGCTTGGCTTTCATAAGTTTTTGAGATGAAAGACATGGGAGAAGCCGCATATATCCTTGGAGTTAAGATTTCAAGGAATCGTTCGAAGAAACTTCTTTCTCTTTCACAAGAGACTTATATAAAGAAGGTTCTAGAATGTTTTAATATGTAGGACTGTAAGTCCATTAATACTCCTATAAGCAAATGCAATAATTTATGTCTGAAAATGTGTCCGAAGAACCAAAAAGAAAAGGAAATTATGGAAAAAGTTCCATATTCAAGTGCAGTTGGTAGTCTTATGTACGCTATGATGTGTACAAGACCGGACATCTGTTTTGCCGTTGGAATGGTAAGTCGTTACCAATCCAATCCAGGGCAAGCACACTGAAAAGCGGTTAAGAGGATAATGCGGTATCTTAAAGGGACTGCGGACTATGCTTTATGCTATCAAGGAGATGCCTTGAGGCTCGAAGGCTACACTGATGCTGATTGGGCGGGTGATCTCGATGAGCGACGATCGACCTCAGGACATGTTTTCTACTCGGATCTGGTGCAATATCCTGGAGTAGCAAGAAGCAATCCTGTATCGCACTTTCAACTATGGAAGCCGAATTTGTAGCATTTAGCATAGCGATCCAAGAAGCTGTTTGGCTTAGGAGGTTCTTAGACAAGCTAATTGATGCAAGTGACTCAGGTGCTGTACCAATATACAGTGACAGTCAAGCATCTATAGCCTATGTCAAAGATCCAAAATTCCATTGTAAGACCAAACACATTGATATCCGCTACAAATTTGCAAAAGACTATGATAAGAACAAGAAGGAAGACATTAGGTACATATCTACGCATGAGATTATAGCGGATCCGCTTACGAAGGCGATCCCCAGAGATGTGTTTTACAAACACTTATCATCTCAAGGATTGCGTAAGAGCTGAGTTGTATCAATGTATATTCCCATGTCTATGAAAGATCAAAATTAATAAAAGAATAAGTTCTTTTCGACATTGCATATGAGTTTCTTGAAAATGTTTGTGTACATTTCTTTTAATCTCAGCTATATTTTCTAGTATGTTGGAAAGATTGAGGTTGGCTCTCTCACATGAGCAACCGCCTTTATTCTATCAAACGAATAAGATAAAGATGAGACCTGTTTAAAGTCAAAATCGTCAGACGGATGATTTAGAGTCATGACTTAAACAAAATGGTCGTATGAAAGATCTGCATCATATGGATGCTTACAAATGATCTAAGAGGATTTTTGAAATCTTATCTGTCTTATGCGGGATGTGGGTCCAGAAAATTAATGAGTAGTAAAAAGGACTCAAAGTCAGACATTGTGGTGTCTGATCATCATCCTTACAACATCATTCAGACATACGCTCCCTGGGAAAGGAGTGATGTTGTAATACGTATTCATACTACGTATGCATTTGACCATTGGGTTAGAATAGTAACTGTGTTTACTATTATGTGAGACCCAAAGACCACATGGGTCTTAAACTTCTTACCCATATGGACTCTAATTGGTTCCTTTAGATTTGACTAGGTGATCGCTGTCTTAGCATGTTGCTTATGGACTATGGTTAATTCGGTCCTGCAGGGCATGTTAGAAAAGCGAGTCAAGTCAAGATCGAAAGGATCGCAAGAAGAGGAAGATTAAATTCATATTCACATTTGGACTTTAGAGATTCAAAGCTGGCCAGCCAATTGTAATCCAGATGGGATTCAATTGTTGAATATAAAGTATAAGAAATGTGAAGAAATAATCTAAGGTAAAGCATGTGTTGATCTACTCAACTTTACACCCCAAGGAGTGTTGTGTATCTCTAACAAGTACACAACAGCAGACTCTATGCACATGACGGTCACACGGTATATTTCTCAGTATGATAAACAGAAGAACTAAAGGAAAAGATGTTTCCTTACAATCCCCTCAAGTGTGAGTGGGAGATGTTGGATATGGACGACATGTATACACCCATGAGGGGATGTATGAGGGTCTATGGACCTCAGATGTCGCGTGCATGAAAGCATGTGCGAAGGGAACCTTTTCATGTGTGAAAAGGACCACTTGATAAGTGGAAAAAGTCACTTTATAAGTGCATAAAGGCACTTGATAAGTGCATAAGGAAGAGGATAAGGAATGGTGCTAATATAGGCTAATAAACTTATATGTAGTTTATTTCCTACAATAACTACCCCTTTGGCCTATAAATAGGACCCAAGGGTATGGCTTTTAAGGCTAATCCTTCATGCCATAAGTTTGCATAAGGCAACTTATTTTTCCTCTTCTCCCTTCCATTAAGTTCTTCTTCCAAATAGAGATTTAGATGGTGAAGCGCTGCTTTGATCCTCTGTGACAAAGTACCGACTATTGTGGCGAATCCAAGGGCGAAGTTCCGAGACTATAGCGAAGCGTACGCTAACATAAGTCTCTTCTCTCTTTCGATCCTCTATCATCTATTGATGGGATCCTACATCCTCCAACAAACATAATCTGGCCTTGATCCTGCCAGTCGCTCATGCTTCCTTCGGATGTAGATGCGTTGGAAGTTTCATGTGGCTTGCTCGTCAACTTTTCTAGCCTCTCTACGGCTTTATGAAGAGAATCAAATTTGGTAGAAAGCTCTGCCATTGATTTTGCCTCATAGATGCTCGTCGGCTTTAAAGATGACGAAGATTGTCCCCTTTCGTCGGCCCATTGCTGATTATTCGAGGCCATCTCCTCAAGCAAGGCCGTAGCGTCATCAAGTGTCTTTGCCAAAATGGCTCCATTGGCCGTGGCATCAATTATTTGCTTCGTGCTTGGTTGCAGTCCATTGTAGAAGTTTTGTACTAGCTCCCACGGTTCAATGCTATGGTAGGGACATTGGTGTTGGAGGTCCCTGAAGCGCTCCCACGCCTCATATAAAGACTCATAAAGGCCTTGCCAAAAGGACATCAAGGCACTTCGTATCTTTACAGTCTTGGATGGTAGATAAAACTTGTTGACAAATGCACTCGCTAGCTCATCCCAAGTAGTGAAGATCCCCTCCGCTTGCGTCCTTAGCCAATACAAAGCCTTATCATGAAGAGTGCATGGGAAGAGACGCAGTCGAATAGCATCCGTCGGCTCGCCTGGCATTTGGAAGGTAGCACACTTTGCCAAGAACATTTGCAAATGGAAGTGTGGGTTCTCTTGAGCGTTCCCATGGAATGGGTTTTGTTGCATCAACACTACGAGTCCCGTCTGTTGAGTATTGGTGTTTCATACCAATATTATTTTGATGATGATCACAACATTATGTTGTTGCTAATGACTCTCGTGTTTTAGTCTCATAGTTTCATTTCAAAAATATCTTTCTTGGAGACTAATCACTTGGTGCAAGGATGGACATCAAGTGGAGAAGGGCCAAAGCTTGAACTTAAGGGGTGCCAAAGCTGGGAGATAATGAAGAGCATCAAGACATCATGATGGAAGACTTAGACTCTAAGAAAAGCAATGTAATCCATGTAATATTTCCTTTATTGCTTTCTCTCTCATTTGAGTCTAGGTTAATGTAATGCCTTGATTGATGGTCTACTCATTCATGCATATGCATTTAGCCATCTTAGTGAGCCTTAGGATTATCATATAATCCAACCTAATAGGTTCATCTTGTCCAAAGACTCATTTCGAGTCTCTGGCTTTCCATTAGTCGCATGCTGAAGGATTTACAGTCGACTGGGTGATTTCCAGTCGCCTGTTGATCCTTCTACAGTCGACTGATATGCACTACTCAAGTCAACATTTTCATTGACTCTACTTGAGCTTTACGCAATAGTCGACTGCTTCACAGTTTATAGTCACCTATATATTTACAGTCGCATGTATATTGGTCAACAGACGTCTGAGTAGCGTAAGTGCAATTTCTGCCTCTTTCTGTTTTTCTCCATCGCCTGCAGCAGATGACTGATTAAGGTTTTATAGTCGCCTGAATATTTTACAATCGACTGTATTATTGACATCAGTCGCATGTCTGCTTATCTGGAGAAAGAGTGCAGCTCTCTGTTTTATTCCTTCCCCTGTAGCAGTCGCCTGCTGAAGGTTTTACAGGCGCATGTCCTGTTTTCAGTCGACTGTATTGTCTTCTTTAGTCGACTGTCCTGGCTCAGATTATAGCCGTTGGATATTTTCTAGCCGTTGATCAGTCAACTGTCTTTTGATCATCAGTCGACTGTCGGTGTCGTTTTCACCCAGGTTCTAGCCGTTGCAGCTTTGTGCTGTTGGCTGTTTTCTTGGGTTTTGAGGGTTGATATATGGTTCCTATATATATGAGTGTGCTGATATCTCTAGAACTTCTTGATGCTATTGAAAATCATAAGAGATCAATAAGCCACTCATAAACTCTCTCATTTCCCCTCTTTGAGCTCTCATTACTCTTCATGCATTGAAGTCCAGCTTAAGGGAAATCATCCAAGTGATTTCAAGCATATTTCAACACTTGGAGATCCTCTTCCTTGCCTTGAATTCATCTATGAGTAAGCATCTCAAGGCATATGTAAGAGTATTTATTTTACTTGGTGATTCTTGTAACACTAATTCTCTTTGTGGGAATTAGTCTTTCTCTCTTTGTGGGAGTTTATCTCTTTGTGGGATTAGGATATTCTCTTTGTGGGAATAACTCTCTTGGTGGGAGTTTAGTGTCCTAGTGTAGGTGTAGGGATAACCCTAATTCTCTGAGTGGGAGTTAGTGATTCTCTTGGTGGGAGTCTTGACCCTCGTGTAGGGTTGGTTGGGTCCTTGTGTAGGGCAAAATCCTCTTGGTGGGGTATCTCCTTGTGAGATTTGTATTCACTTCTCTTTGTGGGAATATAGTGAATATTGGTGTGGCTGGACGTACCCAAGTTTGGAGAACCAGGATAAAATCTTGTGTTTGCGTTTGGATTGATTGTGTCAATTATTTCCTCTTGGATTTATTATTCTGCATTTACAAGTTTAATTTTAATTGGACAATTTTATTGCCATTACACTATTCACACCTCCTCTAGTGTGTGTTGTTGGTATTACAAGGGTAAGTCTATCCTTACAATTGGTATCAGAGCGAGATTATAGCATACTGCAACGATGGCATTCAACGCTACATCTGCGTCTCATGAAGAAGGTCATTCAACCGTTCGACCCCTGCTCTTCAAAGGAACCAACTACCCTAGTAGGAAGATCAGGATGATGATCTACATGGAGGGTCAAGACCTATGGGACGTCACAGAGGTGCCATTTGAGAAGCCCACTACACCTGCAGCTTCAAGGACAAAGGCGGAGAAGGACTTAATCAAGTTCAATGCCGGGGCTATGAATGCACTCCATTGCGCCCTCTCAGTAAATGAGTTCAACCGCATCTCCATGTGTAAAACGACCAACGATATTTGGCATACTTTGGAGATATGTCATGAAGGGACTACAAAGGTAAAGAAATCTAAACAAACTGCGTTTAGATCTAAATATGAAATGTTTAAGATGCAGGAAGGAGAAACCATTGCAGAGATGTTCTCAAGGTTCACTGATATCGTGAATGCTTTGGTGGGACTCGGGAAGACGATTTCCTAAGAAGATCGTGTAGAGAAGATCCTTGACTCTCTCACACCTCATTGAGAGTCAAAGGCCAACAGAATTTTGGAGTCATATGACACGTCCAAATATACCGTTGAGGAGTACATTGGTAATCTCATGGCGTATGAAGTGAAGCTTCAACACAAGAAGGAGATTCAACCATCAAAGCCCGAGAAGCAGGAGAAGCACAAGGGGGTTGCATTTCATGCCAAGGAAGAGCCAATCAAATGGAGGAAGAAATTCCATCGAGAAGCTCCTATTGAAGAAGATTAGCTAGAAGAGGCGAGTGGAGAAGAAATTGAGGATCTTGCCGAGCAATTCAAGGCATTCCTCAAGTGCAAGTAATGTAAGTCTTTGTCAAAGTTTGCCTCTAATTCTAACAAGGTTCCTACTTGTTACACTTGCAGTGGAAAAGATCACTTGTCCACCGAATGTCCTTCCAAACCCAACAAAGAAACCTACAAGGGTAAAGGGAAGAAGCATTGGAAAGGAAAGTCCAAGTCCAAAAATCACAAGAAGGGACTTGTCGGGACTTTTGATGATTCGAGTGAGGATACATCTAGTAACGAAGAAGAGGATGGAAAGGACGATGCTCATGCGTGCTTTGTAGCAATTAATGTTCTTACACCAATCCCCTCTGGCTCAAATGAAGATGAGTTGGAAGCATGCCTCAACTCTTACAACTCCTATAAGGAATCTGCCTCATGGCTATCAGGGAAAAGTCTTCATCAAGCTTTAGCAAGGAAGAAGTCGATGATGAGATTGAGGAGAAGATCTCATATGAGGGGCTTGAATATCGTTTCGGTATGGTTTTCGAAAACGCTAGTAAGTGCATCAACTCTTACAACGAATATGAGGATGGAAAGGACGATGCTCATGCATGCTTTGTAGCAATTAATGTTCCTACACCAATCCCCTCTGGCTCAAATGAAGATGAGTTGGAAGCATGGCTCAACTCTTACAACTCCTATGAGAAATCTGCCTCATGGCTATCAGGGAAAAGTCTTCATCAAGCTCTAGTAAGGAAGAAGTCGATGATGAGATTGAGGAGAAGATCTCATACGAGGAGCTTGAATATCGTTTCGGTATGGTTTTTGAAAATGCTAGTAAGTGCATCAACTCTTACAATAAATTGAAAGCAAAATATAAGATTGCTAAGAGTAGGTTGCATGAACTAGAAATTGCTAGTGTAATCCATGATGAAATGCATGCTTATGACACTAGTGAGAGAGACACACTTCTCTCTCAAGTTAAGGAATTGAGTTTTACTAATGAAAATCTTGTTGCTCAAAACCTTAGCTTAGAAACTCGCATTCAACAACTTACGTTGAAATGTGAAGAGGAATCCCGTAAGCTCAAAAGCTTTGTGTATTCTAAGGATTCACTCCACGATTTGTTTGAGAAACAACATCTGACAAATCATAGAGGAGGTTTGGGTTATATTCAAAATGTGGTACCCAAACCCACCTCTAATTCCTCTTACGGTGCAAATACAAGAAATATTGCTAAAGCACCTAAGAAGAATCACCATGCTTTCTTGTACAACAAAAACACCAACAAGAAGCATGTAAATCACGAGGTAATGAGGAAGAATGAAAACTCTTCATTTTTTGCTAAGAAGCAAAATCCTCATTCTATGCATGCCAAGAAATTCGTTTCTACACCTAAGCATGCCACATCCACCCCTCTTGCAAAGGCAAAACCCTTGCTTAGGAAATCCTTGAGTTTATGGATTCCCACTAAGGTTAGTGTGCAAGAAAGGGATAGTTACATCAACTCTCTAGTTAGGGATATGATCACCTCATGTGATTACATTAGGAAGTCAAACTCCTCTTGGGTTTGGTTCCCTAATGTTTAGGTTCCTCACATATATGCATATTGCATGGGTATTGTGCTTAAATGTTTATTTTAGCATACCCATTGTTTATGTGTGTTTCATGATTTTGAAAATGTTTTCAAACTTATTTTCATGAAAATGGGGACCTTGGGGAATACATTGACATGCATGCATGTATTGATCCATATGTATGTCAATGGGAGAGTTAATATGTGTATGTTTAAAATATTTTAAAACATATTTTTGACTCTCATTTCGGGGTGTGTTTGAGATCATATTTACTATTGGTTATTTTTGGTCTCAAATCAAACCTCTTGAATATTACCAACATGTTTCATGTTATATCCCTTTTGGCAATATCTTTGTGTATCTTTAAAGCTTGATTTTTCCATATCTATTGCTTTGATACACTTTAGGCCCATGGCTCCAATATTTCTATTAGATCCTAGAAATCAAAACTTGACCATTTCTATGATCTAGGGGGAGCATGGGATAGTGATTGATACCCACTAAAATTTTCAATTTGGTATCATACATCTCCTTATATCTTGCATATTATCACATCTTGATTAAGATGACAAAGTGGGATATATTTGATGTCCACCTTTTTGACGATGTCAAGGGGGAGAATTATATGCATTATGTAAATGTATATCTTGTACATATGCATATTTTGGAGAGATATATCTATGAGGAGAGATATATAAGATTGTATAAACCATACTTGTTTGCTTGATATTGTCTATTGCAATTGGCTTATGTAATCCATGCCTATTATATGTCACCTTGATCTTATTTGGTATAATGAGTTTTTGTGTATCTCATTGTTTAATTGATGCATATAAGTAGGGGGAGCCTATTAGCATTGTGCTTTAATTCTATGTGTTTTACATAATGTGTGTCATCATCAAAAGGGGGGGATTATTGAGTATTGGTGTTTCATACCAATCTTATTTTGATGATGATCACAACATTATGTTGTTGCTAATGACTCTCGTGGTTTAGTCTCACAGTTTCATTTCAAGAATATCTTTCTTGGAAACTAATCACTTGGTGTAAGGATGGACATCAAGTGGAGAAGGGCCAAATCTTGGACTCAAGGGGTGCCAAAGCTTGGAGATGATGAAGAGCATCAAGGCATCATGATGGAAGACTTAGACTCTAAGAAAAGCAATGTAATCCATGTAATATTTCCTTTATTGCTTTCTCTCTCATTTGAGTCTAGGTTAATGTAATGCCTTGATAGATGGTCTACTCATTCATGCATATGTATTTAGCCATCTTAGTGAGCCTTAGGATTATCATAGAATCCAACCTAATAGGTTCATCTTGTCCGAAGACTCATTTCGAGTCTCTGGCTTTCCATCAGTCGCCTGCTGAAGGATTTACAGTCGACTGGGTGATTTCCAGTCGCCTGTCGATCCTTCTACAGTCGACTGATATGCACTGCTTAAGTCAACATTTCCATTGACTCTACTTGAGCTTTATGCAATAGTCGACTGCTTCACAGTTTAGTTGCCTGTATATTTACCGTCGCCTGTAGATTGGTCAACAGTCGTCTGAGTAGCGTAAGTGCAATCTCTGCCTCTTTCTGTTTTTCTCCATCTCCTCCAGTAGACGACTGATTAAGGTTTTACAGTCGCTTGACTATTTTACAGTCGACTGTATTATTGACATCAGTCGCCTGTCTGCTTGTCTGGAGAAAGAGTGCAGCTCTCTGTTTTATTCCATCCCCTGCAGCAGTCGCCTGCTGAAGGTTTTATAGGCGCCTGTCCTATTTTCAGTCAACTGTATTGTCTTCTTCAGTCGACTGTCCTGGCTCAGATTATAGCCGTTAGATATTTTCTAGCCGTTGATCAGTCGACTATCTTTTGATCATCAGTCGACTATCAGTGTTGTTTTCACCCAGTTTCTAGTCGTTGCAGCTTTAGGCTGTTGGCTGTTTTCTTGGGTTTTGAGGGTTGATATATGATTCCTATATATATGGGTGTGCTGATATCTCTAGAACTTCTTGATGCTATTGAAAATCATAAGAGATCAATAAGCCACTCATAAACTCTCTCATTTTCCCTCTTTGAGCTCTCATTACTCTTCATGCATTGAAGTCCAGCTCAAGGGAAATCATCCAAGTGCTTTCAAGCATATTTCAACACTTGGAGATCCTCTTCCTTGCCTTGCATTCATCTATGAGTAAGCATCTCAAGGCATAGGTAAGAGTATTTATTTTACTTGGTGATTCTTGTAACACTAATTCTCTTTGTGGGAATTAGTCTTTCTCTCTTTGTGGGAGTTTATCTCTTTGTGGGATTAGGATATTCTCTTTGTGGGAATAACTCTCTTAGTGGGAGTTTAGTGTCCTAGTGTAGGGCTAATCCTAATTCTCTGAGTGGGAGTTAGTGATTCTCTTGGTGGGAGTCTTGACCCTCGTGTAGGGTTGGTTGGATCCTTGTGTAGGGAAAAATACTCTTGGTGGGGTATCTCCTTGTGAGATTTATATTCACTTCTCTTTGTGGGAATATAGTGAATATTGGTGTGGCTGGACGTACCCAAGTTTGGGGAACCAGGGTAAAACCTTGTGTTTGCATTTAGATTGATTGTGTCAATTATTTCCTCTTGCATTTATTATTTCACATTTGCAAGTTTAATTTTAATTGGACAATTTTATTGCCATTACATTATTCACTCCCCTCTAGTGTGTGTTGTTAGTATTGCAAGGGTAAGGCGATCCTTACACCGTCTTCAACTCAAAGTTCTTGTCGACCGCCAACTCCGGAATGGCTATAGAAGAGGTGGTAGATGTGGTCTTGGGCCGTAGCCTATCTCGGATGGAGACAAGTCTAGTCAAACGTTGTACTAGCTCCTCTGGTGTTTCCAGCGTAGCCATATGATTTTCCTCTATAGTAGATCTCCTCTCAGTTCTAAGCTTCCTTGCCGTCCGCTCGATCTCAGGATCAAATAATATGTCTCCTAGGCAAGCCTTTGATCTCGTGTACATGCACGTGAAGAGAGAGTCTAGATAGAATTGTTAGCACAATATGTTGAGTATTGGACTTCTCCCTACTTGGTGTTAATGATGAGCAAACATAAATACTTGTGACTAATCCCCTATTTTGCAGTTAATCCATTGCCTAAGATTACTATGAAGATCAACTAGCAATGGATGACTCACAAACGTGATTGAAGGCAAATGATATGAATTGGATGATCGTAGATTGATGATTGAAGCTCCGTAAAGACTTCATGCTCATACGATGGAAAGAAGAGATTATTCGTCAATGTAATTTTTCTTTTATCTCTTCTAGTATGTAGCTTAGAAGTAGAACTTTGATGGAGCACTCACACACATCTACTTTTGGTCATAGGACATCTCTAGACCTTTGTCCTTTGATCTCAATTCAATTCTCTTTTGTTTGTGCTAGGATTGTTTATAACAGCCGACTGCTTAACAGTTTACAGTTGCCTGTCTCAAAAACAGTCGACTGTATTTTATTCTACAGTTGCCTGTTATGCACAGACTATTACAATGCAGTTTTTGGGTCCTCTCTGATTATCTCGCACAGGCTACTGTTGAACGTTTATCAGGTGCCTGTCTTAGCGACAGTCGACTGTGAATGGTTCATCAGTCGCCTGTCCCTCCTTGCCCAAACTCTATTTGATCCGATTTCTACGGCCAGTCGACTTATGCTGTATATACAGTCGACTGTCTATTAGATCAGTCGACTGTCTATGCTGCAACAGTCGCCTGTCTGTAAGTCTATTCTTTGACTTAGCTCTCTGGAAATTTCTCCTGTCTGTGACAGTCGTCTGTTTAAGGATTTACAGTCGTCTGTTCTACTAACAGTCGACTGTATTAATTGAATCAATCGTCTGTCCTGTATCTTGTGAGATTTCCAGTATTTCAGCTAACTTACTCTTCTCTCGGCCAGTCGCCTGTCGAAGAATGTACAGTCGCCTGTTGGTTTTACAGACGACTGTCTTGGCTTCATCAGTCGACTGTCCACGTGGTAAGTTACCGTTATGAATTCTCACCTACCCTTGTTGACTGTGCAACAGTCGACTGTGGTTTGTTCATCAGTCGCCTGTCGTAAGTTCAGATTATATCCGTTGAGATTTTTCTCACGGATTTCGATTGGGTTTTTGCCAAAACTGTTTTGTGGATTTGAGAAAGCTATAAATAGAGCTTCTACTGTTTCATTGGAAGGTTACTCATGCATTGCAAAATCCTTCAAGCTTTCATTTCCAAAGATCAAAGCTTTCAAATCCAAAGCCATAAGTATTTCCAAATCTTGTTCTCTTGCTCTCCAACCTAGAACCAAAGATTGATCTTCTAGGCATTTGGTGTAGTCAAGAGAAATGGCTTTTCTTCTCTCTTCCAAGAGAGTTCTTCAACACACATCACACTTCTCCTTCAAGTTCTACTTTAAGGCATATGTGATTGTAAGTGTTGCTTTCAGATTTCATAACTTCATTATTTGAATTGTGCTCTCGGTTGTGAGAGTGGTTTTTGCTTGCTCCCTGGTTGTGGGAGTCAAGGACATCGATTGTATTCGATTGCACTTGTAGGGTTGCTACAAGTGGGTTGTAAGGAAACCTCAAGTTAGGGTTCTAACTTGAGTATCCGGTGGTATCCGGGTGGTAGGGACGTAGGATTACCGGGAACAAGTCGGGAGTTGACTTGGGTAATCCAAACCCTTGAAACATAACTGCGTTTGCGTGTGTTTCTCTTTGGGTTGTTTTCTATTCCGCACTATTTGTTGGATTGCATTTTATTTGACGTAAATTCCTTTTAAATTTGCATAAACACTATTCAACCCCCACTTCTAGTGTTTTCCCCATAGACAGGGTCCTTACAATTGGTATCAAAGCGCAAGGTTTTATCTATGGCATCCAACAATAACAACGTTCCTCCGCCGCCTACGTACAACAATCACGACCGTGATGGAGCGTCCACACTTTTCGAATGTCAATCTACGGTACGTCCTCCACATTTCAATGGTACTAACTTTGGTTATTGGAAGTGTAGGATGGAGACATTCCTTAGGAGTGCTTCTCTTTGGAGAACTCTCCACAAGGAGTATGTCGAGCCCTCCGAAGATGATTTCGAGAAATGGACGACTTCCGAAAAGTCCGTCGAAGTCAACAACGCTAAAGCAATGAACGCTCTTCATTGTGCGTTGGACCCAAATGAGTTCAACAAGATATGCACATGTAAGAGTGCATATCAAATTTGGAACCATCTCATCGTTACCCACGAGGGAACGAATAAGGTAAAGCTTTCAAAGTTATATGTTGCCGTGCAAAACTTCGACTTGTTCCACATGCAGGAAAATGAGAGCATTGCATCGATGTACGGATGCTTTACCGACATCACAAACGAATTGGAAGCCCTTGGCCAAATCTACACCGAACCTGAAAAGGTAAGGAAGGTTATCATGGGGATGACCTCCAAATGGGAAAGACGAGCAATCGCCATTGAAGAGGTCAATGATTTGAAGAACAACACCGTGGTGAATCTCATCGGGACTCTTATGTCTTACGAAGTAAGACGGGATAACCGATTGAAGATTCGAGCCATGATGAATCCCTCGGAGGCCAAGAAGAAAGCTTTGGCGTTCAACGCCAATTCGTCATCCTCCGAAAGTGATGAATCCGAGAACGAGATGGATTTGGGTGAAATGGCCAAAATGGCGAAGAAGTTCCAACGCTTCTTCCGCAAAGGTAAATTTCCCTCCAACAAACGTTTTGAATCTACTAATGCTACTTCCTCTCTTTGTTATAAGTGTAATAAGCCAGGGCACATCAAGAGGGATTGCCCGATGCTAAACAACAAAGAAAAGTGGAAGGCACCAAAGTACCACAAGTCCAACAAGAACAAGAAAGACAAGAAGAAAGGACTCGTCGGTACCTTTGATGATTCAAGTGATGACTCATCAAGCGATTCCGATGATGAGAAGGGTGAGAGCGCCCACATGTGCTTCATGGCACTTGAAGACCCACTCTCGGATGAGAGTGATTCCGATACGGATTACACCGAGGTAACAATGGATGAACTTCGCATAGCTAATGAAGAACTATTTACTAAATACCAATCTTTAATGCTTAGATACTCTAGCTTAAAGAAATCAAAAGTTATCAAGTCATCCATTCCATACATTATCAACAATGACACCATTGTTGATACTTTAACCCTTGAGAAAGCAAACTTAGCTTCTCAAAATGTCACATTGAGAAATGAGGTGAATTCCCTCAAATCTCAACTAGATCAAACATATTCCATGGATAATAGTGATCTAGTTACACGCCACACACAATTGGGATTAGAGAATGATTCTCTTAAAACCCAAGTGCACGAGCTCAAAGCACGGGTGTCCACCTTGGATACCAACATTTCTTCTTTAAAGGAGAAATATGAGCTCATGTCCTCCCGTATTGTGAGATTCAATAAGGGACAAGGACAATTGGATGATTTGCTTGCAAATCAATTTCCGGCTACACATCGTGTTGGCCTTGGATTTGTTAAAGCGAATGCATCTAATGATCGCACATCCTATAGTGGTATTACTATAGATTTTGTGAGGCCTTCCTCCGGTGCATACACAAGTGGTGTCAAAGACACTATAGGTAGCAATCCTACCAAGAATGTCACCACATCACTTTCTCTTCCTTTTGGCAAGAAACCCACTAAGGGTGGAAACCAAAAGCAAGGCCATGCTTATATGTACACTAATACTCATCCACGTAGGAAACATCCTACGTCACAAGTGGATAATCATGACACATTTTATGCTCCGCACCCACGGACACGTACACAACCACACATGAGAAATACTCATGTACGTGCTCACACACACCCATATGCTCATACGCATCATTCTTTCATATATGCTAATTCTCCACATGTCATGCATGATCAATATGCTTCATATAATATGCATGTTCCCAAGAATTCATATCATTCAAGAATGTACAATGCATATCCTCCACCTCATATATATGCTAGAAATCATGTTCCTAAGAAGCATGCACCACATAGAAATCCAACTCATATGCATGCAACTAGGAATAGGACTCCCAAGATGTACACTATTTGGGGTCCTAAGAACACTAGTCTAAATGTTAGGAATGCTTATGTTGATTCCTACTTTCATGATGTAATTAGAAATAGTAACTATGTTGGGAAGCGGAAGTCCACTTGGACTTGGCTTCCAAAGGGCTAATCCCCTTGGACCCAACAAACATTGGGTACCATAAGCTTATGGTATATTATATAGGTACCCAAGAGAAAGAAGAAGAGCAATAAATGCCTTATTAGCTCTAAAGGGAAAGGATGGATTCTTGATAGCGGTTGCTCCAAACACATGACGGGAGATCCCTCATTGCTCTCCGAAGTGATTAGCATCAAAAATGGTGCAACGGTCACTTTTGGAGGTAATCAAAAGGGAACCATCATTGGAGTAGGTATCGTTGGTAATCCTTCCAAACCCCTAATTACTAATGTTTATCTTGTTAGTGGTTTATGTCACAACCTCATTTCCATAAGTCAACTTTGTGACAAAGGTTACAAGGTTAACTTCGGAGAAGGATTGTGTACTATTGTTGATTGTGATTCAAATATTTTATTTTCCGGTATTAGGCGTAAAAATATTTATTATTTAAGCTTGCCTAAGACCGTAGAACATTGCTTAGTTGCTAACACAAGTGAACAACTATTATGGCATCACCGTTTTGGTCATGTTCACTTCAAGCACTTATATAAGTTAGCTAAGCATGATCTAATCAAAGGTTTTCCTAAGATTGTTTTTAATAAGAAAAACTTGTGTGATTCATGTCAAAGAGGTAAACTAAGTAAATCATCTTTTAAGCTTAAAGAAGGGATTACTTCTAAGAGGCCCCTAGAACTTCTACATCTAGATTTGTTTGGGCCAACTAGAACCGCTTCTTTAGGTAATGCTCATTATGGACTAGTTGTCGTTGACGACTTTTCTGGATTTACTTGGGTTTCATTCTTAACTAATAAGAATGAAGCTCATGAAGAGTTTACCAAATTTGCAAAGAAGATTCAGAATCTTTTAGGATCCACCATTATCATTATTCGTAGTGATCATGGAGGAGAATTTGAGAATGAGTCTTTTACTAAGTTTTGTGATGACTCCGGGATAACTCATAACTTTTCCTTTTCTCGTGCACCACCACAAAATGGTGTTGTAGAAAGAAAGAATAGGACTCTTATTGAGTGTGCTCGCACTATGCTCCATGATAGTCATTTAGAACTACAATCTTGGGCAGAAGCGGTGCACACAGCATGTTATGTGCTCAATATAATCCTAGTGAGACCCCGAACAAACAAAACTTGTTTTGAGTTGTTTTACGATAAAAAGCCTCAAGTGAAATATTTTCGTGTCTTTGGTTCAAAATGTTTTATAAAGAACACCTTTGGTAATTTAGATAAATTTGAGCCAAGATCCGATGAAGGAATTTTTGTTGGATATTCCACACGTAGCAAAGCCTACCGGATATACAACAAAACTTCTTCAACGATTGAGGAATCACTTCACGTATCTTTTTATGAAGATTTTGATTTTCCTCATGTTGATGATGATAATGTAGATATTCTTTGTGATTCTCTTAATAATGTTAAGATTAATGATAATATTGTTGAGACTAACACTTCTAACGAAGTTGTTGAAGTTGTTCCTAGTGATCCAGGTTTACCCAAAGCTTATCCAACCGTTCGCAACCATCCCCATAACCAAATCATTGGAGATATTGGTGTGGGTGTTCGAACGAGATCAAGAATTGAAGAATTCTCACATTGCGCATTCGTCTCTACCATTGAGCCAATGAGCATTCAAGAAGCTTGTGAGGATAGCTCTTGGATAGTGGCAATGGAAGAAGAACTAGCGCAATTCGAGAGAAATGAAGTTTGAGAACTTGTACCTCTTCCAAGTGGTCACCAAGCTATTGGGACCAAATGGATCTTCAAGAACAAGACGGATGAAAATGAGGTAATCACACGGAACAAAGCAAGGTTAGTAGCTCAAGGCTATCGGCAAGAGGAAGGTATCGATTTCGAAGAATCCTTTGCCCCCGTAGCTAGATTAGAAGCTATTAGATTGCTTTTATCTTTTGCATCCCATAAGAATTTTAAATTATTTCAAATGGATGTTAAAAGTGCATTTTAAATGGTTTTGTAAATGAAGAAGTCTATGTTTCTCAACCTCCCGGTTTTATTCATGAGAAATTTCCAAACCATGTTTTCAAACTTAAGAAAGCGTTGTATGGATTGAGACAAGCTCCTAGAGCTTGGTATGATCGCCTTAAGACCTTTCTTTTGAATTTAGGTTTTAAAATGGGAGAAGTTGATTCTACACTCTTCATTAAAGATTATGAAAATGACATTCTTTTGATTCAAGTTTATGTAGATGATATTATTTTCGGTTCTACTAACTTTAATCTTTGTCAAGAATTTTCCAAGTCTATGAAGGATGAGTTTGAGATGAGCCACATGGGAGAGCTCACCTACTTCCTTGGATTGCAAATTCGACAAATGGAGAATGGCACTTTCATACATCAGACAAAGTACACAGGGGAGCTTATTAAGCGATTCGGGATTGAATCGTCTTCAAGCAAAAGGACTCCCATGAGTACTACTACTCATCTTCACAAGGATGAAAGCGGAAAATATGTAGACGTTCGTCTATATCGAGGTATGATCGATAGCTTACTTTACTTAACCGCTAGTAGGCCCGATATCATGTTTTCCGTATGTATATGTGCTAGATATCAAGCAAGACCTAAGGAGTCACACTTGATTGCGGTTAAACGAATATTTCGTTATCTCAATCAATCCCTAGATTATGGGTTACTTTACCCTAAGTCTAGCACATATGAGTTAATCTCATATAGTGATGCCGACTTTGCCGGATGCAAGTCCGACAGGAAAAGTACTAGTGGCACATGCCATTTCTTAGGAAATTCCTTAGTTTCTTGGTTCTCTAAGAAGCAGAATTCGGTGTCATTGTCCATGACTGAAGCGGAATATATTGCCGCGGGTCTTGCATGTGCACAAGTTCTTTGGATGAGACACACTCTTAGTGACTATGGTGTCAATTGTGATACTTGCCCTATCATGGTTGATAATCAAAGTGATATTTGTCTTTCCAAGAATCCGATACACCACTCCCGTACCAAACACATAGAGGTGAGACACCATTTTATAAATGATCATGTAGCTAAGAAGGACATCATCTTAGAGTACATTGAAACCCAAAAACAAATTGCCGATATCTTCACTAAACCTCTTAAAGAAGATTCATTTGTGAGGTTGCGTGGAGAATTGAGAATTATGGGTGAATCTGAAATCTAGAAGCTCAATTTTCATGCTATAACTCCTTATTGAGCTCATATATTTGTGATTGTCTTTCTTCATGTGCTTTATTGTTTTATGAGATTAAGAAAGACAATTGTGACTTATTTGATTTCATGAGTTTTCGAAGTTGATTGGAATAATTTGTGTTTCAATAGATTTATTGTTTTTCATAATGATTTTAAGATGTATTTGTGATTAGAGTATAGGTCCTAGGGTGAGTGTTCTTATTCTCTGGAATTCTATCTCACTGTGCATTTTTAGACCAGGACAGACGACTGTGTATCTGTTGACAGTCGACTGCCCTACTCTATATCTACCATATGAAATTGATATCTTTCGCTCAGCCAACTGTTGACTGTTTTACAGTCGACTGTTAGTGTAACAGGCGACTGCAATTTAGTCATCAGGCGACTGTACTCTCTGTCGAATTTTTTCACAGTATTCTCTGTTATTCTTGTGATCTGTATTAATTCTCGGCCAGCCGACTGTTGAGTAAATGTCAGTCGACTGTCCAGTGGACAGGCGACTGCATTATACTTGCCAGTCGACTACCCATCTCTCTGAGATTTAATTTTTATCACTTCATACAGTCGACTGACTTTTGTCCTCCAGTCGACTGTCTCCTGCTGTGTCGGTTCATTAGATTTGATCCGAGCCGTCGATTCGTTGATCTAACGGCTCAGATTGATTCTCCCTAATTTATATTCAATCGAAGCGATCATTTCCCCTCGACGATTCTCTCTCCTCCGTTTCGTCTGTACGTTCTTCCCGCTCGATTGATGCTCATTCGCCGTCAATCTCGCTCCCGTTCGTGCGTAAATCTCGAGGAGTCGTTGCCTTTTATTTTGTCACTCAACGAGGTTTGGTCCCTTCCGTCTACCTCATGTCTTCTTAGGGTTTGATCATTCTGTTTCTTGCCCTAGCTCCGTTCTATGCCATGGCTCTTTTCGATCATTTCTTCCCTAATGTCTCACTCGATTTCCTCAATGAGCCTGTTCCTTCACCAAAACCTGATCCGGCTCCCTCTTCGCCTCAATCTTCGGGCGAGCCTCTTCATATCTCTGTCAGTGACCCTATCCCATCCGTGCATGCTGCTGAACCCTCATCTCGGGCTGCTGAGCATCCTTCTCGGTCCACGGAGTTCCTACTTCGTCAGTTGGACGCTCGTATCTGTGCTCTTGAAATGCTGTCTGTTTCCCTTGATGAGAAGCTTTCGCTTTTGATTAAGCTTCAGCTTATCTCGTGTAAGCATCTTGCTTGTCCTGTTCCTCCCGAGCTTCGTGACCTGTTTACTACCTCTGAGAACACTTCTCCTGCTTGTGTTTCTCCTCCTCCTGGCTTCGCGCCAAAACCCCTTGTGTCTCCGACCTCTGTTGTCCAGACTCCACCTCATGTTCCTGTTGGTTCATCTGCTGCTCGTGTTTCGTCTTCCAAGAGGAAGTCTCCAGCTTTTCCTACTCGTCGCTCTGCTCGGCTTTTGTTTCGATCTTCCGGCCGTCCGTCGGACCCCTCAGTAATTCAGATCGACTGAGGCTGCTGCTGATGCTGTTCTGTTCACTCACCTGAAGACCTTGTTTTTATTTTGTGGGGTCTGCTTCTGCTTAGGTTGAGTGATGATGATATATGTTTTGTCGTTGTATGATGGTGATGCTGTATGCGACACTTTTTATATATGTATGATGATATACTCTTTGCTGTCGTCATGATGTAGCTATTTTTTGGCTCATGATGTATCTTTTTGGGATGGCCATGTTGATGACCAACCGTTGATGTACTCAGCTGCTTTACATTATATATATATGATGTTGCATCTTTCTTTTGTGTCACACTATGCTATATTGATTAACTTCTGTGTGATGTATGATATATTGTCTCTATGTAAGCTTCACTCTTCTTGATGTGCTTTTGAGACAATACAAGAATTTGATATTGGTTAATTCATGCTCTTTCATTGTAGTGATGAATTTATGAAAATTATTTTCTTTTCAAATATCTAAAATGTTGATATTGGATTTCAATTCCATTACTCACATGTGTATATGATGAGATTTTATGAGTTTTTGATTCAATATATCTTTATACTCCTTGATTGTTGTTAGTTCGTATTTTAGCACTATTATTGTTGTTGTTATTTGCTCCCACCTTTTTGGATAATGCCATAGGGGGAGAGAAATAAACATACAAGATTCATAATGGATGTGCTAAGTATGTTCTAACGCTTGAATCTAAGATTTTCGTTGCCTTAGATTCAGGGGGAGTAAGATTACAATGAATATGGATTTTTTATTTCTTAGATTTCTTGAATTAAATTCATTCTTATCTCACTCATTTGCTTCAATTGCTATATAGATGCTCTAATATTTGTTGACTAACTTGATTGGCATCTATGTAGGGGGAGTAAGTTTTCATTACGCACAACTATTTATCTTTTTGTTTATGTTTGTTTGTCATCATCAAAAAGGGGGAGAATGTTGAGTATTGGACTTCTCCCTACTTGGTGTTAATGATGAGCAAACATAAATACTTGTGACTAATCCCCTATTTTGCAGTTAATCCATTGCCTAAGCTTACTATGAAGATCAACTAGCAATGGATGACTCACAAACGTGATTGAAGGCAAATGATATGAATTGGATGATCGTAGATTGATGATTGAAGCTCCGTAAAGACTTCATGCTCATACGATGGAAAGAAGAGATTATTCGTCAATGTAATTTTTATTTTATCTCTTCTAGTATGTAGCTTAGAAGTAGAACTTTGATGGAGCACTCACACACATCTACTTTCGGTCATAGGACATCTCTAGACCTTTGTCCTTTGATCTCAATTCAATTCTCTTTTGTTTGTGCTAGGATTGTTTATAACAGCCGACTGCTTAACAGTTTACAGTCGCCTGTCTCAAAAACAGTCGACTGTGTTTTGTTCTACAGTTGCCTGTTATGCACAGACTATTACAATGCAGTTTTTGGGTCCTCTCTGATTATCTCGCACATGTTACTGTTGAACGTTTATCAGGTGCATGTCTTAGTGACAGTCGACTGTGAATGGTTCATCAGTCGCCTGTCTCTCCTTGCCCAAACTCTGTTTGATCCGATTTCTACGGTCAGTCGACTTATGCTGTAAATACAGTCGACTGTCTATTAGATCAGTCGACTGTCTATGCTGCAACAGTCGCCTGTCTGTAAGTCTATTCTTTGACTTAGCTCTCTGGAAATTTCTCCTGTCTGTGACAGTCGTCTGTTTAATGATTTACAGTCGCCTGTTCTACTAACAGTCGACTGTATTAATTGAATCAGTCGTCTGTCCTATATCTTGTGAGATTTCCAGTATTTCAGCTAACTTACTCTTCTCTCGGCCAGTCGCCTGTCGAAGAATGTACAGTCGCCTGTTGGTTTTACAGACGACTGTCTTGGCTTCATCAGTCTATTGTCCATGTGGTAAGTTACCGTTATGAATTCTCACCTACCCTTACTGACTGTGCAACAGTCGACTGTGGTTTGTTCATCAGTCGCCTGTCGCAAGTTCAGATTATATCCGTTGAGATTTTTCTCACGGATTTCGATTGGGTTTTTGCCAAAACTGTTTTGTGGATTTGAGAAAGCTATAAATAGAGCTTCTACTGTTTCATTGGAAGGTTACTCATGCATTGCAAAATCCTTCAAGCTTTCATTTCCAAAGATCAAAGCTTTCAAATCCAAAGCCATAAGTATTTCCAAATCTTGTTCTCTTGCTCTCCAACCTAGAACCAAAGATTGATCTTCTAGGCATTTGGTGCAGTCAAGAGAAAGGGCTTTTCTTCTCTCTTCCAAGAGAGTTCTTCAACACACATCACACTTCTCCTTCAAGTTCTACTTCAAGGCATAGGTGATTGTAAGTGTTGCTTTCAGATTTCATAACTTCATTATTTGAATTGTGCTCTCGGTTGTGAGAGTGGTTTTTGCTTGTTCCCTGGTTGTGGGAGTCAAGGACATCGATTGTATTCGATTGCACTTGTAGGGTTGCTACAAGTGGGTTTTAAGGAAACCTCAAGTTAGGGTGTCACGCCCCGCTGCCCAAAATAGGGAGGGTCGGCGTGACAAGCCGCGATATTAGAGTACCAAGCGCTAAAGTACATACCAAAGTCACGCAGGCCACTGCAAACGCTGAGGAAACACAGGCAGTAAAGTACAGACTGAACGATTAACAGAACAATACAGCTCCAACACAGAAAGATAGTACAAGACACTACAACACAGGCAGTAAGGTAAAATACGACGAACAGAACATCCAAGAGTCACAGAGCACCGCTACTACATGGCCAGTACCGCACAAGTCCACTGTACAACCCCAACAGCAAAAGCTCCCAGAAAAGTACAACTCAACCCTACGGGGTACAAAGGGAACAGGGGTACAACACTACGTTCATCACACACACACAACCCAAGACTACACCACGCGACCCACACTGACCATACACTACGGACCCTGCTGAGACGAGCTGCCCTCCGGGGTCTCCACTCCCGGGCCCGCCGCCAGAGAACCAGTGCCTGGACCTGTAGGGGGAGGACACGTCACAACATGCCCAGTAGGAACTCCACAACTCTACTACTCTAATCATAGTGCACAACAAGGAATCACAACAAAGGAAAAGGCATCACATTCCAGAGTTACTGTTTTTTTCTTTTTAGGTTAGTTTTCATGCATGAATTCGAAACCTCAGTAACGGGTCAGACATCGGGGACTGGACCTCACCCGGTAAGGTGGGTGGAATGCTACGACTTCCCGAGACAAGCTCTTACGAAAGAAGCCGTTCACCAACACAACCAACTCAACCACAACCGCACCAACTCCCCGCCGCTGAGGGCTCGTCAGGAGTGGTCCACAACCCAGCAGTCCATCCCCGCATGTCCACTCGTTACCTTGGTTTCCCCCAACCCTCCTAGGGTCCTCACCCACTTCGAGTGGAACAAGATATCCCTAGGTTATCTTTTAGCTAATCATTAATCCTAGGGTATTGAGCATTTAAAATGACGTATGTAAATGATGTCCAAATTCATTCTTTTCATCAAGATATTCACAACAAACTAGCATGCTCCATAAGCCATGTATCATAACCTCATTGATCATATGCAATTCCTCGTGGGTAATACATGTCACACAATTAACAATGCCATTTTCCAAGTTTCTTCAATCTTAAGTTCATTCAGGCATTTTTAACAAACATATAATGAGCGCCACATAAATGAAGAGAATCATGTCACCAATTTTTGTAACAAATAGCATAACTAATCTTACATACATGCATCAACATCATTCATGCATTTGGAGTGAAAAATTAGCAATATCACACAAGTCCAATTTCACCCAACACCCTTCAACATACTGAAATTGCATGAACAGATAGAAAAACAGCATTTTTAACCCATTTCTTTTGAGAATTTGACAAATCTCAAAGAATGAAAGTTGGAGATATTATAGTTCTGAGTTCATCCATAAAAGTTTAGATAAAAATATGAAGTATTGGATTTATAGTGAATTATTGGGTAAAGGGTGTCAAAACTGTTCTGCAGACAGATTTATGTGTCTGTGTTCAAAGACAATTTTGGGCATTGTCTAGCCAGAATTTCAACATAAAAATCTTAATAAACTTTGAGAAAAACTTGTTAGCTTTCCAACAAGACCAAAATAAACAAAATCCAAGATGTGTGCAGGTAGTGGTGCTCGTTTTACTGAATTGTGTACAGCTTGACAGAATTCCTGGCATGTTGCACAATTCGAATTTTTACCCCAACTTCCAGTTCGAATAAGAAAACGTGATGAACATGAAAGTTTCTCATAACTACGAGATAAATATCATATAAAATTTTCAGAGCATTCCTAATAGCCAATTAATCCCAGAACTCAGCTAAAGTTTCAGAAAATTTCAGGCATGCATCAAGATTCCTAGTTCTACAACATTCTTCCCAAAATTTCAGAGAAAACTCATACATATAAGATGATTTCCATCATTTATAATTAGAGTAGGAGAGTGAAGAGTTCCTACCTCTTTGGAGCTTCAAGAATGGTTGATGGTTTGAGTAGTAGCCCTCTCCTTCTCCTTCTCCTTCTCCTCTTCCTATTCTTCTTCTTCTTCTTCTTTCTTCTCTTCCTTTTTCTTTTCCCTTTTTTTCCCTAGCTATTTTCAGCCATGGGCTGAAAATAATGGAGAGAGGGGGAGAGAAAGGGACCTAGGAGAGGGGAGAGGGGTGGGGGGTTATGGTGTAGGGTGAGGGGAGAGATGGGGGGTTAGGTGTACTTGGTATGGCAACTTAGTGCCATACTCTATTTTTCTTTTCTTTTCTTTTTTTTTCTATCTTTTTTTTTCAAAATTAGCCATCCAAATGCTTGATTTTATTACAAGTTTGCCATTGCAAATATATCATTTCCCTTTTTCACAATAACCCTTCACTTACAGAAATTTGCCTTAAACCCAATCTTACAATGATACCCTCATTTGGGTATAAATGAAAAATCGAGGGGCAATTTGCAAATCTCTCCATTCCCCGGGATTGGTGTGCACATGTACGAGAAACTTGGATGAATTTAACGATTACTTAGTATTTGCACACTAGGGTTGTTACATAGGGTTCTAACTTGAGTATCCGGTGGTATCCGGGTGGTAGGGACGTACGTAGGATTATCGGGAATAAGTCGGGAGTTGATTTGGGTAATCCGAACCCTTGAAACATAACTGCGTTTGCGTGTGTTTCTCTTTGGGTTGTTTTCTATTCCGCACTATTTGTTGGATTACATTTTATTTAGCGTAAATTCCTTTTAAATTTGCATAAACACTATTCAACCCCCCTTCTAGTGTTTTCCCCATAGACAAGGTCCTTACACAATAGAGGAATAAAAGAGTGAAAATAAGAAATAAGAATAAAAAAAGAAGAAAATAGCTAGGTAAAGAAAATAAAATACCGTCGCCGCCCCGGCAACGGCGCCAAAAACTTGATCGCTCCCAGATATACTCCCAAAAAACAATTGTAGTTTTACCGTAAGAGTACGGTGTAGTGGCGAGCGGGTATCGAACACGAGGAGAGACTAATGACGGTGCTCTATCTTGATCACTAAGCTATTGGTGGAAAGGCGATTTTTGGAATGTTGTTGTCACAGTCGTTCAATTAACAATTCAAATTCAATATTATAAAAGTGTCTATGGCTAGGGAATCCCCACTATGGATTATCATGCTTCCTTGTAAATCGTGAATCTCAATGTTACTAGACTTGGATTGAGGTAAACTAGTAGTAACTAAATAGAGAACCAAGCTCACGCTCTCGCGCTATTGCCGGTCTATAGCGACCTAGATTAGGGTCCACTCTTGTGCAAACCCTAACCTAAGCCACTAGCATTAAGGTCGACATCATCGTTCAATCGCTCCTTGAGCCCACTCTCGTGCAAACTCAAGTTACGACCTAGATTGCGATAGCTCGTATTCGTCCAATCTCTTGCAAACCAATATGGGTATGGATTTATAATAAAAATGCTTGACTTGGTCCAATCTCTTGCAAACCAAGCCTATCGAATCCCGATTATAAATCTAAATCGAATACCTAGGCCTTCCCATCGATTAGAATCCAATCTCTTGCAAACTCCATATCGATAGAAATTCTTAGCTATCCGTAATAAATCAATCACAACCTAACCTCTTATCAATACTAGCAACATACAAATTCATTCATCACAAATCTGAAATTAGATCCATAGGGTTCATCCACATGCTCTAAAACAGCGAATCTACTCACAATTCATCATATCAATAACAAAATCAATGATGGAAATCATATTGCAATTCAGATTTAGTAGAGAACAATCCATAAAAGTGCAAGAAATTATAAGAAGTAGACAAACCAGATCTGAGTTTTTCAATCTCCTCAAGGGAATTACAATTAGAATTAAGCTAAAATATATTTTCTGGTCTCTCCCTGAGCTAGGATAAAAACTGGGCTTAAATACATGCCCAAAACGTCTAAAAAATCCTGACAGAATTGCCCCTGTGTAGCCCAAAACCCTAGTTCAAGACACAGGCTGGTGGTGCTACTCGGCCGAGTGGAAATCCCACTCATCCAAGTGAGATACCCAAATAAAAACAGAGAAGTCGGGGGTTTTGGGGTCTCTGGTGTTCTGCGTCACTCGGCTGAGTGGACTTCTTCACTCGGTCGAGTGGACTTCCCACTCGGCCGAGTGGGTCTTCTGATGTGCTCCCCAGAATTCCAAAGAGTCTGCTTTGATTTCTTTTAGAAGTCATGACTCACTCGGGTGAGTGGCAATCTTTACTCGGCTGAGTGAAAGTAACCACTCGACCGAGTGCATTACGGCATAGGGCATTTTCATATCAGTCGTACTCGACCGAGTACGCTTCTTCACTCGGCCGAGTAGGCTGTGTTACTCGGCTGAGTGGTTCGTAATTGGAAGCCACTCTTCTCTTCCTCGCCTCCTCTTCGCTTCTATCGATTTCTTCTTCTCCCGCTCGTCGTCCAGTGCAGTTAGCTCCTCAATATGGCCATGAGCGATGCTCCGGCACGCGTGCAAATCCCTTAAGCTCATTTTTTCTCCTGACCGCTCCATATTTTCTGAAATCCGACAAAAACAAGAAATAGTGAAAAACAACGCAATATCGTCGAATAATCGTGAAAAGTGCAATATAGATGATCAAAATGGCATGCAAACATGCAGAAAAAGGTGTGAAATATAGACCGATCACTCGCACTGTGTTCAGGAAGAGGAAAGACTGAAGTCAGGACAAGACTAAAAGTGCAAATATTGCCTTTACGCCTAAAGACAACAAAAGGAAAAAGGGTAAAGAAGTTGCAGTTGCAGTCCCACCTAAGAAACAACAAAAGAAGTTTGTTAAGGCTGTTAAGAAAGATAGGTGTTTCTTTTGTGGAGCTGAAGGGCATGTGAAGAAGCAGTGCACTAATTACCATGCCTGGCGTGCTAACAAAGGTATACGTCTCAATTTGGTTTGTTCAGAAGTTAATTTAACTTCTGTACCTATAGACACTTGGTGGTTAGACTCTGGTGCAACTACTAACATCAGTGTGTCTATGCAGGGCTGCCTGAAATGTCAAAAGCCAAATGATGATGAAAGATTCATCTTTGTGGACGATGGCAAGAAGGCGAGGGTTGCTGCAATTGGAGATTTCAGATTATCTTTGAAAACTGGAAACCATTTGGATTTGTTTGAGACTTTTATTGTACCGTCGTTTCGACGTAACTTGATTTCTATTTCTGCATTGGACAAATCTGGTTATCGTTGTTCTTTTGCAAATGGAAAATTTAGCTTGTCTCTCAATTCCATATTAATTGCTTCTGATTATCTGTCTGGTTTTGATAATCTGTATATGCTTGAATCAATTGCTGCAAATGAATACTTGCATGTGGGTACAAAGAAACGAAAATTAACTGATGAGAATTCAGGTTCGTTATGTCACAAGAGATTAGGTCACATCTCCAAAAGGAGAATTGAGAGACTTGTGTCAAATGATATTCTCAAACCTTTAGATTTTTCAGATTTTGATGTCTGTATTAATTTTATAAAGGGAAAACAAACTAATAAAAGGAGATTTGAAGTCAAAAGGTCAAATGGCATCTTAGAACTTATACATACGGATATTTGCGGACCATTCCCTTCGGTTGCATGGAATGGTCAACAATATTTTATAACGTCCATAGACGACTATTCAAGATATGGCTACATTTATCTCATACATGAAAAATCTCAGTCTTTGGACACGTTCAAAAATTTTAAAGCCGAAGTTGAACTTCAATTAGGCAAAAGAATTAAAACTGTCAGATCTGACCGTGGTGGTGAATACTACGGTAGATATGATGGTTCAGGTGAACAACATCCAGGAGCGTTTGCAAAATTCCTAGAAGAATGCAGTATTGTCCCACAGTACACCATACCGGGTTCGTCCACTAAGAATGGTGTAGCTGAAAGACGAAAGAGAACACTTAATGACATGGTAAGAAGTATGATTAGTCATTCTTCTTTACCAGAAAGGCTCTGGGGAGAAGCATTAAAGAGTGCAGCTTACATCCTAAACAGGGTCCTAACGAAAGCAACTAATAAAATACCTTATGAGCTTTGGACATGTAAAACACCTAGTCTAAAGCATATGCACATATGGGGATGTCCAGCTGAGGCAAAGCCGTATAGGCCTGCTGAAAAGAAACTGTACACATGGACAATTAGTTTCTATTTTATTGGGTATGCTGAAAGATCGAGAGGTTACAAATTTTACGATCCCACAAATAAGAATATTTTTGAGACTGAAAATGCCAGATTTCTTGAGGATACCGGGTTTGCAATGGGAGATTTAGGAAGAGACATTGTTTTCGAAGAGGAATATGTAGATATTCCCACAAGTCATCTTGTTCTTGATCAGGATTTCATTCCAGTTATAGAACAAGACACAAATATTCAAGACAATGTTGTTGCTCCTCCCATCCAAGAAGAACAAACCCTTGCACCTCAAGAAATATTGCCATTAAGGAGATCCACTAGGAAGAGGAGAAGTGCAATATCAAGTGACTACATTGCATATCTCCAAGAACATGAGGTTGATATTGGTGTAAAGGAAGATGATCCAATCAACTTCCATCAAGCCAAAAATGGTTCTAACTCCCGAAAATGGAAAGATGCCATGAATGAGGAAATAAAGTCAATGAAAGACAATGACGTTTGGGATCTTGTCCCATTGCGTAAAGATGTGAAACCCATTGGTTGCAAATAGATATTTAAAACCGAGAGGGATTAACAAGGTAATGTGGAAAGATATAAGGCACGTCTTGTCGCTAAGGGCTTTACTTAAAAGGAAGGAATTGATTATAACGAGACTTTCTCTCCAGTTTCCACGAAAGACTCATTCAGGATAATAATGGCATTAGTGGCTCATTTTAATCTTGGGTTACATCAGATGGATGTTAAAACAACGTTCCTTAACGTGGACATTGATCAGGTGATTTATATAGTGCAACCAGAAAACTTTGTGTCGGGAGACCCAAAGAATATGGTTTGCAAACTTAAGAAATACATCTTTGGACTCAAACAGGCGTCTCGACAATGGTATTTTAAGTTTCATCAAGTTATCATCTCATTTGGCTTCGAGATGAATTTGATTAATGAATGTAGACACTATAAGTTCTGTGGGATTAAATTTGCTTTTCTGGTTTTATTTCTCGATGACATTTTACTTACCAGTAACAAAGAATGCTTATTGCATGAAACCAAGAAATTTCTAGCTAAGAACTTTGAAATGAAAGATTTTGGTGATGCATCTTTTGTATTAGGAATCCAAATACACCGAGATCGTTCTCGAGGTATACTTGGATTATCACAAAAGGCCTAGATTGAAAAGGTTCTGCAAAGGTTTGGCAGGGAAAGTTGTAAACCAGGTAATACCCTGGTATTTAAAGGAGACAAGTTTAGTCTAGATCAGTCCCCTAAAAGTGAATTTGAGAAAGCACAAATGAAGGATATTCCTTATTCTTCAGCAGTTGGGAGTATCATGAATGCTCAAGTATGTACGCGTCCAGACTTGGCGTACATTACAGGAATGCTTGGCATATACATGAGCAATCCAGGATTGGACCATTGAAAAGCAGCCAAAAGGGTCTTACGGTACTTACAGAGGACAAAAGGACACATGCTCGTATATCAGAGGTCAGAAAAGCTTGAGATCGTAGGATATACCGACTCTGATTTTGCTGGATGTAAAGACAGCATGAAATCTACTACAGTCTATATTTACACATTAGCAGAAGGTGCCATTTCATGGAAGAGTGCTAAACAGACTATTATAGCCTTTTCCACTATGGCTGCAGAATTCATCGCTTGTCATGAAGCATCCAATCATGGTTTATGGCTACGAAATTTTGTCACGGGGCTACGAATTGTAGATGGCATTGGAAGGCCACTCAAATTATATTGTGACAATATGTCCGCAGTTGCATTTGCCATTAATAACATGAGCTCAGCGAAATCAAAGCATATTGATATCAAGTTCCTGATTGTCAAGGAAAGAGTTGGAAATAAACAGTTGTCTATAGAGCACATTGATACAAACTCAAACATTGCAGATCCGCTTACTAAGGGACTGCCACCCAAAACGATTCATGGGCATGTTACTCGTATGTGTGTCATTTCATTTAAAGATGCTCAGTTTTAGTGGGAGTTTGTAATTTTGTAGTGCTCTTATTTTAGACAACATTTCAGCCTTCAGTTTATGCATATTTGGTTTATTTCTGCAGAAATAAAGTACAGTTTTGTTTGGCATTATATTACAACTCTATGTTTATAAATGCGTATGAAAATATGTGTTTATATTTGTGATCTTACTAAGGTTAACGAGGATCAGTTGGAAATAGACATGTTAGATCACGTTATATGTAATTTCCATGCTACACATCCACTTTATAATCCATGTCATTCTTTTGTATTAGCACTGTCACCACTGATGGGTCGAGCTGCAATTGCTGCGTCAAAGATCTCTTTGATCCCTTTCTAATATAATTGTTTTTTTGGCTCATTAAAGAAATTACAGTAATTTAAGGTCTTACATGGTTGTATGCACAATGAAATATAATTATAAAGTTTAGCATATAGCCCAAGTGGGAGATTGTTGGAACTTATCCAACTAAGTTGGATCGTAATCCAACGTTGGGCTAGTATGCGATGTATAATTATATAGTGCTACACTGTCATATTAAAGCCCAAGGTATTAGTGATCTGATTTAATTAATTAAGTGGACTAAATGAGTTAAATAGGTTGTTGGCCTTTATGTGTAAAGGCTATTGGGCTTCAACTCGTTAATGGGCCGAGTTGGAAACCCTAGGGCTAAGGACGCTAGCATATATATATGCGGTCATGATCCCCGGAACACACGAATAAAGGAGCCGTATTTTCTATGCCCCGTCGCTAAGAGAGAAGCCGTGAGAAGGCTAAAGGGATTATCCAACGGTTGATTAGTGCTGTTCTGGAAGATCATCCGCTGCATCATCCAGATCGTCAGCTTCATGGATTCGGGTATGATTCCTATCAGAGAAGATAAAGATTTAAGGTTTCGCATGTTTATCTAGATCTGTTTAATTAGGTTTACACGCGCATCTAGATCTTTAGTTTTACAGAAGAAGCGTCCATTCGACGGCTTCGTTTCCTCGATGCTGAAAGGGAGAGGCTTCAAGAGGGGATCCGAGGAATCCCCCTGGATTCGGCCTTGATTAAAAAAAATTTAAAAATAGTTGGCGCAAAGAGAGAGGGAAAAAAAGAAGAAATATAGGTGGAGATAGGATTTAGTGATAATATTGTAGGAAAGGAGAAGAAGAGGTAAGAGGAGAGTAGTTCTTTTTTGTTTTTGCAATGAAGAAGCTAAATAATTGGCTTCTCAAAGAAGTGGCCTTTTGACCTTTGGAGTCGAGAAACTAAAAAAAGAAGCTATCTGGGTTTTGGCTTAGCATAAAAATCTTTAAAAATCGATTTCCAAACATCTGTTTTTGGAAAAATGTTTGCTTTTAAACCCGCAAAAGAACTTGTTATGAGCAATGCCAAACAACTCTCATCCACTGCTTAATATCAATGGTGCATTGGATTTATGTTCATTCCTCGGCCTAAAATCTCCACAGCCACATGCAGCTTTCCATATTAGAACTTCCAGATAAAACGATGCATCCAAATCCACTTACATGTCTTATTGTTTGCAGCAATTTCCAGTAAACTTCCTTAACGATTACATCACTCGTATGACTTCATGGAATATGTAAGCATCTTATTCTCTACCACTAGCATGGAACACCTCATTAATCCTCAATGCCACATTCATTTTACAGTGAATTGATTCTCAAATTTAACGTTTGGGTTAAAACAATCTATACCACATATTGTCGGTCTTTTGGCCACTGATCAATATCCACCAAGCATCTTGGTCTGCATCAACCAATGATTGAGGTTTCAGCTGAAAGCAAAAAGTTTCAGCCATTTCGTACTGGTTTCAGCATAAACCGGTATAAAGCCAGTGTCAAAACCCATGGCTGATTGACCTGCAAAAAGATAAAAAATTCATAATTTATCATGCAACCATCAAATTGACCATGATTTAAGTAAAAGCTCATTACAAATTCTTCAAAATAAAAGGAAATAATGATTGGAATAGATGGAGAGGGAGAGGGAGATGATGGCCTTTGCTTTCATGCTACTTACGTCTCCCAATTGGTTTGCTTTGCTCATGAAAGGATGAAGATATGGTGATAAATGGGCAATGTTTTAGTCATTTTTCTTACATGATTTGGGTATATGAACCCCAAACCCACCCTATGATTTCAGTTTCAAGTTAAATGGGTTTTCAGTATTCAAACCCGAAATCCATTTAAAATATTCCTTTATCATTTAGCAATTTTCAATTAACTTCTCTAACTTTCTAGCACATTACTTCAAGTATTTTTTTTAATGATCAGGCCTTGGTATATATTAAGATTGTTTAGAGTCTTGTTTTGCACCACAAATTTGGTTAACAAATTTAGTTTTATAAGAACAATTAATGATTACCCATTTTATACAAAAGTATACTCATGAAATTCCTTTGTTACAAATATACATACATACAAATATGTACATAAAGGTATAGGTAGTAGGTAATTCAAAACTGTAACATAAAAATAAAGCCAGCAAAACTGATAAAACTAGTCAAACCAACATTTTTGGAGGAACTGGAACTGAAATCGAAACCGAGTTTGTGAACCTTGGTATCGACAGACACGCCATCCCAAACTCTCCATGGTGTATTAGAAGCAACCACAGCTGTTGATTTCACAATGCCCGTACAAATCTGAGCTATGCCTTCTCTGCTTTGATGCGTCTGGAATCAACTCCCGAAACGATGTCGTTTACCACAAGCGCCCGGTATAGTGGCAAGTGGGTATCGAACACGGGGAAGCAGTGCAATACTACCTATCTACTCCTAGGTTGAATTAGACTTGCGGGTTTATTGGTGGATGTGGAATATGGATGGTCGTAATGGTGATGGATGCGAATGTTGTGTCACTCAACGTCACATGCAAGTGGTTCCACACAAAGAAAGAAAGAAATAAAATACAAAAGATTAGGGCTTAGGGCTCGCCACTAGGGCCGTCGGATGTCGATGCTAGGCTAGGACTCTTAGTTGCATTGGTTTAATTGGGGATTGTAGCATCTAGAAAGTGAATTCATATGTATGGGCATCATGAATCTAACATATCGCATTAACCCCACTCTCGCGATAGGTGCATACGATACGTGCATTAAGGATCTAAAATAATATCACCACTCTCATGGTTCGAATGCTCTCAACTTGTACCACTCTCGTGGGTTAGAGCTTCGAGGTATTTTGGTGGCTCTTATTGACGCAATGGTGGTAGCCGTCAATTAGTTATATAGTTCATCGGTGGATCCCCTCAAGGCACGAGCCAGGCATGGTCACGAGCCTTGGTTGAATTCACTAACTCCCTAAATAGATCCGTAGGATATTCCTTAAGCTAATCGATTCCACCGACCGTGTGCACGATCTCAGTACGAATTCTCCTAGGGATCTTGCTAGATCAACCAAAATACAACCCCTTTTATACCCAACACACCATAAAAATCCCAACTTTGCAACTAAGTCCTAAGATCCATGGGCTAATCCCTTAGCCCTAGAAAAGATTACCCAAGCATAGTAATATCAATAGATAATATAACGCACAAAGAATTCACTGCATGCATCAAGAATGGATAAACAATAATAAATCACAAAGAAATAGTAATAGAATTAAAAAGGGCAAAAATACTTATCTTCATACAAAGGAGGGGCCTAGGGCATAGCCAAACTCCCCAAAAGATCGTCTCTGCAAAAGTCTAAGAAAGATCTAAAAATTCTCTTTAGAAAAGTATATAAAAATCTCTCAAAAATCTAATCTAAAAATCTCCCTAAAACTCCCTACAGAACTCTCCCCGGAACCCCCATCTGGCGGCTGCCCATAATCACCCCAAACCCTCCGAATTTTCCCCCAAAAATCCGGTGCAGCGTAAAGGATGGGCCCACAGCAACTCGGTCCGAGCACAAAGCTGCTTGGTCGAGTCGTTCAGCAGCTCGGTCGAGTCGTTTGGCTGCTCGGTCGAGTTGCACAGAGATCCGAACGCATCCAAAATAGGTCGCTCTGCCAACCTGGGCTGATTCGGAGCTGCTCGGTCGAGTAGGACATTGCTCGGACCGAGCAGGAGGTTGCTCGATCTGTGTAGGAGGTTGCACGGTCGATTGGGGACTAAAAACGCACTTCAGCCTCATTTGCACATGACTCGGACCGAGTAGGAGGTTGCTCGGACCGAGTAGGAGGTTGCTCGGTCGAGTCGGACACCAAAAACAGCATTCTGACCGAGTAGTGCACGACTCGGACCGAGTAGAGTGCTACTCGATCGAGTAGGCTACTGAGAACAATTTCAGCACTACACCATCAACTTACAGAAATTCCCCAGGGCTTATCCGACCTCCGATTTACACGTTCTTGGTGGAGTTGGAACCGTCTTGAAGTCTACTACCTGGGAAAAATATCAGAAAAATAGTGAAAAATCCAAGGTGATAGAATATTGAGAAATAGTACACGGATGTATTGTTTTCAGCACTTCGGGTCGCTCGATTCCTTCGCCGCATCATAGCTCGATCGCGCGACTTTCTCTCTTGCCCCTTCATTGCTCCAGTATTCTTCTTTGGCACCTTGAGCATGTCATCATGAGTCTCATTGGTGCTCTCACGTCGCCGATCGTCTTATCGACTCCAAATTGCTCCAATATCGCTCTAAATCACTGAAATGGAATAAACGCTCCGAAAGTCATATTGTTCCAAATAATAGTACAAAAGCATATAAAATGGGGGTTTGGAGGGTGAAATGTGTCATGAATATATGCGATAAAACATGTAAAATAGGAGCATATCAAAATCCCCCAAGCTTACCTCTTACTCGTCCTCGAGGAAGACGAATACGAAGCTCACCGGGAGGTAAAAATAAGAAAACAAAACGGAATATGAAGAAAAGAGTGTTGCTAGATTACTCTCCCATCAACATTCACCATATATCACAATGACTCAGAAAGTAAATCACACACTACCACGGAGATTTCATATCTTATATAAACGAAGTACTTGAGAGTTAAGAATGAACGAAAGGGGTCTCTCTAGTATTCATACATTTAGTTTATATCAACATCCTATGTTTCATAGCATCGAATATGCATAACATTGGTGACACACTTTTCAATCAGAAGATATAACTGAAGCGTGGAAATTCACACAAAGCATGCAACAAAGAATAGAATAAAAATCAAGACACACACATTCTCATATCAGATCATAAGAAGTCTCCATAACTAAATTGTTTTGTTAAGTTTTAGCATTATCAAACTTTCCCGTCAGTGCCCGACTCCACTCTAATGTCATGCTCACTCATGTGGTCAAAAGATTCCCCCCCAAGCTTGAATTGAGGCGTCGCATCCAAAGAAGTATTTGTGGATTTGGAATTTTGTTTTGGTTTTCCCAATAGTATATGTATTGCTCCAAGTAATGAAAATTGAGTTCTTCTCTGAATTTTGAGCTTTGTTTTCCCTTTTTTTTCTTTTTGGATTTTTGTAGGAGCAATAGTATTTGTATTTTTGGTTTTTGGATCCTTTTTGGCTTTTTGGACTTTTGGAGCAATCTTTTCTTTTGTATGGAATTTTTGGGAATGGATGCGGTAGAAATAGCTTTGGGGAGTGAAATCAAGTGACATGTAGAGAATATAAGGTATATGTGGAGAATGAATAGATAAAACGCTCGGTTCACTCAAAAGTGTGCACAAACGGTTCTGTAAAATAATACATCAACTAAACTCATATAATAACATGGGTATCCTTAATCATATCAATGAGTAGTGAAGTCAGACAGTAATAATTTCAATTATATCAAGCATGCAATAAGAATGCGAATAAGAGATGAAAGCAAGGCTTCAGAAATTCTAGTGATGCGTGAATCTTGGTGTGTTTCCAATGAAAGCATACTAAATACTACTCTACATATTCAGTTTCAATAAGCTTCATGCATTCGCACTAGAGAGATCATCAAAAGAATATTTTCAAGTACTTATAGGGATCAGGATTATGAAACTCTCTAAGTAGCATGGCGTGAAAAATAAGCATTGTGAGAAAGGTGAAAGCATAAGATATGGAACATCTCTAGCAAGAGAAGGAGAAGAAAATAGAAAAATAAAAATAGAAGAAAGAAATAAAATAAAAACAAGCACACAATGTGATGCATGAACACACATAAAAGGAAAATGAGATGCAAAAAACAAAAAACAAAAAGATGATGCAAAAATTTGAAAATTCTAAAAATCCTAAAATGAAGAAAAAATGCAACTAAATGGCATGGAAATGCACTCCCCCAAGCTTAAACTTCACATTGTCCTCAATGTGATCATAAAAAGAAGAAAGCGAGGAACAACGATAAATATGAGGGGGGTGAATGAAAAGTGATGAAATGAATGACATGAAATCCTAATGCAACTACATGCACATACAATGATGCATGAGAGCGCTTTCCCCCAAGCTTATACCAAACAATCCTATTCAAATGACTTGATGGTCACTCTCTCACACATCATTGGATCATCTCCTCCAAGCTTATCTGTAAACGTAGTGGCATCAAATAGAACAATACGACTTTTCCCATTTTTTGAAGCTCCAAATAAAAGAAGAAACAAAGAAAGAAAGAAAGAAAGAAAGAAATGGGATCGTGTATATACAGAAGAACTTCTTTTTATTTTTCTTTTCTCTTTTTCTCTTTTTTTTCTTTTTTATAAGCCAATATACACAATAACAATCCCGAATCGAAGATAGAAAGATATGCATATATTCTTTTTCTTTTGATTTTGGGGTAATGGAGCTGGGATTTTTATAGCATGGAAAGATGCCTATATAAGATTTCCCAAGGGGAGATTCACCAATGATTTTAAGTATAGAAATGATGTTCAAGGTATGTGGAGAAAGAAAAATATGCAACGCTCAGTTCACTCTTTTGTATGTGCACGACAGCTTTCAGCAGGGTAATGTCATCTACTCAGTTTGATTTCATAAAGTAAACTAATCCAGTCATATCGAAAAGGCATACATTCAATCAACCGGGAAGTCGAGCATACAATTTCATGCAAACAGAAGTGATAGAAGACAACAAAGCGATACTCCAAGTTTAGGCAATCAATGCGTGAAGCTTGGTGTGTTTTCTATGAAAAATATACGATATAAATCTTCAGACTCAGCTAATGCTAGAATTTCATTCACAATCATATAATAAAGATGCAAGTAACTATCTGCAAATGCATGGCAATGTATAGCATATGATATCTGGAATAAAAACGATGGCATGCCAAGAGAATATGCATATAAGAGCAAGCTAACTCCAAGTCATCGTCATCACAGAGAATTCATTTCTAGCAAAAGGGATAAAAGAAATAAGGATAAAAGAAAAATAAGAACTACTATACAAATGCATCACACACACAAAAATAAGAAAACGTGATGCATGAGGAAAAATATGAAAAAGTGGGTGAAAATAAGTGGAAAATAAAGAAAGGTAGGAAAAATTAAGATAAGAATGAAGAAAATGAAAAGTGCGTGAGACACTCAATCCCCCAAGCTAAACTGCACAGTGTCCTCAATGTGCGAAGTGTGGCACAAGGAGAGATATGATGGGGGTGAGGATGCATGCAGGATAAAGGATGTAAAAGAAAGAAAATGGGATGGATATGTGAGTCATGAGTGCACGGATCAAAGGGGGGGTTCAACATAAGGGTCCCAGAGATACCTCCTCTCTCCCAGAAAGTTATAAACAAATCTCTGCAAAAAGTGACCAATATGTGTGGGGAGAGGCGGTGCAAAATCAGCAGCTAAAATAGTATAATCACAGCAGTGGCAAAAATGTATGAGAGGCATCAAGTACGTGCCTAAGCAGGTGGTGGGTCGCCAGTACCTCCTTGTGGTGGTGGTGGGGGGGGTGGTGGTGGCTGCTCTGAAATGGAACGGGCAGCGACAGGTGGAGGCTGTGGTAGGCATGCAAGAACTGGTGGAGGTCGGGGCTGATGCACATGGCCACCGTAGACAAGTAGGGCAATTACTGGGTAAGGGTGTGTTGCTGTGCTCGCTAAAATATGCTCAGCCTCTGTGGGAGGCTGAGACGTAGGAATTCTCTCAGAAGTGTGAGCAGCGTCAGAATATGAAGCTGTGACAAATGGCGAGAAGGGTGGAGAGGTCGCTGACACAGAAATGGGGACAGACGTTACGACACTCTCGGTGAAAACAGCAGCAGCAGAGACGTGAGGGTCGACGACTGGGGAGGTCGTGAAATCAACAGAAAATGACTCCCCGATGGTCGAAAAATCTGGTGAGGACAGCTGTCGAAACTAGGGAGTGCTTGCCTCTCTCAAATGTAGCAGGGGGATGCTCTCAGAGCTCACGTAAGAGATAGGAGCAAAATTCGATGGCACAGAAGTGGGGGTGGGGGTGGTGGACTCAGCAATGGTGCTTCCAACATTGGCAGAAGTGTGGACAGAAGTGACGGGAGAATTGGTCAAATCAGTTACAGGCTGAGGGATCGGGATCTCCGTGGCTAGAGGGTCGAGGAGGGGCTCCAGCTGAGCACCCTTGGGCTTAAGCACGTACACAGCAGGGATGAGGAGGTCCATCTCTGGTCTCCACACTCCTCCTGCGGGTCCAATGTGGGTCCGAGCAGGGTTCGGAAGCACCATATAATCAGCAACAAAAGGACCATGCAGCCAAACCCAGTGGTGTTGACCATGAGTATGCAACATCCTCATGCGGGCCATAACGTCTGTGGAAAGGGAAGTAGGTCCTGTGGGTCGAAGCAAACCAGCTGGGATCTCAACTCCGCACAAAGGAGCTAGCAAAGTAATCAGACCGCCGCAACAGATCGCCGTCCTGGCGGCGGCATAAGAAACAATGGGGTCTAGATACCAACTAGCTATATCGATTTGAACGGCAGGGACTAAGACATCCGTGGCACCCTCAAAGGCTCTCGCTCTAGTCATCGCGTAGAGCATGTAAAGCTCAGGCGTAGACATTGTCCCAGGCTCATACCTTGCGAGAAAAGTGGTCACCATAAGGCGCTGAGCAATGCAAAGGCATGGGTGGACGATAGAGGAGGCCTTGGCCCGGTTAGGGTCAAAAGCGAGTGGGGATCCCGTGATCAATGTCCAGAATGCATGTGTGTCAAATGAGAGAGGGGCGATGTGTATGGGAGCAAAAGCACCATCGGGGTCTGGGACTGGGGGCCACTGAAAAAAGGCTCGGAGCATATCGAGAGTGATTTTGCACTCACGATCCATCAACCGAAACGTGCAACCCCTGGGAGTCCTACGGATAGAACTCAGGACCTCGAGTGTCGGTCGGACATGGGTGTTTGCTGACACCGACAGAAAGTCATGCCATCCCATATTGTCATACAACTGGAGTAGGCCCTCGAATACCCCTAGGCGCTCAAAATCTGCAATGTGTGTGAACCTAAAGGGGACAATCGATCGATGGGAGATTCTTTCAAATCTGACGCGATGTGCGTCATCTCGGAAAGTGATCCCCATCGTATCGAAAGTCGGGACTGGCTGTGTCGGTGGGGGTGGAATGGGTGCGGTAGGAGGCGGAAGTGTAGGTGGTGGTGGGCTAGGCGGCAGGGAGTCCGCTCTAGCAGAGGAAGAACTAGGCTCGCTAGGCTTCCTCTGCTTGGGAGCGGGCGTCCGCGCATGGGACCTAGTGTGTGGGGGCATGGTAATGTCGTGCAACGTGCCAACCAATGCGAAGTGCTAATAAAAAGAAAAGAATATACCCGAGCATGACACGACTCCAAGTACGCAATGAGAGCAAAGAAACGCCTCCCTTGGAAAGCTCCGAATCTGCCCGTGATCTCCCCCAAGCTTTCCTGAAACACAAAATCGATTGATTAGCAATGAATATCAAATAATTTAGGGGAAAATCAAGAAAAATAGATGTGAAAATGGTTTAATTTCGATTCGGGGCAGAATAGGGCTTACGAATTGGACATTAGGAGAAAAAGGGAAAAATTGGGGCTAAAAGGGGACGGCCAATGGCAAGGGAAGCATCGGCGGCGACGACCGGATGGTGGCGTGGCCAGCGGGGGGTCGTGCCACTTGGGCGAGGATGGGGGGTGGCTCGGGTGAGGGAGAGGGATGCTCGGGCTATCGGGAAAGCTCGGGCTGTCGATTTGGGGATTTGGGGAATTTTTGATTTGGGGCCGTGAGCGCTTGACTATATAGCGTTAGTCACTCGGCCAAGTGGTTGTGACCACTCCGCCGAGCGGCCTCAGTTTTCGAAAATTTTGAAAATTTTCATATATGTTTCGACTCGGTCGAGTAGGACTATCACTCGACCGAGTAGACAAAAGTCACTCGGCCGAGTGGCTAGGCCACTCAGAGCTTTTCAAGTGCTGAAAGTGGCTGGTTCACTCGGTCGAGTGACAAAGTCAGTCGGTCGAGTGGCATGTAATTAACAGAGATGGGTTTTTCGAAACTTCACTGAGCAGTATCCTACTCGACCGAGTAGGGTCTTCACTCGGCCTAGTAACAATGTCACTCGGCCGAGTGGGCTGCTGTTTTCAACTCCAACTCTCTGTTTTTGCTCCACTTTCTGATTTTCTTTCACCCGTCAGTTTCTTCCTTCTCTTGACATTTGAGTGCATCCTTGGAGTGCTCCCTATCGCCATGGTCGACCTCCATTTATGTGGTCTCCTATTCTCCTTCTGAAACGAAAAATGTTGTCCGTTGTCAGGTTTTTCTTCGACACTTGACTCTAAACACTAATAAAGATCTAAAACAAAAATAAATGAGAAGAAAATTCAACTAAAAGTGATACAGAATTGTCGGGTTGCCTCCTGACAAGCGCTCGTTTAAGGTCTTGAGCTCGACCGCTTAAGATTCGCGATTAAAGCTCGATGTTTGGCGCATGGGAGATGCGCGCGTCAAACTTGCCGGGAAGGCCGCTTGGGTTCAGTCGTTGATTCTCTTTGGCGCTCCTTGGGTCCCGTTCATCATGGGTAGTAGTGGGGGTGAGTCCCCTAAGCTTGAGCTTTCGGCGTCCTTTTTCTTGGCCGGCCGTGAAGATTTGTTGGCCGATGGGGCTTTCTTCATATGCTTTGCCGTAGAGAGCTTGCATAGCTCTCTTAACTTGACTACATCAGCGTGGTCCTTCGCTTCATCCGTAAGAGGGTCTAGCGGGTCTCCCATCATATTGTCATTTTTGGTAAGTTGGCCCTCTTCGAGGCCGTCATCGTGCTTGGCCCCAGTGGCAAATGGCATGGCATCGTCAATCACCTCGTCAAGGAGGTCCACGTAGTCTTAGTCCTCTTGCCAATGCATATGCTTCATCACCTTCAGAATGTGGAGCTCAACTTCGATATTGCCGATGTTCAAGGACAAGGTTCCTTCCCTCACATCTACAATCACTCCGGTGGTGGCTAAGAAAGGGCGTCCAAGTATTAGCGACGTATCACCTTCCTCCTTAATATCCATCACCACAAAGTCGCATGGCAAGCAGAGTCCTCCCAGAACTTGAAGTGGTATGTTTTCAGCTATCCCCACCGGCCTAGTGATCCGCCCATCGGCGAGTTGTATCTTTATGTCCGTGGCTTTGAGGTCAGTTCCTATATTCAATCTATTGAACATCATGAGGGGCATGCGGCTCACGCTTGCTCCCAAATCTACTAGAGCTTTCTGAAGTGGGACTCCTCCAAGCGTGCAAGGGATTCAAAAACTACCTAGATCTTTGAACTTAGTCGTTGCCTTCTCCTTTCTGTTAAACCACGTGCTTTGCTCGGTGAGCATGATCCTTTCTTTTTGCTTCTTTCCCGCGATCAAGTCCTTGAGAAGCTTTGCATAGGACGGGATTTCGATGATTGCATCCAAGAATGGGATGTTTAAGCTTACACCTCGCAAATACTCCAGAAATTTGACGAGCCTTTTCTCAATCCTTGCCTTTGCCAACCGTTGTGGGAATAGTACCGGTGGCGTATAAGTTCGCTCCTCTCGTGACTTTTCCACTTCAAAGTTTTCACCGTCGTTTGGCGCTTTTGGGTCTTCCTCTTCATTGACCGGTTCCTTCTGGACTGAAATTTCTTCCTTCAGCTCCTTAGCTCGAATCATGGCTGGAGTAGTGTCCTTCCTGCCTCTTGTAGTCACCGCCTGACGTGCGTTTATATTTCATATATTTGCGCACGTTTTCTTCCGTGTTTTTCCGTATTTTACCGCCGTCTTATATTTGTTTTCTCGTGTTTTCTTGTTTTCTTTCACTTTTCCGTGTTTTCCGTATTTTTCAGGAGTTTACTGGCATATGGGTCATAAAACGATGATATCGCATGTCCCCGGAGCAACGGGAGGAGTCACGCGTGATCCAGGGGGTCAAACGACGAAGATTGCATCTTTCAGCCCCTCACCCGATCGGTTGGTTATTGTCAACCGATCGGGTGATACACGCGTGCACCACCCGGACGCAGCTTGGAGCTCACGAGAAGTCACCCGGTCGGTTCAGTGACCGGGTCAAAAGCTCAAAGTCTCTGGAATTCGAAGCTGATTGCCAACCGATCGGGTGAACTTCACCCGATCGGTTCACCTGTAGCTGAATTTCAAAAGCCAAGACACGAAGATCCAACCGGTCTCCTCACCCGGTCGGCACCAAGATCCAACCGATCGCATCCATGTTTCAACCGCCCGGTTCATCCTGACCGGGTGAAGTTCCGCATCGCGCTGTAATTCTGTGAAGCGGTTCACCTGATCGGTTGACTTGTCAACCGATCGGGTGATGTCGTTTTCTATATATAGAACCCTAGGTTTTCCAGATTCGGGAGTTAGTTATTTTTTGCTGTTTTCTTCATTTTGTGACGGCTGTAATTTCCCAGTTTTTGTAAGTTTTCAGATCTTTGTGAAACTTTAGTATTATCTTAATCGCTTTACTACCATTGCATTTCTATTGTCGGATCATGATTTTTACGGTCGATTTCTGTTTAGATCGCTTTTTCCTAAATATGTGTGAGTAGTTCCCGAATCTGGGATTTTGGCGGAAACCCCTTCGTGGGCTCTTCCCGATGCGTCCATAGGGCTAGGAAATCGATAGGGATTAGGAATCTAACGGTTACATGGGGTGTTTTATTGTCATCGGTGGGAAAAATACCGCCTTTGACCGTTGGGCCAAGGGGGAATAAACTTGGCGGTTGACTCCCTAGCCATAGCTCACGCCCTTAGCGTAGACGCCGAATCCTAGCGCGCGGGAGCGGCAGGATGAGACGTTGGGAGTTATCGTTGCGAGCTTAGTGCTCTCGGAGTCGATCAGTGTTAATGGACACGGGAGTGCCCACTGATCGAACCTGGGAAGTCCGGCGTATCATCCTGGGCACTGACCGGAATATCGGGTCGATGGGATGCCGGTACCACTTTCAGAGGCAACGTCTCACCTTTAGACCATAATTCCGATCGCTATCCTACATGTAGGCCGTATCAGCGAGAGTCGCTCGATAGGGTGGAAACCAAAGTCCTGGGTTTTTCCTTTATATTGTCTATACCTTGCTTTCTATTTACCGTGACAACCCCTCATTTGATCTGGGCTAGCTCGCCCATGGGGTGAATTTGATCCTCTTTGACACAAGCACATCCACGCCTCCCTGAGTTCGACCCCCAAGCCACACTACAACACCGTGCGCTTGCGGTTACAAATATTTAAATCTCACGCCCCCAATCGTATCATTGCACACATCTAGCGCGCAGCCGCCGGGGGGCGGGTCAAGTTTATGGCGCCGTTGCCGGGGAGGCAACGTGCTTGTTATTTTTGGATTTCATTAACCCTTGTGTCTAGCTCTCATCCCTACCTCGCGATAATTTTCACATTCTTCTTTTTCCTTTTTTTCTTCTTATTTTTATTTTTATTTCTTATCTTATCTGTTTCTTTCCCACTTTTCGCTTCACGGGTGTTTGTTGTTTTTCATGCGCAGGAGTTCAAGAAGTCTCAATGACTTGATCCCCGTTGATCCAGAGATAAACGCCACCCTAAGGCGTTTGGCCGCCGAGAAGCGAAGAAGAGAGGATCCTGAAGCCATGGGGGAGAACACCCCGCCTCACAAGTCCCTGTTGGAGTACTCGATGCCTTCCATCGAGTCCACCTCCGCCATCCGTCCTCCAGCTATTACGGCCCAAAGCTTCGAGCTTAAGCCATCGTTGGTGACGAGGATCCAGCATGATCAATTTTCGAGTGCACCCATGGAGAGCCCGATTGAGCATTTAGACTCCTTCTTGGAGAAATGTGACACCTTCCGGATAAACGGTGTCACAACTGAGGCGATCCGACTGAAGCTGTTCCCCTTCTCCTTGAGAGATAAGGCCAAGCTGTGGCTTAGGGGGAAGGACCCGAATACATTCAACACCTGGGAGAAGCTCTCAAATGCTTTCCTGACGAAGTTCTTTCCCCCGGGGAAGACCGTGAAGCTGAGGAGTGAGATCTCCTCCTTCTCCCAGGCCAGCCATGAGTCCTTGCATGAAGCTTGGACGAGATACAAGGAGATGCAGAGAAGATGTCCCCACCATGAGCTCCCCAAGTGGCAAATCATAAATCTGTTTTATAATGGGTTGAGGGACGATTTAAAATCTTCCATGGACACCGCGGCTGGAGGGTCCTTCATGTCAAGAAGCGAAGAAGATGCCGGTCAGATTCGGGAAAATATGGCATCTAACAACGAGCGATGGTGTGACGAGAGAGCCACACCTAGATCTGGAGGCATCCATAGAGTTGAGGACGTCGACAAATTGTCAAGCAAGTTTGACTTGTTGTCGACCCAGATCTCCGCATTGATGGTAGGCGCCGGTGGCGCCGGTTCACAACAGATTGCTGCGGTGGAGTCCGAAGTTTTTGGAGAGTTCGACGGTGGTGACATCTCACCACCGTTGGATCAGGCGAGCGCATTATTTTACAATCCTACGGGGAATGCGCCTTTTCCACCACAAACCAACTCCAACCCGGCATACTCTCCCAACAACCAGAATCATCCCAACCTTAGCTACCGAGCACCTTATCAACAGCCGGCTCAGCAACAACAGCAAATATATCAGCTGGCTAGGCCCCAGCAGCAGTTTTAGCAGCAGCAATTTCAGCAGCAACAACCTCCACAACAGTACCAGCAGTACACTCCAAGGAATCAACAGCCCATCCAGCAACAATATGGCCAGCAAAGGGCCGTCTCTCCGGTTGAGTCCCTCTTGACTCAATACATAGCCAACCAGGAGAAGATCAATCTGAAGCTGGAGATGGGACAGAGAGTCCTCACTGATCAGGTGACCCAGCTGGGGTTGCAAGTGACGAACCTTCAGAGACCGCAGAATTTATTACCGCCACAGCCTGAGGTGAACCCTAGGGGGGTAAATCGGACCTTGGCACTCACGCATGAGCATGAGAACGTGTTCGCCATCGTCTTGAGGAGCGGAACTCAAATACCTACGAGAGAGCCCTCCAAAGGACTGGAAGCACCGTTGGTCGTGGAACGACCAACTGAGAAATTAAATGACGACGGTGCTTCGTCATCGAAGCCAACTACTCCAGGAGGGAGTTCATAGAGAGGAGAAGAAAAAGGATGAGGAAGGGAACCTAAGAGTGTTCAAGCCCGTTGTGCCTTTCCCACAATGGCTTGCCAAAGCCAAAATCGATGAGAAGTATGGCAAATTCTTTGCCATGGTGAAAGATCTGAGCTTACAAATCCCCTTCCTCGAGGCCATCGAGACAATTCCCTCATATGCCAAATTTCTGAAAGACTTGGTGACACGGGGATATAGAAAAGAGAAGGTCGTTTTAACGACGGAGTGCAGCGTACTCATTCAGCGCGCAAATCTGCCCAAGCTCAAAGACCCCGGAAGTTTCTCCATCCCTTGCTCTATTGGGGAAGTGCAAATCCAGAGGGCGCTCGTCGATCTAGGAGCGAGCGTCAGCTTAATGCCCCTATCGCTGTAGAAGAGAATAGGGATGGGAGACTTAGAGTCCACCGGTATGACATTACAACTTGCTGACCGTTCGGTCAAGTACCCGGTGGGAGTAGTGGACGACCTCCCCGTCGATGTAAGAGGAGTACATGTACTGGTTGATTTTGTGGTGATGGACATGACGAAAGACAAGCATACCCCTATTATCCTTGGACAGCCCTTTATGGCAACCGCTGGAGTTTTGATAGACGTGAAGAATGGGAAGCTTTCCCTCAATATGGGCCAAGAAAGAGTCGAATTTGACTTAGGCTTGTCGATGAAGCATCCAAATCCCCCGGACGATCCTAGTATCAGTATGCTGGAGAACGAAGAAGATAGAACTGTTGAAACAAGTGCCTGGGAAGTGCTCTCGAGGAATCCTCCCGATAGCTTGGGGGACCTTGGAGAGCAAGTTGTCCCCCCAAAGGATGAAGTTGCTAATGAGGCGGTCGCGCAACTTGTGATCCCTCCTGGATTCCCTAAGTCTCCTCCTACGAGGAGAAAAGGGAAAGAACCCATGGACCTCACCGGTGATGAGGTCCGGATCCTGAAAAAGATGGCGGTAGACGCCAATTTGAGGGAGAAGCCCCCAGATCCTATCGACAAAGGGAGGGTAGTTGAGCAAATCTTCTTACAGCCGCCGACTACACCAATAGCCACAAGCTCTGGAGTTGAAGAGATGCCGGATTTTGGGCATCACCCGTATCGCCCACCATGAACATCATCAACAGGCGTCGAGCTAAACGACGTTAAACAAAAGCGCTTCATGGGAGGCAACCCATGTTCTAAACTTTTGCTTCACCTTTTAGGACTTTTTCTTAATTTTATTTTATCTATTTTTATAAATAAATCCAGCCGAAACAACTTCCGTGAAGGAACTTAGGCGATTTGTGGGTTTTGCAGAAAACAAGGCCCCAACCGATCGGGTGAGAACTCACCCGATTGGTTGGGATGTGTCAACTAACGGTCGTGTCTGCCACCAAATGAACCAACCGGGTGAAGAAAGATGAGACCGGGTGAGCAGACCGGGTGACCTGAGGAAACTCCCGGGAAAATTTCAGGGATTTGTCAACCGATCGGGTGACAAGAAGCGAGACCGATTGAGGGACCGGGTGAGAAACCCTAAACTTTCAGGAAAATATGTGGAGCGGCCACCTGATCGGGTGAGTTATCACCCGATCGGTTCGCCTGTAGCACTTTTTCAACCAAAAATGACGACCTAAAGTCAACCGATCGGGTGACTTCTCACCCGATCGGTTCGACTTAAACCCTATAAATATCCCCCGATCCACCCGTTCACAGCCCCTCGCCCGATCACCTCATTCGCCGTCGTTTCACCTTCCAACTTCTCCCAACGGCCGAAAACTCGCCTCCCACTTCCTCCACTCCTCCATTAGCCTCTCTCTCCACCTCCCCCTTGCATTTCTCCATCTCTCTCTCTCTCTCTCTCTCTCTCTCTCTCTCTCTCTCCAATTTCGCATTTTTCTAGCCCTAATTCCTAACACCCACCCCCACTTTCGATTTTTTTGCTGAAAAAGAGTGCAGCGGCTCCACACTTCTCCCATTGCACGACATTGGGTCATCTACAAGCGAGGAACTTGAATTTCTACGGGGTAACTTCGCTCCACTTCTCAAATTTCAATTTTTACCCTAGATATTTAATTTTCTTGGTTATTCGTGTGTGTGTGCTTCAATAGTATTTTGCACTCATTTGCATCACCCACACGCACACATGGCCCGGGAGAGAGACAAAGGGAAGGGTATTCTGCGGGAGGAGGAACCGTCTCGAAAGAGACGTAAACAAACACGTCCTCCTCCCTACACACGTGAACTGACACTTGCCCCTCCCCCGCCTATCGTCCCCCCTGTGGACCCCATATTGGGCCCACATGGGTGCCTATTTAGGAACCAAGAGCAGAAAGACTTCTACCACAGACTAGATGCTCGGGGGCATCTATCAACCAAGTTCACCCACGCCCAATCGCTTATCGACCTCGGTGTCTTTACCGAGGTCGAGACTCTTTTTGCTAACTTAGGTTGGTTAGCCTTCCTGAACACCATTGCGTTGTCTTACCCGTCCCTCACACTTGAATTTCTTTCATCACTGGTTTGTGAGTCGGGGTCGACTGTCATTTTCCGGGTGCGCAACAAAACCATCCGCACCAACCTGGATACGATCAATCGTATATTTGGTTTCCCTATTCTAGGGAATGACGCTATCCGACACTACGGATACCCCCCGGAATTTGACGTCGATAACTTTTGGTTCTGCCTCACCCTACTAGGTCGCTATCCCAGAGGTAAGGCCAAGGCCTCCTCCATCATCCACCCTATATTCCTTCTGGCCCATAGGATCATATCCTCCGCATTTTTCCCGCGAGATGAGTCTGGCACCGTGACTATCCCCGATCTTTCATTCTTTGGGCCATGACTTTCCCCTTTGTTCGTGATGATGATGGGATTAGCTTTAGGGCCCCCACTGTTCCCGTCCATGCCGGTGACTGGCTTATTTATAAGCTCCTAGAGATTAGTCAGGCCGGTAAGGGCAAGATTTGTTGTGGGGGAATTATCACTGTCATTGCCTCTTACCCCCAATTTAATATCAACATCCCCTGTGGTCTTCCCGTCGCCGCAGGACCCTCACGTCTAGATCTTGACGTCCTGCAGCATATTCATATGATTCAGCCCATTCCTGATCGCCGTTTCAAATTCAACTATGGCCACCCCCTCGCCCCTACACCATTCTCCCCAACCCCGCCCGCATGACTATTGCTCTACGGGGAGATTGGACTTTTCCGCCCGACCCCGAGTTCTTTGCGAGGTTACACCTTCCTTTCCTTCCCCCAGACGCATGCAGATCACCCTCCCCTGCCGCCCACTTAGGTGAGCAGGATATTCCTGCGTCCCGGGGAGATATCGGGGCTGGCCCAAGTCACCCTGTTTCTGCTCCTGGCCCCATCACTTCTGAGCACCTTTTTGCGGCCATCTCTGGCCTTGTGTCCAGTGCCGGCACGACCACTACCGCCGGCACTACTTCCACTTCACTTGTCGGCACCACTTCCGCTTCACGTCAGTCCAGTTCCTTTGGTCACCGCCAGGTCTCTGCCCGTCTTGCTCTCGAGAGGGAGGGCGCTGCCCTCCGTGATCTTGCCATGTCCTTTGCCCCCTCAGACCCACCACCGTCCTCCTTTCTCACTCACCCACGCTTCCTCGCACTTGAGAGGAACGTGGCCACCATTCTTCGCCTCCTCACTCACCTCCACGGACCACCACTACCCACACCACCACCCTCACTGCACATATTCCTCCACCTCTTTCTCCGCTTCTCCGCACACCCCCAGCCTCCCCCGACCACCCATCCCCTCTCTCTTCCGGGGGGGAGGATTCGCCTTCTCCTGATTTTTGATTTCACTTTGTTTTTTGACATTCCCCTTGCATATCCTTGCACTTTCACGATCATATTTCATTGCTAGCATTGTCATGCCTAGCTTGGGGGAAGTCTATTTTGCTGTGTTGTCGTGTTTTGTTTCTTTTGTGTGTGTGCTTGTTTTATTTTTGTATGTCGTGCCATCTTTCTCTTTTTCTTTCTTTTTCTATTTTTCTGTCGTGTGGTTTGATTTTGATTTTTTCTTTATTTTCAGTTTCGTATCTGTGTTTTCCATGTTTTTCATTTCCTTTTTTTTGTCGGTGCGTATTCCCCCCCATTTTCATTTCCCTCCCGTACTCACTCTTATTGCATTGAGGGCAATGCAAGCTTCAGCTTGGGGGAGTCGCACTTTGTGCGTCGTTTGAGTCTTTCTTTTTCGTTTTTGTGTCGTTTTCATCATGTTTTTAATTTTTCTTTTCTTCTTTTTATCTCTTTCTCCTAGAGATGAACCCTATGATGAATTGCCACAAAATCACACACACCTAGCATAGCATCGATAATCACACTCACCAACCCTAGGATATCGAGTCCTCTTGCATTTCATGCATCGTGGGTCCACTTAGCTTTTTGTGAGTCGTGCGACGTGCCTAGCTGTTTGGTGTGCTTCTGCTTTGTGATTTTACTTTATATACCTGTCCAAGAATGACCCCTAGATTATCACGCGTCGATATGAATAACGCGGTATTTGCTTCTCTTGCCTGTTTCTGTATGCATGATTATATATATATCGTATGCTTCATTTCGCATGTGTCGGGATTCCACAATTAAGGACTAGGATAACCCACTTAGCCCATGCTCTAATTAGCGAGAATAGTTTCCTTTACCCAAGTGTTTAGATTCCGATTTCTCTTTTGTTTTACTTGGTGCAAATCCCCTCGTCATGTACCGTTCTCCCACTTGGGAGAGTACACATGTATATACCCCAATATCCAAAAATCCAAAAAAAGGAGAAAAGAAAAGAAAAACCCAAAAAGAAAAGAAAAAAAAAGAAAAAAATTGTATAGCCAAAAATCCAAAAAAAATTTACAAATACCCAAAACCCAAAAAAATTCCCGTGTGAATATATTTTCCTACTTGCCGAGAATAAAGGGAAGGCGAGAATTTGCATCGAGTGTTCTACTCCGCATCATCTCAACCCACATCGGTTTCGAAAAAACTTGGCTTAGGGACTTTTTAGATATTATCTAGGCTTTAGTGTGGTGATTTTCTTAACCCTAGTTGTGGAGTCCCTGACACATGATATGTTTCGATTCTCTCTCTCTATTCTCATGCATGCTTGAACTACATATATTCACCACTTTATTCAATCCGAATCGATATTTGGGTCATTTCCTGGATTTGTGTATATCGAGCTTTATCGCACATCGTAGATAGTGACACCGTCTGCTAACGCACGACCACACTCACTCGCGCTTCACCGCGTGGGCCCACGGCACTTGTCTGGACTCGTATTCCTTGGTTTAGTGATGTGATTTGGCGTTTGCTTGCTTGGTGTATCGTTTTTGATTTTGTTGGCCCTGACGGGCGATCTAGGATATAGAGTTTTCTTTTTCTCTATTTTTCTCTATTTTTCCTCTCCGAGCTCCTACTCTCACTCGTCTTCCTCGAGGACGAGGAAGAGTTCAGCTTGGGGGATTTTGACGTGCGTTTATATTTCATATATTTGCGCACGTTTTCTTCCGTGTTTTTCTGTATTTTACCGCCGTCTTATATTCGTTTTCTCGTGTTTTCTTGTTTTCTTTCACTTTTCCGTGTTTTCCGTATTTTTCAGGAGTTTACTGGCATATGGGTCATAAAACGATGATATCGCATGTCCCCGGAGCAACGGGAGGAGTCACACGTGATCCAGGGGGTCAAACGACGAAGATTGCATCTTTCAGCCCCTCACCCAATCGGTTGGTCATTGTCAACCGATCGGGTGATACACGCGTGCACCACCCGGACGCAGCTTGGAGCTCACGAGAAGTCACCCGGTCGGTTCAGTGACCGGGTCAAAAGCTCAAAGTCTCTGGAATTTGAAGCTGATTGCCAACCGATCGGGTGAACTTCACCCGATCGGTTCACCTGTAGCTGAATTTCAAAAGCCAAGACACGAAGATCCAACCGGTCTCCTCACCCGGTCGGCACCAAGATCCAACCGACCGCATCCATGTTTCAACCGCCCGGTTCATCCTGACCGGGTGAAGTTCCGCATCGCGCTGTAATTCTGTGAAGCAGTTCACCTGATCGGTTGACTTGTCAACCGATCGGGTGATGTCGTTTTCCATATATAGAACCCTAGGTTTTCCAGATTCGGGAGTTAGTTATTTTTTGCTGTTTTCTTCATTTTGTGATGGCTGTAATTTCCCAGTTTTTGTAAGTTTTCATATCTTTGTGAAACTTTAGTATTATCTTAATCGCTTTACTACCATTGCATTTCTATTGTCGGATCATGATTTTTACGGTCGATTTCTGTTTAGATCGCTTTTTCCTAAATATGTGTGAGTAGTTCCCGAATCTGGGATTTTGGCGGAAACCCCTTCGTGGGCTCTTCCCGATGCGTCCATAGGGCTAGGAAATCGATAGGGATTAGGAATCTAACGGTTACGCGGGGTGTTTTATTGTCATCGGCGGGAAAAAGACCGCCTTTGACCGTTGGGCCAAGGGGGAATAAACTTGGCGGTTGACTCCATAGCCATAGCTCACGCCCTTAGCGTAGACGCCGAATCCTAGCGCGCGGGAGCGGTAGGATGAGACGTTGGGAGTTATCATTGCGAGCTTAGTGCTCTCGGAGTCGATCAGTGTTAATGAACATGGGAGTGCCCACTGATCGAACCTGGGAAGTCCGGCGTATCATCCTGGGCACCGACCAGAATATCGGGCCCATGGGATGCCGGTACCACTTTCAGAGGCAACGTCTCACCGTTAGACCCTAATTCCGATCGCTATCCTACCCGTAGGCCGTATCGGCGAGAGGCGCTCGATAGGGTGGAAACCAAAGTCCCAGGTTTTTCCTTTATATTGTCTATACCTTGCTTTCTATTTACCGTGACAAACCCTCATTTGATCCGGGCTAGCTCGCCCATGGGGTGAATTTGATCCTCTTTGACACAAGCACATCCACGCCTCCCTGAGTTCGACCCCCAAGCCACACTACAACACCGTGCGCTTGCGGTTACAAATATTTAAATCTCATGCCCCCAATCTCCGTCTCCTTGTTCCCCTCCAACAAACATAACTTGGCCTTGATCCTGCCAGTCGATCATGCTTCCTCCCAGTGTAGACATGCTGGAAGCTCCATGTGGTTCGCTCACTAACTTTTCCAATCTCTCCCCGACCTTGTGGAGGGAATCAAATTTTGTGGAAAGCTCCGCCACTTCATTTGCTTCATAGATGCTAGACGGCTTCAAAGACGACGAAGAATTTCCCCTTTCGTCGGCCCACTGCTGATTATTCGAGGCCCTCTCCTCAAGTAAGGTCGTAGCATCATCCGGTGTCTTTGACAAGATAGCTCCATTGGCGGTTGCATAAATTATTTGCTTTGTGCTCTGTTGTAATCCGTTGTAGAAGCTATGCACAAGCTCCCACGACTCAAAGCTATGTGAGGGCATTGGTGTTGGAGGTCCTTAAAACGCTCCCACACCTCAAATAAGGTTTCCTGAGGGCCTTGCTTGACGGACATCAAGGCGCTTCGTATCTTAATAGTTTTGGATGGTGGATAGAATGTGTTGACAAATGCGCTCGCCAGCTCATCCCAAGTGGTGAAGATCCCCTTGGCTTGCGTCCTCAACCAATACAATGCCTTGTCTCGAAGAGTAAACTGGAAGAGGCACAGTCGAATAACATCTGCCGGTACGCCAGGCATCCGAAAAGTAGCACATTTAGCCAAGAACAATTGCAGATGGTAGTGTGGGTTTTCTTGTGCATTCCCATGGAATGGGTCTTGTTGCATCAACACTGCTAGTCCTGTCTTCAGCTCAAAGTTCTTGTCGGCCGCCAACTCCGGCATGACTATAGAAGAGGTGGTAGAAGTGGTCTTGGGCCGTAGCCTATCTCGGATGGACACAAGCCTAGCCATACGATGTGCTAGCTCCTCTGGTGTTTCCGGCGCGGCCATATGATTTTCCTCTATAGCAAATCTCCTATCAGATCTAAGCCTCCTTGTTGTATGCTCGATCTCAGGGTCGAATAATATGTCTCCTTGGGGCACATTCGATCTCGTGTACATGCACAAAAAAGAGAGTCTAGATAGAATTGTAAGCACAATAGAGGAATAAAAGAGTGAAAATAATAAAATAAAAAGAAATAGTAGTAAAGAAAATAAAATATCGTCACCTCCCCAGCAACGGTGTCAAAAACTTGATCGGCCCCCGGATACACACCCGGGAGAAAGTCGTAGTTTTACCGCAAGCGCACGGTAAAGTGGCGAGCGGGTATCGAACACGAGGAGGTGGTGTTGGCTCCAATCTATCCTAGGTTGGTTTGACTACGAATGTTTTATTGGTGGAGATGGGTATGATGTGATGTAAGGGGAATAGTGATGGATGTCGGTGTCGGTGATGCAGAAGTTGGTCAAGTATCGATTCAAATATAATATAATAAAAGTGTCTAGAGCTAGGAAATCCCCACTATGGATTCTCATGCATCATTGTGAATAGTGAATCTCAATATTACTAGACTTCGTGTTGAGGTGAACTAGTCGTAACTGAATAGAGAACCAAGCTCACGCTCTCGCGCTATTGCCGGTCTATAGCAACCTAGATTAGGGCCCACTCTCGTGCAAACCCTAACCTAAGCCACTAGCATGGAGATCAACATCATCGTCCAATCGCACCTCTGCCCACTCTCGTGCAAACTCGAGTTACGATCTAGATTGTGATAGCTCGTATTCGTCCAATCTCTTGCAAATGAATATGGGTATAGATTTATAATAAAAAAGCAATCTTTGGTCCAATCTCTTGCAAACCAAGTCTTGTGGATTTTGATTATAAACCTATTTCGAATATCTAGGCCTTCTCATCGATCGGAATCCAATCTCTTACAAACCCCAAATCGATGGAAATTCCTAGCTATCCATGATAAATTAATCACAACCTAACCCCTTTAGAAATTCTAGCAACATATGAACCCATTCATCACAAATCTGAAATTAGATCTATATGGTTCATCCCCATGCCCTAGAACAACAAAGCTACTCAAGCATAGCAATAACGATGAAGGAATCAATAGAACCTTAAAATCTGTCATGAAATTATCGACTTACAGAAATTATCCAGATTTCATCCGATCTTCGATTGGTGCGTTCTTGATAGCGTTGGAACCGTCATGAAGTCTACTATCCATAAAAAATATGAGAAAAATACGTTGTCTCCTGAAATGATAGCATATTTCAAAAGAGTAAGAGGCTGTCTGAAAATCTGGGCGCTCGTGTCATCGGCGTCACTCGGTCGAGTGGGATTCTTCACTCGGTCGAGTGTACTTCTCTACTCGGTCGAGAAGGGTCTTCTACTGTTCTCCCAAAATTCTAGAGAGTCTGCTTCGAAGTTGGGGTTTGGGCACTCTGGCACTCTGCGTCACTCGGCCGAGTGGGTCTTTTGCTCTGCTCCCCAGAATTCCAGAGAGTTTGCTTTGATTTCCTTCAGAAATTCTGACTCACTCGGGCGAGTGGAGTTCTCTACTCGGCCGAGTGGAATTTACCACTCAGCCGAGTGCATTGTAGCACAAGGTCTCTTCGTAACAGTTGTATTCGGCCGAGTACATTTCTTCACTCGGTCGAGTGGGACGTGTTACTCGGCCAGTGTCCTTTTTCTGGAGTTAACTCTCCTCCTCCTTGCTTCTTCATCGATTCCATCGATCTCCTTCTTCTCCTGCTCATCGTCCAACGCCGTTAGCTCCTCAATAAGGCCATGGTCGACGCTCTGATACGCGTGCAAGCCCCTTAAGCTCATTTTTGCTCCCGATTGCTCCATATTTTCTGAAATCCGACAAAAACAAGAAATAGTGAAAAGTAACGCAATATCATCGAATAATCGTGAAAATCTCAATATGAGCAATCGAAATGGCATGAAAACATGCAGAAAAAATGTGTAAAATATGTACCGATCAGTGGGCTATTTAAAGGGCTTTGATGTTTTGGCTTGAGAGGTTAGCCAAACTATTAAGACTTCATTCAATACACTCTCAAGTGAATTCCAGTCATCAATTCTTCACTAGAGTATTAAAGAGCATTTGAAGATATTCAAGCTTAAGCTCTAAGTTTCAACTTGTCTCCAAAGCCTTCAAGATCAAGTTTTTGCATTCATTGCTAATTTTCTTGAGACAAATAATAAGTGCTCATACTCTCATCATTTAAAGCACATCACACACACCTCATTGCCTCATTTTAAAGAGTATTATTCAAGGCATAGGTTGTGAAATTTTTTTTCATATTACGGTTCTATTTTTCTCTTGATACTTGAGAAGTTCCTCTCGATTGTGAGAGTAGTCCATTCCTGGGTTGTGGAAAGTGGAAGGAAATGTATTGGTTTTTCACTTGTCAGGTTTTGGCAAGTGGTTATTAGTGGATCACTAATCACTAGCAGGTTTGCTAGTGGGTTGCTTGAGTAGGATTGAAAGGAGTCGTGGAGACTCAGAGTCGTGGAGACTCGATGAATCCGAACCAGGGTAATCCTCTGTTTGCATTTGTTTTTCTGTGATTGTTGCTATCTCTTTTTATTTCGTACTAAGGTTGCATAAGGGATATTTAATTTATTGTAATTTCATTATTATTGTTATAAAGCACTATTCACCCCACTCTCCGTATAGTTTCAGATCATACACTTGGTATCAAAGCAATGTTTTTCAAACTATGGCAACCACAAGCAATAACAACAATCGTGATGGTGCTTTGTCTATCGTCGAAGGCCAATCCACAGTTCGACCTACACACTTCAACGGGTCAAATTATGGATATTGGAAGGCCACAATGATCATCTTCCTAAAGAGTGTTTCTCTTTGGCGTACAGTCGATAAGGAGCATGTTGATCCGATTGAGGACTACTCAAAATGGACACCGGCTCAAGTGCTCATGGAATCAAACAATGCAAAAGCGAGGAACTCGCTTATATGTGCATTGAATGCAACCGAATTCAACAAAGTGTCAAATTGCACAACCGTACACCAAATTTGGAAACATCTCCAAATTACACATGAAGGTACACCTCAGGTAAAGTTATCAAAGCTTCATGTTTTTGTACAATGTTTTGAGATGTTTCAAATATAGGAAATAGAAAACATCTCTAGCATGTATGCAAGGTTCGCGGATATCGTGAATGAGCTTGAAGCTCTTGGGAAAGAGCTAGTACACCCAAGTAGAAAAGATAAGTAAACTCATTGTGGATGTAACTCCAGAATGGGAAAAGAAGACGATGGCCATTGAGGAAGGCAATAACATGGAGACATACATAGTTGAGGCCTTCATAGGAAACCTCATGGTTTATGAGGTTAGAAAGGCAGATAGAGATGAAAGGAATGCACTAAGAGCTATACCCGAGCCTAAGAAGAAAGCAGTTGCTTTCAAGGCCACCTCAGAGAATGAAGACTCCGATGAAGATATTGACATGGAATCCTTAGCTCTTATGCCAGGAAGTTTCAACGATTTTACCGAAGAGGTAACTTCAAACCAAGAAACAAATTTGTTTCTACTAACGATTCTTCTTTATGTTTTAATTGTAATAAGTCAGGACACATCAAAATAGATTGCCCCTTGCTTAGGAATAAAGAGAAATGGAAAGCTTCCAAATAAAAAAGGGAGATGTGTACAAAGGAATCAAAAGGAAGAAGTGACTAGTTGGAACATGGGATGATTCTAGCGATGATACGAGTAGTAAAGAATCGAATGAGGACAAGGAAGAGGTAGCTCACACGTGTTTCATGGCTAAGAGAAGCTCTCCAAAGGACTCATATAGTGATAGTGATAGTGACACCGATGAGGTAACTATGGATGAACTCAAATTAGCAAATAAACAATTATTTGATAAGTATCAAAATTTGTTTAATTCATATATGATTGCTAAGGACAAACTTGCTAGCATAGCTACCTCATCCATGAATTTTGATATGAATGTTAGCTCTTTTACACATAATGTTATTCTTAAAGAGAAAGCTACTTTGGCTTCTCAAAATGATTGTTTGAAGAATGAGGTTATATCCCTCAAGTCACAATTGGACAAAGTCCAAATTACTGATTGTGACGATATTGAGATTGAAACATTTCGATCTCAAACCACAATTTTGGTAAATGAGAATATAGCTCTCAAATCCCAAGCGCATGAGCTAAATTCACAAATATCCACATTGGATACCAATATCTCTTCTCTTACAAAGAGATATGAGCTTCTGTCCTTCAATGTTGATAGGTTCAACAAGGACAAATTGAACACTATTTTGGAAAACCAACTTCCGGCAAATTATCACGATGGACTTGGATATTCAAAGGATAATGCTTCCACTTATCGCACATCTTATAGTGGAGCCACTATTGATTTTGTGAGTCCATCCTCTGATGCATCCACTATTAGAGCATCAAACTCCTTGAGTAGTGCTACTACCAAGACATGCTCCACTTCGGTGATACCCCCCTTTGGAAAGAAACCCACCATGGGTGGATAACCAAGGAAGGGAAATATGTATATGTACGCACGTACCCAACCACGTAGAAGAGCACCTACACATCATTCTCCTACGTACGATGATTTTTATGCACCACACCCTCGTGCACGTGCAAACACACATGTGAGATTTCCACATGACCACACAAACACTCATGCGCGTGGTTATGCACAACCATCGCATGCTTATGCATTTACACATGATTATCCACATGCTTACCATGCTTCACATGCATATGCACCCAATGCATATATGCCGAATGTGAAAAATTACATGAAGCACGCACACATCATGCAAGATCACATGGTATGAATCATGCACACCCTCACATGTATTACCCATATGCATCACAATATGGGTATACACCAACACATGCACACTCTAATGCATATATATATATATATATATATATATATATATATATATATATATATATATATATATATATATATATATATATATATATATATATATATATATATATCCACAAGCTTCCATTAGAAATCCATCATCTATACATGCACCCATAAGGCATAGGACTTCCAAGAGTCATTTGATTTGGGTTCCTTAAAATACTAGCATGTATGACAAAGGAATGTATATGAAATCATATTTTAGAGATGTTATAGATAATGAGAACTATGTAGGAAAGCCAAAGTCCATTTGGACTTGGTTTACAAAGGGCTAATCCCCTTGGACCCAACATGCTTGGATACCATGTGCATATAGTGAATTCTATAGGTACCCAAGAGGGAGAAAAAGAGCTAAAAGGAAAAAGATTGATCTAAATGCAAAAATAAGGACTAGATACTCGATAGCGGGTGTTCCAAACATATGACGGGAGACCCAAGTTTGCTCATTGAAATTATCCGTATCAAGAATGGTAGAACGGTCACATTTGGAGGTAATGAGAAGGGTTCCATCATAGGAATTGGAAAAGTTGGTTACCACTCTAGACCTCTCATAACAATGTTTATCTTGTATATGGTTTAAATCACAATCTCATTTCTATAAGCCATCTTTGTGACAAGGGTTAGAAAGTTAGTTTTGGTAATGGATTGTGTAGTATTTTCAATAATGCTAATGATAATATTTTTTTAGTGGCACATGCTAAAAGGACATTTATATCTTGGATATGCCACACATTCAAGACCAATGCTTGGTTGCTCACACTAATGAACAACTCTTGTGGCATCGACGATTAGGTCATGTACACTTCACTCCAGGCACATTAATAAGTTGCCCAAGCATAACCTAATTAGAGGATTTCCAAAACTTTCTTTTAATAAGAAAATTTTTTGTATTTCATGCCAATGAGACAAGCTTCATAAATCGTCATTTAAGATTAAGAATATAACATATACTTCTAGGCTTCTAGAGCTTTTACATCTAGATTTATTTGGGCCTACTAGAGTTGCATCCTTAGGAAATGCATTTTATGGACTTGTAGTTATTGATGACTTCTCTAGGTATACTTGGGTAATGTTTTTGAATAGCAAAAATGAAGCTCTTGAAAGATTTATTGTATTATAAGAAAATTCAAAAGATCAAGGCACGTTCATTATCACCATACGTAGTGATCATAGAGGTGAATTTGATAATAAGCTATTCTCTAATTTTTGAGATGAGAATAGGATAACTCACACATTTTCTTTCTCGCATACTCCACCACAAAATGGCATGGTAGAAAGGAAAAATAGAACACTCATTGAGTGTGCACACACTTTGCTTAGTGATAGCCGCATTGGTTCACAATTTTGGTCAGAAGCCGTTCATACCGCGTGCTATATACTAAATAGGATTCTTGTGAGACCCCGTATGAACAAAACCTGTAATGAATTATTTTATACCAAAATCCCTCAAGTATGTCATTTCTGTGTTTTTGGTTCGAAATGTTTTATTAAGAACACACACGAAAATTTGGATAAGTTTGATTCACGTTCCTCTGAAGGAATATTTATTGGATACTCCGATTGTAGCAAGTCCTATCGGATATTCAATAAAAGAACATTGTCGTTTGAAGAATCACTTAATGTTTCTTTTTATGAGAATTTTGATAATCCATTATCTCACCTTGATGAGAATATTGAATTTCTATGTGATTCCTTGAATAACGTTAAATTAGATTATTCTCTTACAACTAACCCGACTAATGATGTAGTTGGAGTTATTCTAAATGATCTAGGGTTACCCAAGACATTTGCTATGGTTTCAAACCATCCACATGATCAAGTGATAGGTAATATTCAAGATGGAGTCCGTAAAGGTCAAGGGTAGAGCGATTTTCACATTGTGCCTTCGTCTCAAAAATTGAACCAAGGAACATTGAAGAGGCATGTTAATATAGCTCATGGATCATGGCTGTGGAAGAGGAACTCAATCAATTTGAAAGGAACGACGTTTGGGAATTAGTTCATCCTTTAAAAGACCATAATGTCATTGGAACAAAGTGGATCTTCAAATACAAGACGGATGAGAATGAAGTCGTCATCCGGAATAAGACAAGGTTAGTAGCTCAAGGTTATCGGCAAGAAGAATGTATTGGTTTTGAAGAATCCTTTGCCCCGGTAGCTATTTTAGAATCTTTATACTATTGTTATCATTTGCATCATTCAAGAAGTTTAAACTCTTTCAAATGGATGTGAAAAGTGCATTTTTAAATGGACATGTAGCTGCGAAAGTTTATGTTTCACAACCACCCAGTTTCATTAATGAAAAATCACCAAATCATGTTTTTAGACTCAAGAAAGCTCTTTATGTGTTGAGACAAGCTCTTAGAGCTTGGTATGATCGACTAAAGAATTTTCTTGTTGATTTAGGTTTCAAAACGGGTGATGTTGACTCAACACTTTTCACTAAGTATGTCGATCATGACATACTATTGATTCAAATATATGTTGATGACATTATATTTGGTTCCACTAACTCTTCACTTTGTCAAGAGTTTGATAAGTCCATGCATGACGAATTTGATATGAGCCACATGGGAGAGCTCACCTACTTTCTAGGACTTCAAATTCGTCAATTGTAGCAAGGAAACTTCATCCACCAAAAAAATACACGGTGAAATTGATCAAGTGCTTTGGGATGGGATAATCTTCATCCAAGCATACTCCAATGAGCACTACAACACATCTTGATAAAGATGAACGTGAAACGGATGTTGACATTCGTCAATATCGAGGTATGATAGGTAGCTTACTCTATCTTATCGCAAGTAGCCCCGATATTATGGTTTCACATGCTTATGTGCACGATATCAATCTAGACTAAAACAACCGCATTTGATTGCGATCGAACGAATTTTTCGTTATTTAAACCAATCACTTGACTATGGATTATTTTATCATAAGTCATGCTCTTATGAACTAGTTTCATTTAGTGATGACGACTTTGCGGGATGTAAATCTGATATGAAAAGTACTAGTGGCACTTGACATTTCTTAGGAAATTCCATTGTGTCTTGGTTTTCCAAAAACCAAAATTCGATATCTATTTCTACAACCGAAGCGAAATACATTGCCGTAGGATTAGATTGTGCACAAGTTCTATGGATGAGACAAACACTCAAGGACTACGGTATTGAGTGTGGTACATGTCCAATCATGGTTGATAACCAAAGAGCTATTTGTCTATACAAAACCCCAGTACAACACTCACGTACCAAACACATTGATATTAGAAATCATTTTATTAATGATCATGTTCTCAAGAAGGATGTTTGTCTAGAGTACATCGACACACAAAACCAAATTGCCGATATTTTCACCAAACCTCTCAAAGAAGACTCTTTTATAAGGCTTAGGAGAGAATTGGGTATTATGGGTGAATCTGAACTCTAGAAGATAATTTTTCCTATTGAATAGTATATTTCATCTCACGCTATGATATGCTCATACCATAAATCAATTTCTTTTGGACATATTTATCTCTCACTTTTATATTTGAGTATTTATCTCATGAGATATTTATGTTTCATATGATACTTTTGAACACTATATATTTGATTTGAATAGATATCATTTGTAATGATTGTATGCGTGATTTGCATTAATAAATGCTTAGTTAAGATGATTGCTTCTATCATTTAGCTTAAGAACCCCTATAGAAATTCTCCTAGGTTCAGCACAAGCTTTCAGAAATAAGTCAGACACCTGGAGTAATCAAACCAGACGTCTAGTCGTATCAGATATATCTGTCTATCAGATTTTTCCATCTGACCAGACTTCTGATACTGTCCTACCAGACATCTGAACTGATTTTCAGATGCCTAGACATTGTTCTACAGATGCCTGGTAATAGTTTTGTCAGTCTGTCAAAAATTTCCTGTGAGTTTGTCATATGTCTGATGCAGACATACCAAACACCTAGATAGTATGTCAGAAACCTGATTGGTCTATTACAAACGACTAATCATTATTTTATATGATGTTCACCTTATATACTCTTTCGTCCAGACATCTGTTGGTCTTGATCCAGACGCTTAGTTTAGTATAATCTCTTGCGTCTCTTTAATTCTCTAGACGATGGGATATTTCTCTCCAGACGTATGCCGAAGGATTTTAAGCCAGATCAACTTTTGATCCAACGGCTGAGATTTTTCGATTGATCGTTATAAACCCTAGCTCATCTACCACACCATGCTGACCCATGTGTTCACACACTTTCGGATTTCTCTCCTTCCTAGTGAGCGTACTCATCCATGGGCCCCTATCAATGCCACTCTTGAGAAGAAATCCAAGGCACCTTTGAAAGTTGCAACATCTAAAGCTGCTGGCATATCCAGTTCTGTTGATCCATCTTCATCTGCTGACTCACTTCCTTATTCACCTCTTCATCACCCTACAGCTACTGTCATTCCATCCTCATCCACTCACCCTCTTACATCAGAGGAGTCTCTTGATATCCTTAAGGCTCAACTTCATAGCCTTGGAGACATGTTTTCTACTATGACATCTACGCTGACATCTAGATTTGATTCATTTAGCAAAGATCTGAATGAGCTTACTTCTGTTGGAAAATTGAGACCCACCTCAATGGATTTTGATGATGTGCACAAGTGATATGAGGACTAATATGTTTGTTTCAAGTGTGTATAGATTTATATTATAGCCAAGAAGGTTTTGAGGCATTGTGAAGCAAAACAAAAGGCCAAGATCAAAAGTCATCTACTGAGCCCGGAATTGAAGAAGGCGAAGGATCTGACTTATATAGTTTGCGAAGACTTAAAATCACGGAAGAATGGTCAAGACAAAGAATGAAGAACAAGGCTAGTATAGTGTGTTTGTGGAAGTTATAGTGTACAAAATGTTAAAGCCAATATATATGCGCTACACACACAAAAAATTCTTGAAAATGGTTTTTATATATGTTTAACTATATATTATTTAAAAATATTTTTTATAAAATATTTTCAAGTATTTTGAGTATGAAAACTCATGTGTCAAATTATAGCCGACTATCCTCACCAGAGAGGCGACTACTGACAGGAAGATTTTTTGCCAAAACGTACTATCAAAATAATAGCCGACTATCCTCAGAAATAGCCGACTATCTGGGTCAACTTTGACAGGTTTGGCAGTTTTTATTTGAATTTAACTAGTCGTTAACTAGCCCTTAGAGGAAACTTTTTGAGCAGATTTCCAGCTAATTTCAAGCTATTATTTCTCTATAAATAGATATGATTTCAGAATTTTTTAATAACATCATATTCTATTGAAAAGAAATTGCTCTTGTGCTAAAAGTTCTCAAAGCTCTAATTGTTGTTCTTCAATTTTCAAAGGCTACTGATTTTCATTTCTTTTGTGATAATTTTTAAGATTATTTTCAGTTTCTTTAGCCTTCAAATAATTCTTGTTTTTAATTTGATCTCCAAGCGTTAAAGCTTTTTCTTTGATATTCAAATTGCAAGACTATTACTTTTTAATCTTTGTGATTTTTAAATTCATATCTTTTCAAAGATTAAAAGTCTTATTGATCTCTAAATGCGCAAATGCTAATATTTTAGAAGATCAAATTTAAGTTATTTCCTTTGATCATTTTGTGATTATTTATATCCTTCATTTGAACAAAAGGATTTTTGATTTCTTTTTAGCCACGATATTCACAAATATATACATTGGATATAGGAAATCGTGTACTTCATTTTTCGATCTTTTGAGAAGTCTTTAGAGAAGACTTAAGTTGTAATTCCCGTGTTATAAGGGATATTGTATTGGAAATCCTAGTTGGTGGTAACTGTCTAGATGCGTGTGTGGACAATCCTAGTTGGTTGTAACTAGGTGTTGGAAATTCCTAGCGAAGGAATGTATGTGCTTATATTGTGTGTTACAATATAGTGGATTAAATCACAAAGTGAGTAGGTGGCTTGACATAGGCCAAGGTTGGGCCGAACCAAGATAAAATTCACTGTGTTTGCGTTGTGATCTCTCTCTCTCTATATAAAACTTATTATTTATCGCTTGAATCTTTTATTCCCACTGCATATTATATTCAAGCTTATTTTGTTGATTAAGTACAAATTCGAGGTAATCTAAATGGAAAAATACACACAGCCTGAAGAAGGAATGGAAAAATAGACTGCCAATGAAAAGAAAAGAGGTAATCTAAATGCAAAAGCAATGAATTCTTTATTCTGTGCACTAACAGGTACCGATTTCAACCGAGTGTCGTAAGGTACAACGACACATCAAATATGGCATACTCTTAATGTAAGCCATAAATGTATAGAAAAGGTAAAGAATCTAGAATAAATATGTTATATTCTAAATTCGAAAGTTTTAAAATGGAAGAATGAGAGTATTAGCGAAGTCAATACTCGATTTACTAACATCACTAATGAGCTTGTAGAGTTAGGAAAGAAAATCCCAGAATATGACCAGCTAATAAAGAGTGTTCGATCGCTTCGACCCGAATGGAAGGAAAAGACCACAGCCATTCGAGAAGCTAATAACATGAAGGCAATCACTCTAGAGGAGCTGATGAGAAATCTCATGTCTTATAAGATTGAGTTGGAAGAGGACAAACAAATCGAGGAGAAGCCAAAGAAGAAGAACTTGTCATTTATAGAAAACGAAGAAAGCTCAGATTATGAACTTTTTGAAAGAAACAAAGCGCTTTATTACAAGGAAATTCAGAAAATTCCTCCGTGGTAAGTTCGACAAATGAAAATCTCGTTCCACTAACGATATTATTTGTTTCGGATGCAATAAACCGGGACATGTTCGAATAGATTGCCCCTTGGAGAAAAATCATGATCATGGCAAGGGCAAAGAAAATGAGAAAAATAGAAGAAGGAGCCGAAGAGACAAAAAGTTCGTGAAGCCAAAGAAAAGGGTGTTTGCGGATTTTGATCAAAGCAACATTTCAAGCTCTGAAGAATCATCGTCATCATCTGACGAAGAAGAAACCAGAGGAGAACATGCGCACATGTGTTTTATGGCGTCAACATCGTCAAAGGTAATTAATTCTGATCCATCTTCGCATCATTATCGCAAAGACGACCTACTTAGTGATAGCGATGATGACATTGATAGATGTTTCAGAGTGTTTTCTCACTACAAAGCGTTGACCGTGGAGAACCCGGTCAACGTGGTCAAGGGGTCCGCTTTGGGTCCCTTGGGGGGCTTTGAATTGGTGCAGAAGGGGCGAGGGGAAGCCTCGGCCCTGGTTGAGACGCTCGGCCTCGGATAGACGTGCTCGGCCTCGGCTGGAAGGGGGACAAGGGGTAGCCTCAGTCGCCCGGGTAGATGCACGGCCGACGGGCGGCGAGGGGGAGTCTCGGACCCGACTAAGACGCTCGACCTCGGTAGGGCGTGCTCGGCCTCGGTAGGCTGACGGTGAGGGGAAGCCCCACTATCCAGTCGATCGAGTGGTCAGAGAGGGGCGAGGGGTAGCCTCGGCCCGTTGATCAGCTGTCCACCTGCGTAGACGAGAACGCTCATCAGGGGGCCGGACCTTGGTTCCGGCCAAATCCCCTCCGATGCCTAAGTCAGATAGTGATCTGAGAAAGGAGGCCCGGCGGAGACGGTTCGACTCGTGATGAGATCGTAACGGCGTCTCTCGGCGCGAGCGGGGGAGGAAGGAGATGAATTGGGGGAACGAGGTCGTTGATGGAGTACCTTAGGTTTTGTTACCTGAGATGCGGTCCCTTTCTTCGTCGTCCTACGAGCCCTTTTGTAGAGCTCCCTGCGTGATTGCCTCTGGCCCACGTCCCACGCCCACCCTCGATCATGCCCCATCAATCCACCCCCTCGCCGCCGCTCTCTTCGCCATTCCAGCACCTCCCCATTACCGCCATTTAGTGGTCGCGCGTTCGGGGGAACGGTTTTCGCAGGAGTGGGTGAGTGTCCAGCGGGTTATCGGGGCCGGGTCGGATCGACATTCGAGAAGATCCCTTACAGGGCCTTTGTTGAATGGGCTTGAGGATGCAGGTGGGCCTTCGACCAGTAGTCGGGCTCCTGGGCTCGTGTCTTTTGGAGTCTCGGTCAAATAGGCGTAACAATTGCCCCCATCGGTCGAGTTGATTGGCTTCGGCCTGTTCGGCTCGGCCGATGTGACCTCTGCCGATTTTGACAAGCTCGCCAGTCGATGCCGACTCATTTATTAGTCGTCATCATGGGTGGGCCCGTTCGATATTTTTAAGGCGCGGGTTCCGAAGCGCCGTCGGCCTTCGGATGTCGCCACGTGTTGCGGCAAGCTTATCCCTGCCGCTCGCGGAGTCGTCTTAAGTGGAGAAGCCGAGGGATTCGTGAGCCGCCATCCCGTCGTCTTTCTTCTTTGCGCTGATCCCCCTTCTGTCTGAGCTCTGCCCCATATCGTCTTCCTCTGCTATGGGTTCGGTCCGGTCGGAGCGCGATGCGGCTCCAGGTCTGGCGGGTGGTACTCCTTCGGCGATTAGTCAGCATGGGGATGATCCTTCAGGGGTTCCTTCTGAGGTCTTGGCGTGGCCTTCGTCGATCTGTGCCACCGCCATCGGGAGCATGCGCTCCTCCTACCTGCTTCCGCCCTACTCGGCTCGTGCCCCTGGGGCTGACGAGCGGATCTGCTCTCCTGGTCCCAATGAGGTCGGAATATATGAGAAGTGCTTTCACTTCGGGCTCCGTTTCCCGCTTCATCCTTTTATCGTGGAGTTCCTTCATGCCCACAATGTGTGCTTGTGTCAATTCTGTCCCAACGCCGTCGGGATCCTCGTTGGGTTCGTTGTCGTCTGCATGCTGAAGGGTGTGGTGCCCTCTCTCCGCCTCTTTGCCCAGTTCTACTGCCTGAGCCTCCACCAATCGGGGGCGTGGATCTACATCAGCGCCCGCCCGAAGATGTCCCTGGTGCTGGGGTTGCCGAGCTCTCTGAAACGCTGGAAGGGGGAATACGTGTTTGTCACATTCCCCTCGAGTGTACACTTCCCGGCTCGGTGGGTGGCGGCCGGTGCCGTTGTTCTTAATCTGGGTGAGCCGATGGTCACTGAGCAGCAGACGGCGAGGGATATGTTGGCAATTCCTCCGAGGGAGCGCTCGACCGACTTCCTCTTTAGTGACCACAATTTGCGTAAGACGGTGTGGCCCCTAGGTAAGCTGCTCCAAACGTTCGCCCCTCGAGGTCGCCCAGGTTCTGCTCTGTCTCTCATTTATTCTTTGAGTGCAGGTGGGTTCCCTCTCGGTCCTTCTCCTGCCAGCGCTCTCGCGCAGGCCCCAAACCCGGATCCGCGCAGAAGGAATCATGTGTTGGCGGTCCGGAAGAAGCTGCGGGTTGTGACCGCGTCCGGAGGCTCGAAGCGAAAGAAGATGTCGTCTCCCTCTCTCCCCCTGCAGGGGTCTCCCAAGAGGCTCCGTGAGGGGGTCGAGGGGGTCGACGTCCAGCCGACTGCTGACCGACCTCATCCTGCTCCCGTTGAGGTTGCTTGGCCGTGGGCCGGCCCTTCACCTCTTCCGGACGGCTCTCTCCCTGATGCTTACAGTCGGTATCTTGGGGTGTTCCGCTCCGCTCCTGGCGAGTTCCCTTCATCAGGGGAGGGTCTTCTTTGTCCACGCTTTCCAGTGGGTGAGAAGGAGTCGGTGTTCTCGAGCCGTGGAGCCGCCGCTCGAGTGGCCGAGAACTGTTGTCTCCCTCCCGACCAGGCGGTGTTGGACAGAGTCAGAGGTGATTGCTTGGCTACCTTTGTGATCCAGGCTGGTCAACAGGTAGTGTGTCTCTGCTTGTCCCCCCGTTCTCCAGCTGCTTTTGCCATCTTACCTTCGTTGCTTTGGCACAGTTGTCCTCGGTGGGCCTCTCGATGAGGCGCCAATTCACGGCTCTTCCCAAAGCCAAATCCGTGGCTGGGCTAGGCCCTGAGGTCCCTGGCGAGGGGGAGGAGGAAGCTGGTCAGTTGGAGGAAGCACGGGTCCAATCCCTGGACTCCCGCATAACTGAGCTTTCCTCTGCCCTGGAGGTGGCGGATCGTGAGAGAGCCGTGGCTCTGGCCGCGAAGTCAGAGGTCGAGACGCGGCTCGCCTCTCTTTTAAAAGACGTCGACGCGCCTGGAGGAGTCAAGCAGACCCCCGGCCCGGCTGCTGCCTCCGAAGCCTCGGAGCTCTCCGATCGTCTGGATGCGGCGGAGGAGCTGGCGAGGGCCCTTGCAGCCCAACTAGGAGAGAAATCCCGGGAGATCGAGAAGGAGAGGGCGGAGCACCAACGCCAGGTCGAGACCCTAGAGGCCCGGCTGCGTGGGCTCGAGGAGGTGGATCCTGCCCGGATCGCTCAGGATGCCGTGGCGGAGTATGCCACCTCCTTTGTGGAGACCGCCTTATCGGAGGCATACGAGAAGGGCTTCGCCCGGTGCCAGTCCGAGATCCAAGAGAAGTTCCCGCTCTCGGGGATCAACTTCGAGAAACTTCGGATGTACTCTAACGCTGAACGGAGTAAGGGGGGAGACCCTAGTGAGCTGCCAGCCTGTGGCTCCCCCGGTGCCCCCGGAGAAAAATGAGGGAGGGGAATGCCCCTCGACCTCTTCGTGTATCCTTCTGTATACCTTTTTGCTTTATCTGGAAGGGAATGAATTTAAAACAAATTTATTTCATAGGAAACGATACATCTATTGAAAGTACTTGCGTAAATGTTCTGCATTCCAAGTGTGAGTGAGAACTCTCCCTTCCATGTCGGCTAGTCGGTAGGCTGCGGGTCCGAGGACCTCGACGACTTTGTAGGGTCCCTCCCATCTAGCCGCGAGCTTCCCTTTGCGAGCGGTATCGGTGGTGAAGCCCGCTTTCCGGAGGACCAGGTCCCCGAGGTGGAAGCTTCTCCCCCGCACCCGAGCGTTGTAGTATCGGGCCACCTTCTGCTTTTGGCGGACGATGGTGGCCAGTGACTGCTCCCGTCACTCGTCGAGGAGCTCCAGGCTGAGCCCTAGGCCCTGCGAGTTCCGGTCTTCGTCAAAGTATTTGAGGCGAAGAGATTCTTCACCCAATTCGACCGGTACCACCGCCTCGGCCCCGTAGGTGAGCATGAAGGGGGTCTCGCCAGTAGCCTCCTTGTGGGTCGTCCGGTATGACCAGAGTATCCCGGGGAGCTCTTCCGGCCAGTTCCCTTCGGCGTCCTTCACTTTCTTCCGGAGGGGCTCTATGATACACTTGTTGGCCGCTTCTGCCATCCCGTTGGTTTGGGGGTGTGCTACCGAGGCAAAGAGGAGCTTGATTCTCCATTCCTCGCAAAAATCTTTAAACCCTGCTGAATCGAACTGCTTCCCGTTGTCTGTGATGATGGCCCGTGGTACTCCGAATCGGGAGATGATGGAATTCCACACGAAGCTTTTCGCTTTCTTCCACGTGATGGTTGCCAACGGCTCGGCCTCGATCCACTTGGTGAAGTAGTCCACTGCCACGATCAGGTGCTTCCGCTGCCCTCGTCCTGGCTTGAACGGTCCGAGGATGTCGAGCCCCCATTTCGCAAAGGGGAGGGGGCTCACGATGGGGATGAGCTCTGACGGAGGAGTCGAGATGTGGTGGGCGTACCTCTGGCATTCTTGGCATTTCTGGACGTAGCTTGTAGCATCTTTGGCCAAGGTCGGCCAGTAGTACCCCTGCCTTAAGATCTTCTGCGCGACTATCTTGCCCCCGTGGTGATTCCCGCAGATCCCGTCGTGAACCTCCCGTAGGACGTAGTCAGCTTCTTGCGGTCTGATGCACTTCAGGTATGGGAGGACGTCCGTCTTGGTCCAGCGTCTCCGGTAGAGCGTCCCCTCATGGATCACGTATCGGAGTGCTTTTCTCTCTAGGGTTCGGTGTTCATCCCCATCGGCCGGCACCTCTCCGTGGGTGAGGTATCGGATGATCGGGTCCATCCAGGTGGGCTCTTGGTCGATCGCCATCACCTCGTGCTCCATCGTGCTGGGGGACGGCAGGTTCTCTACGTAGATGGTGCGGCCCAGCTCCTTTGGCGAGGACGAGGCCAGTTTTGACAACGCATCGGCCCGCGCATTCTCTGATCGTGGGAGGTGTAAGACCTCCACGTCCTTGAATTTGGACATCGCCGCTCTGGCGACTGGGAGATATCTCTGCATCGCCTCCTCCCGTGCCTCGTAACTCCCTAAGAGTTGGTTGACAATGAGCTTTGAGTCGCTGAGGAGGCGGACAGACTCGGCCCCGAGCTCCAGGGCCAGCCTCAGGCCGTTGATCACAGCTTCGTATTCCGCCACGTTGTTCGTGGCCGGGAACTCGAACCGTAACGCGTATTCCACGATGTTCCCCTCCGGAGATCGGATCGCAATCCCGGCCCCGCCTCCTGACTGCGTGGCCGACCCGTCCACATGAACTATCCACGCTCCTGGATCCTCTGGCTGAAAGTGGTCAGCCGAAAGAAAGGACAAGGGTTGAGCAGTTACCGTCCCTGGGCCTTCTCCCTCTGGGGGGCCATTTCCTTCCGTCGTGCATTCGGCGATGAAGTCGGCTAGGGCCTGTCCCTTGATGGCCGTGCGCGGTTTGAATCAGAGGTCGAACTCGCTCAGTTCCACTCCCCAGTTTAGCATCCTTCCCATTCGATCGAATCTCTTGAGGTTCTGTTCCAGCTGTGAGTCGGTCAGGATCAGTATGGTGTGGGCCTGGAAATAGGGTCGGAGCCTTCGTGCTGAGAGGACGAGGGCGTACGCCAGTTTCTCCATGGGCGAGTATCGCACCTCCGCCCCCTTCAAGATCCGGCTCGTGTAATATACCGGCCGTTGCACCCCGCCGTCCTCCCGGATCAGCACCGAACTCACAGCTTCCTCCGCGCACGCCAGGTAAAGGCTCAGCGACTCCTCTTCCCGGGGTTTGGACAGGAGAGGGGGGCTGCGGAGATACTCTTTGAGGTCCCCGAACGCCCGGGAGCAGTCTTCGTCCCAGAGTATCGTCTTCCTATTGTTCGGAGGTTCCGCGATTGCTTTCCTCAGGACCTTGAAGAAGGGAAGCGATCTTTCCGCTGATTTGGAAAGGAATCACCCCAGGGCTGCGATGCGCCCGTTCAGCCTCTGTAGCTCCTTGATCATCGTCGGCTCGCGCATGTTGACCAGCGCCTCGATCTTGTCGGGATTAGCTTCAATACCACGATTAGTTATCATAAATCCCAAGAATTTGCCAGATCTTACCCCGAACGTGCATTTCGCGGGGTTGAGCCGAATGTGGTGTCGCCGTAACCGCTCGAAGGTCTCCCGCAAGTCGGCGATGTGGTCTTCCGGTCGCCTTGACTTGACGAGCATGTCGTCGACGTAGACTTCTAGGTTCCTCCCGATCTGGGAGCTGAACACCTTGTTGACCATTCTCTGGTAGGTGGCCCCCGCGTTCTTCAAGCCAAAGGGCATCTTCTTGTAGCAGTAGGTTCCCCGGTCCGTCGTGAAGGCTGTCATCTCTTCGTCCCGGGGGTCCATCTGGACTTGATTGTACCCGGAGTAAGCGTCCATGAAGCTTAGCATCTCGTATCCCGAGGCGTTGTCCACCAGGTGGTCGAGGCGCGGCAGGGGGTAGCTGTCCTTGGGGCAGGCCTTGTTGAGGTCACTGAAGTCCACGCACATTCGCCACTTCCCGTTGGGTTTTTTGACCATCACCACGTTCGACAGCCACTCCGGGTACCAGACTTCTCGTATGAAGCCGGCATCGAGGAGACGCTCCACTTCCTCGGAGGCTGCCTTCATCTTCTCGCCACCCAGGTTACGCTTCTTCTGCCTAACCGGTTTGAAGTTGGGGTTGGCGTTGATCTGGTGGACGATCACCTGGGGGTCCACGTCGGGCATGTCTTCAGGTGACCAGGCGAAGATGTCCAGGTTTGCCTCCAGGCATTCAATCAGCTGATCCCTCTGGTCCAGGCTCAGCCCTCTCCCGATCGAGACGAACCGGCCCTCGATGTCCGTGACCGGGATTTGCTCCTGCTCCTCCGCAGGGGTGGGCCTAGGCCCACTCCTTAAGTCGAGCGCGGCCATCCGATCAGCTAGACGATCCTCGGGACCTTCCTCTGCCAGTTGATAGCAGGTATTCGGTCTCCCCGCGTCGCCTTCGACTTGCCCCATCCCCTCCGGCGTTCGGAACTTGATGGTCCGATGGAGGGTCGAGACCACCGCGCCGACGGCGTTGAGTAGGGGTCGGCCGATGATCCCATTGTATTCCGACCCGAACCCCAATACGATGAATTCCACCGCCAGGGTCACAGAGTCTGGTGTGTTTCCGAGCGTTACCGGGAGATGGATAGTGCCGATGATGGGGGTGGAGTGACCCGTGAATCCGACCACGGGACCCGAACGAGGTCGCAAGTCTTCTTTCTGCCGGCCCATCTTCTCCAGAGTTGACATAAACAGGACGTCACAGGAGCTGCCGGTGTCGACAAGTAGCCGTCGCACTAAGGTAGTGTTTATGACCACTGATACCACCAAAGCCACGTCCGAGCTGCGCACCGTTACGGGCGCACTCGGTCTCCCGACCGGTGGGGAAGGGGAGGGCCTCCCGGCCCTTTCCTCACGACTCTCCTCGCGTCGGTCCCGTGCCCATTCTTGGCTATGATGGCGGGCCCCGTCGCCCCGCCTCGGGGCCTCGCCCTTCTTTCGCCGAGAGTAGGGAGGCCGCGTCATCGCAGATGTGGTTTGTTTCTTCGTGTGACAGTTTTCGTTCCCACAGACGGTGTCAGATGTTTCAGAGTGTTTTCTCACTACAAAGCGTTGACCGTGGAGAACCCGGTCAACGTGGTCAAGGGGCCCGCTTTGGGTCCCTTGGGGGGCTTCGAATTGGTGCAGAAGGGGCGAGGGGAAGCCTCGGCCCTGGTTGAGACGCTCGGCCTCGGATAGACGTGCTCGGCCTCGGCTGGAAGGGGGACGAGGGGTAGCCTCAGTCGCCCGGGTAGATGCACGGCCGACGGGCGGCGAGGGGGAGTCTCGGACCCGACTAAGACGCTCGACCTCGGTAGGGCGTGCTCGGCCTCGGCAGGCTGACGGTGAGGGGAAGCCTCACTATCCAGTCGATCGAGTGGTCGGAGAGGGGCGAGGGGTAGCCTCGGCCCGTTGATCAGCTGTCCACCTGCGTAGACGAGAACGCTCGTCAGGGGGCCGGACCTTGGTTCCGGCCAAATCCCCTCCGATGCCTAAGTCAGATAGTGATCTGAGAAAGGAGGCCCGGTGGAGACGGTTCGACTCGTGATGAGATCGTAACGGCGTCTCTCGGCGCGAGCGGGGGAGGAAGGAGATGAATTGGGGGAACGAGGTCGTTGATGGAGTACCTTAGGTTTTGTTACCTGAGATGCGGTCCCTTTCTTCGTCGTCCTCCGAGCCCTTTTGTAGAGCTCCCTGCGTGATTGCCTCTGGCCCATGTCCCACGCCCGCCCTCGATCGTGCCCCATCAATCCACCCCCTCGCCGCCGCTCTCTTCGCCATTCCAGCACCTCCCCATTACCGCCATTTAGTGGTCGCGCGTTCGGGGGAACGGTTTTCGCAGGAGTGGGTGAGTGTCCAGCGGGTTATCGGGGCCGGGTTGGATCGACATTCGAGAAGATCCCTTACAGAGCCTTTGTTGAATGGGCTTGAGGATGCAGGTGGGCCTTCGACCAGTAGTCGGGCTCCTGGGCTCGTGTCTTTTGGGGTCTCGGTCAAATAGGCGTAACAATAGTGACTCTGATTTTGATATTAAATATGCATATAAGGAATTATGTAATGTGCCTGAAAATCTTATTAGAGAGCATCATAAGCTGAATAAGAAATTTAGATTTTTCTCCAAGCAGAAGGAAGATCTTGAGAAAGAAAATGAGGAATTGATCAAAAAGAATAAATCCCTTTTGGAAGAGATCAATACAATGAAAAATATGATAAATGACTGAGACAATATAGTGACCACCACCAAAAGGAAATTTGATGATTTATCTAAGATTGTTGAAAATTTTAATAAATGAAATGGAAAGCATGATGATATAATTGATGCACAAATAGCTTCGGGGAGTAGGACCGGCCTAGGTTACAAAAATTCAAACCCCAATCACATAGAAAAGCATGCTAGGAATTATTATTTGAAAAACAGGTACATCAAGATGTGGATTCCTAAAGACGGCACGAATGAAGTAAAGCAAAGGTACGTGAGTGAATTTTTTCGTAAATTTCATGTAAACAAAAATTATACTAATATTTGTAATGGGAGTACTAAACCGTATTGGGTTTGGCTTCCACCTAAATGAGTTTTAATCTAATCTAATCCCCGGACCCAAAAGAAAGGGTACCTAAATTTTATTTATTTTCAGGTACCAACAGATATGAGGAATATCAAAAGTGTCTCTCTCACAATTTGCTTGCATAAGAAATTGAAGAGAAGGCAAAAAGAAAGTAATAGTGAGTAAATTACTCTTAATTATTTTAAAATAAGGTAGTATACTGAAAATTATTTTTGTAGTAAGATTATGTTTTGTATGATTATTTGTTAATATTAAATAGTTTGGCTTGTGGTTTAAAATGATTGAAACATTCTTTCGATATAGCTGCCAGATAGCCGACTATTCTGGAAATAGCCGACTATCTGGGTTTATGTTTCCATATCTTTTTACAGCCGACTATTGGGTTTTATATTTTCGGGTTTTGGTTTTCTTATTGGTTTTTTACCATCACTTTTCACTCATACCCATTAAGGGAAGTAATCCTCACCCTTAGATATCATCAAATGGCCAAGATCTATCATAGTAAGAGAAAAACCCCAAGTTTTTACCCATCTTTCATCCCCTTTCACCATAGCCAACTATCATCCTCAAAACTTGAAATTTTTCAGCTCTCTCACCCTACTTGGATTTTCATAGAATCTCAAGGATTTCAAGGCTCTTTGGAAGAGGATCTTCAAGGAGATCACCATTACCTCCTAGGTATACTTTCTATCCATTCAAATTTCATCTTTCTAGTTCATCTTCATCACTAGAAACATGGTTAGGGGTGTATCAATCAAGAAGAAGAGAATGGAAGCTCATCGTCCCCTCAACCATTATCTGAGAAGGAGATCATTACTCCATATCTTCTTAAATCTGATCTTATGGCCACCTATGAATTGAATTCCCAAAGAACAATCCTCCAAAAGAGGTATGTTAAAATTGAAGATTTGTCTAAATATGGCATTGACACTATTTTCCAATATCAAGGCTTGACCGACCTATTTTCTCATCATAATATGTGCAAATACTTTTCTAGGCTTATCAACTTATTTTACACAAACTTGAACATCAACGCTGCAACCTCCACTCGATCACCTAGGATATCCACTAAAATCCTTAATGCAACAATTGTTCTTGACATGGAGGGCTTAAGCTTGAGGCTTGGCATCCCATCCACGGGGATACTACTCCATGAGATAGAAATGACCGTTAAGGATGTCTTTTTTCTCATGTATCGTGAAGGCAAACAGTATATGGCTAGCTTACCCACCGGCCACCTCACTCCTAAAGCGCGAATTCTTGCGAACATTCTATCTTACAACATTAATCAAAAAGGAGGGAGTGGAGCCGTCTTGTCCCTTAAGCAAGCCAAGTGTGTCTACACCATGCTAGCCAAGATTAAAATCAATTGGTCTGCGATCATCTTTAAAAATATTCTTTATATCACAACTTCCGCGAATCCCACTTCTCCACTACACCACAGCCACTACCTCACTTATATCTTCGTATCAGCCGGAATAGATATTGAGAGTAAGACCCATTTTATTGAACCCATGACCTTGTTTGATGTGGGCGCTCTCAATCGTATGAGTCTCCATGCAGATCCCAGTAAGAATTTTGATGATAGCGAAGAAGAAGAAGAGGAAGCTCAGCCTATGGATCAAGGTGAAGCCTCATTTGCTGAAGACATGACACCATACATGCTTGCATTATAGAAAGCCGTAATTGCTAGGCTTGACAAGTTGGAGCTGCATGTGAACAGTGTTAGAGATGATTTGTTTCAGCAGATCGAGAAGTTGAGGGGAGCAATGAAAGATAGGCATGAAAATATATGCCTTAATTGAAGACTTTTCAGATGAGCTCGGGAAGCTCAAAGAGGAGATCAAACGCAGATAGTTCCATATCGTGTTGATGATGCTATTTTAAAACAATATGGTTTGTAATATTATTTTGGTGCAATCATATTATTCTCACAATTTTGTTGGATGATGTGATAATATGGTGTAATATTTGATACTTACCCCTTTGTTTCATTTCCAATTCCTCCTTTTCGTTCTACTTAGGTGGTCCGAACTCTCGACAGAATAGAAAAGAGGGCCACAGGCATGTAGACACCTCAACGAACTCATGTGGACACTCCTCAGCCCGAGGACAATATCTCAAATACTAATTAATTAAGGCCAGTTTTTCTTTTCTTTGATGGTTGGTTTGGTATGCTACTTTATGAATTAAACTTGCTAAATATTACTTGACATGCTTGTTAAAAGTTATATTCCTTCACATATATGTGATTAAATTTAAAATTATTTCTTACACGTCTTATATGAAATTGTTGAGACATCTAGAAAATTGCTCAATTATATGCTCACATTTTTTGCTTACATTAAACGATGATATTTTTCACTTGGTATCAGAAATCATGTTGTAAATTTATTCACTTGGTACCAAAATTAATCTTCACTTGTCACAAGTAAAGCTATCTTGTTCAAAAAAGTTTCATATAACAACGGGGGAGAAAAGTGCTCACAATGCATGCAATATAAAATAAACACTTGAAATTGAAATGGAAAAAATATGTAACTTGTGATATAGTACTGCTTATTGCTAACTAGCTTTGATGTAGGGGGAGTAGCCTCTCCATAGCAATCATGCATCTCTGCAGGGGGAGCGTAAGTAAATTTTAATTTTTCATATTATTTTCATATTTATGTCATTTGTTGTCATCATCAAAGGGGGGAGAGTGTTAGCAAATTGAGACCTACCCAATGGATTTTGATGATGTGCACAATTGATATGAGGACTAATATGTTTGTTTCTAGTGTGTATAGATTTATATTATAGCCATGAAGGTTTTGAGCGCATTGTGAAGCAAAACAAAGATCTAGAGTCAAGATCAAAAGTCTACTATCGAGCCCGGAATTGAAGAAGACGAAGGCTCCGACATATATAGTTTACCAAGACTTAAGATCAAGGAAGAATGGCTCAAGGCAAAGAATGAAGAACAAGGCTAGTAAAGTGTGTTTGTGTACGTTATAGTGTACAAAATGTTAAAGCCAATATATATGCGCTACACACACAAAATTCTTGAAAGTGGTTTTTAAATATGTTTAACCAAATATTATTTAAAAATATTTTTATAAAATATTTTCAAGTATTTTGAGTATGAAAACTCATGTGTCAAATTATAGCCGACTATCCTCACCAGATAGCTGACTACTAATAGGAAGATTTTCGCCAAAACTTACTGTCAAAATAATAGCCGACTATCTTTAGAAATAGCCGATTATATGGGCCAACTTTGACAGTTTTGGCAATTTTTATTTGAATTTAACTAGTCATTAATTAGCCATTAGAGTAGACTTTTTGAACAAATTTCTAGCGATTTCAAGCTGATTTAAATCGATTATTTCTCTATAAATAGCTATGATTTCAGAATTTAATTTTTTAATAACATCATATTCTATTGAAAAGAAATTGCTCTTGTGCTAAAAGTTCTCAAAGCTCTAATTGTTGTTCTTCAATTTTCAAAGGCTACTGAGTTTCATTTCTTTTGTGCTAATTTTTAAGTTCATTTTCAGTTCCTTTAGCCTTCAAATAGCTCTTGTTTTTAATTTGATTTCCAAGCGTTAAAGCTTTTTCTTTAAGATTAAATTGCAAGACTATTACTTTTTAATCTTTGTGATTTTTAAATTCATATCTTTTCAAAGATTAAAAGTCTTGGATATTGATCTCTAAAAGCCTAAATGCTAATATTTTAGAAGATCAAATTCAAGTTATTTCCTTTGATCATTTTGTAATTATTTATATCCTTCATTTGATCAAAAGGATTTTCGATTTTTTAGCCATGATATTCACAAATATATACATTGGCTATAGGAAATCGTGTCCTTCGTTTTTAGTTCTTTTGAGAAGTCTTTGGAGAAGACTTATGTTGTAATTCCGGTGTTATATGGGATATTGTGTTGGACATCCTAGTTGGTGGTAACTAGGTGCGTATGTGGAAAATCCTAGTTGGTTGTAACTAGGTGTTGGAAATTCCTAGCGAGGGAAGGTAGGTGCTTGTATTGCGTGTCACAATATAGTGGATTAAATCCTAAAGTGAATAGGTGACTTGACGTATGTCACGGTTGGGCCATACCAGGATAAAATTCTCTGTGTTTGCGTTGTGATCTCTCTCTCTCTAACTTATTATTTATCGCTTGAATCTTTTATTTCCGCTGCATCTTATATTCAAGCTTATTATTTTGTTGATTAAGTACAAATTCGAGGCAACTCAATTTGAGACTTAGGCAACTCGTAAAAGGATTTTTATTTCACGAAAATGATTATTATTTGTGACAACTCTATTCAACCCCCCTTTAGTGTTATCTGCCATCCATAGGGATCAAACACGTGGTACAGAAGCTAAGTTAAAGCGATGGCATCAACTTCTCACCACTCCAAAGGACTAAACACTCAGCGTCCACCATTGTTTGACGGAACAAACTATGCAAACTAGAAGATTCGAATGATGATCTACTTATAGTCTGTGGACATTGATGTTTGGACCATCACCAAGAACAGATACATACAACCTAAAGCAGAAATGGAAAAATGGATTGCCGATGAAAAGAAAAGAGGTAATCTAAAGGAGTTGGGGAGACCCAGAGTCGGGTAGACTCGGTGAATCCAAACCAGGGTAAATACTTTGTTTGCGTTTATTTTTCTGTAATTGTTGCTATCTATTTCTATTATGCACTAAGGTTGCATAAGAGATATTTAATTTGACGTAATTTCCTTATTATTGTTATAAAGCACTATTCACTCCCTAGTGTTTTCTCCCTATAGTTTCAGATCCTACACAAGTCTCCTCCCAACTCTCTCCTATGCATGCAAGCTCCTACCTTGCAACTTCAGAGTCCTAAAGCACCATAGTTTCAAACATCCTCCAAGCTACCAAAGAGAAGAGAGTCTTGAAGTTTCATGAAGCAGGAAGGAGGAGAGAGGGAGGTGAGACTCAAGCCCAAGGGAGAGGCTAAGGAGGATCACGACAACACCTTTGAGCATGGTGGCTCACGGAAAGAGGAGGAACACGGGAGAGTGTGTGTGAATGAGGTGAGAAGAAATTAAATAAAAGGGGGTTAATTAAGGAGGAAAGCTCTCACATCTTCTAGAATCCCCTACACTACTCCAATAGATAACCATGAACCATAGAAAAGTACTAAAATTCCCCTCAAGGTCAGAAGACCAGAAAGCCCATCACCCTTCTAAAGAACTCCAAGCATACCGTTACTATACACGCACATGCAAACATCTCAAACATGCACACATATTCATTCATGTATATCTATACACACACATACTTCTAACATACACACACTAGGGTATGCCAACTATACAACCCTACTATGTATCTAAGGATGCACACATACACACAGATATATAAACAACTATAGGACAAACCCAGTAGAATATATTATATATCACAAACTGAGCATTACAAGTCTAATCGGCACTCATGTACCATGTCTCTACATCTACCGCCATAGAATCAACCGGTTGAAAGGGGCATGGATCCATGTGACCAACCCTCCCACACTTGAAGCAGATCAAGCTTAACCCTTCATACTAAACAAACTACCACCATCCCTTGAAGAACACTTGAAATTTCTGGGGTGCATTCAGATTAACATCAACACAAACTCGTGTAAATCGAGCTTTCAGCACCAAACGAGTATGAGAATCAAACTTGATTGCTCTCCTCACACAGTTGCCTAAGTGAAAAGGACTCGGTCATCATAGTACTCGATGGAAAGGAAGAGGAATTGAACCCACACATCGGTCGATTCTATAGTAGAAGTTTGTGGGCAGAAGTCAGGGACCCAACGACGAATCCTAGGGTAATGTCCAAACACCATCCAAGGTCCTTCCTCCATATCAAAGATCAAATCCTCATCATAATTAAACTTCACCATAACAAACCCCTCCCCCAGTTATACCAACTCCAACTCCCCCGTCGGTTTCCATAAAAACCCGCAGAGTCATATTCTGCTTAAAAAGTTTCACGATGGCTGCCCATTTTCATTTGAGGTGAAGTCTCTGCTTGAAGGCTAAAGATAAGGCAATACTATGCCAATCACCCATTTGATTCACTTGAATGTCATCCTCCTGGTTGAAAAACACCCTAGAGGGGGTGATAGGTTGTATGGCACAAATAAAAAAGTATCACACGGTAGAATCAATTAGAGTGCACACAATTATAGATTTTTTAATGGAGCTGGCTCCCCTACTCTCTGACCTCAACCCAGAGGATTTAACCATTTTAACCTGATCACACTTACAGGTGGTGACTAAACTGTTACAACCTAATCACACTTCTTGGAGGTGACCAAACCATCATGATCATGCTTACGGGTGGTGATCGAACCGTACAAAATATAGTTCAAGAGTATAACGCTCAAAGATAGCATCCGGATGAACCTATTCTAAAAATACAATCTCACAAAAAATAATTCTAAATGATCTAAAACTAAAGTAATAAATCAGAGAAATATCATCATATTATAGTTTGCATGATCTTGATAGTGTCAATGCAAACGGTTCATCAATCAGAGTTATGGATCAAAAGATATAGCACTTTGAAGTTCGTTACTCAAATCAATTCTGAAGCTGCCTGTGCGTAAAGCAGTCAAATCTAGCTCGATGGAATCACTGGCCTGACTCGTTGGAATCAATGTTGTGGCTTGGTTGGAATTATCTGCTTGACCCGTGCATGACTTACGGGCTGTGCGCAAGCGGCAGTTGCAGAGCGCGGGCCGTGACTTTTGGCTCGTGTGTTTTACGGGTCTAGCTCGTGGAATTCAATAGTTTCACACAATCCGTGACTTGCTACAGTACTAAGCAAGCAATGGTGCTTGCAGACTTTCAGCTCAGGGCTTTTATAGGGCGTGGCTATGGAAGTTCTTGGTTGCACCCGAGTAACGGACTAATGTGTGAGTTGTAAGCTTGCCTTATCCCCTTGTTGCATCGCTTGACTTGATCCATTACCCCCCCCCCCCCCCCCCCCCCCCCCCCACCCCCCACGAAGATGCTTGAAGCTTGGATTTTCTTGTTGTGGCCTTTTCCCTTAGCTTGATGATTGAAGATGTGGCTTGTGTGATTGTACCTAGGGATGTGCATGTGTGACTTGATGATGCTTGATCTTCTTTGGCCTAGGCTTTGTATAAGAGCTTGCAGCAAAGAGAGATGCTTTGATGAAGGCTTTTAAGCTTTTGAGCTTTTGAGCTTGCTTTGCTTGATGCTTCATCAATGGTGAAGACTTTGGCTAGGAGATCTTCCTTGGTTGTGGCTATTGCTTTGTATCTTGATGAATGACTTTAGCTTGCGATAATATGTAGACCCCCTTTGCATGTAGTTGAAGCTTGATCAATGGAAAAAGAATCTAGGGCCAGCCAAGATGAAGACTGAGAGGATGGGTAGGGCTGGCCTCCTCTAGGGTTTAAGCTTGTATTTTCTTTTCTCTCCATTGGAATTTAGGACTTGTGCATGAGGGGTTTAAATAGGAGAGGATCCAAGTCCTAGTATCTCTAGAATTGCTTGTGTTTGATGTGCACAATAGCTCTAATAGTCAACAAGACTTGTTTGTGCACAAGAACGCTTTGAATCCCACTTGCACTAGGACTCTAGTAGTCACCCCAATATACAATCCTTCATGAACTCTTCCTCCTTCATAATTTGACTTCCTATATAAGTTTGACCAAGTCTTTACTCAAATTAGCTTCTCTTTCTTTATTTGACTTTGTAGAAAATGTTTGACCAATGTAGAATTACCAAATTGCCCCTTCATCTTCTACTTGATTTTTTGACCATGATTTTGAAGATAAAATTCATAGAGAATTATCATAATGTGCTTTGGCCATGGACAATGATCTTTAAGCATCTTTGAGGCGAGTTGAATGATGCAGATATTACAAAATTGTCCTTTGGTCAATATAGCCTTGTTTTGATCTGAAAGTTACTAAACAAACATATTAGTAGCATGTGACTTGTTTGTCATCATCAAAATTAAAAGTGTGACCTAGTTAGTGGGCTAACTAGGACAACAGTGGTCACTATTGTGAAAGTTGGCTCAATTGAGGCACTAAAGAAGTATTGAAGATGTGCAGACAAGTTATTTTGTGCAGGGCTAACTTGCTTGTGCTTTGGATCCTGCCTATCTGGATCTGTACAAGTCAACCGAGCTAATGTACTTCTATAGGCATAGATTCTCAGATCGAAGGATCATCGGCTCATAGTTTGATAACTCTACAGTCCGAGCTTCAAATAGCTCGGTCTTTAGCAGGGAGTTCGACATCATGGAGGGATCGACCATAGGATGCAATGTCCTATCCGAAGTAGAGTTATGATTGGATTATAATTCCATTTGAGTCGGGTTCTAGTCAAATAGAAATTCATCTTCTATTAGAACACTTACTGTGCCCTAGGCTATATAATGGGTGTTCTAGGCGAGGGTTTTTCTGTAGGGAACGAGATCGATTGTTGTTGCGATATTGAGAGTAGTGAGCCGTCATTGTTGAGAGCCAACTTTGAGAGATTGTGTTGAGAGCTTTGGGGGAGATCTTGAGTGCTGCTTCTTCGTTGTGAACTTGATTTGTATTTTGTTCTTCTCTTTCGTAATAAAGCTCATTGGTGTTTTCCAAGCCAGTCCCCTGCCTAAAGTTGCAATCTTTATTTTTGCTCGATTGTGATTTGATCATATTCTTCCATCGCTGTGATCATCTGACAATCCTAAGATTATACTGACGCACAATAAATTGGTTTCAGAGCTTTTGATTTTGGTGATCTTCATAGACGGTGACGATGAGCAGCAGCGGTGACGGTAACTCTTCAAAGGCATGGACTTTTAGATAGCATACTCCAATGGCTTAGACTATCGTGTCTAACACAAAGTTTGAAATTTAGAAGTTTGATGGGAAGATCAACGTCGGTATGTGGAGATGTGAGGTCTTGGATGTCTTGAACCAACTTGGTCAAGATATCGCATTGAATGAGAAGCTGACTAGCATGTCAGACTCGGAGTAGAGAACTTTGAATCACAATTGTTAAGGCCAAAATTGATCGAGACAATTGTCAAGCTGACATAGACTCGAGATGCTGAGTCGGGGCTTCGTCGACAATTGGAGTGGGACCCTTGGTTGAAAGAACCAAGGTCGAGTGATGGTAGTTGGAGATGATGCGACCTTCGATCGATCTTCAAGCGGACGTTGCATCGATCGTTCGAGGTTGGGAAGCTCAACGTCGACCTTCGGCACTAGACGATGACTGTCAATCTGCACCACATGGACTCATTAGGGGGTCGAATCTGGGTTCCGACCCAAATCCCCTCTGAAGCTTAAGTTAGTATGGAACTTAAGAAAGAGAGGGAGCTGGTGCAGCTGAGATCGACCCACGGAGGTTCGTCTTAAGACTGGCGGTGCAAGCTCGAATATAAGAAAAGTAAGCTGAGAAAGTAGAGTTCTATGTCTTAGACCTCGTACCTTGGAGATGGGACCCTTTCCTCTATTTATAGACATTCAAGGTCCCTTTGGGGACGTTGTGGAGATAACGGTCATCCATAATGGGGCCACAATCTTTCCCCATTAATAGGAATAAATGTTGCGCACGTCCCCGAAATTCCTGAGCCCGCCTTTAATCCCACGTTCGACTGAGGCGGTTCCAACGGTCGAATGGTCATTTGGGCTTTGATCGAGTCGACATCGGGCTTCTTCGGTGGGCCTGGTGGGCCTTAGTGTAACCCTCCGAAGTCAATGGTATGGCGTAGTAGGAATGATGGTATAGGAAATCTAGAGTGATGTGCTCAATTTGAGGATTCTCGAGCACGTTAGGTTTCCCATGCATTGGGAAGCATGCCGGTAATATGTGGTGTGCCCAGGAATGGCCGTGGTGTGCATAGCAATGCTTGGAAGGAAGCATGAGAGGTGGAGTGGAAGATAGGGTGAATTGTGGAAAATTGTGTAAACTAGTCGGACTGGGGTACATTGACTGACTGACTAGTCATTTTCATGTACACTTGAGCTCAGTCACGTGCACACTTTGTGCATGGACACGTGCATACATCACCACCACGAGCATGATATGTGGACTCACTATGGGTATTTAGAAGGTGGAGTTTAGTCTTGGACACACTCATCCTTCAAATTGTGCACGCGGACATCGAGATTGACCCCCACTCATTGGGATGCGTGCATGGAAAGGTGTTCCATGGCTATCATGATCATCTTGAGATGTCGTAAAGGGGACCTTAGTGACAACTATGCAAGGAGACCATTGGGGATTGGGGAGTTTTGCATTAATACCCCTCACATTTTCACTTTGGTCCAATTTGGGGTATATTCGCAATAAGGCAAAAATCAAGGGGAGTTTATGCAAAAATACCAAGAGGGTTAACTTAGTCATTTTAATGGGGTTAGTGGGAGTTAGTGGGCTGCTATGCCAACATGCATTGGCTACTCTCATTAGTGGGGTGTGTGAATTGACCTTTTTGTCCCTAAGAGCCTTCTATACACTTTTCCCTCATCAAAACTCATCTCCACCTCTTCACACCTCTTCATTTTGAGGCCTTAACACCTAATTTTATGGGAAAACACATGAGAAGAAGAGAGGGCTCAGTGGTAAAGTTTAGAGGAGGAAAAGAAGAGGAGAGGCCAAGGAGGTGGTGCTAGTGAAGCTTGTACCAAGGAGAAGAGACCAATCTGGGAGGAACCCTTGAGCTTGCTAGGAGCTGTAGCTAGAGGAGGCTTCACACACATCTAGAGCTTAGGTAGAGAAATCTCTACATCCTTAGGAGTAGGGTAGATTGCATGCTAGGGTTTCCTCCTAATCTTGCTTCCATATTGCTAGTTTTGTTGAAATTGTGGTGAATTTCATAGTATGGTGTTTAATTCCTCAGCAATTTTCCATGCCATATGCCTTTAGGATACTATTTTGAAGCTCTGTGCAAATTTTTAGTATTTTTCTATGAGAAACAAATTATTATTATTTATCTTGTATAAACAGGGTAAAGTCATCCCATGCAGGGGAGGCTCTGCCCAAAATTTTCAGAGGCTTTTCCCAACGAATTTCTAAACAAAAACTTCTGAAATTTTAGTATGTTTATCTATGTGTGTCTACTTCATTTTCTCTGTTTTGACCCAAGCCAAAATAGTACTCTAGTATTTTTTTTTTAAAATCCAGCTTTAGAACTGGTCTGTTTTTAGACAACTTAGACACTTTTTACAAAACAGTCCATATCTTTTGAACCACTGAATGGATTTTTGTGTTCTTGGGCTCTTTTCAAAGCTAAGACCTAGATGTAAAACTTTTCCATCTTGTCCATACTTTAAATCAGCCTCTAACTATTTTTAAAACTTCAATTTCAACCTCAAATTTGCAGTCTAAAAACAGATGAAACTCTTTTGCAGTATAAAATCCATATACAATCAACCACTGGGACTTTTTCTCTGAAACTTGAAATTTTTGAAACTAGATACATAGTGTTACAACCTTGTGGTGTTAGTTTTTGCTGCTCAGTTCAATAATTTTTGTGAATCACGGCAGCAAGTTGCTGTTATGCTCAAAGTTGAAATTTGCAAGTCTTCAGTTACATGTGTATGCTTCATTGTTGAATGTATTTATGTTATGTTATCCTGAAATTCATTTTAAGGCCTCTGATATGTGTATTAAAATGTTTAATGGCTATCCTACATGTAGCTGCTCTTGTTCAGTGTTGATGCACGTGCAAAATGTGTTGGTATAATACCTTTGAAAGTGGTTATGTGTTGAAGTGTAAAGTAAGCTATGAACTTCATTGAAAGAGCAACTAAGCCTAGGGTAGATGACATGCTAGAAGTGTCCACTTGCACAGAGTGGGTCGGCCCTCTAGGCAGGGGTTGGATATGGGG